>OV049875.1:17389936-18677436 GCA_920104075.1 Melanargia galathea
TATGAACTACACTTCTCCCATGAAAGTTAACGAAAGCAATATTCTTACTTTACGCATATTTCCCGTTAACGATATAATAATATGATAAACTTCTCCCAAGAAAGATAACAAAAGCAATATTCTTACTCTACGCATATTTCCCGTTAACGATATAATATGATAAACTTCTCCCAAGAAAGATAACAAAAGCAATATTCTTACTTTACGCATATTTCCCGTTAACGATATAATATTATGATAAACTTCTCCCAAGAAAGATAACAAAAGCAATATTCTTACTTTACGCATATTTCCCGTTACCGATATAATATCATGTATAAACTTCTCCCAAGAAAGATAAAAAAGCAATATTCTTACTCTACGCATATTTCCCAATTTCCTAAAAAATTTTTTACTCCATGTTATTTATTTCCTACCTACCTATACTTTCAACGTCAAGGACACATTTACATACTATAAATAGACTGCTATTAGATACATCTCCATAATAGGTAAATAAACTACGATTAGGAACCTACTACTTTTATTTTTCTACTGCCAATTCGCAGTGGTGGTAGAAGGTTTAGTTGCTACCACAGAAATCTTACTAATAAGGTACTAGAAATGCAATGTACGCGTGACCTTGTCGCTGTGTTGAGGACGCGGACGTCGCCTCGCGTCGTAAGCGCAACGAGGTAAGCGATCGATGCGATGCATTTGCAACCTTAACGCGCTAATCCTACGCATATTGTGGCCGATTCTGTTGTACACAATCTCTAAATCTAAACTAAATTGACAGGTTTAAAAATAGTGCTATCTCCTTCAGCAGGGAGGATTGTGAAAGAGACAGGAATATATTTAGACCTGTCATTTTAGTTTAGATTTAGAGATTGTGTACAACAGAATCGCCCACAGTATGTCACAAGTATAAATTAAAAATTTAAAAACCCCCAACATTTGCCATTTTTTGGGGGTGGTCATCTTGGATTTTGCAATAGTGCTATTCTACTAGTCAAGCCCTTTCATTTTAAATGATACCCATATTAAGGGAGTTGTGAAAAAATATGTAATCCGCCATTTTGTAGCGGTGGCCATCTTGGATCGATTTTGATCAAACAGAGCTAACAACACTCCCGACAAATGCATCTTTCAAACAAAAAAAAACCGCACTCGAATCGGTAGAACACATATGTCGCCGCCTAACATACACATAGTTCTACGCAATCACGCAAACACGATTTTAACCCCTGACGGAAAGACGACGGGTGTTATAAGTTTGACGTGTCTGTGTGTGTGTGTGTGTGTGTGTGGGTGTGTATGTGTGTGTGTGTGTGTGTGTCTGTCTGTTCCCCCGTAGCGCTCAAACGGGTGAACCGATTTGAATGCGGTTTTATTGTTTGAAAGGTGAATTAGTTGGAAGTCTTCCTAGCTATGTTTGATGAAAATCGGTCCAAGATGGCTGTCGCCACAAAATGGCTGATTGCATATTTTTCACGACTCCCTCAATATGGGTATCAAATGAAAGGGCTTGAGTAGTAGAATAGCACTATGTAAATTCAAGATGGCCGCCACCACAAAACGGTGAATATCGGGGTTTTTATTAATTAGGGTTCCGTATTTTTACTTGTTGTAAGTTCGCGATAAGAACGTCCTACGCGCCGTACACAGCGCGTCGCTTACGCGTTTTTATGGGAAAACAGATTTATAGGTAGGTAATCGTTGAGAACTCAGCACTCGAAATTGTAGACCGATATTCACACTAATTTAATTACTATCCAGCAATTGTAAAAAAAATACAGTTCATTGACATCGTTATAATCAATAAACTAACTTAGCGATTAAATAAATAATCTAAGTAGGTACCTACCTACTTTATACCTACTTGTGTATACAAAACGATGACCAATATTCTTGCGTCCATATACATATATATGCGTAGATAGGACGTATGTATAACACGTTATCTGTTTCGGCATTCGGTAATTTATCTGTCTGATAATTTTATCAGTTCGGAAAGCAGCAGACTCTCATTTTATGGCCAAATGTAACACGATAAGGCGCAGAATACCTACATATCTGATTTGTAATTACATGATAATAGGTACTTACTCGTAGGTAGGTAAACTTAAATCAGACTTCAAAAGCAGAGCTAGTCATTCAAAGAAGTAGCTGTTTGGCCTCTTGTTAACACGCCGTGGAAACTCACGTTTTGTATGGATAACGTGCCGGACGACGCGCCTTCTGACGCGTTATCCATACAAAACGTGAATTTCCACGGCGTGTTAACAAGAGGCCTTTTTTACACGCTTTATATTAGCTTCACCTGTATGTATGTTTGTAACCGACTTCTTTGAACGCGATTTTGACCCACTTTAAACGGTCAGATTTCATTCAAACTTTGTAGATTTATCGAGGACCGATGACAATACACTAATTTGATAAGAATATTTCATTATTCAATTTGGAAAATAAGATTTTGTGTTCATTTATCAAAAGTCGTCGGTAAGGAAAAACAATAAACATTCAAAATCGCACGGTAACTAACTGTAACTAGGGTAAACAGAAAAGATGTCACACACAACTAAAATCTAAGCACAAAACGCACGAATGCGAAGATAAAACAATATTAAAACAAAATAATAATATTATTAATCAGTGCTTATTTACTTTAATCATATTGTACGATTTACAATAAAAAACAAATAAAATAATTTATTAATAATTAATACCTGTTGTATTTTAAGTGACATGATTTTTTTAGTGTTTTATAAATAAACCAAACTAAAAAGTAGAAAATAAATAATTGTTTAAAAAAACTAAAAAACACGCTTTTTATAGAAAACCAAACTAAAAAATAGAAAATAAATTTTAATAAATATAAATTAATAATAGCGTGCATATGAAAAAATGTATTTCTAGTAATATAATAAAACTGTAACAGATCCAATTCTGTACATTGAAGATATTTTGAAATTTTTTATTGGAGGGCAATCTATAATCGATACTGAAGCCAAAACTGCAATTTTTTTCATTTTTGTCTGTCTGTCTGTCTGTCTGTCTGTCTGTCTGTCTGTCTGTCTGTCTGTCTGTCTGTCTGTATCTTGGCCGCGCATCACGCCGAAACTACTGAATGGATTCAAATGAAACTTGGTACGATTTGAGTTTATACTCCGAGGTAGGACATAGGATACTTTTTATCCCGAAATTCATCACGGTTCCCTAGGGAGAGGGGATGAAAGTTAAAACGTGTATTTAGCTGTAATTCATTAACGCGTTGTTCGATTTCACTCATTCTTTTTTTGTTAGAAAGGTAGTACTTTATATATTGTCCCGTAAATATTTCAAGGTCATAGGTTTGTTAGTTCAGAAATGACAGACATTTATTGGGTTCAAATAACATGGGACCCGGATCTTTGTACGTACGGCTTATTTTAAACTGGCGTGCGTTTAAATTTATGTTTATCAACCTGTCTATTTGCTCCAGCTAATCTCCGAAACGACTGAATCGATTTTGATGGAACTTTCAATGGCAGATAGGTGATGTTATAAGGAGTAACTTAGGCTACATTTAGGTTAGGTACAAAAAAGGATTATGGGATCCAATCCGATGCTACATAAAAATCTAAATCAACGCAGACGAAGTCGCGGGAGTCAGCTAGTTATTTAATAAAAGCGTGGGGTGCTTTTAAGATATTATCGAAATGATAATTCTCTATACATCCATGCACCCCACGATGTATAGAGGATTATCATTTCGATAATATCTTAAAAGCACCCCACGCTTTTATTAAATAAAATACACTTTTTTCATATGCACGCTATTATTAATTTATATTTATTAAAATTTATTTTCTATTTTTTAGTTTGGTTTTCTATAAAAAGCGTGTTTTTTAGTTTTTTTAAACTATTATTTATTATAGGCCTTCATTTCGTCAATGTTGTGCCACAAAAATTGGTCCATGCGTCAGGTGACGCAAGAGCTGGCTCTTATTTTGCCCAAAGGCTTAGCCTGGCAATACAAAGAGGCAATAGCGCCAGTATCTTGGCGATCATTTGGACGGTGTATATTTTTTGTAAATATTAAATATTATTTTAATTATTTTTAGTTATATGTATATTTTAATGTGTAAATATGGTATTGTTGATAATAATATATAAAAATAAAAGGCCTTTACCTAATCCAATTTCAATTTTTTTATCTACCTACCTACTAAGTACCTACACTCTATTTTCACTCTATTTTATATCTACCTAAGTTTCCATCCATCCAGCACCACCACCACTACAGCCTTTTAACGTCCCACAGCAGTGCACAGGCCTCCTCTCTCATAGGAGAGAGGGATTTAGAGCTTAGATCCGCTACGCTGCACCAATGCGGGTTGGCGGGCTTTATCGACTATTGTCACGTCATGATAGTAATAATAACCGGGACCGACTGCTTAACGTGCTCTCCAAGGCACGGGGGTGAAACACCGCTCTGAAGCAACTCTCCGAACTGGCACTGTATTTTTGACAGAACACCCAATACCTAATAATTATTTTCCCAACCCGGGAATCGAACCCGTGACCTCGCGATCTGCAGTCGAATATGCTAACCGTTAGACCAACGGCAGTCGTACAGACAAACATTGATTTTTATTTATATAGATGAGAAAGTATGTCGTGGCTCTACCGCTGACGGCGGAACTGTGGGACTATTCTGTAACTTAGTTACCAACAGAAAATGGATGCCAACGAATTAGTTCGATATACATTGCTGTTTTAATGTGTGAAATGAAATCACTGTTTATATTTCACACAGTAAAGCAGCAATGGGTATCGAACTTATTCGGCGGCTATAATTTTCAGTTGGTAACTAAGAGAATAAGCCCCACTGATCTAGACGAAATTGGGTACAGAGATAGCTGTGTAGATAGCTTGTATCAGACGGACATAGGATACTCTTTGTCCCGAGAAAACAAAGGGTTTCCGCGTTTGAATACCTAAATGCACGCGGACGAAGTTGCGGGCTTTTACCACACGAGTAGATAAGTATAGAGGGGAAGCTTCTACAAGCGGCCCGCTGTAGGTACACTCACACATATGCGCACGTTTGTCACCCAACTGTACCGGTTGGGGGACCGACCGGGCGTCCGTGAACCGTTGGTGAGTGTGTTTGTGTGAGTGTACCTACAGCGGGCCGTTTGTATGAAGTTTGCTCTCTGTACTCTCTGTTCTCTATCTACTCGTGTGCTTTTACTTCGTAAAAATTAAAATTACAATAAATCAAAAGTGACAGGAGGCATGAATTTTGATTTATTGTGAACATCGGAAAAATGAACATAATTTAAAGTCTCCGATTCTCAGTACTGGACATGACCAGTGTGGAATTTTAAAAGGAATTTTATTAAAAGTTTTGACGGAGGGCGCATGTAAAATATGTCCTGACAGCTAAAAAAATGATTCATAAACGAGTAGGTAGTAGGTACTTACAACTTACATAATATAATGTAATCATGTGGAAGTTGTACATACACGTGTAATCATGCAGTCGTTGTTTTTGTCATTTCCTTGTAACTACCATTTGTTTATATTTACCTACTATTTAAGCCTCGTAGGTTATGTTTGTAAATACTTATCTAGGTAATTTCATTTATAAATTGGTTGTTAATCACAGTAATCCTTTATCCTAATACTTATTATTAATATTAATTGGGCTCCGTTATCTTATTTACATTATGCTCTTGTTTATATATTTTATTTACTTTTTATAACTATTAGGTATTTAATCCTTAACTTTAATATAACATTTATTTTACTGTACGTATCTCTTTTGCATCTTATTCTAATTCCTTACGTTATTGTATTTTAAATCTGATTTCCCAGTTGTTGAATATATAGCCCAGTCAATCTACTACCAAAATCGACAAATAAAAATAAAAACTCTTATAGTTTTGGAAATTGGCCTAAAATGTTCTTTGAGACTTCCTCTATAACATATCCAAAACCCCCATATGGGGGGGGGTGCGGAACCGGCCGCGATTTTGAATTTTAGGTCCCTTTTTTTGGTTTTTTGCACATATCTCGAAAATCTCTACTTCTAGCATTTTGACTACTTCTCACAAAAGTTTTTAAATAAAATTTGCTACAAATTTGGTTCCATTCATTTTTACTCTAAGGTTATTACTTTAGGAGCTACAGGGTGCTTAAGTTAACAGAGAGATAAAAAATAGGTATTTAAGAATAATAAAAATGTGAGCGATAGTGAATATTATTTTTATAAACGACGCCGTATTCTTAAATACCTATTTTTTATCTCTCTGTTAACTTAAGCACCCTGTAGCTCCTAAAGTAATAACCTTAGAGTAAAAATGAATGGAAACAAATTTGTAGCAAAAAACTTTTGTCAGAAGTAGTCAAAATGCTAGAAGTAGAGATTTTCGAGATATGTGCAAAAAAACAAAAAAAGGGACCTAAAATTCAAAATGGCGGCTGGTTCCGCACCCCCCCCATATGGGGGTTTTGGATATTATGTTAAAGAGGAAGGCCCAAAGAACACTTTAGGCCAATTTCCAAAACTATAAGAGTTTTTATTTTTATTTTTCGTAAATTGACTGGGCTAATAGTTTAGTAGACTTTATTTTTTGACGTGATATAACGTCTTATAAATCGTTGAAAGCCGGCCGCACGCACGAAAAAGCATGACTCATTGTCACGTACCGCATGCAAGCGAGAGCGCGGAACAGCGATTAAATATTCAGTATTTAGAACCTTAAATCCGAAATGCACGATCGGCCTAAGCGTTCGGCTTGTGACGCATCTATCTCTCTTTGTTTTCTTATGACGTTAACATGTAAAATTATCGTCCGTAAACCGGCTTTACAGACAACCATTTTTTTAAGGAATAATTCATTGTTATTATGTAGCTACTTAGGTATATGGCTCACTTATGTACTTTACAATCTTTATATTACGAGATATGTATGTACATAAATCGCGTGAATAATTTTGCTAGATATACAAAAGTAGTCTGTAGTACGTAAGTATACCTATATATAATCCTACCGGTGTATTGGGTGTATAGGTATTTTTAACACGAGTTCAAATACCTCTGTTTCTTGAATGCAGAATGCACGCTGCGCAGACTGCATCGAATGTCAAGTCATAAACGATTCACGCATATTTGGCGTTCAAAAATAGAATGTAAACAAAACAAAATAAACATACCTACCTACATAAGCAGTTTATTTAAATACAAGCGGACACCCGCAAACTTCGTTCGCGTGGATATCGGTTTTTAAAAATCCCGCGGGAACTTTGTTTTTCTTAAGCTCTTTTGAGATCATACCTTGCTAAAAACTGTTAAAAGTTCACTGGCGGATGTTTAGGTAGATCAAAATGTAAACATCCACCACTGAAAGTCCCATCAAAATCGATCCAGCCTTTCAGAGATTACCCGGTAATCTTTAAACTATCTCCTTTCTAACAAAAAAAGAATGAATGAAATGAATACGCGTTAATGAATTACAGCTAAGTACACATTTTGATTTTCATCCCCTCTCCCAAGGGAACCATGCTGAATTTCGGGATAAAAAGTATCCTATATGTTACTCCGTAGCATGAACTTAAATCATGCCAAGTTTCATTTCAATCCGTTCAGTAGTTTTTGCGTGATGCGCGCACAAACATACAGACAAACAGATAAACAGACAAACAGATAAACAGACAAACAGACAAAAATTTCAAAAATAGCTTTTTTACGTTCTATTACTTATCCCTAACATCCCCCAGTTATTATTTTGCAAAAATCTTTAATGTACAGATACGGCAAGTCTACGATTTTATTATATGTATAGATAGACTAGCTTTTGCCCGCGGCTTCGCCCGCGTAAATTTCGGTTTTTTAAATGCAAGCTTAAAAAAAGAGTAAGTACCTACCTAGATAAACTTATCTAGGTTTACTTAAGTTGGAATTAACGCCAATTGATACCTACCTACTAAAAATAAAAATAAACTTGGGTAGGTAGGTAGTAGGTAGGTACTACCTTATACTACTACTCGTGTGCTTATACTACCAGTAGGTACTCTGTGCCGCGGTGCCGCGTGTGGCGGACGCAGGGGCGCGCGGCGCGGCGCGGGGAGTTCCGTGCAGCGCGAGCGTCGGCCGTCGCGCGCAATACCTCCAGGGCGTTTTTTAACATAGGTACTTACCGATTTCAACACAACTCCTTTTTTGAAAGTCGGTTAAAAAAGTAGCCTATATTACTCCTTGGTTAATCCTCTACTTGTCTGTGAAAGTCCCGTTAAAATCGGTTCAGCCGTTCCGAAGATTAGCCCGTTCAAACAGACAGACAGACAGACAAAAATTTTAAAAACGTGTGATTCGGTTATGGTACCGTTCAAATAACCATATGAGCTTAATATGTGGTAGTTATTTCGAAATTACAGACAGACACTCCAATTTTATTTATTAGTATAGAGTATAGATAGTATAGATAGATAGATCAAGAGACTGCATGATATTTTTATATTTTCTTCATGATACCTTTAGAAATCACATTATCCATTGCGGGACACTTATTACAGTTGCTACCCCCTGCCAGAAGCCCTAAAGTTTAAAAGTTCAAGGATGTCTGGCAGGGGGTAGCAACTGTAATAAGTGTCCGGCAATGCATGACGTGATTTCTAATAGTACCTATTCCGAAGAAAAAAAAATAGACTATACTTTGACGTAAGATTTTTTAACACCTTTATTACCTGTTATCTCCCAAAGTAACCATTAGTCGCTAATAGTTCCTCCCTGTGTTGGGGACAATACGCAGAGAAACTTTCAGCTTTTATAACATAACGAAGGTCTGTCGTCGTGGGCGCGTCGTGGGTCTACAATGATAATTTCAACTGGCTATAACTAGTAGGTACTATTATATAATCTGTGCTATAACCCCCGTCACGTACAAGTCGACCGGTGACCTTCAAGTGCGCGCAGCATCGTACGAGTGAGCGGGACACAATACGATTGGAGAGCCAATCAGCGCTTACGAGGGATCCGCGAGAGCTAATCAGTGCTTACGAACGATCCCCACGCCCTCCCCGCGACCCCCTCACACCCCGAGATACCTCATTTTCGACTTCTGCGCATTGAAGAATAGAATAGAATAGAAAAGTTTTTTATTCAAATAAACTTTTACAAGTACTTTTGAATCGTCGATTGAGTCTACCACAGGTTCGGAATGCAGTTCCAGCCGAGAAGAACCTACAAGAAACTCGGTGGTTGCTCTTTTTTAAAAATAACATTATAACAATTATTATTATTAATGTACATGATTGAAATGCCGTCTCGCACATTGCTGGAACGAGTTAAATCCAAGCTTTTTTATCGTTTATATAATCTTCAATTGTATAATAAGCTTTTTTTATGAGCATACTTTTAATAAAGTTCTTAAACTTGTGTAAAGGCAAGTCCAAGGTCAACGCTAGACTTATTTGGGCCTACTTATACCCAAGGGCGTCGCCAGGTAGGGGCAGGGGGGGGCAGCTGCCCCCCCTAGAGATTTGAAAAAATATAAATATATTATAGTTTGAAAAGAAAATTCTGATTTTTAAATAATTATGTTGTTAAGACCACTACCATTAGTCTCCAATTTTGCAGTTTCGAAAGACACTACTTATGAATGTGCTAACTTTGCAGCACTTGTAAAACCACGACAATGTTTTCACTTTTTCGTTTTTTTTAATTTTCGTTTTTCTATAGTAAGTCCTAAACTATGCGTTTTTCAGAAAAATATTTTTTGTACGGTTTTAAAGTAGACTAAAATTGCTACTATTTAAAACTAGAACCAACTCTGTAAATTCAATATTTACTGAGATACAGCTCTCCAAAAAATCACAATTATTTTCAAAAAAGTGAAATTTTAAGATTTGTTCAATTGTGAACCCTGATATCGGGGAAAATATTCATTTGACGGGTAAAGATAAATGAAAAAATGTTGTTTTAAATATAATTAGCTTTATTTTAAACATAAAACGACATCTGTAGGCCATATAGTTTACTTACAAATCCTAAAAATTAAAAAAATGGGAAAATTGCATTTTTTTGCTTTATTTTGTTTTGAAGGTAGTTTGAAAAAAACCGTATACAAGAAATATATATTTAAACTATTATTAAGTATTGATATTAAATATTTATAATCTTATTTATTACAAAAAAGTAATTATATTATTATTGATATTTATCAATTTTATTATGAAACACTGCATTACAAGGACATTATGAGTGCCGAGCACTATAAGTCCTAAACTACGCATTTTTTCAAATTTCTATACAGTTTTAAAGTAGACTAAAATTGCTACAATTTGAAATCAGAACCGGCTCTGTAAGTTCAACACTTACCGAGATGCAGCTCTGCTAAAATTGATTTTTTTCCAAAAAAGTGAAATTTTAAGATTTGGTCAAATTTCGACCGCGATCTTGAGGATAATACTCATTTTACGAGTAAAATTATAGGGGAAAATGTTATAGCAAATCTAATAAGCTTTAATTTAAGGACAGAAAGACCATATGGTCTAGAGACTGAGTTAACTCACAAATCTTAATGAACAGCAAACCTTACTTACTGAAGCTACTTACTTAGACAAATCTTAATGAAGCAGATTAATATTGCTTCATAAAATAATATTATATCAATAAATATCAATAAAATGAGATAAATAAATATTTTTTCATAAATAACATTATATATAATATAAATAACATTATATATATATAATATTTCATAATAGTTTAAATGTAGGTACAGTATAATTAAATTACAGACGTCATTTTATGTTTAAATTAAAGCTAATTATATTTATTACAACATTTTTTGATTTAAATTTACCCGTAAAATGAGTATTTTCCCCGATATCGAGGTTTAAAATTGACCAAATCTTAAAATTTCACTTTTTTGAGTAAGAGTAAGAGTTTTTATTTGCAAAAATATGGTACAAAAATTATAGATCAAATTCAAATTCAAATTCAAATTCAAAATTCATTTATTCAAAGTAGGTACACTGTACACTTTTTGAACGTCAATTTGGGAACAGGCAATGGTGATAATTACTTACGGAAACTTAAAACTAAAGCTACGATCTTAAAACTATTGTCTCCCAACACATTTAACTAATAAATTAGTGTGCAAATTCAACTATTGATTGATTTGGAACTAATTGTCAATTTTTGAAAAGCTGTATCTCAGAAAATATTCAAGTTACAGTGTTAATTCTGGTTTTAAATAGTAGTAATTTTAGTCTACTTTAAAAACGTTAAAAAAAATCTTAAAAACGCATATTTTAGGACTTATATAGAAAAAAACAAAAAAGTGAAAAAAATTACGTGGTTCTTTGAGTGCTGCAAAGTTAGCACAGGTCTTTCGAAGTTGCAAAATTGGATTTGGACTACTGGTAGTGGTCCTAACAACATACTAAAAAATCAGAACTAGGCGTTTGATTGCGATTTTTTGTGTCAAATATGACTGGCCTATTTTACACAACATCATCAACTTGCCCCCCCCCTTGGCCAGCGGCTGGCGACGCCCTTGCTTATACCTATTATCGGTTGAAGCCACCATACCATTTCGACGGACGGACGGACGGACAACGGAGGCAGGAGGCAGAATAGGATTCCGTTGGCACCCTTTGTGTATACGGAATTCTAAGAAATAACTCTGGCAAGTGAGTTGTCTTTACTCGCAAACTTATCCTAGAAACAAGACGCAAAGCTGTCTGGGCGGACCATCTGGTGGCCAAGGCTTGCTTGCAATCTCATGTTTATTCTATAAACGAATCAATTACTACAGACATGAGAGAGCCAAGGTAGCCAACATTGTAACAGAATGCGTGCTTCACTCGATACACGTGTTAGTTCCAACGCTGTTTGATAATACGAGGCGTGATAAAATTATATTTACACAAATCATTCGAATAGGTGACTCGCATAATTGTAATTGAGAGAGATAACAAGTAAATCCATAATTCCATACCAATATTATATAGTTAAAATGCGAATGTACTTAATTACCCGGGTCCCGGGTATTGGGATTTTCTGTTAAGAAATTCTTTGTGCCAGCTCGGAGTTGCTAGGTAGTTGGCGGTGTTTCACCCCCGTGCCTCGGAGAGCACGTTAAGCGGTCGGTCCCGGTTATATTACCTATCAGTATCGTATCACAATAGTCGTTAAAGCCCGCCAAATCGCATTGGAGCAGCGTGGCGGGTCTAAGCTCTAAGTCACTCTCTCCTATGAGAGAGGAGGCCTGTGCCCAGCAGTGGGACGTTGAAAGGCTGTAGTAGTGGTGGTAGTGGTTAGGGTGCGACTCTCGAGGTTCACATGACTAAATATCTCAACGGTCGTCGGGCGTGGACTGAGAACCGAGAGGTCGACGGTTCAAATCCCACCCGTTGCACTATTGTCGTACTTGCTCCTAACGCCTGTGCCCAGCAGTGGGACGTTAAAAGATTGTAGTGGTGGTGGTGGTGGAATGTAATGTTATGTCTATGATCTTTTTACGGTTTAAGTAAATGCGCAGAACGCAGCTTGACATAATATTGTAACATACCGCGTGCAAACGAGAGCGCGGAACAAGCGATAGAGAAGCAACGTTTTCGTGACGTTATCACGTAAAATTATCGTCTGTAAACCGACTTTAGAGGCAACCAATTTTTTTAATTATCATTTGAAATATATAGGTATAGTTCGTTCGGTAACTTAGTGTCGGTACAGGCGCAGGTGCTCTTAGTATTCTGCTTTTATTTTTATTACTTTTTTTCTGTTTGTAATATTTTTTCTATTCTAACAGAATCTCCGAATAGTCTGCCAATCCGCACTTGGCCAGCGTGGTAGACTATGGTTAAAATCCTTCTCATTTTGAGAGAAGACCCGTGTTCATGATAATATTATATTTTATGTTTATGGTTATATTGTAATAAAATACGAATATAAAAAATATAAAAAGGAAAGAGAATTTTAATTAAAAAATATGAGTAGGTATAAAACGCCAAACCCCCTTGTGCCTGTACACGCCGCGCGGCATGCTTTGAAGTCGCGGCGGCGTCTTTGGTAAAACACCGCGCGGCGGAGGCGGCCAGACACAAAGGGCGACCGTAAGAAAATGAACAGACTTTACCTTAGTATTTACCTCAGATTAAGTAAGTATCAAGTTCTCTTATACTTATAACTTATACTTACTTACTAAGTAAGTAGTTATGTGTTTTATTTATTTGTCAAATGCTCAAAAACTATAATTTTGCTCTCATTTATAAAAACCTTGCACCATTTTGATAAGTAGATATCTAGATAAAATAGTATGATTGGCTATATTACGACATCAAAATTAATTATCAAATCAAATAGCTAGTTTACCGCGCTCGAGTTTCGAGGCAGGCGGGTTGTCCTTGCATAGAACACACACCTTGGATTCCGTTATAGGTATTTTTAACCCCCGACGCAAAAACGACGGGGTGTTATAAGTTTGACGTGTCTGTGTGTGTGTGTGTGTGTGTGTGTGTGCGTGCGTGCGTGCGTGCGTGCGTGCGTGCGTGCGTGCGTGCGTGCGTGCGTGCGTGCGTGCGTGCGTGCGTGCGTGCGTGCGTGCGTGCGTGCGTGCGTGCGTGCGTGCGTGCGTGCGTGCGTGCGTGCGTGCGTGCGTGCGTGCGTGCGTGCGTGCGTGCGTGCGTGCGTGCGTGCGTGCGTGCGTGCGTGCGTGCGTGCGTGCGTGCGTGCGTGCGTGCGTGCGTGCGTGCGTACGCACGCACGCACGGTTGCGGTTTTTTTTGTTTGAAAGGTGAATTAGTCGAGAGTGTTGTTAGCTATGTTTGATGAAAATCGGTTCAAGATGGCCGCCGCTACAAAATGGCGGATCACATATTTTTTCACAACTCCCTTAATATGGGTATCAAATGAAAGGGCTTGACTAGTAGAATAGCATTATGCAAATCCAAGATGGCCGCCGCCACACAATGGCGAATGTCGGGGGTTTTTTAAATTTCTAATTTATACTTGTTAACCGACTTCAAACAACAGCTGACAAAAATCTAAAAGATTGATAGTTTTAATTCACTTACTCAGTTAGACTTCACAAGTCACAACACACTCAATAGTCCATAATATTATCTTGAAAATTACTGAACCGATTTTGATGTTTGCAGTTTGCACTGTTCCCTAAGTTGAAGTAAATGTAAGGCAAAACAAAAGAATAATCACAAAGAGAACCTCAATAGTGCAACGGTCGTCGGTCGTGGATCAAAAACCGAAAGGTCGACGGTTCAAACCCCACCCGTGACACTATTGTCGTACCCACTCCTAACACAAGTTTTCGCTTATTTGGAGGGGAAAGGGGAACATTATTTATCCTTATGACTAAAATTCTTTTTAAAAAACTGCCCACTGTTGTGCAAACTGACTGACTGACTGATCTATCAACGCAGAGCTCAAACCACTGGACGGATGGAGCTGAAATTTGGCATGCAGGTAGATGAGCTGTAGTAGAGGTAGGTACGTAGACATCCGAAAAGAAGGATTTTTGAAAATTCAATCCCTAAGGTGTTTAAATAGGGGTTGACTACGTAGACATCTGAAAAGAAAGATTTTTCGAAAATTCAAGCCCTAAGGGGTTTAAATAGGGGTTGATAATTTGTATCACGCGGTCGAAGTCGCGGGCATCAGTGATTGATATATCACCAATCACAATTCCCCGGAATCGTAATCTGTTTCCGATCCGGATTCCGGTTTCCGAGATCAGTTTGACGCGCTCTCCAGGGCACGGGAGTGTCACTAACACTGCCAGCCTCCTAACTAGAATTTCTTGATGGAAAGAAGCTTCTTATTCGTATTTGACCAGAACCCAGGACCTCATCATCCGCAGGCGAACACGAAACCATTGAGAGGGTCATTGTAATAAGTGTGCTATTTACTATAGTTCAAACTCCATCACTATCAGTCAAGCACGTATTTATCAAACACCTAATGTTATATGAGCACCAATATGTAGACATTTTAATGAGCCATCCATCATTTTGTACTTACCTACCACAGATTATTAGGCACTAGCTGATGCCCGCGACTTCGTCCGCGTGGATTCATACAAATCTCATACAAACTTTCAACCCCTATTTAATCCCCTTAGGAGTTGAATTTTCAAAAATCCTTTCTTATCGGATGCCTACGTTATAATAGTTATCTGCACGCCAAAGAGTCCAATCCGTCCGTGCGTGGATAGATCAGTCAGTCAGTCAGTCACCTTTTCCTTTTATATATTTAATAACTTAGATAAGTTAGTCTTATCTAAGTTATCAAGACAACAAGACACGAAGAAGCAAATAAAAAATTAATCGTTAGCAGGTACAGACACATAAAAGTACCTTTTAAACATTATAATATTATGTAGTTACAAAACAATTATGTTACAGTTGTAAATCTATACTTCTATACTAATATTATAAAGCTGAAGAGTTTGTTTGTTTGAACGCGCTAATCTTAGGAACTACTGGACCGATTTCAAAAATTCTTTCACCGTTGTATATGTACGTGATCCCCGAGTGCTATAGGCTATATATGTATTATGTACCACGGGCGAAGCCGGGGCGGACCGCTAGTATAATATAATTTGACTGCCTCGCTAGTCTAGTGGTTAGCATATTCGACTGCAGATCACGAATCACGAGGTACCACCGAGTTCGAATACCGGATCTGGCAAATAATTGTTAGGTATTGGGTTTAAGTAGTGGCCCGTGGTGGTGTAAATAAATATCTATATTATGCTTTATAAAATCTACTACATAGTTTCTGTACGTCTTTTGTTTGTTTACAATATGTAGATAGAGATACCTACCAACCTACCTAGGAAATCAAGAATCACGAGTAACTCGTAATTCTTGATTTCGAACGTGATGCATGAATTTACAAGAGTTTACGAAATCGTGTTTTATTGTTTAGCTGACAAAAGTTAAAAACCGAACGGTAAACAACTACATTATATAATTATCTTCTTAACATATAAAAGGATACGGTGACTAACTGATTGACTGACTGATCTATCAATGCACAGCTCAAACCACTGGACGCATCGGGCTGTTTGGCATGCAGATAGCTATTATGACGTAGGCATCCGCCAAGAAAGGATTTCTGAAAATTCAACCCCTTTTAACCCCTTTTTTAGGGTTCCGCAGTAAACAAGGAACCCTTATACAGTTGTAGTTTCGCCATGTCCGTCCGTCTGTCCGTCTGTCCGTCCTCGGTTAATCTCAGAGACTATTAGTGCTAGAAATCTGTAATTTGACATGGGTATAAATATTAATCACGCCGATAAAGTGGTAAAATAAAATTTTGATAAATATTTTTTTTAGGGTAGCTCCCCTACATGTAAAGTGGGGATGAATATTTTTTTCTCGTCTACCCCATAGTGTAGGGTATCGTTGAATAGGTCTTTTAAAAATACTGTGGGTGTGGGAACATCATTTTTCGATTTCCAGATCCGTTTGTAAAATATGATGTTTTAAAGTGCTAATTTTTATTAGAGTCAAGTGTCCATAGAGGGGGCTCTATCAGCCAAATGGCAGTATATAGGAACTTAAAAAAATTCACAGCAGTAGTATATATATAATAAATTTTAAAGGAAAACTATCATGGTTAAGTAGGGTTCACAGGTTAAGGAGTTATATCTGTTTTTCGAGGATTGTGACTACGGAACCCTACACTGCGCGTGACCCGCCACGCACTTGGCCGGTTTTTCTTTATTTATTTAAATAGGGGTTGAAAATTTGTATGAGATTTATATATGAAACTCCATGCATGAAATCGCGGGCATCATCTAGTACCTACCTACTTGATAATTGTGAAATTGCAAATATTGAAATGGGTTATCTAAATGGTGCACATTAATTATTATTGTACTTATTGCAATACAAGCGGACACCCGCGACTTCGTTCGCGTGGTTTTTAAAAATCCCGTGAGAATCATTTTGTTTTTCTTACGCTCCTTTGAGCTCATACCTTGCTAAAAACTGTTAAACTGGTGGATGTTTAGGTAGATCAAAATGTAAACATTCGCCAGTGAAAGTCCCATCAAAATCGGTCCAGCCTTTCAGAGATTAGCCAATAATCTTTAAAGTATTGTCTTTCTAACAAAAAAAGAATGAATGAAATCGGACCACCCGTTAACGAATTACATCTAAGTACACATTTTGACTTTCATCCCCTCTCCCAAGGGAACCGTGCTGAATTTCGGGATAAAAAGTATCCTGTATATTACTCCATAGTATGAACTTAAATCATGCCGAGTTTCATTTCAATCCATTCAGTAGTTTTTACGTGATGCGCGCACAAACATACAGACAAACAGATAAACAGACAAAAATTTCAAAAATAGCTTTTTTACGTTCTATTACTTAACCCTAACATCCCCCAGTTATTATTTTGCAAAAATCTTCAATGTACAGATACGGCAAGTCTACCATTTTATTATATGTATAGATATAGATAGATAGAAGATTATCTCTAGTCATACCTAGTCACACTCTTTATGTAATTTAGCGCGTGTTGAATGTTTAGTCTTTGGATTATATTCCGGACTAATCTGGATTGTTATCACAGGCAATAGTAACCCATATCCATACTAACATTATAAATGCGAAAGTAGCTGTCTGTCTGTATGTTACGCTTTCACGCCTAAACCGCTGAACCAATTTTGACAAAATTTCGTACAGACATAGAATAGACCTTGTAGAAAGGACATAGGCATACTTTTTATCCCGAAAAATTATAGAGTTCCCAAGGGATTTTTAAAAAACCTCAATCCACGCGGATGACGATGTGGCGAGCATCAGTTAGTACAAAATAATTGCTCGATTATATTGATTTCCTTTTCTAAAATGTAATAAGTAGGTAAATGTTCAGGGTAACCATATTGCACGCACCACTACAGCCTTATAAACGGTCCCACTGTAGGAAATCTTATACAATTTAGGTAGATATACTTACTATAATTTGCGGAATTATACCCATACATACTACCTATATTCTGATTAAAGAACGATTCGTACATAGATATCAGTGCCGGCACAGTGAAAAATATTATTTCATACATTTTCTATGAACGCGATCACACCTGTCCATTGTGTCCAGTGTTTGTATCAGTGACGACGCAGTGTTTCAATGTCAGTTCATGAGACATATTTGTCACTGTGCCGGAACTGCGCCGGCCGCGGCACTATCGCTTCACTGATAATATTAATATGTGCGTATCGGCCTTAACTGCGCATGATATTATCATCATTTGTCAGTAAACCTGTAATCCTCTTATACCGCTCATTTACTTACGTATTTGTTTCGTATTTTCCGTAATCTGTCTGTTACTATGACCGCTAATAAATATTCAATTGTACTTAGTATTAATTGGACATTTTAATCATTATTATCTATGTTTTTATCACTGTTTAGTGCTAAGTATGTCTAGGAGATTTTCGGTATCAGAATCACTAAGTATTTAAAGATAATATTGTGATATCCATGAATAAGTCATTAGGCTCCAATACTTAAAGATTTAGATAAAATGCATAATATGTAGGTCGTACCTGTATATTGCTCAACTTATTTTTTTAGGATTATAAATAAATTACAAAAAACGTTTATTATTATGTTGAATAAAAATTTCAAAAATCACGTTCACAACCATTTCACAACACAATAATATTAATGACGACTTGATTTTCTCGGATGTACATAGGTACCCAATAATTTATTACAATCTAGCTGATTCCCGCGACTTCGTTCGCGTGGATTGTGAATTTGTGACCGTTGGTTTTTCCGGGATAGAAAGTAGCCGTTGTCCTTTTGTAAGGTCTAGTCTATCTCTGTACCAAATTTTTTTAGGCGTGAAAAGCGTAACAAACAAACTCACTTTCTCATTGATAATATTAGACAGAATTTTCAACAGATAGGGTTTAACACGTAGGTACCTATTTAGGTCTGAGGTCATGTTTAGGAGCTGCCGTGAAAAATAATTTAATTCAATTTCTAATTCAATATTTGGTTTTGGGTCAACGTTCCACACCAAATACCAAAATGTCAGGTTTGTAACTCATTTCGTCTACGAGCTAGAGGACTGTGACTCGCCGACAGACAGTTAAACAGCAGAGTGACATTAATAGGGCTCCGTTTTTACCCTTTGGGTACGGTCTACGGAACCCTAAAAACCAATTTGATGACACAAATTCCCTCTTTTAAAGTTCGCCGCTAGACCGCTTTCCTTGATTGGCACAAGTGGGAAGCTTCCCGTTTGATTTGGCAACGTTGGTTCAAAGATACTTCTGACCTCTTTTATATCACAGGGGTTAATTCCCACGACTCATTGCACTTCAGCTGTTACACCAAAATGATCCTTGTATATGTACAACGTAAAGTGTAAAATGGTGCAAAACCGATAACTCAGTTTTAAGTTCATTCGCGACTAATTTGATTATGTACATTGACCTTCGTAGCGTGTGGAGGAATGTATATTTTGTATTTATAGTTCGGTAGGGTTACCACTTTCATTCGTTTTCATTTATTTTTAATCATCAAGATGAATGAGAGGTTAAAATAAAATGTAGGTTTTTACTAAACAAAACTTTACAGTTACTTAAAATAATTTATTCTTCTCATGGTGAATTTGCATAATCAAAAGTTGTTACCGTTAAGGTTATTCAAATTTTTTACCAAAGTTTGACTTTTAATCTTCACCATGGAGGTACGAAACTTGTGATAGGTACCCATTTTGTTTTGTTTTTAAGTGGGCAAGTTTAACTTTAATAGTAACTTGAACTAATAACGTATAACATTCAAATTCAGCGTTCTTACGATGTTTCAGCTGTTATTAAAGAGCTCGGCTCAGCAGAATCAGCTAGTGATTCCCGTGACTTCATCCGCGTAGCCTATGTCCTTCTCCAAGGCCTAGTCTACCTTTACCAAATTTTGTCAAAATCGGTCCAGCAGTTCACGCGTGATGCCGTGACCGTGCCGTGACCAAGGAAAATAGGGTTTGGTTTTATATAATAAAATATAATTATAGATTTATAACTTGTTTCAGCTGTTATTAAAGATTTGTAACTTGTTTCAGAGATAATCAAATATTATGTCGACCAAGGAGATTGACAAAAGCGATGGAGCCGTCAAAAACAATACGGCAAGCTTGTGTGGGAGCAATGTCAAATTGCGGCGGGAACTCGGCCTGTACTCAGCGGTGAATCTCATCCTGGGAGTGATGATAGGATCCGGCATCTTCGTATCACCAGCATCCGCTCTCGAGCACTCGGGATCTGTCGCACTGTGCCTGATTGTGTGGACTGTGTCTGGAATTATATCCTTATTAGGTGGGTGTAGGTAAGATGTCTTCATGTACAAAAAATGCGAATATACTTATGTTCACTTCAGTTGACGACCTCCCTGGCGCGGTGGTGAGCGCTGTGGCCTAGTGGGAGGTCCGTTCGATTCCCAGCAGGGGAAAATTGGGATTTTATAATTTCTAAATTGTCTTTGGTCTGGTCTGGTTGGAGGCTTCAGCCGTGGCTAGTTTACACCCTACCCGCAAAAGCTGTGCCGCCAAGCGATTTAGCGTTCCGGTACGATGCCTTGTAGAAACCGATGAGGGGTATGCATACCTCTTCCAAGTTAGCCCGCTTCCATCTTAGACTGCATCGTCATTTACCATCAGGTCAAATTGCAGTCAAAGGCTAACTATAGAAGTTGAATAAAAAAAAAACTTCAAATAGATCTTAGGAATCTTACTACAATTTTTTTTAACAAGTAACCAATTACTGGCCCACTACAGGGGACAGGTCTCCTCTCAGAATAAGAAATGCTTAGGCCGTAGTCCACCACGCTGGCCGAGTGTGAATTGATCATTGAAGGCGGATTGAACAAGAACTCACACGCCTTTAAGAACATTATGGAAAACTCAGGCATGCAGGTTTCCTCACGATGTTTTCCTTCACCGTTTAAAGCAAGTGATATTCAATTGTTTAAAATACATAATTATACTTAACTCCGAAAAGTCAGACATGCGTGCCGGGAATTGAACTCAGACCCACCGAAAGGGAAGCCAAAGTTAAAATCACTAGGCTATCCCGCTATCGCTAGTCATAATAACAATAAATACTAGGTATGTATAAGTAATACATTACATAGATGATACGTCTAATTTCCTGTTCAGTACTTAGTGGCAACCTTAAGCATTGTCGATGAGTACCTAATCGACTGTTGTCTGTTATATAGATAAGTAGGTACTCATATTATCTCTATTACTGGGTCACTATGTAGGGAACACCCACAGGATCGACACCCAATCACAAAGAAAACTTATTGTTACCACATTGTTACCCACTTATTAATTTTAGAATAGTTAGGTACTTATTCCAAAGAGTATATTTTAATCGAATGAGGGGGGTGAAAACAGTGCGAAATGTTTCGTGTAAATAGACACACTGCATGCAAGGCCGGAATTTGCTCTGACGCACTCCGTGCGTCTCGACTCTTAATAATGATGTTTAAAAAACTAAAATATTTCTTTCCAGGGGCGTTATCATTCGCTGAACTAGGAACAGTTCTTGGGAAATCCGGTGCCGAATACTCTTACTTCCAAGCAGCTTTTGGGAAAATGCACAAATATTGGGGCCCGTTGCCGTCATTTATATGCGCCTGGATTTATGTTGTTATATTAAGGCCAGCAGAAGTAGCCATTATTGTGATGACTTTCGCGGAGTATGCGATACAGCCTTTTACGACTGATTTAGAACCCGATAGCAAATCAATGGCAATAAAATTAGGTTCTCTATTAGCACTATGTAAGTATGAGACACATATTAACTAATATTAATTATACTGCCACGAACTCACGAACTCACTCGAGTCACGACGACACAAGATTTTTATTTTTTCGCATGTGAAATGTATCTATAACTTGAAACATTAGGTACCTACCTACTTTAATTATGAGTGTAATGTAAAGTATATAATACATAATATATATATTATAAAATATTATAATAATATGTATTAAGTATAAAGTAAAATATATATAACTAGCGGTCCGCCCCGGCTTCGCCCGTGGTACATAATATATAGCCTATAGCACTCAGGGATCACGTACATATCCAAAGTTGAAAGAATTTTTGAAATCGATCCAGTAGTTCCTGAGATCAGCGCGTTCAAACAAACAAACTCTTCCGCTTTATTATATTAGTATACATAATATACATAATATAGATGTACAACTTAAGTACATTACCATGGTATTGAACGTGATAATATTAACTTATTATTAGCAGTTTGTTATTAAATTATTATTAGATTAACAAACTGAAATTTAAATCGAAATAATGAAAATCGATTCTAATCATATTCGATTAAAAGTAATTTTGTGCAACCCTATCCATTGAAACTGCTGCTGTCAATTTGACGTTGACAACAGTTTAATCTTTTGAAGTCTTGTCTATGGTTTCTAACTTCCGTAACGTTTCATTTGACATTTTCAAAACAAGACGTGTCCGTTGACGATGAATTATTTTTAAACATTTTCTTTGTGCAGTGTTATTGTGATAATTTTCACGCTTCAGTGTTTAATTGTAGTGTTTCGTTTTTAATTAAAGTGAAAACATATAATTACATACATATATTGCATATAAACTTTTGAATTGTCCACATACATGCTCAAGCGTAGTGCTCACGTATCGAGTACAAAATCGTAACGGAAATCTTGAAACTATCAATAGGACTTCGCATCAAGACGAAGAGCAATATTCATAAGACTTCGAATTGTCGAATTTTGTTGGTGAACTCAGAGAAAGCTCAGTGTGATCCCCGTATAAGACAATTTTCTTTTTTAGTCTGATTCATTGTTGATTGTGTTGTTAAACCTACTTAAATTCTACGTACGGGCGAAAATACGAAGTGACGAAAGTATAAAGTACAGAATCAGTGATTTCTAGTAGTAAGCATAAGTTAAAAGGAAATCTCTCCTTCATCTTTCATATTAATAAGTTGGTCCTTTAAACATGGATAGTAATTCCAATGAAACAACAAAAGAAGGGTTGTCCCGTGAAATTAAACAGATTCGAGAGCAAATTTTGGACACTTGCTTTACATATGCAAACACAAGGTTCATGGAACAGGAATCTACCAGTAGTGTCCGTCAAAGTGTCTGTTTGTACGAAGCCAGGCTCCAAACACAGGTGCAGCACTCGGAAACAGTTATACCTACGGATGAAAATCTCATGATCAATGAGTTCCTTGCAGAAATGAAGATGAAAAATGCAGAAGTGGAAAAATTAAACGCAGTCACAAGACAATCTATATATGACGTCGAAGATGAGATTCAAAGGTAATTTATTTTAAATATAGAATAAAAGCTGAGTGCGAGTAACTGAAGAGATCCTTACTTCTAGTAAATAACAATGATGAGATAGCAACATCAGGGCATCATAAAACATAGCGCTATAAATTAAAATAATATAAGGCGCTTGATCAACAATTATTGAGCATCCTCTAAATAAGGATACCTTAATTTTTACTATGGAGGATGAACTACAATCTGATCAAATTTGAAAATAGTAAACATTATTTTTTTATATTGTTATTGTTTGATGGGATAAAGACCGTAGTACCTAACTCGTTCTGTGAGAATTTCAACTGGCTATCTCTTACAGCTAAAGCTGCAAATTCCTGTCAAAAATGGACAGACAGTAGAGGCTTTAGAAGGTATACAAATCACATAGTGTGGATGTTTTGTTGGTATATATTAATGAGCAGAGCTTTCAATTTTATTTTTGAAAGAGTCAGATCATCAATTAGATATGTTCTAAATTTATTTTTTAGAGGCACTTTTTGGCAACCGACAGCATATATTATAGATTCAAGTGTTTATTTCTGTTTTTTCAGATTAGAGATTCAGATCACGAATGCTGAGAAAACTCTGAGTAAACCACAAGTGGACCCACAGGATACAAGTCTAGAACGATTAGAGAGAGCCAAGGATGACTTCCGCATATTGAAGACAGAGTTACACAAAGTCATAAAGTCTATCTTCAAAAATGACAGTGACTCGGTGTTTGATATTACTGGGGTATGTACTTTCTAGTTTTAGCATCTGTAATTTGAACAACAGAAATGCGTATAATATCTTACAATGCCTAAAGTAAAAGATTTTCGTCAATTACTAGGCGATGCCTGCGACTTTGTTTCTGTGGATTCATATAAAATAATCTCATAATATAAATCTCATACAAACTTTCTTCAGTCTTCAGTCATCAGCCATTTTATATCAAACTAATTTTGTGGCTTTCATTTAGGTATGATCATAACATCATAGAGAATAATACTGATCATGAAGTCCCAGGGTCTATAGAAAAGTCTAACCATGCAAAGCCAGACCAGTGGGGCTCTTCTCTAACTTTGAGCGGGGCCACACTGCGAAAATTATTCGCGCGGTTTATATTCCGCATTTTGATATATTTTTCTCGCGAATTTTAAATCGCATGTGCGTGCAGCTTCATACATTCCCATATGTCACAGAATTTTGCGAAAAAATTCGCGCGAATAAATTTCGCAGTGCGGCTTAGGCCTTAGTTACCAACTGAAAATAGTTGCCAACGAATTAGTTCGATATACATTGCTGTTTCAATGTGTGAAATGAAATCACTGTTTATATTTTACACAGTAAAGCAGCAATGTATATCTAACTTATTCGGTGACTATAATTTTCAGTTGGTAACTAAGTTAGGGAATAGCACACCAGGGGCATAAACTCTAAATTAGTCCACTTACCAAATAAGTTTGATATACATTGCTGCTTTACTGTGTGATTTCATTTCACACAGTAAAACAGCAATGTATATCAAACTAATTCGGTGGAATAGAATAGAATAGAATAGAAAAGTTTTTTATTCAAATAAATTTTTACAAGTGCTTTTGAATCGTCGATTGAGTCTACCACAGGTTCGGAATGCAGTTCCAGCCGAGAAGAACCTGCAAGAAACTCGGCGGTTGCTCTTTTTTAAAAATAACATTATAACAATTATTATTATTAATGTACATGATTGAAATGCCGTCTCGCGCATTGCTGGAACGAGTTAAATCCAAGCTTTTTTATCGTTTATATAATCTTCAATTGTATAATAAGCTTTTTTTATGAGCATACTTTTAATAAAGTTCTTAAGAGCAGTTTTACCTTTTCTCTGAAAAATCTGAGATTTCAAGCTCCAAATTTAGCATCGTAGGAGAGACTTTCACATATTTCAATACATGTTTTAAATAAACTAATCCTTCATATTGACATTTGTCAGACCATATTTACAAAAACTATTTTATTTATTTTGTAATGATCAATTTCCCACACCTCGTTTTAATAAAATAAATAACAGACTCAACTTTGAAGCTCTATATCTGTCCTTTAAAGTCATCTGATTTACTTGAAAAAAATACTTAAATATCAGACATATAGTCCTATTGACACATTACAGACCAGAATATAGATTTTTTATCAAATTAATGGGTAAAAAAAAAAGAACTTCCGCCAAATTTCCCGAATTATACGGTTACTTTAACACGATTTTTTGTATTGAAAAAAGCATAAATTCAATAAAATTTTTATGTAGAAATAAACTATGTTCTTTAACGAATCTATGTATATAGTTTAATTAACAATCCATTTATTTGATCAAACATAAAAACTTATTAAACATCACCCTAAATTACAATAAATAGCTACGCAATGTCTAAGCTTATTTAGTATGCGCCCGGCGCTCGTTAGGGAAGGACCTGTGCCAATTTTGCCACCATCCAGATGCACGTACGAGAGTCGTGTAAACACTAATTTATACAACGACTGCAAAGTTTTGAGCATGAATATTTTTCTAAAAAATATGCGTGAGTAGTAAGTAATAGTGCGTATTTTTTTAAATAAGTGAAATTACAGCATAGCACCTAGGACAGTCACGGAAATATAATATTATAAACTAATATTCCATTTTGAAATCCAAGATGGCCGTCGTATTTTTTTTTTAAGAAATTATCTTCTATACATATAATAAAATCGTAGAATTGCCATATGTGTACATTGAAGATTTGTGCAAAATAATAACTGGTGGATGTTAGGGATAAGTAATAGAACATAAAAAAGCTATTTTTGAAATTTTTGTCTGTTTATCTGTTTGTCTGTATGTTTGTGCGCGCATCACGTAAAAACTACTAAATGGATTGAAATGAAACTTGGCATGATTTAAGTTCATACTACGGAGTAATATATAGGATTTTTATCCCAAAATTTAGCACGGTTCCCTTGGGAGAGGGGATGAAAGTCAAAATGTGTACTTAGCTGTAATTCGTTAACGGGTGGTCCGATTTCATTCATTCTTTTTTTGTTAGAAAGGAGATACTTCATAAATTACCGGCCAATCTCTGAAAGGCTGGACCGATTTTGATAGGACTTTCACTGGCGGATGTTTACATTTTGATGTACCTAAACATCCGCCAGTGAAATTTCAACAGTTTTTAGCAAGGTATAAGCTCAAAGGAGCTTAGGAAAACAAAGAGTTCTCAATGAGAGGGATTTTTAAAAACCAATATCCATGCGAACGAAGTCGCGGGTTTATCCACTTGTTTATAATATGGGTGTCATTTCATTTCCGAAGTTTTTTGGGGGACTGAACATAAAAAATGATGTTCATTTTGGAATCCAAAATGGCCGTTGTATTTTTTTAAGGAAGAAATCAAAAGAAGAAGAAAAAAAAAATTATACGAAATAGCAAAATTCGCCCCCTCCTCCCAAAAAAATATACTAGGTACCTACCTAATGACTACAAACACCTGTTGTTTATTACTAATTACTGTAATAAAAGTCGCACTTGCACTTCTGACTAAACCGACATTTTAGCAGTAAACAAAGATTGCATACTTTTTATTGTTCTATTGGTAAACTTTAAATAATTGTACTCTTATCAGAAAATGTATCCAAGAACTTCAACAGGTGCAATGCAACAACTCTGTAATGTTATTTTCAGACAGATGATTTGAAATATGTATAATAATAATAATAATTGGTAATTGTTAAATAATTAAAAAGGTGATTGTTTCTTTTATTAGTTAGTTTAGAAAAAAATGGTTGAAGGGCTAAATATGCGTGATACCTATGATATAAATACGGAACCCTACATGTCATTATAGAGAAGAACATCATATTATCCTGGTCGCTTTTGTTTTGTAAGTTGAACGTAGATTAATGAAATACTTATTCGATAAAGTCACACGCGAAGTCATTTTAAAAATATTTTATAGTAAATATTATTTATTTATTTATTTATTTATTTTTTAGTTTTTTTTTTTTTTTTTGTTTTTTTTTTTCCAAGTAGTCGTCCGTGTAACTGGCCGCCAGCCTACCTGCCGTTAGATACCTAAACTTCCATAGCGTCAAACTGGGAGAGGGGTCTTAAACTTGTGTAAAGGCAAGTCTAAGACATAGTTTTTATTCAGATAAACTTTTACAAGTGCTTTTGAATCGACAAATGAATCTACCACTGGTTCGGAATGGTGCTTACAATTCTACACGTTAAGAAGGGCAGACAAAAGTAGCCCCATTTCCGACGGCGGCACCCGTTCACGAGCATGACGCATGATCCAGCCATTGCTTCGCTCAACCATATTTGGTGGCTTTCATTTATTGTTAGTAACTAAGTTAGAGAAAAGCCCCAGTGGTCAACTAGTGTAGGTATAAAGATTAAAGAGATTATGTGTATTAATTTTGTTGCAGGAACTGATAAAAGAGAGACTGGTCCCAGAATCCAACGGCTACATTCAGTTGTCTGATGATACGTACCGTATCGGGGAACTGCTGAAAGATGTCAGGATAGCCTCCGAAAACCCTTACGATGACACACAAATCAAACTTGCATTTTGAGCTGCACATTTTATGGTTTAAACTTTTAAAGTGGATGCCAATTTAGTTGGCTAATATTGCCTATCACATTGACTAAGAGAATGGTAGAAAGCACATTTATTCAGTAAGTGTCACAGATAAATAAATATAAATAAAATATCAGAAAACATTTGTTTGTTATTTTTGTTTATCATGAGCAATAAGTCAATAAATGGCTATGACTTATAAACTATCAGGGTTATTCTAGGACAAAGTATTAAAGTCTTTCTTCTCTAGGGGTTATTGAGTTGAAATAAACATAAAAAAATTGGTTGTCTGTAAAGTTGGTTTACGGATGATAATTTTACGTGATAACGTCAGAGAATATTGCCTCTATCGCTTGTTCCGCGCTCTCGCTTGCACGTGGTACGTGACAATGAGTTATGTTTTTCCGTGCGTGTGGCTGGCGTTCATCAATTTATAAGACGTTATCACGTCAAAAAATTGTAAATACTTAAATTGTACCTAATGAAAATGAAAAAAAAAATAGCCATAGGAAATAATTTTTATTAAAAAAAAAATATGTAATTGAGAACTATAATTGTATTATTATTGTACTTTTAAATAAAATGATTGAGGATATCATTGGCTTTTATTAGGGTTCCTTACCCAAATCACTAAATGGAGCCCCATTAACGTCTCTCTGCTGTCTGTCTGTACCTACTCTGAAGAATGAGTTCAAACCTGAATTAAGTGTAGAATATGACCCAAAACCGAATATTTGTAAAAGTTTATTTTGAACGGTTTTTTTTTTATTTATTGTTTAAGATATGAATAAAATTTTGTTTGTTTTGTCAACGGCTTCGCCCGCGTGAATTTCTGTTTTTCATAAATCCCGAGGGAATTGGCTTCCGGTTCTCCGATTGGAATTCTGGTTCCCGTTCCCTTTTCCAACCTTTAGGCTTTTTTCAAGGAAGTTTGCTATATAGTAATCTACCTATAGCTGTAGATTGCTATAGCAAATTTCGGTTTTTTCAAAATCCCGCGGGAACTGTGGAATTTTTCAGGATAAAAAGTAACCTATCTGTTATTCCAGGTCTTTATAAGCTATGTATGTTTTAAACAGCCAAATCGGTTCGATAGTTTTTCCGTGAAAGAGTAACAAACATACATCAATGTTTACAAACTTTCGCATTTATAATACACTAGCGGTCCGATATTTTCCTTCACCGTTAAAGCAAGTCATATTTAAATACTTAAAACGCACATAACTCCGAAAAGTTAGAGGTGCGTGCCCGGGATCGAACCCACGACCTCCGATTAGAAGTCGGTCGTCCTAACCACTAGGCTATCACAGCTTCTCTATACTCAGTATACAGGTGATGATATAATATAATTCACAAAGTGGCTTACGTTATAATTGCAGTTGTAATAACGTACATAAACATAAGCAGCGTGAAGTTGTTCGTGAAGGTGCAGAACATATTCGGCGTTTGCAAGGTGTTTGCGTGCCTCGTCGTCATCGGCGGCGGCATCTACGAGATCGCTAGAGGTACCTACTTACGTCTATATTTGGGACATTACAAACGTGCGAACTAAGTCATAAAACATTTTTATCGGACTTCTCGCTCGCACTTACGGAACTGGAACCTGATTCTGTGGTGTTGTGTGTAACAATAAAAAAGGATTTGTCGATAGTCGATAACAGGTTACAGAGAGAGCGGGAGAGCCCTCGCAACTATGATAGTCATCATTAGCTCAGTTCGCACGTTTGTAATGTCCCAACCAGTGGCGTAACTATACCGATGGGGGCCCGTGGCAAATTAATCAGATGGGGCCCCTTCTGCTCAATATAAAGAAGCTCAAATAACAAAGAAGTATTCATTTTATTTTAAAACTAGCTGTTGCCCGCGACTTCGTCCGCGGTATTAGATTTTTTAAAAGTCCCACGGGAACCCATTGTTTTCACGGGATAAAATAGTAGCCAATCACTTTAAAGGTCATCAACAAAAAAAATGCAACTGCAAAAAATCACGTCGATCTGTAGTTATGCCCGATAATAGTAGTAATACATAACTATAAGTAAACCATTTTACCCCTTTTGGGTGGATTTTCGTCAAATTTTTCTTATAGTCCAGTAACTTTAGGATTTGCTAGTATGGGGTACCTTGCGTTAAATCGGGTAGTTCTGATTTTTTGCAGACTTGTTTATGATGTTTACCTAATGAGTAATCCAAGTTTGTGACCTCGAGCGACAAACGCAACTTTGTCAAAAATCAAAAAACCCGCAAAAATTTCAGATTTTTTTCAGATTTTGGCAATTACAACCCAAAAGGACTAGTTCTTGACACTACCTTTTCAGGGTGTTTTTAAAGTAGAATAAAATTACTACAATTTAAGACCAGAACCAGCTCTGTAGGTACATTACTTACTGAGATGCTCGCGACTTCACTCGCTTGAATTCTTAATCTCATACAAACTTCCATCTCCCATTGTACCAATTTGTGAGTAGTTTTCCAAAATTCCTTCAACACGTAGTTCTTAATTTTTAACCGAAAATCTAAATACCAATTTTCATGGATATAACTTGATAAATGACGAAAACGTGACGGGGTCTCATTTAAAATTTCATCCCCTTTCAACCCACTTGCGGATAGAATTTTCAAAAATCCTGAAATTCATATTTTTTATTTTACATCGAAAGCCCAAATACCAATTTTCATGGATGTAACTTGATAAATGACAGACTTTCATACAAACTTTCATCCCCTATTTAACCCCCTTGGTGGTGGAATTTCCAATAATTCTTTCCTAGTGTACGCCTATATCATAAAAGGAAGCTATTGTGAAAATTTCAAGTTCCTAGCTTTCAGTTGTTTAGGTTGTGCGTTGATGATCAAATTTTCGATTTTTGACAAAGTTGCGTTCGTCGCTAGAGGTCACAAACTTGGATTAATCATTGAGCCAACATCATAAATAAGTCAGCAAAAAATCAGAACTACCCGATTTAACGCAAGGTCGGATTACTAAAGTTACTGGACTATTAGCTGATGCCTACTCCTTTTTTTTTAAGGTGGGGAAATCCGTCATGGATACCGCCGTGCCCGGGGAAGCACTAGAAACCTAGAACAAATTTTAAGTTAATAATAACAATAATTCAAACTTCCCTGTACAAACTTCCATCCCCTATTTTACCACCCTTAAGAAGAGATTTACTAAAATAATTTAAATAGGTTTTTATGATGATTTTCGTATCTGTAACTTCAAAAATATAGAACTTTCATATAACCGTCCTACCCCCATTTTACCCCCATAGCTATAGGGGAGAAATTTCGTAAAATATTTTCTAGGCTGACGCCCTAGAAAGAAGCTACCTTCCAAATTTCAAGTTAATAATAACAGTAATTAAAACTTAACATAAAAACTTTCATCCCCTATTTTACCACCTTTCAGGGGAGATTTTCCAGAATAACTTATATAGAATATCTTTTTATTATTTAAAATTGTTAATCTAAATGCCTATTTTCATATCTGTAACTTCAAAAACAGAACTTTCATATAACTTTCCTACATTTTACCCCCTATTAGGGCAGGATTTTCGTGAAATATTTTCTAAGCTGATATGTAAGCCCTAGAATGCTGCCGTGCCATGACAAAACACTGTATCTGAAAATCATGCATTTTTGGCAAATCGCGATTTTTTGATTTTTTTGGGAATAGGGTATTTGACTAATTTTTGGAAATTGTTTTAAATTATTCTTTATTACTTATTAAAACACACTACATTGATATTTTTCGCAATATCTACAGTATTAAGAATTAAATCAATGATAAAGTTTAAGTTTTGAAAACCACGCCAAAAACAACATTTCTGATCACATGATACGCGTGACGTCACAAATCGCTATGCAAGTCACTTCTCTCGCTCGCTCCTTTTCGGAACTCGGTGCGTGCGACAGAGACGCTACGCAAGGCGACTGCTGTATCGTAATGTTCTAAATTGTTATACCTACTCATTTTAATATCAATCTTATTCTTTCAAGTATAAAGTTTAGTTTCGGTTGACTTGATAAACTTCAATTATATCAACCAAGTTACGTGCTATCAAGTGACATCACAAACAATCCCAGAGCGTTCACGTTCCTGATAAAATTTCAAAAATTATTATGTTTTATTTCGTGCAAAATATCGCGTAAAATTACATAGTTTAGTTTGATTGAGTAAAATATGTCTTTTTTAGGCTATTATCTGATAAGATGACCACAATCAATAGTATATTTTCAATGTTGTCAAATACCCTATTGGCCATAAAATCTTCAATATTTGTTTAATTTTTTTGAATTTTAAATATGTTTTGAAATGGATTCGTTACTATGCAGCCATATAGAAAAACCTCATCAAGAACTAGCCTTTTGGATTATAATCGCCAAAATCTGAAAAAAATCCGAAATTTTCGCGGTTTTTTTCGATTTTTGACAAAGTTCCGTTTGGCTAACATCATGAACAAGTCTGCAAAAATCAGGAGGATTGTAGGAATATTAAATAGCCTATCTAACCTTCCCCAAAAATTGGACTAAAAAAAATTTTTCAAATCCGATAGGTACTTCCAGAGATTAACGCGTTCAAACAAACATACAAACTCTTCCGCTTTATTTTATTAGTATAGATAATTCAAAATCATGTAAGTACGTAAAGAAGATACACAAACACTATTAAAATTAGTTGTTTTTCTAGTAGTAACTTTTAATTTAAAGAGCATGGACGAACATTTTTGTTAGTTTATGAACATTTTGTTCTGAAACAAATAAATCGGCCAAGTGCGAGTCGGGCCTCGCTCTTTTAGGGTTCCGTACATAATTATGAACAATATAATATTTTGGGTCTAAGAAATATTTAATTTTCGAGCTAGACATCGCAACAAACCATGAAAGAAAAACCCAAACAATGTTCGTTTGTTTTGGGTCACAGCTTATAAACTCTTTAATGAATCGTTGTTTTCTGTATTTGTTGATTAAATAGAGCATATGGTACGTAATATACCGAAATATCATATTCCTAACTAGTTTAGTTTTTGAGATAACCACCGTCACAAAAATGGTCTAAAACTGACAACTTTGATGGCCCCCTTATTTTTTTATTTAACACTTCAATATCATAATTAGTTGGCAACTTAAATTAATTATAGATCATTGATGATAAATTGATGTAATATTAAATGTTAGGATACTCCTGTGCTCACGGCCCTCTCAGGCCGGGGGCCCCTTCCGGCTCGGGGCCCGTGGCATTTTGCCGAAATGCCACCCTATAGTTACGCCACTGGTCCCAACTATAGATATCTGGCACAATACTGAGCGACTTTAAATTATCAGTTTAGATTCTGATTTATATATTTATGAAATAAAATGGTCTATAAATATTTTGACAGGCAACACCGAAAACCTGAACAAAGGCTTCGAGGGCAGCACGACGAGTCCGGGGGGGATCGCGCTCGCGTTGTACTCGGGCTTGTGGGCTTACGACGGCTGGAGCAGCGTCACCGTGGTCACCGAGGAGATCATCAACCCCGGCATGTGAGTGTTCTACTGTTGAAGCCAACAGAACTGAACAAAGGCTTCGAGGGCAGCACGACGAGTCCGGGGGGGATCGCGCTCGCGTTGTACTCGGGCTTGTGGGCTTACGACGGCTGGAGCAGCGTCACCGAGGAGATCATCAACCCCGGCATGTGAGTGTTCTACTGCTGAAGCCAACAGAGAACTGAACAAAGGCTTCGAGGGCAGCACGACGAGTCCGGGGGGGATCGCGCTCGCGTTGTACTCGGGCTTGTGGGCTTACGACGGCTGGAGCAGCGTCACCGAGGAGATCATCAACCCCGGCATGTGAGTGTTCTACTGCTGAAGCCAACAGAGAACTGAACAAAGGCTTCGAGGGCAGCACGACGAGTCCGGGGGGGATCGCGCTCGCGTTGTACTCGGGCTTGTGGGCTTACGACGGCTGGAGCAGCGTCACCGTGGTCACCGAGGAGATCATCAACCCCGGCATGTGAGTGTTCTACTGTTGAAGCCAACAGAACTGAACAAAGGCTTCGAGGGCAGCACGACGAGTCCGGGGGGGATCGCGCTCGCGTTGTACTCGGGCTTGTGGGCTTACGACGGCTGGAGCAGCGTCACCGAGGAGATCATCAACCCCGGCATGTGAGTGTTCTACTGTTGAAGCCAACAGAACTGAACAAAGGCTTCGAGGGCAGCACGACGAGTCCGGGGGGGATCGCGCTCGCGTTGTACTCGGGCTTGTGGGCTTACGACGGCTGGAGCAGCGTCACCGTGGTCACCGAGGAGATCATCAACCCCGGCATGTGAGTGTTCTACTGCTGAAGCCAACAGAGAACTGAACAAAGGCTTCGAGGGCAGCACGACGAGTCCGGGGGGGATCGCGCTCGCGTTGTACTCGGGCTTGTGGGCTTACGACGGCTGGAGCAGCGTCACCGAGGAGATCATCAACCCCGGCATGTGAGTGTTCTACTGCTGAAGCCAACAGAGAACTGAACAAAGGCTTCGAGGGCAGCACGACGAGTCCGGGGGGGATCGCGCTCGCGTTGTACTCGGGCTTGTGGGCTTACGACGGCTGGAGCAGCGTCACCGTGGTCACCGAGGAGATCATCAACCCCGGCATGTGAGTGTTCTACTGCTGAAGCCAACAGAGAACTGAACAAAGGCTTCGAGGGCAGCACGACGAGTCCGGGGGGGATCGCGCTCGCGTTGTACTCGGGCTTGTGGGCTTACGACGGCTGGAGCAGCGTCACCGTGGTCACCGAGGAGATCATCAACCCCGGCATGTGAGTGTTCTACTGTTGAAGCCAACAGAACTGAACAAAGGCTTCGAGGGCAGCACGACGAGTCCGGGGGGGATCGCGCTCGCGTTGTACTCGGGCTTGTGGGCTTACGACGGCTGGAGCAGCGTCACCGAGGAGATCATCAACCCCGGCATGTGAGTGTTCTACTGCTGAAGCCAACAGAGAACTGAACAAAGGCTTCGAGGGCAGCACGACGAGTCCGGGGGGGATCGCGCTCGCGTTGTACTCGGGCTTGTGGGCTTACGACGGCTGGAGCAGCGTCACCGTGGTCACCGAGGAGATCATCAACCCCGGCATGTGAGTGTTCTACTGTTGAAGCCAACAGAACTGAACAAAGGCTTCGAGGGCAGCACGACGAGTCCGGGGGGGATCGCGCTCGCGTTGTACTCGGGCTTGTGGGCTTACGACGGCTGGAGCAGCGTCACCGAGGAGATCATCAACCCCGGCATGTGAGTGTTCTACTGCTGAAGCCAACAGAGAACTGAACAAAGGCTTCGAGGGCAGCACGACGAGTCCGGGGGGGATCGCGCTCGCGTTGTACTCGGGCTTGTGGGCTTACGACGGCTGGAGCAGCGTCACCGAAGAGATCATCAACCCCGGCATGTGAGTGTTCTACTGCTGAAGCCAACAGAGAACTGAACAAAGGCTTCGAGGGCAGCACGACGAGTCCGGGGGGGATCGCGCTCGCGTTGTACTCGGGCTTGTGGGCTTACGACGGCTGGAGCAGCGTCACCGAGGAGATCATCAACCCCGGCATGTGAGTGTTCTACTGCTGAAGCCAACAGAGAACTGAACAAAGGCTTCGAGGGCAGCACGACGAGTCCGGGGGGGATCGCGCGCGCGTTGTACTCGGGCTTGTGGGCTTACGACGGCTGGAGCAGCGTCACCGTGGTCACCGAGGAGATCATCAACCCCGGCATGTGAGTGTTCTACTGCTGAAGCCAACAGAGAACTGAACAAAGGCTTCGAGGGCAGCACGACGAGTCCGGGGGGGATCGCGCTCGCGTTGTACTCGGGCTTGTGGGCTTACGACGGCTGGAGCAGCGTCACCGAGGAGATCATCAACCCCGGCATGTGAGTGTTCTACTGCTGAAGCCAACAGAGAACTGAACAAAGGCTTCGAGGGCAGCACGACGAGTCCGGGGGGGATCGCGCTCGCGTTGTACTCGGGCTTGTGGGCTTACGACGGCTGGAGCAGCGTCACCGAGGAGATCATCAACCCCGGCATGTGAGTGTTCTACTGCTGAAGCCAACAGAGAACTGAACAAAGGCTTCGAGGGCAGCACGACGAGTCCGGGGGGGATCGCGCTCGCGTTGTACTCGGGCTTGTGGGCTTACGACGGCTGGAGCAGCGTCACCGTGGTCACCGAGGAGATCATCAACCCCGGCATGTGAGTGTTCTACTGCTGAAGCCAACAGAACTGAACAAAGGCTTCGTGGGCAGCACGACGAGTCCGGGGGGGCGGGGGATCGGGCAACACTCGATCTTGTAGGCTTACGACGATTTTCAACATTCAGCTATTGTTAATAGTTTCAAATTGGTATCTAGACCTGTATCTATTTATTCGAAAACGCCTTTAAATTCAGGTTTCTTATATTACTGTTGTCGTGCCGCTGAGCATATCCGTGGGCGTGCCTCTCATTAACCCGTCGTTCGTTGTCCGCAGCAACGTGCCGCTGAGCATATCCGTGGGCGAGCCTCTCATTAACCCGTCGTTCGTTGTCCGCAGCAACGTGCCGCTGAGCATATTCGTGGGCGTGCCGCTGATCACGGCGCTGTACGTGTTCATGAACGTGGCGTACATGACGGTGCTGAGCTACGGCGAGATGGTGTCGGTGCCGGCGGTGGCGGTCGCGTTTGGCGCGCGCGTGCTCGGCCCGGCCAGCTTCCTGGTGCCGCTGGGCGTGGCCGTCGCCACCTTCGGCTGCGCCATGAGCGTGCAGTTCGGTGTTACCAGGTTAGGACGAAAACTATCTTGAAACACAGACAGACAGACAGACAGACTGGTCTGGGTGCGACCCTGAAAGTCCACACGACCAACTTCCCAGTGGCGAAAAAATGGACAGACCGATTTTGCTGAAAATCTAATAAGTTCTAATTATGCATCGAATGTACTATGTCCCATGTTAATTGTTAATATAGTTCACGAGATAATTGAGGCAAAATATACCTAATTCCGAATGCACATACGTACCTACACACACACACACACACACTATACACAGACATCCACTTGAGAACTTATAGCATTCGACTCTAGAAGAATCAACGTGGAGGTATTATGTCAAAATTCGCAAATCACCCCATTATAACCCCCGGCACGTAAGTTGAGTGCTGACCTTCAAGTGCGCGCAGCGTCGTACGATCAGTGAGCGGGACAGTAAGATTGGAGCGCCAATCAGCGCTTACGAGGGATCCGCGAGAGCTAATCAGTGCTTACGAACGATCCCCACGCCCTCCCCGCGACCCCCTCACACCCCGAGATACCTCATTTCGACTTCTGCACATTGAAGGTCAACTTTAGACTTATTTGCCGTGACTTGTACGAAAACTTCCCTCATTACTTACGCGCTGAATCACACCCTTCCAATATTGTGGAAGTGTGTGAATTCAGCGGATAAGAAACAGTCTGTCTGTACGTGTTCAGGGTGTGTTACACGGCGGCGCGCGGCGGCCACATGCTGGAAGTGTTCTCATACGTCAACATGAAGAAGATGACGCCCGCGCCCGCTGTCGCCTTCCAGGTAGGTACATCCATACTAATATTCTAAACGCGAAAGTGTGTCTGTCTGTCTGTCTGCTAGCTTTTCACGGCCCAACATGTTTAAACGATTTTGATGAAATTTGGTACAGAGATAGCTTACATTCCGGGGACAGACATAGGCTATTTTTTATCGCAGATAAATAAGATTTTCTCACGGGTGGACGGAAAATTTAACTTGGATAAATCGTTTAACCGATTTATACGAAATTTGGTACAGAGGTAGCTTTCGTCACGGAAATTGACTTAGGCAACTTTTATCCCGGAAAAGCACAAGCATTGGCACAAGAATTATCTAATTATTAATACAAATATAAATTAAAAGTTTAAAAACCCGTCAAACCGTTTCATTTGATACCCATATTGAGCGAGTTGTGGAAAAATATGTAATCGCACACACACACACACACACAGGCAGACACGCGCACACGCGCGCACTCTCTCACACACACACACACACATACACACACACACACGTCAAACTTATAACACCCCGTCGTTCTTGCGTCGGGGGTTAAAAAGTTTATAGTGCCGACAAACTTATTGATCTTATTGACATTAAATAGTAGAATTTAATTTTTGTTTCAGGCAATACTAACCTCAGTGTTCGTACTAGTGGGCAACATTAAGACGCTAATAGACTTCGCGAGTTGGTTCCTGTGGTTCTTCTACGGCCTGGCGATGGTCGCCTTGCTAGTATTGAGAAAAACACAGAAAGATACTCCGAGGTGTGTATTTTATTTACGTTTTCACGTAAAAATAATTACAGTGTGTAATAGTGTAATTGTACTCTATAGACATTTTGTCTATGCACCTACAGTCCATAGAGATAATAATAATAAGTAGAGTAGGCATACCTACCTTAAAAACGTGCCAAAAATACACTCACACACGCACAATCCTGTAACATAAAATGGCGCGTGTTCATTGTGATGTCTCAAGTTGTGCGTGTGTGAGTGTTCATGTATACATTTTAGGGAGGCCATCTTAAGGGAAGTTGCAATAAAATTTCTGCCACGATCTGTTTTATTGTTATGTTTAAAAATGTAGTGTTGTCTCTTACACACTTATGAAAATTTTGATAAGCTTAAGCTATTTTCCGATCCACTATTTTCTATAGGACATTATGCCAAGTCCTCTTCTATAGGTTCATGCTACAGTCCAACGAACCATAGACGTACCATAAATGTTGGTAAGCATACTCTGCGAAACAACCATAGATCACAAACTACACGGTCTAGAATACCACAGCTTCAAAATAGTTGGCATGTTGTAAACAGTGCTGCCACACGACTCATTAAAAATTGCCTTAAACTAGTGTTAGCGCCTGTTTTACCATCTTCTGATAAATTGTTATAGATCGACCAGAATCTCATGAAAAATAGGGAAATTAAATTTTGTAGTAAGCAACACTAGGTTAACTCGGCTGCCCTAGTGATAAACAAAGTAATTACAATCGTTTCACGAAACGAAAAATCAAGCAACTGCATTTTAAATACAAAAACAAAGTAATCAACATCCAATTACTTTGTTTTTGTGTTGTGCTTGTTGTTTACTTGGTTTTGCATTTATATTCCGGGTTAGTGTGTGCAGTTACTTTGTTATTTGAAATATTAAACTGTGGTAAAAAACTACTCGACATAAAACTTTTGTTAATGCAAAAAAGTCACTTTCACAAAAAAATTCAGTTACTTTGTTTATCGCTAGGGCAGCCGCAGTGTTGCTAACTTTGAAATTTCATTTCCGTATTTTTCATGAGATTCTGGTCGATCTATACTCAGTGAGTGTATTCTTATACTCAAATCGTAGAGCGCCACACTACTTAGCCATTGCCAAGAAAAAAAATCCAATTTTTTTTTTTCAAATTTCAGGATTTTTTTTCTCTCAGACGGAACCTCCGTTTGATTTGACGACCCCACCATCCTTGCCGTCTCCTTGTTAGTGTATCATGTAATGTTCCCAGGCCGTACCGGGTGCCGACGCCGGTGCCGTGCTTCGTGCTGCTGGTGTCGGTGTTCCTGTCGGTGCTGCCCGTGGCGCACGACCCCTCCATGAAGTACGTCATCGCGATCGGGTTCATATTCGTCGGTGTCGGCGTCTACACGCTCTTCGTCTACCAGAGGAGGACCCCCACTACACTGTTGAGTGAGTACAATAACGTTACAGATATGTTATGTGCCTACTAAACCGTCTGATATTTTTTTTCAAAGAACAAGTATAAATTAAAAATTTAAAAAACCTCCGACTTTCGCCATTTGTGGCGGTGGCCATCTTGGACCGATTTTCATCAAACATAGCTAACAACAATTTCGACTAATTCACCTTTTAAACAAAAAAAACCGCATTCAAATCGGTTCACCAGTTTGAGCGCTACAAGGGAACACATACACACACGCACGCATGCACGCACACACGCACGCACACACACAGACACACACACAGACACGTCAAACTTATAACACCCCGCCGTTTTTGCGTGGGGGGGTTAAAAAAGAACCGACTTCAATCGATTCGAACTAAAAAGTTCAACGTCAGCAGATCTGGCAATCTCAGATAACATATATTATTAGTGACATATGTGTACATTTATGCTTATAACTTCGTAGATGAGAATGATAACTCGATGTGTTATACACTAAAACCTTCCTGAAAGTATGTAGATTACGATAGTGAAAAAAAAATCATCAAAATTGGTTCATTAGTTGCGGAGATATTCGCGAACATACATACATACTTACATACATACATACGGGTCGAATACAGAACCTCCTTTTTTTGAAGCCGCACACAGACACAATCCAGTGCAATCCAGGCGCATTAGCGCTAACTACGTGCCGTTATGTTAACCTAGACTTAGCCTCTCTTTCTATCACGTAGTTCTTATCCATTCCGACTAAGTAAGGGTTGTTGAACGGACCCGACCAATCAGAGCGCGCTAGGTACTTGTAGCGACATACCTACAATGCGAAGTGTGCCTGGCCTGCCGCTGGTCCTCGTTGGTCTAGTCTAGTGGTTAGCATATTCGCCTGCGGATCACAAGGTCCTGGGTTCGATTCTCTATGTCTATACCTAGGGATATAAGTGCGTGCGTGGGCAAAGTACAATATTACACTTTTAAGCCGATTTTTCACAAATAAATATCGTGCATGTATTTTTTTTTTCAGGAAAATTCACATTCCTTACTCAAGTGCTGTTCGAGAGCGTACCTCCTAGCAACCGTGAAGACTGACTTGTAAGATTATACCAATTAGACGTAATAAGCTTTGTACATAACTAGATACGAACTAGCTTCTAAGAAAATAACTAACTATACAATGGAGTAAAAAATTATATTTATATTATTTAAAAGTATGCAACAGGTTTTTTATTTTATCCTTACGCCCGCGCTATCGACTGTCGATAACAATTTGGTGCACTATGAAGCAGTAAAAAATTGGTAACGTTATCACCTTTCAACAGGATTGTCAATATAAAATAACGGTAATCGATTTAACGGCATTTTCGGTACGTTTTACTGGTAAAACGTTATTTACAAAAAATACCGTTATTTTGATAACGGTAAAAGATAGGCTGGGTTTAAGTCCGTGGTTTAAGTAGCCTCTGTGTCACTCACACTATAAAAAGGCGAAAATTTGTGTGTATGTATGTGTGTATGTTTGTTACTGTATAACGCCGCAACTACTGAACCGATTTGGTTGTTTGAATGGAAATAAGTTATGCCCTGATATATCACATAGGCTTATCCTGGAGAAATCCACAGTTCCCGCAGGATTTCGAAAAAACCGAAATTTGCAGCTACAGCTATATATAGATTAATATAGCAAACTTCCTTGAAAGTAGGAATAAAGGTTGGAAAAGGGAACGGGAACCGGAAATCCACGATTCTCTCAGGATTTGTGAAAAACCGAAATTCACGCGGGCGAATCCGCAGGCAAAAGCTAGTATATCATATATTACACAAATACAGAAACGAAATACAAATAGTAACTAAAGAGTTTACCGTTATTTTTGTATAAACGTTAATCCAGTTGAGCAGAATAAACGTTACCAATTATTTAACGAAGTGTAGAGTGAGTTAAAGAGGAGTGTCCTCTTTGGTGTACATAATCTATGAGTTTTCTTGATTAAAAAACTGAAATCTTGTTTTTTGTAATTTGTGGTCTGTGGCTTTAGAGAATAGAGAGTATTATGTTCTGTGGGCTGTGGTCTGTGGTTTGATTATGGTTTTTAAAATAATTATTGAAAATAAAACATTAAATAAAACCAAAACAGCTAGAAAAGAAATATTTTAAAGAATACTATTTAATAATATAGATACGTTTTCAGCATGGCTTATCATTACGTTGTTACGGCACAGAAACCCACTGCAGTTACAGCATGTATAACAGGTAATTATAGAATTCCAATTTACTTTATTAACTACTGAATGAGCTATTTTTACATAAAACCGGCATTTTTACGTAAAACTTATCAGATATAGGTTTGCTCGACGTAAAACACAAAGTTTTGATTCATGACGTTTTTGCGGAATTACAATGTCTATTTAGAAAATTCATACTGTAAGAGGTTATGCTTTGAATTGCAATGCAATAACGTTACTTTAGGTTTATATTATTATATTGGACACAAATCACAATCCTATTATATTCTTCACAAGGGCTAACAGCCACTGGAGTCTGGTGACTGGTCAATGTCGGCGTTCTTTTTTATGTTAAAAAACCGACAATACAGCGAATCGCACGCCAACTTACAAGCTAGCATCCAATCAGAGACCAAGTTGATTAGCACATGCTAGTCCTATAACAGCATGCTTGCACTAGCATATGCCAGTTCAATTGCCATATTGGCCATCAGGAATGGGAGGCTTAAATGATGCATTGCTCCAATATCGTGATATCAGATGCTACCTACATTTTTTATTATTACATTTGGTGGTATATTTGAGCAGAAAAAAACAAAAGGCTAACTCCAGCATTATCAGACAGCCAATGGCACTGTTCAAGATTGACTGAAGAAGACATCAAACTTAAGAGTATCTTTCTGACCTCATAATACAGAAACCGCCGAGGATAGGATCATGTGGAAGAGTGTAGTGTAACGAGTGGAAAGGTCATACTTGACGCACACTTCAGCAATAAAATATTACTTATGAGCATCCTAAACAAATAACAAACAAGCATTGTACTTCAAAAGCCATTATAAATGCCTTTTAGAGTGGGGCCACACTGTGATATTTATTCGCGTGATTTTTGTTTATATTCCACACGCCATTATATTCACGCTCGGTATATATTCCACATTTTAATATATTTTTCTCGCGAATTATAAATCGCATGCTCATGCAGCTTCATACATTTCCATATGTCACAGAATTTTGCTAAAAAATCGAATAAATTTCACAGTGCGGGCCCAGCCTTAAAGTACACTGCTTGTCGTAGCATTCAGCCTGGAATTATGATTTTGGTTGTTATAACCAATATGTTGTTCTAAGCGGTGCCATCATAAATGGTTTTGACTGTATTATATTAAGCATGATGATGGATTTAATATGTTGCGTTTGTTCACAAATTTTATGTTATCAGGCAATTTCACATCACCCACGGACCTGAACCTCCTGGTTGCGAAGGTGTCTCGCCTGGAGATGTACCTGGTGACCCCAGAGGGTCTCCGTCCAATGAAGGAGGTTGGGCTCTACGGCAGAGTGGCTAAGATGAAACTATTTAGGCCTCCGGTAAGTTTTATAAACCCCAAAGGCAAAATGCAGCTCTATTATTGTAACTCTACTGTCTGTCTGTCCAGCCAGTTGTATACCATGAACCTCTTGCTTATAAATGGAGTGAGTTCCAGTCCTGAAATTTCATCATCATCATTATCAACCGATTATCGGCCCACTACAGGGCACGGAACTCCTCAGAATGAGAAGGGTTTATGCCATAGTCCATCACACTGGTTAAGTGTGGATTGGTAGACTTCACACACCATTTGAGAACATTATGGAGAAATCTCAGGCATGTAGGTTTTCTCATGACATTTTCCTTTATCGTCAAAGAAAGTGATATTTAATCACTTAGAATGCACAAAGCTCTGAAAAACGAAGGTAAAAGGGATCCAAACTCAGTCTCCCCGACAGACAGGCTGAAGAATGAATGTCACTGCTATGAAAAGGATTAAAATTTTGTTAAAAAATGTATTTCGGTGCAAAATTACGATTACAGTTTTGTCAATACAAGAATCATGAATTCAATTCAATTCTCGGTTTTATGACCTCCAGTTGTACCAGTCTTAGTCTTAGTATAGATTAAAGAAAACTTATACACTAGTCTTGGTCAGTGTACAAGTCTTGAATATTTCAGTATGAGAAGAAAGACCTAGTATTCATACTCACCGCACGCTACAACGCAATGATACTAGAGTGGAGGACAGATATGAACGGGGACCTGGAGGTGGTCACCAGAGCACACGGCAACGTTGCTGACAGGATCGGCAAGCCCTCGGAGAACGGCATCCTTGCAGTGATTGACCCTCAGGCGAGGGTGATCGGTCTGAGACTTTATGATGGTCTGTTCAAAATTATACCCTTGGATAAGGATTCCACGGAGCTTAAAGCTGCTAGTTTAAGGTGAATATTCTTTTTATTTAAAAAAAGAGCAATCACTGAGTTTTATTGCTGGTTCTTCTCAGTAGAAATGGCATTCTGAATCAGTGGTAAATTCAATCGATGCTACAAAGCACATGTAAAAGTTTATTTGAATAAAAAACTTTTTTATTCAATTCTGTTCTATTCAATATGCTTTGCTAAAAAATTGCACTTTCAATGGTAGTAAACAATGCTTTAATCTCGTGACATTATTAAAATACTCGCCTATGGCTGGCGCTCAAATTTTCTAACTTGAAATATAATACTTGTATGAATGAAACATTCTATTAGGTTGCCTGCAAATTAGTGGTGCGCCGTACGCGTTTATCTCGTATCTCTAATTTATAGGCAGCCTTATTTTTGTACAGTTGTATAAAAACTAATCTCAAAATTGTATTGTAATTTCGTTTGCATGAAAAATTAATAACCAATGTAATTTTTTTTTGTTTCTTTTAGGTTGGAAGAATTAAATGTTTATGACTTGGAATTCCTGCACGGCTGTTCGAATCCCACATTAATATTAATACATCAGGATCTCAACGGAAGACACATAAAGGTGAGTAACTAATGCCAGCCTGATGAAGAATCCATAAAATTTTGACGATTATTATTGCAACCTAGCAACATTCCTCTCTGGTGTACTTAGATACTTAGTTATATGGGTTTTAAAAGTATAACCTTCGCACGTTGCTATTGCTCTGGAACCTTGTCACATTAACTTCAGCGTGACGTCAGACGAAACGAAATATACTGTCGGCAACAAAATTTTTTTTATAAATAAATTAAATCGAATGAACAAATAATTTTCAGCTTTTATAGATTTTAAATGAAGAAATCATCCTAATTCTTCAACTCCACTGATGTAATTACATTATTGTAAATCGGATTAGGATTTTTTTTCAGAGTCTGTTGTGTCTGAATCGTATTATTTTCTGTGTTAATAATAAATAACTCTTCAAGTAATCCGTCTTTGCGCCAGTATTAAACAACAATAATGACAAAATGCGTGAATTTATAATAAGTATTCAAAACTCGAAATGCGTACTCTGCCAACATTTTTTGTCAATGGTACACACATCTGTCTAGTGCTGACGTCATTAAAATGGCGGTCAGGCGCAATAGCAATTTGCGGGGCTTATATACATTATGCTAAAATATTTGACTAAATATCTAGAGGTCAGAATGGACTTGACTTCTGATCAAAAGAACATTTGGAGCTCTGGACCCCAGGTCGAAAGATATACAGGGGCTCTTTTTTAAATACCCATGAAAGTCCAAATATATATTACGACGATATCATAAAAAATGCTATATATAAATACATAATATTTATGATTTCTCTTTCAGACACACGAAATAAACTTGCGTGATAAAGAATTCATAAAGATACCATGGAAACAGGATAACGTAGAGACAGAGGCGTCCATACTGATTCCTGTGCCAAGTCCTTTGGGTAACACACTTTTTACAATCATGGGCAATCTTTATGGTCGCTGTGAACATAGCAGCGAGTACCATCAACGAATAAACGACTGAACTTGCGCATGGTACAATGCTGGAAGCTTGACTGATACCTAATATTTTAATTCTGCGAATCGATACACTGCTATGTTCAGAGTGACCATAAAAATTGCCCATCCTCTGTGTGTAGCATAAATTGAAGTGTCTGTTTGTGATTTCGAAATAACTGCCTCTTATTAAGCTTGAGTGATTATTTGTACGAAACCATAGATTGATGTTTGTATTTATCTTCGCAACAGTTGAACCGATTTTGATAGAATTTTCACAGGAAGTTAGAGGATTATAGTAGGAGTAATATGGGCTACATTTCATTCCCGAAATATTTTGGATTCCTACATAAAAAAAATAATCAAATAAACAGTTATAAAAGTTAATTTTTTTTTTATGTATCGTACATATTTTATCATGCTTAAAACTTTTTTTATTTTATTAGGTGGTGCGATTGTGATTGGTCAAGAGTCGATAGTGTACCATGACGGACAGAGCTACGTGGCTGTCGCACCTCCACAGATAAAGGTCACTTGCATATATTACTTTATTACAATGATTTTCCCCTGATCTTCCTGATTTCTATCGCGTAGCTCTTATGCTTTCCGACCGAGTAAGGGTTATTGAATGGGCCCGACCAACCAGAGCGTGCTAGGTACTTGTAGCGGCATACCTACTGACGGGTATTACAGAATAATATAGGTATTATCCGGTGCAGGTGACCCCAATAAGCTGCTACTGCCGCGTGGACGGGCGCGGGCTGCGCTACCTGCTGGGCGACCTCGCCGGCCGCCTGTTCATGCTGCTGCTGGAGCTGCAGGAGAAGATGGACGGCACCCAGGCCGTCAAGGATCTCAAGGTGGAGTTCCTCGGTGAGTCATCACACACACAATAAGCTGCTACTGCCGCGTGGACGGGCGCGGGCTGCGCTACCTGCTGGGCGACCTCGCCGGCCGCCTGTTCATGCTGCTGCTGGAGCTGCAGGAGAAGATGGACGGCACCCAGGCCGTCAAGGATCTCAAGGTGGAGTTCCTCGGTGAGTCATCACACACACAATAAGCTGCTACTGCCGCGTGGACGGGCGCGGGCTGCGCTACCTGCTGGGCGACCTCGCCGGCCGCCTGTTCATGCTGCTGCTGGAGCTGCAGGAGAAGATGGACGGCACCCAGGCCGTCAAGGATCTCAAGGTGGAGTTCCTCGGTGAGTCATCACACACACAATAAGCTGCTACTGCCGCGTGGACGGGCGCGGGCTGCGCTACCTGCTGGGCGACCTCGCCGGCCGCCTGTTCATGCTGCTGCTGGAGCTGCAGGAGAAGATGGACGGCACCCAGGCCGTCAAGGATCTCAAGGTGGAGTTCCTCGGTGAGTCATCACACACACAATAAGCTGCTACTGCCGCGTGGACGGGCGCGGGCTGCGCTACCTGCTGGGCGACCTCGCCGGCCGCCTGTTCATGCTGCTGCTGGAGCTGCAGGAGAAGATGGACGGCACCCAGGCCGTCAAGGATCTCAAGGTGGAGTTCCTCGGTGAGTCATCACACACACAATAAGCTGCTACTGCCGCGTGGACGGGCGCGGGCTGCGCTACCTGCTGGGCGACCTCGCCGGCCGCCTGTTCATGCTGCTGCTGGAGCTGCAGGAGAAGATGGACGGCACCCAGGCCGTCAAGGATCTCAAGGTGGAGTTCCTCGGTGAGTCATCACACACACAATAAGCTGCTACTGCCGCGTGGACGGGCGCGGGCTGCGCTACCTGCTGGGCGACCTCGCCGGCCGCCTGTTCATGCTGCTGCTGGAGCTGCAGGAGAAGATGGACGGCACCCAGGCCGTCAAGGATCTCAAGGTGGAGTTCCTCGGTGAGTCATCACACACACAATAAGCTGCTACTGCCGCGTGGACGGGCGCGGGCTGCGCTACCTGCTGGGCGACCTCGCCGGCCGCCTGTTCATGCTGCTGCTGGAGCTGCAGGAGAAGATGGACGGCACCCAGGCCGTCAAGGATCTCAAGGTGGAGTTCCTCGGTGAGTCATCACACACACAATAAGCTGCTACTGCCGCGTGGACGGGCGCGGGCTGCGCTACCTGCTGGGCGACCTCGCCGGCCGCCTGTTCATGCTGCTGCTGGAGCTGCAGGAGAAGATGGACGGCACCCAGGCCGTCAAGGATCTCAAGGTGGAGTTCCTCGGTGAGTCATCACACACACAATAAGCTGCTACTGCCGCGTGGACGGGCGCGGGCTGCGCTACCTGCTGGGCGACCTCGCCGGCCGCCTGTTCATGCTGCTGCTGGAGCTGCAGGAGAAGATGGACGGCACCCAGGCCGTCAAGGATCTCAAGGTGGAGTTCCTCGGTGAGTCATCACACACACAATAAGCTGCTACTGCCGCGTGGACGGGCGCGGGCTGCGCTACCTGCTGGGCGACCTCGCCGGCCGCCTGTTCATGCTGCTGCTGGAGCTGCAGGAGAAGATGGACGGCACCCAGGCCGTCAAGGATCTCAAGGTGGAGTTCCTCGGTGAGTCATCATCATCATTAAACCATTACCGGGCCACAACAAGGCACGAGTTTCCTCTCAGAATGACAAGGGTTTAGGCCATAGTCCATTATGCTGACCAAGTACGGAGTGGTAGACTTTAAGAAGACATCTTTAAGAACATTATGGAGTACTGTCAAGCACGCAAGTTTCCTCACGATGTGATGCAGACTGTCCTGGTTGCAGTATCAATCAGGACAGTCTGCGAACTGCACAACTCCTCGATAATTCATAGCAGATGTTACGTGTTTGGGCTCATTGATCATTCTTTCTCAGGTTTCTTACTGGCCAAGTTTCTTACTGGTTCTTCTCGGTTGGAACGGCATTCCGAACCAGTGGTAGATTCAATTGACGATTCAAAAGTACTTGTAAAAGTTTATTTGAATAAAACTTTTCTATTCTATTTCTATTCTATTAAGGTGACATCCCAATACCGGAGTGCATGACATACTTAGACAACGGAGTAGTGTTCGTCGGGTCGCGCCTGGGGGATTCGGCCCTGGTGCGGCTGTCGGCCACCAGGGACGAGGCGTGCCAGTACGTGCAGCCCATGGAGACCTTCACCAGCCTGGCGCCAATCCTGGACATGTGCGTCGTTGACCTGGAACGCCAGGGACAGAATCAACTCATCACATGCTCGGGTCAGTCTTTAGCATTGTAAATAGAACCATAATCGTTTCAGCAAATGTACGTTGTTGACTCACTTGTGTTTATATTTTTGGGGTTGAATGAATAATTAACTGAATGTTCTATTTATAATTTGCACTTTCACAGTTTTCACTGGTCGACCATTACTATATATATAGCTACTCGTGCTGATTGGGTCACTGACTGACTCATTGATCACCTCTCCTGTAAAATTTTGTATGAAAAATTTTTTTTTCACTAATGGTTTCGTATAGAGGACAAAAATTCATTCGGAGGAAAAATATGGAGAGAGCTGATGATTCAAGATTTCGGAGATGGGTGAGGAGCACGCTTAAGGTATTGAAGATAGGTGGGGGGTGCTCGAACAAATGTCACTCGAAACGTCATCCAATTGGCAGAGAGCTGAAAAAAAATTCAAAATGGCGAAAAAAAGATGGCCGCCATACAAATTTCGTCGGTGTCCATCTCGGAGGATATAAAAGATGGAAGAATGGTTTCTTGGCAAAAGATGATCAGGATCTGAAGGTCTACTCAATGAATAGAAAAAAAATTCAAAATGGCGGAATTTATTTTTCCATACAAAATGTACGGCGAATATTGAAAAGACTACAAGTTGTGAACTATGCAAGGCTGTGATCCGGTTTTTTGGAGAACTCTCAAAGAAAAATATGGGAAAACATGATGATTGAGGGTTTGGAAGACGGTTGAGCAGCTCGGGCAGGGTATTGTAGATAGGTGCGAGGTGCTCAAACAAAAATTACTTGAAACCTCATCCAATTGGCACTGAGCTGAAAAAAACCCCAAAATGGCGGATTCAAGATGGCGGCTATACAAATTTCGTCGGTGTCTATCTTACCAAGTATACAAGATGTAAGAGTGGTTTCTTGGAAAAAGATGATCAATACCTCAAGATCTACTTGATGAGCAGAATGATTCGAAGAAAAAATATGGAGAGTGATAATGATCGAGGATTAGGAATATGGGAGAGATAGGTGGAGGCTGCTCAAACCAAAATACCCGAAAGCGAAACCTCGCGGTCCGCTTGCGGGCCGCGCACCCACGCGCCCTACTAGTTATATATATAAAGCTACTTGAAGTTACGTACTGATCACCTCTCCTGAACAATTTTGTATGGGACTTTTTCACCATACTTTTTGTGTGTGTAAAATTCAAAAATATAAGGTCTACAAAATTATAGAGAGACCTGGACGTGGAAAACTGACTAGAGTGCCCTAGGGGATCTCGAAAACTATCAGTCGGAGAGGTACCGTCTCGAAACAAAAAATGTTCAAAACCTTGGGCCATTAGGTGAACCGGTAAAAAAAATATGGCCACCATACAAAAAAAATTTCGTCTCCATACAAAAATTTCCTAATTTTCAAGAGGCTCTCCAGAACAATTTTGTATGGAACTTTTTTCCCTTCACTATTTATGTGCGTAGAACTTATGGGTTTTCCTTCAGAAAATTATGAAACGTCATGAATGTGGAAAATTTACCAGAGTACCTCATGGGTCCTCCAAAACTAGCAGTCATACAGACATGGTCCCAAACAAATGTTATTAAAGACCTTGGGCCATTGGGTGAACCGGTAAAAAAAAGATGGCCGCCGAACAAAAAAAATTTTTCTCCATACAAATTTTTTGGGTTCTTTTCAAGAGGCTCTCCAGAACAATTTTGTATGGAACTTTTTTCCCTTCACTATTTATGTGCGTAGAACTTATGGGTCTTCCTTCAGAAAATTATGAAACGTCATGAATGTGGAAAATTTACCAGAGTACCTCATGGGTCCTCCAAAACTACCAGTCATACAGACATGGTCCCAAACAAATGTTATTAAAGACCTTGGGCCATTGGGTGAACCGGTAAAAAAAAGATGGCTGCTGAACAAAAAAAAAATTTCTCCATACAAATTTTTTTGGGTTCTTGTCAAGAGGCTCTTCAGAACATTTTTGTATGGAATTTTTTCCCTTCACTATTTATGTGCGTAAAACTTATGGGTCTTCCTTTAGAAAATTATGAAACGTCATGAATGTGGAAAATTTACCAGAGTACCTCATGGGTCCTCCAAAACTACCAGTCATACAGTAACCCAAACAAATGTTATTAAAAACCTTGGGCCATTGGGTGAACTGGTAAAAAAAAGATGGCCGCCGAACAAAATAAAATCTCTCCATACAAATTTTTTGGGTTCTTTTTACGAGGCCCTCTTGGACATTTTTGTATGAAACTTTTTCCCCCCACTACACGTATATAAATAGAACTTAAAGATTTTCTTTTCACAAAAAATACAAAACGTAGTGAATGTGGAAAAATTACCAGAGTACCCTAACGGCCCTCAAAAACTATCAATCGTAGAGGCATGGTTCTGAAACTAAAAATGTTCAAGACCTTAGGCCCTTTGGTGAGCCAGTAAAAAAAGATAGCTACGGAACAAAAAAAAATTTCTCGATAAAAAATTTATTTTTAATTTTGGTGAACCGGTAGCCAATATTTCTTTCTATCTTTCAAGAGGCTCTCCAGAATATTCTGGTATTTGGTATGGCCACCCATTTCTTTATTTTTTATAAGATAAACATAGAAAATGTATGACAAATATTGAAGAGACAACAAGGCCCGCGAGCTGCTTGCAGCTCGCGCACCGAGCGCAACACTAGTTTTTTATATAGAGAGAGTATATTTTTTAAAGTTGGTACACACATGACGCTGTAAGTGCAGTAAGGGTTGCCAGTTTTTAGGGTTCCGTACCCAAAGGGTAAAAACGGAGCCCTATTAATGTCACTCGGCTGTCTGTCTGTCTGTCTGTCTGTCTGTCTGTCTGTCTGTCTGTCTGTCCGTCTGTCCGCCGGTCACAGGTCTCTAGCTCGCAGACGAAATGAGTTACAAACCTGAAATTTGAAAAAAACGTTGACCCAAAATCAAATATTGAATTAAAAATTGAATTAAATTATTTTTCAGGGGGGCTCCCATACATGAGAAAGGAGCCGGAAAAAAAAAGTTTTTTTCTTACCCTAGCTTGTGGGGTATCATTGTTTAGAGCTCATTGAATAGAGTACGAATATATATTTTTTTAATTTTTTGCTTAAAAAGTAAGGAAATGGGGGGTCATCAAAATTGTCAGTTTTAGACCATTTTTGTGACGGGGGCTATCTAAAAAACTAAACTAGTTAGGAATATGATATTTCGGTATATTATATACTATATGCTCTATTTGTACAACAAATACTGAAAACAACGATTCATAAAATAGTTTATAAGCTGTGACCAAAACAAACGAACTTATTTTGCGTTTTTCTTTCACGGTTTCTTGCGATGTCTAACTCGGAAATTAAATATTTCTTAGACCCAAAATATTATATTGTTCATAATTATGTACGGAACCCTGAAAGAGCGAGGCCCGACTCGCACTTGGCTGATTTTTTAATAATTGTCTGAGTTTTTGATTGACATATTAAGGTTGTGTCAACATATGTTCTCTGCTAAATATATGTAGGTTGCGACTCGCTCTAAATTGTCCAAGATACAAACGTCTATTTTGAAAACTATATAAACTACTAGCGGACCTTGCAGACGTCGTCCTGCCCGGAATCATACCGATATCAGCGCCACTTGCCGGGTCCAATTGTGTTTTCAAACCATCCAGAAACCCATTGCAAGGAAATATATGCACAAAATTTCATCCGAATTGGTCCAGTTGTTTAGGAGGAGTTAGGTGACAAACACACGCCATCATCATGATCAACCCATTACCGGCTCACTACAGAGCACGGGTCTCCTCTCAGAGTGAGAAGGGTTTTGGCCATAGTCTACCACGCTGGCCAAGAGGATTGGCAGACTTCACATACCTTTGAGAACGTTATGGAGAACTCTCAGACGTGCAGGTTTCCTCACGATGTATTCCTTCACCGTTATTACTAGTTTCCGAAATTTAAACTAGATGGTGCTGTGCAGAATTGAATCGCGCTATTGTATAAACAATATGATGTATGTATTATTGGATCGGTATAATTGCAGGTGCATTCAAAATGGGCTCTCTCCGGATCATCCGCAACGGTATTGGCATCCAGGAGCAGGCGCTGATCGACCTGCCCGGCATCAAGGGCATGTGGGCGCTCACGCTGGCGCCCGACTCGCAGTACCACGACACGCTGGTGCTGGCCTTCGTGGGACAAACTAGGTGAGGAACACCATTGTTTGGTGACTTACGTGGGGCAAACTAGGTGAGATTTGGTGACTACCGTGGGGTAAACTAGGTGAGATTTGATGACTTACGTGGGGTAAACTAAGTGAGGAAACCATTGTTTGGTGACTTACGTGGGGCAAACTAGGTAAGGAGAACATTGTTTGATGACTTACGTGGGGCAAACTAGGTGAGGAAACCATTGTTTGGTGATTTACGTGGGGCAAACTAGGTGAGGAGAACATTGTTTGATGACTTACGTGGGGCAAACTAGGTGAGGAAACCATTGTTTGGTGACTTACGTGGGGCAAACTAGGTGAGGAGAACATTGTTTGATGACTTACGTGGGGCAAACTAGGTGAGGAAACCATTTTTTGGTGACTTACGTGGGGCAAACTAGGTGAGGAAAACATTGTTTGGTGACTTCCGTGGGGTAATCTAGGTGAAAATCTATTGTTTGGTGACTTTCGTGGAGTAAACTAGATGAGGAACACATTGTTTGTTCACTTTCGTGGGCCAAACTAGGTGAGGAAACCATTGTTTGTTCACTTTCGTGGGCCAAGCTAGGTGAGGAACCCATTGTTTGTTCACTTTCGTGGGCCAAGCTAGGTGAGGAAACCATTGTTTGTTCACTTTCGTGGGCCAAGCTAGGTGAGGAACCCATTGTTTGTTCACTTTCGTGGGCCAAACTAGGTGAGGAAACCATTGTTTGTTCACTTTCGTGGGCCAAGCTAGGTGAGGAACCCATTGTTTGTTCACTTTCGTGGGACAAACTATGTGAGGAAAACTTTGCTTGGTGACTTCCATGGGGCAAACTAGATGAAAAAACCATTGTTTGATGACTTACTTGGGGTAAACTAGGTGAGAAAGCCATAGTTTTAATATCGTATTGCGAAGGATTTTGTAACAGAAATGTGACATTTGAAGTGGGAAATTGCAAAAAATACGAGGCTAAAACACATGAGTAGTATCAGAAAGCCTATGTGAAAGATTTAACAATTAATTATATTATTTTGATATATCGTTTTCATCACTGGATTAAAAAAAGGGATAATGTTGTTGGACAGAGTATTAACACTGAACGGGGAGGAAGTTGAAGAGACAGACATCAAAGGGTTCGTCTCAGATCGACAGACGTTCTTCACGGGGAACGTCTGCCATGACCAGTTGATTCAGGTAAGTACACTACCAACACCACTACACCCTTTTTAACATCCCACTGCTGGGCACAGGCCTCCTCTCTCATAGGAGAGAGGGATTTAGAGCTAAGACCTACCACGCTGCTCCAATGAGGGTTGGCGGGCTTTAACGACTATTGTCACATGATAGTGATAATAACCGGGACCGACTGCTTAACGTGCTCTCCGAGGCACAGGGGTGGAACACCGCCAGCATCCAACTCTCAGCAAACTCTCAGCATCTAACAATTATTTGCCCAATCCGGGGCATCGTGATCTGCGATCGAATATGCTAACTAGACCAACGAGGCAGTTAGTACACTACTGTTTCCAAATACAGGGTATGGAGTTCGCTTTCGAAAACTTAGCGCTTATTATTTATACTACCTAAACACATTTTAATAAAACATATTCTAACTAGCGACCTGCCCCGGCTTCGCACGGGTAGTAATTACCCGCTACTATCCCACCATACATTGTTTTGTTATATCTCAAAGGGATTAGGCAGTGTTTTCGATGAAAACTTGGGCTTGACTTTTTTCGACATTTTCAACATTTATCGTCATATTTCAACCAATTTACACAATACCTTATCAAATTATACACGTAAACCATCCTCATGAATCACTCTATCTACTGGTGAAAACCGCATGAAAATTCAGTTTTTTACGTCGTTTTATAAAATCATGCCGATGACTAATCATAACGATAATAAAACAGACTAAATCACAACAATATGTTCTGTAGTACACTATTTTGTACAATTTAGTGAGTGACTATTGACAGTATTTCGAACAGTCAATGTATCATAATATAGGTGTAGTGAACGCGACTTAAAGAGTGTGCAGATTATCAACCCATTACCGGCCCACTACAGAGCACGGGTCTCCTCTCAAAATGAGTAGGGTTTTGGCCACAGTCTACCACGCTGGCCAAGTGCAGATCGGTAGACTTCACACGACTTTGAGAACAGTATGGAGAACTCTCAGGTTTCCTCACCATGTTTTCCTTCACCGTTAAAATAAGTGATATTTAATTGCTTAAAACGCACATAACTCCTATAAATTAGAGGTGTGTTCCCAGGGATTGTCTCTTCACACTCTTCAGTCTTACTAAGACAGCCTTAACCACTTTAATTACTACACTTTATTTTAACTACACCCTTCTCACTCTGAGAGGAGACCCGTGCTCTGTAGTGGGCCGGTGATGGGTTGATGATGATGGATGATGAGCGTGGTTGTGCGTGCGGGTGCGGGCAGGTGACGGACGAGGGCGTGCGTCTGATCGCGCGCGAGGCGGGCTCGGGCGCGTGGCGGCTGGCGGCGCAGTGGGCGCTGAGCGGCGTGTCGGTGGTGGCGTGCTCGGGCACGCGCGTCGTGGCGGCGGCCGGCCCGCGCATCTACCTCGTGGCCATCGGACGCCGCGAGCTCGCGCTGCTGGCGTGAGTGCCCACTCGGGAGTAAGGGGAAACGAACGACGACGCATACCCACCGTCGTGGACGTCGTCTCAACCAATAGACGTCCACTGCTGGACATGGGTCTCAAGGATCGCCACAGCACACGATCTTGTGCTGCCTGTTTCCAGCGGCTGCCAGCGACTGCCAGCGACTCGCTTGAGATCGTCCGTCCATCTAGTGGGAGGTCTTCCAACGCTACGTTTGCTGGTGCGAGGTCGCCAGTCAAGCACCTTGGAACTCCAACGTCCATCATTTCTTCGAACAATGTGCCCCGCCCATTGCCACTTCAGTTTCGCGACTCGTTGAGCTATGTCGGTAACTCTAGTTCTCCCGCGGATCTCCTCATTTCTGATTTGATCCCGCAGGGATACTCCGAGCATAGCTCTATCCATCGCCCGCTAAGTGACCCTGAGCCTTCTTATGAGGCCCATTGTACCCCCTGATTGGGGGGTTATTCTCTAACTTACGGACGCCGGAAGGGCGTTTAGCGCTTCGTAACAGAAACGTTGACGGAAAGCGTTTCGTGCTAGTAGACTGGACTCAACCATATAGGGATGCCAACGCTCACGACTTGTGAGCCAGAAGTTCACTCGATAACTTTCTTTTCTTTCTTTTCTTTCTTTTCTTTTCTTTTCTTTTTCTTTCTTTTCTTCTTCTTTCTATATACACCGTTTGTCTGGTGAACAGCGAGGTGTGCATGGAGGAGGAGGTGGCGTGCCTGGACCTGGGCCCCGGCGACGACGAGGCGCTGCTGGGCGTGGGGCTGTGGAACGACATCTCGCTGCGGGTGCTGCGGCTGCCCGACCTGCGCCACTTGCACACCGAGAAGCTGTGCGGCGGTGAGTTACACTCCATTCCACGAAACAAGCTCCCAAAGGAAATTGCCCTTGTGCGCTCATTGGTTAATTAATGCGCATGACTTTCATAAGCCAAATCGTTTTTAGGGTGCCAGGTTTTACATGCCAGATTTTTCTTAGTAACGCCGGCTTCTTCTTAGTCGTACACTCCTGGCGGAGTGGCCGTGGTCATGGATCGTCTGATGTGCTGGTTGCAGCTTTTGCGAGACTTCTCCATCTCTCTCTGTTTATGGCACTGCGCGAACATTCAGTAAGAGAGTAGAACGCCGGCTGCCCGCACGAAAAAGCGTGACTCATTGTCACGTACCGCGTGCAAGCGAGAGCGCGGAACAAGCGATAGAGAGGCAATGTTTTCTTTTAACGTTATCTACGTGATAACGTAAACTGACTTTACTGACAAGCAATTTTTTTATTCGTACATAGAAATCATCCCCCGATCTCTTCTGATCTGCGTGCTGGAGGGCGTGTGCTACTTGCTGTGCGCGCTGGGCGACGGCTCCATGTTCTACTTCACCGTGAACCAGGAGACCGGCGTGCTGCGCAACAAGAAGAAGGTGACGTTAGGAACGCAGCCCACCGTGCTCAGGAGCTTCAGGCGAGTGTAGTCTGTAGATGCGTGTTAGTTGTTAACGGTTTAACTTGTAGATATTTTAATGTTTAAATTGTTTGTTCTAATGCAAAAACAAACAAGCTAGCGAAGATTTTTCTTTTATGTAATATATTTGCGTGTTATAAACTTAATATCAATTTGTCAAGTGTCAAAATGTGAAGAAGAAAACAGAAAGAAAATAGGTACAATAGCAAAATACTCTGTCTGTTACAAATGAAACAGTTCACATGCTTGAATATAGTCCATTCCACGAGATAAGCTCCCAAGGGAACTTGCCCTTATGCTCACTATTGCGCCAGGGACTGTTGTCGCCAGGGAATGTAAATGTTTTCTGTATCCAGTGTTGTAGTGTATAATACATGGTATATTTTAGAAAAAAATAAACTGACATCAATATTTTGAAGAGTCCCCTCGATTTCTCCAGGATCCCATAATCAGATATTGATCTGATGATCATGGTCCTGGGAAGTATACTATATACCCTTTCAAACAAAAGAAGAATTTTCCGAATCGGTCCAGGCGTCTTGAGTGATCGGGGAACATACGTAAAAAAAGATTCCGATAAATTGATTCATCATCTCCTCCATCTTTGAAGTCGTTTTAAGAGTATATTCATTCATTGATTCGTATATTCATTCATTGATTCATTAATTCATTAATTCATGCATTAATTAATTAATTCATTAATTAATTCATTCATTAATTTGTCGAGCAGGTCGCTGTCGACGACGAACATATTCGCGTGCTCGGATCGGCCCACCGTGATCTTTTCATCCAACCACAAGCTGGTGTTCTCCAACGTGAATCTGAAGGAGGTCACACACATGTGTTCGCTCAACGCGCAAGCCTACCCGGACAGGTGTGTATATATTTATTTACGTAAGCATGTTCCATAGTAGCGCCTGAACTGCTGAGCGGGTTCCGATGAATGAGGTGTCAATCGATTCGTTATGTTCTGGCCTCCGGGTGACATATGAACAAGATCATATTTTATATCCAGAAATTTTTTTTTGGATTTCAAAATTTTTTTTTTCCAAAATTCTAAAGTTTCTTTTTTGCTTTTGTTTTGATTGTGATATCAAACGAAAGAGGTGGAAATTCTGGCAATGAGTTAGTAGAATACGCCCCTAAAGTATCGCTAGTTCGATACCGGACACACTGTTATTAGGACACACAATAGGATTATTTATACCCGTATTACTAATTCCGCGGAATTCTGACAGCTGTCATTGTCATTTACAGATGAGTTATTTGTATGGAGAACAGGGTTAACATCTACGAAGTACGATTTTACACCAAACCACTTTAATTCCCTGTCATCATAAAAAGTCGTTGCCGCGTAATAATATTACTCGTTTCGGCCTAAAATAGAAATCGCTAAGAGTGGAAACTAGAAAGTTCACACTAACAGCAATAGAAAACAAAAGAAGCACATTGAAAAAAAAATCAAAAATGGAAATCGAATGACATTATCACCATGAAGTGTCTTTTAGGCATTTGTCATATCTACATGCGGCAGTTGATTTTTATTTACATAAGTTTTGAATTTTTCATCTTTTTGTGTGGGAATTGTTTTATCTCTGGCAACATTACGAAACGTCAGAATACCGCAGAATTAGTAATTCGGGTATAAGGCCGGCCTCACACAGACGGAATGATTCAGAATCTGAAATTTTCAGATTCTGAATTCCGGCTGTGTGAGGCCGGCCTCACACAGACGGAATGATTCAGAATCTGAAATTTTCAGATTCTGAATTCCGGCTGTGTGAGGCCGGGCTCAGACACATTTTGTCAGATCGATCTGAAAAATTAAGAATCTGAAAAAATCAGAATGTGTGTGGGGAACAGTGAAATTGTAGCATTTCTGGGCTTTCTGAATTCAGATTCGGAATTCAGATTCTGTATTCCGGCGTTCATTCCGGCTGTGTGAGGCCGGCCTAATTGTATCTCTCATTGGCTATTGTGTCTGTCGGCGGCGGCGCAGCCTGGCGCTGGCGACGGTGAACACGGTCACCATCGGCACCATCGACGAGATACAGAAGCTGCACATCCGCACCGTGCACCTGGGCGAGTCGCCGCGCAGGATCGCCTACCAGGAGGCCTCGCAGGTACAACACACAATTCTGTTCTTGTATTTTCAGCTTTTTATCTGGCCAGTTGGTTCCTTTCTCACTTTGTTTTTAATTTGAGGGTAAAATTTTCTAATTTAATAAAATGAACATGAACGACGATTTCAATTTCGAGTAAGTTGGCACTGTTTCTTCAACTATAATTACAGACTTTCGGTGTAATAACAATGCGCGTGGACAAGCTGGACGTGACCCCCGGCGGGAGCACGGCGCTGGCGGTGCGGCCCAGCGCGTCCACGTCGGCCGCCAGCTGCAGCGGCGCCGCGCCCGCCAGCAGCAAGCACGCGCCGCCCGCCGCCGACCTCGAGGTGCACAACCTGCTCGTCATCGACCAGCACACCTTCGAAGGTGAGTGAGCGAGATCACCCCACCTTCACGCCGTTATCTCACTGGGACACCGGCACCGCGCTCACACCAGTCACCAGCTCGTGACTGCTAACCGGCTGGTGATTGCTAACCGGCTGGTGATTCTCTAACTTAGTGATCATCACCAAATGATAGCTACCGAATCAGTTCGATAGACATTGCTGCTTTACTGTGTGAAATAAAAATAACATTTCATAGTAAATCTTCAATGAATATAAATATAATTATGTCAAATAAGCTCAGTAGATTTTTAATAGCTACTGAGTTAGCAAATAGGCCCACAGGTGAGGTATCTCGCGTAGAGCTGTATACATTTTGTTGGTAGCGCGACCACTGGTGTTATTGCATTGTATTTGTTGTATTGCTTCATCGTAATTGCTTGAGTAGTTTTCTAGATATTTACGTGTAAGTGTGACGGCCTGGGTCATTTCGTTATATTGTTAATTTTTTCATAAATTATTATTTTTGTTTAATTGTTAAATGTTAATATATTTATTTAAAATATGTGTGTAGTAGTATGTATAAAACGTGGATCGTTCCAGTGCTGCACGCGCACCAGCTGCAGGCCAGCGAGTTCGCGATGGCGCTGGTGTCGTGCCGCCTGGCCGAGGACCCCAACCACTACTACGCGGTCGGCACCGCCATCATAAACCCCGAGGAGTCCGAGCCCAAGCAGGTACACCCATCACCAGTTACACCCAAGTAGGTAGACCCGTCACCAGTTACACCCGTCACCAATTACACCCAAGCAGTTACACCCGTCACCAGTTATAACTTATACTCAAGCCAAGTCCGCCTAGCCGCATCAGAGCAGGTGGCGGGTCTTAGCTCTAAATCCCTCTCTCAAATGAGGTCTGTGCGTGTCTAGCGGTGGGACGTTAAAAGAGCTGTTGTGATATGCTCTAATCAGTCTACTAATTGAAATGTTTTTGCAGGGCAGGATCCTCTTATTCCACTGGTCCGAAGGTAAACTGACGCCGGTAGCGGAGAAAGAAATCAAGGGCGGATGTTACACCCTCGTCGAGTTCAACGGAAAACTGTTAGCGTCTATAAATAGTACTGTGAGTTTTGCCTTTACCTTAGACGTGAATTGTGCTCCATTGTCCGTTACGATTGTTTGAGGTGTGCCAAACTTAAATTAATTCTTCTAAGCCGGCAACGTATTAGTAGTTCCTCAGGTGCTACTAATGTTCATGGGCGGCGGTAATCACTAACATCAGGTGATCCGCTTGCTCGTTTGCCCGCTATCATTATAATAAAAAAGAATATCTAGTTTTAGATCGTTCAGATCAACAAAAAGCACCACTGCTGGCCTCAAACACTATTCACAGCCACATAGCAAAAAAAAACAATCCACGGTCCATGATGCCATAGTAAATCAAATCACAGATTAGAATCCACTACAGTCATCTGTCAATTGTCTATACATCCGCTTTTCACCTCAGATTATCCAGATGGAACCATAGAGTGGCCGATCGTGAGACAGCGATATTCAAGTACTTATTACATCGTCCTTGGAAGTTATGTTAATATTGATATTATACTACAACCCACCATTGCTCAATAACTTTACAAAGAAAACTTGTTTCTAATTTACAGAACAAATCAATTATTTCTTTAAAAAAACTAATTTGCCGTAACTGAAACAACCTCACTTCACGTTATTTGTCATACGTTATGACAAACAAAAATATTGGCCATGGTGACAAGTACAAAAAATCATTTGTCATGTTCTAGGGCTTAGCTAATAAGCTGTCTCGCTTTAACAGTGTGATTACCATTATTGCAACATCTAGGAATCTTCTATCTACGCTTTTCACAGGTGAACCATAAACATTTGCGAGCACACTCTGTGAAACAACCATAGACCACGAACTACAGGGATTGGCAATGCCACAGCTTCAAAATAGTTGCCATGCTCAAAACAGTGTTGCCACTCGACTTGCTAAAAACTCCTTTTCTTAGACTACTTAAATAATTGTTGTGAGCACTATTATTATTATATAATTATGTAGATTTATGTTTAGAGTACTAGGTTAATTATTAAGATTGTATAAGTAAACAATAAGTTTCATTATTTAAGAGGAATGTGCAACGTCCACACAAACTCTTAAGAGTTTCAGGACGTCAAGAAACAAATTGTAAATAAAAATAGAAATAATAAATAAATAAAAAATAAACTATAGATCCCTCTGTAAATTATAGTCATTCATTCATTCATTAATTCATTATTGTTTTCCAGGTAAGATTGTTCGAATGGACGTCGGAGAAGGAATTGCGGTTGGAGTGTAGCCACTTCAACAACATCGTGGCTCTGTACCTCAAAGTGAAGGGTGATTTCATTCTAGTCGGTGATCTCATGAGGTCGCTTTCGCTCTTGCAATACAAACAGGTGAGTACTACAAGTCACGGTAAATAAGTCGACCGGTGACCTTCAATGCGCCGAAGTAGAAAATGAGGTATCTCGGGGTGTGAGGGGGTCGCGGGGAGGGCGTGGGGATCGTTCATATACCCGAATTACTAATTCCGTGGAATTCTGACAGCTGTCATTGTCATTTACAGATGAGTTATTTGTATGGAGAACAGGGTTAACATCTACGAAGTACGATTTTACCCCAAACTACTTTAATTCCCTGTCATCATAAAAAGCCATATGCCGCGTAATAATATTACTCGTTTCGTCTTAAAATAGAAAACACCAAGAATGGAAACTAGAAAGTGCACACTGACAGCAACAGAAAACAAAAGAAGCACATTGAAAAAATTTATTCAAAAACTAGCTTTTGCCCGCGGCTTCGCCCGCGTGAATTTCGATTTTTCACAAATCCTGAGGGATAAGTAGATTTCTGGTCCACCCGCCCCCCGCCGCGCGGCGGCGTATCGCGGTACCGCGTACGGCGGGCGCAGGGCGCAGGGGCGCGGCGAGGCGCGGCGCGGGGAGCGCGAGCGTCGGCCGCGCCGTCGCGATCGCGCGCAGCGAAAATACCTATCAGGGCGTTTTTAACATCTGTATTTACCGATTTCAACACAACTCCTTTTTTGAAAGTCGGTTAAAAAAGTAGCCTATGTTACTCCTTGGTTAATCCTCTACTTGTCTGTGAAAGTCCCGTCAAAATCGGTTCAGCCGTTCCGAAGATTAGCCCGTTCAAACAGACAGACAGACAGACAAAAATTTTAAAAACGTGTGATTCGGTTATGGTATCGTTCAAATAACCATATGAGCTTAATATGTGGTAGTTATTTCGAAATTACAGACAGACACTTCAATTTTATTTATTAGTATAGATGTATGTCGAGTGACATTATCACCATGAAGTGTCTGTCAGGCATTCATCACATATCTACATGCGGCAGTTGATTTGTATTTGCATAAGTTTTGAATTTTTTATCTTTTTTGTGGGAATTGTTTTATTCTCTGGTAACATAACGAAACGTCAGAATTCCACGGAATTAATAATTCGGGTATAAGCACTGATTAGCTCTCGCGTATCCCTCGTAAGCGCTGATTGGCTCTCCAATCGTATTGTGTCCCGCTCACTCGTACGACGCTGCGCGCACTTGAAGGTCACCGCTCGACTTACGTGCCGGGGGTTATATCTGGCTCACGCTTATAATAGGTGTATCGGAAACGAAGACAGGTAATAGTAGTGATGATGTGATCAGGACGACGACCTCCCTGGCGCAGTGGTGAGCGCTGTGATCTTATAAGTGGGAGGTCCCGGGTTCGATTCCCGGCAGGGGCAATTTGGGATTTTATAATTTCTAAATTGTCTCTGGTCTGGTCTGGTGGGAGGCTTAAGCCGTGGCTAGTTACCACCCTACCGGCAAAGCTGTGCCGCCAAGCGATTTAGCGTTCCGGTACGATGCCGTGTAGAAACCGATCAAGGGGTATACATACCTCTTCCAAGTTAGCCCGCTTCCATCTTAGACTGCATCATCACTTACCATCAGGTGAGATTGCAGTCAAGGGCTAACTTATACTAAAAAAAAAAAAAAAAAAAAAAAATAAATATAAATATAATATAGTTGAATAAAAAAATAAAAAAAAAGGAACATGAAAAAAAAATTACTGTATGTTTTTAAAGTCCGCAATGTAATGCAATCAGCTGCCGCTAGAGGTTATCAAACATTGGATAATTACCTGAAGTTGTTGTTGCATTTTGCACGCTATATCCAGGGTTATTGTATTGTATTTAAGTAGTATAATAATATTATTCGCTACGAACGCTCATAAGTTCTAATTCTTAAGTTTAACAACTTTAATAGTCTAATGACTAAATTAAGAGTTGTTAAACCACCAAGTGTCGGATAGCTTATTCACAACTCTGGTCTTTGTCACTCGACATAAGGAAAGAAAGTGACAAAACTTACGTTTAGGCTATCCGACATTTCTCAGGAGATGGTGAAACAGCCCCTAAGGGTTGTTAAACTGGCCATTATACATACATATAAACTTTAATTTAAAGACCAGACGATGGTTTTCAAAGTCAAAGTTATATAAGCTTTATTCAAAACTAGCGGAAATCGGTCCAGTAGTTCCTGAGATTAGCGCGTTCAAACAAACAAACTCTTCCGCTTTATTATACAGGGTGTTAGGAGACCGCTCTCGGAAACGAAGACAGGTGATAGTACTGATGATTACTGATAAGATATCACTAAAAAAAACATGAAAAAAAAAATTTTTTTTTACAAAAAAAAAATTGCACTTTTTATGCAATACCTGTTTTGGAGGGTTAAACAGCCCTGTAATTGCAAAAAACTTATTTGCTGTATTTTGTAAAAGTTTGTTACGTAATTCTTGCGTGATTAAAATAAAATCAGCTGACGCTGGAGGTCAACGAACTTGATGTGACCTATTTACGTATCGTTATATACCTACGAAACCGCGGTCGCGCCGACGCCGATACCTACCCTATAAGATTATGTTTAGGTAGTATAACAATAGCGCTAAGTTTTCGGTAGCGGTCTCCTTATACCCTGTATTAGTATTGATTCTCAATGTAATTTGTCAGATGGAGGGTAGTTTCGAGGAGATAGCGCGCGACTACAGCCCCAACTGGATGACGGCCGTCGAGATACTGGACGACGACACCTTCCTCGGCGCCGAGAACAGCTTCAACCTGTTCGTCTGTCAGAAGGACAGGTGAGCGATACCACATCGTCCCTTTTAAAAAACTTCTTCATTAAGGTGGTACGTTTTCCATACTAATTTATTATTACCATTTAAGAACGAATGGATTATATATTTACACTGAAATTACATCGCACAGCCTTAATTTAATGTTTAATTTGCGGAAAATTTTATTTACACAAAGAAAACATTACATAAACAGCTAAAGGTGAAGTAACGCCATCTCGGTCAGCTAGGCAAAACAGCGTTTAATAGATGGCTATTATAATAATTAAGCTGTCTATGTAATGTTTTCTTTATGTAAATATAATTTCGCGCAAATTAAAAATTATATTAAGGCTGTGCGATGTAATTTCAGTAAATATATAATCCAAAACACCTTAAAAAACACCTTAATTCATAAATTGACAGCCATTTTCCTTAGACAGTCATTATCATTATCAACCATTGAGAAATTAATAATATGGAGGCGCCATACCTACTTTAAAAACGTCTCAAAAATACGCCATACTTGCTTTAAAAACGAGTCAAAAATACACTCATACACGCTTAGATTACGTATCATACACGCACAATCCGAAGACACAAAATGGCGCGTGTTCATTGTGATGTCTCAAGTTGTGCGTGTGTGAGTGTTTATGTATACATTTTAGGGAGGCCATCTTTTGCCTTGAGTCCGCCGCAAACTGTTTTATTGCTATGTTAAAAATGTAGTGTTGTCTCTTACACACTTATGAAAATTTTGATAAGCTTGAGCTATTTTCCGATCCACTATTTTCTATAGGACATTAGGGCGCCTCTATATTATTAATTTCTCAATGTTATCAACCCACTACAGATAACGGGTCTCCTCTCAGAATGAGAAGGGTTCAGGTCGTAGTCCACTACGCCGACCAAGTGCGGATACGTAGACTACACACGCCTTTGAGAACATTATGGCATAACTCTCAGGCGTGCGAATTTCCTCACGGTGTTTTCCTTCAACGTTAAAGCGAGTGATATTTAATTCCTTAAACTTCGCAAAGTTGAGAGACCTGCAGGGCGATTCAGAACACTTCGATTCGGTTTCGGTTTCGACAACTACCCTGTCAATACGGTTATTCTGAATTAAAAATACATCTTATCGTACGGTAAGTAATTCAGAACACTTCGATAACGTAACTATCGATCGATTCGGTAAGTTATCGTACGATAAGATGTACATATTTTCAATTCAGAATAACCGTATCGACAGGGTAGTTGTCGAAACCGAAACCGAATCGAAGTGTTCTGAATCGCCCTGCAGAATAAAAGATCGTGTTGTCTGTTTGTTCGTCAGCGCGGCGACGACGGACGAGGAGAGACAGCAGATGGGCTACATGGGGCAGTTCCACATCGGCGACATGGTGAATGTGATGCGGCGCGGCGCGCTCGTCGCGCAGCTGGTCGACACCGCCGCGCCCGTCGCGCGCCCCGTGCTGCTCGCCACCGTCACCGGCGCCATCTGTGAGTGACTGACACGCGCATACATACACACACGCGCATACATTTTTTTAATTTTTTTTTATTCAACTACAAGTTAGCCCTTGACTGCAATCTCACCTGTTGGTAAGTGATGATGCAGTCTAAGATGGAAGCGGGCTAACTTGGAAGAGGTATGTATACCCCTTGATCGGTTTCTACACGGCATCGTACCGGGACGCTAAATCGCTTGGCGGCACGGCTTTGCCGGTAGGGTGGTAACCAGCCACGGCTTAAGCCTCCCACCAGACCAGACCAGAGACAATTTAGAAATTATAAAATCCCAAATTGCCCCTGCCGGGAATCGAACCCGGGACCTCCCACTTATAAGACCACAGCGCTCACCACTGCGCCAGGGAGGTCGTCACATACACACACACACACGCACGCACGCACGCACGCACGCACACTCACACACACACCGACACACACGCGCACGCGCACGCATGCACGCACACACCCACCCACACTCATGAATGAAATTATAATTGATATTTTTTATTATTATGATGAGGGTAGATCGGAATAAATTGCAGTGTGCGTAATATGGATACGGATTGAGATGAGAAGCCTCAACTGACAGACTAAGTAACTAACTAACCTAACCGCTAACCAACCAATCTATACTATTAAAAAAAAAACTGATTGTACATCTCCCAGGTCTAGTGGTCCAGCTGACGCCGGAGCTGTTCGACTTCCTGCACCAGCTGGAGGAGAGGTTGACTCACACGATCAAGTCCGTGGGCAAGATCCCGCACTCGTTCTGGCGCTCGTTCAACACGGACGTGAAGACGGAGCCCGCGGAGGGGTTCGTGGACGGAGACCTCATCGAGAGCTTCCTCGACCTGTCGCGCGAGATGCAGCAGGAGACTGTACAGGGGCTGCAGGTGAGGACCCCCCTCCTATGTAGTTTCCCTCCGTGTTAGCGTGTAAGGTATACCCCGATTACTAATTCCGTGGAATTCTGACAGCTGTCATTGTCATTTACAGATGAGTTATTTGTATGGAGAACACATAGAGAAAATAATAATAAATAGAGTTGGCATACCTACCTTTAAAACGTGCCAAAAATACACTCCACACACGCACAATCTGAAGACATAAAATGGCGCGTGTTCATTGTGATGTCTCAAGTTGTGCGTGTGTGAGTGTTCATGTATACATTTTAGGGAGGCCATCTTAAGTCACGAGTCTGCCGCAAACTGTTTTATTATTATGTCAAAAATGTAATGTTGTCTCTTTCACACTTATGAAAATTTTGATAAGCTTGAGCTATTTTCCGATCCACTAATTTCTATAGGACATTATGCCAACTCTATTTATTATTATTATCTCTATGGGTATACCCCGATTTCTAATTCCGTGGAATTCTGACAGCTGTCATTGTCATTTACAGATGAGTTATTTGTATGGAGAACAGGGTAACATCTACGAAGTACGATTTTACCCCAAACTACTTTAATTCCCTGTCATCATAAAAAGCCATATGCCGCGTAATAATATTAGTCGTTTCGCCCTAAAATAGAAAACGCCAAGAGTGGAAACTAGAAAGTACACACTAAAAGCAATAGAAAACAAAAGAAGCACATTGAAAAAATTCATTAAAAAATGGAAGTCAAAAGACATTCTCACCATGAAGTGTCTGTCAGGCATTTGTCATATTATCTACATGCGGCAGTTGATTTTTATTTACATAAGTTTTGAATTTTTTATCTTTTTTGTGGGAATTGTTTTATCTCTGGTAACATTACGAATATACACACAAAATTTCATCCAAATCAGTCCAGCCGTTTAGGAAGAATTAGGTGACAAACACACGTACAAAAGTTATATACGTACGGGTGAGAGAGTTTACCGTATGACAGTTACGAAACCGATGAACATTTTGTGTGGGAAAATGTTTTTTCTTTTATTTTTTCGTCAATTTTCCAATGTTTTTAAGTTATTCTGCTATTCAGGACGGAGACAAATACAACAAATCATAACCATGAAAATTGTTTGACTTTGTTTTTAACCCCCGATGCAAAAACGACGGAGTGTTATAAGTTTGACGTGTCTGTGTGTGTGTGTCTGTCTATTCCCCTGTAGCGCTCAAATGGGTGGACCGATTTGAATGCGTTTTTTTTTTTTGTTTGAAAGGTGATTTAGTCGAGTGTTGTTAGCTATGTTTGATGAAAATCGATCCAAGATGGCCGCCGCTACAAAATGGCGGATTACATATTTTTTCACAACTCCCTTAATATGGGTATCAAATGAAAGGGCTTGACTAGTTGAATAGCACTATTGCAAATCCAAGATGGCCGTCGCCGAAAAATAGCGAAAGTCGGGGGTTTTTTAAATTTTTAATTTACACTTGTATATTAATGTGTGTAATATCTGTTCAGATCGACGACGGCGGAGGCATGAAGCGGGACGCGACGGTGGAAGACTTGGTGAAGATCGTCGAGGACCTCACGAGGATACACTAGTTGTTTCTGTTAAGAATAAATGAATATTATATTATTTCCTCCAAAAAACACTTGTTTCACTTTTCCCTTTTCCCTCACTTTTTACCCGACTACGGCAAATCCAAAAGGAAGGGTTATGATACAAACACACATATATTAGCAGTCTATATACATATGTAAGTTTGTATCTGGATTCCGTATGTACCACCATAGCACCTAAACTAATGGACCTATTTTAATGAATGAGGTGTCAATTGATTCGTTGTTATGGTCGGGGTGACATAGGCTAAAACATCGAGTTGTGACCTTCGAGCGCGTTTCTACATTATTAAATTAGTTTCGGATAGATATAACAGATGGCGCCACTAGCTGCTTGCCCCGCGCTTTCTGAACACTAAATTATTATTTTATATTAAATCTATACTAATATAATAAAGCGGAACAGTTTGTTTGTTTTGTTTGTTTGAACGCGCTAATCTCTGGAAGTACCTATTCGGTAGTCGGCAAAATCGGCATTTAGATTATTAGTTTTAAATAAGAAAAACCTATTTATGTTACTCTGGAAAATCTCTCCTTTAGCCCTCATACGCATTAGCGGTCAGCCGCCCAGGCGATTCTTGCCGCCTGACGCGGTAGAAACAGCGGTTCACCGCCACCGGCGGCGAGCCGCTGTTGGACCGCGTCAGGCGGTTGGACCGCTTGAAGTCTGACTACAGCGTTCAGTCTATCATAAACGAAGAATTAGTAGATATTTTCCAAAAATATCTTCTAATTCTTTCCATTGTTTTCATTTTAGGTCTCTGTTTTTATAATCTGCTGCTTCACAATTCCATATTGCTTATTTTCTTTTTTGACAAAACACCTGCGGGCTGCGGCACGCCGCGTTCTGAACCGCCTAGTGCGTATAGGCAACATGGCGGCCAGACGCGAAGCGGGCCGCTGCCTACCATTCAACCGCCGCGGTTGGAATTTCGTCGCGGTTTAGTGCGTACAAAATGAGCGGTTGCATATAAAAATACAAAAGCGGCTAGCCGCGCCGCGCCGCTACCGCAACCGCTAATGCGTACGAGCGCTAAGGGTGGTAAAATAGGGGATTGAAGTTTGTACAGGGAAGTTTGAAATATTGTTATTATTAACTTAAAATTTGGAAGTTAGAAAGGGGGTAAAATGGTAGGTATACTTATAAGTTATATTACGACACCAGTTTATGAACTTAAATATAATAAAACAGGGATCCTGTACCTGTATTATCGGACATAACTACAGATTGACGTGATTTATCATTTATTGCAGTTGCATTTTTTTTTAGTTGAAGACCTGGAAAACAAAGAGTTCCCGTGGGACTTTTGAAAAATCTGATACCGCGGACGAAGTCGCGGGCAACAGCTAGTTAAATTATAAAGCGTTATATAATACTTTATCTTGTTACACTATTATCGTACCCACTCCTAGCACAAGTTTTCGCTTATTTGGAGGGGAAAGGGGAATATTAGTCATATTCATCATGGCTAAATTCTTTTTTAGGGTTCCGTAGTAAACAAGGAACCCTTATAGTTTCGCCATGTCCGTCCGTCTGTCCGTCCGTCCTCGGTTAATCTCAGAGACTATTAGTGCTAGAAATCCGTAATTTGGCATGAGTATAAATATTAATCACGCCGACAAAGTGGTGAAATAAAATTTTGATAAATATTTTTTTTTAGGGTAGCTCCCCTACATACATGTAAAGTAGGGATGAATATTTTTTTTCTCGTCTACCCCATAGTGTGGGGTATCGTTGAATAGGTCATAAAATACTGTGGGTGTGGGAACATCATTTTTCGATTTCTAGATCCGTTTGTAAAATATGATGTTTTAAAGTGAAAATTTTTATTAGAGTCAAGTGTCTCCCCCCTCTATCAGCCAAATGGCAGTATATAGGAACTTGAAAAAATTCACAGCAGTAGGGTATATAATCAATTTTAAAGGAAAACTATCATGGCTAAGTAGGGTTCACAGGTTAAGGAGTTATATCTGTTTTTCGAGGATTGTGACTACGTAACCCTACACTGCGCGTGGCCCGCCACGCACTTGGCCGGTTTTTTTTAACTAGGTACGGCGGTAGGCCAACTGACGTATGCTATAAATGGTAGATATCTCTATAGTAGCGGGAAGAACATCTAGGAAATAATACAGGACGCCTAGAAAAATAAGGAGATATTATTATTTTAAACTAAAAAAAAAACAATAAATATTAGTCTAATGTGTTTTAATAAACAAGGCAAAAATCACAGTTTATTGGATATCTTTTAACACAGTAAATCTTTGTAGACAGAACACATAAATAAAATATTAAATTAATTATTAATACATAACACAATGAGGAAGTTTCCTGATGTTAAAAATATCATATTTAACACAATAGAAATAAAATATAGATCAAAACTAATAAATCAATGAAAAAATTTTTTGAAATCCATCAATAAATGACGGAGAAATTAATTATTTAAGTTTATGTATTTATTAATATTATATAAAAATACATAATTATTATTAATTATGTATTTTAACGCAAAATGATTGCCGCCTCTCTCGAGTGTGACGTCATCCAGACGATTCCAAGGTATTTTTTCTATGTAAAACTTGTTTTTACCAATTTCTCCGACATTTCTGAGCCGATTTGCGCGTTTTTTTTTCAGTCGGGCGGGCATAAGAAGAAACGACGAAACCGACGCGCAACGCTCGCCCAACTTCGTGTACAAACAAAAATTATTTTTATATTTTGTAGTGGAGTTTGAAGTCGGTTTTTTGAAAAGAATTTTTGTTAAATAATATATTGACTGACGACGCAATTATGATGACATACACTTTAAATTCGGCAGCATTACATTTCCCGGAGAGACCACGGGCGATAAACCCTTAAAATAATTGTATTTAACACTATCCACCTAAAACCATAACCTAAAAATAATATAACCACTTAAAAATAAATCTTGTTCTGTAGTGAATAAAGATAAAATAATTAGTTGTGATGAATGAATCATTCGCATCATTCACTTTTATCACATCCCTATATTTTTTTCCATCAAAAAGTAGCAACCCATGAAACGTCAGTTTACTGCACTGAATTAAAAGTCCGATTTTATTGTAAACTAAATAGTGCTGTCTTTATCACAATGTTCCCTCCGAAAAAGGATAGCACTACATAAAATACATAAAAGCCTATACATTTTCCGTGTGACTGAACGGGACCTACTACCAAAGCTTAAAGGCCCGCCGCGGCCGGCACAGTTCCGGCGCAGTTCCGGCACAGTTCCGGCACAGTGGCTATCATTTAGTGATGATCACTAAGTTAGAGAATAGCCCCCCTGCCGGACTATTCTCTAACATAGTTACCAACAGTAAATGAAAGCCACCGAATTAGTTTGTTATACATTGCCGTTTTACTGTGTGAAATGAAATCACTGTTTATATTTCACACAGTAAAGCAGCAATGTATATTGAACTTATTATATATCATTTACTGTTAATAACTAAGTTATACAGTCTGTTTTTCCTTAGTTGTCTTAACAGGTAAATAGAATAGAATAGAAAAGTTTTTTATTCAAATAAACTTTTACAAGTACTTTTGAATCGTCAATTGAATCTACCACTGGTTCGGAATGCCGTTCCAACCGAGAAGAACCAGTAAGAAACTCGGCAAACTAAACAAGTCCATTCTCGTAAAAACGCGTAAGCGACGAGTTTTGCACGGCGCATAGGACGTTCTTAAGACGAACTAACAATGAAGTCATGATTTAAGTGAAAATTCAAATACAAGAACGTCTAAAGCGCCAGGGAACGGGCGTCACTTACGCGTTTCTCCGAGAAGATTTTTGAGCTTTGTTTACCTTTTAAGACAACTAAGGAAAAACAGATTATACATATAATAGCCCCCCATGTTTTTCTGGTGTAGCCAGGGCCGGATTATCCATAAGGCGAATTAGGCAACTGCCTAGGGGCCCTACGCCGAACAGGGGCCCACGGGGGAGCCGTAGTGTAAATGTAGAAGAGATTGAAATAACAGTATACCAAAGGAGTCGATCTGATCGACTCGACTTTTGTGATAGAAAAAATACATTTTAAAAAGTAAGAAAAGGGTAAAGGAAAGGGGCCTCGAGAATTGCATTGCCTAGGGGCCCTGATAGGGTTTAATCCAGCCCTGGGTGTAGCCAGTCTACGGACGGGTATTTAGATGCTTGATATCTCGTAACATTCGATCTATTTCCGGAACTGGTCGGCCTTATGGTGCAGGAACCACATCAGCGCGAACAGGCAGCTGGGCGGCGAGGGTATGGGCCCGGCGGAACTCACCATCTCTTTCACTTCGGGGATCGTCTTCTCAACAACCTCTATGATTTCGTCGTCTACGCCGCCACCTGTGGAGTTTTTGTTTTAAGTTTTCGAAGTGAAAACTTTTTTTAGGCGCGTTGAGCAATTTTTGGGAGAACAAAAATCATGACACTAGCGTCATCGTCACCGAACGCTTTCCATGAGCTATATATAAACTGTGTATATATAATATATATGTGTACTTTTTGGGTGAACAAAAAGCGTGAAACTCGCGTCATAGTCACCGCACGCTTCCCATGCGAGCTATAATATGTATGTATACTGTTTAAACTTTAATTCAGTTTTCACTTCTATCGGTAATCCCCAAAGACTGCCTCACATTTTTTTTAAGAATATTAGACTGCAGATCACGGAGCGTTTCCCGGGTCGGGCAAATATTTTCTGTCAAGAAATTCTCAGTGCCAGCCCGGAGTTGGTAGTCGGCGGTGTTTCACCCCCGTGCCTCGGAGAGCACGTTAAGCAGTCGGTCCCGGTTATTATCACTATCATGTGACAATAGTCGTTAAAGCCCGCCAACCCGTATTGGAGCAGCGTGGCGGGTCTAAATTCTAAATCCGACGTTGTCGAAATGTGCCAACTTATTCTGTAGTGTAGGTAGGTACTGAACGTTTCGCCAATATTAATAGCGATGTTAATAAAATTCATTAATTAAATAAAGGTCATTTATTTTTTCCAACCCTGTTTGAATGTTACTTCAAAGAAATATCATTCGTCACTTATAAGTACTACAGCTATCGCACACACTAGAGATGCAAGTAAAGATAAACAAAGCAATTAACTTGAGAATTTATTTTATTAATTCGCTTAGATAATTGCGGCATGTTTCGCGTTCCAAATAGAAATACATGTTTATACCGATAAGAAACTCATTAGCTAGGTATTATATGCCTACGTTATATCACCCTGCACTAATTGTTTCGCGCGAATAAAACTAATCAACGAATTAATTGTATTTAATAATACTAATTTTTAACTTTCACTAGTAGATACATTTTTTTAACAATTTGTAGAGTAAAGACCTTCACTTCGTATTGGTAACAAATTAGATTTAGGTAATTTTTTATGTCTGTGCAAACTCCTATTACTTTGACATCTTCCCCGGTTAATAATGCATGAAAATGCATCATAATAGAAATATAAGACCTGTCAATGTGAAGTATCACAAACATTTATTTTATTCATCTACAACAGTAGTTCCCAAAGTGGTCCAGGTGGACCCCCAAGGGTCCACGGGAGACTCGACGGGGGTCTACGTTGGCGTGACAAAAAAATGGGGGTTCACGAGTTGTAAGCGGGGGTCCACGAAAATTTATCTGCTTTCGATAATGAAGACCTAAAATGTTGGCTTGACTTCACCTAACAATGTAGGCAGATAATATTTTAAGAAGCTCACCGACTGTTACTTGTAAAACTTGCATATTCCATATTCAGTACTTAACTTTACTTTACAGAACTTTACTTTTTGACGTCCACTCACAGCACATTCAATTAACCAATCAATTCTCACTTTTTTCGGAAACTAATTTCGTGGTTGGAACTCAGCCGCAATGCAAATTCTCATAGTAAGATATAATATTCAAATTTTTTTTTCGAGTTTTGGGAATATGGTAGAAATATAGCTACAGGGGGTCCATCGGAACTAGCTAAATTTTGAAAGTGATCTACAAGTTAGCCCTTGACTGCGATCTCACCTGATGGTAAGTGAGGACGCAGTCAAGGTGGAAGTGGGCTAGCTTAGAAGAGTTATGGCAGTTTTTTTATTAAACCCATACCCTGATCATTTCTACGCGACATATTACAGGAACGATATATCACGGGACGGCTTTGCCGGTAGAATGGTAACTAGCCATAATTAAACAAAGCCATAATTAATAATTAAACAAAGCCTCCCACCAGACCGGACCAGAGACAACTTGTCATGATCAACCCATTACCGGCTCACTACAGAGCATGGGTCTCCTCTCAGAGTGAGAAGGGTTTTGGCCATAGTCTACCACGCTGGCCAAGCGGATTGGCAGACTTCACACACCTTTGAGAACGTTATGGAGAACTCTCAGGCATGCAGGTTTCCTCACGATGTTTTCCTTCACCATTAAAGCAAGTGATATTTAAATACTTTAAACGCACATAACTCCGAAAAGTTAGAGGTGCGTGCCCGGGATCGAACCCACGACCTCCGATTAGAAGTCGGTCGTCCTAACCACTAGGCTATCACAGCTTTTCACTTTCAGCTTTCACACAACTTAGAAATTATAAATTCCCAAATTGACCCTGCCGGGAATTTTACCAGGGACATCCAAATTTTGAGACCACAGTGCTCAACAGGAGCCAGGGAGATCGTCAAACGTATAGTTATGAAGTTGAATAATTTACCTTGTTCAGTTTTCATGTCATCAGTCACTTCGCAGTAGAACAGTGTCTGCAGAGCCCCCTGCACCCCCACTCCTGCCCTGAACATGCAAACCACAATACAATTGTTATTTATTTATTTATTTATTACAAATACCCATGGAGACATTACAGTCACCCATTTCCACCCACTCCATGGGCCAACTGCAGTACTAATATTACAATTATTTTTTAAAAGAATATTAGCCATGAGGGGAAAACGAGGGCGACCATGAAGACGATGGAGTGACGACTTCACAGAACTCATTGGCACCACCTGGACAAGACTAGCGAGAGACAGGTGTAAATGGCACCAGATGGAGGAGGCCTACACCCGCAAATGGGTGTCCCAAGGAACCAGTTTATTAAATTAGAAATGTTTGAAATAATTGATGTTACTTAAGATTACTTTGGGAAATAAATCAAATCAAATCAAATACTTAATTTGCTTTCATGTACATTTACATTAATTGATGGTGGGTGCTTATAGCTAAATATAAGTAGGTACATGAGACCCTGTCTGGGTATTGCAAATTTATTTATTTATTTATTTATTTATTAGTAATCAACAGCGTTTAACATAATATAACAAGTACACAAGTAGAAATTAATAATAAGGCCACATAGATTACAAAGATAAAAATAAGTAATAAAATAATAACAGAGTAGGTACAACTAATTGCGTATGCAATTGTGTATGTATGTGTGAGTGTATGTGTGTGTGTGCGTGTGTGTATGTGAGACACTGTGTGTATGTTTGTTTCTATGATTATGTATGCGTAAGATGATGTGATGAAAATGGGTGATGTGAATGTAAATCTAGTCTAAAATTGCCTAAAAACATGTAATGTAAATATATATATTATTTCTATCCATCTTAAAACATATAATTATTATCTATTTTTGCGATGCAAGTTTATTATCTCTTTTTTAAATTGTGGTTTAGATAAATAGAATAAATCAAGATTAGAGTAATGAATATTATAGGTTCTAGCTAGGCGCGGAATAATGGAATTTCGGGTGTAGTTTGTATTGTATTTAGGAACGTGGAGTAGGCGTGTGCGACGCGTTCGAAGAGATGGCAACTGAGGCGGAGGAACGACAACTGAAAAGGCTGAAAGTAAACTAGGGCAGTCAATTGCGCCGGTTAAAATTGATTGCAGTAGCAGCATATCGCTCTGACTTCTTCTTTGTTCTAGGGAGTCTATCTTATAGTGAGTACAGGCTTCTGAATAGCTGTTGAAATTTTTAAAATCTTTAAATGCTAAATATTTGAGAAACTGTCTCTGCACGGATTCAAGTCTTTGGGTATGCATGATATAATGGGGCGACCAGATATTACAAGCATATTCAAGAATACTTCGGACGTATGCAAAATATAGTACCTTTATACAATAGACATTGTTAAAGGAACGGGTGACTCGTTTGATGAAGCCCAGCTGTTTATAAGCTTTGTTTGCAACTATATCTATATGATCGTTCATTGAAAGTTTAGTATCAATATGGATTCCCAAATCTCTAACAATAGATTCACTGGGTATGGATATGCCATTAATTTTGTAGTTGAAAGTTACTGAAATTAATTTGCGAGTAAAAGTTATATGATGGCATTTATTAACATTAACCACTATTCTGTTCTTCGCATAATAATTGGTCAAAGTATCTAGTTCAGCTTGTAAAAGATGACAATCTTCAGTGGTGCGTATTTTGAGGAATATTTTTTTATCGTCAGCGAACATTAAATATTGTGCATGGCGGAAGCAACTTCCAATATCAAATAAATAGGCGTTATATAAAAGTGGGCCTAGTATAGACCCCTGGGGCACCCCTGAAGGTATTGATATGAAGTTGCTTCTAGCACTGCAATAATAATTCTAGCACTTATAATACAATTTTAGGTACAATAAAATGATAAATATTAAAGATACAATAAAATAGGATTAAAATTATTAAATTATCATTAGGTATTAGATATTAAATATTATTCATTTGCATGCTTATTTATATTATGAATGAATTTATATTATTTTAATTATTAAATTTATATTATTAATTAATAAAATATAAATTTATATTATTAATAAAATATAAAATATAATAAATAATTAATATTTAATTAAATAAATAATAATATAATAAATCATTAATAAAATATAAATAATAAATTTATATTATTATTATATTATTTTAATTATTAAAGGCTCATTTATTATTATTTATTTATTATTAGCCATGAGGATCATGACTAATCTTCCCCTTTCCCCTCCAATTAAGTGTAAGCTTATGCCAGGAGTGGGTACGACAATAGAGTAATGGGTGGGGTTTGAACCGGCGACCCAACCTAAGGTCCCCGATCCACAGATCCTGAGGGAATTCCCATTCCCGCTCCCTTTTCCAACCTTTATACCTACTTTCATGGAAGTTTGCTATAGTAATCTACCTATAGCTGTAGATATAGATTTCAGGTTTTTCATAATCCCGCGGGAACTGTGGATTTTTCTAGGATAAAAAGTAGCCTATGTTTTAAGTCAGGGCATAATCTATTGTCATTCAAAATTTCAGCCAAATCGGTTCAGTAGTTGCGACGTCATAGAGTAACAAACATCCAAACATCTAAACACCCAAACATCCACACTTTCATATTTATAATATTAATAGGATGAACCCTGGAACCCTTAGCCCTCATACGCATTAGCGGTCAACCGCGTACGCGGCTGACCGCGCGGCTAGCCTCTTCATAGAATTTCGTCGCGGTTTAGTGCGTACAAAATGAGCGGTTGCATATAAAAATATAAAAGCGGCTAGCCGCGCGGTCAGCCGCGTACGCGGTTGACCGCTAATGCGTATGAGGGCTTAATATTAAAATAAAAAACTCTAGTCTGAGGTACTAACTAGGCATAGATGAAAAATGTCTCACCTATAGGATGTGATCCTCTGCAGTTTCTGCAGGGGCACGTCATAGCCACATTCCTCTAGAACTTCCTCCTTAGCAATTTCCTCTACAGGCTTGTCCTTGTCTATGATACCGGCGCACATCTCCAGCGCTATGCCCAGGGCCGCTGGGTATCGTTTTGTGTCTATCACTTTCTGTAGCCTGTCTTGTGGGAGGACGCAGTTGTAATAGATTGCTGTTAACAAAAAAAATTACATTTTTTTTTCTTCTTATGATAGACCACTTTTTATTATATTTTATTGGCAGATTATAAACATAACATGGAGAGAATTAAAAACAGAGATATGATAATGTTCTCAGACTAGCCAACTATGCAGGAGTGTATTATAGTGCAGAAGTGGGTGCCCAAACACACTTTGAGTTCTGTCTGATGCTAGCACTAAAGAGGTTGACAATGCTGTTTCGGTTACCATATTATTGTTTCACCTTAGCAACTTTAGATTTTTAGCCGAAAATATGAAATAGCTTATTAAATTTTCGATAGATAATGTGGCCGATTCTGTTGTACACAATCTCTAAATCTAAACTAAAATGACAGGTCTAAATATATTCCCGTCTCTTTCACAATCCTCCCTGCTGAAAGGGATAGCACTATTTTTAAACCTGTCAATTTAGTTTAGGTTTAGAGATTGTGTACAACAGAATTAGCCACATTGTGGCCAATTCTGTTGTACACAATCTCTAAACCTAAACTAAAATGACAGGTCTAAATTTATTCCTATCTCTTTCACAGTGCTCATTGCGGAAAAGGATAGCAATAGATTTAGACCTGTCATTTTAGTTTAGGTTTAGAGATTGTGTACAACAGAATTACTTAGCCACATTGTACATAATACATTTTTTTTTCTCATAACATAAAATTCTTTTACATGCCCTCTCTTCTCCCTCACTGTATGGTCTGACGGGACAGCAAGCCCAGATGATCGGAGATCAAGTGCAGGACTAACGGCTTTCCAAGCTTCTATTGATAGTTTGTCTCGTTTCCTATTGCCCGCCTCGGGGCTCAAACCCGTGATCGCATGATTTTAATTTAAGCCTTTGAGTATGCTAGGCAGAACAGTTACCAGCTCAAACGATCAGCTAAGTTGAAGGGTGAAACAAACTTCGATGAGGATGCAACAACTTACCAGGTCGGAACTGTTTCACAAACACCATAACATTCCTCGATACATTGAAAACTATGATCACTACACTGTCGTGGACTTCCAGCAGGTCCCACGTCTTCTCCATGCCATTCTGTGTGTAATTGAACCGAAACGGCTTCACGTATGGCGAGTCCGGAAGCGGAGAGAGGTACACGTTCGTTAAATCTTCCATTATTTTGATAAATATTCTTTAAATCAATTGGCAAAAAAGACTATGTAAAATCAACCAGATAATAACGAGAGCCGTGTTCGGCGTTTAAAATTGTAAATGAATTAGGTAATTATACCGGTAAAAATATTTTATTTAAATTATTTAACTCCCAATTTTTTAAGTTTAAATTAAATTACGAATTACGATACGTTTTCTTGGGAATGCAATAGAATTTCTGTAAGAATTTAGAATTCTGTAATCAACAAAGTGAAAACCGGAAACGGCACTTTATTATTATCACTAGTGATAGTGACAGTTGACAGTTTTGACTTTTGACAAGTAACAAGGAGCTCTATCTGATATCTGTGGTCGGTTAAAGGACCACAGGCCAACCAATAATAAACTAAGGCCGGAACCACACTTACGTGTCGTGGCGTGTCGTGACGCGCCAGAAGCCTATCGGTTTCATTTGTAGGGCGTGTCGTTTTTACTAAATGTATGAAACCGGCGCATCACGACACGCCACGACACATAAGTGTGCCGGCAGCCTGAAAAACCCATGGTTGGTCAATGGCGTATAGTCTGTGGTCATCAAGGGCCATAGAGATAATATTAATAATATCTAAAATATACGAAAATAATATGCTCTATGTCAAGGGCATCATCCTAAGATATTGTAATATATACTCTAAATAGATGTCAAGTTTACAGCTGTCTGTGGTCACAAGTTTTTTAATGACACGTGACGATGACACGTGACGTGCTAGTGATGTAACTATCGATATTTTGACTGTGAGGATCTATAGGGACACAATATGCGTGTTTAAATATGTGGACCATACTCTAATATTACATTATGCGAAAGTGTGTCTTTCTGTCTTTTACCTTTTCAGGGCCCATCCGATTTGGACGAAATTTTGTACACAGACAGCTTGCATCCCGGGAACCGATATCTAAGGCTACTTTTGTCTTGCAGTATCAAAGCGTTACTACAAGATTAATAAAATAAAAACCTAAGCTCACGTAAATGAAGTCTCGGGCATCATCTTGTTAGGAAATACAAGAATAATATGTTTCATATTATGGTATATTTTTAACCGACTTCAAAAAAGGAGGTTGTATGTATGTATATATGTATGTATATAAGTATGTTCGCGATTATCTCCGCAACTAATGAACCGATTTTGATGATTTTTTCACTATCATAATCTACATACTTTCAGAAAGGTTTTAGTGTACACATCGAAAAATATACATATATATATATATATATAAAACACAAAATATACATATCCTTCTAGAACCTTTGTTGTGCCTTCTAGAACTGAAATAAAATCGAGTCTTTTTGGAGTCGATGAAACTTTATAAACGGTGTTTCGAAAATACGATCATACAAGCTATTTTTAAGAAAAATTAAACCGACTTCGGTCCAGCAATCTCAGAGGAACCGCGGTGCACTAGTCAAAAATATTAGTGACATGTGGGTACATTTATGCGTGTAACATCGCACATAAGAATGGTAACTAGGTGTGTTATACATATATACTAAAACCTTCCTGAAAGTACTATGTAGATTACAATAGTGAATTGTTTTGTCTCGAAATACAAAATATTAAACCTATTTATATTAATAGGTAGTAATATTATATTTCGTGCAATTTGCACATTGCACACGTTGCACATTGCACGAAGAACCGATGGACGTTGGGGTCCCAAGGTGCTTGAATGGCGACCTCGCACCAGCAAACGAAGCGTAGGTAGGCCCCCCCACTCGATGGACAGACGATCTCAAGCGAGTCGCTGGTAGCCGCTGGAATCAGGCGGCACAAGATCGTGTGTTGTGGCGATCCTTGCAAGAGACCTATGTCCAGCAGTGGACGTCCATTGTTTGAAACGAACGAACGAACGAACGGATATTATACACTTACTAAATTTCTTTGAACATTAATGTTTATACGTCACTCCGTTAATGTGCGAATGGAAACTTCATTGGCGGAATTTTTTTCTGCATTACAGACATCCATTGGTAACGGTTCTCTTGCCTTAAATTAAAAAAATCAGACGTGGTAGAACATTTTTCACGTTTCGCTTCAGCGTTTTTCATACACCAATAACAGCTTTTAGGGTAAAACTTTTAAAACGTGCCGCCTTGATATGGGTTATGGGATGGGGGGAGGGAGAGGGTAAATCATCCAGTGTTGAGGTTAGAATTGATTTTCGTTGTTTTCTTGAAAACGATGAACTACCTTATTATAAGAGTGTTAGCATTATACTCGTGGACCAAACATCTATCACTAATGACTATTTTATCTCTGAATTCGTGCCAAAGACTATTAAGTCCAACCCTAGTATTTGCATGTATTTTGCACCTTCACACAACACTAGCATGAAATTATGGTATTATTACAAATATTTGATATTATTATAATTACCAATGTGTCTATATGCGGCAAAAATAATAGCGTTTGCTTTTAAGCGCCTCCATTTTAAATTGTTTTTGGGCACAAATCAATTAAGTGTGAAGTGTTTTGAACAAATATGACTATGTTTCTGCGATGTCCAATATTGCGGTCTTATTCTTTGTGCCCATTCATTTCTTATTTTTGGGTTCTTTGGAAATCTGTAACAAATAAAAATTTAGCGATCATGATACAACAATCTAGCACGCGGAATACACGTAAGTATTCATTGTGTGTAGTGTCTACGGAATCTAATGTTCAAAAATTTAAAAAAAAACCCGACATTCACCATTTTTTTATCGCGGCCGTCTTGGATTTGCATGGTGTTATTCTACTAGTCAAGCCCTTTCATTTGATACCCATATTAACGGAGTTGTAAATAATAAATAATCTACCATTTTGTAGCGGCGGCCATCTTGCAGCGATTTTCATCAAAATAGCTGACAACACTTTCGACTAATTCACCTTTCAAACAAAAAAACCGCGTTCAAATCGGTTCACCCGTTTTAGCGCTACAGAGGAACAGACAGACAGACAGACAGACAGACACACACACATACACACACACACACAACACACACACACAACACACACACAGAGACACATCAAACTTATAACACCCCGTCGTTTTTGCGTCGGAGGTTAAAAATTTTATCGCACGTAATCGATATGCAATTTTAGTACATCACTATGCTAAAAAACATAACCTTTATTAGTCAACAGAAAATATTTAAAAAATAGGCAAAAATGGGTGTAGAATTGAACACGATGATGGTTTCCAAAAACTACAAATAACGTTACATAATTTTAGATTATATTTACATACAAAACTATCAAAACTCACCGATGAAATGATAATATTTCTTTAAAATTTTCTTTTCGGCCCCTATAGGAATTACATTCTTTCACAGCACAGGACATTATAATAAAACTACGGAAAATTTATCAAAAATAACTTAAAATCAAACATTTATAAATTCTTGGAAGAAGAACACCAAAATAATAAACATTTATCAGCCTCGTGATTGATGTTTTTGGAAAATTATGATGCGACTAAATAAGGACTAAATTCAATTATGACACATCCAAAAACAATATAGTAATGATGATTTATGAGACATACCTATTTAATTTGGTAGGATTAAATTTATTAAAATATAACAAATAAGTCCATTTGACAATCAATTTAGTGACACGGTTAGAAATAATAAAAAGCATGTGCGATTCGGTGTTTCATTTACACCTAGACAGGAGTCATTTAGGTTAGGTGAGTACAATAACTGTACCTCAAGTTAATTTTTAGCTTCAGATCTCTTAGTTAATAGATCAATGGCATCATCAAATGTCATTTTACATTTTTTGCATATTTTTTGTCACGGCTTGAACAAATGTCAAATCATATGACATTTTGGAAAATTTTGTGTTTGGTAAAATATCTCAAAATAAGTTTCTGGTGGAGATTAAATTGTGTATTTATCATAAAATAGGACCAAAATTTTATTATGTGTGAATTGCACGCATCGTACTAATCCGATATGTCGAAAAACGAAAAGGCAATCAAAACCGGATTTGTGATCAAACTATCCAGCGATACTGTGCAAAAATTAGCTGAAGAAGAGGAAAAAAGAAAACTCAGTATAGAGAGGAACGGCACAGATATATCGGAACAGGTTTTAAAACCGGACATCGTCGAAAAAAATGTAAAGGAACAACAATCTACAGAATCTATCGAAACTAGCGAAGTTACTTCTAAAACTGACAATAACTTATCAACCTCAAAGAGTATACCGCCAAATCAGACCGACACTGAGAAGGTAAGAGAAAAAAATGTCGGAAAATCTACCGACACGCCGGAATCAAAATGGGGTGATTATGAGCCTTTCATAACCTATAACGGAGAGGAAGCCATCTATACAGACCCTACAACCCATCAACAATATACTTGGAACAAGGATACCGTCTCTTGGGATGCAAAAACAGACATTCCAGGTCGTACATACAGTTATGAAGATGACACTCATGTGTACACAGAAGCCGATGGATCTAAATTCTTTTGGGACGAAGAGAAAAAAGCATGGATACCTAAAGTTGACGATGACTTCTTAGCTTACTATCAAATGTCTTATGGCTTTGTTGATAATGCACCCGCTGAACCGAAATCTGAGAAAGATGACAAGAAAAAATCTGAAGCGGGATTGAAAAGAAAGAGTGAACCCCAGTGGTTTCAACCTTCCGAAGAAAAGAACACAAAGGTCTATGTATCAAACTTACCCTTAGATTTAACTGAAGAGGAATTTGTTAACTTCATGCAGAAGTGTGGGCTTGTTGAACGAGATCCCAAAACACAAAAGATGAAAGTCAAAATGTATATGGACAAAGACCAGAACTGTTTCAAAGGTGATGCTCTGTGTACTTATATCAAAATTGAGTCAGTAGACCTTGCATTGAAACTTCTCGACGGCAGCGATTTGAAAGGCAACAAAGTATCAGTTGAAAGAGCGCACTTCCAAATGAAGGGAGACTATAATCCAGCACTGAAACCCAAGAAGAAAAAGAAGAAGGAATTAGAAAAAATAAAGAAAATGCAGCAAAAACTCTTTGATTGGCGACCGGAGAAGTTTATTGGTGAGCGATCCAAACATGAGAGAATTGTAATAGTTAAAAATCTCTTCAGTCCGTCAGACTTTGATAATGAAGTACAGTTAATACTTGATTACCAGCAGGACTTGAGGGAGGAATGCGGTAAATGTGGAGAGGTTCGGAAGGTTGTGATGTATGACAGACATCCAGAGGGAGTTGCTCAGATTACAATGAAAGAACCAGAACAGGCTGATGCAGTTATACAACTTATAAATGGTAGATGGTTTGGTAAACGGCAGATCACTGCAGAAACTTGGGATGGAAGAACAAAGTATAGGATAGCCGAAACAGATGCAGCATTAAACCAGAGGATAAATAAGTGGGATAAGTTCTTGGAGGGTGGAGAAGAAGGAAAAACTGAAGTATCACCTTCAGTTGGTCCTACAAAATCTGAAGATTCAGGCATTTCTGAATCTTCAGAAATCAATCAAGATGTAGAAATAGGTGATAGAATAACAGAAATGGAGGGTGGACAAGAAGGAAGAACTGAAATACCACCTTCAGCTGATACTACAAAATCTGAAGATTCAGAAATGCCTGAATCTTCAGAAATCAATCAAGACGTAAAAATAGGTGATAGAATAACTGAAACAGAGGGTGGACAAGAAGGAAGAACTGAAGTACCACCTTCAGCTGGTACTACAAAATCTGAAGATTCAGGAATGCCTGAATCTACAGAAATCAATCAAGATGTAGAAATAGGTGATAGAATAACCGAAACAGTGGGTGGACAAGAAAAAACAGCTGAAGTACCACCTTCAGTTAGTCCTAAAAAATCTGATGATTCAGCCATTTCTGAATCTTTACAAATCAATCAAGATTTAGAAAATATAAGTGATAGAATAACAGAAACTAAGGAATGTGAAGCTGTAAATGAAACTTGTACATAATAATTATTATTATTAATATTTAAGTATAATTAAAACTGTCTTAGTTTTTGCTTTTACTGATTTGTTTTGTTTAAAATTGAAATATTTATCTTTAAAACTCTCATAGTTAAATTACAGAGTTTATGTAGTATTTTAATATTAATTCAATTATTACATTTTTTTTTATTCATCTACAAGTCAGTCCTTTACTGTGATATAAAATTATATGGTAAGTGACAATGCAGTCTAAGATGGAAGAGGGCTAATCTGGCAGAGTTTGTATTAAACCCAGGCAGATTTAATGAAACCCATCATCCTTGATCAGTTCCTATGTGGCATCATGCTAGGACGCTAAATAACTTGAGCTTTACCACTAAGGTGGTAAAACAGATTAGTATAGGTACTGCGCATGGTAGTAACTAGCCACAGCTTAAGCCTTCCACCAGACAAGACCAGAGACCTGCCGGGAATCGAACCCTAAACCTCCCACTTGTAATACTGCAGCACTTAATACTGCGCCATGAAGGTCGTCTTATATAATGACTAGCTTTTGCCCGCGGCTTCGCCCGCGTGAATTTCAATTTTTCACAAATCCTGAGGGATAAGTAGATTTCTGGTCCACCCGCCCCCCGACGCGCGGCGGCGTACCGCGGTACCGCGTACGGCGGGCGCAGGGGCGCGGCGCGGCGCGGGGAGCGCGAGCGTCGGCCGTCGCGATCGCGCGCAGCGAAAATACCTATCAGGGCGTTTTTAACATCTGTATTTACCGATTTCAACACAACTCCTTTTTTGAAAGTCGGTTAAAAAAGTATCCTATGTTACTCCTTGGTTAATCCTCTACTTGTCTGTGAAGGTCCCGTCAAAATCGGTTCGGCCGTTCCGAAGATTAGCCCGTTCAAACAGACAGACAGACAGACAAAAATTTTAAAAACGTGTGATTCGGTTATGGTATCGTTCAAATAACCATATGAGCTTAATATGTGGTAGTTATTTCGAAATTACAGACAGACACTTCAATTTTATTTATTAGTAAGTATAGATTGAAACAATTTTGCATAATTTAACCATAGGTACATATTTTTAAGCAATCTAGTATTCAACGTTAAGTAAATGCAAAATACCGTATTTTTGTAGGCAGTAATGAGGTGGACGGGCTACAAGGACAGCTACAAGAAACAAACTATAATAAATAATCGGAAACGATTTACTTACATGCGCTACTATTATTAACCGTTAATTGTTGTGTGTGATCATTAACGTTACTTATGTACAAGTTCTACAACTCCAGACTAGCCCCCTGAACCCCTGATTGAAGAGTGAGATTTTAATCTCAATTTGTGGTGATTGGCTGGGCTGATCTATGATAACATCATTATCAATAAATCCATATTCGTTGGAACAATGCATTAATTTAATAACCATATTTTTGGCTAAATAGCAAATAACTAAGCAATTACCTAGTACTGGCCATCACGAGAAAGTGATGGCCAGTCAGAGCCGAATGCAATCGTCATAATGTAGCAATCATTTTTACATACCTAATCGGTCCTAATCGGCTCATGGCCAAATCGGTCCTCTATCTTGTCAAAGCACAGCAAATGTCACAGACGTCAAATCAAAACAAAAACATTGGATTCCAGTGCTGAAAAAATTGCTTTGAAAAAAAAAAACAATCGAATCATAAACAAGGAGCCGTCATGTTGAGCTGACATGACACCTGACTTCAAGTTGCATACACAAGAAATCTAATTTGATTTTACAATTTCCCAACTAAAACATACAATAAACCGTTCTACAACCAGCCAGCTAATGAGCTGATCGGACTGAGTACTTCTGAGCGATGGGAATAGCCTGTAAACTGTCAAACTCTCGTGCGGGCTAGGACACCAAAAGGGATTCTCAGGCGGTCTCGATGAATAATAACAGGATATGATAACATGGCCGTGCAATCGGACTCCGGCGGGAAGGACGAAGTGAAGACCCAGTTCGTGACCCGGGAAGGGACGTATCGTTTGATGACACTGTCTGAGTACTCTCGTCCTAACCGTGTGGGGTACACTAGTGGGTCGGGCTCGTCGCATGTGCGCGTGTCGCTGGTGTCTCTGCCCCCGGGGCCGGCGGGCGGAGCGCCCGGCTCCGACGGACAGGGCTCCGATGACAGGATCTGCTTCAATCACGGGAAAGAGCTCTATGTTTACGTGTACCGCGGAGTTAAGAAGGTATGTCTGTGCTTACTATATCTATGTATTGCGGTATAAACATTTGTTTTGATTGCATACAGTGGATAAAAAATTGGAGTTCAATGCAGGTCATGTCTGGGCCTTATCAGTTATCAGCATGGTTATTAAATCTAAGCTTATAGAATATGCATAAAACTAGTGTTTATGTTTGTTTATTATGACATTCTACAATGTTCTAGCCTTTACAGTGTATAATATTATTTGATAGCAATCAGTTAAGTAGCAAAATCAAATGTCTCTGAAATCTGTAAAGGAAAATAATCTAAGACCAAAACTAGTCAATTAAATCTCTAGTTAACTTTTTTAGTTTACGTTGCTTATTTTTCTTTTTTTGATAGTGAGTAAACAAGCAGGTGAATCACCTGACGTTAATCAATTTCCGCTGCCCATAAACATCTGCAGCACTAAAGCAACTGCCTATGTATTTCAAATATTGAAGACTTTGTTTATCCATCCCCTTTAAATAGTTCCATATTGTAGTTTTGAAAGAGCATATCTATAAATCTGCACAAATAAACAAAATTGTAGTATCTGTCTGTGATTTCAAAATAACTGCCTTTTATTAAGCTCATATATGATGACTAGCTGATGCCAGCGACTTCGTGCGCTTGGATTCTTATACATCTCAACCTCTATTTAACCCACTTGGGGGTGGAATTTCCAAAATTCCTGAAATACATAATTCTTTATTTTTAACAGACAATACAAATACCTATAATTAATTGATATAACTTTTAAAATGACGGACTTTCATAGAAACTTTCATCCCCCATTTAACCCACTTGGGGATAGTTTTTTAAAATTCCTTAAACTCGTAACTCTTTATTTTTAACCTAAAACTTAAATACCAATTTTCATTGATATAACTTGAAAAATGACGGACTTTCATCCGCTATTAAACCCCCTTAGGGGTGGAATTCGCAATAATCCTTTCTTAGTGTATAAAATAAAGCTACTGTGAAGATTTCAATGTTTGATGTTTCTAGCTTCAGTGGTTTAGGCTGTGCGTTGATGAGCAGTCAGTCAGTTAGGACAAGCTTCTTTATATGTATTATTATAGATTTGAGCTGTAACCTGACTTGACACTTAAAAAATATTTTGTTTACCTGTCTATTCTGTATGCCTGTTTATTTGAACAGTTGAACTGATTTTGTTGGGATTTTCACAGGCAGGTACAGTAGACTGAGTAACTTAGACTGCTTTTATCCTGAAAATATTTAGGGTCCCTGTGTAAAAAACAGGTCAAAGGTCAGTAAACACACTTTCACAACCTAATGGCTGAACCAATCTTGATTTAGTTGAGCACAGAGAAAGATTGATACCTAGAGATGGACATGAGCTAATTATCATCCCAGGAACTTGTAGATTCACGCAGACAAAATTACAGGCATATGGTAGTTTAAATTTAGTTCTGAATATATCATTAGGTATTCTAAAACCATGAAATAATATCATTAGGTATAATACTTATTTGAATATTCTTAGTTTAAATTACTTTACCAATGTCACATAGGTCTTCAGCCACTAAGTAGATTGTTCAGTGAAGTAAATACATTATTGCATAAGTTCCCAGTAAGTACCCAATCAGCAAAGTGGTCCAATGATGGTAATAACATTATACATAACTTTCTACTAGACAATCAAGTAGAAAGTGTCTTAAGAGACAATTTCTTATACAATCAGGATGTGACTAGACTTTTTATTATTGAATTAGTCTAGTAATAGTCAAGTCTATCATACTATATACTATTACTATTTATAGTACATTCAATATTATCTGGCGTGTTTCCACTTGAGACCGTCATTAGTAGTAACAATAGGATTAAGTCGTGCCGGGTGAATTCTTTGTACCTAAACACTTGCAAAACGGTTCAAACGTTTTTGATACTTTCCCTATGTTATCTTCCTTTTAATAATATAATAAATAGAAATACCACTCAGTTGTTTTTAAAACTTCGAAGAATATCTTCAATGGAAATATAAGTTTTTCGATATGTTTCGTTCTTGGGTGAAATCACCTTCTACTGTGCCATGTGAAAATAATAACGACGAAAATCCGAATGTGTTCAACAAGCTTATAAGTCGTGATGCAAATCTATACTAATAAATAAAATTGAAGTGTCTGTCTGTAATATCGAAATAACTACCTCATATTAAGGTCATATGGTTATTTGAACGCTACCATAACCGAATCAGATGTTTTTAAAATTTTTGTCTGTCTGTCTGTCTGTCTGTCTGTCTGTTTGAACGGGCTAATCTTCGGAACGGCTGAACCGATTTTGACGGGACTTTCACATACAAGTAGAGAATTAATCAGGGAGTAACATAGGCTACTTTTTTAACCGACTTTCAAAAAAGGAGGAGTTGTGTTTTTCTACCTATGTACACCGATATCTCCGAGATTTCTGAACCGATTTGCGTAATTTTTTTTTCAATCGATAGAGAAACATTGCGACCCTGTTCTATAAAAAATTTGGATTCCAACTCCTCAATCCTGATGCTGTAGGGGACCTAATCCCCAAAACTAATGGGTTTTAGAAACTTTCGGTTATTTAAATTGATATTGGGGGTACCAATTAAAGACTTTATCGTTGAATGAACTCGAGTAGGTACATATCCAACTCCTCAAACCTGATGCTGTAAGGAATTGTATTCCGAAGTCGTGGGGATCCCACGGGATTTTTCCGTTTTGGGAACGGGTTTCTACAGATAAGCTACTTTTGTTCTGGAAAATCAAAAGTTCCCACGGGATTTTTAAAAACAACACGGGCAAAGCCGTGGGCATCATCTAATAACAAATAATTCTCTGGAACGTTTGATTTATTACTTTACAATAAATAAATAATTTAATTTGTTATTGTATTTGTATATTAACATGTATGTAATTTTTTTAAATTATTCTATGAATATTCAAAAGTATCAACACTGGTTGGTTTGCAACAAAATAGATAAGGCCGAAACGGCTCCTTTAAAAATGAATGGGTTCTATGAGTATTTGGTTTATTACCCCTATTGTTTATGTTCAAGTGGAAACGCGTCAGTTAATACTGAATCCACTATACTATATTACTATAATATTATAAATGCGAAGTGTGTTTGTTTGTCCTTCCATCACACCCTAACTAAGCAACCAGTCTACTTGATTTTTGGCATAGAGATAGTTGAAAGGACGGAGAGTAACATAGGCTACTTTTATCCTGGAAAAAAAGTGTTCCTGTGGGATTTAAATTTTAAAATGACACCATCTATCAGCAAGTAATCTAAACTTTGGCTTTTTTCGATTCTGTTTAAATATTTTTTACTAGATGATGCCCACGACTTCGCCCGTGTGGATTTAGGTTTTTAAAAATCCTGTGGGAACTTTTGATTTTCCAGAACAAAAAGTAGCTTATCTGTAGAAACCCGTCTCCAAAACGGAAAAATCCCGTGGGATCCCCACGATTTTGGAAAACAATTCCTTACAGCATCAGGGTTGAGGAGTTGGATATGTAGGGTTTTCTTACCGGTTATCGTCCATTTAGTGGAGTTACTGAGTTTGAGAGGGTGAAAATATATGTTCTATAAAAAAAATTAAACAAAAACTTGTTAAAATATACTTCTAGTATAGTCTATTTTCATAGCATGTTAGTATTTTTTTAGTCAGATAACTAGTTTTTTTTAAATCCTAATAAAAAGCTGAAAATGCCGATTTCACCGGTTATCGTCCACTAAATCTAGTTATCGTCCACCCTTGTACCTGTTATCCGTCCACTGATTTCTATGAGAAATTTACTATGAAAAAGTATGCATGTAATGAGTAAGTAATTGAATATGTAATATTAACACCACTTTAATATGTATTTAATATCTATACCAATTAAAATTAACTTCCTGTCCGTCTTTTCGAAATACATATAATGGGTTTTTAAATTAGTGAACTTATGTTAACTTATACATTATTAAAAATCCACATTACCGTTTATAAAAAAATTGTTTTCTATTTTTCGTCTATTCGTAATATGTACTTACTTTTCAAAACAGCTGAACCTATTTTGACAGAACTTTCACAGGGTGATAAAGAACTTTATACAAAGTGGTGGTCTTTCTACGCATACGCAATAGCGGTCAACTGCTTGTTTTAAAATAAAACAGATAAAAAAACTATTGCCTTGTTAACGCGGTTTATAGAGTCTACAATATGACATAATATCTTTACCAACTTTGCGCCTATCTATCTTGCATCGTCTTTTACCACATCGCACTTACATTATATAAAATTAGGTACATATAATTTGGCAGCCTCCCTGGCATGGCGCAGGGGTAAGTCTTATTAGTGGAAGGTCCTCTACTTGATTCTCGGCAGACCAATTTGGTAAATTCAATTTAATAATTTTAAAATTGTCTCTAGTCTAGTATGCCTTACTTCCAAGTCATTAGCGTTTAAGGGTACGGATTCTGCTGTACCTCTTTCAGGTTATCCCGCATCCATCTTAGACTGCATCGTCACTTAACATCAGATGAGATCGCAGTCAAGGACTAACTTGTAGATGAATAATAAATAAATTATAGATATGAGTATTGAGTAATAATCAAAATTCGCCTAAATAATAACATAATATTAAAAAATATATGTTTTTCATACAGTTTAAAATATAGGTGGACGGATAACCGGTGCACTTCAGATTCTCTATTTTAAATTTTGTCCACAAATTATAATGATCGACAATATTATCTTAACTTATAAATATATCAAAGTTCCAAGGAGAAACACATAAAATATAAGGTAATTCTTTTGTCAAACAAGTTTAATTATTTATATTTTTACTAAATTTATTTATTTTCAAATAATAGCTTGGTGGTCGAAACTTAGAATATTTATTCAGTGCAAATTTAGATATCGTCCACGCGTGATTTTGAAGACCCATAGTTTTATATACAATGAGAAAAAAGTGGACGAAGACTAGTCACTAACTAGTGTATGTGTATAGGATTCGAATTAATAAACTTAATTCCAATTTTGTGCACACCTCGATTGATAACAAGACTACCTAAAATTAAGACGCTAAACCTGTGTCTGACCGCCCGGACGATAACAGGTTTTCTTAAGAAAATAGTGAACTAGTTGTCGTCCACCCCTTTTATTTGTATTCTAATGTAATCAAAAGTAAAAAAACACGTTCACAGTATTTTATGAAACATAAGTAAGTGCTACAAAGAAGAATCAAACTAAATCTTATAGTAAAATAATTAATAACTTCTCGCGATAGTTGAAGCATGCCACTAATTTTTTTGCTCCACACGGCTCATTTTCATTCCTTAATTGCATACCCAAAATTCGATCGCTTTGTTTTCAAAGAAACTTAAGTGAAATAGACTTTTTTCTTTCTCTGTGTCTTGATAAGACATTCAAGTTGGCATAGAGATGCATTATTTTTATGTAAGTCTTATAATGTTTCTATTTTTAAGCGTTTCTTAAGAGTGATCCGCTCGGTGGACGATAACAGGTGCGTGTCCGGAAACCGGTGTTCCTACCCTACCTACTCGAGTTCATTCAACGATAAAGTCTTTAATTGGTACCCCCAATATCAATTTAAATAACCGAAAGTTTCTAAAACCCATTAGTTTTGGGGATCAGGTCCCCTACAGCATCAGGATTGAGGAGTTGGAATCCAATTTTTTTATAGAACAGGGTCGCAATGTTTCTCTATCGATTTAAAAAAAAATTACGCAAATCGGTTCAGAAATCTCGGAGATATCGGTGTACATAGGTAGAAAAACACAACTCCTCCTTTTTTGAAAGTCGGTTAAATAAGTAGCCTATGTTACTCCCTGGTTAATTCTCTACTTGTATGTGAAGGTCCCGTCAAAATCGGTTCAGCCGTTCCGAAGATTAGCCCGTTCAAACAGACAGACAGACAGACAGACAAAAATTTTAAAAACGTGTGATTCGGTCATGGTAGCGTTCAAATAACCATATGAGCTTAATATGAGGTAGTTATTTCGATATTACAGACAGACACTTCAATTTTATTTATTAGTATAGATGTGTACAAACTTATTCAGCTCTGGTAACACTTTGGGGCGCAGCTAGTACTTAATACTTAAGCACGTTTCATACAAGAGCACCAATGTGTCACAGGTATTATATATCGACCAGAATCTCATGAAAAATAGGGAAATTAAATTTTGTAGTAAGCAACACTAGGTTAACTCGGCTGCCCTAGTGATAAGCAAAGTAATTACATTCAGAACACCTTACCTGGGAATTGGGATCGTTTCAAGAAACGAAAAATCCAGCAACTGCATTTTAAATACAAAAACAAAGTAATCAACATCCAATTACTTTGTTTTTGTGTTGTGCTTGTTGTTTACATACTTGGTTTTTGCATTTATATTCCGGGTTCGTATTCGTATTTCGTATTTATAGAGGGGACGCCTGCCGTCGCCAGGCGGGTGATCAGTCCTAGTAAGGACCATTTCACCCAGTTCCCCGTGTTTGGACACAGGTTACTGGTGTCCTGGCAGTCTACCCCCCTCAAGCCTTCCCGTGGCTTTTGTAAACCTAACAATGTACCCTATAGAAAGGTTTGTTAAGTCTTTTTTTTGATGATATCCTTACCTTGCAATTCCCATCTTACCAGTGAGTACATAGGGCACTCAGCTATGAAGTGAAAGCTGGTTTTTTCTTCACCACACTCTAGGCAGGATGGGTCTTCTGCGAGTCTCATTATTGTGAGATGTCTATAGAGCAGATAGTGTCCAGTTGTTATACCTGCTACCAGTGCTGTTAGTTCTGCTTTGTGACATTAATTGCTTTGTCTTCTTCTTGTCAAATGATTTCAGGAACATTTTTGACTGTCTATATTGTGTAGACTTGTTCCATCTTGAGTTCGATTCTCTTTCCACGATTCCCTCTATCACTCTCTTGGTGATCGTGTATGGAATGGGTAAGCAAGGTTCGGGTCCGTAGAATTGGACACTTGCTCCCATTCTTGCTAATTCATCTGCTTTTTCATTGCCGTCATTTCCTTGATGTCCAGGGACCCAGGCAAACGTCACTTTTGTCTTTTCAGCTAGTGAGTTCAATGCTTGTTTGCATTCTTTCACTAGGGCCGAATTGGTCTCCTGTTTTTCTAAAGCTTTTAAGCAGCTTGGCTGTCACTATATATGATGACTTCTTTGGTGTCTCTGCCTACAGCATCTATCAAGCCGGTCGCGCACTCCATAATCGCGTATGTTTCAGCTTGGAATACGCTTGCTTTACCCAGGGTAATTGCTTGACTCTTTTCAGGGATGGTTCTGAAGAAGATCCCAGCACCACTGAGCTTTGTGGATTCCCACCGTGAACCATCCGTGTAGCAGACGACTGTTTCTCCATAGGCGGTTTCTATCTTCCATTCATCCCTCGGTCCTATATGCACTCTATATTTCTTGTCGAAGATACGCTGTTTTCTGATAAGATCATTATTGATGATTATCATTGACAGTTTATCTCCATAGAGTTTTTCTATGTCGGTGTGTCCTTCGTCTGTGAACCTGCCTTTCCATTGTTTCGACAGTTTCATTCTATACTATTGTTCTAGTGCACCATATTCCGGGTTAGTGAGTGCAGTTACTTTGTTTAGGCAATTTAAATTTCAGTAAACGGTTCAAGTTATTTGAAATATTAAACTGTGGTAAAAACTACTCGACATAAAACTTTTGTTAATTCAAAAACTCAATTTCACAAAAAATGACAGTTACTTTGTTTATCGCTAGGGCAGCCGTAGTGTTGCCAACCTTGGAATTTCATTTCCCTATTTTTCATGAGATTCTGGTCGATTTTTAACTAGGTATGAATATGCTACATAAATAAATATCTACTACTAGCTTCTGCCCGCGGCGTGAATCATCATTCACGCCGCGGGAATCATCGAGTTCCGGTTCCCGCTCCTAGTAATCTACCTATGGCTGTAGCTATAGATGTCGGTTTTTCAAAATCCCGTGGGAATTGTGGATTTTTCCAGGATATAAAGTAGCCTATGTGCTCAGGGTATAATCTATCTCCATTCAAAATTTCAGCCAAATCAGTTCAGTAGTTGCGGCAGTAAAAAGTAACAAACATACACACACACACAAACTTTCATCTTTATAATATTACTAGATGATGCCCACGGCTTCGCCCGTGTGTATTTAGGTTTGTAAAAATCTCGTGGGAACTTTGATTTTCCAGAACAATAAGTAGCCTATCTGTAGTAAATAGTAACCCGTCCACAAAACGGAAAAATTCCGTGGGATCCTTACGATTTCGGAATGCAATTCCTTACAGCATCAGGGTTGAGGAGTTGGACATGTACCTACTCGAGGTCATTCAACCATAAAGTCTTTAATTGGTATCCCCAATATCAATTTAAATAACCGACAGTGCCTAAATCACATTAGTTTTAGGGATCAGATCCCCTACAGCATCAGGATTGAGGAGTTGGAATCCAAATTTTTTGTAGGACAGTGTCGCAATGTTTCTCTATCGATTAAAAAAAAAATTACTCAAATCGGTTCAGAAATCTCGGAGATATCGGTATACATAGGTAGAAAAACACAACTCCTCCTTTTTTGAAAGTCGGTTAAAAAAGTAGCCTATGTTACTCCCTGGTTAATTCTCTACTTGTATGTGAAAGTCCCGTCAAAATCGGTTCAGCCGTTCCAAAGATTAGCCCGTTCAAACAGACAGACAGACAGACAGACAGACAGACAGACAGACAGACAAAAATTTTAAAAAAATGTGTTTCGGTTATAGTATCGTTCAAATAACCATATGAGCTTAATATGAGGTAGTTATTTCGATATTACAGACAGACACTTCAATTTTATTTATTAGTATAGATATAGTGTGATACTTAGGTGTAACTTTGGTCATAGCTCTGACAATATTATGTTTTAAAGTGCAATGTTTCATTTCAAATTGTTCTGTGATTTTTGAGTGATACCTTTAAATAAATTGATAGATTCATCAATATTAAAACAGATAACTACAGTCTTATATTATAGTAGAGGAAACAAATGGACCCATATCTGTAACTGGGGAGCGTTTGCTGATAAAACTCTGGCATTGATTACAAAGGAACTTTAAAATGATTTAATGTTGGCGCATTTTTATTTTATAGTAGGAAATGATCAGTACATAAATTGTTCTGGCAATGTGGCAATTCAATTTCAACCTTTATATTATTTTAACTTTTAACTGATTATTAACTTTTAACATTTAAGGGTCTGTGCAGATGAGCTGCATATTGGCATTTGAACCGACAGCTTACTGCAAATTTTAGTTTGGATGCAAGTCGATTTGCAGTAACTGCAGTTTCGTTTTTAGCCTGGAGTTATTAGTTGGCGGTGTTTCACCCCCATGCCTCGGAGAGCATGTTAAGCAGTCGGGTCCCGCATTGGAGCAAGCCCGCCAACCCGCATTGGAGCAGCGCGGCGGGATTAAGCTCTAAATGAGGGATCTCCTATGAGAGAGGAGGCCTGCGCCCAGCTGTGGGATGTTAAAATGGCTGTAGTGGTAGTGGGTGGTGGCAGTTTTATAGTAACATAGGCTAAAAGGTTTCTACGTAAATATTTGTGTGTTACTTTGAAACTACACATTTTTAAGGGAATCTGACAAACCATAGAGGCCACTAATAGTTTTTAGAGTATCTCTACAGAATTTCATTGGCTTTGATTGGTTGATATTCAAATAAGACAATAACATATTGAATAGAAGCAGGCGTTACTTTGCGGAATTCCATGATATACAATGAACACAAAATTACTTTGCAATAATCCGCTAACAGTGATAAATTTGTAGGCACAACACCACACAAATTCACCACAAATTTAACTCGACGATCGTTTCGCTCCGACACCGGAGCATCTTCAGGAGATGTTGACTTCACAATGGACGATTGCAAAGTGACGAACGTGTCGAATGAGCGTCTTATATTATATTCTATCCCTGCTTAGTCATCTACCCTCCTTTCACTTTCTCTCTGGCCACACCCCCTAAATATGTAGAGCAACGGTGAAGATGACACATTTACTTGCTCATTCAGCAATTTGCAATCGTCCGTTGTGAAGTCAACATCTCCTGAAGATGCTCAGGTGTTGGAGCAAAACGATCGTCGAGTTAAATTTGAGGTGAATTTGTGTGGTGTTGTGCCTACAAATTTATCGCTGTTAGCGGATTATAGCAAAGTAATTTTGTGTTCATTGTAAGACAATAACACTCGAGGGAGACGCCTCTTAAAAGACTCTGCCCCTTGACGCTATTGGGCCTAGAGCCTATTTTTTTTGTTGTTTTGTGTGTTTGTGTTGTGAAAATGTTTTTTTTTTCCAGGCGGCAGATCTCACAAAACCAGTGGACAAAAAGATGTACAAGGGAACGAACCCCACATGCCACGACTTTAACACAGTCACGATAACACCGGAGAGTGTGTCCTTAATTATAGGGTTCTCCACGGGACAAATACAACTCATAGACCCCATCAAGAAGGAGCTAAGTAAACTGTATAATGAAGAGGTGAGCTATTAGTACTTTTCTTTTATCTTTTAGGCATGTTAAACATTGCAGTTCCCTTTCCCCTACAACATGTACAGGCTGAATACAAAGAATTTTTGATTAGTTTATTTTATGCATATGCAATGCATAAACTATATAAGGGGAGGATTTTTACTGGAATATTATTATAATTTATGGACATTAGGGGGTAATGTCTAAATATACTGCAAATACCTCACTACTAATCTGATTATGGCTGGAGAAACCAATGACAGATAGATATGTCCGAATAAAAATTTGAGAACTAGGTGTTCCCAGCATGCGTTGTAATGCCACGTAAAGTATGGTTTAGGAATGCATAGAGGGCAAACATTCGTTTTTATATCGATTTTTTGGGCCAGGAAGCTTCGCAGGTGCTTGTCCAACAACTCAAAACCAGAGTTTCGTCATAATCGGATGAATAAAGGACAAACACAAACATTAATTTTTATTTAAATAGAAGATGACATTTGCAGTGTGCCTCAACTTAGGTGTATTGAGACCCTACGGCCTATGGACTCAGGCCTCATACTACACCACCTCCGGCAGTAAGTGCGATCCCTAACTCGAGTGTAATGAGGCCCTACGGCCTACGGCCTCAAATAATACCCTGGTTAGTAATCGGTCACTTTCGCCTCTCGTCGAACAATGTACTATTATATTTATAGGCTTACCAGAAATGTATCTATTTCATTACAAAAAAAATCACAATTCGCATCTAACTGGATAAATGCTGATAAATAACGATTTTTTTGTCTATTCCACGCAGAGAATGATAGACAAGACGCGCGTGACGTGCATCAAGTGGGTGCCGGGCTCCAGCAACCTGTTCATCAGCGCGCACGCGTCGGGCCAGCTGTACGTGTACAACGAGGAGCTGACGTGCGGCGCCGCGCCGCCGCACTACCAGCTGTTCAAGCAGGGCGACGGCTACTCCATACACACGTGTCGCACCAAGTCCACCAGGAACCCGCTCTACAGGTGCTGTACAGACACATGACTTGTATCAAGCGGGCGCCGGGCTCCAGCAACCTGTTCATCAGCGCGCACGCGTCAGATTACCACTAGGTAGATTGACGATCTCAAGGGGGTCGCTGCAGTTCAAAACCAGCGTATGCAACATTTCTGCGAGTGTTTTATAGTACATTGTTCGACGAGGGGTGAAAGTGACCGATTACTAACGAGGGTGTTGTTTGAGGCCCGAGGCCGTAGGCCGCAGGGCCTCATTACACTCGAGTTAGGGATCGCACTTACTGCCGGAGGTGGAGGAGAAGTGCTTTATACTATATTATTTTATTATTATAGTACTACACCTACGAGGAAAATTATAGAATAATAGAAAACATAATTATAGATTGACGTTTACCTAAGTATGTTAAATTTTTTATCGGAAATCAATCATAAAAAGACGCCGTGTTTTTGTCCAGTTTCCATTGTAAAAAATCTTCATGTGCTTTGTTGTGTCTATTTCTAAATATCTTGGGCAAGAGATTCTTAATAACGATATAACATACTTTCGTTTTCGTTATGAGACGTTTACACTACTTACTACGTAGTACAATTAATGTCATTTTAATATTCTTTTCTTTCTCAAATAGTACCTAATCAGTGCTTTTCTCAGGGTAAGCAGTGCTTTTCTACCTATATGAAGTGCACGCCACTGGGTTGCTGGCAGCCGATTAGTGGCACAAAACTACTTGGTCTTTGGTGTTCCTTGCCAGAGATCTGCATCCAGCAGTGGACGTCTATGGGTTGAGATGACGACCATGAAACTGGCCAGTCGAAGAATAAAACTGCCACTCATTTCTGAATGCAAAAGAATATTGAGTTCCATTTAATTAGTTGGACGTTGCGGTATCCCCGCTGGTATGGTTTGCGACAATGTACACAATTTGAAGTTGACGTGAGATAAGCTACCGACATAATTACCGATATTATTTAATGTTTGCACGCCTTGTAATTGCAATACACTGCAACAAATTTTATGTAATTACTAGATGATGCCCACGGCTTCGCCCGTGTGAATTTAGGTTTTTAAAAATCCCGTGGGAACTTTTGATTTTCCAGAACAAAAAGTAGCTTATTTGTTAAGTAACCCGTCCCCAAAACGGAAAAATCCCGTGGGATCCCCATGATTTCGGAATGCAATTCCTTACAGCATCAGGGTTGAGGAGTTGGATATGTACCTACTCGAGTTCATTCAACGATAAAGTCTTTATTTGGTACCGCAATGTGGCTAATTCTGTTGTACACAATCTCTAAACCTAAACTAAATTGACAGGTTTAAAAATAGTGCTATCCCCTTCAGCAGGGAGGATTGTGAAAGAGACAGGAATATATTTAGACCTGTCATTTTAGTTTAGATTTAGAGATTGTGTACAACAGAATCGGCCACAATATCAATTTAAATAACCGAAAGTTTCTAAATCCCATTAGTTTTGGGGATCAGGTGCTCTACAGCATCAGGATTAAGGAGTTGGAATCCAAATTTTTTATAGAACAGGGTCGCAAAGTTTTTCTATCGATTAAAAAAAGAATTACTAAAATCGGTTCAGAAATCTCGGAGAAATCGGTGTACATAGGTAGAAAAACACAACTTCTTTTTTGAAAGTCGGTTAAAAAAGAGGCCTATGTTACTCCCTGGTTAATTCTCTACTTGTATGTGAAAGTCCCGTCAAAATCGGTTCAGCTGTTCCGAAGATTAGCCCGTTCAAACAGACAGACAGACAGACAGACAGACAGACAAAAATTTTAAAAACGTGTGATTCGGTTATGGTACAGTTCAAATAACCGTATGAGCTTAATATGAGGTAGTTATTTCGAAATTACAGACAGACACTTCAATTTTATTTATTAGTATAGATGAACATCTTGTAATACGTGTATCTGCAAATCTATACTAATAAATAAAATTGAAGTGTCTGTCTGTAATATCGAAATAACTACCTCATATTAAGCTCATATGGTTATTTGAACGCTACCATAACCGAATCACACGTTTTTAAAATTTTTGTCTGTCTGTCTGTCTGTCTGTCTGTCTGTCTGTCTGTTTGAACGGGCTAATCTTCGGAACGGCTGAACCGATTTTGACGGGACCTTCACATACAAGTAGAGAATTAACCAGGGAGTAACATAGGCTACTTTTTTAACCGACTTTCAAAAAAGGAGGAGTTGTGTTTTTCTACCTATGTACACCGATATCTCCGAGATTTCTGAACCGATTTGCGTAATTTTTTTTTTAATCGATAGAGAAACATTGCGACCCTGTTCTATAAAAAATTTGGATTCCAACTCCTCAATCCTGATGCTGTAGGGGACCTAATCCCCAAAACTAATGGGTTTTAGAAACTTTCGGTTATTTAAATTGATATTGGGGGTACCAATTAAAGACTTTATCGTTGAATGAACTCGAGTAGGTACATATCCAACTCCTCAACCCTGATGCTGTAAGGAATTGTATTCCGAAATCGTGGGGATCCCACGGGATTTTTCCGTTTTGGGGACGGGTTTCTACAGATAAGCTACTTTTTGTTCTGGAAAATCAAAAGTCCCCACGGGATTTTTAAAAACCTAAATCCACACGGGCGAAGCCGTGGGCAATCATCTAGTAAATAAATAAAATCGTATGGTATATTTTAAATTCATTTCTCAATTTTCAGGTGGCTGATAGGCGCTGAGGGCAGCTGCATAAACGAATTCGCGTTCTCGCCGTGCGGGACGAACCTCGCGGTCGTCTCTCAGGACGGTTTTTTACGAGTGTTCCATTACGACACCATGGAGCTGATAGGACGAGCGAGGTCGTACTTCGGTGGATTTTTGTGCGTCTGTTGGTCCCCCGACGGAAAGTACGTCGTGGTCGGGGGTGAGGACGACTTGGTGACTGTGTGGTCGTTCGGCGAGAGACGAGTGGTGGCCCGAGGGCAGGGCCACAGGTCGTGGGTGTCGGTGGTCGCGTTCGACCCCTACGTGGTCAGCTTCACCGAACCGGACCACGAGGCCGACGAGGACAAGAAAAGTGAAAGTGTACAGTGTTACAGGCTAGGGAGTGTTTCGCAGGACACGCAGTTGTGTCTGTGGGATCTCACCGAAGACGTGCTGAGGCCGCCCGTCAGAGCGCGCGCGTCCGCCCACCTGTCCCCGAACAGTCAACACTTCTCGCCGAACGGTATACCGGGGACCAAGGTGCCGGTTAAGGGCGCGAAGACGAACAAGATTGGTCACAAGCACGCGGAACTGAGCGGTAACGCGTCCGGGGAACCCTCCGGGGCGAAAGTCGCCGCGAAAACGAAGTCAAACAACGTCTCGACCCTCAATATCAGCGTCGGGAAAGCGAAGGAGGAGAGCTCCGGGTCCCTCGGGGTGAACTTCACGCAGCGCCTCGCCGGTTTCTCGTTCGGGGAGCGACGCTCGGACCACAGGCGGAACTTCAGCTTGACGAAGCCGGCGGAGAAGTCCTCAACGAACACGGTCGCGTTGAGAGGGAAGTCGGACAGCTTCGACCCGTTGAAACTGATCGGGACCCCGTCCTGTCCGAGGTTCGACGAGTGTCCGGTGCTGGAGCCGCTCGTGTGCAAGAAGATAGCTCATGAGAGGTTGACGGCGTTGCTGTTCCGCGCGGAGTATCTGATCACTGCGTGCGCGGATGGATGCGTCAACACATGGGCGCGGCCCGCCAAGGCGCAGAACGGAGAGTCGCGGCCAAGACGCCCGGACAGGATCGACCTCGTTGACTAGGACCCGCCGCGGCGCCTGGACAGGATCGACCTCGACTAGGACCCGCCGCGGCGCCCGGACAGGATCGACCTCGACAAGGACCCGCCGCGGCGCCCGGACAGGATCGACCTCGACAAGGACCTGCCGCGGCGCCCGGACAGGATCGACCTCGACAAGGACCTGCCGCGGCGCCCGGATAGGATCGACCTCGACTAGGACCAGCCGCGGCGAACCGAACAGGATCGACCTCGACTAGGACCCACCGCGGCGAACCGGACAGGATCGACCTTGTCGACTAGGACGCGCCGCGGCGTCCGGACAGGATTGACCTCGTCGACTAGGACCCATCGTAGCGTACCGGACAGGATCGACCTCGTCGAGTAGACGCGCGCTAGGTCTTATTGTGATAGTTCCGAGTGATTGATGTCACCCGTTGCGTGATGATGCTCTCGTATTTGACACGTGGGTTTCGTATCTACACATCGACCCTGTCGTAGAACAAAGTCACGGTCTACAAAAATGCTACTTTCCAAATGTGACTTTTTTCGACAACAGTGTCGACATATACAAGTAAATAAAATTGAAGTGTTATAAGTTTGACGTGTCTGTGTGTGTGTGTGCGTGCGTGCGTGCGTGCGTGCGTGCGTGCGTGCGTGCGTGCGTGCGTGCGTGCGTGCGTGCGTGCGTGCGTGCGTGCGTGCGTGCGTGCGTGCGTGCGTGCGTGTGTGTGTGTGTGTGTGTCTGTGTCTGTCTGTTACCCTGTAGCGCTCAAACAGGTGCACCGATTTGAATGCGTTTTTTTTGTTTGTTTGAAAGGTGAATTAGTCGAGTGTTTTTAGCTATGTTTGATGAAAATCGATCCAAGATGGCCGCCGCTACAAAATGGCGGATTACATATTTTTTCACAACTCCCTCAATATGGGTATCAAATGAAAGGGCTTGACTAGTAGAATAGCACTATGCAAATCCAAGATGGCCGCCGCCACAAAATGGCGAATGTCGGGGTTTTTTTTAAATTTTTAATTTATACTTGCTATCGGATGGTTTAGTAGGCACATAACATATCTGTACTTAACATCATTGTTATTTGATTGATAAAAAAAAATGGCGACTAAATGTGTTTAATACGAAAGTTTTATTCACGTAACGGGAACATAACTAACAAAGTATATTGATAGTACTGATTCCTGTGCAGTCATAACTAGCTAAAATAATTAATTAATATAAATTAAGATCACTTTATTATTATATTATGTACAGCGTGTTATAATAACGTTATTATTGTTCAGTTTGTTGATAATGCAAATATTATGTACTATAATTATTATTACTAATATGAATATTATATCATATAATATTCTGTGCATGCGTCGAAATCATTATTGTAACTTTTAAGTTAGAAACAATTTATTATTGTTTAATTCACTGTTTTTAAAGACTGTTTGTGAGTAAATGATGAAAGGTCGGTAGTACACAAAAACTAAGTTTCCATAGGAAAAACTGTGAAAGCAGCATTAAGGTCTTTAAAAAATATGTAGGGTATCTCAGAGGCATAAAACTATCTACAAAAGGTAAAGTTCAACAGGAGAATCGATTAAAGGTCAAAAATAGGGCAACTTTTAATTTTTTTGAGATAGGAAAGTACAGTTTTATGCTTCTGAGTTATATAATTTAGTTAGGGAATTAATGCTGAATACTAATGAATTAAAACCGTTCATATCAGAGTTTTTATAAAATCAAAAATTAATAGAAGGAAGCATAGCAAATTTTCGCTGCGAATATTTGGCTAATTTGCTTACCTAAAGCCACATTTTCAAAAACAATAGTACGCAAATCTTGAAAAATATTGAAAAAATAGATTTCAAGTACCAATAATAGAATAACGTCATAAGTGAGGCGAATGTGGCGCGAGGTACAAGTCACGGCAAATAAGTCGAGCGGTGACCTTCAATGCGCAGAAGTCGAAAATGAGGTATCTCGGGGTGTGAGGGGGTTGCAGTGAGGGCGTGGGGATCGTTCGTAAGCACTGATTAGCTCTCGCGGATCCCTCGTAAGCGCTGATTGGCTCTCCAATCGTATTGTGTCCCGCTCACTCGTACGACGCTGCGCGCACTTGAAGGTCACCGCTCGACTTACGTGCCGGGGGTTATAAGATTATTTTAGTGATTTTTCATTCTTGTACCAATGGAAACAAGATTTTCTGTGGAAGTTCGTGAAATTCTGGCGTGTCCTTTGAAAGAGTTGTGAGGTTTTATATAATAATATTATTATTATTTTTATTCCATTTAGGCTGATTGGATTGAATGTGCACTGGACACTGAGGTTTTGCTGGTACTTCTGAGGTTTCTTCATAAAATGTCTTATTGTAAACTGATAGACGAAGGCAAGATTCGTAAGGTCAATTGACAATTTGTTTTATATCGATTTTATTACATTTAATTGGCTTTTTGTATCTCGATTTTTTTTTTTCTTTTATTGGTCAATATAATACAAAAAATATATATTTCTTTAATGCTACTTCGGCCATCCTCAAAGAAACTTTGCGTTCATGGGAGGATGGCGAGTTCGCCTTAATGTACTAATATTACTTTTAATTATTATACTATCATTAAACTAAAAACACACAGATCAATATTATATATGTACTTAATAAATAATATAAATATGTATACTAAACTAATCTAAGTAATTACCTTATTAATTTATTCTATCGGCAAAGATGTGCCCTTCAAGCGATTTTTTTTCTCGGGATTCTAGCTATTTTGAGTCAAATTATTACATTTCCTAACGGAGGGCACAGTCGGAAAGGACCTTGCATGCTATCCAAGATATCAACATAATGTAGAAGTCCAGCAAAGCCTCAGTTTTGGTTTGTTTATAAGAATATTATGATTGGATTTATGTAGCAATAGTGTCGAGATTTACTGTAACTGTATAGACAAGTGTATATTGTAACTTTAAGGCATTACTTTTCGGCTCACGTGTAAATATAGTTGTAGGTGTAAAGGCGATCATAGATTGCTTGCCTCTACGACACTTAATTTTTTTAAATTAAACTTATGCAGTACTTATTGACAGTAGAAAAAAATTGATGATCATATAATTTCAAGCAAGATTCAGGAGAATTTGTTAAAAGTTCTTTCAACTATGTTAGAAAGTATGTCCATTTCCATATTTTGTATTTCAAATACTCATTCAAATATATATATATATATATATATATATATATATATATATATACATACTCAAATACCCATTCCAAATACTATCTAATACATATTTTGTTATGTTGTCAAGTTATTGAAGTAACATGCTAAAAAGGGACTTGATATTCTGTGAACAGCAATGTAGCTTTATTTAAAAAAATAAAATTAAGCGACGTAAAGGCAAAATTTACCACGGTGGGCTTCTTTTCGGTGTCGAAATTTTATTTATTTTTGAGTTTTATTCAATTTGAAACGTTGTTGAATCGAACCGACTCGTCTGTGAGACTATATTGTTGTCGATAATTATTGTAATTATATTATTATACTTAATGAATTTATTGTTGATTTATCGTGTCAGCTATCAATTATTTTATTCATGGACTACCCTCCGTCGCCTATAAAATTGATTTAAAACAATTCAGAAGCCTTAATAGCTCAATGGTTTATGGGTGGACTGAAATCCGCAAGGTTCAAACGACGTGCCCACTCCCAAGACAAGCTTTAAGCCTTAACAACACATCTTCGTCGCGAATTAATATACAACATAACAGGTGTCTGAGCGGAATGTAACTTTGGAATCGTGTGGCAGAGATTGCGTTCTGTTTCGCTTGTCATACAACGGACAAGTCACCAAGACACGGTGGTACTTCGTTTCACTTGTCATTTCGCAGTGAAGGTTTTGCTATACCCGTATTACTAATTCCCTGGAATTCTGACGTTTCGTAATGTTACCAGAGATAAATCAATTCCCACAAAAAAGATAAAAAATTCAAAACTTATGCAAAAAAAAAAAACAACTGCCGCATGTAGATATGACAAATGCCTGACAGACACTTCATGGTGATAATGTCATTTGACATCCATTTTTGAATACATTTTTTCAATGTGCTTCTTTTGTTTTCTGTTGCTGTCAGTGTGCACTTTCTAGTTTCCACTCTTGGTGTTTTCTATTTTAAGGCGAAACGAGTAATATTATTACGCGGCATATGGCTTTTTATGATGACAGGGAATTAAAGTAGTTTGGGGTAAAATCGTACTTCGTAGATGTTAAGTGTTAACCCTGTTCTCCATACAAATAACTCATCTGTAAATGACAATGACACCTGTCAGAATTCCGGGGAATTAGTAATACGGGTATAGATGGTCTGCGTTTGGACCGCAAAATAGCTGTTTGGATGAGGTTCTATTCTAGTCGACATAAATGATGCAGTTATATCAACTGCAATAAAATCACACCCAAACTGGCAGTTTGCAGTCCACTTGTGCAATCCAAATGTAGACCATCAGTATCCTCATTCTTGACTTGTCGTAAGAGCCACTAGTTATAGGCCTACGTAAAATAAATAATTTTGAATTCGATTTTTTTTAATCTCGATTGTTTTTTTTTAAATCTTTATCTTGTGCGTACCAAGATTTTATTTTAGTAATTGCCATATTGCTATTGATGGTCGTCATATTTTCTATTGCGCAGAAATTATGCGAATCTTTGTTAATAGTAAAACGAAGCTATGCTTTGAACTGTATGCGAAATATTTAGTATTTACTAGAGTGACTTTTGTTTTTTTCTGTTGAGCAGAAAAGTCCAAGTTTTGGTGAAGTTTGTAATTCTTACAAAGGTAAAATTTTCCAGTGTTAATTAATAGTAGAACAGCGACCTAAGGCAAGCGACAAATCTAATGGAAAAAATGCCAGTGGAAGAACTTCGCCATTTCGCCAACGCAGTAATGGGGCCTCCTAAATATTTTAAATGTATAGTATAGAGACTAATCTATTTATGATACTCTCCCTATTAGAGAATAATGTAATAGAGATTTCAGCGGAATACCGCTTACGTTCGGGTGGCGATTTTCTTTTAGATTTGTCCCTTACTTATAAATGTTCTAAATAAATACAAGACTTTCTTTTGCTACCGACTGCTTAATTTTAATCATACAAAATTTGAAAAGTTTACATTCTGGTATTATTTATTTATATATTGTTTTACCATGATATTTACATATTCAAAATTAATTATTTGAATGTTAAAATCATATCTGGTCATAGGTTAACGATCTTTTGGTTCAGAAACAAATGAACTTGCACCTAAAAACAGCAGTCTTAACAGCTCATTGTAATTAATAATTGTTATTATTGACTAAAATGGCATTAAAACTGTGTATCTTTTACTATTGTTTTTTTTGTAACCATTATTAAAAAAGTCAGAGAGCCACCCAAAAGAATTGCGATTATAAGATATAGTTTTAAAATGGGGGATGGGGGGGCAAGGTAGTTTTACACACACGCTAATAAAGCATAATCTTGACCATACAAATGACGCTTACATTTGCATGGTCATAATTAAATGGCATGAAAATTATATTTCTCCAAATATATTTGAGTAACTGCAATTCATATTCTAAGGAATTTGCGCTTAGCGCTTGCTTATTTAGCGTGTGCGGGTAAAATGATTTCATGACGCTCAGTATGATTAGTCCGAGCTTGCACATCTCGAAAACTTTACCAAATACTAAATATCGAAACACAATGAGTTCAGAGTGAAATGGACCTAAATTGGCTTATTTTATGGTTTGAGTTCGCCAAAACATTCAGCATTCGTCTACAGCCAGCGCCCAAAGCGGAAATGTTGTAAAATAAATTATAATAAAGTACTGAATTATGACTTTAAATAAGAGTCTGGGTTCATTTTGCATTACAGTTTTTAGAAATTTAGTATTTAGTAAAGTTTACGATGTGCGCAAGCTCGGAGTAACCTTACTGTCATGACTATGGCACGTGAAACTTGAAAGCTATAGCTGTATCCGAACTGTATGTTCGCTAAACTGTGGCTATATTATATTTGTATAAATATGTTTATTGTTTTCTAGTTAATAAACAAATGTTAGTTACATACGAAGTTACTAGATGTCGCGTCGGCGATTCAATTAATTATGTAATATTAATTTATTGAAGTTTGTTCAAAACTAGTGAGACACGAATTATGAGCCTATCAAGTTAATGAAATAAATAGACGATTCTCTTTATAAATAATGCGGTTTTATTTCATGCTCGGATTTATGGCGCCTTGCCCTTAATATGAAGCTTCGTTTTGTACTACTATTCACTTCACTTGGCCTTGATAGTGACTTTGCGCCAAATACTTTGTGTGGGCCTTAATTTTTACAGCAGCATCATATTTAGGGCATTGAATGTCTTTCCACTTTCTAAGATGGACAATTCAACAGATCAATCAGATTAGTGATCGACAACATTATAATTTCATCACTGTAAAGATTATCACCTGTAAGTTACTTCAAACATGTGGTATACTAAAGAAAACACAGAGATTGTCATAATTTTTAACTATATTTAAAGCTTACTACACATTGAATACTAATTACTAATAACTAAAACCCGGGATCCCAATCAGTGGTATCGGAAACGTCTACCATCTTGTAACAAACCACTGTATCACCGGGTTGGACGCTGAACGCGGTGTCGTCGAACCTCAAACCGCACTCCATGTCACGTTTTATCGTTGTCACTTCGTCTTTGAGGTGCTTCATCGATGCCAGTTTACCTGGAGATAAATATATTTTTATTATCATAAACGTAGAAAGCTAAAATCTCCGCTTTAAAAAAAATCAAATAACAAGAAGAAGAATAGATTTATGCAATTATAGAAAGCTTTCTACGATTGATTGACATCCAAATTAGCTCAAACCAAAAGTTTGCCTTAATTGTTTAGGTACAAATCACTCTATATGTTCTTGCTGACTGTATACTTGATGTCATTTGTGTGAAGGAAAACATCATTCCCTGCTCCACTGTCCCAAACTTGCGAAAACTGATCTTTCTGGTTAAAAGATAGATTTGTAAACATTAAGTAGTTAAACTAGTAAACCTACCCTCAAAAACGACTTCCTGACCGCGTATGACCCTATAGAGTGCATTTCTCGCTAAAGAGCCCTTGACGCAGCGACACCCCGCCACTGGTACCTTCTTCTTGCCCTCAGATACTAGGAATTCCTGGAGAACGTTCGCTTCACCTAGAAAGAAACAAACGGTTTGAAAAAAAATTTAGCCGTCAATTTTGTACAAATTAACACAAAACATAATATAACAATGAAATTACCAAACATTAAACAATATGAGAAGAATAAAACATGGTTCATTATCAGTAGTTGTGAGGAGAGCACTCCATTAGGCAATAATGAAACTTCAGAAAAGTAACCTTAACCTTAACTTTAACTTTGGCTTTGACTTTGCAGGTGAAAATAGTGTCGCTTTTTCTTTTCATCGAATTTTCAAATGCACGATTCTAAAGAAGTTTCACTTCAAACAATTATCTTCACTTCGCTTTCGGATAGAACTGATAGAAGTATATTAATTAATAATACACACCGATAATCTCCTCGTCCTGTCGGTTCGGTATCCTGGCGCTGATCTCCTGTTTGATGTCGTCCACCAGCTTGTATATGACGTTGTGCCGCTTGACGGGCACGTTGCAGTTCCTGGCCTCGACGGACAACGCGGGCGGGCACTCCACGTTGAACGCGTATATTATTGCGTTGAACGCTTGGGCTATCTGGAATAATATTATTTTTTTACCCGACTACGGCAAAGCCATTTAGGGTTATGATTTTAGCAGTACATTTTTTATGAGATTCTGTGTATGACACCGTAGCGCCTAAACCAAAGAGACTAGACAACCAAATGTACAGGTGTTGCTTTAGCAAGATAGGAAGATTTTTTTTAATGAGGGTAGGTAATTTATACAAGTATAATTATAGAAAAAAATTCGATATTGGAATTCAAAATTTGCAAAATTGTCAAATTAGAACTTGCGAATCTAGTTTTTCGCTATCACCTCATTTTATTACTCGCTATTGGCATTTTTTTTTTTTTTCAAATAAGATGTACATACAAAAATATTTACATTTAATTCTCGCCAAACTGGTGGGCCAGTTTGTTGGCGAGCTGGCGCTCTTAATTAATTATTGTAACTTATCCTAACATTAATAGCTGTGATAGCCTAGTGGTTAGGACAACCGACTTCTAATCGGAGGTCGTGGGTTCGATCCCGGGGCACGCACCTTTAACTTTTCGGAGTTATGTGCGTTTTAAGTACCTATTTAAATATCACTGGCTTTAACGGTGAAGGAAAACATCGTGAGGAAACCTGCACGCCTGAGAGTTCTCCATAACGTTCTCAAAGGTGTGTGAAGTCTGCCAATCCGCTTGGCCAGCGTGGTAGACTATGGCCAAATCCCTTCTCACTCTGAGAGGAGACCCGTGCTTTGTAGTGAGCCGGTAATGGGTTGATTATGAATTATGATGATGACCCTAGTAGCAATTTTCGTTGGGGGTTTGTTGCCAACGGTAGCCAACGGTTGGTAACATGTTGGGAGATGGTGGTTGAGATGCCAACTAAGTCCCTCTGTAAGGCCAACTGCATGAAATGTTACGTTACGTCATGCAATATTGCCAACAATCTTGTAACGTTGGGCCAACCTTCGCCATAGTTGGTTTAACAACAAGGTATAATCATACTGTTGGTCCAACGTTGGCCTAACTACAGACTACAGCGTTGTAATATATGCAAAATATGTAACGTTGGGCCAACGTTCGCTATAGTTGGTTGAACAACAAGTTATAATCATACTGTTGGTGCAACGTTGGCCTAACTACAGACTTCGGCGTTGTAATATATGCAAAATATTTAACGTTGGGCCAACGTTCGCTATAGTTGGTTGAACAACAAGGTATAATCATACTGTTGGTCCAACGTTGGCCTAACTACAGACTACAGCGTTATAATATATGCAAATTATGAAACGTTGGGCCAACGTTCGCTATAGTTGGTTGAATAACAAGGTATAATCATACTGTTGGTGCAACGTTGGCCTAACTACAGACTACAGCGTTGTAATATATGCAAATTATGTAACGTTGGGCCAACGTTCGCTATAGTTGGTTGCATAACAAGGTATAATCATACTGTTGGTGCCACGTTGGCCTAACTACAGACTACAGCGTTGTCATATATGCAAAATATGTAACTTTGGGTAACGTTCGCTATAGTTGGTTGAACAACAAGGTATAATCATACTGTTGGTCCAACGTTGGCCTAACTACAGACTACAGCGTTGTAATATATGCAATATATGTAACGTTGGGCCAACTTTCGCTATAGTTGGTTGAACAACAAGGTATAATCATACTGTTGGTCCAACGTTGGCCTAACTACAGACTACAGCGCTGTAATATATGCAAATTATGTAACGTTGGGCCAACGTTCGCTATAGTTGGTTGAATAACAAGGTATAAACATACTGTTGGTGCAACGTTGGCCTAACTACAGACTACAGCGTTGTAATATATGCAATATATGTAATGTTGGGCCAACGTTCGCTATAGTTGGTTGAACAACAAGGTATAATCATACTGTTGGTCCAATGTTGGCCTAACTACAGACTACAGCGTTGTAATATATGCAAAATATGTAACGTTGGGCCAACGTTCGCTATAGCTGGTTGAACAACAAGGTATAATCATACTGTTGGTCCAACGTTGGCCTAACTACAGACTACAGCGTTGTAATTTATGCAAATTATGTAACGTGGGGCCAACCTTTGCTATAGTTGGTTGAACAACAAGGTATAATCATACTGTTGGTCCAACGTTGGCCTAACTACAGACTACAGCGTTGTAATATATGCAAAATATGTAACGTTGGGCCAACGTTCGCTATAGTTGGTTAAACAACAAGGTACAATCATACTGTTGGTCCAACGTTGGCCTTACTACAGACTACAGCGTTGTGATATATGCAAATTATGTAACGTTGGGCCAACCTTCGCTATAGTTGGTCGAACAACAAGGTATAAGGAACAACAAGATAGGTTCAACCAACTATAGCGAAGGTTGGCCCAACGTTACATAATTTGCATATATTACAACGCTGTAGTCTGTAGTTAGGCCAATGTTGCACCAACAGTATGATTATACCTTGTTGTTCAACCAACTATAGCGAAGGTTGACCCCACGTTACATAATTTGCATATATTACAACGCTGTAGTCTGTAGTTAGGCCAAAGTTGGACCAACAGTATGATTATACCTTGTAGTTCAACCAACTATAGCGAACGTTGGCCCAACGTTACATATTTTGCATATATTACAACGCCGAAGTCTGTAGTTAGGCCAACGTTGCACCAACAGTATGATTATACCTTGTTGTTCAACCAACTATAGCGAACGTTGGCCCAGCGTTACATATTTTGCATATATTACAACGCTGTAGTCTGCAGTTAGGCCAACGTTGGACCAACAGTATGATAATACCTTGTTGTTCAACCAACTATAGCGAAGGTTGACCCCACGTTACATAATTTGCATATATTACAACGCTGTAGTCTGTAGTTAGGCCAACGTTGGACCAACAGTATGATTATACCTTGTTGTTCAACCAACTATAGCGAACGTTGGCCCAACGTTACATATATTGCATATATTACAACGCCGAAGTCTGTTGTTAGGCCAACGTTGCACCAACAGTATGATTATACCTTGTTGTTCAACCAACTATAGCGAACGTTGGCCCAACGTTACATATTTTGCATATATTACAACGCTGTAGTCTGTAGTTAGGCCAACGTTGGACCAACAGTATGATTATACCTTGTTGTTAAACCAACTATGGCGAAGGTTGGCCTAACGTTACAAGATTGTTGGCAATATTGCATGACGTAACGTAACATTTCATGCAGTTGGCCTTACAGAGGGACTTAGTTGGCATCTCAACCACCCGGTCCGCCCCAGCTTTGCCCGTGGTACATAATATTATATAGCCTATAGCACTCAAGGAAATAATTTTTGAAATTGGTCCAGTAGTTTCCGAGATTAGCGCGTTCAAACAAACAAACTCTTCCGCTTTATTATATTAGTATAGATTTCTATACAATAAATTACAAAAAAAAATCGATCGATATGAAGTTACACCTTCCTATTCATAATAAAGCTTAACTAACTAACTTACCTAAGTAAAAAACTTACTCCTACAACATCTCATCATCATCATCATCATCATCATGATCAACCCATTACCGGCTCACTACAGAGCACGGGTCTCCTCTCAGAGTGAGAAGGGTTTTGGCCATAGTCTACCACGCTGGCCAAGCGGATTGGCAGACTTCACACACTTTTGAGAACGTTATGGAGAACACTCAGGCGTGCAGGTTTCCTCACGATGTTTTCCTTCACCGTTAAAGCAAGTTATATTTAAATACTTAAAACGCACATAACTCCGAAAAGTTAAGAGGTGCGTGCCCGGGATCGAACCCACGACCTCTGATTAGATGTCGGTCGTCCTAACCACTAGGCTATCACTACACCACTACTACAACATCTGCTTCATCATAAAGCCGAAATAAATATCCATTGTAACACCGATTTTAGTACTTGACCTGTGAAACTAGATGGCGCTAGTAGTACGTTAAGTCGCGCTACAATTGACCGCGGGTCCGCGTATATATATCGGCCGGCTTATGTTGGTAAATCATTCTAATCCTTACTTGGTACTTAAACGGGTAACGAACTCTGCATCCACACCTGCTGGGACAGAGTTTAACGCTAGTTTTAGTACCAAACTATATAGGTGGCATGAACCCTTGCATCCACATCTGCTGGGACAGGGCGTTCTGGAAACCTATGAACGTATAATATTGTAACTAGATAGTAAACAGTATACGAAAATATATTCCCAATAATTTTATAAAAATAATTTTTTCATTGGGCCATTGTAAGCAAATCAACGTAGGCATATAGTATGAATTCCTTTGTTGGGCCATTGTAAGCAAATCAACTACTATCCAACGTAGGTAAACAGTATGATTTTTTTCATTGGGCCATTGTAAGAAAATAAACTACCAGCCAACGTAGGTATACAGTATGAATTCCTTTGTTGGGCCATTGTAAGCAAATCAACTACTATCCAACGTAGGTATACAGTATGATTTTTTTCATTGGGCCATTGTAAGAAAATAAACTACCAGCCAACGTGGGCATACAGTAGGAATTCTTTTGTTGGGCCATTGTAAGCAAATCAACGACTAGCCAGCGTAGGTATATAGTATGAATTCTTTTGTTGGGCCATCATGAGAAAAGCAACGACTAGCCTATTGTTGGCTAGTCGTTGGTTGAAAGTCGTTGGCTCGGGTCAAGTGGGCCAACCGCTTTTCAACGGTTGGAACCACGTTTTTTAGGGATGACAAGCCTAACTGTTGGCCAACCAAACTAGGGACAGAGGCCCAACCAACAGCCAACGCAAATTGCTACTAGGGGATGATGATCCTAACATTATTAATTCTAGCTTATCCACAAGTATAATAAAATTAATATTACAATTTACTTTTTACTCAGTAAAGGGGTTCTTAAGAAAGTGTTCCTTTAACTTCTTCTTAAGGACCCCTTCACTGACTTTATTCTCTTCTCTAAGCCAATCTATGTTATTGTAAATTTTTGGTACTATATAGTCACTTAGTCTTTTACCGTAATAGTTACAGGCTTTGGGCATTGTGGAATACAGAACACCTTAAATTCAGCGCGATCACCACAATAGAGACTAGCAAATACGTCGGTTGGGAAAAATAATTAGAGATGAAACGGATATCTGGCAACTATCCGGTATCCGGCCTATCCGGCCCTGTTTTCACTCCGGCCGGATACCGGATAGTAACGCAGTATCCGGCCGGATACCGGATAGTAATATTCCAGAAATTCTCATTATTTTACACGAAGAAAATGATACCACACTACGTTATGGACACGGTTTATTTTAATAATCACTCGACAAAAATGTTTATTTTATTAATTAGCTTAATTAATACCTAATATATAACACTTGCACATAACCCCGAGTTGTTCCGACGCCGCTCCCGTGCGAAAATACTCGAAAGGGCCCGAACATTTCCGATCTCGTTCACCGCGCCCATCCCAAATCAAAGTGGTCGCGTCATGTAACACGAGTCACGACACGATAAAGGGCCGGATATCCGGTTGACGGATATCCGGCGCTCTGGCCTTGTAGCTTGCCGAATATCCGGTATCCGGTATCCGGCCAAACTACAATCCGTTTCATCTCTAAAAATAATGGCTGGTTAAAATAAACGTAACAAACCTCTATATCGCTAGGAGTGATTTGACCGACTCCGAAGTTAACGAGTTCCAACCTCACCCGATCGTGGTCGTCGTACGTTTCTAAAAGGTCCAGAATCGCTTCCACGGACCCGTCCACGTCACCTGTCGACAAGAACAAAACATCGGAATTATACCTATCTCATCTTACACCCGGCCTTTTTCCTTCGCTATATAACAAGCATAAATTAAAAATTAAAAAAACCCCCGAAATTCTCCATTTTGAGGTGGCGGCCATCTTGGTTTACATAGTGCTATTCTGCTAGTCAAGTCCTTTCATTTGATACCCATGTTGAGGTAGTTGTGATAAAATATATAATCCGCTATTTTGTAGCGGCGGCCATCTTGGATCGATTTTCATCAAACATAGCTAACAACACTCTCGACTAATTCACCTTTCAAACAAAAAAAAATCGCATTCAAATCGGTTCACCCGTTTGAGCGCTACAGGGGAACAGACAGACAAACACTTATAACACCCCGTCGTTTTTGCGTCGGGGGTTAAAAATTATAGGTGGTCCGGGATTAAATTCTGTCCCCCCCGAAAGGGAAGCCGAAATCTAAATTAGTCTAATTAGTGAATTAGTCGAGAGTGTTGTTAGCTATGATTGATGAAAATCGATCCAATATGGCCGCCGCTACAAAATGGCGGATTACATATTTTTTCACAGCTCCCTTAATATGGGTATCAAATGAAAGGGCTTGACTAGTAGAATAGCACTATGCGAATCCAAGATGGCCGCCGCCACAAAATCGCGAATGTCGGGGGTTTTTTAAATTTTCAATTTATACTTGTTTGGAGTTATGTGCGTTTTAATTACATGTTACGGTGAAGGAAAACACTGTGAGGAAACCTGCATGCCTGACAGATCCACCTGTTTTCAAGAGACGTGTGAAGTCACCAATCCGCACTCAGCCAGCGTGGTGGGCTACGACTTAAACTTCCCTTCTCACTCTGAGAGGAGACCCGTGAGTCACGTGACCTGTAGTGGGCCGGTAATGGGTTGATGATGATGATGATGATGCACCTATGTCATGGATTTCCGCAAAGTAACGCCTGCCTCTATTAAAAACTAGATGATGCCCACGGCTTCGCCCGTGTGTATTTAGGTTTGTAAAAATCTCGTGGGAACTTTGATTTTCCAGAACAAAAAGTAGCCTATCTGTAGTAAGAAGTAACCCGTCCACTAAACGGAAAAATTCCGTGGGATCCTTACGATTTCGGAATGCAATTCCTTACAGCATCAGGGTTGAGGAGTTGGACATGTACCTACTCGAGGTCATCTATACTAATAAATAAAATTGAAGTGTCTGTCTGTAATATCGAAATAACTACCTCATATTAAGCTCATATGGTTATTTGAACGATACTATAACCAAATCACACGTTTTTAAAATTTTTGTCTGTCTGTCTGTCTGTCTGTCTGTCTGTCTGTCTGTCTGTCTGTCTGTCTGTTTGAACGGGCTAATCTTTGGAACGGCTGAACCGATTTTGACGGGACTTTCACATACAAGTAGAGAATTAACCAGGGAGTAACATAGGCTACTTTTTTAACCGACTTTCAAAAAAGGAGGAGTTGTGTTTTTCTACCTATGTACACCGATATCTCCGAGATTTCTGAACCGATTTGCGTAATTTTTTTTTTAATCGATAGAGAAACATTGCGACACTGTCCTACAAAAAATTTGGATTCCAACTCCTCAATCCTGATGCTGTAGGGGATCTGATCCCCAAAACTAATGGGATTTAGGCACTGTCGGTTATTTAAATTAATATTGGGGATACCAATTAAAGACTTTATTGTTGAATGACCTCGAGTAGGTACATGTCCAACTCCTCAACCCTGATGCTGTAAGGAATTGCATTCCAAAATTGTGGGGATCCCACGGGATTTTTCCGTTTTGGGGACGGGTTACTTAACAAATAAGCTACTTTTTGTTCTGGAAAATCAAAAGTTCCCACGGGATTTTTAAAAATCTAAATCCACACGGGCGAAGCCGTGGGCATCATCTAGTTCAACAATAAAGTCTTTAATTGGTATCCCCAATATCAATTTAAATAACCGACAGTGCCTAAATCCCATTAGTTTTGGGGATCAGATCCCCTACCGCATCAGGATTGAGGAGTTGGAATCCAAATTTTTTGTAGGACAGTGTCGCAATGTTTCTCTATCGATTAAGAAAAAAATTACGCAAATCGGTTCAGAAATCTCGGAGATATCGGTGTACATAGGTAGAAAAACACAACTCCTCCTTTTTTGAAAGTCGGTTAAAAAAGTAGCCTATGTTACTCCCTGGTTAATTCTCTACTTGTATGTGAAAGTCCCGTCAAAATCGGTTCAGCCGTTCCAAAGATTAGCCCGTTCAAACAGACAGACAGACAGACAGACAGACAGACAGACAGACAGACAGACAGACAGACAAAAATTTTAAAAACGTGTGATTCGGTTATAGTATCGTTCAAATAACCATATGAGCTTAATATGAGGTAGTTATTTCGATATTACAGACAGACACTTCAATTTTATTTATTAGTATAGATAGTATAGATTAGCACTTGTTAAAAACATAATTAAGACTACCTTTGACTAGAATGTTGAGCGCGGGGTGCGTGTCCTGATGTATCATCTTCTGTCTCGGTCCGACGGGCCTCAGCCGGAACCTGCCTATAGAGCGCTTGTGGGCCAGCTGCTGCTTGTACTGGACCCGATGCTCGCTCTCTCTGGTGGTGATCGTACAATGATGATGATGAACACCACTAACCTTTGACTAGAACGTTGAGCGCGGGGTGCGTGTCTTGCTGTATCATCTTCTGGCTCGGTCCGACGGGCCTCAGCCGGAACCTGCCTATAGAGCGCTTGTGGGCCAGCTGCTGCTTGTACTGGACCCGATGCTCGCTCTCTCTGGTGGTGATCGTACAATGATGATGATGAACACCACTAACCTTTGACTAGAACGTTGAGCGCGGGGTGCGTGTCTTGCTGTATCATCTTCTGTCTCGGTCCGACGGGCCTCAGCCGGAACCTGCCTATAGAGCGCTTGTGGGCCAGCTGCTGCTTGTACTGGACCCGATGCTCGCTCTCTCTGGTGGTGATCGTACAATGATGATGATGAACACCACTAACCTTTGACTAGAACGTTGAGCGCGGGGTGCGTGTCTTGCTGTATCATCTTCTGTCTCGGTCCGACGGGCCTCAGCCGGAACCTGCCTATAGAGCGCTTGTGGGCCAGCTGCTGCTTGTACTGGACCCGATGCTCGCTCTCTCTGGTGGTGATCGTACAATGATGATGATGAACACCACTAACCTTTGACTATAACGTTGAGCGCGGGGTGCGTGTCTTGCTGTATCATCTTCTGTCTCGGTCCGACGGGCCTCAGCCGGAACCTGCCTATAGAGCGCTTGTGGGCCAGCTGCTGCTTGTACTGGACCCGATGCTCGCTCTCTCTGGTGGTGATCGTACAATGATGATGATGAACACCACTAACCTTTGACTAGAACGTTGAGCGCGGGGTGCGTGTCTTGCTGTATCATCTTCTGTCTCGGTCCGACGGGCCTCAGCCGGAACCTGCCTATAGAGCGCTTGTGGGCCAGCTGCTGCTTGTACTGGACCCGATGCTCGCTCTCTCTGGTGGTGATCGTACAATGATGATGATGAACACCACTAACCTTTGACTAGAACGTTGAGCGCGGGGTGCGTGTCTTGCTGTATCATCTTCTGTCTCGGTCCGACGGGCCTCAGCCGGAACCTGCCTATAGAGCGCTTGTGGGCCAGCTGCTGCTTGTACTGGACCCGATGCTCGCTCTCTCTGGTGGTGATCGTACAATGATGATGATGAACACCACTAACCTTTGACTAGAACGTTGAGCGCGGGGTGCGTGTCTTGCTGTATCATCTTCTGTCTCGGTCCGACGGGCCTCAGCCGGAACCTGCCTATAGAGCGCTTGTGGGCCAGCTGCTGCTTGTACTGGACCCGATGCTCGCTCTCTCTGGTGGTGATCGTACAATGATGATGATGAACACCACTAACCTTTGACTAGAACGTTGAGCGCGGGGTGCGTGTCTTGCTGTATCATCTTCTGTCTCGGTCCGACGGGCCTCAGCCGGAACCTGCCTATAGAGCGCTTGTGGGCCAGCTGCTGCTTGTACTGGACCCGATGCTCGCTCTCTCTGGTGGTGATCGTACAATGATGATGATGAACACCACTAACCTTTGACTAGAACGTTGAGCGCGGGGTGCGTGTCTTGCTGTATCATCTTCTGTCTCGGTCCGACGGGCCTCAGCCGGAACCTGCCTATAGAGCGCTTGTGGGCCAGCTGCTGCTTGTACTGGACCCGATGCTCGCTCTCTCTGGTGGTGATCGTACAATGATGATGATGAACACCACTAACCTTTGACTAGAACGTTGAGCGCGGGGTGCGTGTCTTGCTGTATCATCTTCTGTCTCGGTCCGACGGGCCTCAGCCGGAACCTGCCTATAGAGCGCTTGTGGGCCAGCTGCTGCTTGTACTGGACCCGATGCTCGCTCTCTCTGGTGGTGATCGTACAATGATGATGATGAACACCACTAACCTTTGACTAGAACGTTGAGCGCGGGGTGCGTGTCTTGCTGTATCATCTTCTGTCTCGGTCCGACGGGCCTCAGCCGGAACCTGCCTATAGAGCGCTTGTGGGCCAGCTGCTGCTTGTACTGGACCCGATGCTCGCTCTCTCTGGTGGTGATCGTACAATGATGATGATGAACACCACTAACCTTTGACTAGAACGTTGAGCGCGGGGTGCGTGTCTTGCTGTATCATCTTCTGTCTCGGTCCGACGGGCCTCAGCCGGAACCTGCCTATAGAGCGCTTGTGGGCCAGCTGCTGCTTGTACTGGACCCGATGCTCGCTCTCTCTGGTGGTGATCGTACAATGATGATGATGAACACCACTAACCTTTGACTAGAACGTTGAGCGCGGGGTGCGTGTCTTGCTGTATCATCTTCTGTCTCGGTCCGACGGGCCTCAGCCGGAACCTGCCTATAGAGCGCTTGTGGGCCAGCTGCTGCTTGTACTGGACCCGATGCTCGCTCTCTCTGGTGGTGATCGTACAATGATGATGATGAACACCACTAACCTTTGACTAGAACGTTGAGCGCGGGGTGCGTGTCTTGCTGTATCATCTTCTGTCTCGGTCCGACGGGCCTCAGCCGGAACCTGCCTATAGAGCGCTTGTGGGCCAGCTGCTGCTTGTACTGGACCCGATGCTCGCTCTCTCTGGTGGTGATCGTACAATGATGATGATGAACACCACTAACCTTTGACTAGAACGTTGAGCGCGGGGTGCGTGTCTTGCTGTATCATCTTCTGTCTCGGTCCGACGGGCCTCAGCCGGAACCTGCCTATAGAGCGCTTGTGGGCCAGCTGCTGCTTGTACTGGACCCGATGCTCGCTCTCTCTGGTGGTGATCGTACAATGATGATGATGAACACCACTAACCTTTGACTAGAACGTTGAGCGCGGGGTGCATGTCTTGCTGTATCATCTTCTGTCTCGGTCCGACGGGCCTCAGCCGGAACCTGCCTATAGAGCGCTTGTGGGCCAGCTGCTGCTTGTACTGGACCCGATGCTCGCTCTCTCTGGTGGTGATCGTACAATGATGATGATGAACACCACTAACCTTTGACTAGAACGTTGAGCGCGGGGTGCATGTCTTGCTGTATCATCTTCTGTCTCGGTCCGACGGGCCTCAGCCGGAACCTGCCTATAGAGCGCTTGTGGGCCAGCTGCTGCTTGTACTGGACCCGATGCTCGCTCTCTCTGGTGGTGATCGTACAATGATGATGATGAACACCACTAACCTTTGACTAGAACGTTGAGCGCGGGGTGCATGTCTTGCTGTATCATCTTCTGTCTCGGTCCGACGGGCCTCAGCCGGAACCTGCCTATAGAGCGCTTGTGGGCCAGCTGCTGCTTGTACTGGACCCGATGCTCGCTCTCTCTGGTGGTGATCGTACAATGATGATGATGAACACCACTAACCTTTGACTAGAACGTTGAGCGCGGGGTGCATGTCTTGCTGTATCATCTTCTGTCTCGGTCCGACGGGCCTCAGCCGGAACCTGCCTATAGAGCGCTTGTGGGCCAGCTGCTGCTTGTACTGGACCCGATGCTCGCTCTCTCTGGTGGTGATCGTACAATGATGATGATGAACACCACTAACCTTTGACTAGAACGTTGAGCGCGGGGTGCATGTCTTGCTGTATCATCTTCTGTCTCGGTCCGACGGGCCTCAGCCGGAACCTGCCTATAGAGCGCTTGTGGGCCAGCTGCTGCTTGTACTGGACCCGATGCTCGCTCTCTCTGGTGGTGATCGTACAATGATGATGATGAACACCACTAACCTTTGACTAGAACGTTGAGCGCGGGGTGCATGTCTTGCTGTATCATCTTCTGTCTCGGTCCGACGGGCCTCAGCCGGAACCTGCCTATAGAGCGCTTGTGGGCCAGCTGCTGCTTGTACTGGACCCGATGCTCGCTCTCTCTGGTGGTGATCGCCTCCGAGTCCGACGCCTGCTTCTCCCTCATGCGCTGGTTGTGACGCCATCGCATCACTTCGTGAGCACGTTTCTATTCACAACCAGGAATCAATAGAAAATGAGACATATTTCGAAGAGCCACTTCTACCAAGCTTCGAAAAATTACCAAGATCAACCAAGATTTGAAGATTCTTCCAACTATAAAGTTATAAACAGGAAAATTAGATTTAGTTCGAATAACTGCTTCTACTAGGCTCCAACAAATTGCAAATTCATTTGTTGGTATTTGTGTATATTTTTATAATAGACTACCGGAAGACTTTGGAGATTACTCTCAACAAGTTCAAGGTTTTTATAAAATGCAAACTAATTGAAAAATATTCTCACAGTACAAAACTTTTTTATGCTTTATGGGTACAGATGGTGATTTTTTCTTACCTCTGATTCCACTTCCAACACCTGATCCCCGGCGGAGGGCATCTCGCGCCAGCCCAGCACCGACACCGGGGTGGAGGGGGGAGCCTCTAGTATCGATGCCCCCTCGGCCGTGTTCAGCACTCTCACCTACCAAATAGATCAATTTTATTTATTTTTATAGAAATATCAAGCAATAGATCAATAAACACTTCCTTTTTAACCCCCGACGCAAAAACGACGGGGTGTTATAAGTTTGACGTGTCTGTGTGTGTGAACACACATGTGACGGGTGGACCGATTTTAATGCGGGTTTTTTGTTTGAAATGTGAATTAGTCGAGAGTGTTGTTAGCTATGTTTGAAGAAAATCGGTTCAAGATGGCCGCCGCTACAAAATGGCGGATTACAAATTTTTTCACAACTCCCTTAATATGGGTATCAAATGAAAGGGCTTGACTAGTAGAATAGCACTATTGCAAATCCAAGATGGCCGCTGCCACAAAATGGCGAATGTCGGGGGTTTTTTAATTTTTAATTTATACTTGTTTATGAATAGTAAGCAAACGAGCAGGCGGACCGCCAATTCGCTGCTGACTTTTTTAGGAATTTGTTTCTCCACCCATTGCATATTACTCCATATTCTAAATTCAGTATGAAACATGCCGAAGCACATTTCCAATACTTCATACAAGCATACCTATTACTAACAAGGACGTATAGCGTTATATGATAATCAAGCTGGAAAAAGACGATGCTATAAGCTAATAGTCAGTACTCTTGGAAGAAAAGAGTTGGTTAAACAACGGGTGGTTGAAGTATACCTATCATCGTAGCTGAAAATGAGGGTGCGGGCAAAAAGGGAAGGTGGTATTAAATCATACGACTTCTAAAAACACTCCACGTTATACAAGTATACATTAAAAATTTATAAACCCCCGACATTCGCCATTTTGTGGCGGCGGCCATCTTGAATTTGCAATAGTGCTATTCTACTAGTCAAGCCCTTTCATTTGATACCCATAATAAGGGAGTTGTGAAAAAATATGTAATCCGCCATTTTGTAGCGGCGGCCATCTTGGACCGATTTTCATCAAACATAACAACACTCTCAACTAATTCACCTTTCAAATAAAAAAAACCGCATTCAAATCGGTTCACCCGTTTGAGCACCACAGAGGAACAGACACACATACACACACACACACAGAGAGAGAGAGCGAGAGACACACACACAAACACAGCGACACGTCAAACTTATAACACCCCGTCGTTTTTGCGTCGGGGGTTCAAAAACGATAATACACACAGAAATTCTAGCCTAAGTGGGTTTGGGTTAGTTTTTATTGGATAATTTTAATGCTGATAGTAGGTTTTGGAACCGTTACATACTCACTTTAGCCCAACCGGTTCCCGCGACAATGATGCTTCCTTTCCTCAAAGTTCCACGTTGTACCAACACCGTGGCTTGCTTCCTGTTTGAACAATGATAAAGGTTTTTCGAGTTATAAGATAATTTTTTTATTCATCTACAAGTTAGCTCTTGACTGTGATCTCAACTCATCATCAAAATTGGAGGTTAAAAGTACGTATGAGATTTATCTGATTCCACGCGGACGAAGTCGCGGGCTACAACTAATCTTAATATAAATGTAACTTACCCAGTGCGATTTTCTTAATATAAGTCAACTTACCCCGTGTGAGGGTCAACTTGGGCCTCTATAACCACACCCTCGACGTAGCCCCCCGGGTCCGCCTTCAGCTCCATGAGCTGGGCCTGCAGGGTGAGGGCTTCCACCAGGGTGTCCAGGTTCATTTTCTTCAAAGCCGACACCGTTATAGCTTGAACATCGCCTCCCAAAGCTTCGCACACTACACCATGTTTTGCGAGGGAATGCATTGTTTTTTCCTGAAAAGATGATAAAGGAGAATGCCCAAAAATCTATGGGCGTGTAACCCAGTCGTTTACAAGCGTGTTGTATGCAGCATTTATTGCAGGTTTATTCCTGATAACCAAACACACCATTTTAATACCTCTAGGACTTGTAGTTTTAAATAAATCTAAGTTTAAGTTTGAAAATGATTCTAGGTTATGTGTAGTTTATAATTGTTAAAGTAGTAAGGAAAGCCGTGTATCTTTCGTGCCGATTTGAACTATTTGTTTGGCGCGCACTATACTTAACATACCTGTCCAACGATATCCAATACAAAAACAATAAACCAAATTAATATTGGTCTCCGCTGTGCTACAATAAACATTCAAAATGTAAACAGAGTAGACGTCATTAGCGTCACACACAACTAAAACAATGACATGTCACATTGACATCTTGAAATAAGTTTCGTTACACAAAATTAAAAAGGTTGTAGTTATATTATATTCCATTGCACAAAACGCAAAGAAGTTAAAACAATATTATAAAAAAAAAATATTAATTATTACTTATTTACTTTAAGCATATATTGTACGATTTACAACAAATAACAAATAAAATACTGTATTAATAAAATAATTAATATCCGTTCTATTTTAAATGAAATTATTTTTTAAAAAATAACAAACCTCTTTTTATTTGGGCATGTACCTATGCGTAGAATGTAATGCAAATGGCCGTCAGACTTAAACGGGAAGTTGAAAAGACGGTTTAATTCCTTTTTTATTACATTTTTTTATCGTGAAGTGTAGCATTAATAATTATTAATTTTCAAATTGTCATATATTCGTAAGATAATTTTTAATAAATTACATTTTGTGTAAATGTTTGGGTCAGGGGTGATCATTCTCCTTTTATTTTATTATTTTTTATTAATTACAAATTGAGGCTTTATAGACACGTTCTGACTAAAGAAAAGGCGAAAACAAGCTAAGAAGCTAATTTTCTTAATTGTAATCTGTGTATAAAAGTGTTTTTGCTAAAGGGGCTTACCACAAATAGTCGTATCTGATAATGGTACACAGTTCATAAGCTCATATGGTAATTCTATAAACTCATTTCACAGTGATGTTGTTCAAGGACTAATTCATGGGTAGCCCCCAGTTGCTGACTTAATGATATATTAAACAAAAAAGTTAAAAAATTCATTTATTACAAAATATAACATAGATATATATAAAATTGAGGCATACCTACAATGTTTACACCTGGCTTGTCGATTTTGTTGATCGCCACTAGTATGGGAACTGTAAGTAATAGACATTTTTGAAGTCATTATTATCTACTATATAAAAATAAGTCGGGTTTTCCTTCCTGACGCTATAACTTCAGAACGCACGAACCGATTTCCACGGTTTTGCATTCGTTGGAAAGGTCTCGGGCTCCGTGAGGTTTATAGCAAAGAAAAACACGCGAACGAAGTCGCGGGGGTCAGCTAGTTATTAATAATAAATAAACAAAATTGAAGTTTTTGTCTGTAATTCTGAAATAACTGCCTTCGAAGGCAAACACAAACACCCCTTTTTTTAAAATATACTTACAGTCTAACCGCTTAACCAAATTTGACGCAATTTGGCTTACATCCCGGAGATGGACGTTAGGTATTTACAAACCATCACAGTATTGGCTATGGTACCACCATCGTGGCATGCAGCTAACGATGTCGACTCACCGTCGGCCTCCTTGGCCATGCGGATGGACTCCACCGTCTGCTCCATGACTCCGTCGTCGGCCGCCACCACCGGCACCACGATGTCGACTCACCGTCGGCCTCCCTGGCCATGCGGATGGACTCCACCGTCTGCTCCATGACGCCGTCGTCGGCCGCCACCACCAGCACCACGATGTCGACTCACCGTCGGCCTCCCTGGCCATGCGGATGGACTCCACCGTCTGCTCCATGACTCCGTCGTCGGCCGCCACCACCAGCACCACGATGTCGACTCACCGTCGGCCTCCCTGGCCATGCGGATGGACTCCACCGTCTACTCCATGACGCCGTCGTCGGCCGCCACCACCAGCACCACGATGTCGACTCACCGTCGGCCTCCCTGGCCATGCGGATGGACTCCACCGTCTGCTCCATGACGCTGTCGTCGGCCGCCACCACCAGCACCACGATGTCGACTCACCGTCGGCATCCCTGGCCATGCGGATGGACTCCACCGTCTGCTCCATGACTCCGTCGTCGGCCGTCACCACCAGCACCACGATGTTGACTCACCGTCGGCCTCCCTGGCCATGCGGATGGACTCCACCGTCTGCTCCATGACTCCGTCGTCGGCCGCCACCACCAGCACCCCGATGTCGACTCACCGTCGGCCTCCCTGGCCATGCGGATGGACTCCACCGTCTGCTCCATGACTCCGTCGTCGGCCGCCACCACCAGCACCACGATGTCGACTCACCGTCGGCCTCCCTGGCCATGCGGATGGACTCCACCGTCTGCTCCATGACTCCGTCGTCGGCCGCCACCACCAGCACCACGATGTCGACTCACCGTCGGCCTCCCTGGCCATGCGGATGGACTCCACCGTCTGCTCCATGACTCCGTCGTCGGCCGCCACCACCAGCACCACGATGTCGACTCACCGTCGGCCTCCCTGGCCATGCGGATGGACTCCACCGTCTGCTCCATGACTCCGTCGTCGGCCGCCACCACCAGCACTACAATGTCAGTGGCGTGCGCGCCGCGCGAGCGCATGGCCGTGAACGCCGCGTGCCCGGGCGTGTCCAGAAACGTTACTTTCTCGCCGGACGGAAGTTTTACTGGAAAAACAATTAAATAGGAGTCAGGTGGTCGCGTGCTTCACAAATCCTTACTTAATATAGGGATATACTCTTTAAAGTCTTTGTGCTATAAAATATTCATTTTAACAAGTATAAAGTTCGTAAACTAAAACCCGACTACGCTAAATAATTTAATAATAATTTAGTGTGCAGAAAGCGCGGGGCAAGCAGCTAGTGGCGTCATCTGTTATGTCTATCCGAAACTAATTTAATCATCTAGAAAACCGCGCGAAGATAACTTCTCGATTTTTTTCGTAAATAAAATGTATGCGCTACGGTGGTACATACAGAATCTCATACAAAAATCGACCACAAACATACATACATACATAGACTGCTAAAATTATAACCCTTCCTTTTGGCTTTGCCGTAGTTGGGTAATAAATAGACAAGATACGTAGAATCAACCTACTATGATCCATCATAAACATAATTTAGGTAAGAATGCTTTAAAGAAATGAGTAGGTATACCTTCAAAAGCTGTGATAGCCTAGTGGTTAGGACGACCGACTTCTAATCGGAGGTCGTGGGTTCGATCCCGGGGCACGCACCTCTAACTTTTCGGAGTTATGTGCGTTTTAAGTATTTAAATATCACTTGCTTTAACGGTGAAGGAAAACATCGTGAGGAAACCTGCATGCCTGAGAGTTCTCCATAACATTCTCAAAGGTGTGTGAAGTCTGCCAATCCGCTTGGCCAGCGTGGTAGACTATGGCCAAAACCCTTCTCACTCTGAGAGGAGACCCGTGCTCTGAAGTGAGTCGGTCATGGGTTGATCATGATGATGATGATACCTTCAAAAGCACCAATATGCTGGGTAATGCCACCAAACTCAGTGTCCACAACGGAGGTGTCTCTCAAAGCGTCCAGGAGTGTGGTTTTCCCATGGTCCACGTGCCCCATCACGCAGACGACGGGCGGGCGCGGCCGCAGGGCTTCGGGCGGCGCCGGCGGTGCGGGCACTGCGTCCTTACTCTGAAACAAAAATTTGTGTGAAAGCATTTTTAGCATGGTAGAAATTCAAATTAATTATAATTAGTAATAGCGACTTGCTAAGCGTACATTTAGCTTTTGAAAATTTCCTTGCCAACACTTATTGCCACCAGGATAGCGTGCCTCATCAAGATTCTAGAGAAGAAAATGTATGGTTTGAACTAAAACTTGATTGAAAATTGTAGACTTTGGTTAAGTCTATTATTGTTTTTCTGTGGAATTGTTGTAATGGATTCTGTAGTCAAAAGTAGTTCAGTCTCCATAGTGTGAGCTGTACAAAATTTCATCAAAAGTTATTCTGCTGTTGTTGGGGACACTCCCCATAAGATGTACATAATTATACAAATTACAAATTATTATATAGTCATAATATTAATACACTTTCGTCGTCGTCGTCGTCGTCGTCGTCGTCGTCGTCGTCGTCGTCGTCGTCGTCGTCGTCTCAACCAATAGACGTCCACTGCTGGACATAGGTCTCTTGCAAGGATCGCCACAGAACACGATCTTGTGCCGCCTGATTCCAGCGGCTACCAGCGACTCGTTTGAGATCGTCTGTCCATCGGGTCGGGGGTCTACCAACGCTTCGTTTACTGGTGCGAGGTCGCCATTCAAGCACCTTGGGACCCCAACGTCCATCGGTTCTTCTAGCAATGTGCCCCGCCCATTGCCACTTCAGTTTCGCGACTCGATGAGCTATGTCGGTAACTCTGGTTCTCCTGCGGATCTCCTCATTTCTGATTTGATCCCGCAGGGATACTCCGAGCATAGCTCTCTCCATCGCCCGCTGAGTGACCCTGAGCCTTCTTATGAGGCCCATTGTTAGCGACCATGTCTCAGATCCGTAAGTCATCACTGGCAACACGCACTGTTCGAAGACTTTCGTCTTCAGACACTGAGGGATATTGGACGAAAAGACATCTCTAAGTTTCCCGAACGCTGCCCAACCGAGTTGGATTCGGCGGTTGATCTCTTTCTCAAAATTGGACCTACCTAGCTGGACCGTATGTCCCAGGTATATATACTCGTCTACAATTTCGAGTGCCGAGTTCTCAACTATTACTGGATGGAGCGGAACATGAGCATTAGACATGATTTTCGTCTTACTCATGTTCATTTTTAGGCCCACCTGTTGAGAAACTCTGCTGAGATCATTGAGCATTGTATTGAGGTCTCCCAGAGACTCTGCCATAAGGACTATATCATCGGCAAACCGTAGGTGAGTGATGTACTCGCCGTTTATGTTGATGCCAAGTCCGTTCCAGTCCAGAAGCTTAAAGACGTCTTCCAATGCAGCGGTAAATAGCTTCGGGGAGATAACATCTCCCTGACGCACTCCTCGCTGCAGTTGAAATGGCCTCGTAGTCTGGTCCTGTATACGGACTGACATAGTGGCGTTTTCGTACAAGCACTTCAGCGCTTGGATGTACCGATAATCGATCCGGCATCTCTGCAGTGATCTCAATACAGCCCAAGTTTCCACCGAATCAAAGGCTTTCTCATAGTCCACAAACGCTAAGCAAAGTGGCCGGTTATACTCTTCGGTCTTCTGTATAACCTGCCGCAGCGTATGGATGTGGTCTATGGTACTGAAGCCTTTTCGGAACCCGGCCTGTTCGGGAGGCTGGAAGTCGTCGAACCTACGAGCGAGACGATTCGTAATGACTCTCGAGAACAACTTATAGACATGGCTCAGCAGCGAGATGGGTCTATAATTCTTCAGCAGGGTATTATCACCCTTTTTGAAGAAAAGAACCACCACGCCTCTGTGCCATGCTTCTGGCGTTCTGCCCTCGTCGATGACGGAATTGAACAGTCGCTGAAAGATTTTAAGTACCGGTTTTCCACCTGCTTTCAGGAGTTCCGCTGTGATTCCGTCATCACCTGGCGCCTTGTTGTCCTTAAGTTGTTTGAGAGCCATACTAATCTCGTATAGGCTGACGTCCGGGATATCTTCGGTATAGTGTCGGGTCAATTTGGCTCTGGGATCTTTAGCCAAATCTTCAACAGGCTTCTGTGTTGACGTGTACAGCTGTCCGTAGAACTTCTCGACCTCTCTCAAAATCTCAGGCTTAGACGAAATGAGACTACCGCTGTCGGTCTTCAGTCGCGTCAGCTGGCTATGACCGATAGACAGATCTCTCGCGAAGACTTTTGAGCCTTTGTTTCGCTCGATCGTATCTTTAATACATTCTGTATTAAAGTTACGCAAGTCACGTGTTTGCGCTTTGGAGATCTGCCTGTTAATCCGCCGGTAAGCAGACGCATCTGTTGAAGACTGCAGTCTCATTTCATGTCTCTGTTCCATGAGATTGAGAGTATGGTCTGAGAACTTTTTGGTTCTATTTCTACGGTGGGCCTTAAAGAACCTAGACCCGACCGCATGGACAGTTTCCACAAGCCTGTTGTTCAGTTCGTCCACAGAATCGCAATCTGCCAGGCAAGCAAATCGGTTTTGCAATTCGAGTTGGAAGCTCTCGGGGTTCTGGATACGGGCACGAGAAGGTCGGAGCGTCGACTTCACCAGTCTGGCCCTTTCCAGCTTTATGTTGAGATTCAATGTGCCTCTTACCATACGGTGATCACTGCCGGTTTTTATCCTGTTGATCACAGAGACATCATTGAATACGTGCCGCTTGGTAGACATGATGAAGTCGATCTCATTTCTCGTAGAACCGTCGGGGCTCATCCAGGTCCATTTCCTGTGTGGCCGCTTCTCGAAGAAAGAGTTCATCATATAGAGGCCCTCTTTCTCCATGAAGTCGGCCAACATTTGGCCCCTATGGTTCCGTCGCCCATAGCCAAATTGTCCCACTTTCAACTCTTCACCGCTTCGCTTACCTAGCTTTGCGTTAAAATCCCCCATCACAACATTGTAGTAGGTGTTAGAGGCATGCATGGCTTTTGATATATCCTCATACATGACCTCTACCTCCTCGTCGGGATGTGTCGATGTCGGTGCGTAGACCTGTATGACCTTCAACGAATAACGTTTGGTTATTCTGAGTATAAGGTACGCTACCCTGCTCGACACACTTTCGACTTGCACAATGTTGTTAACGAGGGACCTGTGGACGAGAAACCCGACACCACCCTGGGACTGTTGATCGCCCTCCCGGTAGTAAAACAAGTTGCCGGAATTAAGGGTTATCGAGTCCTCCCCCTCTCTTCGGACTTCAGATAACCCTATGACACCCCAATTCAACTTGCTTACTGCTTCTTCCAGCTCGATGATCTTTTCGTCGGTCCTCAAAGTGCGTGCGTTATACGTTGCCAGGTCCAGTCGTCGGGGTCGGCAGCGGAATCTCTTCCGGAGATTCTTGACACCCCCTGCCCCGCCGTTACCGTAACCGCTGCCAGAGCTAGGAATAGCGGGGCCGCCGGGGACTGGGGGCTGTGGCTTCGTTTTTAAATCCATGTGCAAGGATATGCCCTTAATCGCCACGCTGGGCAGGCGGGTTGGCGATCGCAGGGCTAGACTATTGCACCGATGTCGCTGCTGCCCGACATCGGCCCTTGTCATTTCTGTAGTCTAGCCGATATGGAATGGTTATACCGCCATTTGTCGGTCGTCAGAGCCTCGTCTGTTGATTAGCAGGGGGCACCACGTGCAGGTGAGGTTGACAATTGGAGTGCTGAGATGGAGGTGCACTCCCTTACCCCCCTTAATACACTTTGTATAAACTTAATATCAATTATTGGCAAAATTAATAAAATAAAGCTCAAAAGTGGGATAGAATTTATACCTCCTCTTCTTGCACTTCTTCATCAGGTCTCGCAATGATTTTGAACCTGCAGCCAGATATCTTGACAACATCTCGTATTATCTGTGGATTATGTATAATACTGTCTTTCCCATACACTGTGTCCGAGTTCTTGTCTGCAAACTCTAACGCTTTGAACACATGATCTGAAATAAATATCAAAGTTTAATCCAAAACAGTGGGTAAAGTGAAATAGATAACAAAAACTTAAAATAAAAACCCACTTGGTCATCTAACTTCTAAGCTCTTGCTTGTAAGCCCTCATACACATTAGCGGTCAACCGCGTGTGCGGCTAACCGCACGGCTAGCTGCTTTTATATAATTTCATCGCTGTTTAGTGCGTAATAATGAGCGGTTGCATATAAAAATATAAAAGCGGCTAGCCGCGCGGTTAGCCGCACACGCGGTTGACCGCTAATGCGTATGAGGGCTAAGAGTTACGCACACAAGTTAATTTGAAAGCAGAAATAAAATTTTCTGTATGACCTCAAAGTCTAGAGTAAAACTCATTTCTTAAATTGTTACGTTATGCTCAACCGATAGATCTCTACTGGATGTGGACATACATCTCGTAGGGAATTCACACTCAGCACTCTTGTGACGCTTGTATCCAATAACTCCCTATTGCTTGTTTAACATTGTTTGTCTGCGAACATTGCTGTTTCTATTGTATTAGAATATTTCTAGTATTTAAGATCATGTAAACATTGATATTCAGGCATGATTTTCGTAAGCGTAAGCCTGTCACACAGTAAAAAAAAAGACGTGTGGCACTCGGGGACTGCCGCGGTAAACCAATTTTCGTTACGGAATTTCTGGATTCGGTCTCCACGTTCAAGGCCCACGATTGAAGCTATGCAATAGCTTAAAAAAACAATTGGTACAATTTAAACTGTTTACTTACCCACATCTTTATTGAGTACATTAGCTATCTCCTGAACAGACATATTGCGCCATATCCCTACAACTTCAGTGCCTGCTTTGGGAGAATATCGTATCACTCTTTTGCCCTGATTCTCTATAGCCTACACGGAAAAGTGAAGAAAATCAATAAACAATTATTGCAGTTGGGCAAAATCCTTTTTGGAAGAGAGCAATATACAAGGTCATTTGAAAAGGGATCCCTATAGAAATTTGTAGAGAGCACTTGAGGTACTGTACTGCAACACAAGGCAATTGTCATAGCTAGCCAAATATAAAAGTCCATAATGTTCTCTCAAATGAATTTCATATTAAGATTAGATAATTTTTTCTTCACTCTATATAATGAATGTAAGTAAAAAACATTGGTTGTCTGTAAAGTTGGTTTACGGACGATAATTTTACATGATAACATCGAAAACATTGCTTCTCTATTGTTTGTTCCACGCTTGCAGCTATGCTGGCCAATCGTCCCTTCTCTATCCCTTGTTCTGCGCTCTTGCTTGCATGCGGTACGTGATAATGAGTCATGCTTTTACACGCGTGTAGCCGGCGTTCATCGCCATATTTATAAGATGTTATCACGTCAAAAAATAAGAACCATAATATTATTATCTACAAGTATTCATGATTGTGCTATACATATAATAAAAGATTACCACCAGGTGATGCTTTTTAGAAAATAAATTAAAATACAAATACAACAACAAACCCTTTCTTCCACAGATTTTCTTTTTTTGAAACAAATACTGGATACTGATATGCATCTTTTCCAGTTATTTAAATTATATGAAAATGCAGTGTTTTCAAATAACTGTGGAATACATTCATTCTTAATGTGTTTTAATGGCCTGAAATCAAAGTAATGTTCAATGTATTTGAAAACAAAACAATTTAAATAGGTATTTAAATGATACTCCAGTCATCTGAGTGGTCAGATAAATAATGAGGTCTACTCAACACGTAAATAGTTACTTTCTATAGTAGAAGGTAAATTATTCGTTTAATTACCAGATATACAACACTATTTAAGTTATTAAAATGGAATAATTCATAAAACTTACCATTTCAACAGAACACTTCTATACATTATTGATTATTTGTGAAACTAAACAATTGCTACCTACAGATATTTCTGCATCTCATACATAAAAAGCGCCTAAATTAAATAATGAAGTGCAACCAAATTATTAAATGTTTTACCTAGGTACTTAATATTTATTTTTTGATCAAAAGAAACTTTAGAATTCTAACCTATTTTTCAAAACACCGTTTGACACACGTTTGACATTACAGTTTACACCACAGATTAACACAAATTAGACATTGACGTTTGATTTGTAAATCTTTGGTATAGCAACACAGAGTATATTTCTTGCACAAACGCCAGCACATCAGCACGTGGCAGATGGCATGCAGTCGTTCCGTCCTCTGTGGTCTAAGCATGCAGCACTGTAGCAGCACAGCAGTCAGCAGCAGGCTGCAGGACTCATAGTACAATTATTTAATTAATAACGTTACTTCCACTCAACAGCAATAACGGTAATATTAAAAAACAGTAATTGAAATAACGGCATTTTTGCCTAATTTAACGGCGCAATGAGTTAACCCAACCCTTATAAAGAACCACAATGACATGACACTAGAAATCGTGTAGAAATCACAAAGATCTCTCTTCTTCTTAATCTATTTAATCTTAGCACCGTTTGTAGATAGAGGACTAAAGCACTAATATTATAAAAGCGAACGCGAAGGTTGTGTGTGTGTTTGTTACTCTTTAACGCCGCTACTACTGAACCGATTTGGGTGAAATTTTGAATGGAAATAGATTGTGTACTGACTTACATATAGGCTACCTTTTATCCTGGAAAAACCCACAGTTCCCATGGGATTTTGAAAAAATATAGGTAGGTAGAAATCCACGATTCCCTCGAGATTTGTGAAAACCAAAATTCACGTTTGCGAAGCCGCGGGCAGAAGCTAGTAATTAAAATTTTGCATTGAAAATTATGATTAGATATTAGTATATTAAACGTTATGATGATTAGTATGTACGATAATCGGCAGTCGGCACTCGGCAGGAACCGCAGGAAAGACCAAGATCCCAGTGCGATCTTATTTTCGGAAAGATGAACCCTTAGGCTCTCAGTAGTGTCTCATTTGTTTTGAATAACTGCGTAATTGTGGAGTTCGTAATTGGGGTACGAGATATCAAGTGTGAAAGGTAACTAAAAATAAGAGTAACTTAACTTACTTTCACATGGCTCATTTATATATATATATATATATATTGTAGAATATCACTCCGAACCACTACCAACAGTATCAGACACTTTCCATGGGCCAGAACTTTTATCAGACGCTTTAAAGTGTGTGTGTATGTCTGTTCCCCTGTAGCGCTCAAACGGGTGAACCGATTTGAATGCAGTTTTTTTTGTTTGAAAGTAGTAAATTAGTCAAGAGTGTTTTTAGCTATGTTTGATGAAAATCGATCCAAGATGGCCGCCGCTACAATATGGCGGATTACATAGTTTTTCACAAATCCCTCAATATGGGTATCAAATGAAAGGGCTTGGCTAGTAAAATAGCACTATGAAAATCCAAGATGGCCGCCGCCACAAAATGGCGAATGTCGGGGGTTTTTTAAATTTTTAATTAATACTTGTTAAATATGTAACTAAGACAACTATCTTATAGTTATATTTCATCAGTCAGACAAATTGTAATGACCAAACATCCACTAATCGCAAAAATTATTCAACCGTGAGTATGAGCGCGGGAGCATTTACCTTTCACACCAAAGAGTATATATAATCACTACGTTTTAGTGTTTCACACTTGATATCTCCATAAGTACCCCAGTTACGAACTCCACAATTACGCTGTTATTCAAAGCAAATGAGACACTACTGAGAGCCAGGTTTCATCTTTCCGAAAATAAGTTATGTCAGATCGTACTGGGATCTTGGTCTAGGAAGCATCATCCTTTTCCCTTGATGTCTATGATTTTCATTCATCTACCTATTATTAATTCTAAAAATATATTATGTAAAATTCTTCAGTTTCTTTTCTATTTATGTTTAAAAGGCGAAAAAAAAACGAAGGCCTTTGGACATATTATTAAATAAATATATTGAGTTGAAAAATTCAGGATTTTAATGAATGTGTTCTCCAATCAATATTATCCCTACGGGGTAACTTTCGCATAGAACAAAAGTTTACGATTTAAAAATAAATTTGTACCTAAACCTATTTCTCTTTTCTTTTCCAGTAGCATAAATATAAGAACACCCAATTGTTGTACAAAACATATATTATATACAAAACTTAAATTTTTTAAAATAAAATCGCTGCTGTTGTATAATGTGCCTACTGCCTATAGGTACTATTGTTACCCACAGCAGTTGTACGTTTACGACGTTTACCTTATTAATAATCAGCCATAGACAATTACTATTTATGTCCGCCATTCATTCATTTTGAGTTAATTTTTCGTTTTACGATTCCGTAAAGAGCACGATTTGTCACCAAGTTCGACGCAACATCAAGAATAAAACCAATTACGTAGAAGCTGATAAAGTGTGGATCCACCACTTGGATATATCGGCTTCGACAGCGAAAACTGTTCAGTGAAATTGATAATTCACCTGTGCCTGTGAGACGAGATCGTATCTTCGGTATAGGTCCAGTGATCTGTGATGCTCTGGTTTGCGTTCTACGTCTTCGGCCGTGACGTTTACTTACGTGCCTGATGGTGCGGGAACTATGTGCGAATAGCGTAACCGTACAGAAGGACTCAGCATGGGGGCATTTTTAAACAAGCCCGAGACGAAGAAGTACAATGAAAGCGGAGAGGGTAACGGTCTCCGCTATGGCGTGGCCTCGATGCAGGGTTGGCGCGTGGAGATGGAGGATGCACATCATGCGCAGCTCACCCTAAATGGAACATTATCCGACTGGTCGTATTTCGCCGTGTTCGACGGCCACGCGGGAGCGCGAGTGTCGGCGCACTGCGCGAGCAACCTCCTCGAGTGTATCCTGCAAACTGAAGAGTTTAGACGCGAGGACATAGCTGAAGCGATACGCGCCGGCTTCTTAGATTTGGACCAGAAGATGCGCGAACTGCCAGAGTTGTCCAACGGCAAGGAGAAATCTGGTTCCACGGCGGTCTGCGCATTCGTGTCTCCCAAGCAGATATACATAGCCAACTGTGGTGACTCCCGAGCAGTGCTAGCACGCAATGGCGTTCCTATATTCGCGACGCGAGACCACAAGCCGGAATTACCGTCGGAGAAGTCTCGCATAGTTAACGCGGGTGGATCTGTCATGATACAGCGTGTGAACGGTAGTCTGGCGGTGTCGAGAGCTCTAGGCGACTATGAGTATAAGAAGGCTTACAGTCGCGGGCCGTGCGAGCAGCTCGTGTCGCCTGAACCGGAGGTCTCGGTGCATGAGAGGCTAGATTCCGAAGATGAGTTTCTGGTGCTGGCGTGTGACGGAGTATGGGATGTGATGAGCAATGAAGCGTTGTGTGCGTACGTGCACTCGCTCCTGCAGCTCACGGATGACCTTGTGGCCATCACCAACCAGGTCATCGACACCTGCCTTTATAAGGTAAATATCAAGTGACATTTCTTTGATCCTCATCAAAATGAATATATTTGGTTATTTGGACACAGATAAATCAACTTGAATTGGGATCTCAATACTAATTCAGTGGAAACTATGTAGATTGTTGTTATTTTGTTAAAAAATAAAACATAGCTTCTCTAAATTCATCATTATCATCATCTTCAACCTATTACTAGTCCACTACACGACACAGGTCTCCTCTCAGAGTGAGAATGGTTAGGCCATAGTCCACCACGATGGCCAAGTGCAGCTTGGTAGACTTCACACACCTTTGAGAACATTATGGAGAGCATGCAGGTTTCTTCACTATGTTTTCCTTTACCGTTATCTAAATTGAAATGGTACAATGTCAAGTACTACATAATATAGTGGCATTACTGTCACAATGTACAGTGAATTATATTGATTGTTATTTAGTTTTATTTTTAACTAACTTTTGCCCTCTTTGCCTTTGTGAATTTTGGTTTTTCAAAAATCCCAAAGGAATCATGGATTTCCGGTTCCCGTTCCTGCTCCCTGTTCCACCCTTTATACCTATTTTCAAGAAAGTTTGCTATATTAATCTACCTATAGCTGCAGCTGAAGATTACTATAGCAATATCGATTTTTTCAAAATTCCTGGGAACTGTGGATTTTTTCAGGATAAAAAGTAGCTTATGTGTCAATCTATCTCCATACTAAATTTCAGCCAAATCGTTTCAGTAGTTGCAGCATTAAAGAGTAACAAACATACACACACACATACATACACACACACAAACTTTCGCATTTATAATATTAGTGTGATAACTCCAGCATTTAATAAAATTAGCTTAAAAGTGACTCATTATTTTTTCATACAAGTTGCAATAGGAACTAATACCTATAACTTTAATTAATTGTACCTATTTACAAGTATACATAGCATGTTCTAATCTTATTAGCATTGCAGTAAATCCGTTTAAAAACTAGCAATAGAAAACGTTCATTAACTACATACTACAATTGCACTTGTTTACATGCTGTGTTCCATTATTTTATATCACAACTAGCTGACCCCCGCGACTTCGTTCGCGTGTTTTTCTGCTATAAACATCACTGAGCCCAAGACCTTTCCAACGAATGCAAAACCGTGGAAATCGGTTCGTTCGTTCTGGAGTTAAAGCGTCAGGAAGGAAAACCCGACTTATTTTTATATAGTAGATTACTTGGTTTAATACATTACATTATTTCAAAAGTTATATGAATGAGCAATAAGCACTTTTAAAAACAGTTATCTCTACTTAGTTATTGCTCGGTTTGTTTTCCATATCTGGGTAGAATGTACTTTCTGTACCAATTTTAGAATCACTACAAAGTACAACCAGACTTGATATTTCATAGTTGCCTGAAAAGTTAGTCTTTGTGTAAACTAGTCAAGACCAACATTTAATAAAATATGGGCATTTGATTATTAGAGCTGAATTCCTGTGAACTACTTTCCTGTTCCAAAATCAGAACCTGGTCACTGTCTATAAGTCAACTACTTATCAGGATCAAATCAATGAGTCTAAATATATCACATCTGATAGAGAAGTTGAACAGTCTGCAGACTGTCCTGGTTTGAAAAGCTAGGTCTAGGGTTTAAAGTTGATTAGATATAGTAATATAAATGACTATAGTAGAACCATAGTGATTTAAGTGTAATTTTTTTAATATCCTTCAACTATTTATTTACTCTCACTGCCTCAATCTCAGCAGGAAACACAGAATTCCGCCAATTTGACAAGAATATGTTTACTCGCTCTAACTGTAGTAAAAAAGACTCCCTTTTTGCAAGTAGGATATTATTTTACTAGATTTTAAAAAGTAATAAGTGGCGATAAAAAAGTGACACTTGGATCATTATAGTTCTACCATCTTCAATTAATATCAATCTCCTATGAGAGAGGAGGTCTGTGCCCAGCAGTGGGACATAAAAGGCTGTAGTGGTGGTGGTCTGACTGACATCCCTACACTGGCTGGAAAAAGTTTATAAAGGGTTGAACAGACTTTCATTTCAATTAAACCTTTGTTCAAACAAAAAAATTGTATTCAAATCTGTTCATCTTATTGAGCACTACAATGGACACCATTTTTGATCTAATATAATAGATTTTGCTTTAATAATTTTTTCGCTTTGATTAGAAAATTTTAATTCACATAACATTAACATTAGAATACATTAGGATAAAACCCAAAATTAGCCATGATTAGGAGATACCTAGAGTCAGATTCCTTTTTATACTGTGAACAAGTTCTTTATAATTTAGGTAATACCCAACCCAAGAGAACAATACAGTAGATTAATTACCCTTAACAAGTATCTTATGTAGTGAGAAATTAATTATCCTGCTATTAATTTATAGACTTGGTACAAATTAATGATTTTCCAATGAAAATTAATTGCTCAATAGTTGATAGGATTTCCCTTTATATGCTACAAATATTACTAGCTGGTGCCCGCAATTTCGCCTGCGTGAATTTAGATTTTTAAAAATATTTCCATTTTCTGGGATAAAAAGAATCCTGCATCAATTATTTCCAGGATAATTTTTCACAGCGATGGAGCTATGAAAAGGTAACAGAAAGACAGAGATACTTTCACAGTTGTAGTATCAGTATGGATAAATAATAATTAATTGGACATAAAAAGGATAGGTATTCTAAATTGTCACGAGTGCAATGGATTACTGAAAGGCTAAAATTATGTTATTGTGCTAGAATTTTTTTCTATAAAAAAATATATATATAGTAAATTATAAGAATAGAGAAAACTTAAAATCTTTAGTCAATATAATTACATATCAAGCACTAAAAAGGCAATAGCGCCAGTGTCTTGGGCGCCATGCCAGATGCCCGTAAATGATCATTTGGATTGTGTATATTTTTTGAAAATTATTATTATTATTAAATAGGTAATTTGTTTCTTAATCTATTCTGCAATAATTTTGTAAATAGTAATATGAGTTGATGAAATAAGCATTCGGTTTTAGCACAAAAAACAGCACATTGATTTTATTACATCAGGGTTGTTTCATTTTGCCCGAGTTGATAAATAATAGAGGAGATGAATGGTGGAGTAGCTTTTAATATAACCCTCCCCGTTCACAGAAACTGTGTCAACCTATTGTGTTCGCTGTCACTTGTTTGTGGCCACACAAAGGCAGATTCATTCACTGTTGCTTGAAGTGATTTTCTATAACTTTGATACTATTGCTTTGAACTTTTTAATTTATGACATTTATGTTTCACTAGCTGATGCGCGCGACATTGTTTGCGTGGATTTAGGTTTTTTAAAAATCCTTCGGGGACTCTAGTTTTCCGATAAATAGTACCCTATGTCCTTTTCCAAGGTCTAGTCTACACCTCTATACCTTTCGTCAAAATCGGTTCAGCGGTTTAGACGTGATGCCATGACCAAGGAAAATAGGGATTAATTTTTATATATATATATAGATTAGATTTAAGTCATTTTTTGGAAGTCCATTAATTATTTTTTTATCGTGAAACTAGATGGTGTATCATTTGTGCAGATTTAGGTTTTTGAAAACTCTTTGATTTTCATGGATTCCTATATCTGTCTCTGGGTAAGCTGGTAATCTCTGCCAAATTTTGTTAAAATCAGTTCATTTGTTTAGCCATATTGTTCCTTATATCACGTTTTTATTTTTTTATGAATGTAAACCTACCAAGGTACCTTAAATATTTCTGAGAAAATATGTAGCCTAGATCACTCACTAACATAACTTAGCCTTAATTGGGTCAAAATCAGTTATGAGTCATTGTTGTTGTTCCGATTAGCTCAACAGACAGACAGACACAAAATTTTAAAAAATGTGTGCTTGATTATGATGACTTTAATGAGAGGCAATTATTTCGAAATCACATACAGATACAGACACAAGCAATCATTTTATTACCAACATATTATTATACCATATTTTTACAGACGAGTCAAATGATAACCTGTTCATCTGTTCCAGGGCAGCAAAGACAACATGAGCATCGTGCTGGTGGTGTTCCCCGCCGCGCCCAAGCCCAGCGCCGAAGCGCAGCGCGCCGACCGCGAGCTGGACGACACGCTGCGCGCGCGCCTCACAGGTTGCTATCTCTCTCTGTTGCATGCCTGCTCCGCGCCGCGCGCCCAACGCGACCACGACCCGCAGACCGACGGACGCGCCGACCCGCAGACCGACCGACGCGCCGACCCGCAGACCGACGGACACGCCGACCCGCAGACTGACCGACGCGCTGTCCAGCAGACCGACCGGCACGACCACCCGCAGACTGACCGACGCGCCGACCCGCAGACTGACGGACGCGCCGACTCGCAGACCGACCGACGCGCCGACCCGCAGACTGACCAATGCATCGACCCGCAGACTGACGGACAGACCGACCCATAAACTGACTGACAAACCAAACCGTATACTGATCGACACAACGACCCGCAGACTGACTGACAAACTGACTGATACCCCAATCTGCAGTTTGACCGATACACCAATCCGCAGACCGACTTATACACCGAATCACAGACCGACAGCAACAGTGAGGGCTTTGGCTTAATGTTTAAAAGGTTTCCTCAAATACTTGCAGCATATGTTGACGACCCAATATTGAAACGTATCTTTATGCTTGAGACCGGCTTCAGTTTTAAATGTGTATATGTATTTATCTACCTTATTTAGCTTAGAACATTCTAAAGGTTTAGTTGTCTCAGTATTTGAATGTATAATATCCTTAAATAAATAATCGACTAAATCTACCACCAATCAAATCATGTGCCGTGCTAACTGCTAGTGTTGATAGACCGAATGCATTCGCGAGGTTGTTGGCTGATGATTAGGATTTTATCAATGAGAATTATTAATACAAGTGTGTTGGACTGTTGGATGATACTCTAGTCTAGGGCAGTTCGTAGGTACATATATAGCTGAAAGATAATCATAAAAATCTAACGCTCGCTGCGCTTACGCACAGTTATCAGGAGCCACCACCACCAATGTCAGCCTTGTAACATCCCACTGCTGGGCACAGGGCTCCTCTCTCATGGGAGAGAGGGATTTAGAGCTTACACCCGCCACGCTGCTCCAATGCGAGTTGGCAGGTTTAAACGATTAGTCACATGATAGTGATAATAACCGCGGCCAACTGCTTAACGTGCTCTCCGAGGCACGGGGGTGAAACACCGCCAACTACCAACTCCGGGCGGGCACTGAGAATTTGTTGACAGAAAAACCCAATACCTGACAATTATTTGCCCGACCAAGGAATCGAACCCTGGACCTTGTGATCTGCAGTCGAATATGCTAACCACTAGACCAAAGAGGCAGTCAAATATTTATGCTGAAAAATATTTATAAATGCGCCTACGTACAGTTATCAAGAGCAGCCACTAAAGTGGGTAATACCCGATGCATTACGCGCTCTCACTAACGGTATAGTAGGATTGCAGGAACAAACAAAATACCCGAAAATGTTTTTTTTTTTAATACTTATCACGTCACCTATCAGTAATCTGATTGGTCTTCTCTGCTGATTGACTATTTTGACCGCGATTTCGTCCACTTCGATGTACATTTTTGAAAGGAACCGCGATTAAAACAAGTGTAAATTAAAAATTAAAAAACCCCCGACACTCGCTATTTTTTGGCGGCGGCCATCTTGGTGTTGCAATAGTGCTATTCTACTAGTCAAGCCCTTTCATTTGATACCCATATTAAGGGAGTTGTGAAAAAATATATAATCCGCCATTTTGTAGCGGCGGCCATCTTGGACCGATTTTCGTCAAACATAGTGAACAACACTCTCGACTAATTCACCTGTCAAACAAAAAACCGCATTCAAATCGGTCCACCCGTTTGAGCGCCATAGGGGAACAGACAGAAACACACACACTCACGCGCACACACACACACACACACACACACACACAGACAGACACATCAAACTTATAACACCCCGTCATTTTTGAGTCGGGGGTTAAATATTAACCTAAATTACTCCTTATAAAATCTCCTACCTGCCTGTGGGAAGTCCCGTCCAAATTGGTTTCAATGTTCCGTAATTTGAGAGGCAGGCTGATAAAAAAAATTTAAAAACTGTGTGTATGTACTTTGTAAGAGTCAGTTATTTTTAAATCACAGACAGGCATGTCAATTTAATTTATTTTCATAGATGATGTTTCCTAAAAATTAGTCCAGACAAACAGACAGATAGACGAATCAACAAAAATTTTAAAAATGTATGTATAAATTATATTAAATGCTAATTAAATGCTATTGTACAAATAATCATACGAACTTTGTAAGAGGCAGTTATTTTGAAATCACAGACAGGCATGTCAATTTAATTTATTTGCATAGATATGAGGTTTTCTAAAAAAAAGAGTATGTTTTGTACTGTGCGGTGGCTGGCTGGGTGAGTCAGCTCTCTGATAATAAAATATACAATCAATGCTGCTCTTATCGGCTTAAGATCAGCGGGAAGGTCGTCATTCTTTAATACTATTTACGTTTTGTGGCGAAAACGAACAGTAAAGTACTATTAAGTACGAGTTTATATACATCGTGACATTGGATCCACCACTGCAGTCTTTTTAACCGACTTCAAAAAAGGAGGTTCTGTATTCGACCCGTATGTATGTATGTAAGTATGTATGTAAGTATGTTCGCTATTATCTCCGCAACTAATGAACCGATTTTGATGATTTTTTCACTATCGTAATCTACATACTTTTTACTTACCACTACTGAGCACAGGCCTCCGCACTCATATGAGAGAGGGATTTAGAGCTTAGACCCGCCACGCTGCTCCAATTCGGGTTGGCGGGATTTAACGACTATTGTCACATGATAGCGATAATAACCGGAACCGACTGCTTAACGTGCTAACGTGCCGAGGTAGAGGGGTGAAACACCGCCAGCTTCCAACTCCGGCCTGGCACTGAGGATTTCTTGAAAATTTCTTGAAAATCAACGAACCCAAACACGATACAACTGCTTAAGTTATTGAAGATAGGAAGAGAAAAAAAAATTAAGAGTTAGTTAGTTCGCAGCGTGTCCAGAGAGCTTAGTCTAAGTTTGGAGCGCTCTAAAACTTTGTAGTATACTATTGATCGAATCACAAATGACTTCAGAGCAAACTGAACCCAAAGACTCTTATTTTGAAGTCGTAATTCCATAGTTCGAATATTTATCTTACAACATTTCTGCTTGGGGCGCTGGCTGTTTTCGAATGCTGAATGTATTGGGGAACTCAAACCTTAATACAAGCCATTTTAGGTCTATTTTACTCTGAAGTCGGTCAATAGTATACTACAAAGTTTTGGAGCGCTCCATACTGAGACTAAGCACACTGGTTACAGCGTCAGGTCAAAATTATCGTATTATTGCAGTCTTTCATCCGTTTTATCACTATGAGACAGACAGACAAAACGGTCTGTTTTTGCGTTGCGTGTTAATTTTTTTTTAGTCATGATGAACATGATTAATATTCCCCTTTCCCCTCCAATTGAGGTTAAACTTGTGCTAGGAGTGGGTACGACAATAGTGTAACGGGTGGGGTTTGAACCGTCCACCTTATGGTTTTGATCCGCGCCCGACGACCGTTGCGCTATTGAGGCTATAAATAGGTAGCCATTGTGGCCAATTCTGTTGTACACAATCTCTAAACCTAAACTAAAATGACAGGTCTAAATTTATTCCTATCTCTTTCACAGTGCTCACTGCGGAAAAGGATAGCAATAGATTTAGGCCTGTCATTTTAGTTTAGGTTTAGAGATTGTGTACAACAGAATTAGCCACAGTGTGGCCAATTCTGTTGTACACAATCTCTAAACCTAAACTAAATTGACAGGTTTAAAAATAGTGCTATCCCCTTCAGCAGGGAGGATTGTGAAAGAGACAGGAACATATTTAGACCTGTCATTTTAGTTTAGACTTAGAGATTGTGTACAACAGAATCGGCCACATTGTCTCTAGGTACTTCTATTCCTTCACCGCATAATGTCGCGAAATTATAGACACTGAAATATAAACTTTTATCATGTGGTTTTCTGTACATTGCATGTCCTAAGCTATCTGAAGTTGGCGTGTCGACTGTGACATATCAATAAACTGTACACACACGATAGCTTGTATAGATCGACCAGAATCTCATGAAAAATAGGGAAATGAAATTCCAAGTTTAGCAACACTACGGCTGCCCTAGCGATAAACAAAGTAACTGACATTTTTTGTGAAATTGACTTAATGCAATGCAATTAACAAAAGTTTTATGTCGAGGAGTTTTTCTACCACAGTTTAATATTTCAAATAACTTGAACCGTTTACTGAAATTTAAATTGTCCAAACAAAGTAACTGCACTCACTAACCCGGAATATAAATGCAAAAACCAAGTAAACAACAAGCACAACACAAAAACAAAGTAATTGGATGTTGATTAAGTACTTACTTTGTTTTTGTATTTAAAATGCAGTTGCTTGATTTTTCGTTTCGTGAAACGATCCCAGGTAAGGTGTTCTGAACAGCAACAATTGTTCTGTGCAACAGAATCGGCCACATTGTATATGTAAAAGATTCGTGCGACATGAAGTATTTTTACCGTCTTTCACGTCCTTAGCTGGTGTTAAGAATCAAAAGGGCGAAATTCGAAAGATTTACTTTTAAATTCCACTCGTTAGGCAATTATCGGGCTCACGCCTAAAACAAACTTTACGTGAAATATTAGTCACTAGATGATGCCCGCGACTTTGTCCGCGTGGATTGCGATTTTTGGTTCGCGCGGGAACTCTAATTTTTCGAGATAAAATGTAGCCTATGTTCCCTTCAGCCAAATCCATTCAGTAGTTTTTGCGTGAAAGAGTAACAAACATCCATACACATTGTCATGTTTATAATATTAGTAAGAAGATGTTACATAACATGGTTAATCACTACATAGTATAAAACAAAGTCGCTTCCTCTGTCCCTATGTCCCTATGTATGCTTAAATCTTTAAAACTAAGCAACGGATTTTGATGCGGTTTTTTTTAATAGATAGAGTGATTCAAGAGGAAGGTTTATAAGTAGAAAAATTGGACCCGCTAATAGCGGGCAGGGCGGGTAGGTGGCGCTAATAGCGGGCAGGATGACGTCTGCCGGGTCCGCTAGTATTCTTTAAAAATAACGCGTCGCGAATCTTCGGGTTGCGTCCCCTGTTAAAAGTATGTTTCCAGCTTAACTTCAATCAAGAGGATGATATCTTAGGTTGGTTAAGCGACCGATTACAGACGCGCCCTTGTTGTATCAAGTTTCAATCAGATCTCAAATTGCACCGCAATACATCGAATTACAAAAAAAAAAAAAATACCGTCTATGATTAGACTATTGTATGATACTAGGTCAAGACATTGTGGTGTAAAACATCCACACCATGAACATTGCACGCGATCCGCTCGCAAAAAGTTTGTGAATCGCACGGTTACTGTTCGTGCGCTTGCGCAGGTGTGAAATCACCCTCACTATACCCGTATTACTAATTCCCCGGAATTCTGACAACAGCTGTCATTGTCATTTACAGATGAGTTATTTGTATGGAGAACAGGGTTAACATCTACGAAGTACGATTTTACCCCAAACTACTTTAATTCCCTGTCATCATAAAAAGCCATATGCCGCGTAATAATATTACTCGTTTCGCCTTAAAATAGAAAACACCAAGAGTGGAAACTAGAAAGTGCACACTGACAGCAACAGAAAACAAAAGAAGCACATTGAAAAAATTTATTCAAAAATGGATGTCAAATGACATTATCACCATGAAGTGTCTGTCAGGCATTTGTCTTATCTACATGCGGCCGCGGCAGTTGATTTGTATTTGCATAAGTTTTGAATTTTTTTATCTTTTTTGTGGGAATTGTTTTATCTCTGGTAACATTACGAAACGTCAGAATTCCAGGGAATTAGTAATACGGGTATACTGTGCTATAAGTTTGACACGGGTAGTTCTCTTCAGAAATACAAACGCCGTTGCAAATATGACGTAGGTACATAGATATTTGTTATTTTATTTTCTCATTTCTTCATTCCAATTCAGCGTTGTGTAAAATTGCGAGTGGGCTCAGGCCAACCAACGGTCCGACCAGGCGTAAGCAGCGAACTTTAAAGTCGCGTAGGAAGCAATAAAGTGTAAAGACCAGGGTGACCAACGGCCTCGCCTAATTCGGGACATTCCGAGGAAAGTCTTTTAATTATTGCCCACATCTCGTATAATCTCATGAACGCGAAAACTAAATTAGAAATAATGCGTAGAATAAACGCGTGTTGATGTGATGTTCTATTTCCTACAAACACGTTGCGGCAGATACCACCATATTTTGCCTCCACAAAAACACTTGTGTAAATAAAGTCTCACGCACGCACAATATGAGACATTATACTGAATATCCGCCATTTTGTTTGCTCGGATTGTGAAATTATGTAATTGCTTCAAATTAAATTTTGTCAATGGTATTTTGAATTATGACGTTAGAGCATGAAAACGATTGATTAAATTATTTGACTCTAATTAAAACTTCATTTGATATTTCGTATAGGTAATTAGTGATGATCTTGGGTATAAATAATAGATTTGTAGTCTTAAAGTGCCAAATTTAATTCAAATTTAGTATATTTAAATAATAGATAAGCAAATTTTAAAAATTAGTGCCTACCCTCTTTGATATAATGTCAATTATACTAGTCTTAGGTGTGGACAATTTTAATATTAAATACTTCTAAAAAGCATTAAAGTATTTTAACACTTTACGCACTAACGGCTGCATAAATACCCGTAAATTATTATCACACGGTATGAAGACAGTCTCTATGTTATGATTAAAATATTAATTGAACCTATTTTTCGATTAAAGCAACATATTTTTTCTTTTGGATTAGACGTTAAGATGCTTTAATATGGCCACTCTTCTCACAGCCAGTGTTATATTGAGTAATTTTCTCGTCGTTCAGTAGACGTGATAAATAATCTTGAGCTTTTTACTTATAAATCTACTTAATTTCGTCAGTTTAGAGTGTAAACTCGCTTTATTCCATTTCAGATAGAAAGACATCTTCGAAAAAATATATTTTGTACGAAATCTTTACGCTTAATTATTGATAGACACATCGAAACCTTAAAAGACTTTAAAGTCGACAGTTTGACTTTTTGAAGTCTTCTAAGGTTGATTCGGACTAGCAAGTTAATAAACTCAGTATTCCGAATTAGAATAAACTTGTACGATAAAAAAAGGTTTAACACTTCGAGCCGTATATTGTTATGATGAAAACAATCTTTCTCTAATGCTCAGTCAATTTTCTGCAATGTTGATTGCAATTTCTCAGTAATATAGTATATTTATCAGGTGATTCATAGATAAAGTAGAAGTATTTGTTTATTCGCGTGACGATAGTAGTTCCTTTCATGCCGGTAACATGTTTTATTTGAATGATGTTTATATAGTACAAATATGCCATAAGTTACCAGATATTATTTGCTTTGTAGATGAAATTATTTTTTGTTATATTATTAATTATTATTATTACTTATTAGTATGTGCGTTAATTAGTTTTAATACTAGGTTGCTTGGTGACTGACTGCAAACATACAATAAGTATTTCTGTGACTTTAGATACAATTTTAACAGAGTTGTAAACTGTTACGCTAAATGTATGCTTGATTATCTATTGACTTGCGTATGTTTTAGCCTCCACTTTTAAGTCTAAAGTAAATTCCTAGGTTACACCAAAACTATAGTGTAGTCCTAGATTATTTAAAACCACTGTTACTTTTTCAAGGCTTAGCTGAGAAATTAAAATATTAGGTCACGGGATTTTTGAAAACTTAATTCCACACGGACGGATGAAATCGCGGGTGTCAGTTAGTAAATTATATTAAAACAATCAGAATCAAGTTTCAGTCATTCACCAAAAATCGTATTTTAGTATACACATATTTGGTGTTAGCATTTTACTATTTATCTTCAACTGATATTCTGTTGGCATTGTTTTACAAAAAACAAGCTTCTGTACAGTTTATTTAAACATTGCAACTAAATGTGTTTTCTGAATAAATAGGGTATTTGATTTTTTTTTCCAAACTGATTTAAAATTCTAAAAAAAATTCAAGTAAAATTACGGGCGCAAAAAAAAAAAATAATAAAATGATTATAACATAAAAAAATATTTTTATATGATAAAGATAATGTAGTTCAACTTGTTGACCTTCCTATCAATGAAATAACTACTTTGGGATTTCCCAATGAGATGAAATCAAATGCCCTAATACAATCAGACATAACCGGTTTAGTTACGCCGTTCGACGTTAGAAATGACTGCCGGGCCACGGCGTTGTCGCTCGCTATAAGCGGCAAGAAATTTCCGAATACTGAAAATTAATTCTAAAAGTTCACATCTTATTTGCAATTTTAAGTTCTATTTGACTTCCTTCTGACACTCCCTAACGTTAAAAACAGCCACTTCATATTTAAAACCAGCTGATACTCGCGACTTCGTCTGCGTCGTTCTTGGTTAAAAAAATACATAGGAAGTCTTTGATTTTCCAAGATAAACGTAGCCTAAGTGATTCCTTGTATAAGATGCCCTGCATGCGATTGTCCCGCCAAAATCGGTTTTGCCGTTCCGAAGATTAGCCCTTTCAAACAGACAGAAATTTTAAAAACAACGTCGCTCGCTGCACCATGCCGTGGCCTTGCGGTTAGAAGTATGAATGTAAACCCATACTCGCCTCCCCATATATGTGTAAACCACATTACATTTTCTCTAACTATTGAGTAGATTGTGTCCTCCAAATAATATATTTTGTAAAAAAAAAAGCAATTCCTTGTGATATTAACCCTTTTAACTCATTTAGAACTACTATTTTTTATAGTATAAATTTATAAAAATAATACATAGAAATCTTTTATTATATTCAATGTTTAAGTAATTCGGAGAGTATTTAAAATATTTACATTGTTGTTAATATATTTGCCATTTATTAAATTAAAAAATGTTACAAAACTGAACTCTAGTTTCATTGCTTTAGTCCTTGCCCTATTAGTTTTTTGAATTTGGAATTTTAGTTTTTTCAATTCTATTTTCTAAGGGTTAAAGCAATGAACGTGCGTTCGGTGCGGTGTCTCATTAGCGAATGATGGTGGGAAGAAATTTGCGCTTTAATTTATATGTTGCCGAAGCCCTATGACGCATGCAACGGGTAAGCCTTTGGCTGGCTCCATTGATATACAACACCCAAGATATATTATCTTATCAGTACTGTTTCATGTAGAAATTGCTCTACATAAATAAGTGCTAAAATTGCATTTAAGCACTTATTTCGTTAAGTTTTTGTGCTGCATTAAGGCAGCACTTCGTTCCGAATCTGAAAACTAGATCTGACATGCATTTTGGATTATTTTCAGAATTTTCTCGAGCTGACTGGAGCTAGACTCGGATCGGACGGTTCAAAAAATTACTTAAAATCGATCAATAATCGTTATAAACCTTTTAATTACGAAAATAATCATTATTAAAAATCTGAATGTAGTCATTACAAAGTAAAAAAAAATTGTTTGCACAAGTATGTTGAAGTCAGGTGAGATTCGCGCGGCTGTTTCGTCGTTTCTTTTTGTGCCCGCACGAATTTAACATACGTGTACAAACAAAAATTATTATTTTTATACAGCACACTGTAATGGCGTTTACAACCTTTTTTTAAAAATAATTTTAACTATCTTTGGTTTTTATATCGATGGCAGGTTATCGATCCCATTAGTGATTTCATGCGTCTCAATTAAATCAACGTACGAGTTCGTATAATACTGGTCAAGTACACATTAATGATTATGCTTATATGTACCTACAGTTACTGGTCATTGGGACTTTGTAACTTGTAAGTTAAGTATATGCTATATAATAGGTATATACTATTAGATAATTAATAATAGTTAAAGTTTATCAACGAGATCCAGTGCCTAAGTCAAGGCTGCACGCGTAAGGCTAGGCGTATGCTGAAAAGCAGGCGACGCAGCACAGTGCAGGGCAGGGCAGTTGAGGCAGACATGTGCCACCTCCGTATGCTGCGACGCAGCTGACATTCGCATCCTAGCTAGTACAAGGAGTAGACGACCCATAATAACTCTTTCAATGTCTTTTTTCGATAGTCTGGATATTTTGTATCATACAAACATGGTTCACAAAGAACTAATTCAATTAAATGTTCTGTCATTGCAACAAAATTATAAAATATTGTTAATAAACACGTCTCTACGTGCACGCGTCGTGCAGGATTTTGTGCCGGCACTACAATGAGACGCAGAGCAGGACAGACACATGTCTGCGTCGCATGTGCCTGCGCCGCAGCGTACGTAGGACGTTCCATGCTTTATAAAATCTGCTCTGCTCTGCGCTGCGTGGACCTGCGTCGCCTGCGTTTCAGCATACGCCTAGCCTAAGTTCCACAAGCTTGACAATTATGCAAGCTACATGAAAAATTATTTTGTGAAGGCATGCACAACATGTGGCAATGCCACTATACAACTATATGCGCCGTATTAAACTATAAGTCGTTCAATCATGCTTGAACAAGCGTGGCTTGTTCAAGCCGCGTAAAGGAAATTCTTTTAATAATCATGCCGCTTTCACAAGCAAGATGCTTGCATAAAATCATTATACAGACGTTCAAGCATGCTTGCAATGTTACCCAATAACAATTACAATGTTGCCCAATCAGGAATTTGACAGCGACTTTTGCAACTAAATCACATGTCAACCGAGATACGCAATAGGCCTGCCAGGTCTGTCCCGATTTTTTAGGGTCACATAGTCACCCTAGTATACAACCAAAAATGTATTTCGGTAACACACCAACTTTTGTATTATTATGCTAGTGTCGAAAACGTACTCTAATCACGACATCGTCAATCCTTTGAATTATCGACTCTAAACTTTGAATTATAAGGATTAAATTACCTTAATGCTTTTGTCAAAAGGCTGCCTATTCTCAAATTTTGAGACCGTTCAACCTTGACCTTAACCGTTCAATGAGCCTTGACAGTGTGAGCTTGTTGTGTCGAAATCAGTACACGTGATCTTTGAACACTGAATTATCCAATTTTGATGAAATTAGAACTTTCAATTTTGTATTTTATATATTCAAGAAAAAATAATTCTTTAACTGCGGTATTCACTACATTGCTAGAAAATTATTAATGTTTTTTCCAGTGTATCATTGGAAAAATCACGGTTGGTCCGCTTAAGTACTGACGACCCGGTCCGGCAGACCCTCGACTTCAGATCTAGATATATTAGATTAGATTTATTAGATTAGATTTTCTAGTACATTTCCAGATCCTGACGCGATTGCGAGTCAACACCGGGTCTCGGTATCATACCTACATGTATAATGGATCCACATTTGTATTATTTTGGTTTGTCCGTATCTCTCACGAAGACCGGACGAGTGTCAAAAACATGATTGTATAAAGAGACACAAAATACGTGATAATTATTATGTTGACAATATGTCCTATAATATAACGATTAGGCCTTTGCTATAGAGGTCGATAATACAGGATATAAGCGGTTTCCCGCTTTCGAGAACGCGCTATTATTATATCACCTAAACATAATCCAATACCAATAACAATTTGTCTTATACCTACTAGTCTTGTAGTAGTGGTTTAGTATTTAGTGCTTTTCAAACTGGCAGTGTAAAGTCTGCAAAACTCGGTGCATTGACCTCGCGAGCGACGGCCGGTCCGCGACAACTTTAGGCATTTAGGCGTCAGCTGATTGCAATACATTGCGAACTTACGAAAAATACAGGAAAAATTTTTTTTTTCGTGTTTTTTTTTTGTGGTATCTTGTCAGTAATCATCACTACCTATATTACCTGTCTTCGTTTCCCAAAGCGGTCCCCTTACACCTGCTATAACAAAACAATGGCAATGTTGTCTTAGAAACTTATAAATAGACTCCGGCAGCTAGGTAATTAATTATTATTTATTTGCATTTCACAATTTCCGTATACTAAATCAAGTAATAAAACCTTATCAGTAATCAAAAGTTATCAACATGTACCTAATTATGGACTTGTGATAAACTATGTCATTCCTTATGTAATAATAATTCACATATATGATGTTTTACTAATATCACGCGTTACTAGATAATGGTATGATTGTGAGACTGGGAATGTGTTAATTTTTAAGGTTCCATAGTGAATTATATTTAAACCAAATATAGCCAAATAGAAGTTTTTATTTTTTAGCCACCATTTTTATAGAGCTATTTTATAGTAGGTACCACGTGCAAGTTAATATAGATTTAAATCTGTATTGAACTTATAACACCCGTCACGGAAGTCGACCGGTGACATTGAAGTGCGCGCAGCGTCGTGCGAGTGAGCGGGACACAAATCACAATACGATTGGAGAGCCAATCAGCGCTTACGAGGGATCCGCGAGAGCTAATCAGTGCTTACGAACGATCCCAACGCCCTCCCCGCGACCCCCTCACACCCCGAGATACCTCATTTTCGACTTCTGCGCATTGAAGGTCAACGCTAGACTTATTTGCCGTGACTTGTACACGGTAATATAACGAGCTACATTTTACGAAAAATTAACTAAGTGACTTCTGACTGACTTCAATATATCATAGAATTTGAAGAGTTCCTTCAATTTCTCCAGGATCCTAGTATCAGATCCTAAACTGATGACCGTGGGACCATCTGAAAAGTATTCAAACAAAAGAATAAAAAAATTTCAAATCGGTCCTGGCATCTTTGAGTAATCATACACAAAAGCTAATGCCTCAATAGCGCAACGGTCGTCGGGCGCGGATCGAAAACCGAAAGGTCGAAGGTTCAAACCCCACCCGTTACACTATTGTCGTACCCACTCCTTTCCAATACAAGCTTGCTTATTTGGAGGGGAAATGGGAATACTAGTCATGTTCATCATGGCTAATATATATTTTTAACCCCCGACGCAAAAACGACGGGGTGTTATAAGTTTGACGTGTCTGTGTGTGTGTGTCTGTCTGTCTGTTCCCCCGTAGCGCTCAAACGGGTGAACCGATTTGGATGCGGTTTTTTTGTTTGAAAGCTGAATTAGTCGGGAGTGTTAGCTATGTTTGATGAAAATCTGTTCAAGATGGCCGCTGCCACAAAATGGTTGATTACATATTTATTCACAACTCCCTCAATATGGGCATCAAATGAAAGGGCTTGACTAGTAGAATAGCACTATGCAAAAACAAGATGGCCGCCGCCACAAAATGGCGAATGTCGGGGGTTTTTAAATTTTTAATTTACATCTACCTACTTGTTTAAAAATGTTATGTAAAAGCTGTGATAGCCTAGTGGTTAGGACGACCGACTTCTAATCGGAGGTCGTGGGTTCGATCCCGGGCACGCACCTCTAACTTTTCGGAGTTATGTGCGTTTTAAGTATTCAAATATCACTTGCTTTAACGGTGAAGGAAAACATCGTGATGAAACCTACATGCCTGAGAGTTCTCCATAACGTTCTCAAAAGGTGTGTGAAGTCTGCCAATCCGCTTGGCCAGCGTGGTAGACTATGGCCAAAACCCTTCTCACTCTGAGAGACCCGTGCTCTGTAGTGAGCCGGTAATGGGTTGATCATGATGATGTTAACGTATAATCCAATATTGCAGAGCTGATCAAGCAAACGGGCGTTCAGGAGGACGACACCTGCAGCCACTTCTCGAACGTTCTGAAGCAGCTGGTGCAAGAGAACATCCCCGGGTTGCCGCCCGGAGGGGGCCTCGCTGCCAAGTGAGTATACTTTTTAACCCCCGACGCAGAAACGACAGGGTGTTATAAGTTTGACGTGTCTCTGTGTGTGTGTGTCTGTGTCTGCGTGTCTGTGTGTCTGTGTTTGTGTGTGTGTGTGTATGTGTGTGTGTGTGTGTCTGTCTGTTCCCCTGTAGCGCTCAAACGGGTGGACCGATTTGAATGCGGTTTTTTTGTTGTTTGAAAGGTGAATTAGTCGAGAGTGTTGTTAGCTGTGTTTGATGAAAATCGATCCAAGACGGCCGCCGCTACAAAATGGCGGATTACATATTTTTCACAACTCCCTTAATATGGGTATCAAATGAGAGGGCTTGACCAGTAAAATAGCACTATTGCAAATCCAAGATGGCCGCCACCAAAAAATAACGAATGTCGGGGGTTTTTTTAATTTTTAATTTACACTTGTGAAGTGAAACTTCGAGCACATTGCTCGAAGAACCGATGGACGTTGGGGTCCCAAGGTGCTTGAATGGCGACCTCGCATCAGTTAACGAAGCGTAGGTAGACCCCCACTCGATGGACAGACGATCTCAAGCGAGTCGCTGGCAGCCGCTGGAGTCAGGCGGCACAAGATCGTGTTCTGTGGCGATCCTTGCAAGAGACCTATGTCCAGCAGTGGACGTAGACGGTTGAAACGAACAAACGAACGAAACTTCTTTAGGATAGTAATTGTACATTTAAAAATTAGATGAAACGAAAAAGCGATACTATTTTAGCCTAAAGTCAAAGCCAAAGTTAAGGTAACTTTTCTGAAGTTTTACTTCTCCCGTGTGTTTTAATTCATCACAAGGTAGCTTGACTGCGATCTCCCTTGACGGTAAGTGACGACGCAGTCTATTGGATGGAAGCGGATGAACTTGGAAGATATATGATAGTTTTAATTAAACCCCTGATCGGATTCTACGCGACAATGATCAAAATGAAACATAGGCGATAAGTGCGCTATTGTATAAAGGTGGGTTTACACCAAACGAACAAAGAGCTAGAGCTAGAGCATTCTTTCTTGATCTTTTAGTGTAAACGAAAGCTCGTTGACAGCGTTTACACCAAAAGATCAACGAGCAAGAATAACAACCACGAACTAGAACACAAGAACACTTTGAAGAGACCGCTCCGGGGAGCGAGCACGTCCGAACACGTAAGAACGCTCTAAGCTGCTGTTCGCCCGCTCCAGCGCTGTTTAGATCAAGCAAGCGAACGTTCTTAGAATATTCCATAGAATCTATGCGAGCAACGATAGAACAACGAAGGAATGTTCTGTCTCTGTTTACACTAATAGAATTTGACGGAGGGATAGAATGAGCATTCGCTCGTTTGGTGTAAATCGGCCTTCATAGTACTAAAAAGTCGTTTTGGTTTCCAGGCAATCGCTGCTGGACAAGATCTACCGGGAGTTCTACCCCGACCACGTGGACAGCTCCGAGCAGTTCGACTGCAGCGACATCGCGGACACCGTCAACAACTAGACCTCTCCCCCTCCCCCCAACCCACGCGCCGCGCTTACGAGTTGACGCTTAAAACGAGCCCGGTAAAGTCTTAATACGGGCCCGGTAAAGTCTTAATACGAGCCCGGTAAAGTCTTAAAACGAGCCCGGTAAAGTCTTAAAACGGGCCCGGTAAAGTCTTGAAACGAGCCCGGTAAAGTCTTAAAACGTACTCGGTAGTCTTAAAACGAGCTCGGTAGTCTTAAAACGAGCCCGGTAAAGTCTTAAAACGAGACCGGTAAAGTCTTAATACGAGCCCGCTAAAGTTATAAAACGAGCCCGGTAAAGTAAAACGAGCCCGGTAAAGTCTTAAAACGAGCCCGGTAAAATCTTAAAACGAGCCCGGTAAAGTCTTAAAACGAGCCCGGTAAAGTCTTAAAACGAGCCCGGCAAAATCTTAAAACGAGCCCGGTAAAATCTTAAAACGAGCCCGGTAAAGTCTTAAAACGTACTCGGTAGTCTTAAAACGAGCTCGGTAAAATCTTAAAACGAGCCCGGTAAAGTCTTGAAACGAGCCCGGTAAAGTCTTAAAACAAGCCTTTTGCAGTGTGACCAGCGTCTCTCAAACTGTACCCATGTGAATCCTTAGTAATATTTTTTCTTGATTATTATTTTTATTTATTTAAAATCGTAGTTGATTTAAAGTAGACTGTCAAATTAAAAATTTTACCTAAAAAATACAATTAGTTTTACTACAAAAAATTGAAATGAACTAAGCGAGTTTTGTTTTAAACGTACTACTACAATTTGACGTGTTTACATGCAAAAATTATCAAATGTCGAAAAGAATTTAGAAAGAGTAAGATTGAATAAAATATTTTTTCTAGTTTAAAAATATAATTTTTATACCATGAACGTACTGGAACGTAGATGATGATTGAAATAAATGAACTTGATACTGAAATTAGCTAAAAGGGCTCACACTAAACAGCCGTGTGCCCCTTTTAATTTAACTATACCGGCGGCTTTCGGTAACTACGCTGACCGTAATTTTATAAAAAAAATTAAAATGTTTTTATACACTTTTTAAAGTTTAAATGAGAAAAGTTGGAAATAGAAATTCGTTTTATATTTAAGCTAGAGAGAAAATAAATAATCCCAAAATTCAGAATATAAAATGTTTATAGTTTATCTCTCATTCACCAAAGAGTACACCAGTAATTACAGACAAAATATTTTCAATGTCTGTTGAGATAAAAATTAAGATAGCAGCATATTTCTATTAATTAATTTCTTAAAACCCTGAGGGGTAAATAAAGCATAGGTTGGGAAACGCTGCTTTACAAGACATATCTCTTTGATAGATATATTCCTATTCTATACAATAATGTAGCGAATAAAAAAGTTACTTTTTAACTCTACTTTTTTAACACAGTTAATGTGGCCAATTCTGTTATACACAATCTCTAAACTAAACTAAATTGACAGGTTTAAAAATAGTGCTATCCTTTTCCGCAGGTATCACTGTGAAAGAGATAAGGATATATTTAGCCCTGTCATTTTAGTTTAGGTTTAGAGATTGTGTACAACAGAATTAGCCACATTAATTTTCTATTCTATTGAGATTAATTCTATTCTAATAATTCTATTGAGATTAATTTAAAAGTTTCTTATTTTCAAAACTCACATAGACCAATCCAAAGTTAATAAAGTTTTATTTTAATTTTTTTTTAATAAACTAAGCTCAAATATTTTTTAACCAAAATGGGCGACGACTACAAAAAGTACACAAATATTTGGTCGCGATCAAAAATCAGTATAATGACCGGTTCATATTTAACCAGCAGTATTCCAGTCCAATTTAGTATGACTGGAATCATCTAAACGAACCAGTGTCACCCACTGGCATAGTTTGGACAGTTCCAGTTAGAGAATTTACAACTCGATTGCCTAATAATTTCAACAAAATACTGAACCGAATACAATGCAATGTGCTATTAAATATACAAAAGTAATATGATTTCACTAATTATTTAGTGATTTGCATTTGCCTGTTGAGGAGTTCCGTACGGGTTGAATTAATAACTTTCTCTCTGAAGTCGTTTAAATAGAATTGTAATAATGAAGACAACGCCTCCCATACCACTTACTAGAACTGGACACTGGATTAATGTGAACCGGCCGTTAATCAATTATGAATCGTCATGTTGAACATTTTGAACAACGACAAAACGTTTAAGCCTCAACATCGTAAGCAAGGTTGTTTTATGAAAAGCAGATAATTTAAAACACTAAACAATATTTACTCGTGCAAAAATGATTTGTATCACTGAAATTGTAAAGTGCAAATTCGCGTGCGCTACAGTAAATGTTGGATAGTGAAGTTGTTAGATAAAGGTGCACTCGCACTGCTCCAAATTATTTGACAACTTGTTTTTGTACATAAAATAAACGCGTCTCGAAATGAGGGTAGTGCGAATACATCTTTATCCTGCTTGGTTCCCCCGTCTATGTTTCTTGTCCGGTAGATTTTAATCGCTTTGTAAAAACTCCTGCTTCTATCGTAAAAGTTTGTCTGTAGACAGATAAGTGACTCTGTGGTAGGCTAATATTAATCGCATACAAGAAACGACCCGCAATAGCAGCAAGAGGGGTACGCAACGCATTTTTCGATACTGAAAATGGGTGAGGCGTTTGCAGCAAAATTCAGTCGCTTAGGGCGCATCGAAGAAAAGCTGATGACGTCAGCACTCAATTCGGCGTTGACGTTTCGCTTTTTTACGGCGCGTCCGATGCTGATGACTTACGCATTTTCTAATACTGAAATGCGTCTATATTCAGCTGCATCGGGCGCATCGAAGACAAACTGGTGACGTCACCGCTCAACAACAGAACAAAGTTCGGGGTTGACGACTTGCATTTCTACGGCGCATCCGATGCTGATGACTTCTTACGCATGTTCTAATACTGAATCCACTAATATATTCAGCTGCATCGGGTGGATGCTGATAACTTCAGCAGAGTTCGGCATTATTACGGCGCGTCCAATGCTACCGACGTCACACGCATTTTTGAGACTGAAAAATGTACTCTGGCGGCTCTTGCGCCTCCTGTAGGTCTTTCGGTTGTGTGTGATCTCCTTAAGGCTAAGGACAATATGGTGGAATTCCGCGTAAAAACACTCGCGGAATTCCACTCCAATGTGTTGTAGTGAAAATATGTTAAAAGAGTCGCGGAAAAACGCTGAAGATAATTTCTGCGCACGTTTTTCCGCGCCCGCGGAATTCCGCCAGGTTTGTCCTTGGATATAGAGAAAACTTAGGGCAGGGAATTTACCAAGGCAAAAATTTAATGTTTAATACTCTAGCCTCTGCTGTGGAGTGAGTCATAGACAAAATTTGTATTTTTCTTGTTTCTTACAATGTCCTGTGGTTTTGTGTAAAATTAAAGATTTCACATTCAAAGGAAATATTGGATTATTTTATGGCACAAATTTCTGTTTTTCCCGGACTGTACCTAGATAAATATTTATAGTATTTAAACAATAAATAGCAGGAGAGAGAGCGGTAAATTTTGCGGAGGTGCTTGAAAATTTGTAGTATGATTTTTCTGCGTTACCTCGTGTGGAAAGTTAGACCTGCTAGCTAGTCTGCGGTTTTAATCTTTGGTTAACCTACATGTGGTTATTTAGGATGGTTACATTCATTATAACAGCACGTAATAAGTTAAAACATCACAGTGCTATTTAAATATACCAAATATTTTTTGACGTGATAGCGTATTATAAATCGATGAACGCCGGTTACACGTACGAAAAAGCATGACTCATTGTCACGAACCGCGTGCAAGCGAGAGCGCGGAACAAGCGATAGAGAACGCACGATTGGCCTAAGCGTTCTTGTGGCGCATCTATCTCTTTGTTTTCTTATGACGTTATCACGTAAAATTATCGTCTGTGAACCGACTTTAACGACGATAACTAACCAATTTTATTAAGGTATCTATTCGATTACTACTTTGACTACGACATACATAGCCACTGATGGAACAGGGCTAAAGGATGCCATGTGTAAAACGTAGAGATTTCTCGCTCTCAACTTTTGTCAAGCACCTCTTCAATAATTCCCGCGGTCTCTCGGCCCATAATAATTATAATAATATTGTATAGCAATGCAAAGGGTTTATTTAGTTTCACAGTACATTTAATTTTTAGGTTAGTCTCCCTCCCCTTACTCCGTTCGTTTTGACTTGTTCGTACATGTCATGATGTTTTAGATGTGTAATATAGTGATTCGGGTTACATAATATATATATTAATAATAATTAATAATAAAAAAAAGAAAATGTTTAAAAATTTATATTTCCGAAACTCTTTGTTTTGTGTTGTCGATTTTTCACTGTACGTCTGTAGATTTTCGCAGAAACAAAACTATTTCAGCTAATTTCGGCCTATTTCTACTCATACTACGTAATATGTAAATATTACAAAAGTGAATTGATATTTTTCATATTTTGTAGAACGAAAAAATAGTGGAATGTAGTTTTTTTTAAATCTTTTTTTGTGTTAATTTTAAATAACGAGTACCTATAAGAGTTTCCGTTGTAAGGGATCCTAAATATCCAACACAGTTAAAAGGCATTTTAACATAGTTTATGTTGTGCGACAGTCCACAGACAATCCCAGACTATATCAGTCAGGCCAGTCATTCTTTTAGTGTTTGAATAAATTTTTATTAGTTGTAATTTTTCTTTCTATTCAACTAAGGGCTCTCACACAATACTGATACCCTAGCTTGGTGTGGATCCGCCCATTTGGCATCTGCTTGTCTGAGAGAGAGAACATAACTTAAAAAAACTTTTTCAGAAGTAATCATAATGCTAGAAGTAGAGATTTTCGAGGTAAGTGCAAAAAACCGAAAAAAGGGACCTAAAATTCAAAATAGCGGCCCCCCCCTCATATTTTGGATATGTTAAAAAGGAAGGCCCAAAGAACACTAGGCCAATTTCCAAAACTATAAGAATTTTTATTTTTATTTTTCGTAGTACTGTCAGTTTTGTTTCGACACACTTAAAGTAAGACTTACAAACCATTTCTCCTCAGTTGACTTAAAGTGTAAACAGTAGGGCTATTCTCTAAAATACCATCTCGATATCGAAGCTCACTCAAGTGAGATAACTCGCTTCGAAAGCAAACTCACTTCACCTTGGTTGGATATTCTGTAAACATCTGCTACGCACTTGCGAAGTGAAGTGAGTTTGAGTGAGAAGACCTGTACTATCGAGTTTTACAGAGTACAAATTAGCAAACTCATCTCGAATTCACTCTCTATAATTCGAAAATGGCTTTACAGAATAGCCCTGCTGGTCGCCTCTCGCAGAAACGCGTAAGCGACGTGCTCTGAACGGACTTTCTTATGTTTAAGAACTTATTACATAACACACCAAGGAGGTAGAGTAGTTTTTAGATATTTTCGGGAGTAGTCGTCTCTCTTAACTTCTTTACGGCAAGATTCTTGTTAAATCAGTAATGTGTGAGGGCCCTTATAATACACCACTCCCTGAACTCGGTAAAATATACAGGGTTAAATAAAAAATACCAGAAAGCTCTCGGCATGTAATTTTTATCATTAAAACTAACAACTTTTGTTCTACGACTTTTTTTTAACTCAATATTTTGTGAAATATTTAATATTCAATAGTTTACATAGATTATCTCCTTGTAGCTACTCTGTAACATCGGCAACGCCGCACGAACGCACGTCACGTGTCTTGTAGAGCAAGATCCCAGGGCCGCCAGACGTCACGTATTTTCTGACGGATGAAATGTGGACGATTGAGTAGTGTTAGTATGTACTATGATCGTATGCCTACCTGCTAGCTTGGTCAAACGGCCAATTTCCAGGTATCAGGTTATCAAGGTACATAAAAACATTACTTACTTCACGTAAATTCTCATGGCTGATTTTTATATATGTTTTCGAGTGTATAGTTTAAAATAAATTGTCAATACTCCCAGACACTTTCCGTCAGCCATATTGCTTGACAGACGCTTTAAGGGTCTCAAAATAATTAGTCAACTTCACGTAAATTCTGACGCTCCATTTTTATATATGTTCATCCGACAACTATTTTACAAGCTTTGACAAGAAGACAGACCGAGCCAAGGGGCCAATCATCCCCTAAACTAAATTTTAATATCTCTGTGAGTGGGAGCGCGAGAGCATTAGGGTAAAACCCGGATAGACGCCCCACTTTTTGAAAAGGCCTCATAACTTTTAAAATATTAATTTATCACAAATAATATTTATGAATATAGCTAGTTTAATTTTTTGGGTTCCATTATGACTTGTTTTTGTTGTCCTAACGATTACAGATTTTGCAGAATTTAACTTTTCGCAGACCCTTTTTTTTGGGGATAGATGCCTACCTGTGTGGATAGATGCCCCACTATGAAAATACTAAAAAGGATAGATGCCCTATGAAAAAAAATAAGCAAAATACATAGTTTCATAAGGTTTTATTATCTAAATATATAAAAGGAAAAGGTGACTGCCTGACTGATCATCAACGCACAGCTCAAACCACTGAACAGATTGGGCTGAAAGAGATAGATGCCCCGAAGTATATTAAAACTAACAGGAATTTATTGAAAAAAGAAATAAAAATATAAAAGAACATTAAAAATATTAAAAAAAAATACTTGATATATCTATAGGTATATTAGGGGATAGATGCCTCTAAGCCTCTAAGGGCACCTATACCTCGAAAAATCGAGGCAACTATCCTTTTTGATATGGATAGATGCCCTTTTATTTATTAAATAAACTAAAAACTAAAGAGCGATTATTTACACTTAGGTATACACTTATTGAACCAGTGTATTGACATAATAAAAAATATAACAGAATCTTCTACTACTTCAAAAGTTATACAACGGCAAATACTCGCCTCTAAAACTTTGAAGGATTTGCCGCGTTCGCTGCGGAGATAATCACACGCACAAGCGAAACAAATTGTATTAATACAAATGTATGTAGGGGCCTGAGGTTTGGGGGGGCTTGCGCTTCTTATTTAAACTATCAATTTTTAGTCGCGAGTTTGGGAAGTCAGGTTTTTTGACACTGAGGCATCTATGCAACTGCGGCATCTATCCGGGTTTTACCCTATCTACGCGCATGAGACTGAGTGAGACCGACTGCGCTGTTAAGGCCATGAAAATTACTTGAACAGATATTTTATAATTTTTAGAACTTTTGTTGACAAGTAAATTATAGCAACAAAAATAAGAAAAAAAAATTGACATATAATAAATAATACTAAAGTTAGCCGACATTTTTAATTTTTTTTTTTCAATTTATTAATTAGAACTAAAAAAATATTTTTTTAAAATAACACTTATATTTAAATAGCAGCAATTTTTTTAATTAATTATTTATTGGAAATTTGGAAACAAAGTGGAAAAATATTAATTCTTCAATATTTCTTAACAGTGGCTTTTAATCTTCATTATCATCATCGTTGAAATTAGATAATTCATCATCCAGCCAATCTTGAAATTGAATATCTAAATCGTGATCGTCATCATCAGCATTATCCTTATTTTCTTCTGTAAAAAACAAGTTAAACAATGAAGGTCTGAAAAAACTAAAAAGATACAAATAATATGAGAAACGAAAATAATTTACCTGATTTTTTTTCCAGCGACTCACTGAAAAAACCCGGTAATTGATCTCCATCGAACCAATGAAAATCATATTTACCATCTTGTAGTGTCCAGCCTATAGATGTAAAAATACCGGAATAATACGTATTATTCCAAATTTTGCGGTATTATTCCTCAAATATACCGTATTATGCGGAATAATACTCGCCTACAAAAATGCAAGAAGTGTGTTTTACATATCTTCATTATGGGCAATTTTTGGTCATCTGACGTCATATTTTGTTTTAATTATAGGTAGTTTATAGAAAATCAATAAAAAGTACCTACCCACATTACCTACTACACAGAAACTTAAGTATGTAGGTATAACTACCAATACTTATCTATTCTTACTAATAAATAAAATTGAAGTGTCTGTCTGTAATTTCGAAATAACTACCTCATATTAAGCTCATATGGTTATTTGAACTGTACCTTAACTGAAGCACACGGTTTTTAAATTTTGCCGGGGGACAAGGGTGGCGACACCACAAACTTGAGGTTAAGCTTCTATTGACTCCCCACAAATGTCCCAAACATAAAATTGCGTCCTATATTAAATGCAAAGCTCATACATGTAACATTTCAATGGACTAATATAGGTTGGTATATTGTTTGAAATCAATGAAAAAAATGTTTATTTACATATTAAATTGATCTACTCGCTAAATATATCAATATCAGTATATATCACACATTTAAAAAACCCTTACATACTTTATCCGGTACTCGGTAAAATCAAGAAAATGAAAAACATAGTCATCAAAACCAACTGTATTATACCGGAATTTTTGGAATTTTACAGAATTATACCGGATTTTTCGTATTATTCCGATTGGTATTATTCGTATTATTCCAGCTTTACATCTATAGTCCAGCCATTGTTTTCGGGGTTGAAAATATTTATCATCTTCATACTTGCATTATTCCAAAGACTAGCGATATAGCTAGCCCGTCGAAACTGTTCACAAAGCTCACTTTTACAAGGTGGTAAGTTACTGGCATCGAAGTTTCTTAAACGTACGATCTTTGTAACGGCTTCGGGTCTTTCGGGTCTCACTCAGTCTCATGCGCGTAGATAATGCTCTCGCGCTCTCACTCACAGAGATATTAAAATTTAGTTTAGGGGATGATTGGCCCCTTGGATCGGTCTGTCTTCTTGTCAAAGCTTTTAAAATAGTTGTCGGATGAACATATATAAAAATGGAGCATCAGAATTTACGTGAAGTTGACTAATTATTTCTTAAAGCGTCTGTCAAGCAATATGGCCGACGGAAAGTGTCTGGAAGTATTGACAATTTATTTTTAACTATACACTCGAAAACATATATAAAAATCAGCCATGAGAATTTACGTGAAGTAAGTAATGTTTTTATGTACCTTGATTACCTGATACCTGGAAATTGGCCGTTTGACCAAGCTAGCAGGTAGGCATACGATCATAGTACATACTAACACTACTCAATCGTCCACATTTCATCCGTCAGAAAATACGTGAAGTCTGGCGGCCCTGGGATCTTGGACTATTGGTCTCGAGTCTCGACTCTGTGCGCACAGAGTAATGTCACTTTAGAGAAATAACATATTTTTTTAAATTTTTTGTATGAAAAAAATTAATGCGGAATTTTGAAATGTCGTAGAACAAAAGTTGTTAGTTTTAATGATAACAATTACGTGTCCAGAGCTTTCTGGTATTTTTTATTTAACCCTGTATAATAAAATAATGATAAGAATTAAGTAATTATTACTATTGATGGAGAGGAAACAAAAAAATTAATGTTGAATCGTCAGTGTTGCCAGTTGAATTATTTATTTATGTCGAAGGCCACCCGGCTCTAATGGCTGGTTTCTGTCGATCCAGTGGCTTTCGACAGGCATGGTGCAGTAACCTTTTAAATATTGTACTGCCAGTCCAGCGCTGTCTTCCAGCACTATGCCAGCGCTGTCTTCCAGCACTAAATGCCAGCGCTGTCTCCCAGCACTGTATGCCAGCGCTGTCTTACAGTACTGTATGCCAGCGCCGTTTTCCAGCACTAAATGCCAGCGCTGTCTTCCAGCACTATGCCAGCGCTGTCTTCCAGCACTGTATGCCAGCGCCGTCTTCCAGCACTAAATGCCAGCGCTGTCTTCCAGCACTGTATGCCAGCGCCGTCTTCCAGCACTGTATGCCAGCGCTGGATGGAATAGATCACCTATTTTCGACGACCTCCCCGGTGAAGTGGTGAGCGCTGTGGTCTTATAAGTGGGAGGTCCCGGGTTCGATTCCCGGCAGGGGCAATTTTGGATTTTATAATTTTTAAATTGTCTCCGGTCTGGTCTGGTGGGAGACTTCAGCCGTGGCTGGTTACCACCCTACCGGCAAAGCCGTGCCACCAAGCGATTTAGCGTTCCGGTACGATGCCGTGTAGAAACCGATGATATGCATACCTCTTCCAAGTTAGCCCGCTTCCATCTTAGACTGCATCATCACTTACCATCAGGTGAGATTGCAGTCATGGGCTAACTTTTACTTGAATAAAAAAAACCCTATTTAAATGATACGATCCCTTGACAACGTTTTAGATAAGTGTTCTATTCGATCCATTGCTGGCATATAGTGCTGGAAGACAGTGCTGGACGGCTAGGAGAGTGAGTAAGTGAGAGCCTGTCGACAGTAACTGGATCAATAGAAACCTGCCTCACAGGTGTCAACATTGATATAAAAAAAATCAAGATACACAAATGACGGTCAGGTTCAGAATATTAAATAACGCCTCAATAACTCAACGTATAATCAGAAACGAGATCTGTAGGAGAACCAGAGTAACCTAAATAGCTTATATAGAGTTCCTGAGTTGGTAATGGCCAGAATACGAAGCTTGAAGAACCAATAGACTTTGGGGTCCCAAAGTGCAACATAATTGGACACGATCTCGAGCCGTTGGATACAAGCGACACAAGAACGTGTTCTGTCGCGATCCTGGCGAAGTGACACATGATCAGCTGTAGAAGTCGAACGAAGACAACGGTGGAGGCCAACTGAAATTTGAAAGGTCTAGTTTTTAATTCTAGTTTCTATACCCGATAAATAAAAAATAAGTGAAAATAATAATTATTGTCGTACCCACTTTCTGTTTAAGTTCCTATTGAATATAGGATCAGTTCCTGTATACCATCTATCTGTAATGTATCGAAAAGTGTATTTATCTAGTTAATCAATGTTACTTTTACATAGAACAACGTAGCACTGGTGTAACTTATCAGATATATGTACAGGCCTAGTGTCATTTGGTATCTATATGTTGAAAATTGAGCCGTAAAATAAGTAGGTAAAAGATTCTTGACAGTTCATGTATGTAATGTGATAGATGTGGAAAAAGCAAAATTTTCTGGGCTATTCTCAAACCTGTGTATCTTCGGTTTCTTAAATCAGTGTTGATCATAGATAATAAAATCTTTGCGGGTAGTTTGTACATTACGTCTGCATTTGTACCGGGCGGAATGGACCTCATCAACCTTACGCTTTGTATAAACAATGGCACGAAACTCGAGCGCTGACGTTCAAGTGCGTACAGCGTCGTACGAGTGAGCGGGACACAGTACGATTGGAGAGCCAATCAGCGCTTACGACGGATCCGCGAGAGCTAATCAGCAGGGCTATTCTGTAAAGCCATTTTCGAATTATAGAGAGTGAATTCGAGATGAGTTTGCTAATTTGTACTCTGTAAAACTCGACACTCAAACTCACTTCACTTCGCAAGTGCGTAGCAGCAGGGCTATTCTGTAAAGTCATTTTCGAATTATAGAGAGTGAATTCGAGATGAGTTTGCTAATTTGTACTCTGTAAAACTCGACACTCAAACTCACTTCACTTCGCAAGTGCGTAGCAGCAGGGCTATTCTGTAAAGTCATTTTCGAATTATAGAGAGTGAATTCGAGATGAGTTTGCTAATTTGTACTCTGTAAAACTCGACACTCAAACTCACTTCACTTCGCAAGTGCGTAGCAGCAGGGCTATTCTGTAAAGTCATTTTCGAATTATAGAGAGTGAATTCGAGATGAGTTTGCTAATTTGTACTCTGTAAAACTCGACACTCAAACTCACTTCACTTCGCAAGTGCGTAGCAGCAGGGCTATTCTGTAAAGTCATTTTCGAATTATAGAGAGTGAATTCGAGATGAGTTTGCTAATTTGTACTCTGTAAAACTCGATAGTACAGGTCTTCTCACTCAAACTCACTTCACTTCGCAAGTGCGTAGCAGATGTTTACAGAATATCAAACCAAGGTGAAGTGAGTTTGCTTTCGAAGCGAGTTATCTCACTTGAGTGAGCTTCGATATCGAGATGGTATTTTAGAGAATAGCCATACAGATGTTTACAGAATATCAAACCAAGGTGAAGTGAGTTTGCTTTCGAAGCGAGTTATCTCACTTGAGTGAGCTTCGATTTCGAGATGGTATTTTAGAGAATAGCCCTACAGATGTTTACAGAATATCAAACCAAGGTGAAGTGAGTTTGCTTTCGAAGCGAGTTATCTCACTTGAGTGAGCTTCGATATCGAGATGGTATTTTAGAGAATAGCCCTACAGTGCTTACGAACGATCCCCACGACCTCCTCACACCCTGAGATACCCTATTTTCAAATTCTGCGCATTGAAGGTCAGCGCTCGAGTTTCGTGCCGCTGTTTATATTATAGAACTCACTTAGCCCCGAATATAAAAACGCTGCTTAAAATCTAAGTTCACCTAATTTTTTTTAATTGAATGGTATTTTTTCATGAAATAAAACTTACCTGGCGCCACACACAGCGTGAACGTTTGAACACGTGTGGCAGGGGTCTTTGGTATTTGTTCAAAGTTTGAACACACACTTTGCCATTCGGTATCGGATTTTCGAGCGCACATCAAACCGTTCAAAGTTTAAATTCAAATGAAGTGCAAAGTCAGTGCAAGTCTGGCAGGTAAGCAAAGTCGTTCAAAGTCTTTGTTCAAATGTTTGTCTGTGTTTGGCGCCGGGGTTAGCCAGTTTTAGGAAAACTTTCCCGGCAGGCGATTGATGCAATTCGATTTCGAATGAAACCCTCAATTAATAGGACTTTAGGTTTGCTTCCAAAATTGCTTTGTACTTAATAAACTCATTTATTTCTGGATACCTAATACATTTTTTTTAATATGTATCTCCAATATTTATTGTCAGCGATCTTCAAAACTGCGTTTTCTTTATATAAATTGTAAACTAAATTCGGACGGGTGTCGTATTCGGGAATGCAACTTAAAATCAGAATTGAATAATCAACGGTGCTTATTCGGTTGAATTCAAAATCTATACACAAAATTAATATTTCCAAATGTGGGTTATTATATTTTTCAAAATGTTCTCTGCGGAAAAGGGAAAGTACCTTCTACTTTTAAATTAAGTTATCTACTAACTGACAAATGACAAGTTTAATTGAACCATTACAAAGGTACCAACTGAGTGATAAATCATTAAGATCGTAGGGTTGTGAGTGCTCTCCCTCGCCCTTTACAACCTGTTATCGACTATCGACAATTTTTTTTACTGTTCCACACAAGCACAACACCAGAGTATCAGGATCCAGTTCCATAAGGCCTGTGAGTGCGAGCGAGGAGTGCTATAAAATGATTTATGACTCGGTTAGCACGTTTAGTAATGGCTCAATTATAATGAGGTCTTTAGATTAGCAACATTGAAAACGGTTCAGTTCTTCGCCGCGCCGTGGTGATGTGGCCTGGTTCCTTCATATGTCTTGCAGTAGATTATAGCTTCAAGTAGAAAAATCTTGCGAAATAAAAAGTGTAAGTACCTACTGAATAAGCAATTTAAAACTACGCCATTTAGGTCCATCTGATGTTATAATGTTTCGATACTCGAATTCTAGCATCATTGTCATTTCGACAATGATGCAATCGAATGAACACCAGTGTTAATGCTGTTACACTACACCGTATGAAATTAGATTTTGAGTTGTATTACCATCTCGATTTGTTCTCTTGTATATAAAGAAATACTTTTGTACCTGTTCGACCGGATCGTTAGGGTCATTAAGTAAGTGTGGGATTAGAAGAAATAATAATACCCTATCTATTTTGTATTGTAACATGTTAATTTATATCTTCTCAAAAAGGAGATCACCGGCAGCGTGTTTGTAAAAACGCTTTCTATGTTCGTTTTTTTTTTCTAGCGTTATGCCTGCTCTTCACCAACGCCGGCAATCGTCACGATCATCGCACAAACATCCACGCGATCGTCCGTGATCAGGCCGCGAATTCCCTTTGATGCGTGCCCGAAAGCCGACAAGTCGCCGTTCGCCACGATTGCTGACGATCGTGACGACGATGATCGGCGACTGCAAGCGATAAGCCCCCCACACGATCGTGCACGCGTGTAATCGTCTATAATCGCCAATTGTGAAGAGGAGGCTTAATTTAACTCCTTTACAGCCGAATACTAAAACACTTCTTAGAATTTAAGAGCACCTTAAAGTTTAAATTGCCGGGTGTTTGGCTTTTCGCTCGTGCAGCAAATTCCAAAAAACGGTTTATGTTTAAGGGCGCTTTTATATTAATTGAAAGGGTTAAGGTATTCGGCTGTTACTGACATCCGTGAAATACTTTTATCGACTCATTTTTAGTCATAGTAATTAATTCATGTGTTTTTTTTCATTGACTTTATGGTTTACTATGCTCTATAGTCTTTGATATTTATGGCGTCATAGATAGAACATTTATGACTGACTCAAGGCACATTAACGGGAAAACTGGAACGACGCGACGCGTCTTTTCTAAATATGGCGAAGTATTTTTAACCTTAAGGCAACCCGTACACAGGTCTATCTATGATTGTTTAGCCATCTTCATGTAACAACAACCAACCAATCAAGCGGCTTAATTTGTTCTAAGACGTGATCGGGTGATCAATCACCCGATTGATCACCCGATCACGTTCCAAATTGACTACCTCATATATACTAATATTATAAAGCTGAAGAGTTTGTTTGTTTGAACACGCTAATCTCAGGAACTACTGAACCGATTTCAAAAATTCTTTTACCGTTGGATATGTATGTGATCCCTGAGTGCTATAGGCTATACATTATGTACCACGGGCGAAGCCGGGGCGGACCGCTAGTGTTACTATATTTGGGAAGTAGAAATTCAACAATTCCAAAAACAAATCGACGCTAACAAACAAAATTTTACATTTAAATACCTACATCATTGTGGGGATATACCATGGATATACCTACATATTTCAATTTTATTTGTAACATTTTAGAAAAGACGCGTCTTTTCGCTTCTACTCCGCCGCAATGTGACTTGAGCCTATTATATGTATATTTTCTATGTTCGACGCAGACTAGTTTTTTTAATATAGTAATTTAGTTAATGTTTTCATTCTATTTTGTGAATTAGACCAAATATATTCTGGAAAGGGTTCGAAATAATTTCCGAGGCGTATCTATACTTAGTAGTTTTGTCGTCTGATTGTTTTTTTTATAATTTCGGTTTCATATTATGAAAGTCGACAAGTGTGTCTAATTATGTCTAGTAGACGCTTAAACAATAAATAAATACCTGTACGTACCTTCATTCTTTTTTATTTTTCTCACCTGTTACAATTTGTTTCACACCGCACCTCTATCTATAAAGTAAAGCTGGACCAGAAAAATAAAAAATCTCGCCATGTTGCAAATAACTAAATTATTTTACTGGCAACATCAATGTCATTTTTGAACATATCAATAAATGTCACATGGGAATAACTATTAGTTAGTGTTGTAATGGGAAGAGCAACAGTGGCGTTGCTAGAGCAGCCTGTATTTTATTTTATCTTTTTTTTTATTGTAACCATTTGACATTTAATTTAACGATTTAAGTTAAATTTGAATGTTGCCAGTAGAAGCAATTAAAATGGCGAGGTTTTTTATTTTTCTGTTCAGGCTTTAAAACGAGCATGAGCATGGCAAAAGAGAGAGTAGGTACTTTACATATTATAGTTTTCAAAATTATCACAGTTGTATGCTATCCGGCTTGAAGGACCAGTATTAAGAGACATGATTTATTCGACCTACCCACAAGATACAATAACGTTAATTATCATAATTATTCCCAAACGATCGTATAAACTCCTGTTGGGCCACGTGTGCGTTAAATGCGGCCTTTTCCTCCGAATCATCGATTTCGTCTGGCTTTCGACGCCGAGTCTGCTTTTTCTTCCACGCCTCGTGGGTGGCGCTTGCTTCCTGCAAAAAATACATCAGAGTCACTGACCTCTATACAAGTACGCTGCACTGACAATGACTGACTGACTGGAATAATCGACGTAACAATGAAGTTATTTGACTATCGGATGGACTATCGCCATTTTGGCGCTGATTGCTAAGAGAAGTGAGAGTGAACGTACTCGGAACTAATGTGAATGTCACATATCTCATTTAGTTACTTATGATTAACTATATCTGTGGCTATGAAATATTTTCTATGGTTATACTCTTTGAATCTTTATTATCTAAGATATAAGAGGATTAAAGATGGTTACCTAGTACCTACTATTGAATCTTATTTATTACTAGATGATGCCCACGGCTTCGCCCGTGTGGATTTAGGTTTTTAAAAATCCCGTGGGAACTTTTGATTTTCCAGAACAAAAAGTAGCTCATCTGTAGAAACAAGTCCCCAAAACGGAAAAATCCCGTGGGATCCCCACGATTTCGGAATACAATTCCTTACAGAATCAGGGTTGAGGAGTTGGATATGTACCTACTCGAGTTCATTCAACGATAAAGTCTTTAATTGGTACCCCCAATAGCAATTTAAATAACCGAAAGTTTCTAAAACCCATTCGTTTTGGGGATTAGGTCCCCTACAGCATCAGGATTGAGGAGTTGGAATCCAAATTTTTTATAGAACAGGGTCGCAATGTTTCTCTATCGATTAAAAAAAAATTACGCAAATCGGTTCAGAAATCTCGGAGATATCGGTGTACATAGGTAGAAAAACACAACTCCTCCTTTTGAAAGTCGGTTAAAAAAGTAGCCTATGTTACTCCCTGGTTAATTCTCTACTTGTATGTGAAGGTCCCGTCAAAATCGGTTCAGCCGTTCCGAAGATTAGCCCGTTCAAACAGACAGACAGACAGACAAAAATTTTAAAAACGTGTGATTCGGTTATGGTAGCGTTCAAATAACCATATGAGCTTAATATGAGGTAGTTATTTCGATATTACAGACAGACACTTCAATTTTATTTATTAGTATCTATACTAATATAATAAAGCGGAAGAGTTTGTTTGTTTGAACGCGCTAATCTCAGGAACTATTGGACCGATTTCAAAAATTCTTTCACCGTTGGATATGTACGTGATCCTTGAGTGCTATAGGCTATATAAGTACCACGGGCGAAGCCGGGGTGGACCGCTAGTTAGAAAATATAATCTATACTAATAAATAAAATTGAAGTGTCTGTTTGTAATTTCGAAATAACTACCTCATATTAAGCTCATACGGTTATTTGAACTGTACCATAACCGAATCACACGTTTTTAAAATTTTTGTCTGTCTGTCTGTCTGTCTGTCTGTTTGAACGGGCTAATCTTCGGAACGGCAGAACCGATTTTGACGGGACTTTCACATACAAGTAGAGAATTAACCAGGGAGTAACATAGGCTACTTTTTTAACCGACTTTCAAAAAAGGAGGAGTTGTGTTTTTCTAACTATGTACACCGATATCTCCGAGATTTCTGAACCGATTTTAGTAATTCTTTTTTTAATCGATAGGAAAACTTTGCGACCCTTTTCTATAAAAAAATTGGATTCCAATTCCTCAATCCTGATGCTGTAGAGGACCTGATCCCCAAAACTAATGGGATTTAGAAACTTTCGGTTATTTAAATTGATATTGCGGTACCAATTAAAGACTTTATCGTTGAATGAACTCGAGTAGGCACATATCCAACTCCTCAACCCTGATGCTGTAAGGAATTGCATTCCGAAATCGTGGGGATCCCACGGGATTTTTCCGTTTTGGGGACGGGTTACTTAACAAATAAGCTACTTTTTGTTCTGGAAAATCAAAAGTTCCCACGGGATTTTTAAAAACCTAAATTCACACGGGCGAAGCCGTGGGCATCATCTAGTATTAAAATATAAATAATACATGGCGCAGTCGGTAGGATATAGAAGTGGTACCCATATGCGTCCATCACTACGTAATATAGAATGTATAGTCTACAACTCTACATTATTGATCGAAATATTTGAGGTATTAAGGCTATACCTCCAACCGGTCCTGGTATATTTTGTTGCGATACTCATCAGCTTCCCGCTTCTTTAATTCGGTTTCCGCATCTGTTCGTTTATATCTGCAACGAGAATAATTAATAATTTTATATTGATTTTAGATTCAATTTTAAAGACTCAAATCTTTCGTAACGGTTAGTGGAGAGTACGTATTATTTATTAATATTAGATATGACTCAAAAATGGCACAAGACCACGGCGTGTGGAAGTCTCTACAAGAGTTCTACTCCAGCAGTGGACGACTATCGGTTGATGAAGAATATTTCGGTCTGATTTGGGATTTTAACTAAAGCTAGGACTTCTCAAGGTGTGGAAGCACCCGACTACGTACTTGTGGACAAGCAGCTTATGAGCAAGGGTGTGTATAGGATTCTTTGGACGGGTTTCAGCTACGTCGTGTAAGACATCCGGTAATATGTGGCCAAATGTGTTCCACAGATAATTCACCACTTCGGGGTCCAATTTACCTGCAAAGAAGTATAAATAACCTCAAAATGGTGCTGATTATGTTTGATCAATTTGAAAGAACTGAATGAATTGCCGTTTGTTAACCTTGTAAGCGGTGCCTAGTGGTTATGACTTCCGTCTCCCTTTCGGGCGAACCGAGTTCGATCCCCGGCACGCACCTCTGCCTTTTCGGAGCTATGTGCGTTTATAAACAATTGAAATAGGTACCTAAGTATCACTTGCTACAACGGTGGAAGAAAACATCATGAGGAAACCTGCATGCCTGAGAGTTCTCCATAATGTTCTCCATCTTGTGAACTAATCCGCACTTGGTCAGCATGTTGGACTACGGCCCAAACCCTCTTTGAGAGGAGACCTGTACGCTGTAGTGGACCAGTAATGAGATGATAATGATGCACCTTGAATATTCACAGGTTCAACGGCAGGCAGTTTGACCACATCAGTGGGGTCTTTGACCAACATCCGGCACTCCTTATTGTAGTTCTCCGAGTGCCCACAGTCCTTGGTATGTTTCACGAATATATCATTCTCTATTTTGTAGGAGCTCGAGCAAGGTGCCACTTGGTAGAGCTTCTCTCGGGTCTCTTTGTCGATGTAGAACCGTCCCATGCAATCGTAGAAATGTTCATCTTTGTCGGGGACCTATAATACAACTTTGCTGGCAGGTGTTATTGTAATGTCCTTGCTTACCACAAGACATAGATGTATTTAACATCTTTACGTCCCTAGTACGGCTGGTATAGCTTTCGCTAATCTTTTTCAGTGCTATGAACTACGCAGCGAGATCCATAAAATCAGCGATCAATAAAAAAATAGATAAGCTTGATAAAGTGCGCGCGCAGGTGGGCTTCGTCCCGCTGATACCTGAAAGCGGTCGGAGCATCGAAACGCGGATAAGTTCACAGCATTCAAAAATATTGGCGAGGACTGTAATGTACATACCTACTCAACATTTTCAATTAGCAAGTGCGGTTTTGTGCCGCCGCGCGGCATCTTAATTACTCACAACTTCGTATAATGTCGCAATGGCAACATTACTTAGGTAGAACTACGTACCTAATGAGATATTAGATTTTCGAGTGAAGTGTCAACCCGTGCTTAATAACACTTGAATAAGTCTTTAACAATGTCTTTTCTTTCAGTATACTACGGAACAATTTTCTAATTCATGAGAGTGCAAGAGATTTTTCACTCTGACGAATCAGTAAACAGCAGCTAGTTTTTTGTTAATTGAGAGAATGGTGCTCGCTTCGCTCGTAATAGGTTCTTACGTCAACGAATTCCCCTTGGCAGTTGACGTGGTACACACTGAGCCCGTGGTTGAACACGTAGCACTGGTGCCCGTACTCGTCCATGTAGTATCTGCCTATGTTGTCCGAGTAGAAGATTCTGTCCGGACCTAGAAAATATATCCGAAGCGGAAGAAACTTAATCAAAAGAGAAGGAGATAAGATAGATATTTGAATGGTAACCAATCAAAGTCAAACCATAGCGTAATGGTTGTCAGGCGTAGATCGAAAACCGAAAGGCCGACGACGGTTCAAGCCCCACCCGTTAGAATACTTGTGTAACGAACGTCACCGCGCGCAACGCAATTCTTTGCACTGGCAGTTAGTCGGTAGCTGACATGTCGGCTGTCGCCGCCGTTTTGGGCATAGACTTGTCAAAGTGAACTACTTAAATCATAGAGGTAATAATAATAAGTAGAGTTGGCATACCTACCTTAAAAACGTGCCAAAAATACACTCACACACGCACAATCCTGTAACATAAAATGGCGCGTGTTCATTGTGATGTCTCAAGTTGTGCGTGTGTGAGTGTTCATGTATACATTTTAAGGAGGCCATCTTAAGTCACGAGTCTGCCACGATCTGTTTTATTGTTATGTTTAAAAATGTAGTGTTGTCTCTTACACACTTATGAAAATTTTGATAAGCTTGAGCTATTTTCCGATCCACTAATTTCTATAGGACATTATGCCAGCTCCATTTATTATTATTACTAGCGACCCGCCCCGGCTTCGCACGGGTAGTAGAGCATATTATGCGTAGGTACTACCCGCTCAGGGATTAGGCAGCGTTTTCGATGAAAGCTCCCAGGCGGCTTGACTTTTTACGATATTTTCCACAATGAACTTACTATATCTCACCTTATACCCGAATTACTAATTCCGTGGAATTCTGACGTTTCATAATGTTACCAGAGATAAAACAATTCCCACAAAAAAGATAAAAAATTCAAAACTTATGCAAATACAAATCAACTGCTGCATGTAGATATGACAAATGCCTGACAGACACTTCATGGTGACAATGTCATTCGACTTCCATTTTTGAATAAAATTTTTCAATGTGCTTCTTTTGTTTTCTATTGCTGTTAGTGTGCACTTTCTAGTTTCCATTCTTAGGAATTTCTATTTTAGGGCAAAACAATTAATATTATTAAGCGGCTTAGAGCTTTATATGTTGACAGGGAATTAAAGTAGTTTGGGGTAAAATCGTACTTCGTAGATGTTAACCCTGTTTTCCATATAAATAACTCATCTGTAAATGACAATGACAGCTGTCAGAATTAAGTCGATATTAAGTCAAAAATAAGGAGAAAAAATAAATATTTCAAATCAAATAAATTACAGTGTATTTGGGACATAAAAAGGTAAGTTTTCACCAGATTCCGTGAAAAAAAAATATTTATTTTAAAAGATAAAAATAAAAAACCAAAAACTTGGTTTTTTGAACTTTTCACATAAATTTTGAGGTTATGTGAAAAAAGTGTAAATACAAAAGTTGTAGATCTTTTTATTACCTACAACTTTGCTATTTGATTTTTTTCCATAGGACTTCTAATTTTGCCGGAAATCGAGATAAACCGTTTTTTAACCATAAAACTCCCCCCCCTTTTTTCCCGAGCTCAGATCGCCCGTAAATTATTTTTCCTTGTATTTTTATAATATTCTCCTCCTTTTCCAATGGGTTTCATCCTACGTACTGTGATTTTTTTTTTGGTTTCAAAAATTATCGACACTGGGCTATATAATAGGGAGAACCGCGGCCACCGACGCGCTTATTAGGCACGCTCCCGCCGCGCCGCCGCAATTTTTAAATCTGTAATATCTTCGTAAGTATTCATTTAAATCATATGCTGTAAAGGGCCATATGGATTTATATCAAATCAATAATGTATTTAAGGTATTTAATTAGATAAGGATTAATGCTGTATTGGTTGAAATCGCTTCGAAAATTAGCCATTATTTGTCGTAAAAAGTAAATGACAAAAAAATGTTATTGTGGGATATCCATAAGAGATAGACATATACCATCGCGGACTTTTCTGTAGACCTTTTCAATGTGTACAATACTTAGTACATTATTTTGATAAATCTCGTAGGGTTCAGCCTGCGTTTGCAATGTAAGCAGAAAAAATGTAATTATTTACGACATCACATTAGAAACCTCAAAAATAACAGTATTTCTCCACTATTTAATGGATGTTATTATACATATAAACCTTCCTCTTGAATCACTCTATCTATTAAAAAAAACCGCATCAAAATCCGTTGCGTAGTTTTAAAGATTTAAGCGTACAAAGGGACATAGGGACATAGGGATATAGGGACGGAGAAAGCGACTTTGTTTTATACTATGTAGTGATGTCTATGGTAGCTGACATGTCGCCGCCGTTTTGGGCATAGACTTGTCAAAGTGAACTATGTATTTAAATTGAGCTAATGTTGTCAGCGTCAGCTGTTATAGAATCTTAGAAATAGCAACTGGCCGGTACTGGATGCCGGCCGGTACTGCCGGACTCTCCCCTACACTATATTCGTAACCACTTCTAACACAACCTTTCGCTTATTTGGAGGGGAAAGGGGAATATTAGTCAAGTAACATGTTCATCATGGCTAAAATATTCTTTAAAAAAAACTTAAGTACCTAAGTACTTTGACACTTTCTAGAAACTATATTCTACTGTGTGTGTTTTGTGATATATATCCGTAAAATTAAGTACCTAGGTAATACGGTTATATTAGTACCTATAGGTAACAAGTATATCCGTAAAAATAAGTAACACGGGCTCAAAGATTTGTATTTTTCGAGCAAATAACTTTACTACTTAAATAACTAAACTTTGTACCCCTCTACTTATAATTAAGGAAGTTCGCTATTTTTGTAATTTAGGTATCTACTTAAATAGGGTATTTGACAACATTGAAAATATACTATTGATTGTGGTCATCTTATCAGAAAATAGCCTAAAAAAGACATATTTCACTCAATCACACTAAATTATGTAATTTTACGCGATATTTTGCACGAAATAAAACATTATAATTTTTGAAATTTTATCAGACACGTGAACGCTCTGTGATTGGTTGCTACTCTGGTGACGTCACTTGAAATTATTATACTTGAGAGTACACTTTACTTGGTCGATATAATTGAAGTTTATCAACCAATCGAAAGTAAACTTTAAATTTAAAAGAATAAGATTGATATTAAAATAGCATTATTAACCTCTTAATTTCACTTATTTGGTGTGACTTTCTAGCGCATATACTCTACAATACACAATTGTTTTCATACCAATAATTAGATAAACTCTTCCACTAATAAATTATCACTAGATAAACTCATAACTTTTCTTTATTTCCTCACAAAAACAAAAGATTTGTACCTAAATACACAAGTGTTTTTCGCGCCATCCGTCGTAACTAATCACGCAGCGTGCTCTGTCGCACGCACCGAGAGCGAGCGAGAAAAGTGATGATGCTAATATTTTTGCTATGTATTTATTACATAATTAAAGATTGTTATTTTTCTTGTTTCCTCTCCCGCATTCCATTTATTGCATTTAACTTTGTATTTATTGTATTTAACCTATTTAATTACTTTTAATTTGTATTTAACTATTTAATTATTGTTACTGGATAGCTACGCTGTTTTGTTGTGGTTTCTGGTTATGTAACCCATACTGTGCCCATACATACTCTGACCTCTGTGTGTGAACCTATAAACTTGCTCATTGGTTTGTGACGTCACGCGTATCATGTGATCAGCGCTATTACAGAAATGTCGTTTTTGGCGCGGTTTTCAAAACTTAAACTTTATCATTGATTTAATTCTTAATACTGTAGATATTCCGAAAAATATCAATGTAGTGTGTTTTAATAAGTAATAAAGAATAATTTAAAACTAATTCCAAAAATTAGTCAAATAGCCTATTTACATACCTCGGACGCTGAAGAACGTGTGCAAAGTTTTTGCCGCGTTCAGTTTCAGTTCGTTAATTTCTTCCAATTTTTCTTTAAATCTTTCGCCCATAGTCACCCAACATTTCCGTTTGGGTGCTGGAATTTCACTATCTCTAAAACATTACACGACTTCATTCAGTTATGGCTACAAATTAATATCGAACGAAAGTTAAATGTTTGAACATAAGCAAGAAAGCCTCAATAGCGCAAAGGTCGGGGTGAGGACTGAAATGTCAAAGATCGGACACGGTTCAAACCCGTGCAACTATTGTCGTATGTACGTAGATACTCCGCGCAAACTTTGTTTAGAACAAGTTTAAATTAAAAATTAAATAAAACCCCGACATCCGCCATTTTGTGGTGGCGGCCATCTTATCTTGGATTCGCATAGTGCTATTCTACTAGTCAAGCCCTTAGCCTTAGCCCAAGAGCGATACGGAGGAACAGACAGACAGACACACACACACACACACACACAGAGACACCCACAGACACACACACACACACGTCAAACTTATAACACCCGGTCGTTTTTGCATCGGGGATTAAAAAACGGTTTTACGGAAATGTCCAAGTTTTTCGTTTAGTTAGTGGGGAAAAGACGAAAAATACCTAAATAAGTATTGACAACTGCGTGTTAACCTACTTCATAGAATTGAAAAGATTTTCCTGTTCCAACACACGGTTCTCTTCCTCCTGTAGCTTTTTCATGCATTTGTGGATTTGTTCGAACTCGCGTATACGATCCTCCCAGTACTTGTACTCCTCTTCGAGACGATGGATCGGGCGTTGCTTCGAATCCTCTATTTTGTCTTTTAAGATTGCCATACTGCGTTGCACCTGTTCGAATTTTAGAAGAAAATGAGGTCTGCAGAAATTTGTTCAAACCATCAAGATGGCAATATCGAGGGCAAGAGCAGCGTCAGTACCTACATGAAAATACATATATTTGTGACCCAGGAACACCCGGGAATCAACCGAAAAATTTTTACACATCTACCCACAGAATACTCGTATACTTAGGTACTCCTAGCGGCCTACGCTTGGGAATATCAAGATCTTAGCATCTTTTTTACCCGACTACGGCAAAGCCAAAAGGAAGGGTTATGATTTTAGCAGCCTATTTATGTATGCATGTATGCATATAGAATGTACATATGTATGTATGTATGTGGCCGATTTTTGTATGAGATTCTGTGTGTACCACCGTAGCGCCTAAACTACTGGACCGATTTTAATGAATGAGGTGTCTATTGATTCGTTGTTATGGTCCGGGTGACATTTTATTTACGAAAAAAATCGAGAAGTGACCTTCGCACGGCTTCTAGATTATTAGTTTCGGATTTATATAACAGATGGCGCCACTAGTTGCTTGCCCCACGATTTTGGGTTTCGTTTGCGTAGTCGTGTTTTAGTTTCCGAACTTTAAACTTGTTAATCCTTGGTAAACAGTAAAATAGCTACAATTAAAATGGATAAAGATAAGGCTGAATTCATCGTAACAGCAGAGTGCTTAGTCTAAGATCGGAGCACTCGAAAACGAATTCGAAAACTATTGATCGAATCACAAGTGAATTCAGAGCAAAATGAACTCAAATACTCGTATTTTAAAGTCGTAATTCCATAGTTCGAATATATATTTTACAACATTTCTGCTTGGGGCGCTCGTTGTGTTCGAATGCTGAATGTATTGGCGAACTCAAACCTTAATACAAGCCATTTTAGGTCTATTTTACTCTGAAATCGATCAATAGTTTTCGAGTTCGTTTTCGAGTGCTCCGATCTTAGACTAAGCACTCTGGTCTTAAAAGGGTTTGTACAGAAAGATCTTTCAGTTGGAAACTTATATAAATTATTTACCTCAGCAAGTTCCACAGAGGGGCGATTATCTTCTCGGGAAAGCGTCAGGTGTTCTTTATTCTTCTCATAGAGGCGGATGAATAGATCGGACACGCACGAATCAGCCTGCTCCCGCATCGAGCGTACATTGTTGCGCAAGCGATTAAAGATCTCTTCGATGCTTACGCGAATTCGATCGACCTGAAGAATATCTAAAATGTAACCGAACGTAATTCTGGGATTGTTTTATTTGATGGCAAATTAGTCATTGAGTCTAGAAGTCTAAGATGGGAGCAGGTTGACCTGAGGTTCTGTAAACCCTAACGGTTTCGACGCGATATCGTTCCGAAACATTTTCACTGGTATCAGACAAAAAGACTACAGGTAGTTTTTTTCTACTTACCTTCTTTTTTTAACCCTCGACCATTCCCTCGACGCAAAAACTACGGGGTGTTATAAGTTTGACGTGTAGGTATGTATGTGTGTGTGTGCTGTTCCCATGTAGCGCTCAAACGGGTGAACCAATTTTTTTGTTTGAAAGGTGAAATAATTATTCGAGAGTGTTGTTAGCTATGTTTGATGAAAATCGATCCAAGATGGCCGCCGCTACAAAATGGTGGATTACATATTTTTGCTACTTTTTACGACGACAATTATTGCCACTAATAATTCATTTTGCCGTAAAGGCTATGGAATGCAGGCCAAATCCTTGGAAAAAAAATATTCTTTGATTTCTCAAAATAAATTGAAATAAGTATTCAAATAGATGAAAAGCCATACTAACCACCAAACTCAACGCATAAGAGATATAATTGTATGTGAAGACAAACACGTCGTTTTTTCTTTTTAACGATTTAGTAAAATGTTCGTTGGCGAACATATCCACTTTTTCTTGTTTATCAAGCCTTTTCAGACTTTGGATAAATTCTTCAAGACTTTTTGTAAACGTTTTATATTTCTCTACTATCTCATTGTATGCTTGTTCTTCTAATTGAGTGTTAAGAGGAAGGAATTCGTTTTCAAAATCAGTTTGTTTAATTTTATGCATCAACATAGTTTTATGTGCCATTCCTAATAGTTCATTTAAGTTTATGCAATGGATACACCTATCTGCTTTCATAATTGCACCGTCCATTATATCAGTCCAATAGATATTAAAACTGTTGACTATTGTCTTGACTTCACCATAGTAAGTGTGGTAACTTCCTTCATCAAAAGTTATTGAATTGAGCTTACGGATGTATTCTCTTAATTTGGGGGTTATATCTTCGTCGAGGAGATAAATGTAGGGATCTTTGAGAGCCAATTCTCGCATTTTGTAGATAAATTGTTTATAAATATCCATTATGAAATTGAAAAACAAAATTTATTATTTTACAAATATAATAAATCATTAATCAACGACAATTTTACAAAAAAATAAATCAGAGTTATCTTTTCTTTTTCAATGGAAATTTTTGAACGCAACTGATACGTCAATTTGACAGTTGACGTTATTATTTGTCAAGTGTCATGCCACTTTGACAACAATTTTTTGTAGGTTATGTCATATTTTTTGTGTAAAATTAAGAAATAAAGCAATAATTTAGATTTTTAGTTTTTTAAAAAGCTTATTATGGCTACGTAATAATTGATAATGACTTCTCAGTATAAGAAATTCACAAAACTTCTCGTAAAGTGGCCTGTCGACGCTTCTAAAGGGGAAAGGTGAGGTTACGTTATTTCTGCCTTAGATTTTCGGCTATTTTTCTTATAAATTAAGATTTTATAAGCACAGTTCCGTTTGGGTAATGTAACGATATAGTAATTAGGCCGTCCATTGTAGCCTCTCGTTTTTAAATAGTAAAATAACATATCTCAATTTTTGTCATAATATTGTGGTAAGGAATAATACTTACTTACTTAATAATAATTATAAAATCGCATTATCCTCGACCTACTGCAGAGAATATTTACAAAAGCACAGCTCTAGTTTTTCCTAAAAACGGCACCTGTATGAACTGATTTTATTTTAAAATTGACATTTATAAATTTCAGAGACCTCGGAAAATTCATCCGCAACAAAGTAAAAGTTGCTTTTGAGACAACAGACAAAGTAAATTTGGACTCAGAACTTTGCAATCGCCAGTACAACTCATTAACCAAACTAGCAGATAACCACTATAGGAATAAATACAAAAGAACTAGGCACAGTACTGCAACTGGTCTCAGCGGAGATGAGTGCAACCTTATACTATCAACTGAAGTGCTGGACTATTTAAAAGAGGAGAACAAAGGTTTCTTTAGAAAAATACTAAACAAAGACTAAAAATGTTACTAAAATACACAAAAAATTTTAATCAGATACTTTTGAGAAAACTTCATACAAATCCATATAAAGATCATACACCAGTGATGTTAAATGAAGTTATCAAACATTTGAAACCGACAAATGATGAACTGTATCTAGACATGACGTTCGGAGCTGGTGGTCACTCACAAAAAATACTTGAATCGGCCAACTGTCGCATGCTAACCCTTGATAGAGATCCGATAGCGTATGAAAAAGCTAAAAAGTTAGCTGAGGAGTACCCAAATAGAGTTACGCCATTACTCGGTAAATTCAGTGAACTGCCATCACTTTTAAAAGGTATAGGCATTAACCAGTCTTCAATCGATGGAATATTGTTCGACTTTGGTTGTTCGTCTATGCAGTTAGATACCAAAGAGAGAGGATTTTCAATAAGCAAAAATGGATATCTTGATATGAGAATGGATGCAGGACGGGACCCTAACCAAATAACAGCCAGAGAAGTGTTAGCAACAGCTAACGAACACGAGCTTTATAAAATTTTCAAAATATACGGAGAAGAAAAAAAAGCTGCAAAGATTGCCCAAACAATAATACAAGCCAGATATATGATTAAAAATATAGACACAACTCACGAATTAGTCGATGTTGTTGACTCATGTTGTCCTGATGAATTCAGATTGGACAAGTTACAGAGACCACAGTCGAATGCTACCAAAGTATTCCAAGCACTACGTATTTTCGTAAATAACGAATTAAATGAACTAAACTATGGCATGGTACTAGCAAAGTACTATTTAAAGTTAAACGGAAGACTTGTGACATTATGTTTTCATTCGTTAGAAGATACTATCGTTAAAAGGCATATAGCTGGGAATATAGTTAACGAAACAGCAAATCCTGTTCCATTACGATATCTGAGCCCAATGTTAGTTCAGGATCAAGATACAATAAATCAGTTCTTAGATTCCCCATGGAAAGCTATTAATAAACATGTTGAAGTTCCAACAGATGAAGAAGTTGATAGGAATCCAAGAAGTCGGAGTGCTAGATTAAGGGCTGCGATTAAAATAAAATAGTGTGAGATATCATGTGTACAAACATTTGTGTTAAATGTAATACCGTTAAATTATTACCTAGATTTAGAATATTGTAATTAAATAAAAATAACATGAAAATTTGTAAGAATTATTATTTTACAACACAATATATACAGTTTGTAGAACCAATAAAAGTGGGGTCAAGGTGCTCAAATGGCAACACTGTACCAGAAAGCGCAGCATTTGAAGACAGCCATAGTGTGGCCATAGAGATTCTGCCTAACCTATCAGTTGGGACAATGATGATTTTTAAAACATAATCTATCCTTAATTTATAGGCTGAATAAAATAAAGTCTAAATTCACGTTATATATTTTCATGAATATAAAAGCAAATATGCAAATAATGTTTTTATTAGACTTAGAATAGAATAGAAAAGTTTTTAATTCAAATAAACTTTTACAAGTACTTTTGAATGGTCAATTGAATCTACCACTGGTATTGAAAATGTCAGGTGCTCACTCAGGATTTGAACTTGCTATCCTTTTGGGATATCTTTATAACTTGGCTATTGTGGAAATAAAACAACGAAAGGAAACTAGTAGGTCTCTTTATTATTAGTATAATCTATGCAAAGAGCCACTGGTCCCACTGCTTTGTCCTACTGGTGGGACAATGCGATACCACCAATCACCATGTACCAACCACACGTGGCCCCACTAAAGGCACATAAACAAAAATTGGGTTTTTGGGTACTTTGGGTAGTATAGATATACATAGATAGATAGTATATATAGATAGATAGTACAAGCTGTGATAGCCTAGTGGTGAGGACGACCGACTTCTAATCGGAGGTCGTGGGTTCGATCCCGGGGCACTCACCTCTGACTTTTCGGAGTTATGTGCGTTTTAAGTATTTAAATATCACTTGCTTTAACGGTGAAGGAAAACATCGTGAGGAAACCTGCATGCCTGAGAGTTCTCCATAACGTTCTCAAAGGTGTGTGAAGTCTACCAATCCGCTTGGCCAGCGTGGTAGACTATGGCCAAAACCCTTCTCACTCTGAGAGGAGACCCGTGCTCTGTAGTGAGCCGGTAATGGGTTGATCATGATGATGATGATGAGGGTAGTATAGCATGAATGAAAATTAGTAAGAAAATGTTAACTATATTTTTACAACTTTGTTAAATTGATAGACAGTGTTAAAGTGTAGTGAATATTTGAATAATGTACCTATTAAGTTGGACCACGAGTATCTTGCAGTCCCACCCGTGGGACAAGGCAGTGGGACCAGGAACCTGTTACTATAATTTATTTGACATTGGTAACTACCACTAATTTAAAGTTAGGTAAATAATTACTCTTTTTATCATAATTTTATACTTAATTATTTATTATCATCATCATAATTGGAAGCTAATACACGGAAAATTTTATAAGAAAAAAGTGAACATAAAAATATATATAACCTATTAATGTATTATCTAAGTCACGTCGTTTGAAGTTTTCGTAATAAAAATGTATGAATTCACGTCGCGAATTATTGGCATAGGGTGAGTAAGGTTTGGATTACATGACTTTGGAATCCTGTTCCAAATATAAATTATACGAACGTGAGTTTTAAAGTAGTCTGAATAACGAGCGACGACGTGAGAAATTCGATTGTAATCAAAATATTCAAGACAACATTTATTTATTTTTTAAATTGTAAAATACATTAAGTATTATTATACTTTTTTAATGTTTGTTTTGTGTTCTAAATATTTTTTTTTTTACAATATTTCAATCTGAAAAGTTTTAACAAACAATATTTATATGACTATTAATTCTAAGTTAATAAATACATAATTATCTCATATATCTTAATATATCTTCTGTACTTTCATTTGTAAGTTCATAATTATTAAAATTAATTATTATTTATCATACTTTGAAAATAAATACAAAAGTTCACTTTTAATATTACCTTTTTAATTTACCCACAGTGCACAAAATCTTATACGATACGTTAACATTTATTATTTTTGATTTAAGTTAACCTAATATTATGCAAACATCAACATTCATCAATGATAAGGATTAATTTGAATGAATACATCAGTCTATATGAAAAATATGAATGCTGTTCAGTTGTTCACACAAAAATCCCACCATTGGAATGTGGTAATTTTAATATTGGAAAAATATAACATCATTTACAGAAGGCCGAGCTCATACAGTCGCGTGTGGTTTGATCGACTATTCTAAACTATTATTTTTATGTTATTGTCGGCCAAAAGGTACATTGTAGCAATAATGCATCGGAACCTGGCAGTGTTTTTATAAAAGCTGAATAACAATATCTAACCATTATAGCATTCTTAATTTTTTATTTCAATTGTTCATAAATTTTTGAATTGATTAAGTAACATACTAGTTTTGTTCGGAATCGAATAGATATTACAAGAATCATCAATCTACTATGCTCAAGAGATCGCAAATGATAAAGTAGACGCAATTATAAAGTTAGAAGTTACGTCTCAAACATAAAAAGCATAACAACTGTAAAGTAATTTTCTTTTATTTTATGGAAAAGAGTGGAAAATTCGTCTTTTGTAAATATATACTTGTCATATTTATTAATAACTATGTATTTAAAATTAAATTACACATTTCTAGGACATATGTACACTTTACATATTTTTTGATCATGATCGTTAAATATAATCTTATTGCATTTTTGTTGTTCATATTGGCATCAATTAGTGTGTGACAATTAATGAATGAAAATCAAATCGAGTCTTTTTTTGTGAATAATTCAATAAATCGCAACGTGAGTTACAACTGGCTCGACTCACGTTATAATTTATCGAGTTACGCGTCATTCGAATTTCGAACCACTTTCGATAAATAATGGTGATTTTTCAAATAAGAGTGTTGCGTGGTTGACTCGAAAATTTAAATATAAGTCGATTAGATTAGCTTACATTATATAAATTAAATACACATAGTGTTATTGGAATTAGCTCATCAAGTGTACAGAAAGATTTCAATAACAAATCACGAATTAAATGGATCAGGCATGTGCATAACATTACACAGCCATATGCTTGATTGAACGAAATAAAATAAAATTTCATATTCTGTTTAGTGTCCATTGCTTAAAATGACACATGATTTGAACCTCGTACATTTAGAAATGTCCGCTTTTAATTTCTACGGCATCTTTTCGGCGTTTCCCCCGACATACGATTTTTATAATAAAGTTTTGTTTGATTTATTGCGTATGTCTACTTTCGGAGTTTTCGTCGGCCACTCGTATATCCCACATGTTTAGAAATGTCCTCGTCTAATCTACATTACGAATACCTACTTTCGGAGTTTTCATCGGCCACTCGTACGTCCCGCATGTTTGGAAATGTCCCCGTGTAGTCTAGTGGTCACTCGGTCACTCGGCGTCGTGTTAGCTGCGGTTGACGGAGGAGAGCACGTTGGCCTTGGCGCGGTCGGTGGCCGCGGCGGCGGCGTCGCGCATCTCCTTGAGCGTGTGCGCGACCGGCGCGACGGCGTGCGGCGCCGCGCGCGGGTACATGCCGTGCAGCACGTGGTTGAAGCCGTTCACCTGGTGACGACATACAACACTGTTAGTTTAACAGAATCCTACTCGGTTAGTTTAACTGAATCCTACTTGGTTAGTTTAACTGAATCCTACTCCGTTAGTTTAACTGAATCCTACTCGGTTAGTTTAACTGAATCCTACTCGGTTAGTTTAACTGAATCCTACGCCGTTAGTTTAACTGAATCCTACTCGGTTAGTTTAACTAAATCCTACTCCGTTAGTTTAACTGAATCGTACTCGGTTAGTTTAATTGAATCCTACTCGGTTAGTTTAACTGAATCCTACTCGGTTAGTTTAACTAAATCCTACTTCCGTTAGTTTAACTGAATCCTACTCGGTAAGTTTAACTGAATCGTACTCGGTTAGTTTAACTAAATCCTACTCCGTTAGTTTAACTGAATCCTACACGCTTAGTTTAACTAAATCCTACTCCGTTAGTTTAACGGAATCCTATTTGGTTAGTTTAACTGAGTCGTACTCGGTTAGTTTAACTGAATCCTACTCGGTCCCTCCTACCGACTCACCATCTGGTTACAATTCTTCCGGAACCTGTCGAGTCCGAACGCGCGGATGGCTCGCGAGAAGCCGAACACCTGCGAGTCGATCCACGCGGAGCGCCTCGCCACCGTCTGCCCGGGCCCGCACGGCCTGTACTCCACACGCTCCACCACACTCTGCAGATACAAATAATTTGAATGTGGAACCTGCCACAGTTACCATAACAAACTCTGATTATACAGCCATATGGAAGCATAGCGTGGCCGATCGTGAGACAGCGATATTCAAGTACTTATTATATCGTCCTTGGAAGTTATGTACATATTGATATTATAATACAACCCACCATTTTGGACAATAAGTTTACCAAGAAAAATTGCTTTTAATTTACAGAACAAATCAATATTTCTGTAAAAAACTTGAGACTAATATATAATATAATAACCTCACTTCACGTTGTTTGTCACAATCTCATAGCTATCTCACATCAAAATACGTTTTGCCAAACAAAAAAAACTGGCCACAGTGACAAGGACAAAAAATCATTCGTCACGTTCTAATAAGGGATTAGTTGCATAAAGCTATCTTGTTTTAACAGTATGAATACCATCTAGGAGTCCTCTATCTATGATAACAACTCTTTAAGGACACAATATGTCTCTTTTCTTAGAGAGAGAGAGACAGAGAGAGAGAGAGATATTTCTTATAGGAGAGACGGGCACCGCTACGAACAACGTAAAGTCAAATCGGGTAACAATGGTATAATATGATAGTGGTGGTTTTTAGGATGTTTAAAGGTTTAAAGGTCAAAAAAATATAAAAATAGACATAGATTTATTTTAAACCGTTCTTTTGTTCTAGACCAAAGTACATATGGTCCGTTTCAATAGAGTTGAGCTAAAATGTAAACTAACACACCTTTTTGCTAAAAAACTACAGAATGGATTGAAATGAAACTTGGCACGATTTAAGTTTGTAGTATAAACTTAAATCGTGCCAAGTTTCATTTCAATCCATTCTGTAGTTTTTTAGCAAAAAGGTGTGTTAGGTTACATTTTAGCTCAACTCTATTGAAACGGACTATATAATATAAAGAAATTATACATAACACAATGTTACCCCCTCCGTTTGAGGGTAACATTGTGTTATGAACAACTATCATAATATTATAAAATTCTGTAATAATTATATTTTCTGTAATAAAGATATTTCGCGGATGTTAATATATGTAATAGATTTAGTGTAGATTTCCAAACGTTATAAAGAAAACAAAATAATACAATGTATTTCTTAAGTTTCTTAATCATATCAACGTGAACTATAGTTAAAAATTGACCCGAACGAGTAAACAAAGGTAACCTTGACCTTTTTTTTTTAACAATCAACATTTAGTATGAAATTATAAACATACTAATTATCAAAATTATCGTGGGACAAAGAGCTAATGAATTATAGTCTACTAAAGATAATGTAAAATGATATGATGAGTGCTAGGAGCAAAATAGTGATACAGGTGATAATACAGAAAATACAAATAATGTTTTTATAAGTAATTCGCAAGAATTCGCTTTAAGTTTACGATGTGAAATTTTGTTCTATGGAATTTTATCTTAAGTCTGTTCTATCATGCACTTGAACAGTGATTTTTATCTTATAAGACGTGAAAGGCACTTTTTCCTTTAATATGATGTAGCAATTGATGCAATATGTACACAGAAATCCTAAGAATAAGGCCTAGAACCTGTGTACGCGTGACCTTGTCGCCATAGTGAGGACGCGGACATCGCAAGGGCGACGATGTGCGAGGTAAGCGAACGATGCAACGCGTTTGCTACCTTAAGGTGGTACGTTTTCCATACTAATTTATTATTACCATTTAAGAACGAATGGATTATTTGTTTACACTGAAATTACATCGCACAGCCTTAATTTAATGTTTAATTTGCGGAAAATTTTATTTACATAAAGAAAACATTACATAAACAGCTAAAGGTGAAGTAAAGCCATCTCGGTCAGCTAGGCAAAACAGCGTTTAATAGATGGCTATTAATATAATAATTAAGCTGTCTATGTAATGTTTTCTTTATGTAAATATAATTTCGCGCAAATTAAAAATTATATTAAGGCTGTGCGATGTAATTTCAGTGTAAATATATAATCCATTCGCTCTTGAATGGTAACATGAAGTTAGTATGGAAAACGTAACACCTTAAAGCGCTAATTCTACGGCTTAATTATGTCTGCACAGTATTGTGCCTACATATGTTTGCGTGATTGCGTAGAACTATGTTTGTGCATGCAGTAAGGCGGCGACATGCGTTCTGTATAATTTGAAGTGGTACACAGCAGTTCTAATGCCTTATTATTAGGATTTCTGTGTATATGTATGTTTCAAAGCATTGATGTTAATAAACTGGGGCGTTCCATTAATACAAGGCCTTGAACATTGATTATACCAATAAAGCATTTTACGATTTGAGACTGATTTTGCCTGTAATATACATAATATTATTATAAGTAAAAAAATTATTCACCATAACTTTAGTGTAGCCCAAATTCCTGGTGTATGTAATCAGCACTTTCTTCTCTGGATCTACTATGCTCTCTTCAATAATCTTCACTGATTTTGCACTGAAAAATCTAAAAAAAAAAATTTTTTTTAAGTCTTTGTTTTTAATGAGATTGAAGTCATTTCAAATGCTTAAGGTCATAACAAATATTAAAGTACCCAATGTACTATGCGATCAACATAAGAAATATATTAAACATGTTTACAAGTTAAATCATTCTATTTTAAGGTGGTTACGTCAATTTTCAAAACAACCGGAAGTTTGCTTTCCTTGAACTAAAATATGTTCAATTTACAGTGCTTTATACATTGACATATAGTACTATATGTCAATGGCTTTATATTATTTTATCTTCAGCTTCTTTCTAGTTTATCAATGATAAGCATTATTGTTATCATAATATTGTGATGGTACTGAGAAAGAAACATATTATATAACACAACATGACCTGTACCCTGTACCTGTCAATTAGCGATTATTTAAGTATATGTGACAGATTTTATGCATCAATCAATTCCATCAATCATGAGTTATGATCTGATGAGTGATGACTGTACTGATGGAGCAGAAAACATATTTTGACGACTTTCCTGGCGTAGTGGTGAGCGCTGTGGTTTTATAAGTGGGAGGTCTCGGGTTCCATTCCCGGCAGGGGCATTTGGGACTTTATAATTTCTAAATTGTCTCTGGTCTGGTCTGGTGGGAGGATTCAGCCGTGGCTGGTTACCACCCTACCGGCAAAGCCGTGCCGTCAAGCGATTCAGCGTTCCGATACGATGCCGTGTACAAATCAACCAAACAATCCAAGTTAGCCCGCTTCCATCTAAGATTGCATCATCACTTACCATCAGGTGAGATTGCAGTCAAGGGCTAACTTGTACTTGAATAAAAAAGAAAAAAAAAATCAGATGTTGATCATGCAAATACTTCTGTAAGAAGATTCTGATTATTTTGAACATTTGCGATAATACCTAATATAAAAAAGTGCATAGTAAAACCGTCTGTGGTTTTTGTTACACTGTATGTGTATGTAATATAATTTTAATATGTAAGTATGTATAAATAAATAAAATTTGAATTTTTGTCTGGAGCACTATTTATTATTGAGATACACTAGCTTAAAATATTTTTAAAAGGTTTTTATGCGTGTCGTAACTGACTAGTTGTTGACTTAAACTGTGAACCTTGAAGGTGATCTCATTACCGTGTCTTAGAAAAGTATCTACACTCAATGCCAATAGAAGACAAGGTCTATTCAAATTTTTCCATAGTTTTAAATTTTTTCCTTTTACCAAAAAAACTGCAAACAGAGAATTTTTGTAGAATATATTACCAGTGCTATGGAATACAGATGTTCTTCTTAGCCCTATATTCGTTTCGTACGTTTTTTGTTGTAAAATTAACAAAAAGCTTTTTTTTTTTTTTCATTTTTTCAAAGAACACCTAAGTCTGGTTTCCTGTTCCTGTTTTGCTTGAAAATTTTTCACACTATCCTAGCAAGTAACTAATTAGATAAAACAAATTGATTAATAAACTGCAAAAATAAACTTTATTATATCAGTCAAGCTTGACTAATCATACTATTTATGTTTATTGTTCATCCACCATTAATCACAGTAATATAAAGTCAAAGTTATGGGGAAATGCATATTATAAGGATATTGAATCACATATAAACATCACTAGAGGATGTCTCATGTTACATTGTTTAATTAAAAACAGATTTTTCCCCATTTACTCTTCAATATCCATTACTCTAAATAGCAACATTTTTGCTATAAAAGAGGACCAGACAAAACGTTGCAGTCTAAAAAAGGGCTTCACATGGTATTTGTTTTGGAATGTTGTTTCAATTCTACTGTTCATAATGTAAGTATATGTATTGAGAATAAAAACATTTCAAGGTAACTAAAACATGGTTTAAAAAAAAAATTTAATAGTTTTCCTTGTTTTACCACCTTCTGATAAGTACAACTAGCTACCTACAACTTTTGTCTTTGTCACTTGACATAAAGTAAGAAAGTGACAAAACCTAAGAGTCCTAAGAGTTCAACTCTTACGTCCTGTTTCGCCACCTTCTGATAAGTGTTGGATAGCTTAAACGTAAGTTTTGTCACTTTCTTACTTTATGTCAAGTGACAAAGACAAAAGTTGTAGGTAGCTATCCAATACTTATCAGAAGGTGGTCAAACAAGCCCTGAAACTCACACTTTCTACATTGTTACTTTTAATTGCATTAATTATGTACCAAGTTATAAGATAAAATGATATTAGGCTTATTAAGACCCCGAACAATAAAAAAAAATAGAATAAAGTACAAAGTATAAGTGACAATAAGGTATAAGTGCTTTTTTGTGCTTTAATATTTACAATATTCATACCTCTCACCCCACTTGGGCACCCTGTTGGTTTTGGTCAGCAGTCGCTTTGTGTACAGACACCCATCCCTCACTTGGCGACTGCAAGTGTCTTCCGATAACACATGTGTGCTGAAAATAACAGACGTAGTTTAGACACAAAAACAGTTTTTAAACTTTTTAACGATTTCCGAACTTGAAACAAACGGAGAGCACGTTAAGCAGTCGGCCCTGGTTATTATTACTGTCATGTGACAAGTTGTTAAAGCCCGCCAACCCACATGAGAGCAGTGTGGTGTGTCTAAGCTCTAAATCCCTCTCTCCTATGAGAGAGGAGGCCTGTGCCCAGCAGTGGGACATTGAATAAGGCTGTAGTGGTGGTGGTGGATTAATATGATACCATTTCAGTCTAGTTTTACATTTTAATTAATAATTTTGAACATGTTTATCAAAAATTTTGAAATGCAACACTATGCAATCCACTGCAGCTGTAATTTCTCAAGCCTTGAATAGACTTTCTTTGTTTCAGCAAGTTAACAGTTTGACAACGGTGTGCTTAGAAATATAGTTATTTTAAGTTTGTTCCATACCTTAGCGGATTGGGATACCTCTTCCAGTATCCAAGTGCAACTTGATCCCAGCTAAAGTTAAAAGTAGTGGTGTTTTCAAAATATCTTGCCATTTTGTTTTCCAATTTTTTTGTCCCACTATACTTAAATGCTTATGAACAGAGTTTAACACTGTGCCATACTTTGCTATCACCAAAACCTGTTATATAGACAAAGATAAGGTTTATTTTTATTACTACGAATTTAAAAACTGTATAAATTAGATTATGCACGTGTTTGAATGTTACATAAACCTTAAATTAGGTCAATAATTGATTATTAATTAGCGACAGGTGAAGTAACTTGATTTTCTACAATTATTTTGTGTACAAACACAAAGCAACTGCAGGATGTGACTGCAGTCACGTAGTTTATCCAGTCGAATTTGAATATTTAATTAAGGTCGACCGCATTAAAACATAAACAAACTCATGTCGTCAAGTTGTATAACATCGTTTGCAGATAACACATACAGTAATGCACTAAAAAGTCGTAAACTCGTGCGTAAATTCACTCATAAACTCCCATAATTTAGATTTTTTAACAACTTTGTCGCACAGAAATGTAAATAATCACATAATCACCTTTGCTGAAGTTGAAAAAGATGCCGTATTTTAACGGGCGAGGCTTCGCGAAGACTGCCGTGGGACTGCTGTAACGTCCCGAAATATTTATTTTGAGCGTTGGATGATTGATTTCTCCAAACACCACATGTTATCATTCATATTTCCAGGTGTTATTGATAAAATTTGATAAATATTTTCACAGATAGTAGGTAACTTTGAAGTTTGAGAACACGGAAATTTGATCTTCAACTAGGGAAGCGACATACGAGATCGTAGATACTAATCATTAATCTGTGCATACGAGATTAAATTACAGGACACTTATCACTTCATCGATAAGTATTCGGAAATCGATTTACATTACTAATTTGGATTAGAATAATATATCGATACAATAATTATAATTAATCTTCTAGTTCTTATTAACAATATGATGAAATCAATCAGTAAGTAATCATTAACTGCAATTAAAACTAATTATAATAAAAATTACGTATTAGAAATAACGAATAAAATTAACGAAGCAAATGATACTTACTAATCTGAATTTAATGTTCAAATAAAAATCGATAGAAATAGGTACTTAAATAAAAATAAAAGGCACATCCTTATTTTGTACTGCCAGCCTACAGACTGCCAGATTGTCAATAGTCCACAATACCTATGTACCGTATGTACCTAATGCAATAATGTCGAGATTGTCTATGGATCACTGAATCTTGTCTGTGGTTGTTAGGCACACCTTACAATGTCCGGTTGCTATCCGGTTTGGTTCGATTTATTTCGAACCGTTTTAACGTTAATACACTGTGTCCGGTTGCCATCCGGTCCGATTCGATTTTCGAACCGTTTTAACGTTAATACACTGTGTAGACACTAGACAGCGGAATAGTTGAATTTTTTACGCATTTGAGTAAAAATTATAAATTAGGGTAACAAACACAATTAATAGTTGTAATGACTCATGAATTACGATGATATTACGAGAACTTATAAAATCAAAATAGCTCGGGTTCATCAAATTCCTAGCGTGGATGAGATTAGATAATACCCAATAACCCAATTTAATCCATTTGAAAGCTTTTCTTTGTATTGAAATAATTTGCGTTGTGTCCTGCGTCGTCGTATTCGTTCGTCGAAACGAAGACAGCTGGTACCTATTTATTTAATAGTAACTAGTGATGTTTACTGACAAAATACCACAAAAAAAGTTGAAAAAAATAAAATTCCCATACTGCCGTCCTAAAGCTAAAGTGTCGTTAACTACCAAAACCAAGTTTCGAGAATATATGATCGAAAAAGCGGGAATTTATTAAGAAATGATGCCATTTGATAATTAATAAACGTATACAAAACTTGAAACTATGAAAATGTAGATCTAATAAAGCACTTCCGAATAATTGTATTTTTAAGTTCCTAGAGTAAATAATAATTAAAGCAGAAGAGTTTTGGCTTTATAGTCTAGCATTTTTTCTAATAACGCCTTGTATTTACATAACTTAAATGTCGTTAGGGTACCCTTTGAGACGTTTATGGCTTGGATTGCGTTTAATTTTTTTTAACTTTTTACGAAACTTTAAAAAATTATATAATTTCTAAACTAAAACGACTCTAAAGACTTTAACGACATTATAGGTTAGGTTATGATATTTAAAATTCTTAATAACGTTACACTTAAATGCGGCTCTTGTCATTTAAACACATTTTAGTCTAGAAATATAGAAATGATTTGTTTACAGTAGCGTTTTTGGGGGAGTATTGCTAAACTATAATGTGGCTTATTGCAGATGATTCAACCATACCGACGTTTTAGGTTAGCATAGTTTATTATACATTTCAGGTTTTCCAATGAAAGTGTCGGTAACTAAAACAATTGTAAGAGCAACTGCAGTCTGAAAGTAGTCTTTTTTTACATTGTCTTTGGTTTGATTGATGGATTCTACAGCATCTACAAAATCTATAAAATCATACAATTTTCCTTTTTTCGTCATAGCAAGAACTTGATCACAGCTCATGAATGTATGACCAGGTTCAAAGTAGTAGAGCGTCAATGTTTCTGCACAAATCAATCGCTGTTTATTATGTTACATATGAATAACGAATAGATCAGCCAATTTTTATTGTGAGAGCTGAAGTTATCCAGCCATAGATGAATATAAGCACAGCATCCCTAGGGCGCAGGAGGAAATGATAAAAAGCTGTAATCGATTTTTGGATCATCATAACTTGGGTTTGAATTATCCCAGATAAACAAAATTCTCGGGATATGATATCAATAGTGGACTTATTAAACATTTATAAAGTTTCAATTAAATAGCTCTTAAGATTTTATTGATATCTAAAAAACTCCGATTTTGTCACTGATGATCATCAAATTCTTAAGATACTTCCTGAAGTCCTAGAAAGCTAAAATTTCGTATGTAAGCTAGTATATAGTAACAACAAAAAAATTCTAAAACTTAGAACTTTTACTCTCCGACCCCTTAAACTAGGGGATGGAAGTTTGTATGAGACTTCCACTTTTAATGCTAGAGGTCTAAAAACTGATATAGGGACTCCTTTTATAAATAATAAAATATAAGGTAAAGTCTCCTTATTCCGTGGTATTCTAAAATTGGCACCCAATTCCGAGGTATATAGAAAAACAGCGTTTTCAACCGATCCCCAAGCTATTTTTTACTGCAACATATCTTAATCAATTGATAGTTTATCATTCCATAGATAAATGACGAAATTGTTAGTTTTATATGTATATGTTTTAAAATAACCGGCAAGTTTTACACTAGCAGCCGGCCCGAACGCATGTTTCATACATTTTGGACCTCGTGCACGAAATACCTACATTTTTTTAAATAGTGTTTATCCGTTAATTTTGAGCTTTATTTGTTTTTATTTAGATTTGAATATTTGAAGGACTATATTTTCAATCGAAAACAATCAACTTTTGTGAATATTTGTAAAGAAATTATGGTGAAAATAGGTTTTGAAAATACCTCGGCGTTAGGTGCCAAATATTTTAGCTGGTTCCTAACGCCGTGGTATACCGCGGAATTGCGATTTCATAGACTTCATAACTTTTTCAATTTTTAGAGTCGTTTTATGTTAAATACTTCTTGTTTCGGTTTTGAATATTTAAATAGGCAATAAGGTTACAGAGTCCTAATTACGAGGTACACTTTGGCGTCTCAATCACTAACTATACCGTGTCAAAGTTTACCTATTTAGGTAATTTATTGATAGATTGTATGGGAAAGCTAAAGAAAATTAATTTAAAAGAAAATTAAATTTATACATATTTCGATGCAATTTTGAGAGAGTATTGTACATATTTACGAAGATAATCTAATTAAGCTTTAAATTATTTGTTTATTATGGAAAAATCTTTTCTTTTTTAACACTCGGAATTAGGAAACGTGTTTTTTGTTACAAAACTCAATTCCGTGGTATTACCTCGGAATAAGGTTCTATGAGCCCCTAATTATGTGGTATGGATAGAAATACTACCTCGGAATAAGGTTCTATGAGCCTCTAATTACGTGGTATGTATAGAAATAAAATACAGGATGCTCACAATATTTCAGTATGGTTTCAGTTACACCAAGTATCATTCGCGTTCAGTCACACAAACATTCATATTCTAAAACGTTTATCTTATTATTGCTCGTGCTGATTCATTCACTGACTCACTCATTGATCACCCCTCCTGTAAAATTTTGTATAAAAAATTTTTTTTCACTAATGATTCCGTATAGAAGACAAAAATTCATTCGGAACAAAAATATGGAGAGAGCTGATGATTGAGGATTTCGGAGACGGGTGAAGAGCACGCTTAAGGTATTGGGTATTGAAGATAGGAGGGGGGTGCTTGAGCAAATGTCATTCAAAACGTCATCCAATTGGCAGTGAGCTGAAAAAAATTCAAAATGGCGAAAAAAAGATGGCCGCCATACAAATTACGTCGGTGTCCACCTCGGAGGGTAAAAAAATGGAAGAGTGATTTCCTAGCAACAGATAATCAGGATCCAAAGGTCTATTCGATGAATAGAAAAAAAACCAAAATGGTGGAATTTATTTTTCCATAGAAAATGTATGGCGAATATTGAAGAGACTACAAGTTGTAAACTATGCAAGGCTTTGATGTGGTTTTTTGGACAAATCTCAAAAAAAATATGGGAAGATATGATGATTGAGGGTTCTGAAGATGGTTGAGGAGCCCGGGCAGGGTATTGTAGATAGGTGGGAGGTGCTCAAGCAAAAATTACTCGAAACCTCATCCAGTTGGCACTGAACTGAAAAAAACCCCAAAATGGCAGATTCAAAATGGCGGCTATACTAATTTCGTCGATGTCTCACTAAGTATAAAAGATGGAAGAGTATTTTCTGGGCAAAATATGATCAAGACCTAAAGATCTACTAAATGGATAGAAAATAAATCAAGATGTCAGAATTTATTTTTCCGTACAAATTGTTTTTTTCATTGATGGTTTCGTATAGAAGACAAAAAATCATGCGAAGGAAAAATATTGAGACAGCTGATGATTGAGAATTTAGGAAATGGATGAGGAGCACGGCCAGTGCACCTATTGAAGATTGGTGGGTGGTGCTCAAACAAATATCACTCGAAACATCATCCGATTGGCAGTGAGCTAAAAAAAACGATTGTACAAAATAATGTAAAATTAGTTTTTTTTTAAGAAATCTCATCCTTACAAATTATTCGGAGCAAAAATACGGAGAGTGATGATGATCGAAGGTTTGAAAGATGGGTGAGGGGCACAGCCAGGGGCACATTCTAGATAGTATATATATATATATATATATACAGTAGTACAATATTATAGAGTAGTAATACAGAGTACAATATTATACTGCCTGCCCTCCGGTCACCCGTGGACTCCACGAGACGGGATGACAGGCCCTTAAAAAAGGACCTAGCATCCTCGCCCTACGAACCCATGGTCTCCTCCCCAAAAGGCACAAATATGAAATTATTTTCTATATTTTCATATTTGCGCCTCTTGGCCCTTTCCGCCTTAGTGGCTGCTGCTCCGGCCGCCACGGAGGTCACCTGTATGTGAGACAATGCCAGTGTATCCACACACGTGGCATCCCATCCAAGCTACCTCCTTTGCTTCCATGGAACAAGAGTCACACCGTCATACCTAAACCTGTTATGTTATCAAATCTAAGATTTTTGTCGAACAGCTGATTGCTAACCTAGTGAGTACAGAGGCCTTATGCCGACTTTGTACATTGGGGAAACGATGATAGAAATTCGAGTATCGAAACACATTGACTAACATGACTTGAGAGTGAAATGCAACTAAACTGGCTGGTTTTAAGGTTTGAGTCCGCCAATATATTCAGCCATTCGTCTACGCTCCAAGCAGAAATTTTTAAAATAAATATTCGAAGTACCCTACTACATTATGACTTTATAATCTTATTTGATTGTAAGAGCATTAGGGTTAATTTTGCTCTGATATTATAGTTTTTCGATATTCAAATCTAGTACCGTTTTCGAAGTGTGCAAGCTCGAACTAACCATACAGGTCGTTAACTTACATTCTTACGCACCGCCTTGAATTTATTGAGACTCGCGGTACTGTCAAAGGAAGTAAAGGCCACGCGACTTCAAGACCACTATTTGACTCCTATTAAGTTTTGATCATCTTTTGCTAAAAAAACTACTCTTCCATCTTTTATACTTAGTGAGATAATCACCGACGAAATTTGTATGGCCGCCATCTTGTATCCACCATTTTGGGTTTTTCTTCAGCTCAGTGCCAATGGGATGAGGTTTTGAGTAATTTTTGTTTGAGCACCTCCCACCTATCTACAATACCCTGCCCGGGCTGCTCAACCGTCTTCCAAACCCTCAATCATCATGTCTTCCCATATTTTTCTTTGAGAGTTCTCCAAAGAACCGCATCAAAGGCCTGCATTGTTCACAACTTCTCTCTCTCAATATTCGCCATACATTTTCTATGGAAAAATAAATTCCGCCACTTTGATTTTTTTTTTCTATTTATCGAATAAACTATCGGATCCTGATCATCTTTTGCCAAGAAACCACTCTTCTATCTTTTATACCTTCCGAGATGGAGACCGACGTGTATGGCGGCCATCTTATTTTCGCCATTTTGACTTTTTTTTCAGCTCACTGCCAATTGGATGACGTTTCGAGTGACATTTGCTCGAGCTATCTTCAATACCTTAAGCGTGCCCATCGCTCGTCTCTGAAATCCTCAATCATCAGCTCTCTCCATATTTTTGTTCTGAATGAATTTTTATCATCTATACGAAACCATTTGTGAAAAAAATAATTTTCATACAAAATTTTACAGGAGAGGTGATCAATCAGTCAGTCAGTCAGTGAGCGAATGAATCAGCACGAGCAGCTATATATATATTAACTAGTAGGGCGCTTGGCTGCGCGGCCCGCTAAAGCGGACCGCGAGGATTTCAGTATTATTTTTGTTTTAGCAGCCTCCACCTTCTTATATCATTTTCAGCATCTTTAACCCTGGCCGTGCTCCTCATCCATCTTCCAATCCCTCGATCATCATCACTCTCCAAATTTTTTTCTCCGAATCATTTGCCAGAAGGAGAGTTCTTCCATAAAAACAAATTTTGAAAAGGAACCGTATTAAAGTCTTGTATAGTTTCCCAACTTATAGTCTCTTCAATATTCGCCATTAAATATTTTGTGTGAAAAAATAAATTCCGCCATCTTGATTTTTTTTCTGTTCGTCAAGTATACCTTCAGGTCTTGATAATCTTTTGTTAAGAAACCACTCTTCCGTCTTTTATACTTGATGAGATAGACACCGACGAAATTTGTATAGCCGCCATCTTGAATCCGTTATTTTGGGTTTTTTTTAGCTCAGTGCCAATTGGATGAGTTTTTGAGTAATTTTTGTTTGAGCACCTCCCACCTATCTACAATACCCTGCACGGGCTCCTCAACCATCTTCCAAACCCTCAATCATCATGTCTTCCCATATTTTTCTTTGATTGAAAGTTCTCCAAAGAACCGCATCAAAGCCGTGCATAGTTTAAAACTTGCAGTCTCTTCAATATTCGCCATACATTTTCTATGAAAAAATAAATTCCGCCATTTTGAATTTTTTTTTTCTATTCATCAAGTAGACCTTCCGATTTTGATCATCTTTCGCGAAGAAACCACTCTTCCATCTTTTATACCCTCCGAGATAGACACCGACGAAATTTGTATGGCGGCCATCTTTTTTGCGCCATTTTGAATTTTTTTTCAGCTCCCTGCCAATTGGATGACGTTTCGAGTGACATTTGCTCGAGCACCCCCCACCTATCTTCAATACCTTAAGCGTGCCATTCGCTCGTCTCTGAAATCCTCAATCATCAGCTCTCTCCGTATTTTTCCTCCGAATGAATTTTTGTCCTCTATACGAAACTGTTAGTGAAAAAAAAATTTTTCATACAAAATTTTACAGGAGGGGTGATCAATCAGTGAGTCAGTGACCCAATCAGCACGAGCAGCTATATATATATTAATAAAATACATATATTAATATTTTACACACAAACATAATTAAACAATTACATACGTATCGAATTGATTTTGTAATCTATTAATAAATACAGTTCATTTTTGAACACCATGTAGAATTCATTCTACTCGTTTCCCTTTGAATTTTGTACCCTCGGAATTAGGAGCCATTTGCCTCGGAATTAGGATTTTTACCTCGGAATTGGAGCATTCGGACTTTCTTCATATTTAATTTAATTTTACATTTAAATCAAGTTGTAATTGTTGTCCTTTTAGGATATTTTAAGAGTTAAATAAATAACGCTTCTGATAAAAATAGCCAGTTCTTCAGAAAGGTGTAGTAAATGCTTAATTTTTGACGTTCTTTCGAGTTTTTATGAAAATACCACGGAATAAGGGGACTTTACCTTATATTTGAGGATTTTTAGTAAATCACTCCCTATCCCATATTTAAATTAGGGGATGGAATTAAGCGCATTCTCTTGTGGGCAGGCTTATGTAGCATTCTCTAGATTGACTAATTTTCAACCTTATAAATATTGACTTTAGTAGTATTAAAGCACAAAAGTCTGCAGCTATAGTCGAATATAATCGTCTAAAAGCTAAGTATCGTCCTGATCTATCGCTTATTAAAAACAGTAAACCAACAAAGAAAAACGGCCAAAAATAGAGAATGAGCCATGAAAAAACCTCCGTTATGCAAGAAGTACTTACACCCCAAAAAAGAAAGAAAAAATTAACTAAATAAAAAAATATTGTTATATTTTAAACAACTTACAAAAAGAAGTGAAATCCCACCAAAACATTTTCATGTAAAATGTAGCCAAGACGAAACCATATGCCTCGCACTGTCTTAAAGTTATTAGACCTCATGTAGAGACAAGCTTCTAGCTCTACACGCTCTAACTCCTAACTTCACAAACTCTACACCTAAAACACTATTAATGTACCTATGCCAAGCCACATAATATTTTGACTAAGGTGTAGAGTTTGTGAAGTTAGGAGTTAGGGCGTTTAGAGTTAGAAGCTTGGCTCTACATGAGATCTGATAACTTTTGGACAGTGCGAGCCATATGGTCTCGTCTTGGCAACATTTTACACGAAAATGTTTCTGGTGGGATTATATTTTTCATGATGCTGGACCCATTCTATACAATCAGTACGCAACACAGCAACAATCTGCTGTTTGGCATCATGTGATTTTAGTTTTTTATGCAGGTTTCATGTCTCGCATATCTCGCATTCCCCATTACCGAGACGGGTAAAACATATAAAATAATATAAAAAAACTCGTGTTTATAGTTTTTAAGTGTTGCCCTTGTACTTAGTTTGTACGACACTTTCTTTTCGGGATATTTTTCGCAGTAATCATTGAGCATTTATTAGCCACAGCGCTCACAACCTCGCAAGATGTGGGAATAGTTAGAGACATTTAAGTTATGTATTGCGGGATTGAGTCATTTCAGTTTAGGAAACAATATTTTTTTGCAAAATATTACTAGACTGTAACGCGTTCAAGTGTCATTAACGACATTTTAGTATAGCATTTTCGTTAAAAGACATTTAAGTTATGGAATATTGCACCGTAATTTTGGAGAAAAGCTAAATTTAAACATGAACAAAGTGACTTTAAAGACATTAAAGATAAGAAAAATCCACAAACGATATTTTAGTTAAGGAATTGAAGAAAAAAACATCATAGAAATGAAAATTAACACCGCTTTGAGACATTTTAGCCTGGCAATGTTAGTTAAATACGTTTAAGTATTGTTATCATATAAGTAGGTAGTTATGTAACGACGTTCTTATTATTGCTATATCAAAAACTATAGCAGCTAGGAAAATAAGGGTTAGATTGGTCGATAGAAAAAAAAATTCTAAGTAAGACAGCGTTAAAATATCGAATTTGGCCAAATGTTGGTTAACGACGTTATAGCTTGAGGAGGGCAGCATAGGTAGTTAGGTATTTTTTAAAAGTTCGCAATGTAAAATAATCCGCTGATGCTAAAGTTTTTTTTTTAAATATTAATTGCGGGCAAGCGGGTCACCTGATGGTAAGTGATTACCGCCGCCCATGAACATTTGCAGCACCAGAGGAACCACTAATGCGTTGCCGGCTTAGGAGTTTGTTGATTCGCCCCTTGAATAACCCTATGTCAAAATTAATTATGTGTTCAACGAACGTTGGGTTAGGTAAATACTTACACATTTATACATAGTAAACTGTTGCACGATGTACATTGCCAGTTTGAATAATACTATATTCTACTAATCTGTGACTAAACCACTAATGCTAAGAGCATTTGGCATTGGATTGTGTTTAGTTAGTAGGTATACCTAATAATAGCGCTAAGTTTTGGCGATAGCGCTCCCCCTAAATCCTGTAATAACAAATACATAATTCAAGATGGCGGCTTGACGCCATCGAATTAGTCAATTATCAATCCAATAAAAAAAATTACCTCTTAATGATCCTAAAAGCATTTCTAAAAATTCTAAGTATAAATTTTTAACAAGAATCTAATACGATTAAAAAGCTGCTAGTTATATATCGTAACAAAATTCTCAATAGCTGAAATTTACAAGGGTCTATAAATACCTACCTTCGATTTGTTCTCAGGGTCGAAGTCGAAAGCACAGGCGTAAACCGTTGAATTTATTATTATTCCCGACAAAGGATAAAGAGATTCCTTGATGCATTTCGCTCGAGATTGCAATAAAACTTTGATTTTGCGTCTCGAAATACAACCTTTCTCCTAATTAGGGAATACAAAAATAGGTATACCTATTAATTAGGGTTCCGTACCCATAGGGTAAAACGGTACCCTATAGGGTCCCATTTTACCCTATAGACAGATAGACCTATAGATATATAGACAGATAGATAGACGGACCTATAGACATATTATAGACAGATAGACAGACGGACAGCGGAGTCTTAGTATATAATATAATACTTTTTACTTCTCTCAGTAATACTTAAATTACTAAGACTCCGCTGTCATTCTGTGTATCTGTCTGTCCGTCCGTCCGTCTGTCATCAGGCTGTATCTCATGAACCGTGATAGTTAGACAGTTGAAATTTCCACAGATGATGTATTTCCGTTGTCACACAAATACTAAAAAACAAAATAAAATAAACATTTAAGGGGGTTCCCATACAACAAATGTGTTTTTTTTTGCCGTTTTTATAGATAACTAGCTGACCCCCGCGACTTCGTTCGCGTGTTTTTCTTTGCTATAAACCTCACGGAGCCCGAGACCTTTCCAACGAATGCAAAACCGTGGAAATCGGTTCGTGCGTTCTGGAGTTATAGCGTCAGGAAGGAAAACCCGACTTTATATAGATGGTACGCAACCCTTCGTGCGTGAGTCCGACTCGCACTTGGCCGGTTTTTGACGACCTTCGTGGCGCAGTGGTGAGCGCTGTGGTCTTATAAGTGGTAGGTCCCGGGTTCGATTCCCGTCTGTGGCAATTTGAGATTGTGTATAATTTCTATATTGTGGCCAATTCTATTGTACACAATCTCTAAACCTGAACTAAATTGACAGGGCTAAATATTATATTCCTATCTCTTTCACAATGCTCCCTGTGGAAAAGGATAGAACTATTTTTAAACTTGTCAATTTAGTTTAGGTTTAGAGATTGTGTACAACAGAATTGGCCACAATGTCTCTGATCTGTGGGGCTATTCTCTAACTGAAAATGGTTACCAACGAATTAGTTTGATATACATTACTGTGTGAAATATAAACAGTGATTTCAGTTCATACAGTAAAGCAGCAATGTATATCGAATTAATGCGTTGTCAACCATTTTCAGTTGATAACTAAGTTAGACGATAGCCCCACTGATCTGGTTCAGCCGTGGCTAGTAGCAGCGACGCCAAGCGATTTAGTGTTCAGGTACGATGCCGCGTAGAAACTAGAAACCGATCAGGGGTATAATGGGTTTAATGAGGTTAGACCATTTCCACCTTAGATGGCATTGTCACTTACCATCAGTATGCTTAGTCTCAGTTTGCACACCTCCAAAACTTTACCAAAGATTACGTATCGAAAAATTGTAATATGTAATGCAAAATAAACCAAAAGACTCGTATTTTAAAGTCGTAATTTAATACCTTGAATATTTATTTTACAACATTTCTGCTTGGGGCGCCGCGCTGGCTGTAACCGAATGCTGAATGCTCCGAGGGGCAGCTCAGTAGTTAGGTAAGAGTACGAATATTCAGGAGCTACGAAGGACCTACGAGGGACAGTTAACTTGTATAGTAGGTAGCAGCTGTAAGAGTACGAATATTAAGGAGCTACGAAGGACCTACGAGGGACACTTAACTTGTATAGTAGGTAGCTGTGAGTGTACTAATATTTAGGAGCTACGAAGAACCTCCGAGCGACAGTTAACTTGTATAGTTTAGGTAGGTAAGAGTACGAATATTAAGGAGCTACGAAGGACCTACGAGGGACAGTTAACTTGTATAGTAGGTAGGTAAGAGTACGAATATTAAGGAGCTACGAAGGACCTACGAGGGACAGTTAACTTGTATAGTAGGTAGGTAAGAGTACGAATATTTAGGAGCTACGAAGGACCTACGAGGGACCATTAACTTGTATAGTAGGTAGGTAAGAGTACGAATATTTAGGAGCTATGAAGGACCTACGAGGGTCAGTTAACTTGTATAGTAGGTAGGTAAGAGTACGAATATTCAGGAGCTACGAAAGATCTACGAGGGTCAGTTAACTTGTATAGTAGGTAGGTAAGAGTACGAATATTTAGGAGCTATGAAGGACCTACGAGGGTCAGTTAACTTGTATAGTAGGTAGGTAAGAGTACGAATATTTAGGAGCTACGAAGGACCTACGAGGGACACTAAACTTGTATAGTAGGTAGCTGTGAGTGTACTAATATTTAGGAGCTACGAAGAACCTCCGAGCGACAGTTAACTTGTATAGTAGGTAGGTAAGAGTACGAATATTAAGGAGCTACGAAGGACCTACGAGGGACAGTTAACTTGTATAGTAGGTAGGTAAGAGTACGAATATTAAGGAGCTACGAAGGACCTACGAGGGACAGTTAACTTGTATAGTAGGTAGGTAAGAGTACGAATATTTAGGAGCTACGAAGGACCTACGAGGGACCGTTAACTTGTATAGTAGGTAGGTAAGAGTACGAATATTTAGGAGCTATGAAGGACCTACGAGGGACAGTTAACTTGTATAGTAGGTAGGTAGGAGTACGAATATTTAGGAGCTATGAAGGACCTACGAGGGTCAGTTAACTTGTATAGTAGGTGGCTGTAACAGTATGAATATTTAGGAGCTACGAAGGAATTACGAGAAACAGTAATTACTATAGCCTATAGGGTCAGTTAATTTATATACTTAGATAACTTGTAGTAGGTACTATACGAATTGAAATAATTGAATAAATTAAATTTTTCTCAGGTACAAAATCTAATAAGAATAAGTCGTTGAATTTATATTCGCGCGTATATTCGTACCCCTCCCGAGTCCCGACAAAGGATTTACTGGACTCGTACTGCACTCAGCTACGGAGGATTCGCTCACGAAAATCAACGTTTTTTCACGATGACTCGCCTCCACATACCATATCCAAGAAAATATGTGATAATTTTCCTTTGCCGTAACATCCATTGGTGGTTTAGTATGACTATAGGTTTGCAGTGTAAGGAGGGTGCATGGGTGGCGCGCAATGGACTGTGGAATGGTTAAGCGATGGTTGTGAAAGGTGTAACTGGTGAAAGGTAACGCTGAACGTTACAAAGTGCGAGCCTTTTGTCTGGATTAAGGTGGGTTTTTATTAGCGCATTTGTTTTTTTAATTGAACCTTTATTGACGGAGTCGATATAAGGTAGTTGCGAACGTTTTAATGAAGCAATGTTAATCCAAGTAAAAAATTTAATCGGTGACTGATTTTTATTGGTATTTTTGATATCCAACGCAAAAAGACGGGTGTTATAAATCTTACTTACTTATGTGTCTGTCTGTATGTTTTATAATAGCATTTACATTAGGACAGCCTTCGGATTATCCAGTATTAAGCATTAAAATATCTCTCGATCACTTACAGAAGATGTATGGGCTTACAGTTTGGGCTTTTGGCATTGATTTGGCCCCGAAGTGACCAGGGTCTGATGATGGAGTAGGAATGGAGTTACAGGAAAGTAGCTTAAAAATATTGCACTTATCTACTTATTACATTTGATTTATACTTTAGGTACGTACTATTTATATACGTATAATGAATTTATATCCTTTTTCTCTATTTGTGTGTTACGTTGCATTGCAACTTAAGCCGGGTACTGTTGGTTAGTAGGTATATAGGTATCTTCTTCTTCTTCCTATCTTTATCTTAGTTTATAAATAAGTATTGCAATCTCAACTTCATTGCGATCTCTGTAGTTATCACAACTTTCGTGCCAAGGGTCGCAAGCTATCGCGATTAAGGAACATCACCCTGAGCGCAGGGCGGCATGCGCGCGCACGACGCCGCCATTGCTGCCTGCAGTCGTACCCAGCGCGCCAAGCTCGCGCCATGCGTCCCACAACCTGATATAATTACATAATCCGACCCCCCCGGTTCACTAATTACAATAAACGTGTGTACTGTGACTTGTGGTTATCTGTGAACTACATATTGTGTTATTGCAGGCGCCAATGGACTCATAAAAGGTACCTATCCGCTACACTACTCTACGGCGATATAATCTGTATGTATGTAGCATAGAGTACGCTACCCTTAAACACGCTACTGGCTACACGTACTAGCGCTCCATTCTGTAATTTCGGAACGTTTATTTTCCATTTTTAAATTGTTTCTTCGCTAAATCATCTGTGACACTGAACCATAAATTTTCTCTTCGTTCTATTGTATCAGGCAAAGGTCTATAGCCGGTATTCCTAATTATTGTACAGGTGGTATTTTGTAAATGTTTGGTATCGATTATTATGTATCTCACCGCGGTTTTCGCTGTCTGCTTTATAAACGGGAAGTGTATTTTAATATTATACTTATGGCGGAAGACATTTTACGAGGCTGTAAAAGATATAACACATATACGTATAGTGACGACTATACTTACTAGACTTGTATTAGGGGAATGTTATGGCCTATAAAATGTATGGTTTCCTCACGCGTTTGTATCATAAAGCTTCGTGAAGAATAGATGATTATAAAAAATAAATTGCCACTTACACTATGTTGTAAGTTTATTGAGTAACGTTAAAATATAATAGAGTTTTAATAACGTTAAAATGTTCGTTGTTTTTAAGTACGAATATGTTGATACAATATGAATGCTCTGAGTAGAATCTACCTTCCGAACTGGTGGTAGAGTGAGATCTATAGAGCGTCCTCTGACTCCTCTCTACTATGATGTGAAAACGGGACAAATATGTCCCCTAAACGAATCTGTCTCGTTTTAACTCTGTCTTGAGACTGAGTAAAGTCTTATTACGTGTATACATCTCACCAGGAGTCTTGATAAAAGCCACAAGTTGACCTACATGAAATAAATCATTAGGATCATTAGGCACATTAACGATTCAAATGAAAAACAATTCATACTGAAACATTTAAACATTCTAGTTAGAATTTAATGCATTGGAGTAAAATAGTTCACTAAAGTTTTCATTCCTGATGCCTAGTTTCGAAATGTTTTGTTGGAAGTTGAAACTATTTGATTCGTTAATTGTTAATGAACTTTGTTAATGTTACGTAAATAAATAATAATTGATGTCGTTCGGGACATTTTGGGGCTTGGTCTAGTTGTCTGTCTGGCTTCGGCAGTGGCTATAATGACCACAATACAAGCAAACACGTGCGGCCCAGCGATTATGAGTTCTGGTACTATACCGACTACGGGTTTGATTAACTTTAACACTTTCAAGTAAGGTGAGATCGCTTTGTTGCTCCCCAAAGATCGCAGGTTCGAACCCCGAGAAGGCACCTCCGAGTTATGAACACACAACAGTTTAAATGCATATATTTTGACATCTAAACCTAAAAACAAATAAAATTAAAGTGTCTGTCAGTAATTTCTAAATAACTGCCTCTAATTGTCTCAATACAAGTTATATTATAGGAAAAATTTTACCGAACCGGAAGAGCTCCCTTGATTTCTCCAGGATCCCATCATCAGGATCAGGATCTGGATCAGGATCATCATCCCATATCGCTTGGCGGTACGACTTCGTCGGTAGGGTGGTAACCAGTCATGGTCAACGTCTCCCACCAGACAAGACCAGAGACAATTTAGAAATTACAAAAGCCTAAATTGCCACTGCCAGGAATCGAACCTGGGACCTCCCTATAAGACCACAGCGCTCACCACTGCGCTAGCGAGGTCGTCAAAACCAGTTGCCAGGGAGGTTTTTTGAAGTCGATTAAAATGTCATAAACACAGTAGGTACAAGATTATCGTAATAGTCAGGCAGCCGAGGAACAAATTTTTTAGTGATTAATAACAAGCTGAATTTTCTTGAAAAGGTTCGTTTCAACGAGACGAACAAGTTTTATATCTATGAAAATTCTCGATGGTACCTCCATGATTATTATAATTTTTAATCATGGTTATTATAATTAATAAAATTATATAGTTATTACTAATTTTTAATCATTTTTATAACCTCATTATTTGGAATTCCTTCTTATATTCGAAAGAAGAGTTTTGAGATCAATCTACGGTGCAGTACAGGTTAATGGGATGTGGCGCATTAGGTATAACTTCGAGCTCTATAACATGTTTAATGAGCCAAACGTTGTCCGGCACATTAAAATCGCAAGATTGCAATGGGCTGGACATGTAGAGCGAATGGATGACCATCGCCCGCCAAAAAAACTAATGGCGTCACTCCCAGATGGACGCAGGAACATTGGTCGGCCGAAGCTTCGATGGATAGATGGAGTAAACCAAGACGCCAAGAGTTGCGCGCCAGACTCCGTCGTGAACGCACGCGTCCACGACCCTCGCGGAGTGTACTCGGAGTCTTGGAGCCGGAGGCGAAACCGGAGTCTTACCTGGAGTCGGAGTCCGGAGTGTTGTGGCTGGAGCCGGAGTCGGCACCGGAGCCGGAGCCGGAGTCACAACCGGAGTCCGAGCCTGGAGTGTTGGAGCCGGAGCCGGGGTCGGCACCGGAGCCGGAGTCAAAACCGGAGTCGGAGCCTGGAGTCTCGGAGCCGGAGTCAAAACCGGAGTTGGGGCCGGAGCCGGAGTCAAGGCTCGGGGCCGGAGCCGGAGCCGCGGCAGGAGCCAGGTTTCCACCTGACTCGAGCGGTCCTTGTGTGGACTGGAGTTGGTGCCCGGAGCCGGAGTCCCGGAGTCGGAGTCCGGTGCCGGAGTCCGGAGCCGGAGCCGGAGTCGGGGCGCCTGGCCGCACCGGCTCGAGCACTCCTTCTCTGAACTGGAGTCGGAGCCCGGAGCCGGAGTCTCGGAGTCGGAGCCTTGTGCCGGAGTCCGGAGCCGGAGTGGAGTGTGGAGTGCATATAGTGAGAGTGCAAGCGAAAACTTAGTGCTGTGTACATAGTGCGTTTGTGTACCTGGAGTCGGAGTCGCTGACCCAGGGAGTGAAGCCCAGCCCGGAGTTGTCCGGAGGCGGAGCCCGGAGGCACAGCCCGGAGGCGGAGGCGGAGCCCGTAGGCGGAGCACCGGAGGCGGAGCACCGGAGGCAGAGTACCGGAGGCAGAGCTCGAACCGGAGGCAGAGCCGGAGCCTGGAGGCGGAGTGCAGGGAAGGAGTTTGCAGAAATCGGAAAATTGGAATAGACAGTGCAGTGGGAGTGACAGCGTGCGCAACAAACCTTTGCTTTATTAATTAAAGAACTTGGTGAGTGCTAGAATTGTCTAGATGTAACTATTTTCTAAAGTGTAACAAGGTGCAATAAGCCTGTTGGGATACTACAAATTGTTTTAAATAGTATAGATTAGTAAGCTAACTAACTAATAAGTAATATTTTGATAACTGCATAATAAGCAAAGAAATAAAAATCGTATCTAATATTAGGGACAAAAAGCGTATTAAACGCTTTGTCGAACCCAGATAATTCTTATCTAAGCTCAGTATTAAATTTGACATACCAAAGGGCCAATTGACACATTAATTTGACAATTTTTGTATTGAAATCTTGACATAATATATCTCTATGATAAATTGTCTTCTAAATCTTGTTACATAGTATCGTTCATATATTATTGTATCTGACCATTGTTCTTCTCACAAATATACTAGACAAGTACCTGGTGTACATAGGAAAATAAGACTCTGGGCAGCTCTTTACACTGCGCAGATCATTCTAAATTGCAATTATCATTATATTCTATATTTATATTTTACTGATTAAGACGCGTCCTTCTTCAGAATAAGAATGTCTGATAACCGTACACCATTAAAAGGCGTTACGGGAAAATCTCCTGAAAAAACGAAAGAGGAAACAAACGTTAAGACTCCTCCGAATCAAACCACCCCGAATTCCATGGTCAATCCGAGGGTCCCTCCAAAACTCAAGTTAAAAGCACTACCACAAGATAGAGATATAAAAATTAGAAAAATGGAATTTGAAGCAGAGGAGAGCCCCTCGGAAAGGCAAAAATATATCAATAGGACAGCTGAAGCTAAGGCTTGCTTAACGAAGGCGAAAATCTGCCTAGGAAACTCCAGAAATCTAAAAACAGATATAAAAGCAGGAGTCACCGAGGCAATAGAACGCCTGTATGCTTTGGTTAAGGAAGCTGAAGCAGAAGCGAAAAAGCAATCATCTGACACGACTCCTCAACGGAAGGAAGGGGTGGAGGAGAAAAGAGAGGAAAGAATGAAAGATGATGTAGGAGAAAAATTAATATGTAAAATAGAAGAGCATGAAAGGTTACTGAGAGAAAATAGTGAGACGATGGAGAGACTAAAGAATACCTTGGAAAGTCAGGGAATGAAAGGGGAGAGGACCACGTATGCTGATGTAGCAGCGGCTGGAGCTTCAAAGCGGATTCCAACGCAAACAGCGCTGCACTCAATCATGGTCTCCTCCAAGGATGAACTAGAAACGGGCGAAGAAGTACTCAATAGGATCAGAGAGGCAGTAAATGCAAAGGATGGATGGGTAAAAGTGGAAAGAGTAAGAAAAGTGAAAGATAGAAGAGTGATAGTTGGATGTGCGACAGAAGAGGAAAGGAAGAAAGTTAAAGAAAGATTAGAGAAAGCGAGAGATAGTCTGAACGTAGAGGACGTGAAAAATAAAAACCCCCTGGTAATGCTCAGGGATGTCCTCAGTTATAATACTGACCACGAAATACTAAATGCCCTGAAGAACCAAAATCGGGCTATTTTTGACGGCCTGGGGGAAGAAGGAAGTAGAGTTGAGATAGTTTTCAGAAGAAAAACCCGAAACCCCCACGCCTGTCACGTGGTGATGAGGGTCCCTCCAAGAGTGTGGCAGCGCATGACCGAGGCAGAGGCAGTTCATATAGACCTGCAAAGAGTCAGAGTGGCGGATCATTCGCCACTCGTGCAGTGCTCCCTCTGCCTCGGATATGGGCACGGCAAGAAACTCTGTAAAGAGAAAACAGTAAAGTGCAGCCATTGCGGGGGCCCACATGTTAGAACCGAATGTGCTGGCTTGATCGCCGGCGAAACACCTCAATGCTGTAATTGCACGCGCGCCGGATTGGGTGGTGTGGCTGAGCACAACGCATTCAGCCAAACCTGCCCAGTCAGGCAGAAGTGGGAAGCGTTAGCACGGTCCAGCATAGCCTATTGCTGAGGGCACCCTTGGCATCTCCATCGGGGAAATACCAGATGCATTCACGCCAGTAAATCCATATTATATTGACTCCAGAACCTTGCTCGGGGCGGTGATGGGCCAGCTTCCCCTCCATCCTTCAGTGACAAAAACTAAAGGCAAATTGAATACTTGCCACACCCAAAACACGTCACTTCTATCGCTTTGGGTGGAAATTCAAGCAGGATTTGAGTGGTTCTTAAATTACTTGCAGCATCTCAATTGTAAGGCGGACCCATCGTGTGCCTGTGGGTTGGGAATGGATAAGTCTTTAGACCATACTTTAATGCGTGAGTGCCCTAAAACTGGAGAGAGAATGGAAGTAGAATGCAAGGTAAGGATGAAAAAAAGTAGGAAAAATGTAAGGGAAACAAGAAATAGTAAAAAATATAAGAAATTTGTAGACTATTGTAGGCCCGCCGCTTTACAAAATATGATAAAAGAAATAAATATGATAGAAGGTAAATAATGTTACTAATGTTACTAGTTATAATATAGTATAAGTATGTTAACATTAGATAGGTTAAATTAGATAAAAGTATGGAGCAGCGTGTTTATAGCAAAATAAGTAGTAAATAGAAATAAGAAGTTGTAATTAGAAAGTTAAGGTAGCATGTATATTAGAATAAAAATATTAGAGTATATGTATGTAATGAAAGACAATGTATGTAACCTTTAAGAGAAAAAATAAAAAGAAACAAAAGAATTGTAATAAACGAACGTAAGAAAAAGAAATAAAAAAGAACAGAAACAAAAAAGATACAAAAAGTCTCTTGTACTGCAAGAGGGACCAGAAAGAAAAAAAAAAAAAAAAAAAAAAAAACCAAGACGCCAAGCGGATTGGTTTAAAGAACTGGAAAACGAACGCTAAAGATAGAGATCGGTGGAAGAATCGTCTTGAGCAGGCCCGGGCCCACAAAGGGCTGTAGCGCCGATGATGATGATTATTTGGAAATATTCGGAGTGGAGGACGCTGTAGAATATTATTAATAACCAGCTGATTTTTTGCATGCAGCTTAGTAAATACTTGTATAATGAAATGGCCACATAGTCCTACAAAAATGGTACGATTTCCCACCCGAGCGAATGTTTGACACCTGCGCACTCGAGTAGCTATCTCCATTGAGAATTTTTATAGAGGAAAAAACTTGGTCGTCTCGTCGAAACGAACCTACTCACGAAAATTCAGCCTGTTTTTAATCACTAAAAAAACTGTTCCTCGGCTGCCGGACCATAAGCATTAAAATGTATTACGGTAGTGGATAGACCTTGTAAGTTCTGGCCATGATTATTATTGTAATAATATTGTGCCCAAACTTAATTTCCCCGAGGCTTCCCCATCGCTCTATCGTAAACACATTGATCTAAGCCCTCCATCTTGAGAATTGATGCCGACTGAGCAAACTTGTTCGTTAACTATTTACACTAATAAATAGTACGAACTCCCAACAACAATGTTATGTTCCATAGCTTGGGTAGCCAGTAATGTAGACGTTACCACTAAAAAGAAAGAAAGAAAGAAACGGCATTTACAGATATTTGGCACCACATACACATACACAAGTTTAAATTAAAAATTTAGAAAATCCCCGACATTCGCCATTTTGTGGCGGCGGCCATCTTGGATTTACATAGTGCTATTCGACTAGTTACGCCCGTTCATTTGATCCCCATATTAAGGGAGTTGTGAAAAAATATTTAATCCGCCATTTTGTAGCGGCGGCCATCTTGGACCGATTTTCATCAAACATAGCTAAGTACACTCCCGACTAATTCACCTTTCAAACGAAAAAACCACATTCAAATCGGTTCACCCGTTTGAGCACCACAGGGGAACAGACAGACACACACACACACACACACACACACACACACACACGTCAAATTTATAACACGCCGTCGTTTTTGCGTCGGGGGTTAAAAATAGGAGTAAGGACACAAATTGTATAACAATTAATCTGCGTGGTGGCGCCAAAATTGTCTCCACTCAGTTTTTGCTGTCTGTGATTGGTACACAGACACACCGCTGATCTTCCGTGAAGCCACGACTAAAGTGCGTAAACCAGTCTGAGTACAGATTAACGGGCTGAGTCCGCTAAACTGCCTGCAACTGGGCTGAAAAATTATAATAGGTACCTACCTAGATTTCCTAGGAAGTATCTGCTGCAGAGTCCCGTGGACCAATGACCAATGTCTTATGACATTGGTCATTGGTCAAAATTTTATTGTAAACTGAGCCCAAGCCTTTTTAACAGTAAGTAGTTTAATAATATTATCTAACCTTTTCAGGTTAGTGCGTTTCCAATTTAGATATGCATTCACTTAAAATAAGTCGTAAAACTTTTTTCTGAAGTCAATTTTGAAGACAACTTTGAAGTCAAATATGCACCAGCCTTTGCTATTATTCCTCTCGTAATATACAGAAAATATCACATGATTTCAAAAGAATCTCTGAACAAGAAAGTTTCAATATAATTTCACGGACATGACACTGTGGAATGCATTCGCTTCCTTTGTGTGAAAGTAGTAACCTGCCCCAGTTTTGAAAATGCAGATACTACATAATTATAACGAAGTTGCTTACCTGTATATCTGAGATTTCTTCAATATTTGTACAAGTTTCAATAAAATGTCAAGTACCTACTATTGACGTTTGGAATGCCCTTTAGAAATCTCAGTGGTTATTTGTTGTCTTATATACAAGGCCAGGCGCATTCCGCATTGTAGGTATGCCACTACCTATAGCGCGCTCCGGTTGGTCGGGCCCATTCAACAACACTTACTTAGTCAGAAGGAATAAGAGATACGCGATAGAAAGAGAGGCAAAGTCTAGGTTAGTATAACGGTTACAGGTAGTTAGTGCAACTGCGACCTGAATTGCACTTTATTGTGTCCGTAACAAGAGTGGCTATTTATTTAAATGATTTTACGGAATGAATCTTCTGTAATATATAAGTATTCTGTGTTGATACTGTCTGCCTCGTTGGTCTAGTGGTTAACATATTCGACCACAGATCACGAGGTCCGGGGTTCGATTCCCGGGTCGGGCAAATAATAATTGTTAGGTATTGGGGTTTTCTGTCAAGAAATTCTCAGTGCCAGCCCGGAGTTGGAAGCTGGTGGTGTTTTACCCCCGTGCCTCGGAGAGCCCGTTAAGCAGTCGGTCCCGGTTATTATCACTATCATGTGATAATAGTCGTTAAAGCCCGCCATCACGCATTGGAGTAGCCTGGCGGGTCTAAGCTCTAAATTCCTCTCTCCTATGAGAGAAGAGGCCTGTGCCAAGCAGTGGGACGTTAAAAGGCTGCAGTGGTGGTAGGTAGTTGATACTGAGAAGAAAGCCTTTAGATCTATATTCAAATCAAAATAAATCTTAGGAATATCTAAATAGTAACTACATTGCAACGTAGCAACTCTGGATGATATCAGAATACGAACGATGCAATATAATGTCACGAACTGTATTTGCAATTTGAAATGCAATCCGCGACTTGTGTGTGCACTACTTTTACCTGTCCCATTTGCTCACAACATATTCCTGCTTGCTCACAACATATTCTTGCTTGCTCACAACATATTCGCTACGTGATCACAACTTTATTACGCTACGGTCGCTACCTCGCGAAATTACTACGTCCTCGTATATTATAAACTAGCGACGCGCCCCGGTTTCGCACGGGTAGTAATTAGTAATTACCCACTACTATTACACCATACATTGTTTTGTTATATCTCAAAGGGATTAGGCAGCCTTTTCGATGAAAACTCCCAGGCGAGGCGGCTTGATTTTTTACGGCATTTTCATCAAACATAGCTAACAACACTCTAGACTAATTCACCTTTTAAACAAAAAAACCGCATTCAAATCGGTCCACCCGTTTGAGCGCCACAGGGGAACAGACAGACACACACACACACACAATGGTCAAACAGATTTTTTTTGAAAAAAAAATATTTAATTTTTTTTTTGTGAATGACGATGCAGTCTAGATGAAAGCTGCCTACTTGAAAGAGGAATGCATACCCCTGATCGGTTTCGATCGGTACCGGAACACTAAATCACTTGGCGGTACGGCTTTGCCTATAACGGTAACCAGCCACGGCTAAAGCCTCCCACCAGACCAGACCAGAGACAATTTAGAAATTATAAAATCATCCCTGCCAGGAATCGAACCCGGACCCTCCCATTTATAAGACCACAGCGCTCAGCAATGCGCCAGCAAGGTCATCAAAATTGGGTAAAATAGATTAGATTTTCTTTAACATTCCACATAACTAATGGTGCATTCTTCGAAAGATACTTTGTACGAGAAATTTTCAATATAACGGATAGTATCGGTAGCCTGTATCGAAGTATTTACAATCTGAAATGCAATATCAAGAGCAAGTACCTATGCATTGCGGTCGCGCGCCCCGGTTGCTGCAAAGTTTGCATCTCGTCGGGAAATCACTGATTTGTGTTCACTTAGCGAGGATAGCATATGTTTTAACAGGTATTAGAAAGATGATTTACATAGTTTTAACTAAGCAAATAAACATAACTGCCTCGTTGGTCTAGTGGTTAGCGTATTCGACTGCAGATCACGACGTCCCGGGTTCGATTCCCGGGTCGGGCAAATAATTGTTAGATATTGGGTTTTTCTGTCAAGAAATTCTCAGTGCCAGCCCGGAGTTGGTAGTTGGCGGTGTTTCGCCCCCGTGCCACGGAGAGCACGTTAAGCAGTCGGTCCCGGATATTATCACTATCATGTGACAATAGTCGTTAAATCCTGCCTACCCGCATTGGAGCAGCGTGGCGGGTCTAAGCTCTAACTCCCTCTCTCCTATGAGAGAGGCCTGTGCCCAGCAGTGGGACGTTAAAAGGCTGTAGTGGTGATGCAAATAAACATTTTAACAGGTATTAGAAAGATATAATAATTTACGTGGTTTAATAAACAACTAACTATGAATGAATTTCTGTTTTCAATGCGCTTTGTTTTTGGCGATGTTATCTGAATTATTGTCTTTGATATTATAAACCATTCAATTCGGTGAAGATCTGATGAATATCTTCTGAGATGAAAGTTGGAACTCCTTTAATAGTAAAGTGGTTAATGTAACGGTAGGTAGTTAGCGCTACTGCGACCTGGGGGTTATTCTGTAACTTAGTTAGCAACTGAAAATAGTTGCCAACGAATTAGTTCGATATACATTGCTGCTTTACTGTGTAAAATTATGAAAACACTTTATATTTCCAACAGTAAAGCACCAATGTATATCAAACTAATTCGTTGGCAACTATTTTCAGTTGCTAACTAAGTTACAGAATAACCCAGCTGAATTGCACTTTATTGTGTCGTAACATAAATGGCTATTTATTTAAATGATTTTATGGAGTGAATCTTCTGTACCTTCTAGGTACTGATATGTATTCTGTGGTATTTATCAGTTATTTGTGATCGTAGATTTTGAAGCACTAATAAAGCGAAGGTATACAAAAGCATAGAGAAAACAGTGCTAGGTATCTACTCTCTCTATTCTCTCTGACACAACTCTGACAAAAGTTATACTTGTTTGTTGCATATTCCTACTTTCTATACGGGCTTTTAAAGTGGTCACCTCTATCCCGTCTTCCAGTTAGCTAAATAAAAGAGTCTAGGAATTCATGAAATGGATTCGGAATTTCATTCCGGGCGCTCGGTTTCGGAATGCTGAATCTTGCTCGTAGTTATTTCGGATTGGGCGCGGCGCACGGCGCGCGGCGGAAATCGCGCGGTTTCTATTGTATTTAAAACAGTTAAAGTATTCCCTACTTTTGTCCGTGGAATGGAATGCTTAACTGCGGTGCGGGTTGAAGATTAACGGGGACGAAAGGGGATAGTGGAGGACAAAAAGTAATGAAAAAAAGAGCTAGAATATATTATACTAGCTTCCTCGCGACTTCGCCCGCATGAATTTCGGTTTTTCACAAATGCCGAGGGAATCGTGGATTTGCGGTTCCCGTTCCCGCCCCCTTTTCCAATCTTTATACCTACTTTCAAGGAAGTTTGCTATAGTAATCTACCTATAGCTGTAGCTATAGATTTAGGTTTTTTCAATATCCCGTGGGAACTGTGGATTTTTCTAGGATAAAAAGTGCACGCGCATACAGATGCATGCAACTATTGTACGTATAATTGTGCAATGCGAGCGTGATTTACCTAAGAATAGTCAACGCCATCTATCGCGTTTTTGGAAGTCTATATCTATTTTAGTCCCACAGGAATACTTTTCCAGGATAAAAAGCTTAGCACATTGCATATATTGTGTTAAGTCAGGGCATAATCTATCTCCATTCAAAATTTCAGCCAAATTGGTTCAGTAGTTGCGGCGTTAAAGAGTTACAAACATACACACACACAACCACTCACACACACACAAACTTTCGCCTTTATAATATTAGTGTGATAAATGTTAATATATTATTTAGTTAATGCTTCTCAAAACGGAGGTACCCTAATGGTTAAGACTTCGGCATATATTTCGTTCCACGCACCTCTACCTTTCCGCAGTTATATACGTTATAGACAATTAAATATCACTTGCTTTAACGGTGAAGGAAAACATCGCGAGGAAATCGTACGCCTGAGTGTTCTACTGTCCTCAAAGGCGTGCGAAGTCTACTAATCCGCACTTGGCCAGCGTGGTGGACAACGGCCTAAACCCTTTTCATTCTGTGCGAAGACCCGTGCTCTGTAGTGGAGCGGTAATGGGTTGATAATGATAATTATGAATGCTTCTCATGTAGGCTATTTGATTCGATTTCCCGTTGAGTAACACTGATTTTTTTAAATTAGAAACCTATAAAAATCTTTTGCTTGCATTGTAATTTGTAACACGATACTGCTGTAGCTATTAGAGAGGTCATCCCTATTATCTGGATCATTGATTGGGCTACTTATATCTACAAAGTGTAGAGCCCTGCCCTTTGTAGCGAGCGTGGGAAATAGCTACAAGTAACACATTGAATAGAAGCAGGCGTTACTTTGCGGAAATCCATAATATATGATGAAAATTTAAAATTATTTTGCTATGATCCGCAAAACAGTCAAATTTGTATGGTACAACAAGCAGCATGTGCTATGCCCTGTCAGCCTTCCTGCTGTTAAATAAGCAGGAAAAATAAGCAACCAAGCGGACCCCAAGCACCACCACCAAGTAACACCACACAAATCCACCACCGAAATAAACTCGACGATCGTTTCGCTCCGACACCGGAGCATCCTCAGGAGATGTAGACTCTACAATGCACAACTGCAAAGACCTGTCTTACACTTTGCAGTTGTGCATTGTAGAGTCTACATCTCCTGAGGATGCTCCGGTGTCGGAGCGAAACGATCGTCGAGTTTATTTCGGTGGTGGATTTGTGTGGTGTTACTTGGTGGTGGTGCTTGGGGTCCGCTTGGTTGCTTATTTTTCCTGCTTATTTAACAGCAGGAAGGCTGACAGGGCATAGCACATGCTGCTTGTTGTACCATACAAATTTGACTGTTTTGCGGATCATAGCAAAATAATTTTAAATTTTCATCATATACAAGTAACACAGGTTTCACGGCCTCGTCACCTTTAGTAGAGAATGAGGATTTTTCCCTCATAGACCTTGCAATTATTGTACCTGTTTAAATTATAGATGCAGGGCTTTGTTTTCAAAATTAATGTCGATGTCTATAGATTAGTAGTTGGATAGATTGAAATACTCGGGGCTCTAAATCCTTCTGTCTTATGAGACAGGAGGCCTGTGTTTAGCAGTGGGATGTAAAAAGGCTGTAGTGGTGGATAGCTTAAATATGTATGTACATATAAGTAATTGGAAAATCAATAGACTAAAAATAACCCGGGAGTACAAATTCCAGGCGGGTGTGGAGTGAATATTGTATACTGTTCCATGGCATTGTTTCGTTGCTGGAAAATCGATATATACCTCTTGTGTAAGGGCCCGAAACAAAGCCCTTAATACAATTTATAGCCTTTGAATAATAAATACCTGTGAAATACTGACAGACATGTCGAAAATGGAGATCCTTTGGTTGATGATTGGCTTGGTTCCTTCGGTTTAGTCAGTCGTCTTTGATATATTTCTGACAGTCGTGAAGACGTACATATTCAAACAGGACAGTTAGATATTACGCGTTTGACGTAAGAGATTGTGTTTGTGCATTTTTAAGTTACTATTTTTCTGAAAAACTGCATGGGCCGATTTAAGTGAGGTTTTTTGTATTACACAAGTAGGTACCTATCACCACAGAGCAAGTTCTTAGACATGTCTTAAGATAATAAGATACCAGGGGGAGCTGCTGTATCACTCACTTTCAATCAACTGCTGTCAATCTACTACTGTCAATTACTTGACTTGACTTACTACTTACTTGACTACTGAACCCATGGAACTTTGATACTCAAAAACTACTGAACAGATTTTCACGCGGTTTTCACCAATAGACAGAGTGATTCACGACAAAGTTTTAAGTGCATAATTTGTTAAAGTTTTGTGCCAATTGGTTGAGACAATAATTATTGAAAATGTTGGAAAAACTCAAGCCGTCTGGGAGTTTTCATCGAAACAATCTAATCCCTTTGAGATATATTACAAGTATCCATTAAAAATTTAAAAAACCCCCGACGTTCGCCATTTTGTGGCGGCAACCATCTTGGATTTGCATAGTGCTATTCTACCAGTCAAGCCCTTTCATTTGATACACATATTAAGGGAGTTGTGGATCTAAAAATATGTAATCAACCATTTTGTAGCGGCGGCCATCTTGGATCGATTTTCATCAAAGGTAGCTAACAACACTTTCAACTAATTCACCTTTCAAACGAAAACAACCGCATTCAAATCGGTCCACCCGTTTGAGCGCTACAGGGGAACAGACAGACACACACACACATACACACACACACACAGACAGGTCAAACTTATAACACCCCGTCGTTTTTGCGTCGGGGTTTAAAAATATGTATTGTGGGATAGTAGCGGGTAATTACTACCCGTGCGAAAACGGGGCGGGTCGCTAGTGTTATATACCTAACTAGCGGTCCGCCCCGGCTTCGCCCGTGGTACATAATATATAGCCTATAGCACTCCAGGATCACGTACATATTCAACGGTGAAAGAATTTTTGAAATCGGTCCAGTAGTTCCTGAGATTAGCGCGTTCAAACAAACAAACGCTTCCGCTTTATTATATTAGTATAGATAGAGAATCCTCAAAGACCCTGATATCTATCGTAAGCTTCTATTGCGTAGATAGAGTAGTTTATTAAAATTAAATTTCCTTTCTCGACTTTCGTTCAGCTGAGCCGAAGTTCCTTTGTAGTCTTTATTTATCTCTGTTATCTTAAGTTAAAAATCAGTAAGTTAGCCAGCACTCAAGACCCAAGAGCCGACAGCCAAGGTAAAAAGGTGAAACTTTCGAATTTCATTTGAATAATTGTGTTCGTGAGTTTTTATAAACTGTATTTTCTTTTTGTTACGGATGTTACAATAAAACTTATTGCGAGTAACTTGGCTTTTGTGTTGTATTGTTTTTTTTTATCGTAAGATATACTCGATGGGAAGTTTTGTAATTTGCAATTTGTCTGTTTCCCATTGGAGTAAACAATTTATATATTATATTATTTACATTAATCGTCACACATACCACGATAAAAACGTCGTGACCACGATCCATGTAACTGGATCGAAATGTCGATGAACAGACAAACATTTTTATCGTGGTGTTTACCCGTATTTTACACTAACTTCTGCCCGCGGCTTCGCGCGCGTGATATTCGGTTTTAAACAAATCCCGAGGGAATCGAGGATTTCCGGTTCCCGTTCCCGCTCCTTTTTCCAACCTTTATACCTACTATCAAAGAGGTTCACTATAGTAATCTACCTATAGCTGTAGTTATAGATTTCGGGTTTTTCAAAATCCCGTGGGAACTGTGCATTTTTTCAGGATAAAAAGTAGCCTATGTTTTAAGTCAGGGCATAATCTATCAATTCAAAATTTCAGCCAAATCAGTTCAGTAGTTGCAGCGTGATTGAGTAACAAACATCCAAACATCCAAACATCTAAACATCCACACTTTCACATTTATAATATTATATTATACTAGTACAAGTACTAGTAGGAGTAGGAAGTAGGATAGACTACTAGCATCTGCCCGCGGCTTTTGTAGTTGAAGTTTGCTATAGTAATCTACGTATAGCTGTAGCTATAGATTTCAGTTTTTTCTAAACCCCGTGGGAACTGTGCATTTTTCCAGGATAAAGAGTAGTTGTTAAGTCAGGGCATAATCTATCGTCATTCAAAATTTCATCTAAATCGGTTCAGTAATTGCGGCGTTAAAGAGTACCAAACATACACACACATGAACTTTCGCCTTTATAATATTAGTGTGATTAGACAATGTACTCGTAGGTTACAAGTATAAATTGAAAATTTAAAAAACCCCCGACATTCGCCATTTTGTGGTGGCGGCCATCTTGGATTTGCATAGTGCTATTTTACTAGTCAAACCCTTTCATTTGATACCCATATTAAGGGAACTCCCTTAATATGGGTATCAAATGAAAGGAAAAAATATCTAATCCACCATTTTGTAGCGGCGGCCATCTTGGACCGAATTTCATCAAACATAGCTAACAACACTCTCGACTAATTCACCTTTCAAACAAAAAAAAACTGCATTCAAATCGGTCCACCCGTTTGAGCGCCACAGGGGAACAGACAGACACACACACACACACACTCACACACACACACACACATACACACACACACAGACACGTCAAACTTATAACACTCCGTCGTTTTTGCGTCGAGGGTTAAAAACCAGCTTTACCTAATATAATTCGAGGTAAACGTAGTCGCAGGCAACACCTAGTGCTGCCATACTAGGAATCCTCGCCCCGCGTTCCCAGTTCCCATTTCCCGTTATCTAAGATAATGTAATTCGCGTGTCGAGATCGTATCTGTGACCTATGCGGCCATTTGCGGGATGCTGGGACGTTACGTGGGTAATGGGTATACCTATAACTTGGTCGCAACTCGCAATCTCCGGTGTTATGTAAATGTGGCCTTTGATGTTTATAGGGCAAGTTATATTGAGTACTAGCTGATGCCTGCGACTTCGTCCGCGTGGTTATTTCTTTATTAACCCCCGACGCAAAAACGACGGGGTGTTATAAGTTGACGTGTCTCTGTGTGTGTGTGTGTGTGTGCGTGCGTGCGTGCGTGCGTGCGTGCGTGCGTGCGTGCATGCGTGCGTGCATGCGTGCGTGCGTGCGTGCGTGCGTGCGTGCGTGCGTGCGTGCGCGCGTGCGCACCCGACGTATTTCTAATTGAAGCTTTTAAGTGCTTTATATCATTCGATAGTTCCTAAATCTCCATTCTCCGCCATTTTTTGTTGTGTCGTTTAACTACTTCCCGAATAAAGGAGTATTTATTCTATTTATTTACACACATATCTACTCGTGTGTATTTATGTTGCCGCAACTAACCTCCATGTTTCTATACCTCATAAAAAGAAGTGTAAAAGTAAACGAAATTTCTTTGTGATCACAGCTCGTAAAAACCGCAAGTCACACACGTTTCCGTACATATTAGCATCCAAAAGTTTGTCTGTCTCAGTACACCCTTTGTCCCCCTTTCCTGATTTCCGCAGCCATACTTCCGTTTCCGTTCCCGGCCTAGTTTCTTTTCGCATCGCCTTTTGTCCGTGTGAGTGGCTTTTACCTGCAAAACACTTGCTTGGGAACATTTTTTTTTTACTTTTTAGCAACTCGGCGTGTTGTTGCATCATTGTCTTGCAATTTGGCAACTTCAGTTGAGAGTTGGTATGCATGCTAATTATCTTCAGAGGAAAATTGAAATACGTATTGAAGAGGCTTTTTAGGGTTCCGTACCCGAAGGGTAAAAAACGGAGCCCTATTAATGTCACTCGGCTGTCTGTCCGTCTGTCCGCCGGTCACAGGTCTCTAGCTCGCAGACGAAATGAGTTACAAACCTGAAATTTTGGTATTTAGTGTAAAACGTTAACCCAAAATCAAATATTGAATTAGAAATTGAATTAAATTATTTTTCAGGGGGGCTCCCATACATGAAAAAGGAGCCGGAAAAAAAAATTTTTTCTTTACCCTAGCTTGTGGGGTATCATTGTTTAGAGCTCATTAAGTAGAGTACAAATATATATTTTTTTAATTTTTATCTCAAAAAATAAGGGAATGGGAGGCCATCAAAGTTGTCAGTTTTAGACCATTTTTGTGACGGGGGCTATCTCAAAAACTAAACTAGTTGGGAATATGATATTTCAGTATATTATGTACTATATGCTCTATTTAAACAACAAATACTGAAAACAACGATTTATTAAATAGTTTATAAGCTGTGACCAAAATAAACGAACATTTTTTTGGGTTTTTCTTTCACGGTTTGTTGCGATGTCTAGCTCGGAAATTAAATATTTCTTAGACCCAAAATATTATATTGTTCATAATTATGTACGGAACCCTGAAAGAGCGAGGCCCGACTCGCACTTGGCTGATTTTTATTTATTGTACGAACATTCAGTTTCAGTCACTCATTTTGCTAGTTTTCGTAGTTCCGAAAAAGTGATCAATACATTTTTTTATTCCTTTTTTTTCCTCTGATATGGCAATCCGAGATTGTTCTAGGGTAAAACCCGGATAGACGCCCCACTTTTTGAAATGGCCTCATAACTTTTAAAATATTAATTTATCACAAATAATATTTATGAATATAGCTAGTTTAATCTTTTGGGTTCCATTATGACTTGTTTTTGCTGTCCTAACGATTACAGATTTTGCAGAATTTAACTTTTCGCAGACCCTTTTTTTTGGGGATAGATGCCTACCTGTGTGGATAGATGCCCCACTATGAAAATACTAAAAAGGATAGATGCCCTATGAAAAAAAATAAGCAAAATACATAGTTTCATAACGTTTTATTATCTAAATATATAAAAGGAAAAGGTGACTGACTGACTGACTGCCTGACTGATCTATCAACGCACAGCTCAAACCACTGGACAGATCGGGCTGAAAGAGATAGATGCCCCGAAGTATATTAAAACTATCAGGAATTTATTGAAAAAAGAAATAAAAATATAAAAGAACATTAAAAATATTAAAAAAATACTTGATATATCTATAGGTATATTAGGGGATAGATGCCTCTAAGGGCACCTATACCTCGAAAAATCGAGGCAACTATCCTTTTTGATATGGATAGATGCCCTTTTATTTATTAAATAAACTAAAAACTAAAGAGCGATTATTTACACTTAGGTGTACACTTATTGAACCAGTGTATTGACATAATAAAAAATATAACAGAATCTTCTACTACTTCAAAAGTTATACAACGGCAAATAATCGCCTCTAAAACTTTGAAGGATTTGCCGCGTTCGCTGCGGAGATAATCACACGCACAAGCGAAACAAATTGTTTTAATACAAATGTATGTAGGGGCCTGAGGTTTGGGGGGCCTGCGCTTCTTATTTAAACTATCAATTTTTAGTCGCGAGTTTGGGAAGTCAGGTTATTTGACACTGAGGCATCTATCCAACTGCGGCATCTATCCGGGTTTTACCCTACATGGGTAATAGATGGCTTTTTTGCTTTTTTCATTTTACTTAACTCTTTCTGGTACTGTGAAGTAAACAAAACGTGAGTGCAGTTCGTCGGAAATAGTTAGTATGTTACCAACAATGCTACTTCTAAGTATAAACTAGTTTTGTACCTAATCCACAAGAACTTCTTTCATCTAGATTGTAGGCTGCAGTTCTTCTTTCTATTGTCTATTTTCTACAATAGAAAGTTTGTAAAACTATGAATTTCTCTTTTTTGCAGTCGATTTATTGAACTTTTATACTTTTTGGGGTTCGTACCCAAAAGTTGCCTAACGGTAATTCGACTCGCACTTGGCCAGTTTACAAATTTTTCGACTGTGAATTCATCCTGCCTGACTGCCTCGTTGGTCTAGTGGTTAGCATATTCGACTTAACAGTTCGGGTTCGATTCCCGGGTCGGGCAAATAATTGTTAGGTATTGGGTTTTTCAGTCAAGAAATTTTCAAAGGCAGCCCGGAGTTGGCAGTTGGCAGTGTTTTCACCCCCGAGCACGTAAAGCAGTCGGTCCCGGTTATCACTATCATGTGAAAATAGTCGTTAAAGACCGCCAACATTGGAGCAGCGTGGTGGGTCTAAGCTCTAAGTCCCTCTCTCCTATGAGAGAGGAGGCCTGTGTCCAGCAGTGGGACGTTAAATGTCTGTAGTGGTGGTGACGGTGGTAGAATTCATCCTTGCTTGTAAGAGCCAGTAGCAATAAAACCGCTTTGGATCTTGTACCTACTCTTTTTTAACACCCGACGCAAAAACGACGGGGTGTTATAAGTTTGACGTGTCTGTGTGTGTGTGTGTGTGTGTGTGTGTGTGCGTGTCTGTCTGTTCCCCTGTGGCGCTCAAACGGGTGGACCGATTTGAATGCGGTTTTTTTTTTGTTTGGAAGGTGAATTAGTTGAGAGTGTTGTTAGCTATGTTTGATGAAAATTGGTCCGAGATGGCCGCCGCTACAAAATGGCGGATTACATATTTTTTCACAACTCACTTAATATGGGTATCAAATGAAAGGGCTTGAATAGTAGAATAGCACTATTGCAAATCCAAGATGGCCGCCACCACAAAATGGCGAATGTCGGGGGTTTTTTAAATTTTTAATTTAAACTTGTTTCTTATAATATCGATTTTGTGTGCGCAATAAGTATTCTTGTTACATTTCTAAATGAGTACCTACGTTTGTTGCAGGCACCGCGAGCGATGAGACGCAAACGCTCGCTCATATCGGGCGTCGCTTGGTGACGGGCAGCGCGGCAGCATGGCGGACCACGTGACCACGATGCGCTACGTCCTCTTCACCCTCCTGTCCCTCTCCCTCAACAAGAACCTCGCCTTCGTGCTCGACAAACAAAACCCGTACTCCCAATTCCGAAAGTGGAACGCCGGGTTAAACGGAACGCTCGAATTAGAGTTCAAAACCGACCAGCCGAACGGTCTGCTTTTGTACACGGACGATGGGACTTATGACTTTTTCGAGTTGAAACTAGTGAATGGTGCGTTACGGTTGCGTTACAATTTGGGTGGCGGTGCTCAGATCATCACGGTGGGGAGTAACCTGAACGATGGACACTGGCACAAGGTTCAGGTGAGTCTGCTGATTTAATTTATGATTTTTTCGAGTTGAAACTAGTGAACGGTGCGTTGCGATTGCGTTACAATTTTGGTGGCGGTGCTCAGATTATCACGGTGGGCAGCAATCTAAATGACGGGCACTGGCACAAAATTCAGGTGAGTCGGCTGATTTAACTTATGACTTTTGCGAGTTGAAACTAGTGAACGGTGCGTCGCAATTGCGTTATAATTTAAGTGATAGCGCTTAGATTATCAGGGTGGGCAGCAATCTAAATGACGGACACTGGCATATAGTTCAGGTGAGTTGGCTGATTTATTAGACGTTTGTTTTGATTTATCTCTAGGCCTTGACTTCGTGCTTTAGGCAATTTACAGTTGATAACGGTTCTTAAAGGTAATAATCATGATAAGATCAAATAGAGCGATGCCACCACGGCATTGTTCTAATTAAACTAAGGTCTACGCAGCGTTGGCTAAATCGTACGGTACGACTTTTCCGCAAGGTGGTGACTAGCTGCAGCGGAAACCCACCAAAAATTTACGTCAATCGATAGCTCTTTTGCGACGTGATTAAAAGAAACAAACAAAGAAACACTTTCACATGTAGGTATAAGGGTCAAAATCACCAAGGTGGCGAAGTTGTACACTACGAAAATGGTAGGGATTTTCGTAGTGTTCAACTAAATTACATAGCCATCGAAATATGGAATGGGATTGGTCTTGATCTGTTTTTTGAACCTCGACACAAACAAAAACGACGCGACGGGGTGTTATAACTTTGACGTGTCTGTGTGTGTGTGTGTGTGTGTGTGTGTGTGTGTGTGTGTGTGTGTGTGTGTGTGTGTGTGTGTGTGTGTGTGTGTGTGTTTATTCCACCGCTCAAACGGGTGATCCGATTTGAATGCGTTTTTTTTTGTTTGAAAGATGAATTAGTCGGGAGTGTTCAATGAAAATCGGTCCAAGATGGCCGCTGCCAAAAAATGGCGGATTACATATTTTTTTCACAACTCCCACAATATGAGTATCAAATGAAAGGGCTTGACAAGTACAATAGCACTATGCAAATCCAAGATGGCCGCCACCACTAAATGGTGAATGTCGGAGGTTTTTTAATTTTTAATTTACACTTGTGTAACTCTGTCAGGTGGCCCGTCGTGATGAGCAGACCTCCCTATCAGTGGATGGCATCACGCAGAACAAAACGTCGCGCGGCAAAGAGTTCGCGTTCGGCAAGTTCAACACCAACTCCGATGTCTTCGTGGGAGGAATACCGCCCTCGTGAGTACATTACACTCTTTTATGATTCACTAGCAACAGTACCAAGTTATACCATACCCAGTTTCATGCTGGTTCTTCTCGGTAGGTTTTTTTTTTCATAGACGTTTGTTTTTTTTTCATAGATTTGTTTTTTTTTCATAGACGATTTTCCACCACTGGTTAACCAGTGGTGGAAAATCGTCAATGGAATCTACTTATTGACGATTCAAAAGCACTTGTAAAAGTTTATTCGAATAAAAAACTATTAAGTATATTCTTCGATTCTATACGCATTAAGTTTTCCAATCTTTTTGATATACACACCGAATTCGCCGAGATTGCTGGACCGATTTTCGTGATGTTTTTTAACGAATAAAGAAAGTGTTCAGAATACTTTCCAATTTCTCATCCCTGATGCCGCAGCGGTACCTACCTACAGCACCTCTAAACTAATTAATGAACTGTAAATGATGACTTGTTATTGTAAGTATGTATCAAGTGCAGACTTCTTCATAAACTTTTTAATTCTTATATTATAATTCTTATATTAAGTCAATCTTTTTCTTTGATAAAAATGTTTACATCAATGAATAAACATTATCCTATTATATTCTAAAAATCTGTGGTACGTCACACGGTGCGCACAGTATGTCAACAAACGATCTTAAAACTCCGCAAGCCCCTTTAGTATCGGCTTTATACTTTGGTCGTATTTACCGCGGAACAAATTCCGACCTAAGTGGAACTGCGCAGTAAAAACATCCGCATTTCTGCCGCTAAATCGCAAAAGGGAAAGCCACACATTCCAAACATGCCCGCTTTTGTGTCACATTTTTTGCTACCGAATCTATGTTGAGATAGGGTTGCTGCAATCATCCGTCGCAGACGACCGAGTTTTTTTATCTAAAACTGATAACAATTCGACAACAAGCAAAATATTGGTGAGATAATAAAAAAACTCGACTGCATAAAGTCATTTTCTTATAGAAGAAAAATAAAACTTAGTTTATAACTTAGTTCCGATGAATTATTTCTCAATTTGTCATTTCAAATTACGTCTTATCCTAATATTATAAAAGCAAAAGTGAGTTTGTTTGTTATACTTTCACGCCCAAACCACTGAATCCATTTTACCGGATTTTTTTAAAGAGATAGACTAGACCTTAGAGAAGGACATAGGCTACTTTTTATCCCGGAAAATCGTAGAGTTCCCTAGGGATTTTTAAAACCCTAAATCCACGCGGACGAAGTCGCGAGCATTGGTTTAAAACTTTAAACATATTATATGTAAGATTTTTGTGATCAAGGCAAGGATACAAGGCAAATAGATACGTAATACTAATCCGAGATCAGACGAATTCAATATGTACTAGGTATATTACGTGTAATTTGTATAGCTTCATTAATCGCTATTGGTGTCCACTGGGCACCGATCAACTATCTTTAAGACGCTCAATGCGCGTATGGCTTCTTTGACTCACTGATACTGTATCAATCAAGAACATGGATTTATAGCATTATATAGATATAACATTATATTATGTTGTCTAAAATCCCTCAGTGTCTGAACGCAAATCTGAATAGTTAAGATATTAACAGCTCTGCCCCACAGTAAGATAGAAAATCATATTAAGTTCAGTACGGCTGAACTGATTTTGGCGTGACTTTCATGGACAGGTAAAAGATTATACAATGATTAAATCACGTCTTCTTGTATAAACTTTGGACAAGAAGCAAAAATCCGGAAGAGATTTAGTTTAATTTTTAACTCGGAAAATTAAAGAGTTCCTACGGATTTTTTAAGCCTAAAGAAGACCTAAGAATCAGCTAGTCAATACATAATTATTATAAAACAAAATCCCCCACCGCATCTGTCTGTCTGTTCGCAATAATCTCAAAAACTACTGAACCGGATTCTCATGTGGTTTGCACCAATAGTCTCTGTATTGGTCCATTCGCTCTATTGGTAATTCATGAGGTCCATTCAGGTTTTGTGTAAATTGGTTGAAATATGACGATAATTGTTGAAAATATCGGAGCTTTCATCTATAGGTATTTCTTTGAGATACTTAAAACACAAGTGTAAATTGAAAATTTAAAAAACCCCCGACATTCGCCATTTTGTGGCGGCGGCCATCTTGGATTTGCAATAGTGCTATTCTACTAGTCAAGCCCTTTCATTTGATACCCATATTAAGGGAGTTGTGAAAAAATATGTAATCCGTCATTTTGTAGCGGCGGCCATCTTGGACCGATTTTCATCAAACATAGCTAACAACACTCTCGACTAAATCACCTTTCAAACAAAAAAAACCGCATTCAAATCGGTCCACCCGTTTGAGCGCCACAGGGGAACAGACAGACACACACACACACACACACACACACACACACACACACAGACACGTCAAACTTATAACACCCCGTCGTTTTTGCGTCGGGGGTTAAAAACAATGTACAGTAGAATCCTGATTATCCGAATATCGATTATCCGAATATCCGATTATCCGGACTCATTCGTCTCGGCTCTAATTATTATCAATTTCTAAGTGTCAAAGATTAATAATAAGTTATTTCCAACCAAAATTTTAAATTACATAGGTATTATGTAAATCATTATCTATCGTTATAGTTTTACATAATAAAAAATTATTAAAATTTAAATATTGTTTGATTTGCTTTGAAATCGGTTATCCGGATTTTCGATTATACCCCTGGTTTTATTTGATCCGGATAATCGGGATTCTACTGTATAGAGATAGTATAGTTGGTAATTACTGCCTGTGCGAATTCGGGGCGGGTTGCTAGCAAATAATATAAGCTACTTAGATATTTATATAGGAAACGAGTGGGAGGCAAAATTCGTGGGAGCAGAATAAAATAATTGTTGAGCCAACATTGTAACGAGGGTATCAAAATATATCGCCTACGCTCTCATAACACCAGGCGAAGGACCACTTTCCTCCGTCGATATTTAATACTCAGTTACCTCAATAGCTCAGTAGTTAAGGAGTTGATAGAAGTTCGAGAGGTGCTAGGTTAAATTGCATCAGTTGGACTACGGTTTTCTGGTTTTTAGAACATTCAAATCTTTTTCTTCTTTTAAGCTGTGATAGCCTAGTGGTTAGGACGACCGACTTCTAATCGGAGGTCGTGAGTTCGATCCCGGGCACGCACCTCTAACTTTTCGGAGTTATGTGCGTTTTAAGTATTTAAATATCACTTGCTTTAACGGTGAAGGAAAACATCGTGAGGAAACCTGCATGCCTGAGAGTTCTCCATAACGTTCTCAAAGGTGTGTGAAGTCTGCCAATCCGCTTGGCCAGCGTGGTAGAACATGGCCAAAACCCTTCTCACTCTGAGAGGAGACCCGTGCTCTGTAGTGAGCCGGTAATGGGTTGATCATGATGATGAAATCTTTTTCGTATAGATCAGCAATCTGTAGCCCGATTAGGTATGCGAATTTTCGACTCATCGCAATATATATGGCCACATCGTTGCGTAGATTCTGGACCAAACATTGTATGTTGTAGTGTTTAATGGTGTACAATAAAGTATATTTTATTCATTCATTCATTCATTCATTCATACATTCAGTCATTCATTCATACATTCATTTACTCATTCATTTATTCATTCATTCATTCATTCATTCATTCATTCATTACCAGTGCAGCAGTGCAGTGAAGCGTATGGCTGGGACCCAGCGCGAATTTTTCTATGTAGATCGCCGCTCATTAATGCTCCTCCAAAGTCAGGCACCCATCCAGTCACCAACTTAGGTTAACGTTGTTTGCCTAGCGCAATCAATTGATAAGAACTGTTACAACTAGGCAACTCACTCCCTTTAAGTAGATGCTTTGAATCAGTATAAAGTTAGATATTATAGGTATACTTTTTGTAAATAAAACATTTCTTTGAATCTCACCTGTTGGAAGTTTATGCTTAACTGTGCATCTAGAGAATTATAACTAGGCGGTAAAACACAAAGTTTCCCGACTAATATGTCCCCAGTGCACCTCCGCTGACTAACTCAACATCAGTTTTAACTTTTGTGTTAACTAAGTTTTTATTATGCTAATTTTTGATGCCTCCTTTGAAATTACTTTTAGGACCGAATGAAATGTTAAGTTTAAGATAAACTTCGGAATTGAACATAACTTCTATCTTATCATCCTTAGTACTACTTAAATCCTTAACAAACATTAGTGTTGTTAAGGGTCCTCCAATAACCTTGAATTTGTGTTAATATCTTTATTATATCGAAAGTGACGCGGTCGGGTTTTACATACTATGTTCTCGAAGACTTTGTAGGGTTAAATTTGCACAAGGTTGCTATTTATAGTTTAGGAGATATGAGTTGATGGGTGACATTAATCCTCCAAGAGTATAAAACTGAGGTGGCTGAAAAAACTATTGTTTTTAAGTTGGGGGACAATGGATCCTCCACGAGTCTGATTATGTGACTTAAAATAACGAGTGTTTATAAGGGTTAAACAGTACAAATAGTTTTTATTTCTATTAAGCATAATTTCTTTCTTTCATAATTTACAAGATCTTTTAAAATGTCAGTCACTCTCATAGAAATATAATATAAAGGATAGAACGGCGAAGTGGGAGGAAAACACGTGCCAAATTGATGCACAGTTGTGCACAAATTTACAAAATCACACACAGTACGCACCGAGATTTCGACGTTATTTATTTGTTTTAGTGTTCAGGTGAAAGTACAATTTTTCGCTATTTCGAATTGTAAACACAGAAGTTCAGAAATAAATCGCAAAAAAGGAGCAATTTCCCATCACACGTAAGTGTTTATTTTGGCACACTTGAATTCTTAGTAAACAGTGTCGATCGCCGATCTACTATATATTATACAACAAGCGGACACCCGCGACTTCGTTTGCGTGGATATTGGTTTTTAAAAATCCCGTAGGAATCATTTTGTTTTTCCTAAGCTCCTTTGAGCTGATATCATGCAGCACTTTTAACAGTTTTTACTGTTAAAAGTTCACTGGCGGATGTTTAGGTAGATCAAAATGTTAACATCCGCCAGTGAAAGTCCCATCAAAATTGATCCAGCCTTTTAGAGATTAGTCGGTAATCATTAAAGTATCTACTTTCTAACAAAAAAGAATGAATGAAATCGGACCACGCGTTATTGAATTACAGGTAAATACACGTTTTGACTTTGATCCTCTCTCCCTAGGGAACCGTGCTGAATTTCGGGATAAAAAGTATCCTATATATTACTCCGTAGTATGAACTTAAATCGTACCAAGTTTCGTTTCAATCCACTCAGTAGTTTTTGCGTGATGCGCGCACAAACATACAGACAAACAGACAAACAGATAAACAGACAAACAGATAAACAGACAAAAATTTCAAAAATAGCTTTTTTACGTTCTATTACTTATCCCTAACATCCCCCAGTTATTATTTTGCAATAATCTTCAATGTACAGATACGGCAAGACTACGATTTTATTATATGTATAGATATAGATAGAAGATATAGATGTATAGATATACACTACCTTCTACCCGCAGCTTCGCCTACGTGAGTTTCAGTTTTTCATAAATCCCGAGGGAATCGTGAATTTCCGGTTCCCATTCCCTCTCCCTTTTCCAACCTTTATACCTACTTTCACGGAAGTTTGCTATAGTAATCTACTAGCTGTAGCTATAGATTTCATTTTTTCAAAATCCCGTGGGAACTGTGGATTTTCCAGAATAAAAAGTAGCCTATGTGTTAAGTCAGGACATAATCTATCTCCATTCAAAATTTCAGCCAAATCGGTTCAGAAGTTGCGGCGTTAAAGAGTAACAAACAGACAAACACACACACAAACTTTCGCCTTTATAATATTTGTGTGATATTATGTCTTTGGTCACTATACAGTTCTTCTACAGATCTCCTAATATCAGATTTAATCACGTACAGAAACTACCTCCATCGCCCGTTGACTCTGAGCTTAAAAAAGCTCGCCCCCGACGCAAAAACGACGGGGTGTTATAAGTTTGACGTGTCTATGTGTGTGTGTGTGTCTGTCTGTTCCCCTGTGGCGCTCAAACGGGTGAACCGATTTGAATGCGGTTTTTTTTGTTTGAAAGGTGAATTAGTCGAGAGTGTTGTTAGCTATGTTTGAACAAAATCGGTTCAAGATGGCCGCCGCTACAAAATGGCGGATTGCATATTTTTTCACAACTCCCTTAATATAGGTATCAAATGAAAGGGCTTGACCAGTAGAATAGCACTATTGCAAATCCAAGATGGCCGCTGCCACAAAATAAAAACCCAATAAATACTCTGTGACATTGGATCCGTTTAAAACATGCTTACCACAAAATGTTGGTCCGAGAGCTGTATGCTTAGTCTCACTTTGCATAGCTCGAAAACTTTACTAAATACTATTGATCGAATCACAATGATCTCAGAGTAAAATGGACCTAAAATGGCTTATATAAAGGTTTGAGTTCGCCAATACATTCAGCATTCGAAAACAGCCAGCGCCCCAAGCAGAAATGTTGTAAAATAAATATTCGAACTATTGATTTACAACTTTAAAATAAGAGTCTTTGGGTTCATTTTGCTCTGGAGTCATTGTGTGTCGATATTCGAATTTCGATCATCGTTGCCACTATGTACAAAGTTGGCATGAGGCCTCTGCTTACCGCAAAATGTTTACCCGAGAGCGGGTGAGCTCACGCGAAAAGTATGGTTTACGCGTAGTCATTTATCTTTCTTTGTTCTACTGAGTCGGGCCTGACTAGGCTTTGGCTGGTACTGACCTAAGAGCGGGATGAATCGAAATGGGCACGATTATTGTAAAAAGAACAAATACTGCCTGAAACGGATGTATGGAATATCTTACTAATGCCTTACTAATACAGCCTTCGCATTTTCTCATTATATTCTACTAGCTGACCCCCGCGACTTCGTTCGCGTGTTTATAGGTTTTATATAGGATCGGATCGGATCCCATAATTCTTTTATCTACCTAAACTAAATGTAGCCTGTTACTCCTTATAACATTGAAAGTTCCATTAAAATCGATCCAGCCGTTTCGGAGATTAGCTGGAACAAATAGACAGGACGACAAACATAAATTTAAACGCACGCCAGTTTAAAATAAGCCGTACGTACAAAGATCCGGGTCGCAAGTTATTGGAACCCAATAAATGTCTGTCATTTCTAAACTAAAAAATCAGCCAAGTGCGAGTCGGGCCTCGCTCTTTCAGGGTTCCGTACATAATTATCAACAATATAATATTTTGGGTCTAAGAAATATTTAATTTCCGAGCTAGACATCGCAACAAACCGTGAAAGAAAAACCCAAAAAAATGTTCGTTTATTTTGGTCACAGCTTATAAACTATTTAATAAATCGTTGTTTTCAGTATTTGTTGTTTAAATAGAGCATATAGTACATAATATACTGAAATATCATATTTCCAACTAGTTTAGTTTTTGAGATAGCCCCCGTCACAAAAATGCTCTAAAACTGACAACTTTGATGGCCTCCCATTCCCTTATTTTTTGAGATAAAAATTAAAAAAATATATATTTGTACTCTACTTAACCCGTCACGTGTCCCTCGAACACATAGGTGTTCGTGAAATTCGCACGGTCTGTAGCGTCCACCGATCACATTGGTGTTCATAAAAATAGCGCGCCCATTGGTCGCTGGTTTATGACGCAGATACAAAAGTCATAAATAAACAAAAAATATTACTCGATTCTGTATCTTACTACCTAAAGAATAAGATATATCGGAGTTAAATTGAACGTAAAATGAAATGACCAAAAATTAAATGTTAGAACTTGAGAATTAAAATTTCGTTTCCGCCATTTTGTCTCTTTCAACTTCAATTCGAGCACTGCTTATGCAAACAAATTAAATTAGATTTAGGTAATGATTGTAAGTAATATATATGTTTTATGTACCAAATTACTGGGAATAAGACAAAGAATATATTTGGAGTGTTAAATTTATGTAATAAAAGACATAACATAGCAGAAAAAGTATAAAACTTTTTTTATGGAAATATTTGTAAACTATGTTTTATTTTGTTTACGTAATTATTATTCACTAAAAAGCGATAGTATCTTAAGATATAGATAACTTTGTAGTACATATATATAGGAGTATTATTACATAATTATTTTAGTATATAATAGGCAGATAATATATTATAATAACGATAAACCAAAAGCAAAACTAAAATGTCACGAGACCCGAGGCCATTCTAAAAATAGAATATTTCAAGAAATTACGACGTCTTGTAGCGTCACAAAAAAAAGTTTGTTTTCAAAATTAAGTAATGTAAAATAGTGGTGTGAACTAGTAGTGGGTAAAATAGTATAGTACATAGCTAACTTTTTATATGAGATAACTAGCTGATGCTCGCGACTTCGTCCGCGTGGATTTCAGTTTTTTAAAAATCCCTTGGTAAAATCTAGGATTTTCCGGGATAAAAAGTAGCCTTATAATATGTTAATCAGGGTATAATCTATCTACATTCCAAATTTCAGCCAAATCGGTTCAGTAGTTGCAGCGCTATAGAGTAACAAACATACAGACATACATACATACACACAAACTTTCGTCTTTATAATATTAGTGTGATAGTTGGACGTAAACTAGGTATATAATATTTTATTTTAATTCTATAAACTGACTACAAGTTTAATTATTATCAGCGCCCCCTACACTCTCCCCTCCCAGTACGTCAGGCATATCTAGGTCGCAGATGAAATGAATTAGAAATCTGAAATTTGGATATTTGGTGTGAAGAATGTTGACCCAAAAATAAATATTGAAATAGAAATTTTATTTAAATAACTAGTTTCTGTCCGTGACTTCGCTCGCGTGTATTACGGTTTTTCGCAAATCCTGAGGGAATCGTGGATTTCCGATTCCTGTTCCCGCTCCTTTTTCCAACCTTTTTGCGGCTTTTTTCGTAGTTGCGACGTTATAGAATAACAAACACATACATACATACATATGTACACACAAACTTTCGTGGCTATACTCTAGAATTTTTCACATTCAGCTCCCAACTACTTTTTTAGATTTATAATGTTTGACTTGTACTCATACGAGTAACTACCTACATATAGAAATTTTGACGAAAATTCCCATACAAAACTATTCAGGAGTGAATATGAGTAGCTTATTTTTATATTGTAAAACTAGCTTCTGCCCGCGGCTTCACTCGCGTGAATTTCGGTTTTTCACAAATTCCGAGGGAATCGTGGATCCCGTTCCCGCTCCCTTTTCCTACCTTTATACCTACTTTCAAGCAAGTTTGCTATAGTAATCATAGCTGTAGCTATACATTTCGGTTTTTCAAAACCCCACATACACACACACACACACACACACATACACACACACAAACACACATACACATATACACACACAATCTTTTACCTTTTGCCTTTATAATATTATTATTGTGATTATTATTACGTACGAAACAGTATCAACTTTAGTAGTTTGATACTTACGTATGTAAACCATGAATTAGTAATTCTTTGATGATATTTTACAATTGTAATATATTAACCAAATTAATCATTATTATTATTAATATTATTCCACAATGGTATTGTGGATATTTATATTTAAATTTTTTTTTGTTATCTCTACTTGGTAATCCACGGACCACGCATAAAATTATGAGTCAGGCGCGCGCGGGCATGTCGCGTAAAAATGGCGCGAACCGCGTTACGAATCTTTTGTTTTTGTGACGAAATAAAGAAAAGAGTGAGTGATATGAGTTTATCTTGTGATAATTTATTAGTGGAAGAGTTAGTCTAACTATTAGTATCAAAACAATTGTGTATTGTAGAGTGTACGCGGTAGAATGACAACAAAGTAATGAATTTATGTAAAGTTTCAAACAAAGTTGCACATTCAAACGTCTATATATAATGAGGTCAGTGGATTTATAAATTAATTGTTATTTATAGAGCACAGCAAATATTATCTAGTTTCTAATGGTATATAGTTTATCCCTTAACTTTCAAAAACAATCCCGTAATAAAGCTTTTTCTATGCGTAGGTGTGAAAAAAAAATATGAACAAAATCGTTGGACACTCAACGGTATTTTGGGTTTCTCAAGGCCGGACGTTCTACGGGTTAATGAGCTCTAAACAATGATACCCCACAAGCTAGGGTAAAGAAAATTTTTTTTTTTCCGGCTCCTTTTTCATGTATGGGAGCCCCCCTGAAAAATAATTTAATTCAATTTCTAATTCAATATTTGATTTTGGGTTAACGTTTTACACTAAATACCAAAATTTCAGGTTTGTAACTCATTTCGTCTGCGAGCTAGAGACCTGTGACCGGCGGACAGACGGACAGACAGACAGACAGACAGCCGAGTGACATTAATAGGGCTCCGTTTTTTACCCTTCGGGTACGGAACCCTAAAAACCTTGAAATATTTACGGGACAATACTTAAAGTACTACCTTTCTAACAAAAAAAGAATGAGTGAAATCGAACAACGCGTTAATGAATTACAGCTAAATACACGTTTTAACTTTCATCCTCTCTCCCAAGGGAACCGTGCTGAATTTCGGGATGAAAAGTATTCTATGTCCTACCTCGGAGTATCAACTCAATACCAAGATTCATTCGAATCCATTCAGTAGTTTCGGCGTAATGCGCGGCCAAGATACAGACAGACAGACAGACAAAAATGAAAAAAATGCAGTTTTGGCTTCAGTATCGATTATAGAGTGCCCTCCAAAAGAAATTATCAAAATATCTTCAATGTACAGAATTGGATCTGTTACAGTATTATTATATTATAGAACTAACCAGTCTCCTTAGCGCCGTAGTTTGAGACCTACACATATGGACATAGTAACAGTACATATACTTGTTACATAGTTGGTGTGACGATCGCATTCGCTTCTGATTCGCTCTCTTATTGTTGTCTTATATATGTACACAGGTCAGACGACCTCCCTGGCGCAGTGGTGAGCGCTGTGGTCTTATAAGTGGGTGGTCCCGGGTACACTTCCCGGCACGGGGCGGTTTTATAATTTCTAAATTGTCTCTGGTCTGGTCTGGTGGGAAGCTTCAGCCGTTGCTAATCACTATCCTAACGGCAAAGCCGTGCCGCCAAGCGATTTAGCGTTCCGGTACGATGCCGTGTAATAACCGATCAGGGGTATGCATACCTCTTCCAAGTTAGCCCGCTTCCATCTTAGACTGCATCATCACTTACCATCAGGTGAGAATGCAGTCAAGGGCTAATTTGTAGTTGAATAAAAAAGCAAAATTACCATCCTAGAGACGGTCGTAGGATACTTTTTATCCCAGTGTAACATACAAAGAAACCTACTGCTTTTTCTCTTCCGTGGAAACCTACAAGCGGACGAAGGCGCAAGCAGAAGCGGTAGAATAATAAAAGATATATGTGATTCACGTTAACGCGAATGGAAAGTAGCGCAGGAGCTAACGAGCATTTTTGTGATCTCAGCACGTTCACTGCATTAGTCAGCCTCGTAACTCACACGCGCTGCTGCGAGTGCAGCACATGAGTAAATATCCGTATAGTCCGTTCGGTAACATAGTGTCGGTACAGGCGCAGATGCTCTTAGTATTCTTCTTTTTTTTTTTTTTTTTCTGTTTGTATTTTTTTTTTCTATTCTAGAACAGAATCTCCGAATAGTCTGCCAATCCGCACTTGGCCAGCGTGGTAGACTATGGTTAAAATCCTTCTCATTTTGAGAGAAGACCCGTGTTCATGATAATATTATAGTTTATGTTTATGGTTATATTGTCATAAAATACGAATATAAAAAAATATAAAAAGGAAAGAGAATTTTAATAAAAAAATATGAGTAGGTATAAAACGCCAAAACCCCTTGTGCCTGTACAACCCGCGTGGCATGCTTTGAAGTCACGGCGGTTCCTTTGGCAAAACACCGCGCGGCGGAGGCGGTTAGACACAAAAGGCGACCGTAAGAAAACGAACAGACTATACAGAGAAGAAGCTTCATATGAGCGGCCCGCTGTAGGTAGTAGATTTCCTCATCTCTGATTTTGTCACGTAGAGAAACTTCGAGCGTAGCTCTCTGAATCGCCTGCTGAGTGACTGAGTGAATCTGAGCTTTCTTATGTGTCCCATAGTTAGCGACCATTTCTCGGAGCCTTGACTATGCCTTGAGAGCTATGACTGCCAATACGTACTGTTCAAAGAATTTCGGATTTCTGAGTATTTGTATTTAATTTCAGTCCCAGAGCTCAAGCCCGTACAATATGCAAAGACATAATTCACATCGACGCGAACGGATAGGAGCTAACGAGCATTTTTGTGATCTCAGCACGTTCGCTGCATTACTCAGCCTCGTAACTCACACGCGCTGCTGAGAGTGCAGAACGCGCAGGAACCTTATACGTCCATTGTCGCACCTCCACATAGCATAGAGGATTTTTAAAAACCAACTGTATACAGTGTATCCACAATTGAAGTAGCGATAATTTAGGAGTATTAGGATAGAGTATTTGTATTTTATTCCAGTCCCAGAGCCCAACCTTATAACAATATGCAAAGACATAATTCATATCGACGCGAACGGATAGGAGCTAACGAGCATTTTTGTGATCTCAGCACGTTCGCTGCATTACTCAGCCTCGTAACTCACACGCGCTGCTGAGAGTGCAGAACGCGCAGGAACCTTATACGTCCATTGTCGCACCTCCACATAGCATAGAGGATTTTTAAAAACCAACTGTATACAGTGTATCCACAATTGAAGTAGCGATAATTTAGGAGTATTAGGATAGAGTATTTGTATTTTATTCCAGTCCCAGAGCCCAACCTTATAACAATATGCAAAGACATAATTCATATCGACGTGAACGGATAGGAGCTAACGAGCATTTTTGTGATCTCAGCACGTTCGCTGCATTAGTCAGCCATGAGGCTGACTAAACCAACTCACACGCGCTGCTGAGACTGCAGTGGGGTTATGCCGAGTTTGCACAGTGAAGCCACGTTGATCGAAGTTCAAGTATCGAAACAATGAATTCAGAGTGAAATGGATCTAAACCTTGTTTTAAAGTTTGAGTTCGTCCATTAAAAAATAAAATCAGCCAAGTGCGAGTCGGGCCTCGCTCTTTCAGGGTTCCGTACATAATTATGAACAATATAATATATTGGGTCTAAGAAATATTTAATTTCCGAGCTAGACATCGCAACAAACCGTGAAAGAAAAACCCAAAAAAATGTTCGTTTATTTTGGTCACAGCTTATAAACTATTTAATAAATCGTTGTTTTCAGTATTTGTTGTTTAAATAGAGCATATAGTACATAATATACTGAAATATCATATTCCCAACTAGTTTAGTTTTTGAGATAGCCCCCGTCACAAAAATGGTCTAAAACTGACAACTTTGATGGCCTCCCATTCCCTTATTTTTTGAGATAAAAATTAAAAAAATATATATTTGTACTCTACTTAATGAGCTCTAAACAATGATACCCCACAAGCTAGGGTAAAGGAAATTTTTTTTTTCCGGCTCCTTTTTCATGTATGGGAGCCCCCCTGAAAAATAATTTAATTCAATTTCTAATTCAATATTTGATTTTGGGTTAACGTTTTACACTAAATACCAAAATTTCAGGTTTGTAACTCATTTCGTCTGCGAGCTAGAGACCTGTGACCGGCGGACAGACGGACAGACAGCCGAGTGACATTAATAGGGCTCCGTTTTTTACCCTTCGGGTACGGAACCCTAAAATACTACTTACATCTACAGCCAGCACCCCAGCGCAAATTTAGCAAAATACATATTGGAAGTACTGAGTCACGACTTTAAAATAAGAGACTTTGGGTCCATTTTGCTTTGATTTTCGATAATCAAAATTTAATAGCGTTATCTAGGCGTGCAAGCTCATCATAACACTACAGAGCGCGCAAAAACATTATATGTCCGATGTCTCACCGCCTACTATGCATGGACGATTTTTAAAAGCCATTAGAGTGCTTAGTCTAAGATCGGAGCACTCGAAAACGAACTCGAAAACTATTGATCGATTTCAGAGTAAAATAGACCTAAAATGGCTTGTATTAAGGGTTTGAGTTCGCCAATACATTCAGCATTCGAACACAACGAGCGCCCCAAGCAGAAATGTTGTAAAATACATATTCGAAATATGGAATTATGACTTTAAAATACGAGTATTTGAGTTCATTTTGCTCTGAATTCACTTGTGATTCGATCAATAGTTTTCGAGTTCGTTTTCGAGTGCTCCGATCTTAGACTAAGCACACTGTATATATTTACTAGCTGTTCCATGCGAACAGCTAGTAGGTAAATATAACGGGTGTAGGGGACCGCTTTCGGAAACGAAGACCGGTAATAGTATTGATGATTACTGACAAGATATCACAAAAATCGCGACAAAAAATTCAAATATTTCCTGTGTTTTTTAAAGTTCACAATGTAATTCAGTCAGCTGACGCTAGAGGTCAACGGACGTTAGGTAAATACCTAAATTAGTCGCCGCGTTTGGCACGAGCCCAAATTAGATGGTTCATTTTTCCAGATTTTTGCTTTCATTTTCGAGGCTTCATCGATGAATCATCGAAAATGAACCGTCTGAACACCGACCGTTCATCGTTTACAGGCACTGCGCCATAGCAAATATCGTATCGTGAATTGTTCATCGCAAAAATGAACGATGAACGGGGCACCGTCTAATTTAGGCATTATACATCGCTGGTTTAAAAAATGTTAAATAGTAAACCACTATAGTTGGGACTTGGGGCATTACAAACGTGCGAACCGAGTCATAAAGCATTACGATCATAGTGTTGTGAGTGTTCTCTCTCGCTCTTTATAACCTGTTATCAACTATCGACAAATCCTTTATTATTGTTGCAAATTATTATTCTTCATATATATATACATATACATATACATACATATACATATATACATACATATACATATATATACATATAAATATACATATACATATATATATACAGAGTCAGGTTCTAGTTCCATAAGGCATATAAATGCGAGCGAGATGTCCGATTAAAACGATTTTATGACTTGGTTCGCACGTTTGTAATGTCTCAACTTATTTTTCTTTCACGGGACTAGCTCGGAAGCTGTCTGTCTGTCTGTCTCAACTATAATACTACGTTTATGACCAATTGATTATTGGTATTGGATTGTGTTTACGTAGTGTAATAATAGCGCTAAATTTACGCTAGTGGTGGTAGTAAATATATATAGTTGGTTGTAGCTAACATCGTAGTATAGAAGTGCACACACGACCTATTTAGCTTCCTTTCATAGGAAGTCGCAGCATCCTCGACACCCGCTCCGAGAGCTCTTTAGCGTCGCCTTATCACAGTTACGGCGTTTTTCTATGCATTTTCGAGTCGCATTGTTCTCCGGTTGCTTACTTCAGAAGGTTTGAGTACACAGAAATTCAACGTGACAATTTCGGGGTTAAACCATATAAATGTATTAACAGGGAAACAATAAAATCAAAATCATAATCAATTTATTTGTTGAAATAGGTTAGTAAATTTGTGGTAAAATTGTTAAATCAGTGCCAATATATCATGCCCATATTTTCGGTCGTATAAATCTATAATATAATAAAACTGTAACAGATCCAATTCTGTACATTGAAGATATTTTGAAAATTTTTATTGGAGGGCACTCTATAATCGATACTGAAGCCAAAACTGCAATTTTTTTCATTTTTGTCTGTCTGTCTGTCTGTCTGTCTGTCTGTCTGTCTGTCTGTCTGTCTGTCTGTCTGTATCTTGGCCGCGCATCACGCCGAAACTACTGAATGGATTCGAATGAAACTTGGTACGATTTGAGTTTATACTCCGAGGTAGGACATAGGAAACTTTTTATCCCGAAATTCAGCACGGTTCCCTTGGGAGAGGGGATGAAAGTTAAAACGTGAATTTAGCTGTAATTCATTAACGCGTTGTTCGATTTCACTCATTCTTTTTTTGTTAGAAAGGTAGTACTTTATATATTTTCCCGTAAATATTTCAAGGTCATAGGTTTTTTAGTTTAGAAATGACAGACATTAAAACCTTCATTGTTGGGTTCAAATAACTTGGGACCCGGATCTTTGAGCGTACAACTTATTTTAAACTGGTGTGCATTTAAATTTATGTTTGTCGGTCTGTCTATTTGTTTTAGCTAATCTCCGAAACGGCTGGATCTATTTTAATGAAACTTTTATTGTTATAAGGAGTAACTTAGGCTACATTTAGTTTAGGTACATAAAAAAATCATGGGATCCGATCTGATCCTATATAAAAACCTATATCTACGCGAACGAAGTTGCGGGGTCCAGCTAGTATTAAATATATTTGGTATTTACTATTACCTACTTATTATATAATTTTACCCATTTCAGATACATTACAGATAAAATATTATATATTACAAACAAATTAATGATTAACACATAAACACAATCAAACAAGCTTATTAAAATATCAAATGTGAGTGTGTAAATAGGTATGTAGTTTCATTACTAAACATACATTTACTTGTGGAACACCATAGAAAAAGTTACTTTTAATCCCGGAAAACAAAAGAGTTTCCACGGTACTTTAAAAACAAACTAAATTCACGCGAACAAAATCGCGAAAGCATTAGCTGGTGTCAAGTGGGTATAGCAACTCAAAATGGAAAACTTCATTATAATAATCTATGAGGTCTCCTCCCTCTTAGTACCCCCCACACGTCGGTCACATTAGTCACATACGTGAGGCTGCGATCCAAAGTATCCTGTAGGGTTATGCCGAGTCTGTACACCTCGACAACTCTACTATATTTACAATATCAAAAAAATGTAGTTTTTCGATATTCGAAATCTATTAATATTGTAACATCAAAGCAAAATGGACTCAAAGCATCTTATTTTAAAGTCCTACATTCATACTTCCAATTTTTATTTTGCCACTGGCAGTAGACTGTAGACGTGTGGACGAACTCTAACCCTAAATCGAGCCTGTTAAGGTCCATTTCACTCTGAGGCCTTATGCCGACTTTGTACATTGTGGCAACGATGACCAAAATTCGAGTATCGAAACACATTGACTTCAGAGTGAAATGGACCTAAACTGACTTGTTTTAAGGTTTGAGTTCGCCAATACACTCAGCCATTCGTCTACAGTCAGCGCCTCAAGCGGAAATTTTGCAAAATAAATATTCAAAATTATACTGAATTACGACTTTAAAATAAGAGGCTTTGGCTCCATTTTGCACTGATATTATAGCTTTTTGATATTCGAAATCTAGTAGCGTTTTTGAGGCATGCAAGCTTAGCATAACCGTGCTATTCCTTACACCGGTTTACTAGGTTACTGGAGTTTGCAGTTTTGGTACGTATTTTATCTTACAAATTCGTGCGATTGCATTGTTCTCGACATAAACAATTTGAGCAAAGTACTCGTAACTTCAACCAAACTCTTGGTGTTGTGCATATAAATTTTATTTTAAAAATATAGGTAGACTCAGATGTTAAAGCTTTGACAATGAAATTTGTACTCTCGGTTAAAAATAAAGAATTACGTGTTTCAGGAATTTTGATAATTCCACCCCCAAGTGACATTTATAAGAATTCACGCGGGCGAAGTCGCGAGCATCAGCTAGTCAATAATATAGTACTGTTTAGGACAGCGCGGCTATTGGCGGCATAATACGGACAAATTAGGGAGCTCGCGCGGCCTAACCGCTCGGCATATAATCCGACCGGCTAGAGTAGAATTACGAAAACGATTGTCGGGATAACGTCTGTTAAAATGGTGTATTCTCAAATATAAACTATAAAAATACAGTCCAAGTGATTTTAATTCAGCGCCCAGATACCCAAAATAAACCTAAGGACACTTGGCGCCAACAGTACTTAATTCTAAAATTGTGCGTATTGTTTCACAAAGCTAGTGCTTTGTGGGTGCCGTGTGATGGAAATAGGATACTTTTTCAGAGAAAAACAAAGGATTCCGACGGGGTTTTTAAATCACCTAAATCACCAAACAGGCGAAGTCGGTGACAATTATTATATCTGTCCCATCGTTCTATGAGAGTGAAAGAATAAAGAGTGCACCTGTGTTTGTATACACACTTGTGCACTATTATATCTCCTGTAGTATATGTGCCGCCTCGGTCGAAGATTGGGAGTAATACAATGAATATAAAATTATTTTGCTATAATCCGCTAACAGTGACAAATTTGTAGGCACAACACCACGCAATCTTGTAGGCACAACACCACACAATCTTGTAGGCACAACACCACACAAATTCACCACAAAACAAACTCGACGATCGTTTCGCTCCGACACCGGAGCATCTTCAGGAGATGTCGACTTCACAACGGACGATTGCAAAGTGAGTGACTTTGACTCACTTTGCAATCGTCCGTTGTGAAGTCGACATCTCCTGAAGATGCTCCGGTGTCGGAGCGAAACGATCGTCGAGTTTGTTTTGTGGTGAATTTGTGTGGTGTTGTGCCTACAAGATTGTGTGGTGTTGTGCCTACAAGATTGCGTGGTGTTGTGCCTACAAATTTGTCACTGTTAGCGGATTATAGCAAAATAATTTTATATTCATTGTATATCATGGAATTCCGCAAAGTAACGCCTGCTTCCATTCAAGATTGGGAGTAAATTAATTATTATGTCTATATTAGAACTAGATATTGCAATTCAGTTTGACGAGTGCAATTTTTTCTACTTTTCCAGATTTTAGTACTTAGATCCGTTGATCTATAGAGCCTTCCAAAACAGTAAGTAGTTAAATCTGCAAAATACTGTAGTTGTCCCCTAGTGGAACATAAACGTTTTTTCAAATCCTTTGGGTCGTGTCTACTACGGCGTAGCACTACGAGTGCTACGAGCTACGTGCTACGTAAGTGCTACGTACGTCGGATTTTTGTTACAACCTAATTAATGGTGTGACTTTGGTTCCGTTTGAACTCCGTTTGACCGACTTTGCGTGAAAAAGACTGAATCATTCCATTTTATATTTATGTAAGTATAAGTATAGTTTTTTCTTACGCTTGGTTGTGAAAAAGATCAGTATTCCATGAATAGTGGGAACTAAGAGCATGAATGGTGCCTACGAGTAAATTCACAAGCGCTACTTCGGCATCAAAACGGGTGTTTAATTACAGACAATCTTTTTTTTTTGAAGTCAACAATCACCAACGGATACGGGCTCTCCTTTGAAAATAAAGAAGTTAATTTTTCAAGCAATACGAAGTAACTGCCGTTTGAAATTCAAGAAGCTCGCAGTGCCTACTTATTGACCAACTCGAAGTAAAAAAAAACTGAAATTCACGCGGGCAAAGCCGCGGACAGAAGCTAGTAAGAGATGAAAATTAAAAATACATGTTTAAAAAAAAACACAATTTTACTCGTCGGTATATAAGCTGTTTGCAGAATGCTCATAACACATTGTGCAAAGGCAGGTTTAAAATAGAGACATGGGAATAAAAGATAAGAATAAAAAATTTGAAATTAAAATGGCCGCATCCAAACATTTTGCTTTGACTCCAATTTAAACCGACGTTGACCGCTCAGGAGCCAGTTATGAAAATTTCCATATTCGCTGGTATTTTATGAAACGTATGCAAATGGGAGTTTTAAATCGGTTTTCATCTCTCGTTTCACCTATACGTAATGAAAATCAAACTCAACTCAGATTGATATATTGTATTGGTACGGACTTTATTCCGATATCTCAACATCAGGGCCTTTACCACTTTCCTCTGTGCCTTTACTACCAAAGCTTAAAGCAGTAAGTAAAGTACTGTAGTACATCCTTGAAAGTAAGCTTATTATAATTTTGTTTTGCAGTTTTGTGACGTCATCAAATAATTCACTCATTTACATACGTACCGTGGAATGATTTTTGACAGCAAGTAATGTTGTTTTTATGTCAAATCTAGCAATCTTAAAAAAGTTACTTCCTTGCGACGGTTTTACATTGTTTTTATTATTTTTTAACGTAGAAAGTAAGTGACGAACAATATTACTTTTGTAAGGTCATGGTACGAATCTACGTAATGTTATTTTAGTACTGTCAAACAAAACGTTCCTGCATTATCATGATTTTTAAAAGATCGTGGTAAGGCCTCAGCTTTAGTTCTCATTTTTAAACTACTAAGTACTCAAAAAAATAACAATATGAGGTATTGGGGTTTTCTGTCAAAAAATTCTCAGTGCCAGCCCGGAGTTGGAAGTTGGCGGTGTTATATACCCCCGTGCCTCGGAGAGCACGTTAAGCCGTCGGTCCTGCGTTTAATCTCTCTCCGGTCGTGTCGCATTGGCGTCCCATCAGACTATGAGAGTGAGGGAATAGAGAGTGCACCTGCGTATGCTGGCAGAAATGTTGTAAAATAAATATTCGAACTATTGAATTACGACTTTAAAGTAAGAGTCTTTGGGTTCATTTTGCTCTGACGTCATTGTGTGTCTATACTCGAATTTCGATCATCGTCGCCACTATGTAAAAAGTTGGCATAAGGGACCTTTCAGATAAACCGGCGCGGAGAGCAGAGCAAATTTTAATCGCATTTAAAATAGAATCTTAAGACATTGAAATAAGCTTTATTTTTACATTTTATCTCTTTTATGATAAGAGGATGCTCGAGGATGCTCCCAATACGCTCGGTGTGAAATATTAAGAGCAGCCGCTGGGCTGCTCGTCAAGCCGGTCGGCTGCTCCATGCTCGTGCTCTTTCGCGCTCGAGCATCCGACCGGCTCCGTTCGTGTGCTCTTTCATGCTCGCACAGCCGACCGTAGACCGAATTGCTCTGCCGTCCGGCCCAAGAGCGTACGCTCGGCTCCGAACGCATCCGCGTGTCCGTTCACACAGACCGGCGCGGAGAGCAGAGCAAATTTGAACGGCTGGTCTGTGTGAAAAAAGAAATGCTCTCCGATGCTCTCCGCGCCGGTCTATCTGAACGGTCCCTAAGGCCTTTGCTAATTGTAACCAAACAATACCAATACTAGCACATCTAATACATAAAAAAGTGAGTTATGCAGTGGTGTTAAAGTTCAGTTTACTTTGAAACATTTTGGAGAAGACGTGTCACTAGGCGGACTGACGTCATCAGAAGAGTCGCTGCGAGCCGCTGGACACAAACGGCACAAGACCGCGGCGTGCGCAACACTATTACTGTAGGTTTTGTTTAGTTACCGGAAGCCAGTTTTACGTTCAAAAAACATGCAAAAAAGTCAAGGTCGAGTACAAAAATGTTGAGCAAAAGTGACAGGCAATCGGAAAAGTTTGTAAGTGCCGCTAACGAGCCGCTCGACCGCCGCCAATGATTTATGGAACATCTTTTTACTTGATAATGTAATTTACCCACCCATCTTTTGATATCTATCATGTTAAATACAGATTAGGTACTTTTGACTCAGATTTTTTATTCACAAGTAGATATAAATTAAAAATTTAAAAACCCCCGACATTCGCAATTTTATGCTGGCGGCCATCTTGGATTTGTATAGCGCTATTCTTACTAGTCAAGCCCTTTCGTTTGATACCCATATTGAGAGCGTTGTGATAAAATATGTAATCCGCCATTTTGTGGCGGCGGCCATCTTGGACCGATTTTCATCAAACATAGCTAAGAACACTCCCGATTAATTCACCTTTCAAACGAAAAAAACCGCATTCAAATCGGTTCACCCGTTTGAGCGCTACGGTAAAACAGACAGACAGACACACACACACACACACACACACACACACACACACACACACACACACACACACACACACACACACACACACACACACACACACACAAACATACAGACACTTCAAAATTATAACACCCCGTCAGTATTAATATACTATACACTTTTTAATATCAATTTGTCAAATATTTATGTGGATGTGAGTGCAGGTGATAATTTACTAACGATAGCTTAAAACTGAAACTACTGGTCTGGGATCCCATCTTAGAAATTTATACCCTCATCTGTTATTTAAACGAATTATATGTCAAATGAAAGATTATTTTATTCCCAATCGAACCGTATTTGGTTGCCTGGTCAAAAGTGGTGCTAAATCATGGTTGTCTGGATTTTAAGATATAAAATTTTCTGTGCGAGTGTTGAAAGTGACGGAAAAGTGTTGCGCGCGCAATTCCATTTGACAGACAAAGATGCAGTGAGGCAGGCGTGCACTCGGCAGGTGCTTAGTCTATACAAAGATTAAAACCATAGACTTTCTGTGCCTGTCCATTAAAGATATTTGCAAAAAAAAATAAGTGAGAGACGTAAGGGATAAGTAATAAAACGTAAAAAAGCTGTTTTTGAAAATTTTGTCTGTTTGTCTGTATGTTTGTGCATGTATTACGCAAAAACTACTGAATGGATTGAAATTAAACTTGGCATGATTTAAGTTCATACTACATAATAGCATATAGGATACTTTTTATCCCGAAATTCAGCAGAGTTCCCTTGGGAGAAAGGATGAAAGTCAAAATGTGTACTTAGCTGTAATTCATAGTCGCGTAGTCCTATTTCATTCATTTTTTTTTTGTTAGAAAGGAAATACTTTAAAAATTGTTCCGTAAATATTTCAAAGTCGTCATTCAATCTTCTAGCAATCGACCCACGAGCAAATTATGTCTACTGATTTTCTCGTCGAAGACAATAGAAATAAACGAGAAAATGAGTAGACATAATTTTCTCGTAGATCGATTGCTAGAAGATTGAGAAGAACCCAAAATAACTCGACCGGGTAGCATCACCGTCAAAATTGACGCAGTGTTCAAAAATCCCCTGTGTGACTAGGTATGTACTAGTTTTCCCGGGATAAAAAGTCACTTTTAGGTCTTTAATTATAACCATACAAATAATCACGTCAACGCGTAGCTCTATTGCGGCTTGCTTGAAAGATAAATCAACAAACAAACACAATTTCGTATTTAAAATATTAGTACTAGTGATTTATACGCACACACACATACCGATTATTTATTACTTGTGTAATAAATAATTGGCCAATCGTATATAAATAACATTTGTATCCGACGTAAACTCAATTCCACAATTATTCCGGATCCGTAACATGATCTATATTAGCAGTACATTACACTTTATGAGTGCTAAGTAAGTTTGAACTCTATTCCCTTGTGATACGGACTCTGCGGAGCAAATTGCGAATTATTAAGCGTAAAGTGTAAACTATTGTTTGAATTTTAGCTCTTATCACAATGGAATAGGGTGCTGAATTGTTAATGTTGCTCTCAGAGGTTGGATCAGTATTTCACACCGACCATCACGCCCAGGAGAAGACACAGTGCTATCGTACTAAACAAAGAGATTGGACAGAAAAGAACAAGATTTTCGGTGACGAATTTAACTTAATACAGTCTAGGCTAGTTCAACTTAAGGTTTGTGATTTAAAATAGATTTTGTTGGCATAATAAAATTTAGTGTTAAAGTTTAAGTTAAAGTTACAATAAATGTGTCGATAAAAAGTCCATCCATTTTTCCGACCCTATGGTCCGGTACTTGGGTTTGTTGCAGATATCGTCTCCTCCGCAAGAGAGCGCTTATCTCGTATTATGTGAACCTTACGGTTGGTTAATATATTCAGCAATTATTTATTCGAAGTGAAAATATAACACTTCCCTGAAACAAAGCTCCGAGTGTTAGAACGAGTGCCGAATCTGCAGGTGTAGTGGCGTCTTAGCATACTTATTTATTTTAATGGAAAGCACTTCAGCTACTTGAGACTGTGCTGAAAGGTTTTAGTCTATTTAGTCTGAGACACGGCCTGAAATAAAACGCGGCTTTAGGCTGACATTTATAGAGCTCCTACTAAGACTTGAAACACAAAAACTGTCTCATTTTTAACCCCCGACCCAAAAACGACGGGGTGTTATAAGTTTGTCGTGTCTCTGTGTGTCTGTCTGTTCCCCTGTAGCGCTCAAACGGGTGAACCGATTTGAATGCGATTTTTTTGTTTAAAAGGTGAATTAGTCGAGAGTGTTGTTAGCTATGTTTGATGAAAATCGATCCAAATATGGCCGCCGCTACAAAATGGCGGATTACATATTTTTTCACAACTCCCTTAATATGGGTATCAAATGAAAGGGTTTGACTAGTAGAATAGCAACATGCAAATCCAAGATGGCCGCCACCACAAAATGGCGAATGTCGGTGGTTTTTAAAATTTTTAATTTATACTTGTTACCTCGATCTCAAGTTTGGGTACAGTCACACTACACTCTCTCTCTCATCTCTGTCAAGTTGTTTGTGTCCTGAGTATATGAAGGCCTCACACATGTTTTGGGAGTATGACATGATTTCAAAATGAGTTTTGTAAGAATAGGCTCTTTTTCCACCTTCGGCTCTTTGACCGACTGTAAGCTATGGTCAGCAGTGTCAGCGGAGGTTAACTAAGTACGTTGGAGATATTCAAGTGCACAAGTGTGCGCCAGACGTGCACTCTCTATTCCCTCGCTCTCGTAGTCCAACGGAATTTGCAGAATCTCCGACAAATTATCAAGTACAATCATCAATCCTTCTTCAAGTTATCTCCGAGGCACAGGGGTGAAGCAGCCTACTGCTGCTCACAATTTCGTGATATAAACCTTAATACCTTTTTGGGCATGACCCGGGACTCGAACCTGGGACCTTGTCATCCGAGAAAGCTAACCACTAGACCAGGGGTTTTCAAACTTGATTCAAACTTGCTCATAGACCACTTTCAAAATTTAGCTAGTTCCGATGGACCCCCTGTAGCTATATTTCTACCATATTCCCAAAACTCGAAAAAAAATGTGAATATTGTATCTTGCAAAGTTAAGTACTGAATATGGAATATGCAAGTTTTTACAAGTAACAGTCGCTAAGCTTCTTAAAATATTATCTGCCTACATTGTTAAGTAGATGAAGTCAGCCAACATATTTTTAGGTCTTCACTATCGAAAGCAGATAAATTTTCGTGGACCCCCGCTTACAACTCGTGAACCCCCATTTTTTTGTCACGCCAACGTAGACCCCCGTCGAGTCTCCCGTGGACCCTTGGGGGTCCACCTGGACCACTTTGGGAACTACTGGACTAGACGAATGGCGCTATCACAAAGCACCACGATCGTTATCGTAACTCGAAAAGTTTTGCCCCCTTGCAGAAAAAACATTACTCATAAGTCCCCTTTGAGTCACGAAGCTGGTTTAATTAAAAAGAAGTTCTCTTGTTTGGCACAGAGAGACCGACGTGAAGTTCGTCCGCAAAACCGCAACCCGAGCTTTGGACACTCGCGGTCGCCGCTAAACTGAGGCACAGCGATTTCACATTTATCTGTTTGCACTTGGTCTACACTGCGAATAGTTTAACTCCTAATAGTTTAAACCTCTTTATTCTAAACTGGCTGAGGCCTGCAACTTCGTTCGCGTGGATATAGGAATTATTACATTTAATGTAATATCGACTGTATGTGACCCTTTATTCCCAGTAGTTTTGTTGATTAGTTCCGTTAAAAGAACTACTGGGAATATTTTTACGCACTAGATCTATGAATAAAAGCACAGCCTTGCACAAGAATTACTGGGAATTTTTTTACGCACTAGATCTATGAATAAAAAGCACAGCCTTGCACAAGAACTACTGGGAATTTTTTTACGCACTAGATCTATGAATAAAAAACACAGCCTTGCACAAGAACTACTGGGAATTTTTTTACGCACTAGATCTATGAATAAAAAGCACAGCCTTGCACAAGAACTACTGGGAATTTTTTTACGCACTAGATCTATGAATAAAAAGCACAGCCTTGCACAAGAACTACTGGGATTTTTTTACGCTCTAGATCTATGAATAAAAAGCACAGCCTTGCACAGAACTACTGGGACATTTTTTGCTCTAGTTCTGTGAATAAAAAGCCATACTCTCGCACAAAACTACTTGTAATTTTTCGTCTTACTATATTTCTGGGATTTTTTTAACCAACCTACCAGGATGCTAGACATCTCTATGCTATAATATTTCTTCGAGATCCGTTCAGCAGTAGATTTCTAAGAGCTACGTAGGAAGTACCACGAGCCGTCCCTATTTGACCTAAAATGCGAGTCACGAGAAAATTATGTCTACTCATGGTCTCGTCGAAAATAATAGAAATTAACAATAAAATGAGTAGACATAATTTTCTCGTGGTTCATATGCTAGCGCAATAAGATGCTATTTCTGTGCCTTCAGTATGCTTAGTCCCACTTTGCAGCGCTCTAAAACTTTATAGTATACTATTGATCGAATCATAATAACTTCAGGGTAAAATGGACCTAAAATGGTTTGTATTAAGGTTTGAGTTCGCCAATACACTCAGCATTCGAAAACAGCCAGCGTCCCAAGTAGAAATGTTGTAAAATAAATATTCGAACTATTGAATTACAACTTTAAAATAAGAGTCTTTAGGTTAATTTTGCTCTGAAGTCATTGTGTGTCGATACTCGAATTTCGATCATCGTTGCCACTATGGAAAAAGTGGGACTAAGCATACAGTTCTCGTTCCCGTTCAGTGATTGAGCCGTGAAAAATTAACAAGCAGACAGACATACGGAGATATAAGTCAGCTTTTCAAAAATTTAGTTTTCATGCCGACTTTATTCGGACATGTTATCACTTATCACCCCGTCCGTTTACAACTTTTCCTTTGTCGCGGCGTCCGGCCCGCGTCCTAAGAATACTTAGCGACAACCCTTTGATGTAGAGGGATAGGTCATGTTTGCGTAACAAGCTCTGTTTGCGCGGATCTACTTTGCATGAGCAAAATTAAAACTGCACAAAAGTAAAATGTATTAACTAGGTAGGTTCTAAGTCATTCGCTTTTAATTTTATTTGCCTGCTTTTCCTAATAATAATAAAAGCCAAAAAACTGCCCTAAACTCTTAATCGTAATCTTTTAAGACTTACAATTTTGTGCATTTGCTATTTTCTTGCTTTAAAACTAATATTATTTTGTCGATCAATCCATCGTTGAAAATTTGCGTGTAAATCTTTGACATCATGTAGTTTTGCATACACAAAACTGACAAACCACAGACAAAGGTGTCCTAAAGCGTCTCTACAAAATTTTAATTTATTAATAACTAGCGGTCCGCCCTGGCTTCGCCCATGGTACATATATATAGCCTATAGCACTCAACGATCGCGTACATATCCAACGGTGAAAGAATTTTTGAAATCGGTCCAGTAGTTCCTGAGATTAGCGCGTTCAAACAAACAAACTCTTCCGCTTTATTATATTAAAGTATAGACAAGAATCGAACTACGTTTGTATGCGGCGCGCTATGAAAAACTCGTCTTAAAGGTAAGACAGCTTTAAAAGGTCTCTGTTAGGTGCACGCGCTGTGCGGCCAGGGTTAACTCTTGGATGGTGGGTGTCCAAGTCAAAGTCAAAATCAAAATCAAAGTCAAAGTCAAATAAACTTTAATCCAAATTGGTACACTGCAGTACACTTTTGAACGTCAATTTAAGAACATTGAGATAATGGTGATGATTATATTACGAAAATTATTAAATTACATCCACGCAATTGACGTAAAGTTACGTCCATCACCCCTCACGCATACCTCAGCAGCCGTCCCAAAAAATAAGCCTACAGTTGAATCACAAATATCGATCAGTTATCGAATTAACCCTTGCGTGACACGCGAAGCCGTAAAGTCGAGCTTGGTCGCGTGACTGACGGCGCGGCAGCGAAACAATAATATTTGAGTCCCGCATTCCGCCGAGCTTGATAACATGACGCGGGGCTACGTCATTTACATACGTCTATTAAGAGCCCTCTCCATGGGAGCGACAAATCGTTTGTGAGTGGAGTCTAAAACAGTGATTTCTGCATTTAGATAGAGAGAGAGACGTCTTCAGTAAAGAAGAGTACTAAAAATATATACATAAATAAATAATAAATTAATTAAATAAAATTACGCACGAAGTTGCCTCAAAATTTGCCCAAAAATAGTGATTTTTCAAGCGTCATAACTTTCAAAATAAATATAATTTTACTAATTTTTTTATTTCATGGCATAGATAATGGAGATATAAATTGATATCTAGCTTAACTTTAGATCTATTGCTACAAATATTAGAATAATAGGCGTAATACGTTTGTATAGAGAAGCGCGTGAGGAGAGCAGCCTTAATATTAGTATACCCGCGGCCACGTAGATTGAACACTGAACGAAACGTGGAGGGGATAGCTGCATATGGGAACTGTCACGCACGTAATACAATAATAATTATATACCCCTTCCACTTTCCCTCAGCGTTCAATGTTCGTGTCGACGTTTATACAGCGGGGAATTGAATCGAAGAGATGGCAAAAAGTTTGCACAGTTTTTTTTTTAATTTTACTTGATTTTACTCCAAAAATAGACAATGTGGCGTGCTTTATGGCACTGTTTTAGGCCTCTGTTGTACAATGATATATTTCAAAAACTGTTCAATATCATAAGTTTACCTATGTATAATTTTACTCATATTATGTACCTATCTAAACGACAAATACTAAATCGGTTAATCATCTAATAGAAATGAAACTGTTACACTTTTTGCTTACAGAAGTTTCCTTAAGCTCCAAAGTGTAAAATTGTGTTGCTATAAATTAAAAATTAAAAAAAAACCCACATTCGCCATTTTATGGCAGTAGCCATCTTGGATTTGCAATAGTGCTATTTTACTGGTCAAGCCCTTTCATTTGATACCCATATTAAGGGAGTTGTGAAAAAATATGTAATCCGCCATTTTGTAGCGGCGGCCATCTTGGAACGATTTTCTTCAAAGATTCATCAACAACACTCTCGAGTAATTCACCTTTCAAACAAAAAAAACGCATTCAAATCGGTTCACCCGTTTGAGCGCCACAGGGGAACAGACAGACACACACGCATACACACACACACACACCCACACAGACACGTCAAACTAATAACACCCCGTCGTTTTTGCGCCTGATAATTTGAAATTCTTCTAGCACTGTTGACTGGCCCGTTGGCGTGGTTGGCAGTGACCCTGCCTTCCGCTCCGGGGTCGCGGGTTCGATTCCCGCCCCGAGTCTGGGTGTATTTATAATATGTATGTATGTATACCCTTATTAAAAATATATATATTGTATTTATATGTAAATATGTCTATCAGTCGGCTGTTACCTATAACACAGGCATTAAGTTGCCTACTTTAGGAACAGACGACCGTGTGTGTATGTGTGAGTATTTATTTATATATTTATACTGTGTTTGCACAATAATTTGCATGTACGAACTTGGTATCTAAAAATGCATAGGACACGAGGTATTACTTTGGGGCGAACAACTAGTAGGTGTTATAAAACGAGGCTGATACGGTCTTTGTCAAGAATCTCGGTCACTCAAATAATATAATAAGTAGTCTGAAGACATGATTTATTACATACAAGGTCAGGTGATGCTGTGAAGTAGGCCGCTCCGTCTCCGTGGACCAACGGCCGGATTGTTAGACCTAGTTACTGAACTTAGAGTATGTACAGCTACCTAGGTATTATTCACGAATAACTACACAAAAACACTATTAAACTTTGCTTGAACAGGGAAATGGGAATAGATGATCTAATATCGGCGTGATATTCGCTATTGTGTGTCGTACCAAATTGGTTTGAGTGGGAATTGTGTGCGGAAAATCATATTATGTATCCACCTACGGCGAAGAAAAAGTGGCGTTACTCATTTGTTCCATCATAAAAATGAGACAATGCTTGGTTTTATATCTATAAAATACATTCCTATTTATCATACATACCAACATACACACTTACGGGTCGAATATAGAACCTCCTTTTTAGGGTTCCGTAGTAAACAAGGAACCCTTATAGTTTCGCCATGTCCGTCCGTCTGTCCGTCTGTCCGTCTGTCCGTCTGTCCGACTGTCCGTCCGTCCTCGGTTAATCTCAGAGACTATTAGTGCTAGAAATCCGTAATTTGGCATGAGTATAAATATTAATCACACCGACAAAGTGGTGAAATAAAATTTTGATAAATATTTTTTTTTAGGGTAGCTCCCCTACATGTAAAGTGGGGATGAATATTCTTTTCTCGTCTACCCCATAGTGTGGGGTATCGATGAATAGGTCTTTTAAAAATACTGTGGGTGTGGGAACATCATTTTTCGATTTCTAGATCTGTTTGTAAAATAGGATATTTTAAAGTGCAAATTTTTATTAGAGTCAAGTGTCCCCCCCCCCCTCTATCAGCCAAATGGCAGTATATAGGAACTTGAAAAAATTCACAGCAGTAGGGTATATAATCAATTTTAAAAGAAAACTATCACGGCTAAGTAGGGTTCACAGGTTAAGGAGTTATATCTGTTTTTCGAGGATTGTGACTACGGAACCCTACACTGCGCGTGGCCCGCCACGCACTTGGCCGGTTTTTGAAGTCTGTTAAAAGTACGGAATACGCCGCACTACAAAATACGGCGTGCTGCAACAATAGCAATACAGGCAGTCTAAATTACACCCTTTGTGTATTGTGCTTAGATTTGTAGACAAACATTTGTTATAAGCTGCGGCAACATTTATAATGTGCCTGTGTAAGAGCGAGTTTCCATTATGAAAAAAAAAATTGGTTATCTGTAATGTCGGTTAACTATAATTTTACGAGATAAGTAACGTCATAAGAAAAAATTGCCTTTCTATCGCTTGTTTCGCGTTCTCGCTTGCACGCTCGGCTATGCCGACCGAACGTGCGTTCTCTATCGCTTGTTCCACGCTCTCGCTTGCACGCGGTACTGGACAATGAGTCATGCTTTCTCTTGCGTGTAGCCGGCGTTCATCGATTTATAAGACGTTATCACGTCAAAACGGGCCGGTTTTTGCTTCCTCCTATGCTAGCGTCTTCCATATTATAAATTAGATATTTAAACCAACTCGAACAGACTCTACGAGACTACTCTACTACTCTACTGCAATTTTGATACTGGTCCTATCTATATAGGCATAGATACATTTATGTCCAGATGAAACCAGTATCAAAATTGCAAGGATCGTAACAGAAACTATCTTGTGCCTCTTATGTCCAACGGCTGCCAGTGACTCCATCAGGACAGAACGTCCATCCACCAAGTGTGGGGTCAAAATATTATTTGGACCAGTCATCGTAATATATTAGATAGCAATCGCATCCCGATAGTCGCGGCCATGACACAAATCGATTTGATATATAAACGCGTCCGCGAGTCCCCAACAGACCAGATGAACCCTGCCCTATATACAGCTAATGCCATAGTTCATTTCATCGCGGGAACTATCTATCTTCTTCTTCTATATATCTATATCTATATCTATATATAATATAATAAAACTGTATCAGATCCAATTCTGTACATTGAAGATATTTTGAAAATTTTTATTGGAGGGCACTCTATAATCGATACTGAATCCAAAACTGCAATTTTTTTCATTTTTGTCAGTCTGTCTTTCTGTCTGTCTGTCTGTATCTTGGCCGCGCATCACGCTGAAACTACTCAATGGATTCGAATGAAACTTGGTACGAATTGAGTTTATACTTCGAGGTAGGACATAGGATACCTTTTATCCCGAAATTCAGCACGGTTCCTTTGGGAGAGGGGATGAAAGTTAAAACGTGTATTTAGCTGTAATTCATTAACGCGTTGTTCGATTTCACTTATTCGTTTTTTGTTAGAAAGGTAATACTTTATATATTGTTCTGGAAATATTTCAAGGTCATAAAGGAATAAAATAATGATAAATATTCCCATTTGCCCGAACAGCTTTCCAGTAAAGACTCACAGAGCATTAGGATGATTGACCATTATTGAAAACTAGCTGATGAGCGCGAATTTGTCCGCGTGGATTTAGATTTGAAAATAAAACCTTAGGGAACTCCATGATTTTCGGGGATAGCCTATGTGCTATTTCAGGGTATAATTTATCTCCATTGCAAATTTCAAACAAGTCGATTCAGTAGTTGCGGCATTAGAGTAACAAACATACACACATATACGTTTTACACGCACATAAACATATTGGTACCTACTAAAAATGCTGAAATTGATTTGTTTTGAATAATAATATTATTAAATTGAATAATTAATGTATGGGCCAAAAATGCACACAAAACAGAATAAATGTTCACCCCGTTTATCTTCAGAGAAGAAAAACTGATAGAGTAAAATTAATTATTATTTTTAAGTTTGATCTTATATATCTTTGCCTATCACAATAATTAATGAAAAACATCAACAAAAAACCGGCCAAGTGCGAGTCAGGCCGCTCTCTTTTAGGGTTCCGTACATAATTATGAACAACATAATATTTTCGGTGTAAGAAATATTAAATTTCCGAGCTAGACATCGCAAAAACCGTGAAAGAAAACCAAAAATGTTCGTTTGTTTTCTTCACAGCTTACAAACTACTTTATGAATCGTCGTTTTCAGTATTTTTTGATTAAATACAGAATATTTTACATAATATACCGAAATTTCATATCTAACTGGTTTAGTTTTTGAGATAGCCCCCGTCACAATAATGGGCTAAAACTAACAACTTTGATGGCCCCCCATTTCCTTATTTTTTAAGCAAAAAAATGAAAAAATATATTTGTACTGTGCCTAGTGAGTTCTGAACAATAATATCCCACAAACTAGGGCAATAATTTTTTTCCGGCTCCTTTTTCATGTATGGGAGCCCCCCTGAAAATTAATTTAATTCAATTTCTAATTCAATATTTGGTTTAGGGTCAACTCCTAAACCAAATACTGAATTATAAATTTCTACATCAAATACCAAAATTTTCAGGTTTGTAACTCATTTCGTGGATTAACTAAAGACCTGTGACCGGTGGACAGACGGACAGACAGACACAGCAGAGTCCGTTTTTATCCTTTGGGTACGGAACCCTAAAAAGATATAATTCAATAAGTACAAACGAAAAAAACGTTGATCCAGATAGGTACTGGAGCTTTGTTCAATATAATAAATCGGCAGCCAGCATTTTTTGCCATTGTTTCATCTCTCATTACAGTGAGTGGGGCGAACGGGGATTTATTCGATACCTCTCGATGCGAGATTAAAAGGTTTTATTTTCAGAATTGATGCCCGCGACTTCGTTCGCGTGGATTTGGATGGATTTTTTTGTGGGAATTTTTTAATTTCTCGGGCCAAAAAGTAACATGCAACATGCAAGCTAGGTATGTCTGTGTCATGTCAGTTAGTCGTTTAGGCCTCAGATTAATTATCAAGTTCTCTTTGTAGGTTTAGGCCTAAATGTTTAAACTTTTGACACTGTAGTCCAAGACCAGACCTTTTGACAGTGTAGTAGCAAGAGTTTTTATTTTTTTACGAAGGAGGCCTAAACGCATGAGTAGATATCCCTACAGAGAGGAAACTTCATACAAGCGGCTCACTGTAGGTACACTCACACACAGCGAACCGTGAACCGTTGGTGAGAGCTCATGTGTGAGTGTACCTATAGCGGGCCGCTTGTATGAAGCTTCCTCTCTGTACAGATATTAATACGGGGTATAAGGAGACCGCTTTCGAAAACTTAACTTAACTTTATTATACCTAAACATAATCTAATACCAATAACCATTTCTCTTATACTTGTAGTATTATTGGTTTAGTCCTACTAATATTATAAATGTGAAAGTGTGGATGTTTGGATGTTTGGATGTTTAGATGTTTGTATGTTTGGATGTTTGTTACTCAATCACGCCGCAACTACTGAACCGATATAGCTGAAATTTTGAATTTAGATAGCTTATGGCCTGACTTAAAACATAGGCTACTTTTTATCCCGGAAAAGTATTCCTGTGGGACTAAAATAGATATAATCTTCCAAAAACGCCATAGAGGGCGCTGACTGTTCTTAGGTAAATCACGTTCACATAACACATTATTGTAATAGTTTGCTGTGTTGCATGCATTGGCAACACATTGGCTACTTTTTATCCTGGAAAAAATGCACAGTTCCCATGGGATTTTGAAAAACCCGAAGTCTATATCTACAGCTATAGGTAGATTATTATAGCGAACTTCCTTGATAGAAAGTATAAAGGTTGGAAAAGGGAGCGGGAACGGGAACCGGGAATCAACGACTCCCTCGGGATTTGTTCAAAACCGAAATTCACGCGAGCGACGCTGCGGGCAGAAGCTATCACACATAATCACAATACCAATCCTACTAATCCTACTATAATATTATAAATGTGAAAGTGTGGATATTTGGATGTTTAGATGTTTGGATGTTTGTTACTCAATCACGCCGCAACTACTGAACCGATTTGGCTGAAATTTTAAATTTAGCTAGCTTATGCCCTGACTTAAAACATAGGCTACTTTTAATCCCGGAAAAGTATTCCTGTGGGACTAAAATAGATATAATCTTTCAAAAACGCCATAGAGGGCGCTGACTGTTCTTAGGTAAATCACGTTCACATAACACATTATTGTAATAGTTTGCTGTGTTGCATGCATTGGCAACACATTGGCTACTTTTTATCCTGGAAAAAATGCACAGTTTCCATGGGATTTTGAAAAACCCGAAGTCTATATCTACAGCTATAGGTAGATTATTATAGCGAACTTCCTTGATAGAAAGTATAAAGGTTGGAAAAGGGAGCGGGAACGGGAACCGGGAATCAACGATTCCCTCGGGATTTGTTCAAAAGCGAAATTCACGCAAGCGAAGCTGCGGGCAGAAGCTATCACACATAATCACAATACCAATCCTACTAATCCTACTATACTTCTATCTATAATATAATAAAACTGTAACAGATCCAATTCTGTACATTGAAGATATTTTGAAAATTTTTATTGGAGGGCACTCTATAATCGATACTGAAACCAAAACTGTAATTTTTTTCATTTTTGTCTGTCTGTCTGTCTGTCTGTCTGTCTGTCTGTCTGTCTGTCTGTATCTTGGCCGCGCATCACGCCGAAACTACTGAATGGATTCGAATGAAACTTGGTACTCCGAGGTAGGTTATAGGATACTTTTTATCCCGAAATTCAGCAGGGTTCCCTAGGGAGAGGGGAAGAAAGTTAAAACGTGTATTTAGCTGTAATTCATTAACGCGTTGTTCGATTTCACTCATTCTTTTTTTGTTAGAAAGGTAGTAATTTATATATTATCCCGTAAATATTTCAAGGTCATAGGTTTGTTAGTTCAGAAATGACAGACATTTATTGGGTTCTAGAATAGAATAGAATAGAATAGAATAGAATAGAATAGAATAGAAAAGTTTTTTATTCAAATAAACTTTTACAAGTGCTTTTGAATCGTCGATTGAGTCTACCACAGGTTCGGAATGCAGTTCCAGCCGAGAAGAACCTGTAAGAAACTCGGCGGTTGCTCTTTTTAAAAATAACATTATAACAATTATTATTATTAATGTACATGATTGAAATGCCGTCTCGCGCATTGCTGGAACGAGTTAAATCCAAGCTTTTTTATCGTTTATATAATCTTCAGTTGTATAATAAGCTTTTTTTATGAGCATACTTTTAAGAAAGTTCTTAAACTTGTGTAAAGGCAAGTCTAAGACATATTTTTTATTCGGATAAACTTTTACAAGTGCTTTTGAATCGACAAATGAATCTACCACTGGTTCGGAATGGTGCTTACAATTCTACACGTTAAGAAGGGCAGACAAAAGTAGCCCCATTTCCGACGGCGGCACCCGTTCACGAGCATGACGCATGATCCAGCCATTGCTTCGCTCAACCATATTTGAGGGAACGTAACAACCCGCACCACACGACACCACCACAGAAATGTTTAAAGAGAGCGTGACATACTTAGGCTACCCATGATTAAAGCATCGAATTGAACACCAATAATCGAATACTCCTCAAGTTATAATAGCGTATAAAGCGAATAAATTAAATCCATGCTTTTTTATCATTTATATAATCTTCAATTGTATAATATGCTTTTTTCATGAGCACACTTTTAATAGAATTCTTAAACTTGTGTAAAGGCAAATCTAAGATTTGTTGTGGAATTTTGTTATAGAACATTACGCCCATTCCCACAAACGACCTTTGGACCTTTTTGAGGCGTAATCGAGGAATCACTAGTCCATCTCTATTTCTTAACCGCCTATCGTGTAATTCACACTTTTTATTGTAACTGTGAATGTTTTGCTTAACAAAAATTATGTTGTTATAAATATATTGAGAAGCTACTGTAAGAATACCTATTTCTTTAAATTTCTCTCGAAGGGAATCCCGCGGTTTTAAATTATAAATTGCGCGAATTGCCCTTTTTTGTAAAACGAAAATTTTTCCAATATCAGCTGCTTTACCCCATAGTAAGATTCCATACGACATAATACTATGGAAATATGCAAAATAAACTACTTTTGCAGTTTCTACGTCTGTTAACTGTCGAATCTTCCTAACAGCGTAAGCAGCAGAGCTAAGCTTGCCAGCAAGTGTTGCTATATGGGTGCCCCATTGAAGCTTTGCATCTAGGGTTATTCCCAAGAACACAGTTGTGTTCTCAGTTTTCAATGGCTGACCACTTATCTTTAAATTGTTGCTAGTAATCCTTGTATTGGGCAATAAAAACTCGACACACTTGGTTTTTTTAGCATTTAAAAGTAGATTATTTATAGTAAACCAGTGTGAAACTTGAGATAAAGTATTATTTACATCGTCAAAATTGTCTTTAGTTCTATCGACTTTAAAAATTAAAGACGTATCATCAGCAAATAGTACAATATCGCAAGCATTTTTGACGAAATGTGGTAAGTCATTAATATAAACCAGAAACATGAATGGACCTAGAATAGAGCCTTGGGGGACACCCATTACTGAGGCTGATCCGGATGACTTAACATCATTGATGCATACCCTTTGTATACGATCACCGAGATAAGACGCAATGAGACTGAGTGCAGATTCTTTAATACCATAGTGGCCTAATTTTCGTAAAAGAGTCTCGTGCTCAACGCAATCAAATGCTTTTGACAAATCACAGAAGATACCAATGGCATTCTGTGACTTTTCCCAAGCATCGAAAATGTGCCGTAACAGCCTTGCGGCCGCATCGGTTGTTGAACGACCCTTAGTAAAACCATACTGCTCAGAGTGAAGTAATTTATTTAAATTAAAGTGCAGGAGCAGTTGGTTGAGCATTATTTTTTCAAATATCTTGCTGAGAGTTGGTAGAATTGAAATCGGCCTGTAGTTATTTGGATCAGTTTTACTTCCCGACTTAAACAGAGGTATCAATTTACTACATTTCATGAGGTCGGGAAATGATCCCGAATCTATGGACTTGTTAAAAATTACAGCAAGATATGGCGCAATAACATCAATAATATTGTGAATTATTTTTACTGATATTCCCCATAAATCTCCTGTTTTTTTGTGTTGCAAAGATTTAAATGTTTTGATAATATCATATGGGGTTACGTATTTAAATCGAAATAATACATTGCACTCAGAAACATTGCCCCTCAGGATATTATAGGCTTCTGTTGGCGAGGAATTCAGGGAATTAGTCGTGGTAACTGGAATATTTTGGAAGAAGTTCTCAAAAGTATTTGCTATCTCTATATCAGAGTCAATAATATGATTATTAATTTTTAACTCCAGTTTATTAGTATGTACTTTATGTTTCCCCATTTCATCACTGATGATATCCCAAGTTGCTTTTATTTTATTATCAGAATTCATGATTTTCTGTTTTATATAAAGAGATTTTGCCTGTATGCAAACATTTCGAAACAATTTGGAATAATTTCTTACGTATTCAATAAACGCGGGGGTATAATTATATTGTTTTTCTGCATACAGGTCAAACAACTTGTTTCGACTTTTATAAATGCCAACAGTTGCCCAGTCACTAAATTTAAGATTTTTAAACAATCGTTTTTCTATGATTTTAAAGATGGAGGTAAATTGAGTGTTTATTACATCAAAAAACGTGCTATAAAGTTCATCCGGATCATCCTGCGTAAGGTCAAGTGTCGGTAATATAGTTGAGATAGTATGTTTGAATTGCCTTACTTTTTTAGTGGTAACTGGCCTATATTTTATTACTTTTGCTTTATTCTGTTCACTACTAGGAACAGATATCATTTGTCCGCAGTGATCAGATCTTAGATTACTGATAATTGATTTTTCGATGATTTTACAATCACAGAAAATGTTGTCAATACAAGTAGCTGTGTTCGCAGTTATTCTTGTAGGTTCAACAAAAATATTCTCTAAATTAAAGCTTCTAAAAAGATTTAGCAGTCTACCCGTAAAAGGAGTGTGGAGCAAAATATCAATATTAAAATCTCCACAAATTATTATTTTTTTTGATGACCTACATATCCTCCTTAGAACCTCCTCCATGATATCCTCAAAGAGCACAAAGTCACCTGTGGGAGGACGGTACACGCAAACTATAATATATCGCTCCAGCTCAACACAAGACAGCTCAGTAATGCGTTCAAGAGAAAGGCTAACAATGTCTTTTCGTTCTTTGTAATTGATTCAAATAACATGGGACCCGGATCTTTGTACGTACGGCTTATTTTAAACTGGCGTACGTTTAAATTTATGTTTGTCGGTCTGTCTATTTGTTTCAACTAATCTCAGAAACGGCTGGATCGATTTTAACGGAACTTTCAATGGCAGATAGGTGTTGTTATAAGGAGTAACTTAGGCTACATTTAGTTTAAGTACATAAAAGAATTATGGGATCCGTTCCGATCCTAGGTATATAAAACCTATAAACACGCGAACGAAGTTGCGGGGGTCAGCTAGTAATATAATAAAACTGTAACAGATCCAATTCTGTACATTGAAGATATTTTGAAATTTTTTATTGGAGGGCAATCTATAATCGATACTGAAGCCAAAACTGCAATTTTTTTCATTTTTGTCTGTCTGTCTGTCTGTCTGTCTGTCTGTCTGTCTGTCTGTCTGTATCTTGGCCGCGCATCACGCCGAAACTACTGAATGGATTCGAATGAAACTTGGTACGATATGAGTTTATACTCCGAGGTAGGACATAGGATACTTTTTATCCCAAAATTCAGCACGGTTCCCTTGGGAGAGGGGAAGAAAGTTAAAACGTGTATTTAGCTCTAATTCAATAACGCGTAGTTCGATTTAACTCATTCTCTTTTTGTTAGAAAGGTAGTACTTTAAGTATTGTCCCGTAAATATTTCAAGGTCATAGGTTTTGTAGTTCAGAAATGACATACATTTATTGGGTTCAAATAACTTGGGACCCGGAACTTTGAACGTACGGCTTATTTTAAACTGGTGTGCGTTTAAATTTATGTATGTTGGTGTGTCTATTTGTTCCAACTAATCTCCGAAATGGCTGGATCGATTTTGACGGAACTTTCAATGGCAGATAGGTGATGTAATAAGGAGTAACTTATGCTACATTTAGTTTAGGTACAAAAAAGGATTATGGGATCCAATCCGATCCTATATAAAAGTCTATATCCACGCGGACGAAGTCGCGGGGGTCAGCTATACTTAATATAATGTTATAAATGTGAAAGTGTGGATGTTTGGATGTTTAGATGTTTGGATGTTTGTTACTCAATCACGTCGCAACTACTGAACTGATTTGGCTGAAATTTTGAATGGAGATAGCTTATGCCCTGACTTAAAACATAGGGTACTTTTTATCCCGGAAAAGTATTCCTGTGGGACTAAAATAGATATAGACTTCCAAAAACGCGATAGCTGGCGTTGACTGTTCTTAGGTAAATCACGCTCACATAGCACATTATTACAATAGTTGCATGCATCTGTATGCGTATACACTTTTTATCCTGGAAAAATCCACAGTTCCCACGGGATTTTGATAAAAACGAAATATATATCTACAGCTATAGGTAGATTACTATAGCAAACTTCCTTGAACGTAGGTATAAAGTTTGGAAAAGGGAGCGGGAACGGGAGCCGGAAATCCACGATTCCCTTGGGATTTGTGAAAAACCGAAATTCACGCGGGCGAAGCCGCGGGCAGAATCTAGTATTTAATATTTTTCAAACCGGCAATGAACAACGTCCAAAACTCGGGGCATTGACCTCGCGAGCGGCGGGCGGCCCGCGACAACTTTAAGTATTTAGGCGTCAATTATTGACTGCAGATTTTAAGAACCTGTGTTTGGGCTAGGCTATTCATTTTTTATTTGTATGTATAGAACGCATAAATAGATTAGAATTGCCTTTACAAAAGTTTAAGAAATTGATTAAGAGGAAGACATTAGAAATTTTCTATTCTGAATTCTGTGCGTTGTTCTGTCATTGCAGTGGTAAAATTATATAGCAATTTAACTAATATTCATTCTGATATTTAACTCGTATTAATTTAGAGATAAGCTTAATAAATTATCGAGCAATCGCACATTAATAAACATTAGCGCCGGATGCAAAATCGATCCTATATAATGATTATTCAGCGGATACCGCCGTGTGATATACAGTTGCCGCGCCATTAAGTACGTAATGAGTGCAATGCAATATAATCACTGAAATAAATCACTGTAGGGTACATAATTACACTCATCTACGGACGATTATATTATAACCAATTTTTAACCGGCTTCAAAAAAGAAGGGTCCGTATTCGATCCGCGTATGTATATAAATCTGAGCTGAGCTGGAATCCTGTAGACGTGCATGGGGTACTTTTTATCGTATATATCGATAAATGATATATAAGGTAAAGTCACCCAATTCGGAGGTATTCTAAAATTGGCACCCAATTCGGAGGTATATAGAAAAACAGCGTTTTCAACCGATCACCAAGCTTTTTTTTACTGCAACATATCTTAATCAATTGATAGTTTATCATTCCATAGATAAATGACGAAATAGTTGGTTTTATATGTATATGTTTTAAAATAACCGGCAAGTTTTACACTAGCAGCCGGCCCGAACGCATGTTTCATACATTTTGCACCTTGTGCACGAAATACCTACGTTTTTTTAAATAGTGTTTATCCGTTAATTTTGAGCTTTATTTGTTTTTATTTAGATATGAATATTTGAAGGACTATATTTGCAATCGAAAACAATAAACTTTTGTGAATATTTGTAAAGAAATTAAGGTGAAAATACGTTTTGAAAATACCTCCGCGTTAGGTGCCAAATATTTTAGCCGGTTCCTAACGCGGAGGTATACCGCAGAATTGCGATTTCATAGACTTCATAAGTTTTTCAATTTTTAGGGTCATTTTATGTTAAATACGTCTTGTTTCGGTTTTGAATATTTAAATAGGCTATTAGGTTAAAGAGCCCTAATTATGAGGTACACTTTGGCCTCTAAATCACTAGTTATACCGTATCAAAGTTTACCTATTTAGGTAATTTATTGATTGATTGTATGGGGAAGCTAAAGAAAATTAATTAAAAAGAAAATTAAATTTATGCATATTTCGATGCAATTTTGAGAGAGTATTTTACATATTTACGAAGATAAGGGTTTACCTTAAAATCTATAAAACACCAAAATCGCTTGCCCCGTAAAAGACTCAAAAGAAACATAGAGGCAATCAAACAAGAACTTACGAACACAGACTGGTCTGGTGTCATAAATAGCACAGACGTAAACGCAGCAGTTAAACTTTTCATGAGCTTTCTTTCAGACGCCATAGATAAGCACACCACAACGGTCAAACTATCCCGCACTAAATATAATTTAAAGCCCTGGATTACGCCGGGCCTAATAAGATGCATGAAGCACCGTGACAGACTGCATAGCCAGCATAAAGCAAATCCGAATAATATTATACTCAAATTAACATATACAAGATATCGCAACTTCTGCAACAGACTTTTGCGTAAACTTAAAGCCAACTACGAATCGAATGAGCTGGAAGCTAACTACAGATCGTCTAGAAAACTCTGGAAGTCAATAAAAAGCATTTGTCATGTAACAGAAACCAGAAGTGAACCTATAGAATTACTTACCTTAAAAAACTCCCAAAACAGCACAAACTCCCTAAATATTTGCAGTGAATATTACGCAACATTAGGACAAAAACTGGCAAATGACATTCTTAAAGATAGCACCGAAACTGAAAAAACATTAGCAAATGGACTATGCTTTGGGAGAACACCGAGGAACTCTCTGTTTCTGCATCCTGTGGATGGGACGGAGGTTGAGGCCTTGATTGTGGAGCTTGACAGTGAAAAGTCCCCTGGCATTGATGGCATGAATGGTGACATGGTTAAACATATCAAAAATGAAATTATTGAACCACTTACCTCCATATTTAATTTAAGCATGTCCACGGGTACCTTTCCTGAAGACTGGAAGCTTGCGTTGATTCGTCCTATACACAAATCGGGTGCTAAAGATACTCCAGAAAACTACCGCCCTATATCACTGCTTGGCATTTTCTCAAAATTTCTGGAAAAAGTTATTAACAAGAGACTAGTGAGTTATCTAGATTCCCTAAATATACTTTCAAAATACCAATTTGGTTTCAGAAAAAACAAATCAACGGAAGATGCCACGTTATTACTCACAACAACTGTAGCTAATCATCTCGACAATCAAGAACGCTGTATAGGAGTCTTTTTAGATCTTGCAAGAGCTTTCGATACTGATATAGAAAACAGTGTTTGAAAATAAATCAATTCTCTAGCCAACTTCAGACAATAAACTGTGGCGTACCTCAAGGCAGCGTTCTCGGACCCACCCTATTCATACTGTACATTAATGATATTCACCAACTTTTACTGGAAAATGCCAAAATAGTCTGCTATGCAGATGACACGGCACTAATTTTTCATGGCAAAACCTGGGAGGATACAATTAATAACACACAAAAAGGAATAACAAAGGTTAAAAAGTGGTTACAAAATAACCTCTTAACGCTTAATGCTAAGAAGACGAAATTTCTATGTTTTCATAAAACAGCTTCATCAGCTCCAAGCTCATCTCCAAGCTTAAAAATTCATAGTTGCAACGATAATATTAAATCGGGCTGCAGCTGTGATGAGATCGAGAGAGTGAATGTAATAAAATACCTTGGAGTCCACATCGACCACAAGCTAACCTTTCAGCAGCACATTCATAACTTGTCATCAAGGATACGTAAAACGATAAACATAATGAAAAAACTTCGCAATATTGCCAATCACAAAATTTTGAGACTAGTGTATACGTCCTTGTGTCAGTCCCTGCTCACCTACTGCATATCGTCGTGGGGTGGTGCCGCTAAAACGACTATGCTCGAATTAGAGAGAGCTCAGAGATCCGTTCTAAAGGTTATGCTCAATAAACCATATAGGTATCCGACTAACACCCTTTATAAGGAAGCCAAAGTTTTAAATGTTCGTCAACTTTTCCTGTTAAAAGTTACTTTAATGAAACATTCTGAAATGCTTAACGCGCCAAACAGAGGCGAAATCCTAAAAAGAAGAGTATATAGATGTAATATACCTCCTACGAACACCGCATTTGCTAAACGTTTTTTGCCATTTATAAACGCATGTATTTATAATAAAATAATAAAATTAATTGAAATCAAGACACTGACACTCAAGCAGGCCAAGGAGAAGCTAACGTCTTGGCTCAACACACCGGCAATGAACAACGTCCAAAACTCGGGGCATTGACCTCGCGAGCGGCGGGCGGCCCGCGACAACTTTAAGTATTTAGGCGTCAATTATTGACTGCAGATTTTAAGAACCTGTGTTTGGGCTAGGCTATTCATTTTTTATTTGTATGTATAGAACGCATAAATAGATTAGAATTGCCTTTACAAAAGTTTAAGAAATTGATTAAGAGGAAGACATTAGAAATTTTCTATTCTGAATTCTGTGCGTTGTTCTGTCATTGCAGTGGTAAAATTATATAGCAATTTAACTAATATTCATTCTGATATTTAACTCGTATTAATTTAGAGATAAGCTTAATAAATTATCGAGCAATCGCACATTAATAAACATTAGCGCCGGATGCAAAATCGATCCTATATAATGATTATTCAGCGGATACCGCCGTGTGATATACAGTTGCCGCGCCATTAAGTACGTAATGAGTGCAATGCAATATAATCACTGAAATAAATCACTGTAGGGTACATAATTACACTCATCTACGGACGATTATATTATAACCAATTTTTAACCGGCTTCAAAAAAGAAGGGTCCGTATTCGATCCGCGTATGTATATAAATCTGAGCTGAGCTGGAATCCTGTAGACGTGCATGGGGTACTTTTTATCGTATATATCGATAAATGATATATAAGGTAAAGTCACCCAATTCGGAGGTATTCTAAAATTGGCACCCAATTCGGAGGTATATAGAAAAACAGCGTTTTCAACCGATCACCAAGCTTTTTTTTACTGCAACATATCTTAATCAATTGATAGTTTATCATTCCATAGATAAATGACGAAATAGTTGGTTTTATATGTATATGTTTTAAAATAACCGGCAAGTTTTACACTAGCAGCCGGCCCGAACGCATGTTTCATACATTTTGCACCTTGTGCACGAAATACCTACGTTTTTTTAAATAGTGTTTATCCGTTAATTTTGAGCTTTATTTGTTTTTATTTAGATATGAATATTTGAAGGACTATATTTGCAATCGAAAACAATAAACTTTTGTGAATATTTGTAAAGAAATTAAGGTGAAAATACGTTTTGAAAATACCTCCGCGTTAGGTGCCAAATATTTTAGCCGGTTCCTAACGCGGAGGTATACCGCAGAATTGCGATTTCATAGACTTCATAAGTTTTTCAATTTTTAGGGTCATTTTATGTTAAATACGTCTTGTTTCGGTTTTGAATATTTAAATAGGCTATTAGGTTAAAGAGCCCTAATTATGAGGTACACTTTGGCCTCTAAATCACTAGTTATACCGTATCAAAGTTTACCTATTTAGGTAATTTATTGATTGATTGTATGGGGAAGCTAAAGAAAATTAATTAAAAAGAAAATTAAATTTATGCATATTTCGATGCAATTTTGAGAGAGTATTTTACATATTTACGAAGATAAGGGTTTACCTTAAAATCTATAAAACACCAAAATCGCTTGCCCCGTAAAAGACTCAAAAGAAACATAGAGGCAATCAAACAAGAACTTACGAACACAGACTGGTCTGGTGTCATAAATAGCACAGACGTAAACGCAGCAGTTAAACTTTTCATGAGCTTTCTTTCAGACGCCATAGATAAGCACACCACAACGGTCAAACTATCCCGCACTAAATATAATTTAAAGCCCTGGATTACGCCGGGCCTAATAAGATGCATGAAGCACCGTGACAGACTGCATAGCCAGCATAAAGCAAATCCGAATAATATTATACTCAAATTAACATATACAAGATATCGCAACTTCTGCAACAGACTTTTGCGTAAACTTAAAGCCAACTACGAATTGAATGAGCTGGAAGCTAACTACAGATCGTCTAGAAAACTCTGGAAGTCAATAAAAAGCATTTGTCATGTAACAGAAACCAGAAGTGAACCTATAGAATTACTTACCTTAAAAAATTCCCAAAACAGCACAAACTCCCTAAATATTTGCAGTGAATATTACGCAACATTAGGACAAAAACTGGCAAATGACATTCTTAAAGATAGCACCGAAACTGAAAAAACATTAGCAAATGGACTATGCTTTGGGAGAACACCGAGGAACTCTCTGTTTCTGCATCCTGTGGATGGGACGGAGGTTGAGGCCTTGATTGTGGAGCTTGACAGTGAAAAGTCCCCTGGCATTGATGGCATGAATGGTGACATGGTTAAACATATCAAAAATGAAATTATTGAACCACTTACCTCCATATTTAATTTAAGCATGTCCACGGGTACCTTTCCTGAAGACTGGAAGCTTGCGTTGATTCGTCCTATACACAAATCGGGTGCTAAAGATACTCCAGAAAACTACCGCCCTATATCACTGCTTGGCATTTTCTCAAAATTTCTGGAAAAAGTTATTAACAAGAGACTAGTGAGTTATCTAGATTCCCTAAATATACTTTCAAAATACCAATTTGGTTTCAGAAAAAACAAATCAACGGAAGATGCCACGTTATTACTCACAACAACTGTAGCTAATCATCTCGACAATCAAGAACGCTGTATAGGAGTCTTTTTAGATCTTGCAAGAGCTTTCGATACTGATATAGAAAACAGTGTTTGAAAATAAATCAATTCTCTAGCCAACTTCAGACAATAAACTGTGGCGTACCTCAAGGCAGCGTTCTCGGACCCACCCTATTCATACTGTACATTAATGATATTCACCAACTTTTACTGGAAAATGCCAAAATAGTCTGCTATGCAGATGACACGGCACTAATTTTTCATGGCAAAACCTGGGAGGATACAATTAATAACACACAAAAAGGAATAACAAAGGTTAAAAAGTGGTTACAAAATAACCTCTTAACGCTTAATGCTAAGAAGACGAAATTTCTATGTTTTCATAAAACAGCTTCATCAGCTCCAAGCTCATCTCCAAGCTTAAAAATTCATAGTTGCAACGATAATATTAAATCGGGCTGCAGCTGTGATGAGATCGAGAGAGTGAATGTAATAAAATACCTTGGAGTCCACATCGACCACAAGCTAACCTTTCAGCAGCACATTCATAACTTGTCATCAAGGATACGTAAAACGATAAACATAATGAAAAAACTTCGCAATATTGCCAATCACAAAATTTTGAGACTAGTGTATACGTCCTTGTGTCAGTCCCTGCTCACCTACTGCATATCGTCGTGGGGTGGTGCCGCTAAAACGACTATGCTCGAATTAGAGAGAGCTCAGAGATCCGTTCTAAAGGTTATGCTCAATAAACCATATAGGTATCCGACTAACACCCTTTATAAGGAAGCCAAAGTTTTAAATGTTCGTCAACTTTTCCTGTTAAAAGTTACTTTAATGAAACATTCTGAAATGCTTAACGCGCCAAACAGAGGCGAAATCCTAAAAAGAAGAGTATATAGATGTAATATACCTCCTACGAACACCGCATTTGCTAAACGTTTTTTGCCATTTATAAACGCATGTATTTATAATAAAATAATAAAATTAATTGAAATCAAGACACTGACACTCAAGCAGGCCAAGGAGAAGCTAACGTCTTGGCTCAACACACTAACCTATGAAGACACTGAACAGTTACTTAAACGGATAACATAATTCTCACAGTAGGCAACTAAACATACATATTTTATTTTATATTTATATTATCATACATATATACATAATACATATATTTATTTATATTATCATTATATTATGCTGTTTATTATAATTTATTGCACTAATTTATGTAAGGTATTTATGTGAATTGTAATCCCATCCATTATGTTTAATATGATTTTCCGTGTTAACCAATTAACAACTCAATTGCTCGGACCCCACGATACAGGTTTCACCTAGTGTGGTGTCCACCGATAAATTTACAAGGGAAAGCTTCATGTATTTATATATCCAATGTATTACTTAATTTATGTTACATATTAATTACATTGTCTTTCTCGTCTCATAATGTTAAATAAATACATTTTTATTTTTTTATTTTTTTATAATCTAATTAAGCTTTAAATTATTTGTTTATTATGGAAAAATCTTTTCTTTTTTAACACTCAGAATTAGGAAACGTGTTTTTGTTACAAAACCCAATTCCGAGGTATTACCTCCGAATTAGGTTCTATGAGCCCCTAATTATGTGGTATGGATAGAAATATATATTTTAATATATATATATAGCAGCTATATATATATATATATATATATATATATATATATATATATATATATATATATATATATATATATATATATATATATATATATATATATATAGCTGCTCGTGCTGATTGGATGACTGAATCACTCACTCACTCATTGATCACCTCTCCTGTATAAGTTTGTATAATTTTTTTTTTTCAAATGGTTTCGTATAGAAGACAAAAATTCATTCAGAGGAAAAATATGGAAAGAGCTGATGATTGAGGATTTCGGAGACGGGTAAGGAGCACGCTTAAAGTATTGAAGATAGGTAGGGGGTGCTCAAGCAAATGTAACTCGAAACGTCATCCAATTGGTAATGAGATAAAAAAAATTCAAAATGGCGGAATTTGTTTTTCCATAGAAAATGTATGCCAAATATTGAACAAACTTTGATGCGATTCTTTGGAGAACTCTCAAAAAATATATGGGGATACAATATGATGACTGAGGGTTTGGAAGATGACTGAGGAGCCCAGGCTATCTATCTATCTATCCGCCATTTTAGTTTTTTTCAGCGCAGTGCCAATTGGATAAGGTTTCGAGTAATTTTTGTTTGAGCACCTTCCACCTATCTACAATACCCTGCCCGGGCTCCTCAATCATCTTCCAATCCCTCAATCATCATGTCTTCCCATATTTTTCTTTGAGAGTTCTCCAAAGAACCGCATCAAAGCCTTGCATAGTTCGCAACTTGTAGTCTCTTCAATGTTCGCCATACATTTCATATGGAAAAATAAATTCCGCCATTTTGAATTTTTTTTTTCTATTCATCGAGTAGATCTTCTGATCTTGATTATCTTTTGCTAAGGAACTACTCTTCCATCTTTTATACCCTCCGAGATGAACACCGATGAAATTTGTATGGCGGCCATCTTTTTTTCGCCATTTTGAATTTTTTTTCAGATCACTGCCAATTGGATGACGTTTTGAGTGACATTTGCTCGAGCACCCCCCACCTATCTTCAATACCTTAAGCGTGCTGTTCGCTCGTCTCTGAAATCCTCAATCATCAGCTCTCTCCATATTTTTCCTCCGAATGAATCTCCTCTATACGAAACCTTTTGTGAAAAAAAAATCTTTTTTCATACAAAATTGTTCAGGAGATGTGATCAATGAGTGAGTGAGTCAGTGAATCAGCACGAACAGCTATATGTACATACGTATCGAATTGATTTTGAAATATATTAATAAATACAGTTCATTTTTGAACACCATGTAGAATTCATTCTACTCGTTTCCCTTTGTATTTTGTACCTCCGAATTAGGGGCCATTTGCCTCCGAATTAGGATTTTTACCTCCGAATTGGGGGATTCGGACTTTTTTCATATTTTATTTAATTTTACATTTAAATCAAGTTTTAATTGTTGTCCTTTTAGGATATTTCAAGAGTTAAATAAATAACGCTTCTGATAAAAATAGCCAGTTCTTCAGAAAGGTGTAGTAAATGCTTATTTTTTGACGTTCTTTCGAGTTTTGATGAAAATACCTCCGAATTGGGTGCCTTTACCTTATTTTATTGATTTTCGAAAAACCGAAATAGGTAATTAATATAAAAATAAAACTTGTTCTGGATTCATATATCTATATGAATCCAGAACAAGTTTTATTTTAGAAAAAATTAAACCAACTTTAGTCCAACAATCTCAGAGGAATCGGTGTATCAATCAACAAGTATAAATAAAAATTTAAAAACCCCCGACATTCGCCATTTTGTGGTAGCGGCCATCTTGAATTTGCATAGTGCTTTTTTACTAGTCAAGCCCTTTCATTTGATACCCATATTGAGGGGGTTGTGAAAAAATATGTTATTCGCCATTTTGCGCATTCAAATCGGTTCACCCGAGTGAGCGGTACGGTAGAACGGACACACACACACACACAAACACACACAGACAAGACAAACTTATAACACCACGTCGTTTTTGCGTTGGGGGTTAAAAATCGTTTCATTGGTTCTTGAAAGTATTGCGAACATACCTCGTATATATTATACCTACTTACATACAGGATCTACGATCGATTACAGAACCTCCTTTTTAACCGACATCCAAAAAGGAGGAGGTTCTCAATGTCTTTTAAAAACGATTCGGTTATTATCTAGACAGCAAACGGCTCCCGGGTATCGGTCTCTGTTTGCGCGGCCGCTATTTGATCAGTATCGGAGAAAATTCTCGAATTCCCGTCGCATGAACGATTCCGAATTGAATCAGGCTTATAGGTGAATCTTTTGTGATTCCTAAATGGGCTGGACGTTGCCTCTGTGCGACTCTTTCATCTATTCATAGAAATCGTATTTGGCGCTAGAATTAAAAAAAAATTGCTCGTCGTATTTGCTAGTACAATTTTTTAATTGGATAATAATAATAAATTCATGCCCTGTAGGTCTAATACTGAAAAGCCATACCGTAGTATAAGTATTAAGTACCTACAATACTCTCTACCCTTAAAAACTTATAATAAAAATGTAAGTAGCTGGACGAATTCAGTACATGAAAATTTTAATCGGAGCAAGCTTTATTAGATTAGATTAGATATAGAAAACAGTTTTTCTTAAATTTCTGATTCTAGAATTTTTGTCTGTCTGAACGCGAATCACGCTGAAACTAAGTACTGAATGGATTTGAATGCAATTTGAAATATTTGATTATGTTTATATACTCTGACACTACTCAATACTCCGTTTAGGAAAACCTAAGTATGTCCCGAAAACAATAAGGTTCCTTTGCGATAGGGGAAGAACCGTTTTTAAAGGGATAGAGAATTATACAATCTAGGTTACATTTCATCCCGAAATATTCAGGGTTCTTTTGTGCAAATAAATATTGAGATATATTAGGGACAATACGGTCTAACCGGTGAACCTAGTCTTAAATGGAAGTGGCAAAATTTCAAAATAACCGCTGTCGACAGTCGAACCCGGAACCACAACGCTCACCACTGCACTTGCGAATTCATCACGACATGGCAAGTTTTAATTATCTACCGTCTTCTGCACTTTCATCAACTGTAGACTAGGAGTGCAAAATAACTTGTCTTTAGACTTGCAAGTTGTAAGGACTCTTGATTGCAAGGTGTCCTTTGTTTTGAATGGAGTGTCTGCACCCATATACGCTTTAATAACCCTGTATGTAGTTTTCACTGTGTAGGGAAACTCTTCAGAGATGATGCACTATTTGCAGATATAAGTTACTAGATGAGACAGGGCAAAGAAGAAATATGGGATGAAAAGAACCTCGCAGGCATGTTAGTGACTTTGAAAATATTGCCACTACAGCCCTTTAACATCCCACTGTTGGGCACAAGTCTCCTCTCGTATAGGATAGAAGGATTTAGAGTTCACACCCACCACGCTGCTCCAATACAGATTCGACTACATCAAAACTCTTTGTGACCTTAAATCTTTGTGAAAAAACTCTTTTGGACTGCAATATAATGTCCGTATCCATAGCCAAAACTGATGTAATACTCCATATCCAGTTCAATAATCTCATATCAAGATGATGTCAATGTATATTGACACCATCTTTCTTTCCTTTGTATATGTTACAGCCAAAGTAATAAATAAGGATATTATGTATACTATCCAGCTATTATAAATAATATCAACTCAATTTGGATAAAGTAATAATTGACACAGAATTATTAAAATCATCTAGCTATTATAAATAATATCCAGCTATTTTATATAATATCTAGCAAGACTTGGATAAAGTAACAAAACAAGGACTTATGTTTAACTGATCACCAGATATTGCAAAATATAACGTCAAATAAACAGTTTATACCGCCCAAAAGAGCAACCGCCGAGTTTCTTACTGGTTCTTCTCGGCTGGAACAGCATTCCGAACCAGTGGTAGATTCAATTGACGATTCAAAAGTACTTGTAAAAGTTTATTTGAATAAAAAACTTTTCTATTCTATTCTATTATTCCGTAAATATTTCAAGGTCATCGGTTTTGTAGTTCAGAATCAATCCTCAGTATTCTATATAACTTGGAACCCGGATTGCATAGGAACCTTTAAACGTCTGAATTATCACCTGGGGTGCATTTAAATTTGTGTTTGTCTGTCTCCGATATGCTGGACCGATTTTGATGGGACTTTCATTGGGAAAACGTTATAGAATGGGAATGAACTATTAAAAAATTAATACTCATTACTGTACTCATTCCACTTAAATGCGCCACTTTTAACAGTATGAGCTCAAAGGAGTTTAGAAAAAACATAGAGTTCCCGCGGATTTTTAAAAACCTAAATCCACGCGGAACGCGAAGTGGCAAGCATCCACTAGTTAATTAATAATACTTATTTTCGTGAGGTACTTATCTCCTGAGGTGTCTCCGGAGAAATTACAACAGTTATGCCTATAATGTTTCTATCATCAGCTTTGGCACGGTCTACATCAGAAATTTTAGGCTAGGTTAGGTTAGGTCAGGATAGGGTAGTTTAGATTACGAGATCGTGGAGATCACGCCACACCACAAAGGAATGAAATGCGGGAGGGGAAGCAAGTCGGGCCGTATTTATCATTTTGACCAACGTTCATCTGCTATTATGAATAATGTCTGGTTTGACATGATATTATGAATAATATCTGGACAATTTAGATATTATTTATAATTGCCAGTCATTATGAATAAAAGCTAATTAATTACTTTGGCTGTAACATATACACAACTTTGTACGCATCTTGGCATCTTGTATGGCATCTTTCTTTCCTTTGTTTACACAACTTTGTACGCATCTTGGCATCTTGTATGGCATCTTTCTTTCCTTTGTTTATACAACTTTGTACGCATCTTGGCATCTTGTATGGCATCTTTCTTTCCTTTGTTTGCACAACTTTGTACGCATCTTGGCATCTTGTATGGCATCTTTCTTTCCTTTGTTTGCACAACTTTGTACGCATATTGGCATCTTGTATGGCATCTTTTTTCTTTTGTTTACACAACTTTGTACGCATCTTGGCATCTTGTATGGCATCTTTCTTTCTTTTGTTTACACAACTTTGTACGCATCTTGGCATCTTGTTTGGCATCTTTCTTTCCTTTGTTTATACAACTTTGTACGCATCTTGGCATCTTGTATGGCATCTTTCTTTCCTTTGTTTACACAACTTTGTACGCATCTTGGCATCTTGTATGGCATCTTTCTTTCCTTTGTTTACACAACTTTGTACGCATCTTGGCATCTTGTATGGCATCTTTCTTTCCTTTGTTTACACAACTTTGTACGCATCTAGGCATCTTGTATGGCATCTTTTTTTTCCTTTGTTTACACAACTTTGGAGCACGCAAAAGTAACAAAGTTCGCGGTCGCAAACTCTGGGGTTAACATGAAACAGGACATTTTTCCCATCCCGCCCCGTGTAACACACATTATAAATATTTATAAGACTTTACATATTTATGAGTTGCCCGAACGCGAACCCGGCCCGTTTGTCTAATTCAATTTGGTCCTGATGCTCCTTACCCCTATACAGCGGTTTCTTTTATGAAATTGTATTAGGTGTATTTTTTATCTAAATAAGGAATGGATCATATGATTTTAGCAGCCTAACAAACATTTATGGAATGGAGAATTATACCCTGGATTAACACATAGGCTGCTTTTTATTCGGGGAAAAGTGTTCCTGCGGGACTTAAAACAACGCCATCTATCGGCAAATAAGTAAAAGTTGACTGTTAGGACTCCTAATGTTCCTGCTCTAATTTGTGTCTTATGTGTTTCCGATATATTTTTTCGCCGGTAACACCGAGGGGCGCAGCTAGTATTCAATAAGTCAAAAAGCTCGACTGAATAAATAAAATCTCCGCTGTATTGTCGCGCCTCGTGTGACAACTTGACGCTGAAGCTAACGAGAAATGTCAATCTATATTCTATACAAATAAATAGAATTGAAGTGTCTCTCTGTGACCTTAAAATAACTACCTTTTATTAATCTGTACACATATAAAATAGCTTGTCCTGACTGACTGACTGATGACCCGCCACGCTGTTCCAATGCGGGTTGGCAGTTGTTAACGACTATTGTCAATGATAGTGATAATAAACCTGAATCGACCGCTCCGAGACATGGACAACTCCAATTGCCAACTCCGGGCTGGCACTGAGAATGTCTTGACAGAAAAACCCAATAAGTACCTAAGAATTTAGCCCGACATGGGAATCGAACCCACGACTTCGATCCGAAGTCGAACATACTGACCGCTAGACCAATGCGACGAGGCAAAGAAAAACCTTAGCCACCACCATCACTAAAGTCCTTTAACGTCCTACTGCTGAGCACAGGCCTCTTGTCTCATAGGTAAGAGGGAGTTAGAGCTTAGACCCGCCATGCTACTCCAATGCGGGTTGGTGACTTATAACGACTATTGTTATGTCACATGTTTGCGATAATAGCCTGGACTGATGGCTTAACGTGCTCTCTGAGACTTCTGGGTGAGACAATGTCAACAGCCACTGGCTGGGACTGAGATTTTCTCGACTGAAATTCCCCATACCTAACAATTATTGGCCCGACATGAGAATCGATCCCAGGACCTCGTGATCGGCAGTCAAACATCATAACCACTAGACTAACGACGCAACGAGGTACCTTAGCCGCTCGTGTTAAAACAACAATTAAACAGTTTACATAATGATCCGACGTACGTGCCCGAAGCTCACTTGGCCCTAACGAGGTGAGCCGGGTCACGCGAGTCGCGCTACAAACTAGGCTCCAAAAGAATACCACGCCAGTGGGGTTATACCGAGCTTTCACACGTCGATAACGCATATCGAAAAACTACAATATCAAAGAAAAATACACCCAAACCCTCTTCTTGTAGCCACTCGTGTTGAAACAACAATTAAACAGTTTACATAATGATCCGAAGTAGTGTAGAATTGGGGATTCTGGATCACTCTCGCTACGCTCGCTCGCTTCGCTCGCCGTGATCCAGAATTCCCCAATTCTACACTACTGTCCTAACATCACATTACATGAATGGAGTATGCATCAATCATCTGCATTTTAAACAAATTATTTACATGGTTTTTAGGACGAAATATTTACTGAATAAATTCAATTTAATTCATTTTATTCTATTTTTTATTTTTACACATTCGTTTAACGATTACAACATGCACCTACCTACTTACATTCTATATAGTAAAAAATTATAAGAAAAATTGGTGGAGGAAATTTTAATAAATTAAACAAGCTTATTTAATCATCAATAACTTTATTGTTTATGCACCATCTTTTTAAACAAGTTACATTTTTCAATGCACAGATAGTTGGATGATAAATACAGCTATATATATCAGAATATGAATTATATAACTTATACAATGTTAACAAACTAGGACAACCTTTATCTTCTAAATTATGTACATTATCATTTTTCAATATATCTTTTAACCACATCTGCTTTTCAAGACCTTTACAAAAAATTTCTTGATTTTTAAGAAAATGAACTATAAAACATTTAAAATTCTCATAAGGCACGACTCCTTCGCTCCAAGATATTTTTCTATTTCTTTCAATCCAATCAACCTGTTTCTTTTCCGTGTCTGTTAGCCACTCATACGGATATGGCGGTTTAATTAACAAAACTTGAATTCGATCACGATAGATTAAAGCAATCTCTTTAGGTATAAAGTAATTCTGATCATTTTTAAAACCTTGAACATCCACAATAAACTTCATGATAGTTTTCGAACAATATTGCTCAGCGGTCTATATTCCACAAGACGATCGTTGATAATTAAACAGTAAGCACTTGTATTATTCGGAATATCCTGAGATGTTTCAATTTCTAGGCGAACATCAACTGGACCAGTTTTTAAATTTTCATTTTGCCTGGAACAGTCTATGACAAATAAAGGAGCCTTTTCTTTAAACGTATGCAGATCAAGCAATGGATCGGTAGGAAGGTTGTAAAACGACTGGCGAAACTTAGCATACATGTCGTATAATATACTGTATTTATTTTCATCAAACTTGATATTTAGAGCATCATACGGATAATAGTGAGAATTCAAGAATAGTGTAACATTAGTTAGTTTACAATGATCGAATACTGTGCCGTCTTTGATTTTAATGTTTTTTCTATTAGTCTGCAAACCAAATATAACATATCGAGGTTTTTCTAATTGAGAGGCTGTCTTTACCGCCCATGAATGTTTTGTAGTTTTTGGTAGCAACGGGTATTCATATAAATCCCAATTTCTAAATGCTATTTGTATAGGATTATCTTTCTCTAATTTTCTTAGAAGTAGCAATCTTTGTTGATCTGATACTTTAATATGAGGCACACGCCACTGAATTCTCTGTATATTGATGTCTATAATATCATCGTTATCCATTATAACGCTATTTATACTGGTACTACTTCTATTAAGTACAAGTTCGTGTTTACAATTAATTATTATTTTGTCATAATCTTCAGCGAAACCTAAAACTTTATTCAAGGGTATCAAAGCGCTAAAATTTCCATTTTCATTTTTAAATCCTTCTATATTCCAACCCCACACGGCAGCTGCTTTACTTTCCCCGCTATTCATGGAAATATAAGATTTTATTGTTGTAGTTATTCCGGCATTTCTAATGCGATCAATTTCAACACCATTGATCTCATATCGAATGTCTTGGAAAAGGAATGCAAACGCATTATTACTGAAATTAACGCTTTTCTTTTGAACCTTGCCTGCTTGATCTTTATAACTTACTGAAGCATTTCCTTCGATGTAAATATAACTGGCTGATGGCAATACATAAATATCTTGCTGGTGAATAGGTATACGGATTTCATCATTTTCATTAAAACTATTATTATATGGATTATATGTATGAATCTCGTAACTCTCGATGGAGTTATCAAATTCAGGTAAATTATTAATCTGAAGAAGACTCATACTTTAAAACCAAGTGTCTCAAGAAATTGTTTATTACTTTGGCTTATTTTTCTTTTATATACTCTAAGACGTCTAGCTCGTTTTAGGCTTTCCTTTGTAATAGGTTTTTTAACTGGCAAGTTAGGTCTTTTATAATAATTACTTTGAGTAAAGACAATCATTTTATTTTTTTCAAATGTAGGCACAAAACAATAGTTTCACCTCTAAAATTTATAAGATTGCCTTCTAAATCCAATATTTTTACAGTTATTGATGAAATTATCTTTTGTTTTACAGGAAAATAAATAACGTTGCTAGGAGATTCTATAAATCTATGACTAGGAGGAACGTTTGGGACAAACTCATAAATGATATGTGTGGGAGAACCATTAGTGTAGGATCCCTGCACGAGATTACTTTCGATCCTTATGACGGCTACTGGTAGAATGTTTACTGGAACTGATGATTCATGCCATTTATTGGCTTTTAATTTTTCTCTAGGAAAACCTAGCATAGGTCCAATACTATTTTCTGAATCAAAGTTTAAAGTTTCACTACAGTACAAAGAACATGTCATTGTGTTAATATTAGATTTTATTTGTAATTCACAATCTTCCATCCTCCATTTTAGATATTCATACAAATCTTGTAAATCATAAGCACCCGATGGAATATTGATTCTTTTTTTTTCTTCTCCATATTCAAAAACATTATTATGATAATCGACATTTGGAATTGAATTAAAAGCAGAAAAATATATTAAGCCGCACTCATATTCATCTTCTAAAATAAGAGGAGGCGTATAATTTGTTTCTAAAATAGATTTATTGCCCACAATAGTAAGTGTTACACACATAATGCTTGACTGAACTAATACTTTACTGCATGAACTATTTATACACTATTTTTATTCCAGAAATTAATAAGAAATTTGATGCAAAGGTGTCCACAGTTATATGGGTTATATCCTTGAAAATTGTCATAGTTGTAGTTAATTTCAGATCCAACATACTTTAAGAATTCTTTCGGTGGTTTTAAATTACCATAACTATCGAAGTATTCAATATAATTATTTAACTTCGCATAGGCTACCCAATGAGTTCCAGGATTTTGAGAGATGTCTAAATTAATGATGCCACACTCTTTTTTAAATGGATGCTTAGGTAATTCATCTCTCATGAATACACCTCTAAAATAAGGAATTTCCTTTGAAATCTTTAAAATATCAATATTAGTTAGAGCACGATTAGGTAGCCTTTGAATCAGTTTTTTGCCTTCGCTGTGTATATTCCCAAACCATCGCCATATGGTTTTATAAATAATCCTTTTCCAATGTGTAATGTTTCCATTTTTTCATTATGTCTTTTTAGTTCTTGAAATTTCTTTTTCAATAAATTAATTTGCTTAACTGCTTTCACAATACTAGCAGCACCACCCGCCAAGCTACCAGCAGCAGATAATCCTGCAAATATAGGAACTAATGGCAAAACACCACCTGTCTTCGGTATGGGTATTATTCGCGGTACATTTACAGATGTATTCTCAGCTAATTCCTTAGCAGCGGCAATCGCTAATTCAATTGCAGCTTTTTTGCATTTTGGTTTCAATTTATGGATATGTTTCTTTGCACGAGATACAATATCTTTAAAGCTTTTTTTCAAACCAGTAGCAGATTTATTTTTCTTCAAACAATCTGATTTTCTTCTTAAAGTCATTTTACGTGTAGACAGTTTTTGTTTTTCCATTTTAAAATATAGGAGAACTCCGTTCCTCGTCGCAGACTAATACAGAATAAAAAGTGCTGGCGTAAAATTTGTTTATAAAACATTGAGATTATCTATCCAGCTATTTTCATTAGATGGCAAACCTAACCATTTGACATACAACTGATTATCTTTTCTTTTTAAAACTTTTTCAATGAGGTATATGTTAGGATGTCGTGTTTTTTGTAATTCTTCATTATAGAATGCTCCCAATATAGGTCGCTGTCTAGCATCTTTTAAAAGATAAGTAACGGGATGCGTATTTTGTATGCGAGCTATACTAAAAATTTCAGTTGACCAGTTGGGCGTATATCCCTTTTCAAAAGTTCCTTTATATTTGCTTATTCTAACATAATCTCCTATTTTAAATTTCGAATGTTTTTTTATTGACGCTGATGTTGGAAGTGATTCATATCTTTTAAGTATTATTTTTTTATTACTTTCATTAACTTTATCCGGAGCCATGCCTATTGTTCTGTGAAATGTTGAGTTATATTTTTTCATTAAGTGATCAAGGCTTCCATCATACCATTTATAATTACCTTGCAGGCTAAATTGTTTATAAAGTTTAGATTTCAATGTTCTTATAAACCTCTCAACTATTGATGCCTTCTTAGTGGAATATGTAGAATAATGATTAATACCATATCTTTGTAAGACATTTTTAAAATGAGTATTATAAAATTCTTTTCCTAAATCAGTTTGTAAATTTTTAGGAACACGACCTTTTTTTAGTATCTTGCAAAAAGCTTCAGTCACAGAATCTTGATTTTTATATTTAAGAGGATACGCCCAAGCATATTTTGAGAAAGCGTCAATAACTGCCAAAATATATTTATATTGTAAATTTTCCTTTGAAAATGATTGCATATCAACTAGGTCTGCCTGCCATAAATCATCAATGTCTTTCAATATAACACGTCGTCGGGGGAAATTTTTTCTTACATTTTTATGGATTTCATTTACTACACTGATTTTGCTCATTTTTTAAACTTGCGACTTATACAATCTGTACTTCTTTTAAGACTGTTTATCTCTGACTGTAACTGTAGCAAGGTTTGCTCAACTGTTTTCAATCTTGCAAATATCCCATCTATGATTTGGTCTACATATCTCTTATTAGCACAATCATTTGGATCTATTGGGGCACCGATATGTTTAATGATTTTATGCTGCGCATCAAATATATTTTCTAATGCAGAACTATCCATTTTTAATTTCTTGTGCACATGATGTCCAAACTTGTTGACATTCATGTTCAATAGTATTATTTGGACTAAGCCAGATAATTCTTTATAGTTTATTTTATAATACCAGCTTCTTTCAATTCTTCGATTATTGATATGATTTCGTTATCATGACTAGTGTTGCCAGCATCTTTCGAAGCAATTAAAATTTTTAATCTATCTACCAATTCATTAGGATCATCCCAGTATATGAAATCTGTATTCTTTCTATACTTTTTCAGAGTTGGTATGAAACCACCTTGTTTTGTTATCTTATTGTTAAATTCAGTTTCACAAAATAGTGGTTTCACAATTTTAGTGTATTTGACTCCTTTATCACCTTTTATCTGGTTTAAGGGACTATAATCTCTCTTATGCACACTCGTGTTACATAAAATGTCTTTATAAACTAATTTGTCTTGCTCAGATACCACCTCTAAATCCGGTTTACTTTGAAATAATAATTCTGTTAATCCTGGCGTCATTTCATAGTAACTACTTCCTATTTTAGCTATCATATTTTTACTAGCAGCTTCAGCGCTATCTAAAAATGTAACATTTGTATTTCCTATCATAAGAGTATTGTTTTCGTGGCGCACACCGAAAGGTACATTTAAATTTTTACATGCATTTTCTGGCATTGGAGAGGGAGTACGAACTTTTTCAACCTTTCCAGAATTATCACAAGTAATTTTCAATTTGGGTGTTAGATAATTTTTATCTTTTCTTTCCTCATACTCCTCGTTAATAATATTTTCAGAAGTTGAAGAAGATAATGAATCATTTTTGCTGTGACAAGGTTTGTTTTTATTCTTTAACGATGTTGTTTTATGATTATTTCCTTCATTTTTATATAACACTAACGATTCCAATGGATCAGTTATACATCGAAAAAGTTTTCGTCTCTTAACTTCTTGATCTTCTTCTTCTTCTCGTATTTGTTTCGCCTTTTTCTTAATAGCTTCTATGGATTTGATTAACTGATTCTTTACATTGGCTTCCATACTAATATAAAAAATGACTATCTTTGCAGATGCTACAATTCGACTGAGTAAATTTGCACGTTGTAAGTGATATATAATAATTAAATTGTTAGTCAAATTTCACAAATATATCAAATGTTTTTCTATACCTGCCTTTGTTTAATTCACAATCTTTGTTGATTAACAAAAACATATATGGATCTTTCCAGATATTTGAACATAATTGCTTAAAATCGTGCCAGCTCATATCGGAGTTTACGTGTTCATTATATATATGTTTTAAGTTTATTTCATCTTGCTTGAATATAATTAAAAGGTTAACATTGTCACGTATTAATTGCTTAGGAATTTTCGAATATGTTTGTGATAAATAAAAACAGTCAACTTGCTTATGTCTGCCCATAGAAAAATAATTTCGAATATTTACTTGATTTTCACATATCACATCGTCAAAAATGAAAATAGAGTTTTTCTTAACATCACTGGGAGGGATAACATCTTCATCATTTTTAAACATAATTAGGCTTACTTCTGGAACATTTTGAAAAATATTATATAAAAAGCGATATTTTGATTGAAAAGTAGTTTTAGAGTAAATATAAACGTTCTGGAATCTTAACCCATTTTCATGTAGTAATAAATTTATCATAATATTTGTTTTGCCACAATTAGAGGGCCCGCAAATTATACAACGGATTGTATTTGGTAATAGCTTGCTATGTCTATTTAAATATACTGATGGTACTTCAGCATCTATATAATTTATATCCAAAGATTCGGCTTGTTTGATCAGCTTCATTTTTATTTATGACGTCAATTTTGAATGACTCATTATTAAATATCGGGAATCATGTTTGAACCTGCCTATCTTATATACATCATTTTGTATTGAAGAAGTTTGATTAATTTAAAACTCTATTTATATTAATCTTAAGTAACTATTTCGCATGCTATCAATATTAAAAAGATATGAATGTGCGTGCACATGTTTATGAAATTTGATTCCTCAAAGATGATCATATTTATTTTGCGCGTGCTAAGTTAAATACAAATGAAATATTTTCATTCTCTCGGCAGCTCTCATAAGGAGTTCATGTAGTTAAACAATTTAATTTTTATTCATCACAAAATTGTTATTCATCTTTCTGGTAAGTACATAAGTGTTATGCGTTATCATCACCATTAGTTTTAATTGCAATTTTCTCAATAACATTAAATGTTATTTTTTTTTACAGAATAATGGCGAATTTTTATTGTAATAATGAAAATGAGCAAAATTTAAGCGAAAGTATGGATCCATTTTATTTCCATTGTGCTCAAGATGTGAATGCTATTCTGGACAAAGAAGAACAAGACAGATTAAAATTTGTAAACGATCAAAAAAAAATAGAATCCCATCAGAATGTGAAAAAGAAGAGTAATTTATCTTTGAAAAGAAAGGTTTTAAAACTGGATCAGCAATCATTGACAGATTCATCTTTTTTTATTCGAAAAAATACGATCAAGGGTCATCATATAATAAAAATTGAAATCTTAGAAATAAACAACGATCAGGAAAACAGTGTAAATAGTCAAATAAGTGTGCAGTATTTAGTGACAGAGAATTATGATAACATGATGAATGCAACGGAAGAATTAATAAATAAAATTATTCAAAAGTTAAGCGTGCCTGAATCGCTGTGACTGAGCAAAAAATATTTAATTTGTGTTATTGGTGTAGTTTATTGTAAATTATAAAGTAAGTCGTGATTATATAATAAATTATTTAATATCTGATATTTGTTTTCTTTTTTTGCAACTGTTACACATATTTATAAAGAGAGATACTTGCATATTTTCAAAAAGTACTTAAAGAATTTTTTATAGAAGATTATTTGAGAAAAATAAAACTAAAAGACAGGTCGAGTAATTTTGTTAAGGATTTTTAGGTTGATAAATAAAATGTCAAACTTAGATATTATGATTAAAATTTATTGCATATTAGTATCCTTACAATAGATATTTCACTTTTCTTTATTATTAAATAAATACGGATAATATTAAGGTGTTAAACAAAACCAAATTTTATATTAACTAAAGTAAAGTGCTATAATGCCCCCATGGCAAAGTTTTAAAGCCATTTTTCATTATTTGCCTTTTATTATCATTGCTATTTAATACTAATTTATTGATTTTCTGAGTAAAAACCTGATGATTTTTTGAACGTATGACAAACATGTTATCTCTTATATTTTCATTGCAAAATAAGGCTTTCTTATATTTCTCAAAGTTTAATTTTTTTGTCACAGGCTTCGTAATACCCTTTGCTTTACTGATTGTTTTTTTCTCAGAAAGTAAACAATATAATTTTGCACGTAAACCAACAAATTTTGAAATGATTTCTCCCCCCATTTCATCTTTAAAATATCCAGGTATTTTCATGTTAGCTTTGGGCATATTAAAAATATTATCCTCTTCAAAATTGCTTGTATCAAAATACTGAATGTTATTTTTCATATCTTCATAAAAATCATCAGTTTTTACAAAATATAACAAACTATCAGTATCCGTATAACATAACTCAACATTATTTCCATAGATCTTTTTTATGACTGAATAATGAAAGTGATACAAATGTGTTTTTGACAGTTCAAGAATCGTAAATCCAACATATATTGGTCGATCTAAGACAATTTTTGTTTTTTTCAATTGAATAGCAACTAAGTTTTCAGAAAAAATTGATAAGCTGTGAAAATGTGGTGCACTAATATATTTTTCCGCTCCATTCAATTTATTAGTATTATTTGTCTTATCTCTCCAAACGTTTACTAGTTTTACGTCAACCTGCTTTCTTTTGTTTTCTATCGTTTTTCCAAAAATAGAATTATTCTGCTTTTTAAAAAAGTCCTTTTCAAAATCAGACTTTGCTTTTTGTCTGAGACTTGTGTTTAAGAAAATATAAGGCTCTAAAAAGTTGTCCTGATAAAAAGATAACACTCTGTATATTTTTAAAAGCAATAGCCCATTCTTTAAGCATTCTTGCAAGTGCATATAATGAATAACAAAGCGATGTTTATTGTATAAGTTTGCCACCAATTTTTTGCTTTGATTTTGAGCAGGAGAATATTTTTCCGCAGCAAATGGTAGGTCTGAATGAGCATCATGAACATTATCCGGGTAACACAAATCTACCTCGAGAATATATCCGTGTTGACTTTTTTTAGAAATGTTCCTTACATCCAAATTTTCAATTTCATTATCATTTAAAAATTTAAAGTCACGCATGGGCATTTTTTGCATCATAGCAAAACCGTAAAGGTTGACACAATCTAAATAAATTAAGTACGTACTTGGTTCATTTTTATTGTAGGATGGTAAATATTTATTGTTAGCTTCAGCGTATCTCAATGAACATTGGGCTAAACCACCTCGAATACCTTTTTCTAACATCTGATAAATATTCACATCAGAAATCAAATCAAGCTCAACTTTAGTATATAACAACATAGCATCCCAACTTAAAGATGGAGATGATACATAATAGCAGGGGTCTAAATTATAATAGTCTAAACTCATATTTCTGAACTTTTCAAAAACATCGCATAGTAACAAGACATCGCATTGTAAGTATAAATCTGTATACTCTCCCAAGTTTTTAATACCAAAAGTTTCCCATATTTTTAAAGCGTGTTCATAATCTTCAGTGGAAATATTTTCACCTGTGAGTTTATTAAAAAAATTCGAATGTTTTGGCAACTTTGTTTCATTATATTTCTCCCATGCATCCATATAGTCATAACAATATACACCCTTTTTACAGGCTAAATTAAATAAGCGATCATCCTTAATATATGCATGCATATGCTGAAAATCATTCGGATGAAGACTTTTTGCCAATTTATCCAACCCAGAACTCAAAAAATTAAATGAATCGATAAACTTCAGTTGAGCAGCATTTGTTTTATCAATAGGTAAAAATTTTGTAAACGATATATATTTTTCTTTAGATTTTGGTATCAAGCTCGTTTTCCCAATGATCTCGGATAGTTCTTTAATAAATAAGTGACAATCATAACCACACAAGTTATGAAAAATGATCGGTATAAACGCACATTTTTTGGCATTTATGTTACAAGTGTTGTGAGCAGGGCCTCGGTATTTACCCGTAAAATGGTTATGATCCTTTACTATTTTATCATTTTTTTTAAACATTGTTTTACAGATGCAGCAAATTTTTGCTTCATTATATGAAGTTAACTCTTCGTCAGTAAGAGGAAGCATAGGATTATTTACATTTAAAATACCATGCAATCTTTTTACATCTTGCGTAATGCTTTCAACAAATTTTTTACCGCAGTTCGGGCCGCGATAGCTAACAAAGTCATTAAGTTCAGGTTTAGAATGGCAACAAATGTAATAAGCGAAACAAGATGGTTCATGTGTTTGTATATCTTCGGTATAAAGAGATTTATTTTCGTTTGAATATTTACAAAGCAAGCTCTCAAAATCGCCGTATATCACGATAGGAATTCTTTGAGTTCTCTCATAGTTTGAAAAATGCAACTTACTACCATCTTTTGGAAGTACAGTTTGTCTTTTAGCACAATCGTGATTATGTAGTGTTTCTTCATTTGCGAAATATAAAAAACATTCATCACATAAAAATATTTTAGACTTGTGTTTTGTTAACTGCCTTCGCACAAGTCGGTTGAAGTCTTTAATCAAACAATAGTGGGCTTTATCATTTTTAGTAATAAATAATAAATTAACATGGTTAAGTTTTCGAGCTAAAGTCACATACAAAGGACCCGTAACTGTATTATTGGCTTCTAGCCCATAAACATTTACACTAATAGTTGGATTGTTCTTCTCAAAGGTTTTGATATCTTCAATTCCCGGAGGAAATGTCATATTCCTTGTGTCAAATAGTAATGAATAATGAGGATATGATGAAACTCTATTAGAATTAAGTTTTGTAGGATACATTTTAGCAGCAATGCACCATAAAAAGCAATAATCATCGAAATTATGAATATTTAAACATGATTTTGTATTTCTTATATATGATGGTAATGCCAAATATGATCCACCTTTCAAAGGATTATATTTATTAATATTTATCTCCAAATGACTAACAGAATCAATGGTCCAACCAGATTCTGAATGTTCGAAGTCTGTACATTTGCAAGTTAACTTTTGAGCACATTTTAATAAAAAATTATCAATGTCAGTACTTTTAACTATAATACCATATTTAGTACTAAAAGATTTAATAGACTTTTCAAAATTTTTCGGTAAAATGTATGAAACAAATAGCTCGAAATTTACCTTGATGGCGGTGTGTTTCTTTAGAGATATATTTATGATCTCACGTACGGTTTTAAATATCTGCGAAAAAAAACTCTCTGGAACTAAAGTTGTAGAGTTCGGATTTACTTTGTAACTGATTATTCTGTTTCTAAAAGCCGTTTTTATAATTTGCACATTCTCATAACTAGATCGAAACAAACTATTAGATTTATGAGTATTTGTTCTGTTATGCGACGATATAGATGTTTTAACATAATGATTACATTCTTTGCAGAAAAACATCTTTCAATATTTACTTATATTGTTTTATACAATTTATCTGTTCTTGTTTTCTGTAAATATATAAAATTTTACTGTAAGGAAATAAAGCTAAATAATAAATCAAGCTATTTGCATTTTCATAAAAAAAGTAAACAGTTATAAATAGAATGGAAGTAATAACTTATTTCGATATCAACATTAGACATGGCAAGTATCTAGTTTGTATGGTTCTAGTTTCTCAGTTCTAGATTTTGAATTTTTTGGTATAAGATCACTGTAAGAAAATAAAATAATCTGGGTATTTTCAGCAATGTACAGACTTAGTAAGAGTAGAAGGACTTTATGTATCAGTTTATTGATATAACAACTTCAAATCTTTCAATATCTTTCTAATTTCGTATGGTTCTAGTTTTGTATAGTTTAAGTTTTTGTATGGTCTAGGCTTTGTATGGTTTAATATCTGTAAAGAAACACGATAAATAAATATTAGCAGACAAAAACTTAGTTATAAATTTATAGTTTGTATCAATGGTTTGTATCAGTTTATTGATATCACAACTTCAAATCTTTCGATATGAATCTTTAGACATATGTATGTTGTATTTAAATTTGTATGGTTCTAGTTTTGTATAGTTTAAGTTTTTGTATGGTCTAGGCTTTGTATGGTCTAGGCTTTGTATGGTCTAGGCTTTGTATGGTCTAGGCTTTGTATGGTTTAATGTCTGTAAAGAAACACGATAAAAAAATATTAGCAGATAAAATTTAGTTATAAATTTATTGTTATATATAATACACAAACTGCAGATGAAAACTTTCTACAGAAATTATATTAGAAAGGTTTTTCATTTGCAGGGTATAAAATGGGCTGAATATTTTTCAGCTCGGCCTTACTATCATTAATTAATTTGCTGAGGGACTTCCATACTGTCGAATTTGAATCGACTGCAAGTTTTAATGTGCATATTGCATGTTTCCAGCGCTCGTTGTTGACGATTTTCTCCACTTCTTCAGTATTGTAGACGCGCAGCTCAAAAAAGTAGCTGCCCTGCTTCGATGGGTCCGATTGAGTCGTGTATCCCGATGCAACGCGCTGACTGAGAAAACTTCTCAGTTTCGCAGCGCGTACAGGCTTGCTAGTAGATTCATCCTGAAATTGGAAAAATATTCAATTTAGTATCATCTAAAACATTTAAAAATTTACACCACGACATCCAATAACAGCCACAACAATGTCAACATTGAACGTAAAACTTTTAGGCACTTGTAAAAAGATCTGATTTTATCTTGGGAACTCATGTTATCCTTCCATAACGTTACTTAATCATAAAAATCGCGCCATCGTACAAAAATAACACTTTTTATTTATTGCACGATGACGACGACGAAATCAAAATGACCAGCATTTTGATTTCTATAATAATCCAAAAAAATATAACTCACTTCAGATTCGGTAATGAACCTCCTCCGTTTAACAGATGGACTCGTAGGTGTATTCGGAGGCGTTTCAGGTTCAGACTCCGATCCACTCGAGTCGAATGGATTCTTCGGAGCAGAAGTCGCCTCCTTTTTCTTGATCGACTTTTTCCGCTTCACATTGCGATTTTTCTTAAGAGACTTCGATGTTGATGGAGGCTGCACCAAAGCGACGGGGTCTTCGTCTTCGCAAAATGGATTGTTGAAAGATGAAGAGGCCCTATAAAAATATTTAATTATTATTAGTATAGATAATATTATATTAAATATTTAAAGGAATAATATAATGATTAAATTATTATAATAATATAGGATATATTATATTAATAATAATTACATTGTATTGTGTCCATATATACTTATGTAAGGAAATAAAAGACACGTACATACTTACAGGTTTTCGTGAGCGTGTTGCAGTAGAACAAAAATAAATGAACGATGCGGCTTCGGAATCCCTTTTATATTACGAGATTCTAAACCCGCGATTACATTAGTACTTTAGCAAATATTAAGTATTAATTTTTTGAAACTATGTTTATGGATCGGTCCTATGAACAGTCTAGATAAAGTCTAAAATCCATTACATAAAGATACGTAACTATGCTTACACCCTTACTTTCCTAATTTAGAGCTGGCGACAGTCCGGCGTGGTTATATGAGATGAAATTCTTATAAGGAAGTTGCATTCTTTCACCATAATTATTATAGTTCTTATTATAATGGATTTCTGGGTTATTAGTACAAAAACCGAAAACATTTGAGCTTTCTCACTTTAATTTTTTAAGTTTATAACTTTTTTATGTTTATTTATTGCAAATCAGTATTTACTACAATTATAAGTATAAAATGTTATTTTATTGGTAATTTTCATTTCCGAGAAAAAAATCATGGTTCTTCTTATATTGGTTATTTTGTGCTTGACTTAACAAAACCAAATACACTTGAGCCTGTTGAGTTTTTTCTAAAAATCCCTCGATTATTGCAATTTCAGTTTAAACATAAGATAACTGTTCTTCAAATTTTAGTAACCCTCAACCTGTGAGAAAACCTGACGTCTCACCATCCTCCTGCTCCAAACGTCAGAATCTTGATTGTACCTACTCGTGGAGACATATCTAACTATAAAAACTGCATTCAAATCTGTTCACTCGTTTAAGAGCTATGGTGCAGCAGACAGACAGACACCCACATAGCGGTTAAACTTATAATATTCCTTTGTTTTCCTCGGTTTAAAAACTTAAAATGTTCAACTTTATATACTTACATTAGAATTTGTAACATAAGGGAAGTATTAAATTCTGCAGAACATTATAATATATAACCTGAAATATTGAAAATATAAAGCATTACTACTTATTATACCAACCTAATAAGCAGTCTATAAACTTCATGCATATCTGGAAATCATAATTTAAATTTTTAATCATTTTTATTACACATAGATTTTATTGTGTATAAAGATGTCACTACATCCGCAATATCCTACCTATGTTAGAGAAAACATGCGTATGCACAGTTTTAAAACCTGGCCTCAAGATTTAATTCAAAAACCTGAGGAAATGGCAAATGCTGGGTTTTTTTATACTGGAAAAAATGATAAAGTAATTTGTTATTTTTGTGGAGGCAAGTTCAAGGACTGGACTCCTGAGGATCAGCCATGGTCGGCACACGCTCGCTGGTTCCAGTCCTGCCCCTATGTTTTACTTATGAAGGGTGAAGAATATGTGCAAAGTGTTATTAATGAATCATGTGGAACAATCAAAACCCATGAGCAGTCTGCGTATAATAATAATAGAATCGATGATAACGACAGCTTTGAATTTGTAAACAGAGCGAGACTTAACTGCATAATTTGTCTAAACGAAGAAGTAACAGTCTGTTACAGACCTTGCGGTCATGCTGTAACGTGTGCAAAATGTGCTCTATCATTAAATAAAATGGTATGCCCTATATGCCGAAGGGAAATCGTTAATGTAATAAGAATATATTTCTCATGACATACAAAACAGCATGCAGTTATAGAATATACTATTTATACAGAAAATAAGTAAAAGGCATGTAAAAGGTCATTATAAATCAACTTTATTTTATAAAATTACTAATTAATAATTATTGAAATTTTTTTATACTCTTTTGTATTTTTTTTTTACAAAATCCGTTTACTTTTATGATCCCCTAAACGACAAAAAAAGCAGAACGTAAATATGTTCAATAAATAAAATGTTATTAGCAAAAAACCTAACTCGCGCTATCGAAGTTTTCACGCGTTCGCGCTCTATATACGTTCGTTTTGCTCGAACTGTGGGGAGTCCGTTTCTACACAGTAAGGCAGTGTTAACGGAGGACTGCTCTAATCTCCGTACTATGGAGGATTTCGCGCAGTTTGCATACAAAACAGCATGCAGTTCTGTTAAAATCGACCCGTCTAACATCTTATATCTACATTCAGTAATAATAATGTGTATCTGGTTTACAAGCGCAATCTGATTTCAGTTGATCAGATCGAAATAATAAAGTGATACTTAATAAATATTTCGACTCGAGCCACATAAAAACAAATACGTCGCAGATCACTCGGACTCGGATCATTATTAAGAAATATAAACTACGAGTGTGTCGAGCGCATCGGGTCATCGCATGGCGCACACTCGTGCCTACATCAACATTGTACGGTGCGGGCGTATGATATAGGATCCTCAATAACTAGTGATTGATTCTGAGTGTCGAATTGGGGATTCTAGATCACTGTGAGCGAAGCGAAACAGTGATCCAGAATCCCCAATTCGACACTACTATCCGACGTACGTGCTCGAAGCTCACTTGGCCCTAACGAGGTGAGCCGGGTCACGCGAGTCGCGCTACAAACTAGGCTCCAAAAGAATACCACGCCAGTGGGGTTATACCGAGCTTTCACACGTCGATAACGCATATCGAAAAACTACAATATCAAAGAAAAATACACCCAAACCCTCTTCTTGTAGCCACTCGTGTTGAAACAACAATTAAACAGTTTACATAATGATACGACATACGTGCTCGAAGCTCAGTTGACCCTAACGAGGTGAGCCGGGTCACGCGAGTCGCGCTACAAACTAGGCTCCAAAAGAATACCACGCCAGTGGGGTTATACCGAGCTTTCACACGTCGATAACGCATATCGAAAAACTACAATATCAAAGAAAAATACACCCAAACCCTCTTCTTGTAGCCACTCGTGTTGAAACAACAATTAAACAGTTTACATAATGATCCGACGTACGTGCTCGAAGCTCACTTGGCCCTAACGAGGTGAGCCGGGTCACGCGAGTCGCGCTACAAACTAGGCTCCAACCGAATAATACGCCAGAAATGCATTTGCGCAACAAACAGTTTTTGCAGGCCTCCAATGCCTCCCGACCACTGCCACATAGGCTTCTCAGCTTCATAAGTTTTTTTTTATTTATGTTCCTCCCTTTTTTCCTTCGACATGGCGTTCGACTTACTGACGACTGGGGAAGACTGTTCTAGGTCGGTACTAGCTACCTAGGTTGCTTTCTGTTTGCTCTTATTAACCCCCGACGCAAAAACGACAGGGTGTTATAAGTTTGACGTGTCTGTATGTGTGTGTGTCTGTCTGTTCCCCTGTAGCGCTCAAACGGGTGGACCGATTTGAATTCGGTTTTTTGTTTGAAAGGTGAATTAGTCGAGAGTGTTGTTAGCTATGTTTGATGAAAATCGATCCAAGATGGCCGCCGCTACAAAATGACGGATTACATATTTTTTCACAACTCCCTTAATATGGGTATCAAATGAAAGGGCTTGTATAGTGGAATAGCACTATGCAAATCCAAGATGGCCGCCGCCACAAAATGGCGAATGTCGGGGGTTTTTTAAATTTTTAATTTATACTAATTGTATTCAACTCCTACATAATATTTGCAGAGTGACGCATTTGATATAGGTACAATTTTATTTAATCTCCACGAGTTGTGTGGTGGCTGATCGGTAATCTTCTTATTTCTGATTTGATACCGCAGGGTAATGATATAATACGTTACCTATTACTTTTTTATTAGTCCGAAAATGATTACAATGTGAAACATCTGTTATAATAACGGAAGAAACGAGGAAACAAAAATTCGAATAGAAAATTCATGTATTATTTTAAAATAAGCCGTCAAAAATGCGAGTTTCATCCTCTGAACAAAAACTGAAACAGCTCATAAAACCACTAAACGGTTTATTTTTCACTAAATCTTTCGACCACTAAGTCGCTCCGGGTCTGTTTCGGGAGTTTTAAGCGAAAACTGCGCTATTTCTGTATTAATGACGCCATATTTCAGGGATACCGTCTTCTTCTGGGTAGTTTAATTGGACTTGGCGCAATCATAAGCGGTAGCGGATATGTTAAGTTGTAGGATTTTGAATTTTTAATGGTCATTTTTAGTATGAAGTCATAAACTTTATGAATTTATATTAAAGTAGGTATAAAGTTTTATTAGTACCTAAATAATAAAGTATGTTATAACCGTGTCAATATTGCAATTTAATTTAAATTAAAAAAGTAAAAAAAAAAACAACAATTAAAAAAAAATCAGCGGTTAATTAGTGAAACGGAACAGACAGACACACTTTCGCATTTTTAATATAAACTTAAAATATAACTTTCGCATTAATATTAATGCTATAATAGTATGTATTAATATTATTTAGTATAGAAGTATGGATAATAATAGTTTGGAATGTTTCACGTATTCCGTCGTTGTAGTGTCACATAATTATGTACAATAATGTCTTAATTATTATAAAATATGACCTTGTTTTTTTACCTACTATACTTAATTATAGAGACTCTACATTTGAAACTCTACTTACATCGATGGTCTACCGGAAATCAGTTACAGTATGGCGAGTGAGATGATATTCTGACATACTTCAGACTGTTCAAATTACGAATGAATTTAGCGCATTGCTGACCTAATAATATACCCAACAAAATTTTCGCGAAGAGCAGAGGATGTTAGCGAATTTTGTAATATACATATTTTACAGTAAACACTTCAATAAAAATATACAAATGAGCTAATTAACTTTTAATTCGGACAGTTACGCGCGCGCCGATGCCCTCCGCCGCTTCCTGTTCCCGCGGACTCAATTAAGATTCCACGGCCGTTCTATCCCACTTTTGTGAGGGCAATTGTGTCAAAATGGAAACTCGCTGTTGCCGCGGACGAAGACGCGACGGCCCTCGGCGCTGATTGGTTCCGAAACTCGGGGATTGTAGATTTCGATCTTATACTGCGACACCAGAACTTTTCCTATGCCTTGAAAATGTTTGCTTGTTCCGTAGTTTCAGCCAAAAGATGGTGGTGATATCGGTATAATATGACAAGCTCATCGATGAGATTACAAGTTTGGAGCTCGTGAACATGTGATTTTTCAAAAAAAGAATTGTGTTTTAAATTTAAACAAATTCATTGTTAAAATTTTTAATTATTTTCTAATATAAAGACCATTTGCCAAACATCTAATTCTAACTATCGTAAAATTAATTTTCATTATCAACAAAAAATTCACTACCGTAGAGGCAGTTTTGGCGAAGACATAAATCGAATACAAAAATTATTATTAAAAAGGGTTCCTTGTTTACTACGGAACCCTAAAAAGTACAATGCAGACGCGAGCAAATGATCTAGGTCGGTATATATTCTTTTATTAGCTTAAAAACGTAGCGACATTGGTGTGCCAGAAATTGATTTTAATTTTAATGTAATTTTTTATGAATGAATCATATTTACTTACCTCTGGCATGTGAACAGATGATTTTTTTTCTGGCATCAGCTTTATGGCGTGGTAACAACTGTCGGCGTCGATCTTGCCAGTGCAAGGTACCATATTGAACTTATGCCAGATTCACCGTCTCTGAATACGTCGTCCGTCGGCTGAATAGAAACTAGGATCTAACAAGTACCTATAAATTAAAAATTTAAAAAACCCCCGACATTCACCATTTTGTGGTGGCGGCCATCTTGGATTTGCATAGTGCTAATCTACTAGTCCAAGCCCTTTCACTTGATACCCATATTGAGGGAGTTGTGAAAAAATATGTAATCCGCCATTTTGTAGCGGCACCCATCTTGGATCGATTTTCATCAAACATACCTAAGAACACTCGACTAATTCAGCTTTCAAACAAAAAAAAAACTGCATTCAAATCGGCTCACCCGTTTGAGCGCTACAGTGGATCAGACACACACAAAACACACACACACACACACACATAGACACGGCAAACTTATAATACCCCGTCGTTTTTGCGTCGGGGGTTATAAAGACCCATAGTCTACGGGAAGCCTAACTAACAGTGCGCCAACAAAACCTGACAAAACTCTCTCATTAACAGGAGGGCTACTTGTGATGCACTGGGAATTAATGGCCGTTTTTCCCCCCAAACATTTACCACCATTTAATATGCGAATTTCATCTGACACTTGCACGTTAAGGGTAGCTTCACAGAGAAGTTTAAAATCGCATTGAAATAATTGAAAATCCTATACCTACAGAATATTGAAGAAAACGTAATTAATCCGGTTGATATTGGAGAGAAAATTATTTTAGCGGCGTCCCAGCTGCGTTGCTTGTGTTGTAAAAGTATGTATGTTGGTATTCCATACGCTCTTAAACTTAGAAATCGCCACTGATCATCAGTAAAAAAAATTACAACCTATATTTTAGGAAAAATTAAACTGACTTCAAAATATTACCATAAACATTGAAAAGTTCCCTCGATTTCTCCAGGATCCCATCATTATATCCTGACCTGATAACCATGGCTACCTGGGAAGTATACTTACCCTTTCAAACAAAAGAAGAATTTTCCAAATCGGCTCAAGTGTCTTTGAGTAGTCGGGGAACATACAAACAAAGATTTCGACGAATTGAGAACCTTAACCTTTTTTTAAGTTGGTTGAAAATGAGAAATTGTCAAGAACAAAAAGACGCCTGTCTAATATTTGTCAGACAGTAGACAGATGATGTCAGATATAGAAATCTCGTTCGTTCACTCTTGGTAGAGTTGTAGTTATGAGTCACTTTTCTCTTCTTCTTTCTTTTATGTTTTTAACCCCCGATGCAAAAACGACGGGGTGTTATAAGTTTGACGTGTCTCTGTGTGTGTGTGTCTGTCTGTTCCTGTAGCGCTCAAACGGGTGAACCGATTTGAATGCGGTTATTTTTGTTTGAAAGGCGAATCAGTCGAGAGTGTTGTTAACTATGTTTGATGAAAATCTATCCAAAATGGCCGTCGCTACAAAATGGCGGATAACATATTTTTTCACAACTCCCTTAATATGGGTATCAAATGAAAGAGCTCGACTATGCAAATCCAAGATGGCCGCTGCCACAAAATGGCGAATGTCAGGGGTTTTTTAAATTTTTAATTTATACTTGTATTGCGGCGATGTCCTCCCACCGGCTTAATAAATATTTTTTTACATGAGTTATTTATTTTACTAGTAGACACATTCACATGTGTGTACGCATCCTTATCGTGACGTCACAGTTGTCACTCAAAAGGGCGTAGACCTTTTGCTTTTACGAGCGCGATGCGCTCCTTTGAGAAGATTTTTTTTTTTCAAAACTACCGGATGACACGAGTTTTTGACTCGGAGGTTTTTGAATAATTATAGCGACTGCAAAAACAGTAAGTAGATATTATTTAACTTTTAAATGAGTTGTGCCTTTTGATATCCTTTAGGTTTTTAGCATGGTACACAGATTTTATCTGAAGAAAAACTACTAGGATCACATTAATGATAAATAAATAGTTAAATAGTGCGCCTCCCACAAAACCGTTTTGAACCGACTTCAAAAAAAATAGGATGTTCTCAATTCATCGGAATCATTTTATGTAAGTTCCCCGATTACTCAAAGACGCCTATACCGATTTGGAAAATTCTTCTTTTTTTGAAAGGGTATACTTTCCAGGTAGTTCCATGATCATCAGGTCAGGATCTGATGATGGAATCCTGGTTGGATTTTGTGGTATACTTATTGAAGTCGGTTTAATTTTTCCTAATACGTAGCTCAATGTTCTATTTTGTAAATTATACTTGCTTTACATTGCTTTATTGCGTTTCGAAATAACTATTCGTTAGAAAGGAATAATAAGTACTTAAGTAATAAATTGCACAGTGCTGATACAAAATTCTATTTCATTTCCAAAATATATTATTAAACTAGAATTGGAATTTTGAATTAGTATTCTGTGGCGGTACAGTTTCATCGATTTAGCAGTCCGCTTCAAGACACCTAAAAGAATTGCAGAGTTTCCTTTATTAAATTCTATTTTCTAGATGATATTATAGTATCTAATTCCATAGAACTAGTTACATATCTTTTTTGCATTTATATTGCGTCCTCTAAGAATATTATTTGTAAAAATAGTTAACTAGTTTTTAGAATATTCATTTAAGTAGTCCTAAGAGAACACCATAGTCACTCTAATGAATCCGTTCTATACTCGTAAATGATATAATTAAAAGAAATAATGTACTTAATATATAAAATTCTCGTGACACACAGTGTTTGCAACAAAACTCCTCCGAAACGGCTAGACAGATTCTTATGAAATTTTCTGCGTATATTCTGTTGGTCTGAGAATTGATTCGTTCGTTAGTTCGTTTCAACCAATGGACGTCCACTGCTGGACATAGGTCTCTTGCAAGGATCGCCACAGCACACGATCTTGTGCCGCCTGATTCCAGCGGCTACCAGCGACTCGCTTGAGATCGTCTGTCCATCGAGTGGGGGGTCTACCTACGCGGAGATAGAGAATTGATTATAAATTATAAATTAATTCTTTTTCGTACTCTAATTAATTCGTACCTCTATGTGATAAATGTTTGATAACCCCAAAAAAAAAATATTTTATTTTTTGGACAAAATTTTTTATTTTTATTTTTTTATGATTTGACATTAAATATACATACAATCCAAAATGTTCACCCTTCTACCACCAACCCTTATTAGGTATTTAATAGCGACATTAGTACTTTAATAATTTTCTGCTCTGCCGAGAGCAGTAAATTAGTAACTGATCAATGATCAGTTACCACTCGATCAGTTATTCTGGCAAGGCGTCCACCCATGTCACTTCTCAGTGTATAAATCCACGTGTACGAAGTCACGGGTATCAGCTAGTAAGAATGTAAAAATCTATAATATAATAAAACTGTAACAGATCCAATTCTGTACATTGAAGATATTTTGAAAATTTTTATTGGGGGGCACTCTATAATCGATACTGAAGCCAAAACTGCAATTTTTTTCATTTTTGTCTGTCTGTCTGTCTGTCTGTCTGTCTGTCTGTCTGTATCTTGGCCGCGCATCACGCCGAAACTACTGAATGGATTTGAATGAAACTTGGTACAATTTGAGTTTATACTCCGAGGTAGGACATAGGATACTTTTTATCCCGAAATTCAGCACGGTTCCCTTGGGAGAGGGGAAGAAAGTTAAAACGTGTATTTAGCTCTAATTCAATAACGCGTAGTTCGAATTAACTCATTCTTTTTTTGTTAGAAAGGTAGTACTTTAAGTATAATTGTCCCGTAAATATTTCAAGGTCATAGGTTTTTTAGTTCAAAAATTTCATACATTTATTGGGTTCAAATAACTTGGGACCCGGATCTTTGAACGTACGGCTTATTTTAAACTGGTGTACGTTTAGAGTTATGTTTGTCGATCTGTTTATTTGTTCCAGCTAATTTCCGAAACGGCTGGATCAATTTTGATGGAACTTTCAATGGCAGATAGGTGATGTTATATGGAATAACTTAGGTTACATTTAGTTTAGGTACACAAAAGGATTATGGGATCCAATCCGATCCTATATAAAAACCTATACAACTACGTGGACGAAGTCGCGGGGGTCAGCTAGTAATAATAATAAAAACATTTTCGATATTTTCGAGACGTCGAGACGACGACGTAGGTCGTAGACTAAATAGAGTGGTCATTAAAAGTTTTATGTATGAAAGCACGAGCAATATCTTCTGCCAAATTTTGAGGTAAGTATAACTAAGGCACTGACTAACCTACATACATATTATTATGTAGTTGTAACTTTAACCTATTCTTTCCTCTATTCTTTGAGCCTATACAAAATGATAAATCGATTTACATTCTTTTGTCCCATTGTCAATGTACCGCTATAAAGTATCAATAAACTACTGATACGGCACCGGCAATATTTTAACCGTCTGCCCTTATGACCCACATCCGGAGGTTGGTGTCGGAACGTACGCGATATCTTATTGAGATGAGATCGTTTTTTGTTACGCGAAATTGTATGGATTTTTCGTCTTTTCACGCTATGCAAATGTGCCTACGGTGATTCAAGTTTTCTAATTAATTTTAATTATTCTGCTTCTTCTTTTTGTTTGACTTGTTGGTATAAATTTTTACATAAACATGTCTATATAGATACATAAGTGACTGTCTGATTTCGCAGTAACTACCACTTATGATATGAGCCTATCATTTGACACTAACGATTTTATTTGACAGTAACAAGTAACACACGTTTTTAAACTTTTTGTCTGTCTGCTTATACAGGTTAATCTTTGGGGACAATTTTGATGGGACTTTCACAGATGGGTAAAGAATTATACAGGGAGTGATCACAGCTTTACGGCGCTTTTAATCGTGAGTTTTGTTTCATCCGGTAACATTTAGGGTTCGTATGGTAAAAGCATATAAACCGTTGATATAAGGGCCAGTATGTAGGTTAATACATCATCACATTAATACAGCTGAATCAATTTTGTCAAAGGGCACAGAGATACATAAGTAACTCGTCGTAAATTAAACAAAATCGTTTTTGATTTATCGCTCTCGCTCCGACTTGTACCTAAATACCGAAATAAAACGACAAGCTGCACGGCGGGGGATGTCGTTAAGAAAAGCCATAGCTTAGCTTATCCGCGTGATCGCGTCGTCGATACATACTCGGTGATTCATGTGTGTTTTATGTTCCGCGTATTTTGAACGGGTAAGCTATTTCACATACCTATAACTTTGCTATTGATGATCGTTATAGCGTCGCTTTACAGCTACGGTTGTGGCTTTATACTTTACCGGGTCGGTCTAAAAAGGTTATTTTTATTTTATTACCTACCCCTACCTACATAGAAAAATTAAACCGACTTTAATAAAGATACCGAAATAAAGAATAATTCGAAAAGTGCCTTGAGAACTGTTGAACCGATTTTGATGAAACTCGCACAGTTCCTTGAGTTGAAGTAAATGTAAAGCAAATAAAAAAGAATGGCCACAATCCGAATAATGCGTGGAAATACATACATAGGCACATATAAACACACGTGTACATATGTGTTACATACATACTTATTATAAAATTTTGTATATTTGTTTGTAAGCCCAGATTGTCATATTATAATTTGTGAACATATTGCGGTTCCATTAATATTACATACACAGGTATCAAATTGAAAACCTTCTTTTTTTTGGAAGTCGGTTAAGAAGAAAACAAAACCTAGAAACTAGAGCAAGGTTTTAATATGATGCACGAGAAATAAGGGCGGACGCATAACGGTACCCCGCACAGACCTAGTTGATCCCCAACGAAGCCAGCCAGACTGACTCATTACGAACATCCTAGACGTTCCTTACGTTCGGTCTAGACATTACGTCGCTCAGATTTTACAGCTTCAGACTGGGGTCTCCACTAAGTAGGTCGTAGGGTTTATTTCTAACTAGCTTTTGCCCACGGCTTCGCCCGCGTGAATTTCGATTTTTCACAAATCCTGAGGGAATCGTGGATATCTGGTTTCCATTTCCTTTTCCAACCTTTATACCTACTTTCAAGGAAGTTTGCTATAATAATCTACCTATAGTTGTAGATATATTATGTAGATTTCGGGTTTTTCAAAATCCCGCGGGAACTGTGAATTTTTCCAGGATAAAAAGTCTATGTTATATGTCAGGGCATAATCTATCTCCATTCAAAATTTCAGCCAAATCGGTTTAGTAGTTGCGACGTTATAGAGTAACAAACATCCAAACAGCCACACTTTCACATTTATAATATTAGTAGGATAATGGTTAAGATAAAGTTGGTGTATTTGGGAATTGTTTCCGGAACAATATACCTATAGTCAGATTATTCGGTGGAATTCTGACAGTTGTCATTTAAAAATAGATTGAGTTATTTGTATGAAAAACAGAGCTAACACCTGAAGTTTTATTTTACCCCAAACTAAAGTACCTGAAGTAGGGTAAAACCCGGATAGATGCCGCAGTTGGATAGATGCCTCAGTGTCAAAAAACCTGACTTCCCAAACTCGCGACTAAAAATTGATAGTTTAAATAAGAAGCGCAGGCCCCCCAAACCTCAGGCCCCTACATACATTTGTATTAAAACAATTTGTTTCGCTTGTGCGTGTGATTATCTCCGCAGCGAACGCGGCAAATCCTTCAAAGTTTTAGAGGCGAGTATTTGCCGTTGTATAACTTTTGAAGTAGTAGTAGATTCTGTTATATTTTTTATTATGTCAATACACTGGTTCAATAAGTGTACACCTACGTAAGTGTAAATAATCGCTCTTTAGTTTTTAGTTTATTTAATAAATAAAAGGGCATCTATCCATATCAAAAAGGATAGTTGCCTCGATTTTTCGAGGTATAGGTGCCCTTAGAGGCATCTATCCCCTAATATACCTATAGATATATCAAGTATTTTTTTTAAATATTTTTAATGTTCTTTTATAGTTTTATTTCTTTTTTCAATAAATTCCTAATAGTTTTATATTCTTCGGGGCATCTATCTCTTTCAGCCCGATCTGTCCAGTGATTTGAGCTGTGCGTTAATAGATCAGTCAGTCAGTCAGTCAGCCAGTCACCTTTTTCTTTTATATATTTAGATAATTAAAACCTTATAAAACTAAGTATTTTGCTTATTTTTTTCATAGGGCATCTATCCTTTTTAGTATTTTCATAGTGGGGCATCTATCCACACAGGTAGGCATCTATCCTCAAAAAAAAGGGTCTGCAAAAAGTTAAATTCTGCAAAATCTGTAATCGTTAGGACAACAAAAACAAGTCATAATGGAACCCAAAAGATTAAACTAGCTATATTCATAAATATTATTTGTGATAAATTAATATTTTAAAAGTTAGGAGGTCATTTCAAAAAGTGGGGCGTCTATCCGGGTTTTACCCTATCTGTCAGATATTTGTCATAATATCTTCAAGAAGCAATTGATTTTTATTTATAATATGTAAGTTTTGAATTTATTATCTTTTTTGTGGGAACTGTTTTATCTCTGGTAACATTAAGAAACGTTAGAATTCTACAAAATTAAACATCAGACTACTTAAACTCGTATTAAATTACTATCAATGCGAAGACATATAAGAGCTTACTCTGACTCTACTCAGAGTTAAGACAGTGTTAAAACGGGACATAAATATGTCTTTGACATTAATCTGTCACGTTTTAAGTCCGGGTAGAGTCAGAGTACGCTCTATAGCCTCAAACTCTACTCAGAGTTAAGACAGAGATAAAATGGCACATAGGTAGATATCTCCCTGATATGAATCACTATCATGTGAAAATAGTTTTTAAAGCCCGCTAACCCGCATTGGAGAAGCGTAGTGGATCTAAGCTCTAAATCCTCCTATGAGAGAGGAGGCTTGTGCCCAGCAGTGGGACGTAAAAAGGCTGGTGGTGATGGTGGGCACTCTATGTTGCAGTTTGGGTACCTACGCTACGGAGCCCTTATAAACTGCAAACACGATGTAAAACAAGTATAAATTAAAAATTTAAAAAACCCCCGACATTCGCCATTTTGTGGTGGCGGCCATCTTGGATTTGCTTGGTGCTATTCTACTAGTCAAGCCCTTTCATTTGATACGCATATTGAGGGTGTTGTGATAAAATATGTAATCCGCCATTTTGTAGCGGGGGCCATTTTGGACCGATTTTCATCAAACATAGCTAACAACACTCTCGACTAATTCACCTTTCAAACAAAAAAAACTGCATTCAAATCGGTCCAACTCAAACTTATAACACCCCGTCGTTTTTGCGTCGGGGGTTAATGAAAATTCTGGTCAAACAAATAGTCACCACAATTTGCATGAGGTTTCACGGCTGCCCGATGATGTACGCGTGCGAGCTGTGAAAATCCGTTATTTACGATGTTATTTACGACCGCAGTAGGCCGCTGCACGCCGCACGCTGGGGAAACAGTCGATATGAAACTTGGCACTAGCTTCATCATGTACAGCGTAAACTGAAAGTTTTTGAATTTATTACATCTTTAGGCGCATTATGAAACAATGATGAGAGTTAATCTTTATGATGATGTGACATGAAAAACGACATGATGAGGTTGACAACAGTCAAGAAGTTAACCTCTCTATACTCTGTTTTTTAATTCAGTGGAATTCTGATGTTTCTTAATGTTAACAGAAATAAAACAGTTCCCACAAGAAAGATAATAAATTCAAAATTTACATATAAATAAAAATCAATTGCCTCATGTAGTTATGACACGTTATGACAAATGCTTGACAGATACTTCAGGTACTTTAGTTTGGGGTAAAATCGAACTTCAGATGGTAACCCTGTTTTTCATACAAATAACTCATTCTATATTTAGACATCTTTTATTTGATTGTATTAATTAATTTTTTGCATGCAAAGTAGTAGGTATAACTTCTTACGTGTGTACAAAAGTACACACACCTTTTTTATCAATATCTAGCGTTTCTATGCCCTCTCACTTCATGATAGGTGAACGGAGAATCAATCCTAATGCTTGCAAACATTTTTTGCAGTGCTTGGCCACTGCGGCTAATCTAAAGGAAGATATTACAGTGCGTCACCACTGCAGTTTTTCATTGACATCAAGGGCTTTCAAAGAAAAATACAAAATTTTATAGATGTATGTACATATTATGTAGATATGTTTGTTTGTCCACGCATTTTTCTAAAACTGCTATTGGATTGAGGATTCTTATCACTCATTTTGTATTGGTTTACATTTATCTGTCATCTTAGTGGGTCAGAAGTTTTCAAGATATGGACAAATACGTAAAAATAATTGTGACGGCTTGGCTTATTTCGGTTCAATTTTTCGCATATTATAGATTCCCTCATTTCTCCAAGTCCAATCTGACACGAGCGTAGAGGAATCTGGAGCAAAATCGACGGTTTTAAGTGCTCTCCGAGGCTCTTAAAAATCATCTCTACTCAAACTCAACATTCTAAACTTAACCACAATTTTGAAGAACAATCTCAATAACATTAGAAATGATAAGCGTTTATTTAAATTATATTGGCGGGAATCAATAAAATTTGAATGCAAACTTGATAGCGAGACGTCAAGGAGAGATAACGTTGTATTGAAGAAACCAATGGTTCTACTGAGAATAGACTGATATTGAAGTCTTTGTTTAGAGATTCCAACAAAGATATCGCCAAGGTGGTTCAGTAGTTGGTGTGGTAGATTGCGAATCACAAGATCTTGGGTTTATTCCCAGCTCAGGCCAAAAAATTATGAGGACACACACAAACTTTCGCCTTTATAATATTAGTGTGACAGTGTGATAAAACTAGATCCATTTGTAATATTCATATAGTTTACATAAATTTTCTCATGAAGTTTCCATGAAAACGTTCGGAGCCGGGCGTTGTCTGAAATTTAAATATTCTCCGAAAATATAATTCGAATACTAGAAACAAAAGGCTTCCATGTGGGAACGATAAAAGCGTGGAGTTCAAAAGACTAATTCAAGAAAAACAAAACAAGGAAAACTTTATAATAAGCGTACAACTTTGTTCAAACTTTATAAAGTTATCTTACAATAATTATATTATTAAAAAATTTGAATAAGTTTATAAACTGCTCGATTGCGTGTCAAAACCGTAGGTATGTATATAATATAGAGAGAGAGAGAGAGAAAATATCCCACGGGATTTTCAATAATGATTATAAAAATATTTTTTAAAAACCGACTTGAAACGTCTGAAACTCAATAAATGGGATTTATCCCCTAATTTTCCACCTTTGGAGGTGGAATATTTTCTTCAAGTTTAAATGAGACCTCCCTCGAAATAAAGCCTATTCATCAAAGAAATGAATCTTATGAATCTTTTCACAATCGGCGAAAATATCGCGTAACATACCAAACGAAAAAAAAATACAATCGATTTGAGCATCTCTAAGTACCTTTTTTGAACTCGGTGATATTTTACTACGTTGATGCCTACATCATAATCTAAATATGTAAAAGAAAAGGTGACTGACTGACTGATCTATCAACGCGCAGCTCAAACTACTAGACGGAACTGGCTGTTTGGCATGCAGGTAGCTAAATTACGACGTAGGCATCTGCTGAGAAAGGATTTTCAAAAATTCAATCCCTAAGGGATTTAAATATGGGTTGAAAGTTTATAAATGAGATTTATATGAATCCACGCGGACAAAGTCATGGGCATCAGCTAGTTAGTAATTAAAATCTTGTAGCTAAATGGTTGCGTAAAAACGGTAGGTAGATTTTTGACAAAATTAGGTCAAAAAGGAAACGGAAAATTACGTCACTTTCGAATACATTGATATTCGAAAGTGACGTAATTTTCCGTCTTTGTTTGGCACTGAGGTAGTGAACCAAGCTCATGAATGAGCAGACTGCAGCGGGGAACTTTGTATCCAATTCCGCCTTTGAAACTACAACACACGGCGGCCGCAGCTAAATGGAAACTACGGTTAGCAAATTAATTAGGACACGTAAGTAATTATAATATTCTTTGAGTTACGGTAATGATGAATCAATTTTAGCAATAACATGCTATAATAATAATAATAACATGGTGGTGAAACAGGCCCTTAGAGGGTCTGTTTCTTCCTTCTGATAAGTATCGTTGACTGATATTAACTGCCTCGTTGGTCTAGTGGTTAGCATATTCGACTGCAGATCACGAGGTCCTGGGTTTGATTCCCGGGTCGAGTAAATATTTGTTATAGTAGGAGATCCCACCTTAGAAATTTCTACCCTCATCTGTTATTTAAACGAATTATATGTCAAATGAAAGATTATTTTATTCTTAATCGAACCGTATTTGGTTGCCTGGTCAAAAGTGGTGCTAAATCATGGTTGCCTGGACTTTAAGATATAAAATGTTCGGTGCGAGTGTTGAAAGTGACAGAAAAGTGTTGCGCGCGCAATTTCATTTGATATGCTATTATGTAGTATGAACTTAAATCATGCCAAGTTTCATTTCAATCCATTCAGTAGTTTTTGCGTAATACATGCACAAACATACAGACAAACAGACAAAATTTTCAAAAACAGCTTTTTTACGTTTTATTACTTATCCTTTACGTCACTCACTTATTTTTTTGTAAATATCTTTAATGGACAGGCACAGAAAGTCTATGGTTTTAATCTATGTATAGACTAAGCACCTGCCGAGTGCACGCCTGCCTCACTGCATCTTTGTCTGTCAAATGAAATTGCGCGCGCAACACTTTTCTGTCACTTTCAACACTCGCACCGAACATTTTATATCTTAAAATCCAGGCAACCATGATTTAGCACCACTTTTGACCAGGCAACCAAATACGGTTCGATTAAGAATAAAATAATCTTTCATTTGACATATAATTCGTTTAAATAACAGATGAGGGTAGAAATTTCTAAGGTGGGATCCTAGACCATTAGGTATTGGGTTTTTCTGTCAAGAAATTCTCAGTGCCAGCCCGGAGTTGGTAGTTGGCGGTGTATCACCCCCGTGCCTCGCAGAGCACGTTAAGCAGTCTGTCCCGGTTATTATCACTATCATTTGTAAACATCATCATTACAGAAGCAGGATAAGGTTTAATATTAAAACTAAATTAAATCAAACTATTAATAAAATATCTTTATTTATCACCCGCACAAACTTGATTAATATCAAATCACAGGTTAGTTTAACTGAGATCTCTTTTCAAATCTATTTTATACTAATTAATTAATTACACTCAGCCAAGTCCAAAATGGCAGCATTTATTCGATTAGGGTGTGATTGCTATCGCAACCCTCAATCAAATATCACGACCTAGATGCTGAAGCATCTAATAGTCAGTTGAGTCTCTGGAGGAGACTGAATTCATGGCTTCGAAGTGCCCGTATTTATACCAATAATTCAATATGGCGGTTCAGCGCCGCTGAATGAATCAAATGTCAGTTCATTCTAACCTGAAATTCATAATCTGTAAAACATTTCTAAAAATTTGCATGAATTTTCAGCAATAATCTGACACATGTGACCATACTCGTTAAAGTCCGCCAACCCGCATTGGAGCAGCGTGGCGGGTCTATGCTCTAATCCCTCTCTCCTATGACAGAGGAGGCCTGTGCCCAACAGTGGGACGTTAAAAGGTTGTAGTGGTGGTGGTGGTGATAAGTATCGGATAGCTATCTACAACTATTGTCTTTGTCACTTGTCATAAAGCAAAAAAGTGACAAAACCTACGTTTGGGCTAACAGAAGGTGGTGAAACAGGCCCTAAAGTAGGTATTTACTTTTTATAGGTTTATATAAAGCCGCGCTGTACTTACGTTTGGTTGCAGCAGCCGAACGATTTTCCTATGCTCACTATAATATGGAGTCAAGTGGATCTGAAAGGCGTTGCGTAGCCCAAATTAGACGGTTGATTTTTCGAGATTTTTGCTTTTATTTTCAAGGCTTCATCGATGAATCATCGAAAATGAACCGTCTAAACACCGACCGTTCATTGTTCACAGGCACTTTGCCATAGTAAATATCGTATCATGCATCGTACACTGCAAAAATGAACGATGAATGGGGCACCGTCTAATTTGACCATTCGTTTTTAGGGTTCCGTAGTAAACAAGGAACCCTAAAGGTGCGTCCAGACTTGAACATTTCACCGAACCGAACAGCGAACATTTCGGCGAACTTGTTACGCTCAATGTGGACGGCGCGCTTGGAGCGCTTGAGATGGGTTACTGCGTAACAGTTCGGCGAAACTTTCGCCCTTATAGTTTCGCCATGTCCGTCCGTCTATCTGTCCGTTCGTCCGTCCGTCCTCGGTTAATCTCAGAGACTATTAGTGCTAGAAATCTGTAATTTGACATGGGTATAAATATTAATCACGCCGACAAAGTGCTGAAAAAAATATTGATAAATATTTTTGTTTAGGGTAGCTCCCCTACATGTAAAGTGGGGATGAATATTTTTTTCTCGTCTACCCCATAGTGTGGGGTATCGTTGAATAGGTCTTTTAAAAATACTGTGGGTGTGGGAACATCATTTTTCGATTTCTAGACTCGTTTGTAAATGTGATGTTTTAGTGCTAATTTTTATTAGAGTCAATTGTCCCCCCCCCCTCTATCAGCCAAATGGCAGTATATAAGAACTTTGACTAAGTAGGGTTCACAGGTTAAGAAGTTATATCTGTTTTTCGACGATTGTGACTACGGAACCCTTACACTGGGCGTGGCCCGCCACGCATTCGGCCGGTTTTTTTTAAATATTTGATTTAAGGCCTTTAGCACACCACCGATGCAAAAAAATAACCTTTAGCGGATTCGCTTCTATGGCTTCACCACAGCGGAGGTGTGCTAAAGACCTTGATTTTCAACATATCGTTGTCATATTGCGTTGCCTCATAACTTCATGACGTCATTTTAGTCACCATAAAACGGCAACAATGGTTTTTATGGGTTCATAAAAATGCCTAACTTTATTCCACAGTGCTTCTGGCATGCTTTATTTGACTCCATAAATAAACCGCCAATTTTTATGTCGAAAACGTCGGCGGCTTATCGCGGGTTTATTAAAACGATTTTTTGCCTACTTTGATTTGAATAGAAAATAAAACTTTTATTACTGGCGCCCGCGCACCCACCACCATTGCAGACTTTTAACGTCCCACAGCTGGGCACAGGCGTCCTCTCTTATTGGAGAGAGGGATTTAGAGCTTAGACCCGCCACGCTGCTCCAATGCGGGTTAGCGGGCTAAAATCACAACACAGGCATGCCGATGTCACACTAAAGTCGGCGTAAAATCGAACAGCCGATGTCAGTTAAAAATCAGTGTCGGTCAAAAAGTCGCTGTCTGAATTAGGCGCAACGCCCACTAACGGAGAAAATTTGAGCCGAGGCTTCACTTCACAAATTTTCTTCTGAGCTGAATTTGGCTGAGGAAAAAGCTACTTACAGGAATGAAGCACAAAGAATCATTTTTATAAGTTATTTATCCATACCAGTATTATAAATGCAAAAGTGTGTCTGTCTGTCTGTCTGCTAGCTTTTCACGGCTCAACAGTTTAACCGATTTTGATGAAATTTGGTACACAGCTAGCTTACATCCCAGGGACGGACATAGGCCACTTTTTATCCCAGAAAAATAAAGAGCTATAAAAAAAATTTATATAAAAAAAAATAATGAAAAATATAGTACGGGATTCTTAAAGTCCCAGCCGTTTAACCGATTCGTATGAAATTTGGTTCAGAGGTAGCTATTGTCCCGGAAATTGACATAGGCAACTTTTTATTCCGGAAAATTAAAGCGTTCCTACTAGATTTTTTAAAAGTAAAAAAATACATGCGGATAAAGTCGCGGGCATCCTCTACTGAAAAATAAACATATAAACTAAATAGAAACATTTTTGTTTTTGTGGACGATACCTATACGTCTATAATTTACAGTAGGTGCTTGTGCTTAGTAAGAATCACTTGCACTAATTACATTGTTGCAAGAGAGCGTACCCGCCGGCTAACTTCTTGAGATAACTAAGATCTACTCTGTTGAGACTTGAGAGTACCGAGATAACATCTCCTTTGAGACGAGCTTGCGATCTAGGTATATCTACAGATACATAGAATTGAAGGTTTTTATACAGGGTATAAAGAAACCACTATCGAAAACTGAACTTTATTATTATACTAGCAGTCCGCCCCGGCTTCGCCCGTGGTACATATATAGCCTATAGCACTCAAGGATCACGTACATATCCAACGGTGAAAGAATTTTTGAAATCGGTCCAGTAGTTCCTGAGATTAGCGCGTTCAAACAAACAAACTCTTCCGCTTTATTATATTAGTATAGATTACCTAAACACAATCCGATAACAATAATCATAATATTTTGTCTTATACTTGTTACTGCAAGTACTAAATACTAAACCACTAATACTTTAGTGGTTTAGTATTTAGTATTTTTCAAACCGGCAATGGATATCGTGCAACTTTAGGTATTTACCCAATGTTCGTTGACCTCTACCGTCAGCTGATTGCATTACATTGACTAACAACATTGACGAACTTTTGAAAATACAGGAAATATTTTAATTTTTTTATCGCGTTTTTTTGTGATATCTTGTCAGTAATCATCATTTATGTTATAAATAGGAAAATTAAATTGTATAGTAAGCAACACTAGGTTAACTCGGCTGCCCTAGTGATAAACAAAGTAATTACATTTGGTAAAAAACTACTCGACATAAAACTTTTGTTAATGCAAAAAAGTCAATTTCACAAAAAAAAAGCCGCAGTGTTGCTAACGTTGGAATTTCATTTCCATATTTTTCATGAGATTCTGGTCGACCTGTACCTGTCTTCGTATCCGAGAGCGGTCCCCTTATACTCAATACAGAGTACAATATCAGAATCAATCAATATAAATTATTTCTGCCGTCATAACATTTACAAAAGGTCACATCGTAAAATATCTATTTGAAAAATTCTTCACATTTACGCGAGACGAAAAGGTGATCTGACATTCTCTCCTCGAGTCGTAAAAAAAATCTAAATATTTATATGCAAATGTTGGGCCCTTAACGTATTACCGCGTCCCCGAAGATATTGTGCCCTTAATCTAAGTTGGCGAAAGAAATTTTAGAACGTGGGCGGATGTAGGGCGACCACATGTCAGAATAGAAGATTTATTTACTGAAATACTTTATCGAATCGTTCGAAAATATGTTTCAATATTACAGCCGTCTTAGGATTGGGACAAATTTAACGGAAAAACGCGAACGGAATATGAATTACTGAATTTCTTATCCGTCCAAAAAAGATACATTTTAGCGTAGGTAAGGTAACTCTGGAGAGAAGATTTTCTAGTTTCGATTTTCAAATGACATAGCTCGTTTTGTCGTTAGTTTTGTGTATGGCCTTAAAGTTTTAAAAGTTTGAATCATTTTCTTAAATATTTATACAATGTTGTGGAATAACAAGCTATAACTATTTTAGCAAAAATTCGGTTTAGCAATTAGAGAAATCGGTATACCATTTAAAAATGTTAGTGACATAATATGGGGTACCACATTTATGCGTGTAACTTCGTACATAAGAATGATAACTAGGTCTGTTATATACTATAACCTACCTGCAAGTATGTAGATTACGATATCAAAATAGGTTCATTGGTTTTTTAAATAATCGCGAACATACATACATACATCCGGATCGAATACCTCTTTTTTAAGGTCGATTAAAAATAGGTAGGCTAATTGTGTGTAAATTAGAGCTATGTAGTAACACCCAAGGCCCAGAGTATTCAAAGCAACTTGACACAGACGAAATTAGTCTCAAATAGTTTTTATGCCACGGTCAACAGCACTTTGGACTGAAATTTCAGTGCAAACTACTTTTAACCTCGGCCTCCGCTGCTTTGTAAATAAATGTCGTTATTCGTCATCTATTTTACACTGAGCCAATAGTATTTTTTAAATGACAAACTAAAGTATAGTAAAGTGTTACTAGTTAGCGATGATATCAATGAGCAAATGCTCATATGATATAGATAGAGTAATCTATACTAACATAATAAAACGGAAGAGTATGTTTGTTTGAACGCGCTAATCTCAGGAACTACTGGACCGATTTCAAAAATTCTTTCACCGTTAGATATGACGTACGTGATCCTTGAGTGCTATAGGCTATATTATATTATTATGCAACACGGGCGAAGCCGGGGCGGACCACTAGTTTATATGTATATAATGCTATAGATAAAGTAATTTATTAGAAAGATTTAGGTGTATAATTTGTTAAGGTATTGTGTATTATTGGTTGAAATATGACGATAATTATTGAAAATGTCGGAAAAAGTCAAGCCGCCCGCGCCTGGGAGCTTTCATCGAAAACGTAGCCTAATTAAGATATAACAAAACCAGTGGCGGGGCAAGACCTAAATTTTATGAGGGCAAGATATATTTTGCGAGGCCCTCTGAAATTTTTATTCATACAAAATCATAGTAGGCACCTACTATACTATGTGAGTAACCTCCGGGGCGCGAGGCCCTCCGGAGTGCGAGGCCGTGGGCCTGGGCCCACGTCGCCCACGCCTTCCGCCGCCTCTGAACAAAACAATGTAATATCTTAATCAAACTGATGCGACTGACTGACACTGGCCTAATTTGCACAGTACCTTTTTTATTCAAGGACAAGTACCCCCATTGACTGCAACCACCCTTCATGGTAATCTGTGATGATCTATGGTGTACTCTGCTGGGTATCGAACGAAGAACCTTCCACATTAGATCACAGTGCTTACTACTGCGACCGTGCAGCCGTCTTAAATAAGATTCAAACAGGACCAGTAAATGCAAAGAATAACTTTATACTCACCCTAGTAGGTATGTATGTCAAGTCGACTGAAATAATACATTGCGTTGTCAACAGTCTTGATGGGAACGAAAAGGAGAGAAGACAAATTGTGTCCTTGTCATCGCAGATGGATTGTGAAATCGCAGGCGCTTGTAAGGGACCTTTCAGATAGACCGGCGCGGAGAGCAGAGCAAATAATAATCGCATTTAAAATAGAATCTTAAGACATTGAAATAAGCTTTATTTTTACATTTTATCTCTTTTATGATAAGAGGATGCTCGAGGATGCTCCCAATACGCTCGGTGTGAAATATTAAGAGCAGCCGCTCGGCTGCTCGTCGAGCTGGTCGGCTGCTCCATGCTCGTGCTCTTTCATGCTCGCGCAGCCGACCGTAGGCCGAATTGCTCTGAGTACAATCCGGCCCAAGAGCGTACGCTCGGCTCCGAACGCATCCACGTGTCCGTTCACACAGACCGGCGCGGAGAGCAGAGCAAAGAACGGCCGGTCTGTGTGAAAAAAAAAAATGCTCTCCGACGCTCTCCGCGTCGGTCTATCTGAACGGTCCCTAAAAGTGCAATGTTTACAGCCACTTTATACCTCTATCCATAATAAATTGGACCTATCTATCTTGCTGTCATATTAGGATTGTTTCCAAGATATATGAGGTAGTCTCACCTATTAATATTAGCTGATACAATATGACAGTGAGGTGTAATAAATATAGAGTAGAAGCGTCATATAAACTGTTCTCAGAAAAACGTAACCACTTTTGAGTTTCAAAGACGTAGCTTTGAAACTGACAAATACGCCAAGTAAACTTTGAGTAAACTATATTTGTCTCGTTTCTTCTGTCCTCAAACTAATTACGTTAGAATAGGACAAGACATTGCAATTAGACAAACGATTAGAGTTACCAGTATCAGGAATAATTTCCCACAAAAGAACGATTTCCCCCAAAAAATTATTTGAGTTTATGAGATTTAATAATTATATTAGATTTAATAAAATTTTCAATATAAACCATATTATAGAACTAAATAAGGATTACTAATAGGAAAAAAAATATTTAAATGCGTGAACGTAAATAACTTTATTTAAATCTCTCATCTTGAAGTGTCTGTCTGTAATTTCGAAATAACTACCTCATATTAAGCTCATATGGTTATTTGAACGGTACCATAACCGAATCATACGTTTTTAAAATTTTTGTCTGTCTGTCTGTCTGTTTGAACGGGCTAATCTTCGGAACGGCTGAACCGATTTTGATGGGACTTTCACATACAAGTAGAGAATTAACCAGGGAGTAACATAGGCAGGTTTTTTAACCGACTTTCAAAAAAGGAGGAGTTGTGTTTTTCTACCTATGTACACCGATATCTCCGAGATTTCTGAACCGATTTGCGTATATTTTTTTTAATCGATAGAGGAATATTGCGACAATGTCCTATACAACATTTGAATTCCAACTCCTCAATCCTGATGCTGTAGGGGACCTGATCCCCAAAACTAATGGGATTTAGGAACTGTCGGTTATTTATATTGATATTGGGGGTACCAATTAAAGACTTTATCGTTGAATGAACTTGAGTATGTACATATCCAACTCCTCAACCCTGAGGCTGTAAGGAATTGCATTCCGAAATCGTAGGGATCCCACGGAATTTTTCCGTTTTCAGGATGGGTTACTACAGATAGGCTACTTTTTGTTCTGGAAAATCAAAAGTTCCCACTGGATTTTTAAAAACCTAAATCCACACGGGCGAAGCCGTGGGCATCATTTAGTACTAATAGTAAAACTGTAACTGGTCCAATTCTGTACATTAAAGATATTTTGAAAATTTTTGAACCAAGCAAAAATATTAGTTACATATGGGTACATTTATGTATGTTAGTAACTTCATACATAAGAATGATCACTAGGTATGTATATGTATACTAATATCTTTCTGAATGTTTGTAAATTACGACAGTGAAAAAATTATCAAAATCGGTTCATTGGTTTTTGAAATAATCACGAACATACGGGTCGAATATGTAACCTTCTTTTGTGAACTCGCTTAGTAAGAAATCATTATACCTACTTCTAACTATTTTATAATGACTCAGTATGATCACATAAATTACTGATTTACTTACGTTTGCCTTATAGGTACATACATATGTTCATCATTCGCTTTTTCATTCACTAATTTCCCAACAATGTAGGGAAAATCAAAATAGTTTTTACTGGCAACACTTATAGTAAAAATAATGCGCGGTAAATTTATGTTTTTATTACGTGTTGTTTTGGATAATCGGAATTAAATAAAACAAACTTACTTGTGAAAAGTAACACCAGTTGCTTTATTATCTTTTTCTGACCGTGACAAACAAATTTTAACAACACATTTCACCATTTTGACAAATTGTGTGGCAAGTAACAGTTACGTTCGTGTTCACTCGGACGTCGGGCTGGCAACTGAAGTCGTAGATGTCATCGGACATCAGTGAAGTAGCAATGAGTCGGTGCTTTAGAATGCTGATCTTGTTAAGGTAATACATCATTGCAATATGAGCACACTTTAAGAATACATTGTGAGAGTTTAGCACAAGATTTACGCTTAATTTGGTATGGAAAGGAGACTATTAGTCTTGTTTAACATTGCTTACTTACAAAAAAATTATATTTCGAAAGATTAACTTCATTACGATACTTACTATAATAGTAGTTTATGAAACGGTTGCATAATAGAGGTTATTAAAACACGAGTGTTAGTTTAAAAAACGAGCCGCAGGCGAGTTTTTTAATAGTATTACACGAGTGTTTTAATAACTAATTATGTAGAGTTTCATACACTACTTTATCTAAACTCATATCTTAAAATCCAAACCATAAAATCTTGGTAATATTTGTCGTGAGTTTTCTTTGATTTTGCTGGCAAAAGATTGTTGGTCGGTGGTCAGGTGGAGTTAAATTCTCTTCAGTATCACTGCTAGACATTTTTCCGCACAATAAAAACCATGTCTTGTAAAGTTTTGAGTAACAAATAAAAAATTTAAATATTATAACTAGCGTATGGCGCCAAAATTCAGTTGTTACCATAGAGATTCTTCTTCTTTTTCGGTTTGTCCCTTTCGGGACAGGCCAAGATCGTTGACCATACAGCCTGGGTTACCATAGAGAAATTAATAGTAGTAGAGGAGTCCTAATGTCCTATAGAAATTAGTGGATCGGAAAATAGCTCAAGCTTATCAAAAATTTTATTTTTAATAGTTATTAATTTTTAGTAGTTATTTTTAGTAGTTACTTAATTTTAAGTAAACTTAATTTTTAGTAGTTACTCTTCTGCAATTTAACACAATTCACAATGTTTAACGCGTTTGTACAGTTACACACATCTACTGTAAGGAGGTCGCACGAATTTCCCGCCATGGCTCAAAAATACCAGAACCCAGTTCGCCTGTACTATAATGTAGAAAAAATTATTTTATAACATTACTTTGCAATAATTTCCTAACAAAGTAGTGTTATAATGAATTTTTTTAATTTTTTTTTTAAATATTATAGATGTATGTGAATAAAGTAGTCCAATATATGACACATTTTGATTTCATATTCGGGATTTTAAGATATGAGAGTAGATAAACTCTATTAATATACCGGAGAGTTTACCGTATCGACGAAATGAATGTTTGATACTGATAGTTACGAAACCCATGAAAATTTTGTATGGGAAAATGTTTATTCTATCATTTTATTTTTTCACCAATTTTCCAATTATTTTAATAGTTATTCTGCTATTTGGGATGGAGACAAATACAACAAATCAAAAACAATGACAATCGGTTCAGCAGTTCCCGAGTTATAAGTGTTCGAACAAATCGACTTTCTCTTATATATTAAAGAAAATAAGCATATTATTATCGTTTGTTGTCAGGTACAACTCCAAATTGACGACGTTGGCGTTGCCGTCAGTGATCTTCGAACCCAAGTTCAAAGGCGCCGTCCGCAACCTGGTGTACTCCGACCTGCCGGGCCAGCCGCCGCGGAGGCAGGAGCTGCGCCATTCGAGGGATCTGAAGGTAACTTATCATATCCTCAACTATAAAAGACTACCCCCCAAAAGAATAGAATGCGATACTACTTATATACTTCGTGACCGCTAGCTATGTTACTCAGACTAATTTTACTTTAAGACTGCCGCTCCGAAAACACTGTCGTTACGTCGCCATATTTTACCGACTCTATGGTGGGGCACTCACGTCACCACCCCGACCAATCGCTCGAACCTCGCGCGGTAGTGCCAACACAACCCTACCCATATCTCTCTTCTCAGATTATTTTAATTATAAAATACCATGCATACAACATAGCTCTAAAAGCCAGCAGTTCAGATCATTTACACTAAAGTATATTGTGTGATAATCAAAAAAAAATAATCAGCCAAGGGCGAGTCGGGCCTCGCTCTTTTAGGGTTCCGTACATAATTATGAAAAACATAATATTTTGGGTGTAAGAAATATTTAATTTCCGAGCTATAAAATCGCAACAAACCGTGATAGAAAACCCCAAAAATTGTTCGTTTATTTTAGTTTTTTTTTTCTAAAAACCCAGCTGAGTTTGTTGTAGGCTCTTCTCAGACCACAGCTAGCATAAAATACACCCACTGTAGCGTGTATGACAAGTGAAAAGAGCGATTTTATGTGTAGCCATGATAATTCGGAGGCTGCTCAGTGGACAAGTAGCTCTGAAAGGTTATTCAATTTATTTTTGTACCGTCTCGTCTGACCTATTTATTTCTTGACGACATTTGTATTAATAATTTACAGGGGTGCATATTTATTTATAGTTTCAGACATGGAACAAATAGAGTGCCCGTTCGGTGCTAGACGCATGGATTTGCGAAAAATATTGTTATGCTCGAGGTCCCCTGCTGGGGCATTCACGAGGGCAATTAATATTCGTACACTGAATGAAAAATTAAGTTTCTAGTGAAAGGTAAAGGTGAAAGGCGTAATCGACGAAATACAAAAAAATCACGTACATTTCGATTCAAATTCATGATCATCATCATCATCATCATGATCAACCCATTACCGGCTCACTACAGAGCACGGGTCTCCTCTCAGAGTGAGAAGGGTTTTGGCCATAGTCTACCACGCTGGCCAAGCGGATTGGCAGACTTCACACACCTTTGAGAACGTTATAGAGAACTCTCAGGCATGCAGGTTTCCTCACGATGTTTTCCTTCACCGTTAAAGCAAGTGATATTTAAATACTTAAAACGCACTTAACTCCGAAAAGTTAGCGGTGCGTGCCCAGAATCGAACCCACGACCTCCGATAAGAAGTCGATCGTCCTAACCACTAGGCTATCACAGCTTAATTTTAGCTTAATTCATTTTATCCTTTATTAGCTTAATTTTAGCTTAGCTTAATTCATGATCATTGATCATGAAAGCTCCCCAGTTTCCGCTGGCTAAGCCTAGTCCAATTTTTTTAAAGTAGGTTTTCGATTTAGTTACTTTTTTTCTTTATTGGTTTAGGCGCCTTTTAATCTCCGACGCAAAAACGACGGAGTGAGATAAGTTTGACGTGTCTGTGTGTCTCTCTGTGTGTGTATATGTGTGTGTGTGTGTATGTTACTGTCTATTCCCCGTAGCGCTCAAACGGGTGAACCGATTTGAATGTGGTTTTTTCGTTTGAAAGGTGAATTAGTCGGGAGTGTTCGTAGCTATGTTTGATGAAAATAGGTCCAAGATGGCCGCCTCCACAAAATAGCGGATTATGTATTTTTTCACAAATCCCGCAATATGGGTATCAAATGAAAAGGCTGAAAGGGCTACTAGACATTAGAATAGCACTATGCAAATCCAAGATGGCGAATGTCGGAGGTTTTATAAATTTTATACTCGTGTCTATGTACGTCAGCCCCATTACAATCTAAATATGTTACAGTAAACAAGGAAAACTCATAATTTATCAAAAAAAGTAATCATTTAAGTACTAAGTTAAATAAAATTGAAAAGCCTTCCCGACTGACTTTAGTCACGGAATATCTTTAAAACTAAACCATTACTACAGTTAGAAAGTCCTCTCAGTGTCTATTCGAAACGTGATTTTTCTCTTAAAACGAGGACTTTTATAAATCCCTGGTCATTTGAAATGCTATGCGCATTTCTTCATAGCTTTTTCTACAGCAAAAAAAACATACTTACTGTTTATTTTGACCCAGAAAGATAAATTAATTCCGTTTCATTTACATTTATTTAAACATCTCGACTTCTTTGGTACCACGATGTGATTATAGTATCTACGCAACACGAAAATACGAAAATGGGAAAAATGCGGATGGATCTGCGTCCGTTTATGATTATTATGATTATTATAATAAATAAATAATATTTCAAAAATAAAAATGCGAAGTAAACCCCCACCGCATATTATTATGTGGTCATGAACTTCGTGTCGCCGTGGTACTTTTTATTTTGAACTAGGGGACCCGGCAGACTTCGTCCTGCCCGGTGACATACCGATTCGGCGCCACCTACCGAGACCCGGTAGGTTATCTTTACCTACCCGGTAATTGTGTTTTCAAACCATCCAGGAACCCATTGAAATATAATATAAACAAAAAATTTCATACAAATCGGTCTAGCCGTTTAAGAGGAGTTAGATGACAAACACACGTACCTACTACGGAAGAATTATATAGATACGGGTGAGAGAGTTTACCGTATCCACGCGACGGGATGTTTGACAGTTACGAAACCCGTGAACATTTAAGTATGGGAAAATGTTTTTTTCTTTTATTTCATTTTTAACCCCCGACGCAAAAACGACGGGGTGTTATAAGTTTGACGTGTCTGTGTGTGTGTGTGTGTGTGTGTGTGTGTGTGTGTGTGTCTGTCTGTTCCCCTGTGGCGCTCAAACGGATGGACCGATTTGAATGCGGTTTTTTTTGTTTGAAAGGTGAATTAGTCGAGAGTGTTCTTAGCTATGTTTGATGAAAATCGGTCCAAGATGGCCGCCGCTACAAAATGGCGGATGATATATTTTTTCACAACTCCCTTGATATGGATATCAAATGAAAGGGCTTGACTAGTAGAATAGCACTATTGCAAATTCAAGATGGCCGCCGCCACTAAATGGCGAATGTCGGGGGTTTTTTAAATTTTCAATTTACACTTTTCAATTTTCGACAATTTTCCAATGTTTTTAATAGTTATTATGCTATTCGGGATGGAGACAAATACAACAAATCAATAACCATGAAAATCGCTCCAGCCGTTCTCGAGTTATAAGTGTTCGAACTAACACGACTTTGTTTTATTTATATAGATTGAAATACAGACAACATTATATTATTTGGCTATTTCCATGTTGACATAACTGGTTGATATAGCTTTCGCCTTCACATTTCACCATCTATATTAAGAGGCCTTTGAGAAAAAATAATTTTTAGAAAAATTAATGCAGTTCTAGAAGGTATTGTAATTATGATCAATAAATAATGTATTTGATATGCTGTACCTACCATACAAACTCTGAGAGTGTCCGTGAAAAATTAGCTCTCACTTAAGAGAAATAAGTAAAAATACACTTCAAGCATTGACGTCTGAAATATAATATGTGATTGTACTTAATAAAATAAAAGTAGTTCCTATAATTGAGAATCAAACGAACTTACCTTGTGAAGTTTGATATCTAATTATACGAGCGTCTCGACCGAAGATTATTATAGCTTACAAGCAGCAGTACAGTAGATTATGCTGTCCTTATCACACTTTTAGAGTTTTTTTTATAATAAATTAATTGTTTTTTGACGTTTTTGACGTCAGAGTACCGAGTAGGTACCCCCACCCCCACACTCCCCCGCCACGCGGAGCAGGCCCATCCTCATTTTTCAGAGCCTTATTTTTTCGATATGTTTAGGGATTTTGACAAAAAAACAGGGCGGGTGGGTTTGTAATAATCTTCGGTCGAGACGCTCGTATAATTAGATATCAAACTTCACAAGGTAAGTTCGTTTGATTCTCAATTATACTTCGCATCTCTCCGAAGATTATTATAGCTTACAAGCAGATGTTTAGAGCATCGAAAAAATACTACAATAATATTTACTGTGTACAGTAAAATTATTCAAAATAAAATTAAGGCAAAACATAACAGGGAAAAAGAAAAATAATCATTTACAATATGTGATTAAACAAAGTCAATATTGGTTCATAAACCATAATTTAAAGGCGATTTATTATTTATTTTTAATTAATTAATTTTTTGCTAAGTAGCATGGCAGATAATACTTATATGCTAATCGTACTTGTATAGAATAGAATATAAATTTTTATTCGCATAAAAAAATTTAAGCTTCAAAATAATATATCCACAATTTTGATCTGATTTTAATAAATCTGTATAATATTATAATAGATACTTTAAAAATACATTTGAAGATTCAGACCAAACTACTTTTTGTCAAATAATTTCTAAGTTTTAGCCCTACATTGTGGGCAGCTGATGTCAACGCGTGTCGCGTGGTATGTGTGCCATTGAATTGACATAACTCAATGGGATAGAAAGAGTGGTTTTTGAAAACTGATGAACAAAGGTATAAAGTAAATAAGTAGGTTATTAAATAACAAGAATATGTGTATGCCCTAAAACAAGGGCATGAAATAGTAGCACTGTATTTAACAATTTTACCATCATTGTACTGACCTATTTCAACAAATAAATTGATTTTGATTTGATTTTGAAAAAATCTCATTGGGCACGTAAGGGATCAATTCTTTCTAAATATCTTCTGAAATAAGCTTGGACAGAGTTTAAGGATTTTCTTTAATATATGGCACCACAATAATTGGTTGAAAAAACATTTGATCTTGAAGTTTTGATCATCTATTTTAGTTTTATCGGATTCCAATAAAGTATTTATTGACCAAGTGTCTGTATTTTTTAATGGAGATGTTAATGCCAAAAAAGTGAGTTTTTAAAGATAGATCTTTTTTGTGAGATGAAATCATTCTTTATACTGAATCTTGCATTTAAGGCATTTGCATTTAAAGGCATTTGCATTTAAGGCATTGCATTATCTATGCATTTAAGGGTTAATACTAAATTATGGTGGACAGTGAGAATGATAGAAATTTAACTTGTATCTGAATTTTTGTGTGAAAAATTCAATTAGCTGTATAATGTTGGAATCACCATATAAAACCAATATATAACAATAATTATAACCTTTTTTCTTGCAGAACAGTCATTTTGACTTTAAAGATGTGTTATATTTATTCATGGAATTATTAGAGAAAGTCTATTGCTATGTTAAGCGATGCGTTGGAGTTGGAAAAAACGCCCTTTGCCATGTAACATTTAATTATGTAAAATTTTTTTTTTTTTGAATGTTAATGCATCAACAATCTCAGAAGTTCCATGATGCGTACCTCTGACATTTGTTATTTTGATTACTGGCAAATAAACCAAAGTCAGATCTGCCGAAATAAACTTTTGACTGACGATACGCATAAACATTGAGTTCCCTTTCTGTGTTCATGTTGAACTTTTGACGAGATTCAAAATCTGCAACTAATGTTCGTATTTATTTAAATATATGACGTAAAATTTTGTAAACATTGATATAAGCGATAGCTGTTTATTTTTGGTAAAATATTATAATTTTTAAGTCGTGAAAGACTGAGGCTATAAAATGCTGCAAGTAAATTGAAGAACCGATGGACGTTGGAGTCCCAAGGTGCTTGAGTGGAGCAATGACATTTGCGAGTAATCCGTAAGCTGTCTCATCGTTACAGGTTGCACCACAGCCCGAACGTGACGCATCACTATACACTAGGTACTAGTGAATATTCTTCATATTTTAAATGAACAATTTGCAGAATCAATATAATTTCTCCACTTCCTCCAGCATATGAAATCATTGTTAGCAATACAGATCATATATTTCTACACAGAGAAGGTCATAATATATTTCTTACGATTATCAAAGTAGTGAATTGCCAAGAATTTCAAGAACTTTGAAAATCCATACATTTTCGTATAAATAAATCCGTCATCGAAGGCCGGTCACGCCGACATCGACAAACCAACATAACTAGTTAGTTTCCTGATTTCTCATACATTTTTCTGTATTTGTTTGTAAATAACTTTATATAAACTTTTAGATGAATAAAAGATAAATCCTTTTTGTGGGTAAAGAGTGATCCTTGATCAAAAATCTTAATTTCAAAAGTAATTTGTTGATCGCTTCTTACATTATCCAAACAGTTGTAACCGAATTTCTAATGCATAATGAATCGTCAAGAAAATTAACTGATAAATAAACTGATGAACATACATAAATGTGAAGGACCGTTTTTTTTTTTTTTAAAAACCTTTGTTGATAGAAGTTGCAAAGTCCAAATGGTAAAACGTTGACTTCTGCATATCACTTTCGGCCACTGGCAGTAAAAAAATATGCATCTTTTATAGTCTGATTCCTACTAAGGATTTCTAATTCCGCGAAACTGTCGTTTCTTACTGTTACCAGACGTATAACAGTTCCCACATAAAGGATAATAAATTTAAAACTCATATAACTGAAACTCAATTGCCACATGTACATATGACAAATGCCTGACAGATGCTTCAGGCATTTTAATATTGGTGTAAAATCGAACTTCAGGTGTTAACCTTGTTATTCATATAAATAACTCATTGTATTTTTAAAATGACAACTGTCAGAATTCCACCGAATCAAAAATCAGACCGGTTGTCATACAGCATATTAATTAATATCAATGCGGTACTTTCATATCTTCCATATTAAAGTTATTGACACAAATAAAGTTTGATTCATATAAATTCAAAATAAAACGATGTTTTCCTTTAGGCTGAGGGACTGTAAAAATTGGTGAGACGAATAATTGTTTTTCTTTGGCCCAAAAATATGAAGCCACTCGTGAAGAAAAACTGGTCTGCCAATGATACGTAAAAACGTATCGGTGTTATGTACCGGTGACGAAGCAGCTAGCATTGTCACGGTCGCGCGTGCTATATTTAGCATTGAGTCGTAAGCTTAAGTGCGTAAACGTAAGAGAGTAAGCGCTCAGTGATAATTTCACGGCACGGCCACTGGTGGCGGTAGCGGGTTCTGATGTCAGCCCGGGTATATGTATTATACTCGCTTTTCGGGCAGGTGCACATGGTGCCCCCCGTACGTTTAGAGTTTTCCGGTACAGAAGTACTCGGCTGTGAGCGGAATTGGTTAGATATCAACTTTGAAGCGGAGGTTGAAGTGGCCTTAGATGGTTTCAGATACTCCGACAGATTTAAACCGAACCAAAGGTGTCGATTTTCATATTTTTTTAAATATATATCTCGCTTTTGTTTGCTTAGCTTCTGTAATGAGTATCGCATAGCAACCGTCTTTGACGCTGATCTTTTTGGTAAATATTATTTTAGAATATCGATCTTCCATAAGCAACCCGTTAGTCAAAAAAAATACATAGATGAGTATAATGTCTCCATCGTGTGGCCAAATCTTTATGGCCAAATCTCCGAATAGTTTTTCTTGTTGGGTCTGAGCCCAATAATAATTGTAAAATCTCAGGATCTAATTTGTCATTCTTATGAATCAGATGTCAATAAGAATAACGTAAGATGAAATTTATGTAGGTAGGTATTAATTTTATGACCCTACAAAGAAAACTCACACACGCTATGCGTCGGAGTAGTTGACTGGATGGTAGGTATACCTATATTTTATCCACACACCATAAAGGTCGGGATGTACATATATTTTCCACTCACCATATAGGTTGGGATATACATAAATATTTTCCACAAACGTTTTACGTCGGGATAGTTATATTTATTTGATAGGTATCACTATATTTTTATCCACACACCATATAGGTCGGGATATATATTTTCCACACACATTTTATGTCGGGATAAGGTACATGTCAATAATACAGGAAACCAAGGTTATAAGTATATATTCTATATGCCACTGAAGCTGGCGCCTTAAATATTTTAGTGAAGACAAGGTCATTCACTTAGGCTATTCTTTCTCTCTAGTTTTTATATACCTCGCACACTATTTTTGTAGGTGAGAACGAGACAAAGCAACTTCCAGCCAACAACAAAGGAAAAATTTCTTTGTTCAACTTTTTGTTTGGAGCGCAAATTCCACAGGTTATATCTGTCTAACAGGAAACTCATTGAGATTTCCAATTGAACCGTCAATATAAACAGAAGACGGTGCGCAGATAAGAACAATGAACAATAATTATTTTGTTCACTGGGTAAAAATATTAATGAATATAACTTCTTACTAGTAAATAAATCTAGTCTTACCTTGAATTTTTCTGCTCGCTCGATGATGATTGATCGCATGATACTCGCTAACGATTCCTGGTACTGATGATTAAACTCCGCGGGTGATACACTTCAACTTTTTCAACTAAATCACGTTTTCTTTTTCCCATTTCACTTTTTATTTTTTAAATTTTGTTTGGACGACGTGTGACTCGGACAACACAAAATAACGTAATGAGGATGGGCCTGCTCCGCGTGGCGGGGGAGTGTGGGGGTGGGGGTACCTACTCGGTACTCTGACGTCAAAAACGTCAAAAAACAATTAATTTATTATAAAAAAAACTCTAAAAGTGTGATAAGGACAGCATAATCTACTGTACTGCTGCTTGTAAGCTATAATAATCTTCGGAGAGATGCGAAGTATAATCAACGTATTTTCTTACACTAGATATAGTACACAGGGGAGGTCGCACTATAAAGGGGAGGTCGGGGGCAAATGGACTTCTATTAAAAATCCATTACAGGCGTCGAATACGGAAAAGGGTTTAATCTCAACCCCTTGAAAATCGTGGATTAAAAATTCGGATTGGTGGGTATTTTTTAGTGGAATTCGTATTACGCTCGTACGAATTAATTGACGGTACACAGGCTCCCGTTTTAACCGTTAATTGGTTTACCCCAATTATAACCCGTTGCAATGAAAAACATCTCGGCGCCAATTTTTTTAACCCCCGAATTAAAAAAGGTGAAAAAAGAGAGGAAGTTAAGCGGTGAAGGAGGGAAGAGGGTTATAAGTTTGATGATCTTGTTTATTTGTATGGCTGTTTGTACTTTGTGTAGGTATGTCAAATGAATCAATTTGCATGGTGCGGTTTTGAAAATAATGGTACTTAGTTACATTAGGACGCAACTCAACGAAAAAAACTTCTTTCATTTTCATACGTTTTATACTAAAAACGATCGCACACTAGAGGCTGGTCTCAGCATAGTGCACTGGCGGATCAATTGGACTCTATATGCTACATATAGAGCCTAATATAATATGTTAATAGTACATTGTGATACAAGGGTGGAAAGTTGGTTATTGCAAACGTTTGCGCGAGCCTTTAGACTGCATAGTAATTGATATTTTACTCTAGAAATAAATTCTTGTATACAATTTTAATATACTTAATCGTGCCTACTACTGCGAAATAATAAAGTTAGGCATTTTATTGAGCTATAAATGTTTAATCATAAGAAACCTGAAATAATGTCGGCTTACGCCAATTCCAATTTTAGTTAAATAGCTCATGAAGTTATGAGTTAGTAAAACGCTTAAAACGAATCAAATGATAAATGCCTTCAATAAATAACATTTTTATGTGCTTTGTCGGATTATAATTTGAGACCCATTTAAAAATTTTATCTAGATTATGCCAGGTCTAGTATTTTATATCTCTTTTACCTATAAACAAGTATAAATTAAAACCCCCGACATTCGCCATTTTGTGGCGGCGGCCATCTTGGATTTGCATAGTGCTATTCTACTAGTGAAGCCCTTTCATTTGATACCCATATTGAGGGAGTTGTGAAAAAATATGTTATCTGCCATTTTGTAGCGGCGGCCATCTTGGATCGATTTTTATCAAACATAGCTAGCTAACAACACTTTCGACTAACTCACCTTTGAAACAAAAAAAACCGCATTCAAATCGGTCCACCCGTTTGAGCGCTAGAGGGGAACAGACAGACACACAAACACAGAGAGACACGTCAAACTTATAACTAACTAACTAACTAACAACTAACGTCGGTTTTGGTTTTGCGTCGGGGTTTAAAAACAGAATAAAATAAATATTTAAGGGTGCTCCTCCCATACAACAAACGTTTTAATTTTTTTGCCGTTTTTACAGATAATGGTACGGAACCCTTCGTACGCGAGTTCGACTCACACTTGGCCGGTTTTTTTCTGATCTACAAGTGCTTTAAAAGTGTCGCATACCCGTAGAGTGAGAATCGGTTATTAATTTTCACTCAGTAATTGATTCCACCTGCGTATAGTATGTACGAGTATTTTGCTTCGCTCTCCAGCTAATAACCCGCTCGGTTATGATTGTGCGCCCAATGAGATGATACTAAATGGAGGAGGAGACCTCGGACGACTCTCTCTCTCGGAAGACTCTCTTCGCATCGTCAACCTCAGTGCTGAGGGTCGCGATCTTTGCCATGGATCATCCTATCTAGCACGATGGTCTTCCATTTGTATCTGTCTTCGGCATAGTGAGAGCAGTTTGTACAGATGTACCGAGTGCGGCGCTGACGTCACGGTTATTCTGTAACTCGGTGCCTGGTCTGGTCTGGTCCAGCAGGGTTATTCTGTAACTTAGTTATCAACTGAAAATAGTTGCCAACGAATTTGTTCGATATATATTGCTGCTTTACTGTATGAAATTATGAAAACACTTATATTCCCCACAGTAAAGCAGCAATGTATATCAAACTAATCCGTTGGCAACTGTTTTCAGTTGGTAACTAAGTTACAGAATAACACTGCAGGTCTGGTCGGTTGGACCAATGCATGGGGCTGCCTCCTCTTGGTCTCCTCCCCTCAACCTTGCCTGTGCCCAAGAGTTTTTCTAAACCAGGGCTGGCAATGTAGTAGTCCAAGGTACGCCGCAGACATGTGAATGATAGTCGTCGGTCGACGTCGTCATCACGTCACGTAATAACGAAAAAAATAAAAAAATCGTATAACGCTAACTGAAGAGAGGAACCAAAATACTACAACCGGTCTGTCTGTCCGTCCGTCACGAGGCTGTATCTCATGAACCGTGATAGTTAGATACTTGAAACTGTCATTTTGTATTTACGTTGCCGTTATATAACAACAAATACTAAAAATCAGAATGAAATAATTATTTTAGGGGGCTCCCACACAACAAACGAGATTTTATTTGCCGTTTTTATAGATAATAAAATCGTACGGAACCATTCGTGCGCGAGTCCTACTCGCACTTGGCCGGTTTTTCGATATTCGAAGTTTAGTAGTGTTGTCGTGATTGGCTGGCTTGAAGCCGTTTTGCGGGACATTGCATGCTCTAGTAATATGACATCTCAGTGTAAACGCCACATCTGCCGCAGCCCCCGGCGATTGTCAGGCCGTTTTGTGATACCATCTGAAATATGCCCTTCTGTTTTAATTGAGTTAGGTGCGTACTTAACTGTATTAAATGGTTATAATTTTGAGTGAGTTGGAATATAACCGTCTTTGTCAAACTATATAATACCAGCTGATTCTCGCGATTTCGTGCGCGTGGATTTAGGCTCTTCATAATCCCTTGGGAACTCTATGATTTTCCGGGATAAAAACTAGCCTATGTCCTGTTACTTTCCCAATTATAATATTAGTATGGAAGTATCGATGGTAGGAACAATATTGACAAGTATAAATTAAAAACCCCCAACATTCGCTATTTTGTGGTGGTGGCCATCTTGGATTTGCATAGTGCTTTTTTATAGTCAGAGAGGGCGCAACAGTGCACAGATCAACATCGGCTCCGTGTCGAAAATTGTTTAAAAATATAAATATTACGTAATAAAGCAATAAAAAGTGATAATTCGTTGCATTTATGGCTAAATAACAACCAGTGATAAAAATTTTGGAATATTACAGCATTGCTGCGACAAAAACTCAAAATAAAAGTGCTCAACGGACAATTCGCTAAAAATATTTTGTTTAGTAAATCGTACCTAATTACGAGCTGTGAGTGTAAAATACTAAACTAATCTCGCGTGTGTATATAATAATATGTAGGTTTGTGAATGTAGGGTTGTGAATTACTGCAAGAATAAATCTGAAATTATACCATTATAACCTACAAACATATACCTAGGCATACTTTTGTATCAAGATTTCTACTACCTACCGCCATATATCGCACTACTCACTGCAGGAAGTATATTTCGCCACAGAATAACGCTGTTTTTATTCAGTAACAAAAAACTTGGAACTATTTAATTTCGACACGAAGCTAAAGCTATTGTATACTGCCGACACTCAGAAGTACCTACGATATATTTTGTTTGTGTTGTGATTGTTTATAAACTTTATTAACAATGGAAGAATTAACACGTATGGTACGTGAAATACATGTACAAATGAATACGCAAAAACAAGAATTACAAAATTTACAAAAAAGTATAAATGATATTATCAACGAAAAATTTTCAAACATGGAACAGAAAACTAAAATACTAGAAGCAAACTTAGAAAAACAACAACAGTCTATTAACTATTTAGAAAAATACATAAGGAGGAAAAATTTAATCTTTTTTGGAATTGAAGAAAAAGAAAATAGTTACCACGATTTAGAAAAAATTGTATTAAATATAATTAACAACAACATCAAAATAAACTATGATACTGATAGCCTGGAGTATGTGAGAAGACTTGGAAGAAAAACAGGCACAGTAAGACCAGTAATTGTAACTTTTAAAACAGTAGGAATGAAAATCAACCTGCTAAAAAAGAGAAAAATGCTTAATAGTTCATCCTACTACATTAAAGAAGATTTCCCAAAAGAAATTCTTAATAAGAGAAAACAGCTAAGAGAAAAACTTGATGAAGAACGAAGGAATGGAAAAAACGCAATACTGGTATATGATAAGATTAAAATATTAGATCAAAATGAAACTGAAACGGAAAAAAGAATACTTATCAACAAAATAGACCTGTCTTCCTCTTCTCAAGAACTAGTATGCAATCAACATTTGAAAAAATATAGTAAAGCTACAAAAAAGTACAAAAATAAGACTAAGAATTAAGTAATTTGTATAATATCATATATAAACAGATGCACTAATCTAATATATTAAAGGATGCCAGAAAAATACTATAAGAACCCCTCTCCACCTCTCAATCCGGCTGGTCCCCGTGAGAGGTTAGACTTAATACCCTTCAGTGCATATAGCTAGTTTAAAAGAGAATGAACTACTGTAAATAATAAATATTACAGAACGTAGAAGGCATCTGGAGGAGGCCTTACGCCTTAATGGTGTACTGAACAATTATATAGTTATGGGTACATATTATATAACTGTAGAAGAAAATTAGCAAATAATTGCGGATATTTTATTAGTTAATGATGTGTTTGTTTTTTGTAAGGATAACAGCTATAATTATATTTAAGTATAGGTAATCATATCATTCTCTAATCCCAATTAGTAATGAACACATTTTGTTTCTATTCTATTAAATAGGTTTATTGTTTAACAGTACTAAAATATAACTTTACACTATGCCTTGTGATTAATTTCCAAGTAAACATACAATTATTTTAGTAAGTATTAAAAAATTACATGGTAAAAGTGTAAACTAAATATAGTTGTTTGTTGTTTAAATCTGTCTATGTAAAGATTTATGTAGGTACTTTAATTGAATTTAATTGAAATAGGAACAGATTGTTTCCTTTCTTTTTCAGTAAATGCCAAGGAATAGGTACCTACTCAATAATGAATTTAACAATTATGTAAACCGATTACTATTTTATATTTTCCGCACACATACAAAAAAAAAAGATATTATGTATGTATAGTTAGTAAACGATAAAAACATAAACAATTTAACAAGTAGCTACCTACAATAGCTGTATTTATCATGTCAGGCTAGAAAATTTATTGTAAAAAAATGGATTAACATAAAGTAAAAGTTTGGTTATGATATTATGTAATTGAGAAAGAAACTAAAATGTATAATAGTAATAATTGTCATAAGTTGTTAATAACAAAATATTTTAAGTACCTAGGGATCTTGTATTTTTCATAAGTCAGACTAGAAAATTAATTATTAAAGACTGGATTTACATAAAGAAAAAGTTTGGCTATGATATTATACTTAAGTACTTACCTAAATTAAGAAAGAAAAATATATAAAAAAAATGTATAATAGTAATAATTGTATAAGTTATTAATAACAAAATATTCTAAATATGCTATATATCATAAGTCAGGCTAGAAAAGGAAAAGTTTGGTTATAAATTATAATATACCTATCTAAATTGAGAAAGAAGAATATTAAAAAAAAACTAAAATGTATAAATAATAGTAATAATAATTGTATACTGTTGGCAACATTGCGCGGTTGGCACGACCGCGCGAGGTTTCGAGCGATTGGTCGGTGGTGATGACGTGACGTGCCCCACCATGGAGACGGAAAAAGATGGCGAGGTAACAACGGTGTGGTAAGAATGCGGAGCGGCAGTCTAAAAGTGAAATTAGTTTGAGTAACATAGCACGCGGTCACGAAGTATTATTTTAATCGTTTTTTGGAGGGTAGTCGTTTATATCAGAAGTGGTATCATGTAACCTACGTTATGTAAAAGCGTGATCGTTTAACGTCGAGTTCCGTCGAGTGCCAGAACGCCATCTCCGTTAAGAAGACGCAATAAGGTATCTTGTAAAGACATCGAGACTGTGAGTACTTTGAATAATATTATATGTAGGTTGATCTTTAAAGGTACGACATAAATTCATGGTTTAACATTGTAACGCTCAAAGTTTTGCATGGTCTGACGAGACAATTCATTATCAAGCTCTAAATAAGTTGAAAGGCCGGCTAAGGTTTGGTACGATTAGTTATTGCGTACAGATGATATTAAGTGGCCGTTATGGAAATAGAGCGATTGGAAACGAAATTGTCGGTTGGTTTTAAATTTGGAGAAATTTGTTTGAATATTGAAAATAAATTGTTGGTAGTAAATACAGTTGATAATAAAGAAATTAATCAAACTTTGTATGAATTTTACTATTTAAATAGAAAGGCAAAATTGACAGTTTGTGTTAAAACTTTTCAATAAGATATTGTATCGGTTATAATGGGTAGCAATCATGAATCACAGATGTTGTGATTATGCGTCTTTAGAGGTTTAGTAATTAAAAAAAAAGTGATGATTTAGCTAGTTGTTTATATGGGCGTGGTTAAAATAAAATCGTTAAAGTGAATAGTTATTAGTTTCGTTAGTGCATACATTTTCTTTATTCTATGGTTTCGTGACGGACAAGTTAAAACTGGAATTAATTAGTGAGCATTTTGTTGGTTAATCAATAATTGTAAATTCAAACTTGTAAAAATATCTTGAGTTATTCTAATGTTAGCCCGAATATTAAACAAAATCAGAAACTTTAGTTATGTCAATCACGGATGACGAAAAGTTTTGGTTACTTGTGGTACAAGGATCTATAAGACCCAGTAGCAGTAAAAATTAGAAAAGTACGTTACCTACTAAAATCAGGACAGGCCGAACACAATTAAAAGATTTTCAATAGTTATGTGATAAAAAAAAAATATGTTGAAAGGTTAAAGCGGAATATTGCACCGTAAGTAGAAAGTAACGTATTGGGTTACGACGTTTGTACTGGAAGACTAGTTTGGTACGCTTAAGTGAGCGAAATGTTCTTTAAGTGCAAACGGTTTTTAGCAATGGCGAACCTGGTCTCCTAAGTGTGGCAAAGTCCCTTTAGGTGCAGGTGGTCTTGTTGAAATGGTCTTCACCAACTTGGTACGCTTAAGTGAGTAAATTCTCTTTAAGTGCAAGTGGTTTTTGGCAATGGCGAACCTGGTCTCCTAAGTGTGGCAAAGTCCCTTTAGGTGCAGGTGGTCTTGTTGGAACAGTACTTAGGGTCGTATGTTTGGTATCAAGCGAGCAATATTCCGTTACGGACCCTAGATATACTCGTATGTTGTGTGAAGTAGATGCTAACGGTTGTTTAATTCGCAGTGATGTTGACCTGACTTGTGGAGTGCCTGGGGCAGGCACCATGCAGCATGGCCGTGTTGGCAACATTGCGCGGTTGGCACGACCGCGCGAGGTTTCGAGCGATTGGTCGGTGGTGATGACGTGACGTGCCCCACCATGGAGACGGAAAAAGATGGCGAGGTAACAACGGTGTGGTAAGAATGCGGAGCGGCAGTCTAAAAGTGAAATTAGTTTGAGTAACATAGCACGCGGTCACGAAGTATTATTTTAATCGTTTTTTGGAGGGTAGTCGTTTATAATACTATGTTGTTAATAACAAAATATTTTAATTATGTAAGTAGGTACCTACCTTTAAGTATTCACATAGGAACAGCAATAATTTTGTTACATTTTGTGTGTATCTATAGAATAGTATCTCTTTTTTTGTAAAAGCACTTTCCTACCATTGTTCAGAAATAAAGGCTTATTTATTTATTTATTTATTTTTATAGTCAAGCCCTTTCATTTGATACCCATATTAATTTTGTAGCGGCGGCCATCTTGGATCGATTTTCATCAAACATAGTTAGCAACACTCTCGTCTCATTCACCTTTCAAACAAAATTCAAATCGGTTCACCCGTTTGAGCACTACAAGGGAACAAACAAACACATACATACATACACACAGAAACGTCAAACTTATAACACCCCGTTGTTGTTTTTGCGTCGGGGGTTAACAAGAAAATTGACAGAAGAATTCAGTTAAGCGTAAAAATCTATCTCTTTTCCACACGAGTTGTTCAGAACAAATCACCCTTTTCATAAGTTTCAAGCGGAGTACATGAAAGTTGCATAAAACTCTGCCTCAGGTGAAACGTAAGCCGTGAATACATTATCGGTATGCTTAGTCTCAGTTTGAACACCTCCAAAACTTAATACCAAATACTACGTATCGAAAAACTGTATGCTTAGTCTCACTTTGCAGAGCTCGAAAACTTTACTAAATGCTATTGATCGAATCACAATGACTTCAGCGTAAAATGGACCTAAAATGTCTTATATAAAGGTTTGAGTTCGCCAATACATTCAGCATTCGAAAACAGCCAGCGCCCCAAGCAGAAATGTTGTAATATATATATTCAAACTATTAAATTACGACTTTAAAATAAGAGTCTTTGGGTTCATTTTGCTCTGAAGTCATTGTGTGTCGATACCCTGATTTCGATCATCGTTGCCACTATGTAATAAGTCGGCATAAGGCCTCTGTAATATTATGTAATGCAAAATGAACCCAAAGACTCTTATTTTAAATTCAAAATTTCAAAATTCAAGCATACATTCAGCCATTCGTCTACACTCTACAGCCCCAAGCGGAAATTTTGCAAAATAAATATTCGAAGTACTGAAGACTTTAAAATAAGAGAGTTTGGATTCATTTTGGTCTGTTAAAATAGTTTTTCGATATTCGAATTATATTGTTGGGACATTACAAACGTGCAAACTGAGTCATAAATTATTTTTATTGGTGTTGTATGTAAAAGTAACAAAGGATTTGTCAATAGTCGATAAAAGGTTATAAAGAGTGAGGGAGAACCCTCACAACCATATATGATAGTAATGGTTTATGACTCAGTTCGCACGTTTGTAATGTCCCAATTATAGTAGTAGCATTTGGAGGTAAGCAAGCTCGGCATAACCACACAGAACATAATGAGCGCCCGCTACATTATATATTTTTCTTACACAATGGCTCTTTTGGAGTCACTCCCTCCTCTCCTCACGAGGGCGCTCGAACTTGCCCCACTTGGCCCGGTCTCCTTAGAGAATTAAAATTGCATCGGAGAAAATTTTCATTCGATTTGCAAAATTATATAGGTGGCCTAGTTGTAAGACGCGTATCAATCGATTGCGCTGGTCAAGTGATGTTGATCCAAGTTAGTTATTGGATGGGTGTCCGAATTTGAAATTTCCTCCGTGCCTCGAAAAGCAAATAAAAACGATTTGCGTTGAAGCAGAATTACGTAGGTGGTTTAGCTGCAGCTAGTTGAGTTTATCAATCGATTACGCTGGTCAAGTAAAATTGATCCAACTCCTTGATTGGATAGGTTGGTGTGCCCTGCCTCGTTGATCTAGTGGTTAGCATATTCGACTGCAGATCACGAGGTCCCTGGTACGATTTCCGGGTCGGACAAATAATTATTGTTAGGTTTTTCTGCCAAGAAATTCTTAGTGCCAGCCCGGAGTTGGAAGCTGGCGGTGTTTCACCCCCGTGCCTCGGAGAGCACGTTAAGCAGTCGGTCTCGGTTATTATCACTATCATGTGACAATAGTCGTTAAAGCCGCATTGGAGCAGCGTGGCGGGTCTAAGCTCTAAATCCCTCTCTCCTATGAGAGAGGAGGCCTGTGCCCAGCAGTGGGACGTCAAAAGGTTGTAGTGGTGATGGTGGAATGTAATTGAACAAAGTACTTTAATATAAATTGTGAAGGGTTTAGGCAAAATAATAGATTTTGTACTGCGATCAACTTGGATTTATTCGGAGTATTGACACAAGAAAATAGGGCAAAAAATACTCGGCAACAACGCATGATTTCAATGGACGGAGTTGGAGTGAGAGAGTGATTTGACAGATGATGTCATCGACTGTGTGACCAGATTTAATTTTTTTTCAGCTCTGGATTCTCGCAGATTTATCATTAGGTTAAGTTTACACTATCTATCAAATTGTATAATAATATAACTGAAAAATAAAAACCATTATCGGCACGGTTAGAAATAATTTATATCAAAACCTAAATGAATTAGTTATTAGTTGTATTTTAGAAGCGAGCTCAGCTAGAGGTTCGGGATCGGTTCTCGGAATTTGATATTGCCAGACGCTTGAAAAACATAACAATACCCTGAATTTAATCATCTTCTTTATAATACGTATTTTTTTCAAACTATAATAACAAAAGGAAAATTCTAGATAATGTTAGGTAAGAATTTTCGTAATGTTAGGTAAGGGTCGTCGCCCACGGCGGGTTTTTACCCGACTACGGCAAAGCCAAAAAGAAGAGTTATGATTTTAGCAGTGTATGTATGTATGTACGTATGTATGTATGTAGTATATTTGTATCCGATTTTTGTACGAGATTCTGTGTGTACCACCGTAGCGCCTAAACTACTGGACCGATTTTGATGAATGAGGTGCCAATTAATACGTTGTTATGGTCCGGGTGATATTTTATTTACGAAAAAATTGAGAAGTGACCTTCGCGTGACTTTCTAGATTATTAAATTAGTTTCGGATAGACATAATAGATGGCGCCACTAGACGCTTGCCCCGCGTTTCTGCACACTAATTTATTATTTTATCCTAATTTAAGTAACTAAGCGTAGTCGGGATTTAGTTTATTACTTTATCTCTTGTGGAGGAAAGATGCGGAATGATCACCAGGTTTCTGCATTAAATAGTTGCAACTTATTTATTTAAAAGCAGCAACAAAGTCGAAATGATCAGGTGTTATTGGCTTCATCATGATCAACCCATTACCAGCTCACTACAGAGCACGGGTCTCCTCTCAGAGTGAGAAGGGTTTTGGCCATAGTCTACCACGCTGGCCAAGCGGATTGGCAGACTTCACACACCTTTGAGAACGTTATGGAGAACTCTCAGGCATGCAGGTTTCCTCACGATGTTTTCCTTCACCGTTAAAGCAAGTGATATTTAAATACTTAAAACGCACATTACTCCGAAAAGTTAGAGGTGCGTGCCCGGGATCGAACCCACGACCTCCGATTAGAAGTCGGTCGTCCTAACCACTAGGTTATTGGCTTACCTTAATTTAATTAAACTTAGGGAACAGTGCAAGTTTCAACAAATTGGGTTCAATAGATTTGGACACTTTTTATTATTTAGTTATTGTTTAATTTTTAATTAAAGTTGGTTTAATCTTTCTTAAATTAAGTAGGTATCTATTACATCGATCCTGTGGAAAGTACAAATCGATGTGGAAGGTACGCGAACCAGCGCTAGAATCACTGTGTTGCGACTTATTTGCGACTGTATAGCTACTGCGTCGCCGCAAAAAGTCCACGTGGGCGAAAGCCCTAAGAATCCGTGTTACATTCTACATTATATTATTACGCCAGCTACATCAAGGATACGCGTCATTCACGTCATCACGTGAACTGCTGTGTGTCAAGGGCGGAAATAATGAGACACGGCAACAATGGAGTCGCACGCTTTGGAACAACTTTAACGTTAATATTGGAAGAGGTATTGTACGAATTTGAAATTAAACCTACATACACGTAAATACAACAACAACTATTAAACTAAAAAAAAATGTTTGTCTGTAAAGTCGGTTTACGGACAATAATTATACGTGATAACGTTATAAGAAAACATTGATGTAGCCGAACGTTTCTTAGGTCGATCGTGCCTCTCTATCGCTTGTTCCGCACTCTCGCTTGCACGCTCAGCTCAGGCGGAACGTGACAATGAGTCATGCTTTTTCGTGCAGCCGGCGTTCATCAATTTATAAGACGTTATCAGCCAAAAAAATTTAAGTATATCTAGTTAATATGATATAACTGCCATATTTGAACGATAGAATAACCCGAACACAGGTTTTTTAATTTTTGTCTGTCTGTCTGTATGAGCTAATCTTACTCGAAACAGCTTTCAGCCATTAAGTCTGAGAATTCAAATATAAAAATAAATATCAAATATGGAGAATCTTTAACACTCCTAGATTATTATGGTGAATTTCAGCTACTTTATTTGATTTATGATACATTTCGTCCCTTGGGAACAACATCAAGGCGGGATCCCAAATGATGATGAACGATATACCCTGTAAATGGAGAGGAACAATTATTGTTCAATTTTGCGTGTAATACCGCAAAATAAATGCCATGGTAATGCTCAGTGAGATAAAGGTTCACGCCCACTATATTGGAGACGACCCAAAAAAATCGTACCAAAAATTTTATTTGCAAAGTGTTCTTTGGTTTGTGCTATTCACTAAATATAAATTGTACCGTTTTGATTTAGTGATTACTAGCTTATATCCTTAGTCACTTAGTCCACGTGGATTTAGGATTGGATGGATTTTAAAAATCCCGTGGGAACTCTATGATTTTCCGGGATAAAAAGTGTCACATGTTCGTTTCCAGGATACAAGCTATCCCTGTGGCTTGTGTCAAGATCCATTGATTGAACCATTGGTTGAGCCTTGAAACGTTAACAGACAATGTCACATATTAGTATGAACTTTGTTAAGTATAGTAGGTACAAACAGAATTTCTTGGTGACTTTTATCTCTAAAACCCATCTATTGGTTCTTAGTTCTGGAACTAGGTGGATAAAGTTTAAAATCTTCATACCTAGTTAAGGTACTTTAGAATTATTATACTTAAAATATCGTTATAAATTAATAATTACTTGATCTCGAATTCTCTCACCCAGTAGCCAGTTTAGAAAAGATAATTCCTCACGTTATTTCCACAGCTTTACGAAGCCAGAATCTCTGACTCGTAAAGCGATAGTGAAACTTCGGATTTGAGAGGTCGTCATTATACCAAAACTTTCCTGGATCGGTAAACCCATTGTCCCTTGAGTGTACCTACCATTAAGCGCAACGGGGTGTAAATGATGATGAATGCTGCAATTCTCACCGCGATCGCGTTGGGGAGAGAGGACAATGATCCTTATATTTAGCGTGAAATACTTGCCGACAACGCGGTTAAAGGTTCATGCCTATTGCACACCATGGTACGGATCTGGACCAAAATGAAATTTTATTGAAGTTAGGTATTTTTTTTTTCTCTGGGGAGGAAAAAATCCCTCCGGACTTCTGCCTGTTGGCAGGGCATGTTGCATTACTTCGTGCTGACCACTTTTTTTACTCTTTTTTCTTCTTCTCTTCTTGTTCTCTATTCTCTTTGCGCATGATAATTGCCCTTATCATCTGGGCGTACTTATGCCACTCCTCTTCATTGAATCATGAAGTTAGGTATATTATTATGTTAAGTACTTATTAGGACTAATTTTAATACATGAGCTGTCAAACGTCCTATAATAATAATGTCCTCCAGATCGAATTTCGGCCACGGCGGCCAATCTCAACCGAGGACTAGCAATCTACGCAGGAGATATTATAGTGCACAAGTGTGTGCGCAGACACAGGTGCACTCTCTATTCCCTCACTCTCATAGTCCGATGGGACGCCAATGCGACACGACCGGAGAGAGATCAGACGCAGGACCGACGGCTTTACGTGCTCTCCGAGGCACGGGGGTGTATCTAACACCGCCAACTTCCAATCTTGACAGAAAAATCCAATACCGCATATTTTTTTTGACCCAACCCGGAAGTCGAACCCAGGATCTCGTGATCCACAGTCGTACGTGCTAACCGCTAGACCAACGAGGCAGTTACAAGTCACGGCAAATAAGTCGACCGGTGACCTTCAATGTGCAGAAATCGAAAATGAGGTATCTCGGGGTGTGAGGGGGTCGCGGGGGGACTGGTTAGCTCTCGCGGATCCCTAGTAAGCGCTGATTAGCTCTCCAATCGTATTGTGTCCCGCTCACTCGCATGACGCTGCGCGCACTTGAAGGTCACCGGTCGACTTACGTGCCGGGAGTTATAGCAGGCGCTAGCAAACAATCTGCCAAGTGCCTGAAAACCAGCGCTATAGTCGACCTTAACCAAGGCAGCACCGTATCAAGCCGATTCAAACTGTACACATGCCTACGTAAGTAAGCTTTCAGCTGCTCGTATACATGCGTGTGTGGAGGCTTAACTCGGACCGATCCTAATTGCTTCAGCATGAATATTTACACAGTGTAGCAATTAAGACAGGTAATTCCGCTCGCAGCGTCGACGTTTTTGGGGGTGTCGGAACCATCGTCGTGGGCGTCATAAACATACGGGTGGATATTGCGTTCAATACTGCTAGTGTTTTTTTTTTAATATTAGCCATGCCAAACAAAAAACAATAACCATGCTAAAAGTGCATAATTATTGCACTTTCTCCACCAAATAAGCTTAGCGCAATGGGTGGTATTTGAACCGTCCAATAGGTTTTCAGTCTACATCCTAAATCGATACATTTGCTATTTATTTAGACGCTATATTTAGTTTAATTTACTTACTCTACCATTTCATAAAAAAAACTAATTCCAGAAGACCTTCTGTACGGGCTCTTTTGAATCAATTAAACTGTTGGTAGTGACATTAGTAAACCGAAACGTAACCTTTTTAAAGTGAAATCTGGTAAGTAATCTTAATGCTAACATCTAGTTTATTTAAGATAATAATCATGTATTTTTTATACGTAATATACCAAAAATATTCTCAACAATCGTGTTATTAGTCTATTTTAATGACCGTAAAAACGTGCCAAATAGTTAGGTTAACACTTAAATGTCTCTTTCATTGTAGGACAATCTTTTGGCACTGACAAATTCTAGGGAATTGTGTCAGGTCATATGAAAATAAAAACGACCGTATCGCTTTGTATGACGGTTAAGGCATTTAAGTGTTACGGTACGATAGGTAACGTATAGACTGTAGAATTAAAATAACTACCGGTCGAGATAGCGGCTAAATTAAAAAAAAAAATGTCAGTGGTATTTTCTAGCATTGAAAATTACACCCTTGACGGTACTAAATTATTGTTGCCTTCGCTATCCAATACCTAAATCAAAACATCAATTTTGATGGTACTAAATTATTGCTGCCTTCGCTGGTATTTTTAAATGAATTCAATAAATTAAAGCACCAGAAAGTTGAAAAAGAAACACCATCTTTTCAAGCATTTTCACTCCGATACATAACAATAATTACAGTCCTATTATTTCGCATATATATATAATATATATATACATATTATATATACATAATAGTAAAATTATATCACTTATCAATATTAGAAACGCTACGTCATAGTTCATTTTCAACGCCCGTGTGCTTTCTATACTATCGTACCCTCCCGCCTACGCGTCCATTGGGGCTTTGAAACGTTTTGTAGTACAGCTGGAGTACGCAGCCACCGTGACGGTGTCCCGGCGTGGGAGGACCGCGTGGGAGGGCGAAGAATCCGTGACGTGGGATAAGGCCAAAAGTGCACAGCGGACCTTTTGACCGATAAAACGGATACGGGCGCAGAAACAAAAAGGCCGAGGTCTCTTTTGAGAGAGAACCGAGTCTGCGCTGACCTTTGACGATAATTTTGATGCACCCTCAACAAAATAAGCTAGTTTTTGTGACCGTATCCTGGTGTGGGAGGAGGACGTGGGATAAGGCGAAGTAAGCATTACTGACCTTTTGGATGACAAAAAGGATACGGGTGCAGAAATAAAAGGCCAAGGCCTCTTTTGAGAGAGAACAGAGGCTTTGCTGACTTTGAAAAAAATTTGAACATCAAAATTGTCTGTAAAGTCAAAGTAAAGATAATTTTACATGATAACGTCATAACAAATAGACCAAAATCCCAGTGCAATCTGACATAACTTATTTTCGGAAAGATGAAACCTTAGGCTCTCAGTAGTGTCTCATTTGCTTTGAATAACTGCGTAATTGTGGAGTTCGTAACTGGGGTACTTATGGAGATATCAAGTGTGAAAGGTAACTAAAAATAAGAGTAACTTAACTTACTTTCACATGGCTGATTTTTATGTATATATTGTAGAATATCACTCCGAACCACTGCCAACAGTATCAGACACTTTCTATGGGCTAGAACTTTTATCAGACGCTTTAAAGTGTGTGTGTGTGTGTGTCTGTTCTCCTGTAGCGCTCAAACGGGTAAACCGAATTGAATGCGGTTTTTTTGTTTGAAAGGCAATTTAGTCGAGAGTGTTCTTAGCTATGTTTGATGAAAATCGATGCAAGATGGCCGTCGCTACAATATGGCGGATTACATATTTTTCAAAAATCCCTCAATATGGGTATCAAATGAAAGGACTTGACTAGTAGAATAGCACTATGAAATTCCAAGATGGCCGCCGCCACAAAATGGCAAATGTCGAGGGTTTTTTAAATTTTTAATTTATACTTGTTAAATATGTAACTAAGACAGCTATCATAAAGTTATATTTCATCAGTCAGACAAATTGTAATGACCAAACATCCACTAATCACAAAAAATATTCAACCGTGAGATTGAGCGCGAGAACTTCACACTTGATCTCCATAAGTACCCCAGTTACGAACTCCACAATTACGCAGTTATTCAAAGCAAATGAGACACTACTGAGAGCCTAAGGTTTCATCTTTCCGAAAATAAGTTATGTCAGATTGCACTGGGATCTTGGTCTAAAAACAAAGAGAGATAGATGCGACACAAACCGAAAGCTTAGTTCCGCGATATGTGCTACGTTCCGTGCTACATGCTACGAGCTACGTGCTACGTTCTGCGGTACGTGGCAATGAGTCATGCTTTTTCGTGCATGTAGCCGGCGTTCATAGATTTATAAGACCTTATCACGTCAAAACGATTGTAAATTAATTCAAATGCACATTCTCTGGAAGATAGAGCTTTGGGAATGTTGGCTATAGAAAATAGGGTTCTGGTACCCTCAACAAACTAAGCGAGTTTTTGTGACGGTAACCCGGCGTGGGAGGATCGCGTGGGAGGGTGACGAATCTGTGACGTGGCATAAGGCCAAGTGTGCACTGCCGACCTTTTGGCCGACAAAAGCGATACGGGCACAGAAACAAAAAGGCCAAGGTCTCTTTTAAACCCCCGACGCAAAAACGACGTGATGTTATAAGTTTGACGTGTCTGTGTGTGTGTATCTATCTGTTCCCCCGTAGCGCTCAAACGGCTGAACCGATTGGAATGCGGGTTTTTTTTTGTTTGATAGGTGAATTAGTCGAGAGTGTTGTTAGCTATGTTTGACGAAAATCGATCCAAGATGCCCGCCGTCACAAAATGGCGGATTACATATTTTTTCACAACTCCCTTACTATGGGTATCAAATGAAAGGGCTTGACTAGTAGAATAGCACTGTGCAAATCCAAAATGGCCGCCACCACAAAATGGCGAATGTCGGGGGTTTTTTAAATTTTTAATTTATACTTGTGAGAGAGAACGGAGGCTGTGCTGATCTTTAACAATAATTTTACAATGCTCGCTCCCTTATGTGGTGAGATATGAGTGTCTTATCTTTACGTGGCTTTGTGAGCAAATCTATAACGACTTGGTTTGCTTGTATTTAAGTTTCTTAAAAATCCCGTTTGACCTCAATTTTTTGTAGCCCACGCCCGTTTCCGGAATGCAAATTTCGTCATTATCGATTCAGCGACGATGCCGTCTTAAGATCGGAATATAATTATCGCCTTGTCCATTAGTCCTAATGTTATGTTAATATTGAAGGTACTCTAAAAATTTTGTCGCATAAAAGTGGGCGTCGATCAGGCACGCCGCACGCCACGCACCGGGCGTTCGTGATTTTCGTTATTAGCGTGTAATCACGTGTTTCGATTGGATCGGAAATAATTATAAATTATATTATTTAGGCCATTGATTTATATAAAGTTCAAAGTGCTCGTGGTAACTGAATGATATTGATGTTGACTATCCCGAATTACTAATTCCGTGGAATTCTGACAGCTGTCATTGTCATTTACAGATGAGTTATTTGTATGGAGAACAGGTTAACTTTATTGCTTTACATCAAACGTAGCTAAGAATCCCGAAGAATTCACCTTTCAACCAAAAAAAAAAAAACGCAATTATAACACCCCGTCGTTTTTGCGTTGGGAGTTAAAAACCAAAGAATAGATGGATGGAGTGTGTGAAAGAGCATGAGTCTATTATAATGAGCAACAAAGTCTGTATTTCATTGATGCTTACGACCGCACCAGTCGGCGAGATTACACCTTTCTGCGCTAACGAATGTCGTAGATGTAACTTATAAAAAAGTAAGACTACTTTTTTATAAGTTACATCTACGCTGTACTTCCGAATGGAAATCACAGACCGATTCCAAAAAAGTTCGAACGAGCAGAAAAAGAGAGCGTTGGCGTAAAATGGTTGGCCTGTGGCCAATACTGAATCACCTGTGGAGAATTCTACAACTTTTGGCTTAATTACACCAGTTTTTAACTCTTGTAACGCAAGGCGATTGAAAATTTAGGCGTGCAGTCAATTATTTTAGTATTATTGTTTTTCATAAAGTTTTTAAGGGCTTGTATTTAAACGCTAACCAATATCTAATTCCATGCCTAAATTGATAAATGCTTATCAAATCACGTTCATACATATATTTCTTATTTCACCTCATGAAAATTGCTTTACAGCTAAGTTTACAGCCTTACTTACTGTATGTTTATACAATAAATACCTAGCTGTAAAACTATTTTCATATTTATTTTGTGCTCTAAAACGATAAAAATAAAATTAAGTATACTCAGGCAAAGTTAATTTCAAACACAGACCTATAGATTTCTAATGCTTTGAATTTTTAATTTACAGTTTTTGCTTAAAATATACTTCTTATTAGAAAATTTACCAAACATAACTTGTATCACACAAAAAATGTCGACTATTCTAAATGGGCTACGGCAGAAGACTCCCTTCTGAATTCGTGCATTAAAATTAATAGGTACTAATTACTGTATAGGAGAGTTATCTCTCCTATAGGTACAGTTAGTGCGTTAGTGTACGACTGCGTGGAGTCGAGGTGATCAAACTTCGTCTTTGTCTACTTGCGACCAACAAACAGACAGACGAGAAAACGAGGTAATATTGAATTGTGATAAGTACAATTAAAAATTGTAATTCTTAGTTAATTGGAAAATTTGTACCGAACAGACAGACAAGAGAGTAAGAAAAAGGGATTACCTACTTTATTTTATCACTATGGTAAGTAATTTTAGAATGTTATAATGGCACTGAAGAAGGAAGCCATGGTCATTTCATATATTTTTAAGCCCTTTAAAGATGACCTAACTTATTGTATCCCATTTAATTACACTAAGAACTAGATACGTAATACTATGATGGAGCGAAATTTACCAATTGATAGAAGCAAAAAGAAAGCGCTAGTGCTAACTTTTTGGCAGAATCCGTTGGCCGGTGGCCAAAATATGAGGCACCTGTAGACATTTTATGGCCTGTCTTCGGTTTAATTGATCCATTTTTATGCTTAATGAATTCAGTAACATTTTACAGTTACAGCGTTTTGAAGAGACTATTATAAGTAATGATTTTTTTACTTTATTGCACTGCTACTCAAATCGAATTTCTTGCTGGTTCTTCTCAGTAGGAACGGCATTCGGAACCAGTAGTAAATTTATTACTATCTCGTTGGATTAGTGGTTAGCATATTCGATCTCAGATCATGAGGTCCGGGTTCATGTTTTTTTTATAGTCTTACGCTTGATGGCTATCACGCCAGATAGAAAGTAATGATGGGTCTAAGTTGGACCGCACTTGCCTAGACAATGCCTAATTACTCACAACTTTAAGGTACTCACGTTGTACGAGGTAGGAAACGTGAACGCCGGAAGGGCGCTCTATACGTCATACCTACACAAGTATAAATTAAAAATTTAAAAAACCCCCGACATTCGCCATTTTGTGGCGGCGGCTATCTTTGATTTACATGGATTTGCAATAGTGCTATTCTACTAGTCAAGCTTTTTCATTTGATACCCATATTAAGGAAGTTGTGAAAAATATGTAATCCGCCATTTTGTAGCGGCGGCCATCTTGGATCGATTTTTATCAAACATAGCTAACAACACTCTCGACTAAATCACCTTTCAAACAAAAAAACCGCATTCAAATCGATTCACCAGTTTGAGCGCTACAGGGGAACAGACAGACAGACACACACACACACAGACACGTCAAACTTATAACACCCCGTCGTTTTTGCGTCGGGGGTTGAAAATATATCAGAAACGTAGACTGAAATTGTGTCTTGCGAGTAGACTGGATGTCAACCATACAGGATGATGACAGATGCCAACACTGCTCACGATTAGTGCTTAAGATGCTTAAAGAAGATGTTTGTTACAGGCCCCTCGCATAACGAACGCGAGTGGAGACGCGTGCGAGAGACGCGACCCGTGCCAGCACGGCGGAGTCTGCATCAGCACCGACGATGGACCCATCTGCGAGTGTCGCGATGGAGATTACGAGGGCGCTTTTTGTGAGAGAGGTAAGCTGTATTGGTACACCATAAGGTGGAATTTTTTTCCGAACAACGGGAGATCCAATTAAGATCCCCGGCCTCACTCCAAGAAGTCCTCGGCAACCTGGGTGGCGTGCTAGGCTTCTGGAGTAATCTCGGATGACTGGAGTGAAGATTTCAACGCGAGAGGTATATCATAACAGACCTCTATGCAGTTTATGTGCGGACACCTGCCCAGCAAGAAGATGAAGATGAAGGTGGAATTTTTAGGCTGGTTTTAGTGTCACTGCCTCGTTGGTCTAGTGGTTAGCGTATTCGACTCCAGATCATGAGGCCCCGGGTTCGATTCCCGGGTCAGGCAAATAATTGTTAGGTATTTGGTTTTTCTGTCAAGAAATTCTCAGTGCCAGTCCGGAGTTGGTAGTTGGCGGTGTTTCACCCCCGTGCCTCAGAGAGCATGTTAAGCAGTCGGTCCCGGTTATTATCGCTATCTTGTGACAATAGTGGTTTAAGCCGGCGTACCCGCATTGGTGCAGCGTGGTGGGTCTAAGCTCTAAATCTCTCTCTCTTATGAGAAAGGAGGTCTGTGCCCAGCTGTGGGACGTTTGAAGGCTGTAGTGCTGGTGGTGCGTCATACTGAAGAAACTCTGGTTAAAGTACTCAGTACCTCATTTAACTATGGGTTTTACAAATGCTTATCTGTTCGCTGGCATAATATGGGTAATAGCAAAGTAATAGTAAGTAAATTGTTTTTTTTTTCTAAGTAAGTAATTAGTAAGTTATTAGTTGTTTTTCGTAAATACTGAACGCCGTATAATACTCGTTATAAAAATAGTCTCTCCTTTTATCAAATTAGTTGACTTTTGAAATGAAAATATTTTTTAATTTTTATATATTATCATCTAAGTTACGTAAAACTTAGTAAGAAAGTTATAGGTGCCAAAAATAATATTATTTTCTATGTGTCTACTACAAAATCTAGCCATAAAAGACCCGTTAAAAATGTGACACTGTCACACTTGTTATGAACGTAATTACATGTTATCATTACTAAAAGGATAACATAATTTAGGTAGGTACTAAAATTGATGTAACACATTTATTAAAGCCACACACAGACCGAAAAGAAATTTTCTTTTACATAATATTATTATTATGATCATGATTTTATTGCGTAAGTGGATTGTTTACGTATTTCGTCGTAGTGACACATTACTTTTCTTTCAATGTACCTTCCTACATATTAAATTCACACGTTTGCGTCACGGCGTACGAGGAGATCTTTAAATTTAGCAGAAAATATTTTTGGCATATCCATACATCCAGCGCCGAATGGCGACTCAATATCAACCAGAAGTACCTACCTCTAGTTATCAGCTAGAAGTAATTCCGTATTATCCAAAGGAAAGGACAAAACGTATAGAACATAAGTAAAGTTCGTAAACTAAAACCCGACTACCTACGCTTAATAATTTAGTGGGCAAAAGCGCGGGGCAAGCAGCTTGTGGCGCCATCTGTTATGTCTATCCGAAACTAATTTTATAGCGTAGAAAGCCGCGCGATTTCGATGTTTTTCGTTAGTAAAATGTAGCCTATATCACCCGGACCATAACAACGAATCAATAGACATCAATCAAAATCGGTCCAGTCGTTTAGGCGCTACGGTGCAGTGGTACTCACAGAATATCATACAAAAATCGGCCACAAACATACATACATAGATACATATATAGACTGCTAAAATCATAACCCTTTCTTTTGGCTGAAGGGTTTAGGCCGTGAAAAGAAAAGATTTAAGAAAGGATCAAACTAGATTTAATTTAATTATTTTGGGAGCACACAGAAAACGCAGCGAGTCGATGGTCAGTCGCAGGCAGAGAGGACATAGACGTTTTGACAGGAGTAAAGATAATACAACACCATAGACGAACCACCTACTCTATAATGCTTCGTTTACACTTCCAACATTGGCTTTGCATTAGTCGGGTAAAAACGTAGTTTCGCAACTACGAGTCACCTTTGTGACGCAAAATTTCAAAGGCAAAATTTCTGAGTTGATGCATTTGTTGTACAGAATTCTCTGCACTGTACATTTTGTGTACACATAAAGAGCGCAGGAATGCCGCTCTGGCGTAGTTTAACTCGACGCAGACGGTTAGAGGTCGTTATTTTAAATGTACGGATTCGAAACGTTGCACCAGCACGCTAGCTGCTTTTGATAACAGCGTATACCTCTCTCTGCATTGAATATAGAGGTATTACTTTAACCATCAATGCTTATTTAACTTTAGATAATTAGGAGTTTAGAGAGATTAAGTGCCTGTTTCACCACCATCTGATATGTATTAGATAGCTATCTACAACTTTTGTCTTTGCCACTTGACATAAAGTAAGAAAGTGACAAAACTTACGTTTAGGCTATCCAACACTTATCAGAAGGTGGTGAAACAGGCCGTTAGAATTTTTAATCACGTGGGAGCTATTTGATTTCTAGGATCAAATGTAGCTTTTGCCCGTCTACCACCACTACCACTACAACTATTTAACGTCCCGCTGCTGGGCACAGGCCTTCTTTCATAGGAGAGAGGGATTTAGAGCTTAGACTCGCCACGCTGCTCCAATGCGGGTTGGCGGGCTTTAACGACTATTGTCACAATGATAGTGATAATAACTTTTTTTTTTTAAGTGATAATATTCTTGACAGAAAAACCCAATAGGTAGGTACCTAACAATAATTTGCCCGACCCGGGAATTGAACCCAGGATCTCGTAATCTGCAGTCGAATATGCTAACCACTAGACCAACGAGTCAGTGCCTGTCTACAGGTGAGCTATATTTATGTCAAATTTTGTCAAAATTTAACATAAATATAGCTCACCTATCTATAAGTAAATACAGATCACCTAAATTTTGACATAAAGTTTAGCTGTTGGGATTTGAAAACTTAATAGATATAGATGAACTTATATTATCTGTGTGTTTAGTCTAAATCGGAGCACTCGAAAACCAACTCGAAAACCAACTCGAAAACTATTGATCGATTTCAGAGTAAAATAGACCTAAAATGGCTTGTATTAAGGTTTGAGTTCGCCAATACATTCAGCATTCGAACAATGCTCCGATTTAGACTAAGCACACTGTATACCTTGATATGAAACTTTCAAACTGAAGTAGTTACAACATAGTTTATTTGCGACGAAGTGAGCAGGGTTTCATTTGAAAAGTTGGTTCATTGGAACCATTCGAGAGCAGTTCAGAAGCGGTTATATTAGCACATTTTGGTGTGATTGTAATTAAATAGTCGTTGCGAGAGACCGGGGGCGGACTGATAATGGACCGTTGGGGCGTCAACGCAACTTGAAATTCAGCCAAGTGTTCCTAATTAAAACATTTTGACTATTTATATCTACTACTAGCTGACCCCCGCGACTTTGTTCGCGTGTTTTTATTTGCTATAAACCTCACGGAGCCCGAGACCTTTCCAACGAATGCAAAACCGTGGAAATCGGTTCGTGCGTTCTGGAGTTATAGCGTCAGGAAGGAAAACCCGACTTATTTTTATATAGTAGATTATACTATACAAGTGTGTGCAAAGGTGCATTCTATATACCTGGAAAGAGATCAGGCGTATATGATAAATAAATAAATAAATAAATAAATAAATATACACACATACACACACGGTCGGCTGTTCCTAAAGTAGGCAACTTAATGCCTGTGTTATAGGTAACAACCGACTGATATACATATTTACATATATTACACATATAATATAAATATTTAATAAATATTGTATAAATACATAATACATACTTATATAGGTACTTACATAAATACACCCAGACTCGGGACGGGAATCGAACCCGCGACCCGGGAGAGGTAGGCAGGATCACTGCCAACCGCGCCAACGGGCCAGTCATATATATGAAAGTCATATGATGGCTTTACGTTTAATATATAACACCACCAACTTCCCAACTGTGGGCTCCTGGTGAGGATTTCTTCACCACTGCAACAGCTTTTTAACGTCCCACTACCACTACTGGGCACAAGCCTCACCTGGAAAGAGATCAGGCGTATATGATGGCTTTACGTTTTCTCTGAAGATATAACACCACCAACTTCCCAACTGTGGGCTCCTGGTGAGGATTTCTTCACCACCACAACAGCTTTTTAACGTCCCACTACTGGGCATAAGCCTCCTCTCTTATAGGAGAGAGGGATTTAGAGCTTAGACCCACGTTGCTCTAATGCGGGTTAGCGAGCTTTAACGACTATTGTCACATGATAGTGATAATAGCCGGGACCGACTGCTCCGAGGCATGGAGGTGAAACACCGCCGACTACCAACTCCGGGCTGGCACTGAGAATTTCTTGACAGAATACCCCAATACCTAATAATTATTTGCCCGACCCGGGAATCGACCTCGGGACCTTGGAACTTGCAGTCGAATATGCTAACCACTAGACCAATTTCTTCACAGTAAAATCCAATAGCTTACCTCAAGTCCCGGGAGTCAAACCCAGGACCTTAGCCGTATAAGCTAGCGACTAGATCAACGAGGCAGTGTCTTATACCGTTAGCTTACAAGTATACATTAAAAATTTAAAAACCCCCCGACTCTTTCAATTTTAATTCACCATTCAAACAAAAGAAAAAACCGCATTCAAATCGGTTCATACCATTCGTTTGAGCGCTACGGTGGAACAGACAGACACAGACACGTCAAACTTATAACACCCCATCGTTTTTGCGTCGGTGGTTAAAAACACTGGGTGTTTAAGAGTTTAAGCGTTCTCTTAAAACAAATAGAGGTATCGCGTGCCCAGTCAGCATTACACAGGGTGTTGCTATTAGCAGCTATTCTCGCTTCAAAGCGGGCTCGAATTAATGGCCGCCTTCCGTACGGGTTTTTTGACTTTCTAAAGTATTACAAAAGGTATAATGAACCGAAGAGTTACATTTATTTCATTCGAAATCCACTCCAATTTAAATTGAACCAGGGTGCGTTTTTTCATAGGGAATGATGCAAACATATACTTACCTATTTCAAATAGGTTTTAACGGACTTACAAGATTGATGAGATTTATTTAAAATATCAAAATGTATTGGAATTATCCTAAACTTATCGAACTAATAAAAGACACAGAACACTGAAGTTTTGTGAAAATAGCTTTTGCCATAGTTTTTTCAAATAGTCTCAGCTATCTGACGACAAACATGTACGTATCTTTTTTGGATTGTTTTGTATTTTATCTTGTTTTCAATCGTATGTCAAAGTCAGTAAAGTTGAGTTTAAACTGAGTTTAAGCAGTCAATTGTAAGTCTCTGGCCCACTCCACTGCGTTTGTGCCGCGTGTTTGTGCCTCGCGCCTAGTATTTCCGTAACATCCACAGAACTCCTAATAATATAAGGTACTAGAAATGCCGTGACCTTGTCGCCTTGCTGAGGACGCGGACGTCGCCAGTGCAACAATGTGTGAGGTAAGCGAACAGATGTACAACGATGTGCGAAGTAAGCGAACGATGCGACGCAATTGCAACCTTAACGCGCTAATCCTACGGCTTAATTCTGTATGAACAGCATTGAGCGTAAATATGTTTGCGTGATTACGAAGAACTATGTTTGTTTATTTAGTGAGTTCCGTATAGTTTGAAGTAGTACACAGCAGTTCTAATGCCATACATTATAGGATTTTCTGTGGTAGCATCTAATAAACGGGCGTTGCGCAAACAAAGCTATATTATTAAACACGAGAACGCGATTCGGACTACGGGCTACCAATTAAACGCGATTTCGGAGCGCGAGCGTAATTTAGGAATAACAAGCGACTATTGCAATAGTTGGATTATACCCATTTGAAACTGATGCCTTCACTCGGGTCCCGTTTCATGTTTGCGTTAAAGCTTCGAGCGAAAATAAAGCTGCATTTTCAACTTCCTCTTTGTAGGGTCGCAAGGTAACCAATAGGTAATCTTATTTATTTATTATTCATGTACTAAATTATTGTAGTTACAAAAACAGAAATGTGTAAACCTACACAGAAAAGCTTATTTCTGTGCGAAATTTCATCAAGATCCGTTCAGTGGCTATGGCGTGAAAATCCCTCTGTCCGTGACTAGTATTATATTATTATCGTACATAAATAGTTTAATCTCGGAGAATATGAAAGGATTCTCATGGAATTTAAAATATATCGAATCGAATCACAATGACTTCAGAGTAAAATGGACCTAAAATGGCTTATATTAAGGTTTGAGTTCGCCAATACATTCAGCATTCGAAAACAGTCAGCGCTCCAAACAGAAATGTTGTAAAATAAATATTCGAATTATTGAATTACGATTTTAAAATAAGAGTGAGTTCATTTTGCTCTGAAGTCATTTGTGATTCGATCAATAGTCTATCTATCTTCTTCTTCTATCTTCTATCTATAATATAATAAGACTGTAACAGATCCAATTCTGTACATTGAAGATATTTTGAAAATTTTTATTGGAGGGCACTATATAATCGATACTGAAGCCAAAACTGCAATTTTTTTCATTTTTGTCTGTCTGTCTGTCTGTCTGTATCTTGGCCGCGCATCACGCCGAAACTACTGAATGGATTCGAATGAAACTTGGTACGATTTGAGTATATACTCCGAGGTAGGACATAGGATACTTTTTATCCCGAAATTCAGCACGGTTCCCTTGGGAGAGGGGAAGAAAGTTACAACGTGTATTTAGCTGTAATTCATTAACGCGTTGTTCGATTTCACTCATTCTTTTTTTGTTAGAAAGGTAGTACTTTATATATTGTCCCGTAAATATTTCAAGGTCATAGGTTTTTAGTTCAGAAATTACAGACATTTATTGGGTTCATATAACTTGGGACCCGGATTTTTGAACGTACGGCTTATTTTAAACTGGTGTGCGTTTAAATTTATGTTTGTCGATCTATCTGTTTGTTCCATCTAATTTCCGAAACGGCTGGATCGATTTTGACGGAACTTTCAATGGCAGATAGGTGATGTTATAAGGTGTAACTTAGGCTACATTTAGTTTAGGTACATAAAAGAATTATGGGATCCGATCCGATCCTATATAAAACATATAAACACGCGAACGAAGTCGCGGGGGTCAGCTAGTATACTATAAAGTTTTGGAGCGCTCCAAACTGAGACTAATCACTCAGTATTGCATTGGCTCGGCGATCTTGCAATTCATGTGGCCGCGTTTTAATTTTCTACACTTGCTCGGCAAAGCGTTATGAAACCGGTTTCCTAAAGCCTCGGCAAGAGCCTGGATTAGAGCTTGAAAATTTTCAATTTAAAACGGAATGTGGCATAATCTGCGAGTGTAGGTGTAGGTGATAGGTACAGTCTTTGCAAAATCTTTGCTCTAACGTGGTATTTAACCAACACCGCGGTATTTAACAGCTCGAAAATTGCGAGTATCAAAATAAATATTAAAATAGGTATATACCTAGTTACCAGACCAGAGAAAATTTAGAAGTTATAAGTTACAAAATTTTGCCCCTCAAGCAGGGGCCGAATCCGGAGCCTGCCACTTATAAGACCAATTTATTTCTATTTTTTTATACTATGTATTTCTATGGGTGCAGACCTTGGCTTTTTAGTAGGTAAAGGTTTTCATAAGAAATCAAGTTACACCACAGAAATCTTAATAATATAAGGGACTAGAAAGGTGGTGTACGCGTGACCTTGTCGCCATGCTGACAATGCGGACGTCGCCAGTGCAACGATGTGTGAGGTAAGCGAATGATGCGTCGCATTTGCAACCTTACTTAACGCGCTAATCCTATGGCTTAATTCTGTCTGCACAGCATTGAAAATAAATGTGTTTGCATGATTTCGTAGAACTATGTTTGTGTATGCAGTAAGGCGGTGACAATGCGTTCTGTATAGTTTGAATGGTACGCAGCTAATGCCTTATATAATTAGGATTTCTGTGAGTTATACATTATTTTCATAGAAATAGTTAATCAATTTCCAACACGTGTTGATGAAGGTAAATGTCAGTGGCGCGGTATCAAGGCGACTCTAATCATAAAAACAAGGAAAAGGGTGAAAAACAATGGCTGTGAGTCGACGACATTTTTATTATTTGCTTTCAACGAAACTCCGCCCGCTCGTTTTACAACTTAACTGGCGTTAAGGAGACCTTGTAGGAATGAGCTGTAGACCCCCTATTCTCTAACTCGGTGACTGTTAAAAAATGAAAGCCACTCAGCTTATTTGACATATATTTTTATCAATTGAAGGTTCGAATTTAATTTTTATTTTTATTTCACATAGCAAAGAAAGAATATGTATTGAACTAGCTGTTGCCCGCAGTTACGTCCACATTCATATAAATCTCATAAAATTCCATCCTTTATTTAACCCACTTAGGGGTCGAATTTTAAAATTTCTTATTTAGTGAATTCCTACGTCGTAATAGCTATCTGCATGCCTTTCAACCTGATTCATCCAGTGGTTTGAGCTGTGCGTTGATAGTAGATAGTTGATAGTCAGTTAGTCAGTCACCTTTTCCTTTTATATATGTATGTAATACGATGGCTTTCATTTAGTTGTTTGATCACCAAGTTAGAGAATAATCTCCCCGATTGCAGTCCCTGATTGAGGAAGGGATACTTGCGACCGACGTTGCTCAACTCCACCAGCTCCTTTGACCTTCTTTTAACCACAGCCACACATGTAAGTGTTTTTGGCACGCGTGAATTCAGTAAACAGTGATGATTGCCGATCTACCCGATATACTTATGTCTGTGTCTGCACCACAGAAATCCTAATAATATGGCATTAGAACTGTTGTGTACCACTGCAAACTATACAGAACGCCTGTCGTCACCTTACTACATATACAAACTTAGTTCTACGCAATCATGCAAACATTTTACGGTCAATGCTGTGCAGACAGAATAAAGCCGTAGGGTTAGCTTGTTAAGGTTGCAAATGCGTTGCATCGTTCGCTTACCTCACACATCGTTGTATCTATTCGCTTACCTCACACATCGTTGCACTGGCAACGTCCGCGTCACGGCGCACGGCGACAAGGTCACGCGTACACAGAACTTCTAGTGCCTTATTATTAGGATTTCTGTGGTCTGGACTCCTGCATCACACCCGCGATACTTCACACAAGGAATACTTTTAAGGGTATGGGTTTCATACCCCCTCCAAGTTAGCTTGCTTCCATCTAACACTGGCCACTTTGGGACCACAACACAATTTTTTTTTAAATATTATTTTTAAATTTTGTTGTTTTTTAGCATGTTTTGACTTTTCTTAAATGGTCCTGAATAAAATTGTTTACTTTCTTTCTTTCCTTCTTTCACTGCATCGTCATTTACCTCCGTTGCAGTCAAATAGCCCACGTCAGGGAATGAAAAAAAAAACCTTCTAACCGCCTATTTATATTATTATGAAGGCGCGTATTTGCATAATTCGCTGTTTGCATTATGTTGCCGTGCCTATTCAAGGTTGCCGCAACAATCTTTTGTTTTCCAAGGCTCGATCGACATGCAGGCGAGGCGCATGCAACAATTCACCGTACACAAAGCACAAAGCACAAAGCACAAAGCGGGTGCAGTACGTAGCTCGCAAATGTGGAATTTGGACGCATTCCAATATTGTCTTTCCGTTATTATGAGCTGATGCCCGTGACTTCATCCGCGTATATTTACATTTTTAAAAATGGGCACTCTGATTTTCCGGGATAAAAAGTAGCCTATGTCCTTCTCCGAGGTCTAGTCTGTCTCTGTACCAAATCTCGTCAAAATCAGATCAGCGGCTGAGCGTGAAAGTGTTTTGTTATGTCTCAAATGGATTACGCAGCTTTTTCGAATAAAGCGCAACTACTGAAACGATTTGGCTGATATTTTGAATGGAGATAGATTACGCTCTGAATTAACACATAGGCTAGCTACATTTTATCCTGGAAAAAATCACAGTTCCCACGGAATTTTGAAAAAACGAAATCTACTGCTACAGCTATAGGTAGATTACTATAGCAAACCTCCTTGAAAGTAGGTAATAAAAGTTGGAAGAGGGAGCGGGAATGGGAACCGAAAATCCACGATTCCCTCAGGATTTGTGATAAACCGAAATTCACGCGGTCGAAGCCGCGGGCAGAAGCTAGTCCGAAATATAACACTTTTCTTAAAATTGATGTTCTAAGTTTTCTGATAGTTCTCTATACGTGACAGTTGCTCATACTGAGCGGATCCGAATTTCCGAACGCTCGCAGCCGCTCGTTCGTTTCCGTCGCCCGGTGACGTCGTAATGGCGGGCGGGCGTATGGCTCGCGGCAGGAAATGGCGCGATGACGGCGCTCCCGGAAACTCGCCCGCGAGACACTCGCGCGACGTGCTTTCCTGACCGTCCTGACCTGGCCATTTTGAAATTGGAAACATCTCTTTGCTCAATTATTTATTGAACGAGCGAAGACAGGTCTCCGAGCCTGACTTGGGAATCAGCACAATCCTTTTAGCAGTTGAAATAATATGTAAGAAATCGTAGGACCCGTGTGAATATCGGTTTTTCATAAATCCTGAGGGAATCGTGGATTTCCAGTTCCCGTTCCCGCTCCCTTTTCCAAACTTTATACCTAAATCCTAATAATCCTAATCCTTTCAAAATTTCAGCCAAATCGGTTCATTGATTGTGGCGTTATAGAGTAGCAAACATACACACATACATACACACTAGCTTTCGCCTTAATATTAGTGTGATTGTTATGGCTAAAAGATAGTGAATCAACATTGTCTCACTTCAACGACGCCATATTTAAAGGTTACGTATCCGTCAAAATATGTTGATGCAATCGGCCCCTATTCAAGGAAATGTTTCACAAGATGGGAGAAGCAAATAAGAGTGATGGTTAGCGTAAAGAATTCCCCGTTGAGCGGTGCCTTAATAGAAATTGTTGGAAACTGGATCGAGGCGGGAAAAATCGAGTGTCTGTGTGGAAAATTGAAAAATCGAGCACCAATCTAACACGGCGTGCAACGTGTTGAAACTGTATGGTTATTCCGAGCTTGTATACATCGCAAACTTTATAGTCTGATTTTTAATTCCGTGGAATTTTGACGTTTCTTAATGTTACCAGAAATAAAACAGTTCCCACAAAAGAGATAACGAAATTCAAAACTTATGTAAATAAAAAACTATTGCCGTATGTAGATATGACAAATGCCTGACAGATACTTCAGGTGTGGGGTAAAATCGAACTTCAGGTGTCAACCCTGTTTTTCATACAAATTACTCATTCTATTTTTAAATGATAACTGTCAGAATTCCACCGCATTAAAAATCAGACTATACTATAACTCGAATATCGAAAAACTGTAATATTAGAACAAAACAAACCCAAAGATTACCTCTTATTTTAAAGTCGTAATTCAGTACTTCGAATATTTATTTTACAAAATTTACGCTTGAGTTGCTAGCTGTAGACGAATGGCTGAATGTATTGACGAATTCAAACTTTAAAATAAGCCAGTTTAGGTTCATTTCACTCTGAAGTCATTGTGTTGAGATATTCAAATTTTAGTAAAGTTTTCGAGGTGTGCAAGCTCGGAATAACCATACTGGTTCAAACTAGTGTGCGGTGAATTTTGGCTGATTCATTGGATTGTGGAGGATTTGCCTGAGAATAACATATTGAGATGAATTTGAATTTCTTTAATTTTTGTCGAACTCTGGGCGAACTTTCGTCGTATGAGTTCTACTATTAGTCGAAAGTTTTGGGGTTTATTCCGAGCAGAGACAAGTTGGAAATTCGCATGCAATGCACTTTGCAATTGTGCAGTGTAGAGTCTACGTCTCCTGAGGATGCTCCGGTGTCGGAGTGAAACGATCGTCGAGTTTGTTTTGGTGGTGGATTTGTGTGGTGTTCCATGGTGGTGGTGCTTGGGATCCGCTTGGTTGCTTGTTTTTCCTGCATATTTAACAGCAGGACCTCTGACAAGGCATAGCACATGCTGCATTTTGTACATACAAAGACTGCTTTGCGGATTATAGCAAAATAATGTTGACTTTTCATCATAATATATTATGGATTTCCGCAAAGTAACGCCTGCTCTATTCATCATTTAAAAGCGCTGGTAAACTTAGCACCCGTTTTTCAAATTTGTATCTGTCCGTATGCCAGGTTTTTTCGAAATTGACAGGCACTTCATAGGATTTTGCATTGCATTAAGTATTGCGACCTAAATTATAGCTAGTAGAAAATACTAAAAGATATACTCAGAAGTACCTAACTAAAATAGACGGTGAGAGTAAAATTTCCAAAGATAAAAAAGACATTAGCGCGGGATCCGTCCGTTCGTTATCCGGGATCGTGGATCAGGAAACGGATCTCCTCATTACCGGGACAGGTCAAGCGGGCGAGAGATATCCGCACATTCAGATCTGGATTTAGATTTACATTTTTAGAGTCTTACATTCGGACTAACGAAGGCACCTACTGAACTTTGAGTATTCGAAACTGGAATATAAACTTTGAATTTTATGGCTAACTTGAGTTGCTTTAAAAAGCCGACCCGCGTGTAAGTTTTACTCACGTGAGTATAGTATAGGATCCCGCTATACAACGACCTTCATCGAGATGCTTATTTGATGAAATGTATTTTATATTTAATTTAATACGTCAATAAATATATTGCATATGGGTTGCCTAACAAATTTCAGTCCAGGATATGATTAATTAATACCTAATTGAAAAAAAAAAAAAAAAAAATTTTTTAAACATTTTCCGGTTTGATTATTGGACAAATTCATAACGAAATCATCTTTATTTTCATTTCATTTTAATTCAATAATCAGACCGGTGCAAAATGCTAGTATCGATTTACCTGTTTACACCTGGCTACCCGAGAGTTGTGACCGGAAAAGAATAAGCAACCTAACGTTTGCATATTCTATAGCATCATACTTTCGATTGGTATAGAATTTGTCTAAAATCAAACCGGTGAAATGTTAATTTTTTTATTTTATTTATTTATTAATTATCCTGGACTGAAATTTGTTAGGCAACCCATATGCAATATAATATTCTGTGCCAGTAGGTAGTTTACCAATAAAGGGCAGTTACACGTAAGGCAGTTACAGTACAGTAACAGTGTCAGTGTTACCACTGTACGTAGTTTAATCATAAGCCCGTGTTTAACACTAACCGTTTAATTTCTGTCAAAGTTAAAAAGAGCCCTGAATAATGCAACCCAAAGTGGCTTTTTTGATGGTTGAGCCGAACTGTAACTTTAACCTCAATTTAAATGCCTGGTGTAATCTTACCTGCAGGGCTAACATGCGACACACGAGAAAATTATCTCTACACTTTTTCTCGTCGAATACAATAGAATTTGACGAGAAAAAGTGTAGAGATAATTTTCTCGTGCGTCGCATGTTAGTACTTCTGGTATGGACAGATTTACCATAGAAAACGATTTCGATATAATGGTCGCCCATATTGTGTTCATGCTTTGAGAAACACTCTAGTGACGAATTTTTTGTTCTTCGCAAAGAATGAAACATATTTTTTGTGCGGTTATTTTTTCAAAACAAGTGTTTTGTTGTGATCGCGTGTCTCCGTTGTTTCTGCAATTTCGAAACCTTTTCATCTGACAAAATGGGAGTGCATTTCACATTTTGTCAGTGAACACAAGAAAAACAATAAATATTGGAACCCGTCCAAATTCCGACAGCCTATTGTTAGCGAGTTTCTGCTTCCTGTGCCATCTGTTTTGTTAAAATGTATTATTGCATCAACAAAAAGTTTTCCGATTTATATGGAATACTAGCTTCTGTCCGCGGCTTCGCCCGCGTGAATTTTGGTTTTTCACAAATCCCGAGGGAATCGTGGATTTCGGGTTCCCGTTGCCGCTCCCTTTTCCAACTTTTATACCTACTTTCAAGAAAGTTAGCTATAGTAATCTACCTATAGCTGTAGTTATATACTTCGGTGTTTTCAAAATCCGGTGGGAACTGTGGATTTATCCAGGATAAAAAGTAGCCTATGTGTTAAGTTAGGGCCTAATCTACCTATCTACATTCAAAATTTAAAATGTAGGTAACTAACTTAGAAGTATGTATAATATCATGGAAGCATACAGTATTTGTTAAGAAAAACATACAGTACTTAAACCACGCAAAATTAATTCAAGATTACAATGACATAACACATCAAGATATCAAGGACATAACAGCATTTTGAATTAATAATAATAATAATAATAATATTCTTTATTGAAAGTTAAAAACCCAATACAATTTAAAAATACAGTGTAAAATGATGGTATACTTAAATTATAAAAAAATACATTAAAAATATCAGTCAAAACATTAGTTTTAAAAATGTCGATAAAATTACTATGAATGGCTTTTTCCTTTTTTTTCATAGCATGCACTAAAATATAGTGGAAAATAAATAAAACATTATGGAAATGTGTCCGGCGGGCAGATTGATCCGGGGCCGTCCGGGATCGTCACTTAATTGGAAATTCAATTTCAGAAACGTCACATTATGTGCGGCGTGCACCCGGTTTTTGTTTTTCTTTTTTTCCAATTCCATTTAGGTACCTTATTTTTTTGTGAATATGGTGATTTTGAACTTTGGTTAATGTCATGTATTATTAACTTAAGTTCGAAATCAGTTTATTGAATTAGTTCTTTGTCAATGTTTCGTAATCGATGGATATTTAGTTCATCTAGTTATTAGTTCTTTGCTATGTATTACAGTAATTATGAAGGTTTTTGGACGGATATATTTTTTACCAAATAATGATCCAATATTTTCAATAATAATATGTTTAAAGATCTTGACTTCAATAGTAGTTACAATGGTTATTTTTTCAACCTTTACAATATTTGAAAACGCGAACGATTGGTCAACTACTGATTGATACATAAGGCCCCTATCCCACTGGCGTTTTGCGAGCGTTGGCGTCTCTCCAACGTCTGCACAGCGTTGTCGCGACGTTAACGTTGCGTTGACGTTGCGAAGTCGAAGCGTGAACGATTGCCATTATAGTAGGGGAGCCGAGGATGCTAAATGTGGATTTACTCGAGCGTCGTCGGGACCTAGTAGATTTTATAGATTAGTTGATAGGAAGAATAAAAGGTTTGATAGATTAGTTGATAGGAAGAATAAAAGGTTATATAAGGTTTTCCATTTCAGTGGTGGGGATAGCTTCTAGCTGCATGCTCTCATCTTCAATAGACGATTTTTATAACTTTGGCTTGTGAACATTGGCTGATTATATTTTTTTGTTATTTTTTATCATTTCCTTCAAAATAGAAAAAAATTCAACCACCCTCGAGATTCGAGAAGGTCAAGATGACGTTTTTTTTTGCAACTTTGTAACGCTCCCATTCTCGTACGTTACGTTCAAATAGTCTGATTTTCTAAATATACTTTTCTTAGCTCGTAATTAACCCACCGTATCTTAATCTGACGTTTTTGAGTATTTATGTCCATATTTTTTTTTATTTTGCGTGCGGCTCTATTTAAAAGGCTTATATATGGTAGAGGGTACTCAGCAGGATGCAAGATGCCTCGCCTCTCTTATCTTAATCTGACGCGTTCGAGTAAATCCAAAAATTCCCTCTTGGGCTCACCTACTATTGGACACGCGTTAACGCGTCAACGCGACGTTGTCGCTGCGCAGACGTTGGAGAAACGCCAACGCTCGCAAAACGCCAGTGGGATAGCGGCCTTAGTATTGTATCTTTTTTATTTTTCTTTTATTAGATATATTAAAGGTTTTTATCTAGAAAATTGTATTGACATTGTGTTATTTAATTTTTATTAGATACTTATCGATATAGATGAGATATTTATTTTCAATACAAATATGTTAAGCATATTTGTATTAAAACCAAATGTCTCGAATATAAATATTTTATTACGTGTATACGTACGAATACGAGTGTTGAATACACGAAAGATGTAAAAACATACCCTACCCACCTAGTTAGTACATTTCTAAGTGTTACTGTTTTGTCTAGTATGTTCTCTATTGTTTTTATAATACCTATTAAGTATTTTATGTGATTGTGATTCGTCTACAACTCGCTATTGTATCTGATTTAGTATTTAAGAGGAGTGCAGTGCTCAGACAAGCCGTCAAGCGCTTACGAGCACGAAGAACCCAACATTATGTATAAACCAACCTTGTTATTAAATTAAATAAATAAATAAATAATAATAAATAATTTCACCACTCTTTCTTCATCAGCTATTTACATCGCTAGTTCTCCTTATATTAGCTCAACCTTTCAATCATTTCAATAATCGCAATATTCTCAATTAAATTAAAAATATAATTTACAATTAATTTCCTAAATAGGCTCAATAACGCAACGGACGTCGGGCGTGAATCGAAAACCGAAAGGTTGTCGGTTCAAACCACACCCGCTACAACATTGCCGTACCCACCAAAAAAAAAAAAACTTAAAGAATTTACACTAGAACCACCTAGAACCATGTGATCTTGTAGAATTTCACGTATATTTTCGCTAACAATATTGAATTGTGTGTCAATGGTCTCGTTACGGCGGCCATATTGGTTTTAGAAGAGAAACTCAATTCCGCCGCGCGCACTGTATGCAAATCAAACCCAGTTTTAAATTCCAACTTTAATGTTGGGATGTTGTAAACTGTGCCTTGTTTGCATATTTTTATTTTAGTTTCCATTCGAGTCTGTGTTATGACTTATGAAGATAGATTACAAGACCAGTCCCTTCCCTCAGACTGTCCCGTCCACTGCTGGACATATGCTTTTTCACGGCGTGCAACCAATCACGGCCCTCCGCCTTCTTCATCCACCCGCCTTCTTGAGGTCATCGGTCCAGTGAGCTGATGGTCCTGATTAAGGTGAACTAATGTGAATAGAGATAAATTGTCTTGAGAAATATCAATCTTAGTCCCCAGTACTGTAACGACCCAATATTACATGCTAAATAATTATTTAAAGAATACGGGTTCGGAAGTGTTAAAAATTTTTTCTTTGAATTTTATCAAAAAGGGCTTAGTAATTGAGGGTACTAATGTGCTCTCGCATGAGATTATATAAATAATGATGAACTTTGATTCCCACCTTGTTCAGGTCAGGATGAAGAAGGAGAAGCAGAGTCTTATACTCGGTTGTCGTTTACTATGGGGAATCCCTTCAGAGTCGGTATTAGCGCTGTTTTGATGCCAAAAGTAACATAGGGGATGGGGCTCTCAGCGTCATGAGTGACGGAATTTTGAGATTGTATATGGAAGTCCTGTGGACGGCATTATATGAGACTAACAAATTATAATGGTGATGGCGATATATAAAATAAATTAATAATTAGTGCTAGTCTAATCTAACACTTTAGCGCTATTTATAGAGGAAAGCGCTAGCACTATAAAATGTTTTGTGAGCTTTTCTAATTATAGTGACTTGCGTTCATGTATCAATACTGGGGCGATACACTATCGTATGTTGCTGTTCAGAGGGGGGAGCCTTGGTGTCTAGGATGCCTTGTGTACCCTTTTCCTTAGGATAGCGACAGACGAATACATATACTAATTTTATATTAATGCTAACCTAATCTTACGCTTTGACGCTATTCATGAGAGGGAGCCTGGCGCATATGTGCTTGTGAACCTTTCTTGACATGGCGACTTGCGTTCATATAAATATCGAACTTGCTCTGACCTTCTCGGAGTTTATCACCACTCCGTGGTGATAGCACTGTTACTATTAATTAACATAATATCTTTGAACTGATCCTGCGCTCCACGCCGAGTGCTGTGCTATCATTCAATATAAATATTAATTCGAACTTGCTCTGACCTTCTCGGAGTTTATCACCACTCCGTGGTGATAGCACCTGTACTATTATTAACATAATATCTTTAAACTGACCACTGCGCTCCAAGCCGAGTGCAGTGCTAACATACAATATAAATATCGAACTTGCTCTGATCTTCTCGGAGTTTATCACCACTCCGTGGTGATAGCACCTGTACTATTATTAACATAATATCTTTAAACTGACCACTGCGCTCCAATCCGAGTGCAGTGCTAACATACAATATAAATATCGAACTTGCTCTGATCTTCTCGGAGTTTATCACCACTCCGTGGTGATAGCACCTGTACTATTATTAACATAATATCTTTAAACTGACCACTGCGCTTCAATCCGAGTGCAGTGCTAACATACACTATAAATATTGAACTTGCTCTGATCTTCTCGGAGCTTATCACCACTCCGTGGTGATAGCACATGTATTATTATTAACATAATATCTTTGAATTGACTACTGCGCTCCACGCGAGTGCTGTGCTAATATAATATATTAATTCGAACTTGCTCCGATATTCTCTCGGACTTTATCACCACTTCGTGGTGATAGCACATGTACTATTATTAACATACTTTCGACCTATATTATAAGGTTGAGTTAGACCTGTGGAATATTTATCGCTGCGCAGTCTTGCTCGGCCTTGACGTCTGACGTCCAGTTAGATGTTAGGTTGGGGTTCAGACCGGTGATAACGCTGGTGTCGCGCTCTGCCTTGACGTCTGACATTCAGTTAGATGTTGGGTTGGGTTTCGGCCGGCGAACACAGCGAGTCTTGCTCTTTCATTACAAATGATAGCTGCATTAGCGAGTGGTCTGATCGATGCACGTTCAGGGTGTTATACGCTTGGGGCGTGAGTTGATGGGGATTGCTTGAGGATGTGGTTGGATGTTGTGTTGAGTTCTAAGACCTGTGTAAATGGTACCTAGTACTATTTTACCACAGTGAGTCTTTCTCTTCCTTGACTGACAAATACCACCAATAATTAATGCAATGGATTTCCTCCTTTACTAAGGACATATAACTGATATACCTCAGTAAGCTTTGCCTCGAGCTTGCTTCCATAATAATAATAACAAACCTACATCATACGTACTGCAGCGAACCTCGCTCTTCACTAATGACTTAACAACCATAGTGGAACTTAAACACTCTAAACAAAGGTCTTAAGTGGTGCACACCACTATAAAAAAGTCTTGTGGAGACAACCACGGTTAAAAAACAACTCTTTGGGATGATGCCTGGGTGTGAGGGGGGGGGGCCCAATGGTTTGCTGGTATGTCTAGTATTTCATGCAACCATACTATAAAATATATAAGGAGCGAAATAACAATAATAAATTAATACTAAAACTAACTCTGTATGCGATACTAGAGTACCACAAAAGGTAGGGGCTCATCGTTGTTGGCGTGACGGGAGCTAACAACCTTCATCCATATTTTTTATTGCGAAAAGTATGAATGAAGCCTTGATGAACTTCTTTCTCTTTAGGGAAAGAAGTTTATCTTCATTTGAACTAAAAGTGTGTCATCCCACTATAGATTAATAACTAACCAAGTCACTATTAACCATAGCTTGACCGCTAATATATTTTATAATAAAACTAAGCAGGAACCGACACTTCAATACACGAACTAGATTAAATCGTCTAAGTCAATTGAACTCATTACTTCTGACGCTCTAAAAGTTCTTGGGTTTATACGGACACAACATTATAAAGGGTTCTACCACTATCGTTCACGTGCCACTTTAAAGAAATTATTTAAAAACATAATCTTTAGAAAGATCTATAGGAATTTAAAGGGTATAGATTTTCATAAGGTCGTTAGTTCAGTTACAGTACCTTGGGTGCGGCACCTTAAATCGGCACATGTATAAGTTTATTTTATACTAGCTGACCCCCGCGACTTCGTTCGCGTGGATATAGGTTTTTCTATAGGATTGGATCGGATCCCATAATTATTTTATGTACTTAAACTAAATGTAGCCTAAGTTACTCCTTATAACAACACCTATCTGCCATTGAAAGTTCCGTTAAAATCGATCCAGCCGTTTCTGAGATTAGTTGAAACAAATAGACAGACCGACAAACATAAATTTAAACGCACGCCAGTTTAAAATAAGCCGTTTAAAATAAGATCCGGATACCATGTTATTTGAACCCAATAAATGTCTGTCATTTCTGAATTAACAAACCTATGACCTTGAAATATTTACCGGACAATATATAAAATACTACCTTTCTAACAAAAAAAGAATGAGTGAAATCGAACAACGCGTTAATGAATTACAGCTAAATACACGTTTTAACTTTCATCCCCTCTCCCTAGGGAACCGTGGTGAATTTCGGGATATAAAGTATCCTATGTCCTACCTCGGAGTATAAACTCAAATCATACCAAGTTTCATTCGAATCCATTCAGTAGTTTCGGCGTGATGCGCGGCCAAGATACAGACAGACAGACAGACAGACAGACAGACAGACAGACAGACAAAAATGAAACAAATTGCAGTTTTGGCTTCAGTATCGATTATAGAGTGCCCTCCAATAAAAAATTTCAAAATATCTTCAGTGTACAGAATTGGATCTGTTACAGTTTTATTATATTATAGATTCACCAACGGTTAGTTGATCAACAACGCTGGACCGCCCAGCGTTGGTGTCCTCTTATCCACGTCGTACCCTGTCCTCTATAACTTGTATTAATAGAGGACAGGGTACGACGTGCTGTCCTCTTAACACAACACAACATCTCTTTAACACAAGTTAATAGAGGAGAATACCTCGTACTCACTTCTAACACGAACTCATGCTTAATTTGGAGGGGAAAACAGAATATAAGCCATATGGTTAATGTTCTTTAAAAAACAACCCAAATAAAAAGAAACCATCAAAGTAAACGTGAATTATCAAACACAAAACGTTTGTTCTGGAAACCGAAACGGATGAATTAAAATCACTCAAGCGCCCCGTAATCAACAAAAGAATGCTCAGGGTGCGGTGGTAGGGGGAGCAAGGGGGAGGTAATTGGATTAAAAATGTTGGTCTTAAATAGAATTACATTAAAATCAAGGGAAAATCATAGCAGTAATTACTAAAAATTCTGTTAAATAAACATTGATGAATTAAGATTTACCTTAATTATTTTTAACTGACTTTCAAAACAAAGCAATTTTGACACGTATTCTTTCGTATAAATATAGCGATTTCTCCGGCTCACCTAAATTGTGATGATTAGGAACTGTCGATGGTGAATTGATATTGCAGGTACCAAGCGTAAAATTCATCATTGAACTCCAGCAGGGCTATTCTGTAAAGCCATTTTCGAATTATAGAGAGTGAATTCGAGATGAGTTTGCTAATTTGTACTCTGTAAAACTCGATAGTACAGGTCTTCTCACTTAAACTCACTTCACTTCGCAAGTGCGTAGCAGATGTTTACAGAATATCCAACCAAGGTGAAGTGAGTTTGCTTTCGAAGCGAGTTATCTCACTTGAGTGAGCTTCGAGATGGTATTTTAGAGAATAGCCCTACAGATCTCAACTTCTCAATTATGATGGTGGAAATTCTTGTACTCCTAAGCCGTTATTATTTAGGAACTGTGAATTGATATAAACTAAAAGGTTTAAATACTTAATGCTTACATAGTCTGATCTATGATTAGCAGACAATGGAATTAAACTGCAGCGATTTTTTTATCGAGTATTGAAGCTATCTTCTAATCAGTCTTTGGTATTAATCGTCTATTAGATTAAGTAAGATTGTGTGGAGATAGTGCAACACTGTTGGATCCAAGGTCTGAGATCTATAGAGTGTACTTACTTGAGATAGAGATAAAACGGGGCATAAATATGTCGCTGACATAAAATATATGTATATCTCTCTCTAAATATCTCTAACTCTGTCTCAAGAAGTAGAGTCACAGTTTACACTCTATAGATCTCAGCCTAGGAGTCTTTTATTAAGATTAATGTATGGAAAGTCACCAAACAAAGACTAGTGATCTGCCTTTGCCCATAGCCGAATTGATAATTGGAAGACTTATAACTGAAATTGATAATAAGTTTTCAAAATGGTGGAAATAAGTCTAAAGATTCAGAGAGAGTAATATGAGAAATTTAATGCAAGACATAAAACCATAGAGCTGCATCCAATTAGTCGCATTAGAGTAACTGAGTGTTGTCACGACCGCGGCTCCAACTTGCTCCTTGCACAAATATAACTTGCACGTAACTCGGCTTGCGAGTTCTAAGAGCACTTTAATATAAAAGGAGATGTGAGAGCTCTAACGTTGGTCCCGCTTGTCGGAAGTGAATATTAAAAGGCAGTTGGAAAGCGCCTTCTTTGTTTACAATTGCGAAGAGAACTGACAAATTATTAGTAATTATTAATGAAGCTTTTTACGGATGGGGACTCAAATAGAAATTTTATTATCAATAGTAAAAACTTATTTAAGGCAAGCTTATAATATTTTTTTTTAATCTATACTAATAAATAAAATTGAAGTGTCTGTCTGTAATATCGAAATAACTACCTCATATTAAGCTCATATGGTTATTTGAATGGTACCATAACCGAATCACACGTTTTTAAATTTTTTGTCTGTCTGTCTGTCTGTCTGTCTGTCTGTCTGTCTGTTTGAACGGGCTAATCTTCGGAACGGCTGAACCGATTTTGACGGGACTTTCACATACAAGTAGAGAATTAACCAGGGAGTAACATAGGCTACTTTTTTAACCGACTTTCAAAAAAGGAGGAGTTGTGTTTTTCTACCTATATACACCGATATCTCCGAGATTTCTGAACCGATTTGCGTAATTTTTTTTTAATCGATAGAAAAACATTGCGACACTGTCCTACAAAAAACTTGGATTCCAACTCTTCAATCCTGATGCTGTAGGGGAACTGATCCCCAAAACTAATGGGATTTAGGAACTGTCGGTTATTTAAATTGATATTGGGGGTAAAAATTAAAGACTTTAACGTTGAATGAACTCGAGTTGGTACATATTGAACTCCTCAACCCTGATGCTGTAAGGAATTGCATTCCGAAATCGTGGGGATCCCACGGAATTTTTCTGTTTTGGTGACGGGTTACTACAGATAGGCTACTTTTTGTACTGGAAAATCAAAAGTTCCCACGGGATTTTCAAAAACCTAAATCCACACGGGCGAAGCCGTGGGCATCATCTAGTATATAATATTTTTATTTAATACATGTTCAAATAAATGGTAAATGGTGTTCTAAATCATCCCTACATAATATTATAAATCAAAGTGCCCCGCCGCGTCTATCTGTCTGTCAGTTCGCGATAAACTCTAAAACTACTGAACGGATTTTCATGCGGTTTTCACCAATAGACAGTGTGATTCATGAAGAAGGTTTAAGTGTATAATTTGTTGTAGTTTTATGTAAATTGGTTGAAATATGAAGAGAATTGTTGAAAGCGTCGGAAAAATATCAAGCTCCTTGCGAGCTTTCATGGAAAACGCTGCCCTTGCCCTTTGAGATATAACAAAACAATATAATATGATAGGATAGATGGAATAGATGGGATAGTTGCGGGTAATGACTACCGGTGCGAAGCCGGGACGGGTTGCTAGTAACGTAATAAACTACCCCAAACTCGACTATCATTACTCGTACTTATCGATTTTACATTAGAATGGCTGAATAGGTCTATATCCATAAATAATAATCTAAATTTAAATCAAAAATGTATTTTTTTTTCATAAATGACTTTCGTGAACCTAAGATCTTTATCGCAAGCTAGTTATTTAACTAGTTTTCTAAAGACTTTTATAACTTTTTCCAAGGCTATGGACATCTATTTTAATCAGTACTTTTAAACTGTATTCTAAATGAGTAAAGTACATTAAAAGTACCTACTAACTTGGTAAGGTGCTGAGAATATGCAATTTTAAGGTTTTACTCCAAAATTCCGATACTAGTCGGCGGCCCTAATTTTCTTATGGGATGGAATTTTCGCACCAGAAATATACCTACACAGCGTTAGAAGACTATTAAGAGGATCTGAAACGAGTCATTGGATACAAAAGGCCCAAGATCATGTTCTGTAGCGACCCTTGCAAGTGACCAGCAGTGGATATCTTATCAGTTGGTACGACGATGTAAATTACTACGGAAAATTATCCTTGTGAAGGTGGCTATAAAACTGCCGGCGTAATACACCTAGGTATATCAATGTTTACAGTAAGTTTGGAAACTATAAAGTAATATCCAATTAGTCGTCAAGAAACTTGGGCTTGTAGCAAGCGCTGCGTTGAAGTTGGTCTTATATAAATTGCAACAGTTGTATCTCAAGAAAACCCTTGTAATACCTAGTAGTAGTATTAAAGTTATTAAAGATTTGCTTTGTGGTAGGATTCTACCCCGAATCCGCCTGGCTAGCGACCACACTTCAGCCGTAATCTGCCGCAAAGCATCCGATGTGTTCCGGCAGCGAGCGCAAGAGCCAGTTCCCATCTTCAGAAGCCGGCAACGCAGTAGTGGTTCCTCAGATGCTGCTAATGTTCATGGGCGGCGGTATTCACTAACATCAGGTGACCCGCTTGCTCGGTTGCCCGCTATACCTATAAAAACGATTGTTTTAATTGATTCCACCTTCCCTCTTTTCCTTTCACCTTGCGTCACAATAACAAAAGTCCACACCACCTGGATACTTTCACACACACCTACTAATTTGGTCATAATTATGATCGAAATAACTTTATTATGATCCTTTATAATTATTATTTGCATAGTCGTATTATTTCAATCGACAGACGTCTACCGCTGGACATTGGTCTCTTGTAAATATCGCCACAGAACACGACCCTTGTGTCATATTATGTATCTAGCGGCAGCAACTCGATTGAGATCGTTCAACCACCTAGTAAAAAGCTGTGATAGCTTAGTGGTTAGGACGACCGACTTCTAATCGGAGGTCGTGGGTTCGATCCCGGGCACGCACCTCTAACTTTTCGGAGTTATGTGCGTTTTAAGTATTTAAATATCACTTGCTTTAACGGTGAAGGAAAACATCGTGAGGAAACCTGCACGCCTGAGAGTTCTCCATAACGTTCTCAAAGGTGTGTGAAGTCTGCCAATCTGCTTGGCCAGCGTGGTAGACTATGGCCAAAACCCTTCTCACACTGAGAGGAGACCCGTGCTCTGTAGTGAGCCGGTAATGGGTTGATAATGATGATGAATGATGAAACACCTAGTGGGTTGCTTTTTCCTGATGGAAAATCGCTTTTAGAGCACCTTGGGACCCCATTGTCTATGTGTTCTTCGAGTTATGTACCCCAGCTGTTTCCAATGGAGATTTACAACTAGTTAAGCTATGTTGGTATCTGGTTCTACGGATCTTTTCACTTCTGATGATCATATTTTGATCTCGTTAATGTGATCAACATGATATAATACATTCTTTTATAATTAAGAACATATAAGTATATGTGTATATATCTTCTTTTTTAATTGCCTCTTTACTTTTATTTCTTTAACGAACAGCATTGTTATTGCTTTTCATATGGAATAATAGGTCAAAGTGTTTGTGTGTATATAGGACTTTACATTACACATATAAGTACATTATACATACTACATAGGTACCTATTTTAATCACTACAAGTATGGAGGGCGTGGGAGTTGCAGCTAAGTCGTTAGCAAATTATACGAAACTTGCGGCAAACTTGGGGCCATTAATCAATTTCGCTTCTTTCAGGTGTCGGCCAACTTGAAAGACGATTAAAACTGCATAAAGCAAACTTTATAGCACCTCCTTCAATTACTTGGGAAGGAATTATAAATGGATAACGGTTTATATTATAGCCATTGTTTACTAATTTAAAGAACATAGTTAATCAAGCATTGATATTCCGGTTCAAATTCCTAAATTTAGGGCCTGTTTCACCAACTTCTAATAAGTGTCGGATAGCCTAAACGTAAGTGTTGTCACTTTTTATTTATCATCATCTATCATCATATCATGTGTGTCATCCCGTTTTAGGGTTCCGTAGTAAACAAGGAACCCTTATAATTTCGCCATGTCCGTCCGTCTGTCCGTCCTCAGTTAATCTCAGAGACTATTATTGCTAGAAATCTGTAATTTGGCATGGGTATAAATACTAATCACGCCGACAAAGTGGTGAAGTAAATTTTCATAAATATTTTTTTTTAGGGTAGCTCGCCTACATTTAAAGTGGGGATGAATATTTTTTTCTCGTCTACCCCATAGTTTGGGGTATCGTTGAATAGGTCTTTTAAAAATACTGTGGGTGTGGCAACATCATTTTTCGATTTCTAGATCCGTTTGTAAAATATGATGTTTTAAAGTGCTAATTTTTATTAGAGTAAAGTGTCCCCCCCTCTATCAGCCAAATGGCAGTATATAGGAACTTGAAAAAATTCACAGCAGTAGTATATATAATCAATTTTAAAGAAAAACTATCATGGCTAAGTGGGGTTCACAGGTTAAGGAGTTATATCTGTTTTTAGAGGATTGTGACTACGGAATCCTACACTGCGCGTGGCCCGCCACGCACTTGGCCGGTTTTATTTCAATTCCCGTTCAAAATAACCATTATTGTGGCAATGTTTAGACCTATCTGTAGATATACAAAAATATTTATCAATGATCTGTACGTAATACAGATTTTATTGCATGTTTTGAGTTCAAGATCTTTATTCAGGAAGACTTTTAGTATGATCGTTGAAACAATGGTTGTGTTTGTTTGGTATGCTAAAGTTTAACATGCTATTGGTGTGACACCAATTGGATGTATTCGTCATGCAATAAAATGACACTAACACGATTGGGCTATAAAAACAAAGCTCCTACGACATACATTCCGAATGATTACTTTCTGAGATGAAACGTCTTCAACACGTCGACAGAAACTTCTAGATTATTGACAGTAAATCGGCTGGACAGCGTTCGATGAGCCTTCGAGATTTTGTCTCATCTGAAATAACTCAGGATCTGAAGACGAAATTCTTCAAACAGTGCGTGTCGCCAGTGATGACCACAGATTAATGATTAGTATCTACGATAGTGATAACTGATGACTTATGATCACTCAGGGTAGGTAGCTTCACAACACAGAATATAAGTTAATCGCTATCCAAAACTTAGCGCTAGTATTATACTACCTAAACACAATCCAATACCAAAGTCATTTGTCTTATACTTGTACTTAGTATTGTGGTGGTTTAGTATTTAGTATTTCTCAAACCGGCAATGTATGGCGTGCAAAACGCGGCGGCAACTTCAGGTATTTACCGAACGTATCATGACCTCTACCGTCAGATGATTGCCATTACATTGCGAACTTTTAAAAATAGAGGAAATATTTTACTTTTTGTTTTTTGGCGATTTTTTTTGTTGTGCCTTGTCAGTAATCATCAGTACTATTGCCTGTCTTATTTTACGAGAGCGACGGATGTATGAGGAAATTCGTAGGAGAAGCAGACTTATTTGTTTTATCAGATCACTAGCAGATGCCCGCGACTTCATCCGCGTGGATTTAGGTTTTTTTAAAATCCCTTGGGAAAGTTTTTCCAGGGTAAAAAGTAGCCTATGTGTTTATCCAGGATATAATCTATCTCCGTTTCAGAATTCAGCCAAATCGGTTCAGTAGTTTTTGCGTGAAACCGTAACAAACATAAGACACTTTCGCCTTTATAATATTACTGTGATTTTCATCAATTAGTATCCAGTATCATCATGTATCCGATTTTTCTATCAGTCTCTTGAAGGTATCTAGTTTTAACCCCCGACGCAAAAACGACGGGGTGTTATAAGTTTGACGCGTCTCTGTGTGTGTGTATGTGTGTGTGTGTGTATGTGTCTATCTGTTCCCCTGTAGCGCTCCAACGGGTGGACCGATTTGAATGCGGTTTTTTTTGTTTGAAGGGTGAATTAATCAAGAGTGTTATAAGCTATAATATGTTTGATGAAAATCGATCCAAGATGGCCGCCGCTACAAAATGGCGGATTACATATTTTATCACAACGCCCTCAATATAGGTATCAAATCAAATGAAAGGGCTTGACTAGTAGAATAGCACTATGCAAATCCAAGATGGCCGCCACTACAAAATGGCGAATGACGGGGTTTTTTAAATTATTAATTTATACTTGTTGTTTCAGACAAAGCGCCCTCGGAAGCGACTTTCCGCGGCGCGGAATTCCTCTCATACGACCTGACGCAGACCGGGGGAGAGCCCATCGTCAGCACCCAGGACGCCATCTCACTCTACTTCAAGACACGCCAGCCGAACGGCCTGCTGTTTTATACTGGTTTGTGGTCCAATCTCTTTTGTTCATTAACGGACTTCAAAAAAGGAGGTTATCAACATTATTTTATCATGATCATTATTAAGGTTCAATAGCATGTATGTAATAATAGATGATGCCCGCTACTTTGTCCGCGTGGATTGAGGTTTCCTGTGGGAACTCTTTCATTTTTCGGCATAAAATGTAGCCTATGTATTAAATCAAATTGTAAGCTATCTCCATTCCAAATTTCGGCTAAATCCGGTCAGTAGATTTTGCGTGAAAGAGTGACAAACATACAAACTTTCGCCTTTACTTATGGCAACTGCAAAATATTCACATAACAAGATAATCTATAAGGGCTTCCAAACAAACACGTTGTTTTAGTTTTTAACCCCCGACGAAAAAACGACGGGGTGTTATAAGTTTGACGTGTCTGTGTGTGTGTGTGTATGTGTGTGTGTCTGTCTGTTCACCTGTGGCGCTCAAACGGGTGAACCGATTTGAATGCGGTATTTTCGTTTGAAAGGTGAATTAGTCGAGTGTTGTTAGCTATGTTTAATGAAAATCGGACCAAGATGGCCGCCGCTACAAAATGGCGGATTACATATTTTATCACAACGCCCTCAATATGGGTATCAAATGAAAGGGCTTGACTAGTAGAATAGCACTATGCAAATCCAAGATGGCTGCCGCCTGCCACCACAAAATGGCGAATGTCGGGGGTTTGTTAAATTTTCAATTTATACTTGTAAGTTCTCGTAAGTAATTAACACTATCACTTACCTCACTTCTATAAATATGTAAATATTGACGTTCAAAAAGTTTTCAAGCACCAATTTTAATTAACAACATTATTTTTTTGTTAGCTTACATTTAGTAATGTAAGTTTCATCAGAATAGGTTCATTAGTTTTCAAGATATGGACTGTAAAGTATGTGGTGAAGTCGGTTTAATTTTCAATCTTTTAGTTCACCACTTGTCTTAATTTCTTTATAGTAAGAACAAAGGGGTATCAAGGGCGTCGCCAGCCGATGTCCAAGGGGGGGGGGGGGGGCAAGTTGATGATATATATGATGATGATAGTATGGGAAAAGTACAAAGTATTGTTGGTACAGTCCAGAGCTTTTGAAGCTGGTTACGAGCTCTTAATTTATTTTCGAATTAGAATTTTTCACTGACTTCGTTTCCATTTGCGCCAGGTTTAATTTAGATTAGAATGCAAAATCTGTGTGCAAAATATAGCATATCTATATTTTTTCAAATCTCTAGGGGGGGCAGCTGCCCCCCCCCCTGCCCCTACCTGGCGACGCCCTTGAGGGGTATTTATCAGCAAAGCTTCCTGTAGTTGAAAAAGCAAAACAATTTGAATACGGATATTATATAATCGTGTCTCGTATAGCTTGTTGTTTGCTAGCTTCTGTGAATTCATGACTTTGTATAATCCTGTATAACTTTGAACAATAAAACAAAATTTTTATGCTTTAAAAAATGCAGACTACTCTCTCATTTTTTGTTTGAAACTCTACACTAATTTCCACTTGAAGAAATACGCACATAGAATTGAATTGAATCACAGGCGTTATATTTTCGAAAATATATGTGTGTATGTGAGTATGTTTGTTACTCTTTAACGCCGCAACTACTGAACCGATTTGGCTGAAATTTAGAATGGAGATATAGATATGGCGATAAATACTCTGGATTAACAGACAGGCTATTTTTTATCCTGAAAATCCACAGTTCCCGGGGATTTCGAGTTAGCCTATGTGTTAAGTCAGGGCATAAACTCCATTCAAAATTTCAGCCAAATCGGTTCAGTAGTTGCGGCGTTAAAGAGTAACAAACACACACATACACACACACACACACACATACACAAACTTTCGATTTTATAATATTAGTGTGATTAGTAGTAGGGAATAGGGATAGGGATTCTGCGTTAAATTCATCAAGGCGCAAAGACAATTTAAAAATAGATCGCATATGTCATCAAAGCGCAAAGACAATTTAAAAAAAATAGATCACACATGTCATCAAAGTGCAAAGACAATTTAAACATAGATCCCACATGTCATCAAAGCGCAAAGACAGTTTAAAAATAGATCGCACATGTCATCAAAGCGCAAAGACAATTTAAAAATAGATCGCATACGTCCAGGTCACGAAGCGGACTACCTGAACCTAGCGGTCCGAGACGGGGGCCTGTCGCTCACCATGGGGCTCGGGAACGGGAAGCAGGAAATGCACATCAAGCCGTCGAAGACCCGCTTCGACGACCACCAGTGGCACAAACTCACCGTGCGCCGAAGAATTCAAGAGGTAAGGCTTCAAAAAAAGATCTATTAAAAGCTCTCTTTCTATAAGTACATCTTTAAAGATTAAGGGCCTGTTTCACCACCTTCTGATAACTATCGAATAGCTATCTACAACTTTTGTCTTTGTCAATTGACTGAAAAAACTTACGTTTAGGCTATCCGACACTTATCAGAAGGTGGTAAAACAGGCCGTAAAAGTAACATCTGATGTTTTCTATTCTCTTTAAATCTATACTAATATAATAAAGCGGAAGAGTTTGTTTGTTTGAATGCGCTAATCTCAGGAACTACTGGACCGATTTCAAAAATTCTTTCACCGTTGGATATGTACGTGATCCCTGAGTGCTATAGGCTATATATGTACCACGGGCGAAGCCGGGGCGGACCGCTAGTATATAATATTGGAAAAGGATCTTTTGAATAAATTATTAAGACCTTTTCAAAAATATTTATATTTATTTGTCCTGCGCAGTGCCTATTTCGATAGTTTCATCTCACAAATGTTATTTAAAAAATTCCAAAACTAAAATAAACTCAACAATAGTTCTCTTACTCAAACTACTTATTTTAAATGGACAGGTAAATATTTATGGTCTTGGTTATTTTTAAAGAAACTTGAGCTTTCGAAAAATTTAGATCCAACTTTAAATCGCTCCAGACATCCGGATTTAGTAGGCATATTTTAAAATTTACGCTGAACAGAAATAAAGATTGATCGAGTTGGTGTTTATTTACGTGCGAGTTATTCGGAGCTGGCTAGATTGTAGGAATCTGAATTTTTTAGAATGCTTCGACTTAGTTGCAGCCCTGATGGGATATCTTGAGGCTTGGTTAAAAGGAAATTTTAAAGTGCAGTTTTATAGCCGCTACTGGTTAGTTACTTGAGTAAAACCGATACTTAGTCAATTACGTTTTCTTTAATCTATGACCTAGTCTAATTTTTTTTATTCAAAAGCTAAAGCTTGCTTGAGAATTATAACGAACAGTAAAAATAGAACTCAAATATTATCTTTAAAAATTACGCAGTTTTAACCCTCTATTGCATGAATTATGAAGGAGATTGAATAAAAAATTTTTAATAGTGAAAACATCTTTTATTTGGCCTTACTAAGCAGTCTTAATCAGCAAAATAAAAAAAAGTTATTTATTTTAGAAATTGCTATACGAAGCCATATATGGCTTCATATGCATTCTAATAAAATCATTTAAGATCCATATTTGGCTTCGTATGCATTTAGTGAAAAACAAAATTATGCATTATAAAAATTTGTGAAGCAGTTACTTTTGTCATTGTAGCATAAATAAACTTGACATTTTTCACACTTTCTGAATGAACAGAATTTCGTACAATCCTGGTATATTTGACGATTTTTTGCCTTAGGAAAATGAGCCAAGTTATCACAACGAACAGTATCTAAAGGCAGATCTTGATGCCTAGTTGGCGCTTTTCTTGCTTTTTTACAAGGTATTGGTGAATCAGGTAAGCTGGATGGAGTGTCAATTCAGCTTGAGGTTGGTGTTCCCATAATGCTATATGGACGGCCACGTTTTCTGACAGTAACTTCTGGTGGAGTATTGAATTGGCTTGATAGTGTATCGGCTCGACTTGCGGACGGTGTTCCGAGAATACTAGCAGGACGACCACGTTTTCTAGCCATAGTCAAATGGAATATTCAAACCCTACATAGTATAAAATAGCCCAATAGCACCATAAAAGCAAGCAGGATCCATTTCTGCAAATAAAACCAAGCAAGCGTGAATGCATACGAAGCCATATTTGATCGAAAGTACTTTGACGGGAATGCATACGAAGCCAAATATGGCAAATAAAAAAATAGGCTCAAAAATGAAGAAAAAAAAGAAAAATCACAACAAACGCAACAAACCCACATTCTTAGATATTCAGAGAGCAAATATAAAAAATATCAGATTTTTCACTTACCATTTTAAATATTTTTTCAAGTGATGAAATTTATACAAAGTTTAATCACACCACACGCGTCAAACAGTCTCCACATAACATCAAATAGATAGACAGTTGACTCTTACCATATGCAGCAAAAAATGCGAATCGTTACAGGAAGCCTTGCTTAATAAGATTTTATATTTGGTTATTAAAAAATAATATTTCTCTAAACTAAAAATCTAATTTAAAAATTTGGAATCCATATTTGGATTGCTATGCGGTAAAGGGTTAAGATTTCTCGTTGGACAAGGAATGTAGTATCAAATTATGACGTCACAAGCTAGCAACTTCATAGTAATTCCATACAGACGTATTCATCTGCGTAGCGAGAAGCAGGCAGTGATAAAATTTCAAAATCTCTGCTATTTATTGACCAATTTTAATTATTTTTTCAACCGTCGCTTTCTGTATAAATTTTAACTTTTCTGTAAAAAACGCTTTCTGTAAAAACATTTTGTAAAGTGTTTATCTATTTTCAAATATTACCCAATTTTCAGTTCACCTTCTCAATCCTTGGAGTTATGACTCTGGTTCTCCTCTATATTTGATCTCTCGTAAATCATAGCATTAGCATCGTGTTAGCATAGCTCATAGAGTACAGAAACCTTTAGTACCCAGCGCGTAATTTCCCACTACCCTTCAGCTATTCAAATTCTCGGTAAAAGCTCAATTTGTACACTATCGTAATGAAACAGAGGGTTCCCGGAAAGTCATTTGTGCAGCACTTGAATATTAGATTTTACTCGGTACTAGGTACTATTACTTTAGTTACTGCATTTTTTATCTATTTACGTTGAAAGACATTAACACAGTTTCAATTTTATAAATTCTTATCTCATCTCTATCAAATTGCCTCTACTGGAAATCAAACTCGGGACCTCCTACTTGTAAGATACAACGCTCACCACCACTGCGCCATGGAGGTGATTAAAAATTACTTGCAGCAGTCTAGCAGATTCGACTGCGGGTTACGAGGTCCTGGGTTTGATTCCCGGGTCGGATTAAAAATTGTTACGTATTGGGTTTATCTGTCGAAAAATTCTTAGTGCCAGCCCGGAGTTGGTAGTTTTCAGTGTTTCACAGTGGTATTGTCACTATAGTATTACTGTGACAACCGTAGTTAAAAGCCGTCAACGCAGCCACATTGAAGCTCTTCTCAGACCAGGGCGCGTTTGGAACCCTCATAGTTTTAGTTTTAAGTTTCCGTAGTAATTATCACCATTACATCACTTTCATGTACTTTATATATTGACGTTCAAAAAGTGTATGTACAGTGTACCTACTTTGAATAAATGAGTTTTGAATTGAATTGAATTGAATTGAAGCAGAGTGGTCGGTCTAAGCTCTAAGTCCCTCTTTTTTACACGACAGGGGGCCTGTGCCCAGCAGTAGGATGTTATTTGAATTTTATTTATTGTTCGGACTTTAACAAAATACTTTTTGACGACCTCCCTAGCGCAGTGGTAAGCGCTGTGGTCTTATAAGTGGGAGGTCCCGGGTTCGATTCCCGGCAGGGGCAATTTGGGATTTTAAAATTTTAAATTTGTCTCTGGTCTGGTCCGGTGGGAGGCTTCAGCCGTGGCTGGTTATCACCGTTATCATATATAGAAGCTGCCAAGCGATTTAGCGTTCTGGTACGATGCCGTGTAGAAACCGATCAGGGGTATGCTTATACCTCTTCCAAGTTAGCCCGCTTCCATCTTAGACTGCATAATCACTGACCATCAGGTGAGATTGCAGTCAACGGCTAATTTGTAGAAATAAAAATAAAACTTGTGTAATTTTAAGTAAACCGTTTACTTAGAAGTACCCAATTTCTTCTGACATTAGCCGAGCATAAAATAACAGGAGCAAACTTATTCGGCTGCAATCCTCATATAAATACTGATTATTGTTGCATTTAAAACTTGTGTTAAGTTTCCAGGTAGAGTGTGGGGAAACTAAAACAAAGTTTAATTTTTGTTCTTTGTTTACAGATTACCCCGTTCACCAGCTTCTGCAGGGTAAGACTCAATCGACGATTCAAAAGCACTTGTAAAAGTTTATTTGAATAAAAAACTTTTCTATTCTATTCTATTCTAAGGTAAAGTCCCCTTATTCCGTGGTATTTTCATAAAAACTCGAAAGAACGTCAAAAATTAAGCATTTACTACACCTTTTTGAAGAACTGGCTATTTTTATCAGAAGCGTTATTTATTTAACTCTTGAAATATCCTAAAAGGACAACAATTACAACTTGATTTAAATGTAAAATTAAATTAAATATGAAGAAAGTCCGAATGCTCCAATTCCGAGGTAAAAATCCTAATTCCGAGGCAAATGGCTCCTAATTCCGAGGGTACAAAATACAAAGGGAAACGAGTAGAATGAATTCTACATGGTGTTCAAAAATGAACTGTATTTATTAATAGATTTCAAAATCAATTCGATACGTATGTAATTGTTTAATTATGTTTGTGTGTAAAATATTAATATATGTATATTATTACTATATATATAGCTGCTCGTGCTGATTCACTGACTCACTGATTCACTCACTGATTGATCACCTCTCCTGAACAATTTTGTATGAAAATTTTTTTTTTCAATAATGGTGTCGTATAGAGGACAAAAATTCATTAAGAGGAAAAATATGGAGAGAGCTGATGATTGAGGATTTCAGAGACGAGCGACGGGCACGCTTAAGGTATTGAAGATAGGTGGGGGTTGCTCGAGCAAATGTCACTCGAAACGTCATCCAATTGACAGTCAGCTGAAAAAAAATTCAAAATTGCGAAAAAAAGATGGCCGCCATACAAATTTCGTCGGTGTCCATCTCGGAGGGTATAAAAGATGGAAGAGTAGTTTTTTCGCAAAAGATGATCAGGATCCAAAGGTCTACCCGATGAATAGAAAAAAAATTCAAAATGGCGGAATTTATTTTTCCATAGAAAATGTATGGCGAATATTGAAGAGACTACAAGTTGTAAACTATTTATGCAAGGCTTTGATGCGGTTCTTTGGAGTACTCTCAAAGAAAAATATGGAAAGACATGATGATTGAGGGTTTAGAAGATGGTTGAGGAGTCCGAGCAGGGTATTGTAGATGGATGGGGGCTGCTCAAACAAAAATACTCAGAACCTCATCCAATTGGCACTGAGCTGAAGAAAACATCAAAATGGCGGATTCAAGATGGCGGCTATACAAATTTCGTCGGTGTAGATCTCACCAAGTCTAAAAGATCGAAGAGTGGTTTCTTAGAAAAATATGATCAAGAACTAAAGATCTACAATTTGATGAACAGAAAAAATCAAGATGGCGGAATTTATTTTTTTCACACAAAATATATGGCGAATATTGAAGAGACTATAAGTTGGGAAACTATACACGACTTTGATACGGTTCCTTTTCAAAATTTGTTTTTATGGAAGAACTCTCCTTCTGGCAAATGATTCGGAGAAAAAAATTTGGAGAGTGATGATGATCGAGGGTTTGGAAGATGAATGAGGAGCACAGCCAGGGTTAAAGATACTGAAAATGATAGAAGAAGGTGGAGGCTGCTAAAACAAAAATAATACTGAAATCCCCGCGGTCCGCTTTAGCGAGCCACGCAGCCAAGCGCCCTACTAGTTAATATATATATAGCTGCTCGTGCTGATTCACTCACTCACTGACTGACTGACTGATTGATCACCTCTCCTGTAAAATTTTGTATGAAAATTATTTTTTTCACAAATAAATAAATAATAAATAAATACTCACACATACACACACGGCCACACATACACATAATGCCTGTGTTATAGGTAACAGCCGACTGATAGACATATTTACATATAAATACATATATATTTTTTAATAAAGGTATACATACATACATATTATAAATACACCCAGACTCGGGGCGGGAATCGAACCCGCGACCCCGGAGCGGAAGGCAGGGTCACTGCCAACCACGCCAACGGGCCAGTCAAAATGGTTTCGTATAGAGGATAAAAATTCATTCAGAACAAAAATATGGAGAGAGCTGATGATTGAGGATTTCAGAGACGAGCAAAGGGCACGCTTAAGGTATTGAAGATAGGTGGTGGGTGCTCGAGCAAATGTCACTCGAAACGTCATCCAATTGGCAGTGAGCTGAAAAAAAATTCAAAATGGCGAAAATAAGATGGCCGCCATACAAATTTCGTCGGTCTCCATCTCGGAAGGTATAAAAGATAGAAGACTGTTTTCTTGGCAAAAAATGATCAAAATCCGATGGTTTATTGGATAAATAGAAAAAAAATCAAAATGGCGGAATTTATTTTTCCATAGAAAATGTATGGCGAATATTGAGAGAGAGAAGTTGTGAACAATGCAGGCCTTTGATGCGGTTCTTTGGAGAACTCTCAAAGAAAAATATGGGAAGACATGATGATTGAGGGTTTGGAAGACGGTCGAGCAGCCCGGGCAGGTTATTGTAGATAGGTGCAGGGAGGTGCTCAAACAAAAATTACTCAAAACCTCATCCCATTGGCACTGAGCTGAAAAAAAACCCAAAATGGTGGATACAAGATGGCGGCCATACAACTTTCGTCGGTGATTATCTCACTAAGTATAAAAGATGGAAGAGTGGTTTTTTTAGCAAAAGATGATCAAAACTTAATAGGAGTCAAATAGTGGCCTTGAAGTCGCGTGGCCTTTACTTACTTTGACAGTACCGCGAGCCTCAATAAATTCAAGGCGGTGCGTATGAATGTAAGTTAACGACCTGTATGGTTAGTTCGAGCTTGCACACTTCGAAAACGGTACTAGATTTGAATATCGAAAAACTATAATATCAGAGCAATAATTTTGCTCTGATATGCTCCCTACCCTAATGCTCTTACAGTCAAATAAGATTTTAAAGTCATAATGTAGTAGGGTACTTCGAATATTTATTTTAAAAATTTCTGCTTGGGGCGTAGACGAATGGCTGAATATATTGGCGGACTCAAACCTTAAAACCAGCCAGTTTAGTTGCATTTCACTCTCAAGTCATGTTAGTCAATGTGTTTCGATACTCGAATTTCTATCATCGTTTTCCCAATGTACAAAGTCGGCATAAGGCCTCTGTACTCACTAGGTTAGCAATCTGCTGTTCGACGAAAATCTTAGATTTGATAACATGACAGGTTTAGGTATGACGGTGTGACTCTTGTTCCATGGAAGCAAAGGAGGTAGCTTGGATGGGATGCCACGTGTGTGGATACACTGGCACTGTCTCACATACAGGTGAGCTCCGTGGCGGCCGGAGCGGCAGCCACTAAGGCGGAAAGGGCCAAGAGGCGCAAATATGAAAATATAGAAAATAATTTCATATTTGTGCCTTTTGGGGAGGAGACCATGGGTTCGTAGGGCGAGGATGCTAGGTCCTTTTTTAAGGGCCTGTCATCCCGTCTCGTGGAGTCCACGGGTGACTGGAGGGCTGGCAGTATAATATTGTACTCTGTATTACTACTGTATAATATTGTACTACTGTATATATATATATATATATATATATATATATATATATATATATATATATATATATATATATATATTCCTACCTATCTAGAATGTGCCCCTGGCTGTGCCCCTCTCCCATCTTTCAAACCTTCGATCATCATCACTCTCCGTATTTTTGCTCCGAATAATTTGTAAGGATGAGATTTCTTAAAAAAAAAACTAATTTTTCATTTGTACAATCGTGTTTTTTAGCTCACTGCCAATCGGATGATGTTTTGAGTGATATTTGTTTGAGCACCACCCACCAATCTTCAATAGGTGCACTGGCCATGCTCCTCATCCGTCTCCTAAATCCTCAATCATCATCTGTCTCAATATTTTTCCTTCGCATGATTTTTTGTCTTCTATACGAAACCATCAATGAAAAAAACAATTTGCACGGAAAAATAAATTCTGACATCTTGATTTATATTTAGTAGATCTTTAGGTCTTGATCATATTTTGCCCAGAAAATACTCTTCCATCTTTTATACTTAGTGAGACATCGACTAAATTAGTATAGCCGCCATTTTGAATCTACCATTTTGGGGTTTTTTTCAGTTCAGTGCCAACTGGATGAGGTTTCGAGTAATTTTTGCTTGAGCACCTCCCACCTGTCTACAATACCCTGCCCGGGCTCCTCAACCATCTTCCGAACCCTCAATCATCATATCTTCCCATATTTTTCTTTGAGATTTCTCCAAAAAACCACATCAAAGCCTTGCATAGTTTACAACTTGTAGTCTCTTCAATATTCGCCATACATTTTCTATGGAAAAATAAATTCCACCATTTTGGTTTTTTTTCTATTCATTGAATAGACCTTTGGATCCTGATCATCTGTTGCTAGGAAACCACTCTTCCATTTTTTTTACCCTCCGAGGTGGACACCGACGAAATTTGTATGGCGGCCATCTTTTTTTCGCCATTTTGTTTTTTTTTCAGCTCACTGCCAATTGGATGACGTTTTGAATGACATTTGCTCAAGCACCCCCCTCCTATCTTCAATACCTTAAGCGTGCTCTTCACCCGTCTCCGAAATCCTCAATCATCAGCTCTCTCCATATTTTTGTTCCGAATGAATTTTTGTCTTCTATACGGAATCATTAGTGAAAAAAAATTTTTTATACAAAATTTTACAGGAGGGGTGATCAATGAGTGAGTCAGTGAATGAATCAGCACGAGCAATAATAAGATAAACGTTTTAGAATATGAATGTTTGCGTGACTGAACGCGAATGATACTTGGTGTAACTGAAACCATACTGAAATATTGTGAGCATCCTGTATTTTATTTTTATACATACCACGTAATTAGAGGCTCATAGAACCTTATTCCGAGGTAGTATTTCTATCCATACCACATAATTAGGGGCTCATAGAACCTTATTCCGAGGTAATACCACGGAATTGAGTTTTGTAACAAAAAACACGTTTCCTAATTCCGAGTGTTAAAAAAGAAAAGATTTTTCCATAATAAACAAATAATTTAAAGCTTAATTAGATTATCTTCGTAAATATGTACAATACTCCCTCAAAATTGCATCGAAATATGTATAAATTTAATTTTCTTTTAAATTAATTTTCTTTAGCTTTCCCATACAATCTATCAATAAATTACCTAAATAGGTAAACTTTGACACGGTATAGTTAGTGATTGAGATGCCAAAGTGTACCTCGTAATTAGGACTCTGTAACCTTATTGCCTATTTAAATATTCAAAACCGAAACAAGAAGTATTTAACATAAAACGACTCTAAAAATTGAAAAAGTTATGAAGTCTATGAAATCGCAATTCCGCGGTATACCACGGCGTTAGGAACCGGCTAAAATATTTGGCACCTAACGCCGAGGTATTTTCAAAACCTATTTTCACCTTAATTTCTTTACAAATATTCACAAAAGTTGATTGTTTTCGATTGAAAATATAGTCCTTCAAATATTCAAATCTAAATAAAAACAAATAAAGCTCAAAATTAACGGATAAACACTATTTAAAAAAATGTAGGTATTTCGTGCACGAGGTCCAAAATGTATGAAACATGCGTTCGGGCCGGCTGCTAGTGTAAAACTTGCCGGTTATTTTTAAACATATACATATAAAACCAACAATTTCGTCATTTATCTATGGAATGATAAACTATCAATTGATTAAGATATGTTGCAGTAAAAAATAGCTTGGTGATCGGTTGAAAACGCTGTTTTTCTATATACCTCGGAATTGGGTGCCAATTTTAGAATACCACGGAATAAGGAGACTTTACCTTATTCTAAGTGTTATAAAATAAATATTTTTGGAATTTAAATCCGGGATTTCGTGTACACTCATTTAGACTTAGATTCTTTAGTGTGAGCTAATTTGTAGTACAATCTTATCTTAAATGTTTATTTTGGGAATTTTACGTACAGTTTTCATAGAAGGTAGTGCAATGAACGCGATTTTTTGTCACGGTAAGCAAGGATAGATGCAGGCATTACTTTGCGGTGGTCCATGAAACCAATTAAAACCAATAAAAAAAGCATTAATCCGTTTTGTAATAAAGTGTGTCAAAAACACAAAAAAAAAAACAATAAAAAAAGCATTAATCCGTTTTGTAATAAAGTGTGTCAAAAACACAAAAAGCCAATAAAAAAAGCATTAATCCGTTTTGTAATAAAGTGTGTCAAAAACACAAAAACCCAATAAAAAAGCATTAATCCGTTTTGTAATAAAGTGTGTCAAAAACACAAAAAACCAATAAAAAAAGCATTAATCCGTTTTGTAATAAAGTGTGTTAAAAACACAAAAAACCATTAAAAAAAGCAATCTGTTTTACATATTTTAAACATTATGTAGAGAAAACTACATTATTTGGATGAAATTTTAATTATTATGAATGTAGGTTTTTAACAAGTTTCTGAACATTTTCAAGAATAATAATATAATGTGAGTAAACAAATAAAATAGCACATAAGAATATTTACAAATACATGTTATTATTTTCATTGCATATAATATTAACCAACAGTTTCATTACCACAGTGATTACTCATAATATCCAAGTTATCTCAAGTCAGCTCAAAATCTCATGATTGCAATACTGAGATTAATGTCTGTATAGTTTCGCTGAGCAAACATCAATCTGAAGTTACTGGCGGAGATTGCGACACTATTTCGCTTATCTCGCTTACGACGATATTATCTTGGGTAGAGTCAGCAGAAAATAAACTAAGATTTCTCGTCGTCGTCGTCGTTATCAACCAATAGACGTCCACTGCTGGACATAGGTCTCTTGAAGGGACTTCCACACGCCACGTTTGTATCCAGTTGCTCCCTTTTTTTTTTTTGATGTGGTGGAAAACCTTTTATAGGTACCCCCGTTCTGCGGCCTAATGTGGCAGAACGAAGGTTATGTGGGACTCCAACAGGTATACCCACTAAAAACCACCACGGCATGACCCTCATGCTGTCTGTGCTGGACGCCTGGGGAACCCAAAGTATACATCCCAGGCTTCCGGCAGCCGCCCCAGCTGGGGCTCCCGCTCGCCTCTGGGCTGTCCCTCCAGAGGCTCGCGCCCTCCCGTAATTTTTTAACGAGGTTTTCTTCCTCCCGCGATGGGCATCGCTGCCCCCCGCCCCGGGGTGTCTCACCCCCAGTTTCATCCGCAGTGCCCTCTGCTAATCAGAGGGACACGCGGAGAAACTTCCCTCCGCCAGGTCATTGGCCATGGCTAACAATGTCCCCGTAGGAAAATTATTAACCATGTTACCGGGGCCCACCGGCTCGAATACTGCTCTTCCCCTCGGACGTATCCAAGAGGACCAGCAGCACCCGGGCACACTTGGAGGTTACCTGGCTAGCACCCCATCCAGCTGCTCCCTGCGACTCTTCTGATGTCGTCGGTGATGGGGTCTACCAACACTGCGTTTTCCGGTGCGAGGTCACCATTCTAGCACCTTGGGATCTCAACGTCTATCGGTCCTCCGAACTATGTGCCCCGCCCATTGCCACTTCAGTTTCGCAAACCGCTGAGCTATGTCGGTGACTCTGGTTCTTCTACGGATCTCCTCATTTCTGATTTGATCGCGTAGAGAAATTCCGAGCATAGCTCTCTCCATCGCTCTCTGGTGACTCTAAGCTTTCTTATGAGGCCCATAGTTAGTTAGATAGAAAACTAAGATTACTATATAGGTGCATAGTTGCATACCTACATACAAGGTACTTGTTCTTGCAAAAGGATTATATGAAAGGATCTGGGAACCCACTGCATTCTTATCTAGAGAAAGTCTCTACCATCATATTATTATAACCAGTGGCGTGCACTTCATAAACGCAAAAAAGCATTGCATACCCTGAGAAAAGCAATACTTGTAAAATGCTGCTGTAAAACGATAAGTAAAGGAGCAGTAGAATTTTAATACTACCGATTGCATACCCTGGCTTCAAACCCTGTGCACGCTACTGATTATAACACTAATGCAGGGCTTCTTAACCTATTTTTACCCGACTACTGCAAAGCCAAAAGGAAGGGTTATGATTGTGTCTATGTATGTATGTTTGTATCTGATTTTTGTATGAGATTATGTGTGTTCCTCCGTAGCGTCTAAACTACTGGACCGATTTTGATGAATGAGGTGTCAATTGTTTCGTTATAGGCTATATTTTGATAAGGGAGAAATAGCGAATGCTCGTGAGGCGAATTAAAAAGAGAAATCATTTATTGTGTAATAAAGGTTATTAAATGAAATTTTATACGTTTTATAAATTTATTTTATGATAAATATAAAAATTCTATATAGAATTTTGAAATGCATACTCAAACCCCACAAACGATTTTTGTACATTGCGCAGATGACATAACTGTATATATACTGTTATTAATTAAACTTTAGCTGCTGACAGTACCATACTTTGTCCTGTGTTGAGTGTGTTTCGAGCCACAATCGTGCAGCGGTTTCGTAATATCGTCTACAGTAAACATAATGCCAGCTTTGTGCCAACCGTCCACTCAATATGTATTATACTATTATCATTTAACATTGAAAGGAATGTCTTCAGGGAATTTCAAGTATTCAAAATTCAGAATCCATACTAATCACACTATCACATTAATATTATAAAGGCGAAAGTTTGTGTGTGTATGTGTGTGTGTGTGTTTGTTACTTTTTAACGCCGCAACTACTTAAGCGATTTGGATGAAATTTTGAATGGACATATAATATGCCCTGACTTAAGACATAGGCTACTTTTATCCTGGAAAAATCCACAGTTCCCGCGGGATTTTGAAAAAACCGAAATCTTCAGCTACAGTTATAAGTAGATTACTATAGCAAACTTCCTTGAAAGTAAATATTAAAGGTTGGAAAAGGGAACGGGAACGTAAACCAGATATCCACGATTCCCTCAGAATTCGTGAAAAACCGAAATTCACGCGGGCGAAGCCGCGGGCAAAAGTTAGTACATACATAAATACTGATTGAATGCAGAACCTCCTTTTTTTAAGTCGTTTAAAACTAGTAGGGCGCGTGGCTGCGCGGCCCGCTAAAGCGGACCGCGGGGTTTCGAGTAGGTTGTTTTTGTTTGAGCAGCCTCCACCTATCTTTAATACCCTGGATGTGCCGTGCCTCACCCATCTTCAAAATCTTCAATCATCAGCTCTTTCCATATTTTTCCTCCGCATACATTTTTTTCTTCTATACGAAACCATTAATGAATATATTTTTTTTTTGTGTGAAAATATAATTCCGCACTCTTGATTTTTTTTCTGTTCATCAAGTATATCTTTATTTCTTGATCATATTTTTCAAAGAAACTACTCTTCCATCTTTTATACTTGGTGAGATAGACACCGACGAAATTTTTATAGCCGCCATCTTGAATCCGCCATTTTGGTATTTTTTTTTTGATCACTGCCAGTTGGATGAGGTTTCGAGTACTTTTAGATTGAGCACCTCTCACCTATCTTCATAAATTCCAAAACATAAATTCCGCCATCTTTTCTTTTTCTGTTCATCTAGTTGATTTTTGGTTTTTGGTCATATTTTTCAAATAAACCACTCTTCCATCTTTTATACTTGGTGAGATAGACACCAACGAAATTTGTATAGCCGCCATCTTGAATCCGCCATTTTGGATTTTTTTCACCTTAGTGCCAATTGGATGAGGTTCTGAGTATTTTTTGTTTGAGCAGCCCCCATCTATCTACAATACTCTACCCGGGCTCATTAACCATCTTCCAAACCCTCAATCATCATGTCTTCCCATATTTTTCTTTGAGATTTCTCCAAAGAACCGCATCAACCGCCTTGCATAGTTCACAACTTCTCTCTCTCAATATTCGCCATACATTTTCTATGGAAAAATAAATTCCGCCATTTTGATTTTTTTTTCTATTCATTGAGTAGACCTTCGGATCCTGATCATCTTCTGCGAAGAAACCACTCTTCCATCTTTTATATCCTTCGAGATGGACACTGACGAAATTTGTATGGCGGCCATCTTTTTTTCGCCATTTTGAATTTTTTTTCAGCTCACTGCCAATTGGATGACGTTTCGAGTGACATTTGCTCGAGCACCCCCCACCTATCTTCAGTACCTTAAGCGTGCCCGTCGCTCGTCTCTGAAATCCTCAATCATCAGCTCTCTCCATATTTTTGTTCCAAATGAATTTTTGTCCTCTCTACGACACCATTATTGAAAAAAAAAAAAATTTCATACAAAATTGTTCAGGAGAGGTGATCAATCAGTCAGTGAATCAGCACGAGCAGCTATATATATATTAACTAGTATGGCGCGTGGGTGCGCGGCCCGCAAGCGGACCGCGAGGTTTTGTTTTCAGGTATTTTTTGTTTGAGCAGCCTTCACCTACATATCTTCCCCCATATTCCTAACCCTCGATCATTATCACTCTCCATATTTTTTTCTCCGAATAATTAAAAAAGATTTTGAAAAGGAACTGTATCAAAGTCTTGCATAGTTCCCAACTTACATTCTCTTCAATATTCGCCATATATTTTGTATGGAAAAATAAATTCCGCCATCTTGTTTTTTTCTGTTCATCAAGTAGACTTTTAGGTCTTGATCATCTTTTTCCCAGAAACCACTCTTCCATCTTTTATGCTTGGTGAGATAGACTCTGACGAAATTTGTATAGCCGCCATCTTGAATCCGCCATTTTGTTTTTTCTTCAGCTCAGTGCCAATTGGATGAGGTTTTGAGTAATTTTTGTTTGAGCACCTCCCATCTATCTAACATACCCTGCCCGGGCTCCTCATCCATCTTCCATACCCTCAATCATCATGTCTTTCCATATTTTTCTTTGAGAGTTCTCCAAAGAATCGCATCAAAGCCTTGCATAGTTTACAACTTGTAGTCTCTTCAATATTCGCCATACATTTTCTATGGAAAAATAAATTCCGCCATTTTGATTCTTTTTTCAATTCATCAAGTAGACCTTTGGATCCTCATCATCTTTTGCGAAGAAACCACTCTTCCATCTTTTATACCCTCCGAGATGGAGACCGATGAAATTTGTATGGCGGCCATCTTTTTTTCGCCATTTTGAATTTTTTTTCAGCTAACTGCCAATTGGATGACGTTTCGAGTGACATTTGTTCGAGCACCCCCCACCTATCTTCAATACCTTAAGCGTGCTGCTCACCTGTCTCCGAAATCCTCAATCATCAGCTCTCTCCATATTTTTGTTCCGAATGAATTTTTGTCCTCTATACGAAACCATTAGTGAAAAAAAAATTTTTCATACAAAATTTTACAGGAGGGGTGATCAATCAGTGAGTCAGTCAATGAATCAGCACGAGCAGCTATATATATATTAACTAGTATGGCGCGTGGGTGCGCGGCCCGCAAGCGGACCGCGAGGATTCGAGTAGTTTTTGTTTGAGCACGTCCCACCTATCTTCAATACCCTCGCCGTGCTCTTCATCCGTCTCCAAAATCTTCGATCATCAGCTCTTTCCGTATTTTTCCATCAATAATTTTTTTTGTGTAGAAAAATAAATTCCGCCATCTTGTTTTTTTCTGTTCATCAAGTAGACTTTTAGGTCTTGATCATCTTTTTCCCAGAAACCACTCTTCCATCTTTTATGCTTGGTGAGATAGACTCTGACGAAATTTGTATAGCGGCCATCTTGAATCCGCCATTTTGTTTTTTTTTTCAGCTCAGTGCCAATTGGATGAGGTTTTGTGTAATTTTTGTTTGAGCACCTCCCATCTATCTAACATACCCTGCCCGGGCTCCTCATCCATCTTCCAAACCCTCAATCATCATGTCTTTCCATATTTTTCTTTGAGAGTTCTCCAAAGAATCGCATCAAAGCCTTGCATAGTTTACAACTTGTAGTCTCTTCAATATTCGCCATACATTTTCTATGGAAAAATAAATTCCGCCATTTTGATTTTTTTTTCAATTCATCAAGTAGACCTTTGGATCCTCATCATCGTTTGCGAAGAAACCACTCTTCCATCTTTTATACCCTCCGAGATGGAGACCGATGAAATTTGTATGGCGGCCATCTTTTTTTCGCCATTTTGAATTTTTTTTCAGCTAACTGCCAATTGGATGACGTTTCGAGTGACATTTGTTCGAGCACCCCCCACCTATCTTCAATACCTTAAGCGTGCTGCTCACCTGTCTCCGAAATCCTCAATCATCAGCTCTCTCCATATTTTTGTTCCGAATGAATTTTTGTCCTCTATACGAAACCATTAGTGAAAAAAAAATTTTTCATACAAAATTTTACAGGAGGGGTGATCAATCAGTGAGTCAGTCAATGAATCAGCACGAGCAGCTATATATATATTAAAGTCGTAGGTACGCTCAAGGTACGCGAACAGTAAATACCCAGCTTTTTATTAAGTCGCGTGTTCGGAGCGATTCGTTTGGGGACAAACTATTTATAAGCTATGCATGAGCTATCTGTCCGTCTACCGATCTCTGTTGTAGCGAAATTGCATTTTGAAACGAACTGTTGTTTCTGTCTTGCGGATAGACGTCATTCAGTAGATCAATATTGTCTTCATCTTTGTTCAAATAGACGTACATAATAAAATAGCTTTTGCCCGCGGCTCCGCCCGCGTGAATTTCGGTTTTCATACCTATAAAATTGATGGCATTGGTTTTAAAACATCAAATTGCATTGGAAACATCCTGGATTTCTTTTCGATCCAATAAAGTTAAGACGACGACATCTGATAACTTCTGATGAAAAAGCTTCGATATTCACAAGATTTCAGTTTTTTATGCTTGTATATATCTGACAATAAACCTACCTATAACAAATTACTTAGAATATGCATCAGGAGCGGTGACAATGAGTAATAATGACAAAAGTCACCCGAAATTAGTGAAAATGTACTAACCTAAACTAAACTTAAACTAAAACCTAAACTTATTATAATTGAACTAAAGTAAACAAATGTTAACACATTAAATTAGTTAATAGTGCTGAACTCAACAATTTGAACCGTCGCCTCTCGTTCAGTTCAACAACATTGGAACATCTGGAAGTAACAAGTTACTTACACGAGCAACAACTGATCATAGTGCAAATGTTTATCCGATATATTATGTTAACAAGTTATATCTTGGAAACAAATTTCATTATAAACCGCACCGCTCCGCGGAATATGAAAAAAGTTTACGCGCGATAAAAGTTATCCTAAACGCTTCCAGCGTTCATAGTGTATAGGGTGGCCAGTATACAGGGTATAAGGAGACCGCTTCCGAAAACTTAGCGCTATTATTATACTGCCTAAATACAATCTTATAGTATAGGTATTGGCCTTGTAGTGCGCGCGATTTTGTAGGTACCTAACGATACGTAAATAGGTCACACAACGTTCGTTGACCTCCAGCGTCAGCTGATTTTATTTGAATTACGCAAGAGTTACGTAAAACTTAAAAAAATACAGCAAATATATATTTTTTGTAATCACAGTTTTGTTTAACCCCCAAAATAGGCATTTCACAAAAAGTGCAATTTATTTTTGGTAAAAATGAATTTTTCTTTTCACTTTTTTTCATCCTACCTTATCAGTAATCAGCATACTACTTAGCACCTGTCTGTAAAAATCTCTACAGTAAATTCACTAAATGTAAAGCTATCCTCTTCGGCAGGGAACATTGTGGTAGGGCAGTTTAGAGATTATGTATAACATCAGAATATTATCCACCATTATCCACGGATTCAAATAATAAATTAAAATTTAAGTATTTGTCTGTGATTTTGAAAGCTCCTACGACCTAATCCAAACAGATGTTTTTAAAATTTTTGTCTGCATGTCTTTCTGTCTGTTTGTAAGAGCTAATGCTCGGAACGGCTAAATAAATTTTGATGAGACTTTCACAGACAGGTAAAGCTATGAAATAAGTGAGCTAGAATCTTAAATAACTGGACTTAAAAATAACTAAAAATAATAATGTTATAATTATTTGTCCACGAAAACTTTATCTACTGGACCTCCTGTATCCTGTATAATATTATGTTTACAGCTCCAACACAAAGCAGCTGACGTGTTCGTAACTCCCTAAACACTCATAGCTTATTTCCAAAGTTTCCGCAGTCCACGCGGCGTCATCGCAATGGCTCCTAGTACACATTGACCCAATGCGTTCGGCGAGTGCCGGCCAAAGTGAAAACGTTGATTGTAAATAGACTTAGAAAAGCACAAGTGTAACGATTACACTGATAGATTTTGAGTATCGAAATAATATTACATTATAGTAAAATTTACCTAAAAAGCCTTAATTATGAAAAAAAAAAAAATACTCTAGTTCATCAATACATCTAAAGTCAGCGCCCCCAAGCAGAATCTTTGCGAAATTAAATTGGTAGTACTAAATTCTGATGTGTTAACGTTTTTATATTCGAAATCTATCACCTTACAGGTAATAAGAGCACAGTGTTGGCCGCACAGACGTGGCAAATGTGCTAAGTGATCCGACGAGTGCATTGGCCGAGCATTTTGGGCCAATGTGTTTATTAGGTTTTTATAGTTTCGTTGTATACATTATTTCTACAACAATTCTCTTACAATTACACTTACAACTACAATTTATCTTAACAAATTATACCTACACATAAACATTCTTAATGAATAACTCTATCTGTTGGTGAAAATCGCATGATAATCAGTTCAGTACTTTTTGAGTGTATCACGAACAGACAGACAGACAGGTAGACGAAGTGGGGGGCTTTGTTTTATAATAATATATAAATGTAGTGATAGTGAAGATTGTATTTTCTTGAATTGTGTATCATGGACTTTCACAACGTCATACCAGCTTCTAACCAATGTTCATCACATCTTGTTGCCAGGTGTCAGCAGTAGTTGACGACGTGTACTCCGAACACTCGCACGTGGCTGGCTCCTTCACCATGCTGGCCAGTTCCAGAGCCCACGTCGGCGGCTCCTTGAACGCGAGAGCGTTACCGGGCGCCAGGGTCCACACGAACTTCATAGGATGCCTCAAAAAGGTGAGGTCAGGTGATGAAATGACTTCATAAGATGTCTCAAAAAGGTGAGGTCAGGTGATGAAAGAACTTCATAGGATGTCAAAAAGGTAAGGTTAGGTGATGAAATAACTTCATAGGATGTCTCAAAAGGTATGGTCAGATGATGAAAGAACTTAATAGAATGTCTCAAAGAGGTATGGTCAGATGGTGAAAGAATTTAATTGTATGTCTTAGAAAGTTGAGGTCAGATGATGAAAGAACTTTATAGGATATCTCAAAAAGGTGAGGTCAGATGATGAAAGAACTTCATAGGATATCGCAAAAAGGTGAGGTGAGATGATGAAAGAACTTCATAAGATGTCTCAAAAAGGTAAAATTAATTAAATGCTGAGAGTTGTTTAATACTTATGATATGAAAGCGGCTGAATGATGGAAAAAATAACGGTGGAAACAAAAGATCTATATCCACTGCTGGACAGATATATCATTTATTATGTTAACCGGTTAAACTTTAAAAAGTTAATAGACAGACTGACATAGAATTTATGTACCCATGATAGCATGAATAATATTGTTTGAAAATTGTGTTTAAAAGTGTTTAAAAATAGGTTGTGTGGTTTATAAAATGTTCGGATCGGCAAACGGCTTTTCCGGTGTACTATTCCAACGCAATTTTAATTAAAATTAATGTACTTCACGTTCTCGTAATAAAAACATAATCATTATTTGATTTTAATAACTCTCTCCATAATTTAATATTTAGTCCATTCATTCTGTGAATATTCCATCATCAAATTAATTGGATGAAAACCATAATTTTACATTCTGAATAATTCATCTATAATTCGGATTCGTCTGGAACGTAAAGAAGTATAACTTCATAAAGTTCGATCTGTCCCTCTGTTACCGACGAGGGGACAGATCGAGCGTGTCTGTGTATGTGTGTATGCGTGTCTGTGTGTTCACCCGTAGCGATCAAACGGGTGAACCGATTTGCATACGGTTTTTTTTTGTTTTAAAGGTGAATTAGTCGGGAGTGTTCTTAGACTCTATGTTTAATGAAAATCGGTCCAAGATGGCCGCCGCCACAAAATGGCGGATTACATATTTCTCACAATTCCCTAGCATAATATATTATATACGACATATATATAACATATAGAATAACATAGTAGAATAGCACTATGTAAATCCAAGATGGCCGCCACCACAAAAAGGCGAATGTCGGGGGTTTTTAAATTTTTTTGATTTAAACTTGTTATAGGTGGAGTTCTCAGCGGATACCCTTCGCCTCAACCTAATAGACCTGGCTCGGACGGGGAGCAAGCTGATAACGGTCACTGGGAGGCTGGAGTACGCCTGCACGGCGACAGACTCCGCTGATCCTGTCACTTTCGCCACTAAAGACGCGCATTTGGTAAGATGTTTTGTTTCAAACGAACTTTTTCATACGAGGCTATTAAAGAAGAGGGACAAATGAAGCGGAGAATTCTACGTGCGGAAATTATGTCTTACGTTATGCACCCACCACCACTACAGTCTTTTAACGTCCCGCTGCTGGGCACAGGCCTCCTCTCTCATAGGATAGAGGGATTTAGAGCTTAGACTCACCACATGGCTCCAATGCGGGTTGGCGGGCTTTAACGACTATTGTCACATGATAGTGATAATAACCGGGACCGAAAGCTTAACGTGCTCTCCGAGGCACGGGGGTGAAACACCGCCAACTATCAACTCCGGGCTGGCACTGAGAATTTCTTGACAGAAAAACCCAATACAATTGTTTGCCCGACCAGGGAATCGAACCCGGGACCTCGTGATCTGCAGTCGAATACGCTAACTACTAGACCAACGAGGCAGTTATTATGATCTGAGAACTCCATACAAGCGAACCTATTACTGAAAAGGACAACGCTATATGTAATACTACTAGGCGTATTTCTACGTTGGTCTAGCAGCTGGCATGGTCGACTGTGAATCACAAGGTCCTGGGGTCGATTTCCGGATCCAGCCAAAAACTCTACAGTCGTTGAGTATTAGTAATAATTAGTATTCTTTGTCTTAACTACTTCGAATACTACATAAATACGCCATTATTGCCATGGAAAACCATGCCTATACAGTTCCATCGTCAAGTTGTTTTATGTATCAAAACGTCCTTCATATTCTGTTAGCCATATTTCCATAGCGAAAGTCCTTAATTGAACAATTTAAAACGATACCTCACTTCATTATTCACATTCGGGGAAGTTAATTTTCCGAAGGTTCCCTCAAATAAAGGCTAGAAGTTGCGAACAGTAGCAATCCTAGAGCCGTTTCGCTTTGAATGGAGTATTTCTAAGCGAGAGCCATTCAAAGTTCGCGTATTCGAACAACAATAACTTTTCACATACCTCATTATAATGGCGGTCGGTCGTGAGGGGATGAGTGCCAATTAAAAACAATGGCTTGCGTGAAAAATCGTCCCATACAAACGCCTGTCACAGACGACTGATAAGAGGCGATCCGATTACCTACTGTTCACGACAATAGATCACGGGCTATTAACTTCTGAGATGAATGAGAATGCAATAAAAATTAACATTTGTTTGAATCAATAGTTACTCATCCGCACAGTTTGGCAAAAGAATTTTAAGATGGCACGTAAAATATGCAATGAATTACCGAGAGAGTTGACTGTTAGAATTTTCAGTACATGTATGATAAATCGGAAACTTAATAAATGTCTTATTAAGAAACTCTATATTTTATAAATGAGTAGGTACTTTGGTGATTTATGACTATGATTTTTAGTGTTTTTATGTATGGAGCTAAGCTACTGTCTTTTTAATCAGCTATGTTTCCGAACGCACTATAGCTTTTCTAAATTACCACAATTCGTTGTGGTGTAATATTATAAATTCATAGCACAAAATTCTTGGGTCGTGATCTTTTTAAGTATGACACAACTCGTCGTGGCCGTTTATAGTGCTTTAACTCGAATTTGTTGCGAAATTTTCAAAGATTTCAAAGATTTGGTTTTGCGCCTAACCTACTTATCGCTACCTAGTGATCTCTTCCAGTCAACCTAAAAATATTAAAAGTCTTGTGTTTTTTTCACGGTCTACGTTTGTCAGACCAACTATTACGGGTGGTCTACGGTAGGCGTAACCCGAACCATTACAGTGAACGTTCACCAAAGTGGAGGGCACTTGACGCGACGGACTCTCGAATTCGGCTGAGTGCTCCGGAGTTCGCCTCATCTGATTAGACCGGGGACAGCTTATTGGATTTGAGTTAAGCGTTTTACTGCCACTCTAAGGGTCCCTTTGGTCTTTGATATCTGTGAATTTGGTTTATCTCGGTGCCTTAATAGTGAGGTTTCTTCAACCATCGATCATTACTCGTCTTAAGTGATAATGGCCACAATTTTAAGGACACAAGTATAAATTAAAAATTTAAAAACCCCCGACATTCGCCATTTTGTGGCGGCGGCCATCTTGAATAGAATAGAATAGAATAGAAAAGTTTTTTATTCAAATAAACTTTTACAAGTGCTTTTGAATCGTCGATTGAGTCTACCACAGGTTCGGAATGCAGTTCCAGCCGAGAAGAACCTGCAAGAAACTCGGCGGTTGCTCTTTTTTAAAAAATAACATTATAACAATTATTATTATTAATGTACATGATTGAAATGGATTTGCATAGTGCTATTCTACTAGACAAGCCCTTTCATTTGATTTCATTTGATACCCATATTAAGGGAGTGGTGAAATAATATGTAATCCGCCATTTTGTAGTGGCGGCCATCTTGGACCGATTTCCATCAAACAAAGCTAACAACACTCTCAACTAATTCACCTTTCAAACAAAAAAAAAAACGCATTCAAGATCGGTTCACCCGTTTGATGATCGCTACAGGGGAACAGACAGACACACACATATACACACACACACACACACAGACACGTCAAACTTATGACACCCCGTCATTTTTGCGTCGGGGGTTAAAAATTAAATAGTTTATTTTAGTCACTTATAAGTTGTAATACATACTAAAGTGTGTATGTTTGTCTGGTGAACTGATCGTGACACATCCTGAATTTCTTATCCAGTCCAACAACAGATACCTACAGATATATGCCTACACTGCTACTCACATGTTTATCGTTAGATTACTCTGTGGAGACAAAATTATTATTTTTGTGCATTTGTATTTAATTTTATTTTAATGGTAGAAAATGCCCGAAATGTATCATAGCATTGTGGATTACTAACAGTATTAAGCGCGAAATACACATGCTACGTAGTAGCACATAAGCATGCTATTTTCGAGCAGATGCTACTTAGTAGCATACAATTAGCACGTGTATACGAAAAGAGCATGCTTCTGAATAAGCACGCTACCTAATCGCACGCCGGTCTATTTTTTCGTGCTAACTAGCACACGGGGTAAGGCGCGGGTGAGAGGGGGGTAACTCCAAAGCAAGTCTGAACGTTCTATGCGAGCATGCTACTTGATTTGTGTCACAATTGCTCGATGGGAGGATTTTTTCAAAAGTTCATCATATTTTACTGGTTGCTTATATGATTTCTGAAACTACCAATATCTTCTTGCCTCATTTCATTTAGTAAACAATAACTCGCTCCCAGACCTTGTCTTCTGCTAATCCAGTTCTGCACCCAAATTCTTTCCCTTTGTCTATTGTTCCTTTTCATTAAAAGTTTCTTTATTAAATGTGTTGAAAGTAATAATATAACTGAATTTAATTCATTCCGCAAAGAAACGTCCATTGTGAATGCCAAATAATAAGCATGTGTATCTCAGACATGCTAGAAAGAAGTATGCTCGTAATAAGTATGCTATGAGGTTTGTGCTTTTCATGAGCAAATGTATTTACTCAGAGAGCATGCTTCAAATTAGCATACTACCTAGTAGCAAACAAGCGTGCTTTTCTAGTAGCATGTGTATTCCAGGCTTTATGATTAATAAATAATATAATATGGTATTAGTACCATGATGCTAATATTGCGATCACATTTTAAAGAAACAACAGAAATATTAAAGAAATTAAAAACACGATTGGTATGCCAGGGTCACTTGGGACGAAATAAGGATTGTAAAGATATCCAATACATCCAAATCTGTTCAGCCGTTTAGAAGTTATGGTGGAATGAAGAAACTCACATACATAAATGAACTAGTGTTGGAAGCGTCGGGGATGATTTACTTGTTATGTGTGGCACAGGCCACAACACTTTAGCAAACGTGATAACGTCTTATAAATCGATGAACGCCGGCTACACGCACGAAAAAGCATGACTCATTGTCACGTTCCGCGTGCAAGCGAGAGCGCGAAACAAGCGATAGAGAAGGCACGATCGGTCTAAGCGTTCGGATTGTGAAGCATCTCTCTTTGTTTTCTTATGACGTTATCACGTAAAATTATCGTCCGTAAACCGTCTTTACAGACAACCAATTTTTTCTTCTTTCTTCTTTCATACATGTTGTGTAATAAATCGTCAGTAATTGACTAGAATTTGATGATACCTTTATAATAATTTACAATGAGAATTTAATTGCACCACCAATTTAGTACTCGTAGCAATTTGCTCCAATCGTTCCAGTATTGATTCGCTCAGACTTTTTATTGCGTTTCAGCGAAGAACTTCTCTTTAAGTTCGATGCTATCTTTACTCTGTGTAGGAAGTACTTTACAACTTTATTCTTTTGCCTGGTTTATTCCACCGTTGTTATCAGTTTGTTTCTAGAGTTTTGTTGCATCATCATTTTATTTCGTTTCAAGGTTTTGCATTGTAAGAAAGTGTTGAAACTTAGTCGGTTTTTCTTCTTCCATGTTTCTTGTTCCATGTTTAAATCTGTTCTTCCTTCCAGGAATTTTGTCATCGGCGAACCATTTCTCTGCTTCAGTTGCCTGCTTCGTTGCCTGCAACTGCCTCGTTGGTCTAGTGGTTAGCATATTCGACTGCAGATCACGAGGTCTCGGGTTCGATTCCTGGGTTGGGCAAATAATTGTTAGGTATTGGGTTTTTCTGTCAAGAAATTCTCAGTGCCAGCCCGGAGTTAGTAGTTGGCGTTGTCTCACCCCCGTGACTCGGAGAGCACATTAAGCAATCGGTCCCAGTTATTATCACTATCATGAGAATAGTCGTCAAAGCCCGCCAACGCGCATTGGAGCAGCGTGGCAGGTCTAAGCTCTAAATCCCTCTCACCTATGAGAGAGGAGACCTGTGCCCAGAAGTGGGACGTAAAAAAGGCTATAGTGGTGGTGGTGGTGGAATCATTTCTATGAAATAGAGATTATAATACTCGGAACAATTATTTGGTACTGTGTATAACATATCGTGTCGGCAAAACGTGCGTTGTCCGTGGAAACGCACCCTAAATCTTGAAACCAATTCATTGCAAAGAACGTAATGAAATTCCTTTAATAACTGTACACTGATTAAATAATATAAGACGCTTTAAAGTACTTAATACATCTATACATATAATAAAATCGTAGAATTGCCGTATCTGTACATTGAAGATTTTTGCAAAATAATAACTGGGAGATGTTAGGGATAAGTAATAGAACGTAAAAAAGCTATTTTTGAAATTTTTGTCTGTTTGTCTGTTTATCTGTTTATCTGTTTGTCTGTTTATCTGTTTGTCTGTATGTTTGTGCGCGCATCACGTAAAAACTACTAAATGGATTGAAATGAAACTCGGCATGATTTAAGTTCATACTATGGAGTAACATATAGAATACTTTTTATCCCGAAATTCAGCACGGTTCCCTTGGGAGAGGGGATGAAAGGCAAAATGTGTACTTAGCTGTAATTCGTTAACGGGTGGTCCGATTTGATTCATTCTTTTTTTGTTAGAAAGTAGATACTTTAAAGACTACTGGCTAATCTCTGAAAGGCTGGACCGATTTTGATGGAACTTTCACTGGTGGATGTTTATATTTTGATGTACCTAAACATCCGCCAGTGAACTTTTTACAGTTTTTAGCAAAGTATAAGCTCAAAAAAGCTTAGGAAAAACAAAATGATTCCCACGGGATTATTAAAATCAATATCCACGCGAACGAAGTCGCGGGTATCCGCTCGTTTATAATAATAACCTCACTTCTCGGAACTGAAATCTTATGGTTGAACATTTTAGTTTCATTATGAATAAATTACATTCATTCATTATTTTGTGCATGCTATAAAACTATACATTTATTGGTAGACTGGCACGCATACGCACTTTGACCTTTGCACTGAGAGAAAATTCCTTAGGTTTCTATTGAATTTTAACGGACTTTCAAAAATCAGGAATTACTCAATAAGTTACCTTTTTTTCTGTATGTATGTCCTCCAAGAGATCTGGACCGATTTTTGTGTTTTTTAACCGACACTTTTTACACTTTTTTTCCAAATTCTGCTCTTACGAACAAGTAGATCGTCAAAACTGCTGAAAAATCTGGCGTTTTAGCATCACATTACCTACCCATAAAAGTATCCATCGTTCGAACGATATAAGACAATGTGCGTCCAGCCCTTCTTACCCCTAAAATAATCCTAAAATTCTAAACGTAAGCCGCTTTTAATATTAAAAGTTTTTTTCTCAGAACTGAAATCCGCTTATTACGTTGAACCCCCTAGACCTTTGAAGTTTCATTATGAATAATTAAATTCATTCACATTTTGTGTATGACTATCAGATTACCTACGTTGCGTACTGCGTACAGGTACTTTGACCTTTGTTGGCGTCATGCCACAGTTTAAGTATCATACAGTTGAGCAACGAATGTATCACACAGAGCAAACATAACACGAATGTAAATGTAGCTGCGGCGGAAAACTTGCATTGAAGTTAAGAATTGACAGACATCTATACATTTTAGAGTCTATAGTAATATCTATATAATATCTAGAAAATATCTATGAAATAATGTTTTAAAAATGTATAATTTACCAATGAATGAATTGCCTATATTACACGGCCTTTAACAACGTTCCACAAGTTCATTTTTGTGTCTGATATTATTGTCACTTAAAAATAAAAAAAAATTTTGATGCATATACATATTTACACATATTAGTATAAGCAATTTTCATATTATAGTGTAATTATAGGTATAGTGTTAGTATAGGTACTTATTGGTTGTGCATTTTAACTTCTCTACAGTTATTTGTCAGTTCACACGGCATAACAAACAAACTGTTTAATAAATAGTATTTTATTGTGGCGCGGCGGTGGAAGTTTCGCAATCTAGGGTCCTAGCTAAACGATTGCTAAACCGTGATGTCGTGAACTTTTCCCAAGTGCCACTAAATTATTGTAATTACCACCCGATACAGGTGGAGGGCTACAGCTATAAACTGATTTATCGTCCCGATAAGGAGAACTTTGGCAAATGGTTTGAGAAAAGGGCTTGGAACTTGGAATAAAAAGTCTAATCCCCGCGCGTCTACCAACTGTTTGTCGTGGAACGCAATATATAACTTTGTGAAACTTTTCTGTGTGTGTGTGAGTGACCTGTGATCGATCTTTATTAAACCAGATGATGCTCACGACTTCGTTCGCGTGAATTTTGGTTAAAAAAATTTTTTTTTCCTCATACAAACTTTACGAGCCCTTTTCACCCTTTCTCCCTCCCTTGGGCGTTGAATTTTCGTAAATTCTGTAACATGTATTACTTACTTCATTTTAAACAGAATGCCCAAATACCAATTTGTTTGGTAATAACTTTGATTATGACGGACTCTCATACAAAATTTCATCCCCTTATTAACCCCTTGATTTTTAATAGAATTTTCAATTAATTAATAATTTTAACAATATTTAGTACAGAGATAGACCTTGGAGACGGAGATAAGCTACTTTTATCCCGGCAAATTATAGAGTTCCCGAGGGATTCTTAAAAACCAAAATCCACGCGGATGAAGTCGTCGGCATCAACTAGTCTATCTATATTCTATCTTCAATCAATCATCATCAATCATCAATCAATCAATGAATCATCATCATCATGAATCATCAATCAATATCATCAATCAATTCAATACATATAATAAAATCGTAGAATTGCCGTGTCTGTACATTGAAGATTTTTGCAAAATAATAACTGGGGGATGTTAGGGATGAGTAATAGAACGTAAAAAAGCTATTTTTGAAATTTTTGTCTGATTGTCTGTTTGTCTGTTTGTCTGTATGTTTGTGCGCGCATCACGTAAAAACTACTGAATGGATTGAAATGAAACTCGGCATGATTTAAGTTCATACTATGGAGTAACATATAGGATACCTTTTATACCGAAATTCAGCACGGTTCCCTTGGGAGAGGGGATGAAAGGCAAAATGTGTACTTAGCTGTAATTCGTTAACGGGTGGTCCGATTTCATTCATTCTTTTTTTGTTAGAAAGTAGATACATTAAAGACTACTGGCTAATCTCTGAAAGCCTGGACCGATTTTGATGGGACTTTCACTGGCGGATGTTTACATTTTGATGTACCTAAACATCCGCCAGTGAACTTTTTACAGTTTTTAGCAAGGTATAAGCTCAAAGAAGCTTAGGAAAAACAAAATGATTCCCACGGGATTATTAAAATCAATATCCACGCGAACGAAGTCGCGGGTATCCGCTCGTAATAAATAAAAGTAAAACCTAGTATGTAACTATCGCACGGTTTAGACAAATCGATAGACAGTAAACATCTCCCTGATTAAAATCGATCCAGCCGTTAGGATGCTTCGAGGATATAAGGAATCCTACATACATACATACTCATATACGAGTGGAAAACTTACGATATCTTTGCTGTCGCGGCCGTCTGGTAATAAAGCTACCCCCACATATCGCAGGAAAAGGATGACGGGAAAGGGTTGGAATAAAATAGCCTAATCCCTCCATACGTCCACCGTTCTCGTGTAATGGAAGTTTATGTGTCGCGATCGGGGGATGTCGATAAACCTAGGATTTAGGTTTGACATAGTTATTGCAATTGCGTGTAAGGTTCGTTGAGAATTCAGTATTGCAATAGGACCTCCTTTTGTTGATTTAAGGTATTTTTATGATTATTGATCTGACAATTTAAGAAAAAGAGGATTAGACAGGAGTGAAAATGGCAGACATGAGATGTAAGCGAAAAAGATAATGTTTGGAAAGACTAATAAAATGTAAAATGGTATTAAGAGAATGGAATAATAATAATTAAAGGAAATTATATAATTAAAGAGGATTTTTATTATATCTCAGAAGTGGTAAGACAACGCCGATTTTATTATTTTGTTCGATCTCAAAATTCATCTTATTCGATTTGTCGAATTACTAATACTATGTTTTCTGTTCGAGCTCTAAATAATGCCGGGTGATGGGAATAAGGAGTCTCGACGTTTACAAACGCCTGCAGCATGTAGACGGACGTCTCGCGGTGGATGATTCTAACACAGCAGTGAGACCGAGTCCTCCGCGAAGTGGTTACCGCAGCCGTAGTCGCAGCCGTAGCCGCGGTCATGTGAGAAGTCGTTCTCGGGAGCGTACGAGTAGCTATAGGAGGAGTACAGGACTGCGAACGGGAGCAACAACGCGAGCGATTTTTGAGGATTGAAAAGGACTTAGACGTAGCTCGTGGACAATATTCACCAGAACGACGACGTTATTCTCGTGAAGAATCTCGGGAATGTAGAATTTTTGGTTCCAGTCATCAGAACCGAAGGCTCAGAATGGACAGACCTGAAGATAGGACTAAGTCTACAAGATCATGTACCTAGCTTAAATTATTATTGTTATTATTATTATTTTTTCTAAGGAGAATTTTGCTCAATCTTTGGAGGACATGCTGAGATGGAAAAGCAGATATAATGAACCCAGAATTACTTTTATGAAAACTACTTAGCTCTTATAAATCAATGCGATATTACTGGTAAGCGTGCCGCAGATTATATTATACATGGCACTCATTAACGACAAAACGATTAGATCTAGTGCACTTGCACTACGTTGTGAATATCTAAATAAATTAATTAGAATTTTTGATTAGTAACAAAGAAGGATTCGGAGATAGAGTTGTTTTTAAAGATTTTTTTTTATGTATAACTGAACATTGGCTAAAACAGAATGAATACATGTTCAATTTTGGTAATCTTTAGGTTGGTGGTTCGTTCATCAGAACCAATGCTATTCATGGGGGCTGATTATTGTTGGACAAAAAAAATTAAATTAAAAAATCGAAATGACATTGTAAGTCTATCTGTTGTACGGTTAATAGAACTAGCGGCAGTTTAATTAGAGCAATTCATTGTTGTGTCTCTTTACAACCACTATTGTCCAATTTCGGACTTTTTGACTTTTCTTTTTTTTTGACAAAAACAATGAACATAATTTGCTCTAAAAGCCAACAGTTGAAATCATTTTAAGGCCATTTTGTAAGATGGTGATAATATAAAAAGAAAACCCAGCTGAGTTTGTTGTGGGCTCTTCTCAGACCAGGGCGCGTTGGAACCCTCGTAGTTTTAGTTTTAAGTTTTCGTAAATAATTATCACCATTAAAGTGTACAGTGTACCAATTTTGAATTAAGTTTATTTGACTTGACTTAACATGGCTTAAATGTCGATGATACTAGCATGGATGAAGATGACAAGGATGAGAGTTGGACTAGTTAAAGTTTTTGTCTATCCTTTTTTTTTTCCTTGTTGAAGCTAAAATATGACGTAATGTTATCAATGGTTAAGTTCGGTTTAGTTGACTTCGAATTTTTACTTTAGAGTTTGAGTTTATTAAGCCATTTTTTTGTTGTTGTTATTATGAGAGAGATGAGATGATAAAATGTATAGTTTGACAAAAAGGAATACTAGAGATTAGTAGCAAACGTTTTTGCATTTAATTTGTTATATTATTGAGTGGTGGCTTCTCAATTTCTTTAATGGTTGATAATATTAATTAATGGTTCATAATATGAAATATTCTGGCACGTTTGTAAGAATTGAAACGTAGGTATCTCGTATGTTATCGATAATGATGTATGTAATATTGATTTTATTCTATTGATTCTATTGATATTCTATTGATATTCTATTGATTTTATGATGATTTAGTGAATTTAAATGGTGAGCATTAAATAAGATGGATTAGATTCGTGACACGATTGCTGTGGAATGATAAGATTGATAAGCATATCTATATTACCATTGTAATACATAGTAAGGTCATTCACATAGATTGGTTTGAAAGGTTGTTACATATTATGATTGTTGCATTTGGCGTCAATAGAGGGGTTGATGTCAGTGCAATAAATATATATTATAGAGAGTTATTAAAGATAGATTGAACATCACTAGACGTGTTGATGTCAATGAAAGATTGTTTGTTGCATTTGGTGTCAATAGACTGGTTGATATCAGTGCAATAAATATATAGAGGTATAAAAGATAGATTGAACATCACTAGACGTGGTGATGTCAGTGCAATAAATATATATAGAGAGTTATAAAAGATAGATTGAACATCACTAGACGTGTTGATGTCAATGAAGGTAGATATGTTTATTGTGTGCGTACTCCCAGCGGAATGTTGTCGAATTTCTTGATTTTAAGTATGCAGATATTTAGTGTGTTAAGACGTGTAAATGTGTGTGATAGTTTCAAATTTGTGCGTCCAACCGTTTTTGAAAAATTCGCCAAAAACACTTTCCGCCAGGAGAACGTTCTCCCAGCGGCATGTTTTTTTTCTAACGTGCGCACGAAAAAAAAAATTGGTGCAATAATTAGTGCGTAGCTACAGGTAAATGTGTGTGTATAAATGGAATTTGTGTGTCTCAAGACTCCGGAGATATTCAAGATTCCGCTGGGGGAACGTTTCGCTGTTTGCTAGATCTCGTAAACGGCTAAGCGTGTAGATGTGATTTTTTTTACACATGTTGCTATGAATTTGTGTGTAATGTTTGTGAAAACAGAATTAGAAAAATAATTGCTGTTCAGAAATTATGTGTATTAAAGTGAAATCCGGTTATTAGGTCCTAACACTTCGAATAAGAGTTCTAAAGTTTAATTTCTAACACTAATTTGTTCTTTATGACTGTTTACAATGCCTTGTTAAGTTTCATTGGTCTACAGTAGGTAATACTCAAGTTATGATCAAATATTACTATAACTTAGCCACTATTTTGTTCGACATTCGATTAGACGAGTTTTTTATGGGTTGGCGAATGAAAAAGTATTTCAATAATTAGTGTGTCGGTTCAACTATCTATTTGCAAAATTTTAACTTAATAGGCTTAATAATTAAAGAGATATAATTAAAAAACCAGAAAAAAATGCAATAGTGACATAAACCGACCAAGTTTGAATGGTAACAAAAAAGCGGCCTTGTCGTATATGGTGCTGACCTACCGAAATTGATACTATATCATTTTAATATTTTTAGTGATTTTGTACAATCGCGAACACAGTTCTTAACTTATATTTTTATTAGGTACATTTTAATAATATTTAGGTGTGTAATACTTGTGTGATATATTAAGTAACCGAGCTAAATCTGAAATTTAAGAATTAGCATTATTCAGTTATTCCATCTGAACTCGATTTATATGCATCTTAACACAGCCAGCATTTTAGCATTATTTTCGCACACAAAAGAAAAAACTGCAATAGTTATTTGTTACAAGGGGTCAAAGTGTTTGTTCCTAGAGGGGGTTATTTTGAATTCAGAGCAAAACAAAAGATTCTAAAGAAGAAACCTGAACGTAGCGAGGAATTCTATGAACGTCAACCGAGAACAAAATATTTAGGCCCCGAGCGACACAATATTTTTCATCACTACGCATGAGGAAAAAACTAGGAATACCTATCTATTGCAAACTCGAATGTGACATTACATTGAAACATTGTCATATGTATGAAAAATAAAACCTACGCTCTATCATAGTTTATTTGATATTACTTAATAACAATAATAACAAGTATAAATTAGAAATTTAAAAAACCCCCGACATTCGCCATTTTGTGGCAGCGGCCATCTTGGATTTGCAATAGTGCTATTCTACTAGTCAAGCCCTTTCATTAGATACCCATATTAAGGGAGTTGTGAAAATATATGTAATCCGCCATTTTGTAGCGGCGGCCATCTTGGATCGATTTTCATCAAACATAGCTAACAACACTCTCGACAAATTTACCTTTCAAACAAAAAAAACCGCATTCAAATCGGTCCACCCGTTTGAGCGCCACAGGGGAACAGACAGACACACACACACACACACACACACACACACACACACACACACACACACACGCACACACACACACACAGACACGTCAAACTTATAACACCCCGTCGTTTTTGCGTCGGGGGTTAATAATGTTACGAATGAACCTTATTTCTAGAGCAATAAGGTTCATAATTGCTCGTCACCTAATAAATACCTAATCACCCATCGATGTAAACAAACAACAACGAGACCTTTCCCGAATAAACATCGATAGGGGTGGAACTTTCTAGAAAACACTTAGTCACGCGGTAACGGGTATATAAAGGGACCGGCGAGCTGACGCGGGCAGTTCAGTTCTGAGCATGGGGATGAAACTGTCATACAAATTCGAAGACGAAAATTTTTAAATAAACGAGTGACCTCTAGCGTCCGGGGTGGTACAACTTTCAAGGAATTGTTTAAATGTGAAACTAGATGGCAGGATGTTCGCCTGATGCTTATCTAATCCGTCACTTGCCAAAGTTCAATTAAATCAAGTGTCAAAAACTGAAGTTTTACAAACTTTTTCAACGGTTATTTGCAGTGCATTATTTATTAGTTTTCTCATGTTCTTTGTTTTATTAATAGTGGTTTTTGTTTATAACGATGACTTGGACTGTTAATGGACTCTGTGATTTCTTCTCCAAACGATTTTACCCAACTTTGCAAATTGATTTCTGTTTCCTGATATATACGACATACCTGGCATCTATTTTCGTTTTCTTGACAAAATGCCTAAAAAATCGGAACTTCGGAACTATTGGAACGGAATTTTATTTTGGGTGTACTGTTGGTAAGTTTGTTTGTATAAATTTTATACTATATTATGTAGGTACTTAAATCCCACGTAAAAATCCAATGATATCCATATCGTCCAAGATTGTGACCAATTCTTCATTTTTTCAGGTACATTGCATAGATTTCCTAAATGGGAGTATACCCAGAAGGAAAAGTTTGAATCTTGGAAGAGTCTGTTAAGTTTAACAACTCAAGGATATAAAAGTATATTGTAATTTTGATATCTTGTCTAAATGTAAAGCGCATTTTTCTAAAATTAAACTATTCATTATTTCATTGACTATTAAACTAATACTTACTTCACAGTTGGTGTATGGGGGTAAACAAAATATTAAAAGGTAAAATTACAATGTTAAAAAAATTATTTAATAAAAGAACATGCTTACATGTATTTTAACATTCACACAAAATATAAAACAAAATAAATACTTTGTGTTTCATTTTTACTATTTTCAATTAAAAAAACAAATAAATAATCCGTTTTAAAATTTAGAGTTATTTTCCAAAATATATTTAAAGGAAAATCGATCTTAAAACGGATTATTTATTTACCCTGAATAGTAATTATTTATAAGCCGAGCCCCCAAGGTCGACATGTACGAAAAGCGCCATCTATCGGTCTATTTGGTATCTAAATGTGGTTTCAATACTAACGCCATCTTTAGACGGTGGAGGAAAAACTTTTAAATACATCTCAACGTTTCGCATCTATAGCAGGTAGTAGTGTATTATCTATGGTTCTGAGAGCCGAGCGAAATACAAGCGAAGGAAGCGATCGGAAGTGAAGAGGAAGTCTACAAGAAGATCAGGAGTACCAAGTGGAATACGGAAGTGCGGTATAAAGTCTGATCAAGGGTCACCAGGTGTTTTATTCCAAATCTTCGAACCCCAGCACGTAACAATAATCAGTATTATAAGTGACAATATTTATTACTCATGTACTTAAAACGCGCTTTAATACAAGTCAATTATTGTTATTACTGATATAATAACTAAGATCTGTGATTTCACTAATAAGTTAATAACCTATTTAAAGTTCGGCCGTTCAGAGAATGCGTTTCTGACACCTATCAGTTAGTCACGACTAGTGATGGGCACAACATAACACTGAGTTCGTTACCGTTCCTCCAAAATGAACCGGCGCATTATTTTAAGATTATTTTCGTTTTAAATTGGCGGAATCATTTAAAATTTATATTTTAGTTATTTAAGTAGAAACCAAAAAAAGGTAATATTCATATAATAAAATTGTTTTATTCAACCTAAATATAAAAATGCTACTTTCTTTCGCGCGTTCGGTTTGGTCATAGTTTTATTTTTATATTTCATAAAAGTTATCTTATAGTCCATTATTTTCAAATTCTTAAAAATAAAAACAAAGCGTATTATTTTATATTATAAGTATAACTGTATAAGAACAGATTACGATACTTGCCTGTTATTTTTAGCACAGCACTATTGTACAAATATAAGGCGCTGACATAACCTTGTAATAGCGCAGTATAGATTTAGAATAATATTGTTTACCAAGTTATTTGACACTCAGTTTGGCACAAAATTATAACATTCATTGATTATTGATATAATAATGTTGTTTTAATGCTCATCAATTGTTAAAACGGTAAACAACCAGCAAAAATATTTTTATCGTAACTACAACGCCATTACAAAGCTACGTCGTCAGTTCAATCGCGACGTATCAGGAACGCATTCTCTGAACGGCCGAATTATAATAAGAGGTGTTACGTCCAAATGAGTCATTATTATAATTTTTAACGTGTGTAAGGTAACCGCTCTCGGAAACGAAGACAGGTGATTCTAGTAATTATTACTGACAAGATATCACAAAAAAACGTTTTGCGATTATTGCGGGTTTGAAAAATATCAAAATGGTTGGTAAACCGCTAATACTACTTATTGGTATTAAATGGTGTTTAGGTAGTATAATAACAGTGCTAAGTTTTTGAGAGCGATCCCCTTCTACCCTGTACACTGTACAGTGTATAATACAGTAGGTATTAATTTGTAAGAATGTTCATTTGCGAATTAAAACAAATTATTCATAGTATCAGTTATTTTTATTTTCACTAATTATTTAAAAACCTCCTACCTACCTTTATTATTTTTTTAATTGGTATAGATTTAAAAATATATTGTGACTGTTTGTGAACCTAATAAATAAAATAAATAAATAAAATTTTCACTAATTATTGTGTACGCGATTGTACAATACCAATAACGTTATTATGCTGTCAATTTCGGTAAGTTAGCACCATATATGACAAGGCCGCTTTTTTGTTACCATTCAAACTTGGTCGGTTTATGTCACTATTGCATTTTTTTTCTGGTTTTTTAATTATATCTCTTTAATTATTAAGCCTATTAAGTTAAAATTTTGCAAATAGATAGTTGAACCGACACACTAATTATTGGAATACTTTTTCATTCGCCAACCCATAAAAAACTCGTCTAATCGAATGTCGAACAAAATAGTGGCTAAGTTATAGTAATATTTGATCATAACTTGAGTATTACCTACTGTAGACCAATGAAACTTAACAAGGCATTGTAAACAGTCATAAAGAACAAATTAGTGTTAGAAATTAAACTTTAGAACTCTTATTCGAAGTGTTAGGACCTAATAACCGGATTTCACTTTAATACACATAATTTCTGAACAGCAATTATTTTTCTAATTCTGTTTTCACAAACATTACACACAAATTCATAGCAACATGTGTAAAAAAAATCACATCTACACGCTTAGCCGTTTACGAGATCTAGCAAACAGCGAAACGTTCCCCCAGCGGAATCTTGAATATCTCCGGAGTCTTGAGACACACAAATTCCATTTATACACACACATTTACCTGTAGCTACGCACTAATTATTGCACCAATTTTTTTTTTCGTGCGCACGTTAGAAAAAAAACATGCCGCTGGGAGAACGTTCTCCTGGCGGAAAGTGTTTTTGGCGAATTTTTCAAAAACGGTTGGACGCACAAATTTGAAACTATCACACACATTTACACGTCTTAACACACTAAATATCTGCATACTTAAAATCAAGAAATTCGACAACATTCCGCTGGGAGTACGCACACATGTTTATTGCATTTGGTGTCAATAGACGGGTTGACGTTAGTGAAGTAAATATATAGAGTTATAAAAGATAGATCATCAATAGACGAATTGATGTTATTGAAATAAATATTATATAAAGAGTTTTACAAGTCATCAATAGACGAGTTGATGTTAGTGAAATAAATATATAAAGAGTTTTACAAGTCATCAATAGACGAGTTGATGTTAGTAAAATAAATAGATATATAGAGTAATAAAAGATAGATCATCAATAGACGAGTTGATGTTATTGACATAAATATTAGTTTTACAAGTCATCAATAAACGAGTTGATGTTAGTGAAATAAATATATAAAGAGTTTTACAAGTCATCAATAGACGAGTTGATGTTAGTAAAATAATAGATATATAGTTATAAAGATAGATCATCAATAGACGAGTTGATGTTAGTGAAATAAATACATAAAGAGTTTTATAAGTCATCAATAGACGAGTTGATGTTATTGAAATAAATATTATATAGAAAGTTTTACAAGATAGATCATCAATATACAGGTTGATTTCAGTGTAATAAATGTATAGAGAGTTTTAAAAGATAAAACATAAAATAAATGGTTGATGTGAGTGAAATAAATACATAGAGAGTTTTAAAAGATAAAACATCAATAAATGGTTGATGTCTGTGAAATAAATGTATAGAAAGTTTTAAAAGATAAAACATAAATAAATAGTTGATGTGAGTGAAATAAATACATAGAGAGTTTTAAAAGAATTTCTGTGAAATAAGTGTATAGAAACTTTTAAAAGGTGAATCATCAATAAATGGTTGATGTTAGTGGAACAAATATACTATACAGAGTTTTACAAGATCGAGCATCAATAGACGGGTTGATGTTAGTGGAATAAATATAGGTACTATACAGAGTTTTACAAAATCGAGCATCAATAGACGGGTTGATACTAGTGAAATAAATATATACAGAGTTTTGCAAGATCGATCATATATAGATGGGTTGATGCCAATAGAATTTCATTTTATTTCAATGGTTTGACTGTTACAATAAAAGATTTTAAAATTAAGTACCTACAGTAGAGACAGTCTACTTCTAACAAGCATACGATATTCAGGTTTATTTATAATAAGTATTACACTGTTTGTTGTATTACTGTGATGACGTATGGAGCAGAAACGTGGACACTGACGGTTGGCCTTGTCCATAAATTAAAAGTCCCTAGCGCGCTTTGGAGCGAGCTATATTGGGTGTTTTTTTTTTTTCTCTCAGGGATAAAATCCGAAACGAGAAGATTCATAGGAGAACCAAAGTGACCGACATAGCTCAGAGGATCAGTGGCGGTGGACGTCTACAGGCTGATGGATTGGATTAAAAGTTCTTTATAATGTTTATGTATTTTCCGTTGATATTATTACTTCTCAAAGGATTCCATATAGCTGAGTGTGTTATGCTATCGAAAGTTTTGGAATAGTACACAAATGTTATATAAAGTGGTTTGTTGAATTCTTTAGATTTTTCAATTATCTGTTGTATGACATATATGTGGTCAATTATTGTGGAGTAATGTGGTCGGAAACCGGCCTGTTCTATTCGTTGGTTTTTGTCTATTTCTGTTGCTATTCTACTCAGAAAGATTGATGAAAAGAGTTTATAATTGTGGATAATTTCTGTTGACCTTTCTCTGTTCCCAGTTGTATCTTGTTTCTCTTGTGCTATTTCTTGTTGTAGTTTTCTGTATAGATCTGAATAGAAGGCCGTTGCACATTTTACTGTCTTCTTATGTAAGAATAACTGAAACAGATATTCAAAAAGACTAACAGAGCCATCAGATTATGATAGCTTTAGAAGAACAGTCATTTAATTAAATTTTTTATCACACGGAAGTTTAAAAGAGCTTATAAAGGGCTGAAAACTCACAAAAATTGGATACAATGTTTAACTGATGGAAGCAAAGTGGCTAGAGACAGGGAATAAAGTGTTATTTAGTTACTTAAACATATTATATCATATATTATGTAACCGATACTGATACTGAACTGAAAGGAGATGTGTTAGACTGAGTGAGGTTCGTTTGGTTTCGGTAAAGAGAATAAAATAGATGATGTTGTTGTCATATTAAGTATCGAACATGTCATTGTCTTTCTAATCATGTAAATGTGTTGCATTTAAGCATGGTTTACTATATAGTATAGTTGTCTCACATTGAATACTGAAGTATTAATGGTAATAGTAAGTATCGCGGTATATACTCCTACTTTAACATGACGAATGTAAGGTGTTTACCGGATGTGTATGAGGACATACACGTTGTCAGGATGGACGAATGTAAGGTTCGTTGAGAATTCAGTATTGCAATAGGACCTCCTTTTGTTGATTTAAGGTATTTTTATGATTATTGATCTGACAATTTAAGAAAAAGAGGATTAGACAGGAGTGAAAATGGCAGACATGAGACGTAAGCGAAAAAGATAATGTTTGGAAAGACTAATAAAATGTAAAATGGTATTAAGAGAATGGAATAATAATAATTAAAGGAAATTATATAATTAAAGAGGATTTTTATTATATGCGCATAGATTAACTTAAGTCGCTCTTCGGCACCAGACGTATGGATGTGCGAGGAAAATATTTTCTGCCAAATTTTAAGGAAAATACAGGGTATAAGGAGACCGCTGTCGAAAACGTTGCGCTATTATTGGGCCTCTTGTTCACAGCACGGTTTCTTAACCGTACGGTTTGCTTGCCGCGCCGTAGTGGCGCCGTACGTGTGAAAAAACTACCATTGTGCTCCATACAATGGTAGTTTATTGTAAAGTGACGACCGTGTATACTTTACAGCGAATAAACCGTATTTTTCCACGGCATACTGGTAACGTGGCCTGGTAGTGGTAACTGAAGCATCCCAGAACAGAGACGATATAGAAATTATAAAATCCCAAATCGCCCCTGCCGGGAATCGAATCCACTCCCGCTTATAAGACCACATCGCTAGCCACTGCACCAGCAGGTCGTCAATAACTACTAAAAGCAATACGATTACCTACATTACTTTGTATTTTATCGGATACTCTATCAATAAATAATGAGTGTCCACTTATTTTAACAGTGTATTTTAGTAATACTGTGTACAGTATTAAAATGATACAGACTATAGCATGCTATTATTTACTGGGTACAATCGACCGGCGAGCTGGCCTCGGTACAAATGACTGGTCTTTCAACGCAGGGTTAATAGTACATTATGGTATAAGTGTGTAATGTTGGTGATTACCGCTGAGGCGATATTGAGACCCGAGCCGTTAGGTGAGGGTCTTAAGACAGCCGAGGACGGTAATCATCAATACACACGTGTATCATACGACGTTTTTCAACACACTTGCGAAGAAAATAACACTAAAATAGATATTTTTCCTTGGATATTTCAGGTAGGTAGTAAACTTTCCATAACTTTAAGGGCTTCACATATATCGGGCGGTGTACAACATAAATCATTTTCTTCATAATTAGTACTTGTAGATATTTTAATTTTAATTAATAAATAACTGTAATTTCAACAGTGAAAACGAGTTATGAAAATTTTCTCACAATGGCGGGAAAAATTAATCAGTTTTCCTATGCGCGCACACATATAAGTGCGATCGGCCATAGACTATATAGAATGAGGTTTGTTTTCTATGGCATTTTGCAATGGCGGGAAAAATTAATCAGTTTTCCTATGCGCGCGCTTCTTAAAATGGCAATCGGCCATAGACTATAGAATGAGGTTTGTTTTGTTTGTATAAAATGGGGAATTTCAAGTTTTCTTTATTATATTTACAGAAAAAACAAAAGTTATATTTGAGTGAAAGTTTTATTTATTAAACACGTACAAGTTGAAATTATCTATTTAAATACGAAGTTGCATGAAATGAGCAAGCAAAAGGTATATTCATTTAATTTTGTACTATTGAATACGACCTTTTTTGTATCGAAACTTTTTTAAGAACAAAGGAACCAACTCAACCAATAAATTAAAAATAAAACTCTATAATTCACTTGTGAATAATAGTAAAACAAAAGTCACAGTTTGAATAATAGGTGTAATTATCTGCCTAATTGCGGTGAACGTAGAGCTACTTTATGAGCAAGTGTGTTGAAAAGTTATTTTACGATCGACATTCCGATAAACCGTAAACAATCCTTGTGTTCTATACGTACGTTATCACAATAGGAGTATTATATCAAGTATCAACTTCATGAGTAAGGGAATGTTTTTAATACACTAGTATTTATTAGTAGGTAAGTATACAAAACTTTTCATTACTTATGGAATTGATATATGGCTATTGTGATAAATAAGTAGTAATAAGCTCTTACGAATATTTTATGTAACTATTAAATATTTTTATACTATACTTTGTGGGTATTGAATGAGACCATCGAGAGACTAATCTGTCACGCTCGGCTATGTAACGCTTGTTCGCGCAAAGTCGGCTCGAGTCGACTGAGGGAACGAGTGATATCTATACTTTAATATAATAAAGCGGAAGAGTTTATTTGTTTGAACACGCTAATCTCAGGAACTACTGGACCGATTTCAAAAATTCTTTCACCGTTGGATATTGTAAGTGATCCTTGAGTGCTATAACAACGAACTAATAGATATCTCAATCATCAAAATCAGTCCAGTAGTTTAGGCACTAGTTACGGTGGTACACAAAGAATCTGATAAAAAAATTGGCTGCAAAAATACATACATACATCTATATAAAAATACATACATACATAGTCTATGTGTGCATGTGCACACATAGACTGCTAAAATCATAACCCTTCCTTTTGGTTTTTAACCCCCGACGCAAAAACGACGGGGTGTTATAAGTTTGACGTGTCTCTCTGTGTGTGTGTGTGTGTGTGTGTGTGTGTGTGTATGTGTGTGTCTGTCTGTTCCCCTGTGGCGCTCAAACGGGTGGACCGATTTGAATGCGGTTTTTTTGTTTGAAAGGTGATTTAGTCGAGAGTGTTCTTAGCTATGTTTGAAGAAAATCGGTCCAAGATGGCCGGCGCTACAAAATGGCGGATTACACATTTTTTCACAACTACCTTAATATAGGTATCAAATGAAAGGGCTTGACTAGTAGAATAGCACTATTGCAAATCCAAGATGGCCGCTGCCACAAAATGGCGTATGTCGGGGGTTTTTTAAATTTCTAATTTATACTTGTGCCGTATGTATCCGACTATATGTCGGATAAAAATAGGTTCGCAACCGTGGCGTGGAAGAGAACTTATTTCGACTGCTGACACCATACGAGCATCTAGTACGTTATTAATCGAAGCCTTTTATTTCTCCAGATACTACCAAAATGGGAGGCCGTGAAGACCGGCACGATATCGTTCAAGTTCCGGACGAACGAACCCAACGGGCTCATCCTGTTCAACATGGGCGCGAAGCCACCAAGGGTAGGTTGCACGGTAAGGGGTGAAGCTTTTGGGGTTGGACCGTCATCAGACGATACCATTGGCAACACCATCTTCATACCATCATCTTCAGAAACTGTTTTTCGGCACCCGTGTTACGAAACTTCGATGCAACATTGCGATAGTCGCAATCCTAGTCTTGCGTTTTGGTTGGCTCTTGGAGTATGGCTTTTGATGGACTTTCAAATAACGGACAGAGGAAGGATGGACTCGCAGACACACTACTCATTTGTGCAAAAAAATTGCAATAAAAATGATTGTCATGGGAGCTGCAAAGAATGACTGATTAAAATTTTTGTAGGATTAGTTCAATAGCTTCCTCCACCGAATAAAAAATTAATCACGCGAATTGTCTATTGAAATGTCAAAGTAAATTTCATGCACCAAATTCAGAACCCCCGTCTGTTATTGAAATCAGTCTAAAATTAGTACTTTTAGGGTTCGTTTCTAAGAAGAGAAGGAAGGAAGGTAGCGGAGTAGAGACTTGAAGCCTTGATGGAATAGACCAGTTGACTAATTGATAAATGACGTGATAATTTTATAACGTCATCTTTCAATAGTTTGGTCTGTTGAAGTATAGTTCGCGACGAGGCAGTGCAGGCGACGTATGAGGCACGGGGGGCCGCTTGCCTTACTTGCAGGGAACGACTAGTCCCAGTCTGGCTCGCGCATGCGGGGAAAATGAGGCTGTGCCGGTGCTGGCACTCCTGCAGCGTCACTAAACATACACACGACTGCAGCTGCGCTAGAGATGTGCCGAGTCAGACTGACTCGATTACTGACTCGATTCTTTTTTTAACGAGTGCCTGAAAACTTGAATACAAAAAATAGCCGACTCGGCACAACACTAAGCAGCGCTCTTTTTGTGTACAGTTTAATCAAAACGCATCCATTGAATTTGACGTTAGTAATTATTATTAGTCAACAATAGTTCTGTGCTTATAATACAGTCAGTTAATACGATTGCGACGATCGCAATGCATCAGTCACGCTTCGTAATACAGGTGCTGAAATATATAAGCAACTCCTTCCACTTATCATCATACTCATCGGATCGAAACCTTTGTGAGAGATTGCAAAATTTTATACAGAGCCGTATAGATATTCTGAGTTTGCGCACCTCCAAAACTTTACCAAATACTAAATATCAAAAAACTGTAATATATAATGCAAAACGAACCCAAAGACTGTTATTTTAAATTCGTAATTCAATACTTCGAATATTTATTTTACAACATTTCTGCTTGGGGCGCTGGCTGTAGACGAATGCTGAATGGATTGGCGAACTCAAACTTTAAAATAAGCCAGTTTAAATCCATTTCACTCTGAAGTCAAAAAAAAAAGAATTAGTGAAAACGAACTACGCGTTAATGAATTACAGCTAAATACACGTTATAGCTTTCATCCCCTCTCTCAAGGAAACCGTGCTGAATTTCGGGATAAAAGTATCCTATGCCCTACCTCGAAGTATAAACTCAAATCGAACTAAGTTTCATTCGAATCCATTCAGTAGTTACGGCGTCATGTGCGGCCAAGATACAGACAAACAGACAGACAGACAAAAATGAAAAAAATATAGTTTTGGCCTCAGTATCGATTATAGAGTGGCCTCAAACAAAATTTTCAAAATATCTTCAATGTACAGAATTGGATCTGTTACAGTTTTATAATATCTTCTATACATATAAAACAAAGTCGTGTTAGTTCGACCACTTATAACTCGAGAACGGCTGGACCGATTTTCATTGTTTTTGATTTGTTATATTTGGGACCGTCCCGAATAGCAGAATAACTATTAAAAACATTAAAAAATAGAAAACATAAAATAAAAGAAAAAACATTTTCCCATACAAAATCTTCTTATATATAAAACAAAGTCGTGTTAGTTCGACCACTTATAACTCGAGAACGGCTGGACCGATTTTCATTGTTTTTGATTTGTTATATTTGGGACCGTCCCGAATAGCAGAATAACTATTAAAAACATTAAAAAAATAGACGAAAACATAAAATAAAAGAAAAAACATTTTCCCATACAAAATGTTCACGGGTTTCGTAACTGTCAAACATCCCGTCGCGTGGATACGGTAAACTCTCTCATCCGTACCTACATATATTATTATTGTTCTGTACGTGTGTTTGTCACCAAACGGCTGGATTAATTTGGATGAAATTTTGTGTGTATATTTCAATGGGTTCCTGGATAAATTGAAAACACAATTACCGAGTAGGTACAGGTAACCTACCGGGTCTCGGTAGGTGACGCTGATGTCGGTATGTCACCACCGGGCAGGACGAAGTCTGCCGGATCCACTAGTTATATATAGATAGAAGAAGACAGATAGATTAAGTAAAGTTTTCAAGGTGTACAAACTGAGACTAACCATACAGCGCCTAATATTACGTTTATTTTGATGCTTTATAAAACAGACGAAGGCTGTACCGAGGCCTCTAGTAATAATATAATATCGTGTGTATTCAGTGAATTGGAATTGATATTATATTCGGCTCGCTTCGTTATACCCTCGATGTTTACCAGTGGCAAATATGAAATATACGTACTTTACAACGCTTTTCTTCGTTCCTTTGTGTTTCGGAGATAATTAAAAAATAAGTAAATTGAAAATGGTCGATGTTTATACCCGTCCGTCGTTTAGGGAAAATTTTGCAATCTCAACAAATTATACTCAGTGGATAAACGTGGACATTAACTACATAATCAGTGCTTTGTAATTTGTGGTCGTGATTTAGCTTTTACTAAGTAAATTGAGCTTCATAAATTTCTCCGGCTTAGCGAAAATCCCTATTTTCATGGTGCATATTTTCTTGAAGCATTACCTACGAATATAGATACTAAAAAAATCCTTCGATATTCTGATCTTTTAAAAACATACGACAATAAGGGATTTAAAAAAAGTTTTGATTGAGGTATTTTTTCTGTACCACGGAAATAGGGTCTTTAATTTTTTTTAATTTATCCACTGAGGTACTATGCATGGTAGGTCGAGGCAAGGAGGTGTTGGAGAGTAAAATATGGCAACACTAAATTTAGGGGAATTTGTGTATGGTACCTTATAAAGTTTCACCCACTTTGATGCGTATGTTGAAGTGTTATTGTGTTTATTTGATGTTGGTGTGCACGTAGAATCCTGAGCACAGTGGTATACAGAACACCTTGAGGACGTTACCTGTAGGGCTAGCACAGGTTTGCGTATGACGATGACGTTGATAGATTTCGAGTATCGAAAAACTATAACGTCAGAGTAAAATAGACCTAAATTGTCTTTTATGGATGGAATTCATCAATTATTCATCTACAGAAAGCTAAAACTGTGCTGAATAAACTTGTATCTTTGAGACAAGAAAGGGCTTTGAATATTTTTGTATGGAGCTTGTCCTACCTACCAGTCCATTTTCCTTTTTTTTTTCAAAATAACGGCCATGCATATAACCTGCATAATCATTAGCTGGCATGAATACAAACAACTATTGTCATAATTATATTATAATATATTTTATGGCCGTGGCCGTTATTTTGAAAAAAATATGTAAATACGGACGGGTAGTTAAGTAAAAATATTCAAAGCCCTTTAGTTCCATTTTTAGACTTAAACGTTATAATGTTTCGATACTCGATATTTTTCAACGTTATCGAGTTGTGCAAACTCGCACTAAGATTTGTTGTTGCTGTCTCAATGCGTTCGGCGAATGCTGGCCAATGTGTAAATGTTGTTTGCGGGTTGCACCCTGATCCTTTGATGTTTGTGAAAAACCAAGCTTTAAATGTCGGCAAGCTGGTCAACGCTGCCGCAGCAGGTCAAAATATACGCCAAGTGACGCTGTATACATTGGCCGAGTGAGTTGGGCTAATGTGTACAAGGCTCTTAAGGCTTGAACTGACACAACACCGATATATTTTGCCACATGTACTAATCGGGAGCCTGTGCACGTTATTTTATCCCAAGAAACCTATTTTAGTGAATAATATCATAGTGTAATCTATCGAAAGGAATGGATAGATCTTAAAAGCTTTTTTTCAAAAGGCTTTATTAATACCTACACAAATTCGCACCATTTTTCCATAGTTTTATTTTGATTAAAAAAAACGTTAATTTAGAGTTTAAACGGTAAATAGTTCTGCTTCTGTTTTTTATAAATTTCTACTTTTTTTATATATAAAATTTGGATAGTTTTAATACGCATTTGATTATTATATTTATTTAAATAAAGTGCTTATCATTTATAATTTAGTTGTTTGTTATAAGCTTGTAAGCTAAACTTTGATTTTTTTCGACATTTTTTAGTATTCCATATTCCTTTTTTAGGAATTTTAGCAACTTTTAGTCGTTTTATTTTACTACACTACAGGTAGTAACCACAGTTAATACTAGTTCATGAAAAGTACTACAATTTGCATGTCTGTTTGATATAACGAATGGTATTCAAATTTCGAATAGTTTGTGAGTAGTTTGCATGCATTAAATTAAGGTCGGTTCGAGAGATTTTTTGTTTTCAGTTTTTACTACTTAGCGAAGTAGGTAGTTTTAGATTCAAGAATTACTTTGGTATGTATGATGTACTTGATGTTTTTTTATTAGTAAATAATGTACAAAATTATTAACTGAGTTATCTATTAGCTCGAATAAATAGAAATCTAGTGTGGTTAGTTTTACACCATTAAATCGACAAACAATAATGTTTATCAGACAAAGTCATAGCGAAGAAATTAATAATAGATCTCTACATATTTCTCACTGTAAACTAGTTAGTAGATTGCAGTTCGTTTTTTTTATATAGGAATAGCGGGCAACCGAGCAAGAGGGTCACCTGATGTTAAGTGATTACCGCCACCCATGAACATTAGCAGCACCTGAGGAACCACTAATGCGTTGCCGGCTTTTGAGGAAGGGGCCTGGCTTTTCAGCTCGCTGCCGGAACACACGGATGCTTTGCGGCAGATTACGGCTGAAGTATGGTCGCTAGCCACACTGTGGCGGATTCGGGGTAGGATCCTACCACAAAGCGGTGATACCCTCCAGATTACGTTGTGTGGTATCAGGCACAACGACCAGTAGAGGGGACTGAGAGCGTCAGGGCCTCGTTAGCATATTGGCAGGGTGTACCGCGTGCAGATGAGTTTGACTTTGGCCACATAGGTGGAATTTGGGCCACTTACACCCCAAACTTTGTACCCTACAAATACAATCGTCACCAATGTATTCAGGTCCTAAGTTAGTCCTTAGCGTGTTGCTAACATGCCGGTGAACTAATAGCCAATAATACTCGAATAGCTGAATTATTGATATCAATCGATATTGTATGTCTGATTTTGGTGCTATTAAGTTAGACGAATACAATAATAAATAATATACCTATGTGCCCAAGCCTGATTATATAAAGAGGCAATTGCGCCAGTGTTTTGGGCACCATGCCCATAAAGGATCATTTGGACGGTGTATATATTATATTTTTGGTGAATTATTATAATTAAAGTATAATTATTTTTAGATACAGATAGTATGTTAATGTGTAAATATTTTATGTTGAAATAAATTAAATCTAACTTAAAAAAATATATTTTAGTAGTTGAAGAACTGCCATCCCATCGGATTAGAGTAACTTAATAGAGAGCGCCTATATTTGCTCACACACTTCTGCACTATAATATCTCCTGTATAGCTAGCTAGTCTTCGGTGGGATCGGCTGCCATAACCGGAATTTGGTCAGGAAAATATTTTTATTGTTAATAATACTTGATGTACTTTGAACATCGAGTTACGAAACTAGGGGGAACATTATATGTACATACGGCGAAATTGTATATGCATAAAGAATTTTGTAAAGTATATTTTGTAAATAATAATTATTATATTTTGAATAATTATATATCTATTATAAGTAAAAATTTGCGTGCCCATACTTGGCAGATTAAAGTATAAAAATATTAAATATATATTTACCACCTCATCACTCTCAGGCACTCAATCTAGCAAATGAAATGATTTGAAAATTTATTGAAATACGAGGGTTCCAAACGCACCCTGGTCTGAGAAGAACCCATAACAAACTCAGCCGGGGTTTTGTCTTATTAGGTGATAATATCATCACACAATATATATAATTTATGGTTAGTATATTACCTAAATGGAGTGGTACCTAGTAGTAGTAATGCGCTCGTTTTTAGGCGGACCTTTTCGCCGTGGAGATCCTGAACGGCTACATCTACGTCCACGTGGACCTGGGCTCCGGTGGAGTGAGGGTGAGGGCGTCTCGGAGACGGGTGGACGATTCGCACTGGCACGAGTTCCTGTTGCGACGGACCGGGAGAGACGGCCGGGTTACCGTGGACGGTGCTAACGCCGAGTTTAAGACTCCTGGTTAGTTAATGATCATGATCATAATGATGACGCACTTCTTTGGTGTTAAAGTTTATAAGAATAAATCTATTTTTACCAAAATAAACTAATAAAAAAAATAATAAAACTTATAATACACAAGAGATTAAGTTCGTAAACTAAAACTGGACTACTAATTTAGTGTGCAGAAAAACGTGTATTCAACTGCGTACTAATAAGAATTCGATGAAGCGCGGGGCAGACAGCTAGTGGCGCCATCTGTGTATTCGAAGCTAACATAATATTCACAGGTGAATCCAACCAGCTCGAACTGGATGGGCCGTTGTTCGTCGGCGGCCTGGGCTCAGAGTACTCCGCGTCGAGAACACCCGCGGCGCTGTGGACGGCTGCGCTGAGGCAGGGGTTCGTTGGCTGCATCCGCGATCTAGTGCTAAACGGAAAACCACAGGATCTCACGGCTTACGCGAGGCAGCAGGATTCTGGTGAGGAAACAAAATAGTCATATCACCTTTTACCACCAATATCACCTTTATTAACAATGCTGTACATCTAAATCTAATCTAAATAATATATAAAAGAAAGAGGTGACTGACTGACTGACTGACTGAGCCATCAACGAACAGATCGAACCACTGGAAGAATCGGGCTGAAATTTGGCATACAGATAGCTATTATGTCGTAGGCATCCGCTAAGAAGGGATTTTAGGAAATCCTACATCTAAGGGGGTTAAATAGGAGTTCAAGGTTTGTATGATATTCATGTGAATCCACGCGAATGAATTCGCGGGCATCAGCTAGTATTATATAAGCGACTTTGCGTGTAAGAATAATGCAGCACAGAAAATGACTACGGAATGAGTCTCCATAAAAAGCTGCCATAAAAAAGCAGCAAGGAGGGAACCACACGAAGGAATCGAAGCTTTATAGAGTAAAGCTTCAATTTTTACGGATCGAAATCTTGAAATAATGTATTATAAGGTAGTTGTGAAAAAATATATAACCCGCCATTTTGTAGCGGCGGCCATTTGGATCGATTTTCATCAAACATAGCTAACAACACTCTCGACTAATTCACCTTTCAAACAAAAAAAAACCGCATTCAAATCGGTCCACCCGTTTGAGCGCCACAGGCGAACAGACAGCAGACAGACACACAGAATAGAATAGAATAGAATAGAATAGAAAAGTTTTTTATTCAAATAAACTTTTACAAGTGCTTTTGAATCGTCGATTGAGTCTACCACAGGTTCGGAATGCAGTTCCAGCCGAGAAGAACCTGTAAGAAACTCGGCGGTTGCTCTTTTTAAAAATAACATTATAACAATTATTATTATTAATGTACATGATTGAAATGCCGTCTCGCGCATTGCTGGAACGAGTTAAATCCAAGCTTTTTTATCGTTTATATAATCTTCAGTTGTATAATAAGCTTTTTTTATGAGCATACTTTTAAGAAAGTTCTTAAACTTGTGTAAAGGCAAGTCTAAGACATATTTTTTATTCGGATAAACTTTTACAAGTGCACACACACACAACACACACACACACACACACACACACACACACACACACACACACACACACACAAACCCGACGCAAAAACGACGCGTCGTTTTTGCGTCGGGGGTTAAAAACAGCCGAGCGTGGAGATATTATAATTTATGTATTCTCGTTTTATAACAACGTCATTAGTGAATCTGTATCATTTCATCCCCTAAAAGACGTACGATATAACTAACGTACTCATTAGTCGAAAACTGCAAAGCCGCAAATAATCAAGTAAGTATCAGAAACGTAATATTTCAGAGATCTGTAATTGCGAAGTCAGTTTAAACCCACAATATTCGCACTTATTGAGAATGATCGGATATTTAGTATTCAATGTTTTTCCCGATATTGTCGAGTTTCATCAATGTGTGTATTTTAGCCACTTGTTTGTATATTGTGGACTGTTTACAGTTTTTGATAATTTATTATTTCTGCTAATATATTCAGGTTTGAGTTGTTTGTTTTCACAGTCCCTACAACTATAGAGACTCCTTAGCACAATCTTCTGACCATCACCTGTATTGTATTTTACTAATTTCAGCATCAGTCAGGCCAGCGTGCCACGTGCTGATGAAACAGTGCGTCAGCTCGCCGTGCCAGCATGGCGGAGTGTGCTCTGAGGGATGGAACCGGGCGTTGTGCGATTGTTCTGCTACTAACTACGGAGGACCTACATGTGGACGAGGTAAATATGTTGAACCAACTTTTAATTTTCTCTTTCTCTGTTAACCAATAGTCATCCATTGCTGGATAGCTCTTGTAGGGACTTTCACACGCTTTGGTCTTGCGCCACTTGAATACAGCGGTTCCCTGCGTTTAGTTTGAAGTCATCTGTCAAACTAGCGAGGCAACACTGCGCTCTGCAGTGCGAGATCGCCATTCCAGCACTTTGCGACCCCAATTTCTTTCGGTTCTTCGAGCTACATGCTTCGCCCATTGCCATTTTGCGATTCGATGAGCTATGTTAACTCTGATTCTTCTACGGTCAAATCATTCCTGACTTGATACTTCAACCATAGCTAATTCTCTCCATTGCCCACTGAGCGACCCTTCGTCTCATTAGCGACCATGTTTAGGATCCATGAGTCGTCACTGGCTATTTGCGCTCAAACCTTACTGGAAATTATATAAGGTACCTACAAGCAGTAAAAAAATCTTAACCTGTAATTCTTATCCTTACAGAATCACCAACAATATTCCTCAATGGCAGCCAACACCTCACAGCGGCTCTAGGACCTGAACACGTCACACAAACAGAGGAACTACTACTTCGGTTCCGGACAGGGAAAGCCGGGTTATTACTTCGCACGGCCTCGGAACACTCCGCTGACAGGATAGAACTTGCGGTGGCAGCTGGAAGGGTTAGAGCGAGCGTTCGATTGGGGGACAGAGAGAAGGTTAGTGTTCGTTTTCAAACTATCTCTTGATCCAAAGTTAGTCAATAAACTGAGGAATTGCTGCTCTGGTTCCGCACGGAGAAAGCCGTGTTATTACTTCGTACAGCCTCGGAATACTCCGCTGACAGAATAGAACTTGCAGTAGCCGCTGGAAGGGTTAGAGTGAGTGTACGACTAGGGGATAGAGAGAAGGTGAGTGTTTATTTTCAAGCTATCTCTTGATCCAAAGTTAGTGAGACTAACTTTTGGTGATCACTAAGCGTGATCATGATTCACCGTTGCTTGAACATTTTCGGTAATTTTTTAAATAGATATAAATAAGTAGATAGCCACGAACATTTTCTATGACTTTCTTAGCTTGAGTGGAATCTTACTACATCCAACTTATTAAACCCAGAAGAATGTTTCGAATTTTAGCTTCAAAATTAAAATTATCTCTGTCTGCGAAGTCATTCCTCTAAATAAGCGTCGTGGTTTCTTTTCATCTGTGCTTTTTGTTGAATACATAATAGTAGGGATTTTTAGAAGGTTTCCAGATTTTTCTGCATAAATTCATCTAAAATAACAGGAATTTTGATTCTTCATTGGTGACCAAGAGTTACAACCGATGGATTAACATGCTCTCCGAGACAAGGAGGAAATGAAACGCATAAGTTGGATCTCCAAAGTTGGTCGCCGATCCAGATACCGACTTGTGTCATTGTTTGCAACATTGCTTAACCGCAATTGTTTGACATGCCACATGCCACCTCACTTTAAATTGAAATGAACTTAAGGGAATTAAAAAAGTTAATATTAATTTAAACCAAGACATTAACATGATTTCAAATGAACTCTGTTACAAAACAACATGGCCAAGTTAAGTTCCCATTTCATGTACTATGCGGAACATTGAACATTTTAGCAGGTACCAACATGGCAGATGACGAATCGAATTTAGTTCCCACTTCATAAACTATATACACACTTCGTTCCAGAACCTTCTAGCGGGTACCAACGTGGCGGACGACAAATGGCACACCGTCCGCTTCTCGCGTCGCGCTTCAAACCTCAAGCTGCAGGTAGACGGAGGGCAGCCAGTACGCGGTACGTTATGTACGTATGCACGGGACGCACCCGCACCATTTTATTTTCACCCTTATAGTAGTGGATATAAGGTTGGTTTTGATTTGACATTAAATAAAAATAAGAATTTAATATAATATAGATATACAATCCTAAAAGTAAAGTAGGTGAATGAGATGTAAGAGTAGTTAGAAAGAAGTATACTCAATAAATATAGTATAGATGATGCTAATAACAACAAATACAAAACAATAACAATAACAAAACGAGACGAATAACAGTAATAGGTCTACAACACCAAATTAAATAAAACAAACACTGACATACTTATATATTATACAATAAATAATTGAGATGAAAACCACATTTTATTAACTACAGGTACATAACTGTAGTTAAAGAAACTTAACAAAATAAGAAATAAAAAACATCTACAATATACAAACACATATTATTATACAAATATCTACAATATATTATAATATAAAACATATACAGTTATAGAAAACAAATATCTACAGAACAATATACTTAGTATGATTTCACTAATATACCGAAAAATAAATTATTCATCAGTTTCAGGCATGAATTAATATCAAAAAATACATATTATCTAAATAAAAATTAATTAACATTACTTTAATCATAGTTATTGTTAACGAAACAACAGTAGAAGTAGTTACAAGAAAACATCTAAATAGTTTAATAATTGCACATTATTCCTATAAAGTGGAAATATAATATGTAATATGATAGTTTTAGGAAACCAATCCAATTGGAATTTGATAAATTAATTTTTTATTTGTGCAATTATTATAAATCTTTAGACTAATTCAATATTATTTTTATGTTCTACAAAAGTAACCCCTAATATTAATTGTTCCTATTAGCTGTAGATAGAGGCTTTATCGTATTTTTAGTTTGTTTTAGCTAGCACTTGACTCCTTCACTTTTTAGTTGTTCTGCTTTAATTTCTTCCTAGTAGTTTACTGTCCTTAATTTTCATGTAGCTTAACTGTTGTTCTTATAATTGGCGATAGCTCAACATTACTACTTGTTCTTTTATATACACACAGAAAAAAATGTTGACATTTTCATTAATCATAGTTAAATTGACTTGTTTAAAAAAATAATTATTTAAAGCACAAGTAGTAACAGTATACAATACACAGTTACAAATTACTTAGACATAAGAAATATTTTACGATACTCAATTTATATTTAACAAACTCAAAGTTTAAAAAAATCTTAGCTCGTGTTACACCGTATTTTTTACAAATCACCACAAGCTCTTCAAGCTATATTTTTGAAGAGTTTTACTGAACTACTTATTTTTCAGTATTTATAAGCAACAGAACAGCTTGGCTATTGTAATGCTAAATATCTTCCAGCTGATAGACTCTGTGTAAATAAGTTTGAAAACTGGCTGCTAACTGTAAATTTTAAAGTCTCAATTATAGTTAAAGTTTTACTTCTTTGCACTAAGATGTACTACTTTTTCAACAAGAACAAGTATTCAAAACTCCGCTGTGATAATGTATATGTATAATCTTCATTAATGCAAAGAAGTAGTGTTTTCTTAATGAGACTATGAAGCATTTTCTTTGCTAGTTTCTGTTATTTCAACGTCAGTGTTGTGTTTCAATGTAATTTTAATAAATTAAATACCCCATGTATCAATAAATTTGATTTGTTTTACAGCCGAAACTATTCTAGGAAAAGCTTCTACTTTAGAAATATCGACGCTGCACTTAGGAGGACTATACCATCCAGAAGAAGAAATCCAAATGACGTCGACTTTACCCAACTTTGTTGGATACCTCCAAAAGTTTGTTTTCAACGGAATAAAGTATATAGATATGGCCAAAACTCTCGGAATCGGAGTCAGCGATGAGAACAACAATATTTATGATGCTTCAAATATCATTTTTAACGGAAAATTTGTGAAACCAGACTCGTTGAATGTTTACAAATCGGTCACTTTTAAATCGAAACATACGTACGTTGGATTACCGTTGCTGAAAGCGTATGGGAATACGTATTTAGACTTTTATTTCCGAACGACTGAAATGGACGGACTATTGTTCTATAACGGAGGAAAGAAGCAGGATTTTATCGCTGTGGAATTAGTGAATGGTCACATACACTGTGTATTCAATCTCGGGGATGGAGTGGTGACTATGAAAGACAAGATAAAAAGCTTCCTCAATGATAACAGATGGCACACTGTATCCATAAGGCGACCAACTCCTAAGGTTCACACCATGCAAGTTGATGAGGATTTAGAAATGCATACAACAAGTAAGATTGTAGCTTATAAAATTGTTTATTGAAAAACAAAAGAGTGACCTAAAGGCAGAAGATGATTCGACTGAGTATAATTTCAATTTCTTGTAAAACAAAAAATAAAGCTGCAGTATAACGTAGTTTATATCTATTTACGGAAAGCAAGCCCGAATTTTGTGCCGAATTTCATCAATATCGGTACAGTTTTGAAAATACATAATATATAGAGTACAGAAAGTATAACTTTCTGTAATCTTTGCATTTATAATTGTTTTTGTATGGATGTTGACTAACGTGAAAATAGGAGGTATAATAAATCACAATAAAAAGCCCTTAGCAATATATGCTACGATTACTTTTGCAGTAAAGTGCAGTTTATTTTTCAGGTTCAAATCTAATGTTGGAGCTGGACAGTGTTCTATACGTGGGCGGTGTACCGAAGGACATGTACACGTTGTTGCCAGTGGGGGTGCTGTCGAGGCAAGGTTTCGAAGGGTGTATGTCTAGTCTGGACTTGCCGGGTGAATCACCCTCGTTGATAGAGGATGCTGTGGTTCCGAGTTCCTCTTTAGTGTCAGGATGCGAAGGTATGTTAATATCTATTTTTATTATGACAATTATTGCAATGATAATTTAATTATTTTTAATTGTATCTATTGTGAAGATCACGTGACATAACTTTTATATTAATATTATTGAAGAAATATTAGAAAACATATTTATTTTGAAATAGTCTAATGTAAAACACGGGTACATACCACGACAAAAAAGTTTATAAAAAAGTTTCAACGAAAAGAGTGAAAAAGCGGGTAGTTCAATTCTCCCCGTGACAGCTCAAACTTCACCCCTCTCAGCACCGTAGTCTTCTTGTGACCACTTGTGACCACGATCCATGTAACTGGATCAAACTATCGAACAACACAAACATTTATATCGTTGAATGTTACATTTATATCGTTGTATTTTACATAAGTATAGAAGGTCATTGATTAGACTATGTCGGTAACTAGAAAATAAGTCTTAAATTATTTTGAAACAATTTGGATCTCTTACAACTTGTTATTCCTTCACTAAGCTTCCCGTTTTAAACAAAGTTTGTGTTTTTGATCTCTTTTGTTTGTTTGAATCGCAGGTCCCACAAAATGTACCCATAACGCTTGCGCCAACAAGGGGGTTTGCGTTCAACAGTGGAATACGTATGTGTGCGATTGTGACTTGACTTCATTTACCGGACCCACTTGTTACGATGGTAAGACTTTTTGTATTTTACTCTTTTGAACGAGTATAGCTCTCTTCACCGCCCGCAGATTGACCTTGAGCCTTATTATGTGGCCCAAAGTGACTATATTTCAGATCCATGAGTTATAGCTAAATAATTAGGTACACGGAAAAAATCACGTGATGTACGCCGGAGTATGCCTCATCCAAGGCTTTTTACGAGGCTCTTAGAGGAGCTGAGTCAGGAGAGGGGAGAGGGGTGTGGATTTATCTTGCCAGTTGACAGTTCTTACTGGTCTTCTTTGCTGGTACCACCAAAGTTCTCTAAGCACACCGAACCAGAGCTGTTGTATCCCACTTTGGCGTTAAAAAGTGGTTTCCGAACCGACGATATCGCCCAGCTTCGGTCTCGATTGAAATTCCATAAGTTATTAAAGGCAACACAGATTTTCGTCTTCAGGCACTGAGGCAGTTTGTACGAACAGACGCCTCTAAATGCTGCTTAGTGTCTTCAGACACTAAGGGATTTTGTATGAGAAGACATCTCTAAATGTTTGCATTTGACCTCTTTCTCAAAATTACTAGACCGCGTATCCTAGGTCTACAAATTCAAAAGCCGAGGTCTCAACAATTAGTGGGTGGCACGGGGCATGAGCATAAGAAAAATATTATTTTACTGCACTTTTAAGTAAATCAGAACCGTCATGGATCAATTTTTTTATTTCCAGAATCAATCGCCTACGAGTTCGGTCCCGGGCGAGGCATCATCACATACACGTTCCCGCCCAGCGCCATCGCTGACACCGAAACTGACAGGGTAGCTGTCGGCTTCGTCACCAGCAAGTCTGATGCTGTGCTGATGAGGATCGAGTCCTCGAACACGCAGGATTACATGCAGATGGAAATTGTGAGTTTGCTTTTGAGTCCGCTTGAATTTAAATTAAGTAGTTTTGAGCCTATAACCTATATAATAATACTAGCCGACCCCCGCGACTTCGTCCGCCTGGATATAGGTTTTATATAGGATCGGATTGGATCCCATAATCCTTTTTTGTACCTAAACTAAATGTAGCCTAAGTTACTCCTTATAACATCACCTATCTGCCATTGAAAGTTCCATCAAAATTGATCCAGCCGTTTCGGTAATTAGCTGGAACAAATAGACAGATCGACAAACATAAATTTAAACGCACACCAGTTTAAAATAAGCCGTACGTTCAAAGATCCGGGTCCCAAGTTATTTGAACCCAATAAATGTCTGTCATTTCTGAATTAAAACACCTATGACCTTGAAATATTTACGGGACAATACTTAAAGTACTACCTTTCTAACAAAAAAACAATGAGTGAAATCGAACAATGCGTTAATAAATTACAGCTAAATACACGTTTTACCTTTCATCCCCTCTCCCAAGGGAACCGTGCTGAATTTCGGGATAAAAAGTATCCTATGTCCTACCTCGGAGTATAAACTCAAATCGTACCAAGTTTCATTCGAATCCATTCAGTAGTTTCGGCGTGATGCGCGGCCAAGATACAGACAGACAGACAGACAGACAGACAGACAGACAGACAGACAGACAGACAGACAGACAGACAAAAATGAAAAAAATTGCAGTTTTGGCTTCAGTATCGATTATAGAGTGCCCTCCAATAAAAATTCTCAAAATATCTTCAATGTACAGAATTGGATCTGTTACAGTTTTATTATATTATAGACTAGCAGTCCCCCCCGGCTTCGCCCGTGGTACATAATATATAGCCTATAGCACTCAAGGATCACCGTTCCCCGTTCACCGTTGGATATACGTACGTACATATCCAACGGTGAAAGAATTTTTGAAATCGGTCCAGTAGTTCCTGAGATTAGCGCGTTCAAACAAACAAACTCTTCCGCTTTATTATATTAAGTATAAGTAATAAGTATATTAGATTATGACTTGTATTATTACTTCTACAATATACGTATAACAATTTCTTCTCACATCAAATTGATAAAGTTATATTTAGTAAAATAATATTCTTGCAAATAATTATATTAAATGTCCCATTGTCGTCAGATCCGCGGCAACCTGTTCAATGTCCCAGTGTCATCAGATCCGCGGCAATCTGTTCAATGTCCCATTGTCATCAGATCCGCGGTAACCTGTTCAATGTCCCATTGTCATCAAATCCGCGGCAACCTGCTCAATGTGCCATTGTCATCAAATCCGCGGCAACCTGTTCAATATCTCATTGTCATCAGATTCGCAGCAATCTGTTCAATGTCCCATTGTCATCAGATCCGCGGCAATCTGTTCAATGTCCCATTGTCATCAGATCTGCGGCAACCTGTTCAATGTCTCATTGTCATCAGATCCGCGGCAACCTGTTTGATGTTCTGTTATCATCAGATCCGCGGCAACCTGTTTGATGTTCTGTTATCATCAGATCCGCGGCAACCTGTTCGATGTTCTGTTGTCATCAGATCCGCGGCAACCTGTTCATGGTGTACAACGTGGGCGACGGCGACCACCCGCTGGGCGACGAGGCGGCGCGCGTGGACGACGGCGCGTACCACGTGGCCCGGTTCACGAGGAACGGCAGCCGCGCGGCGCTGCAGCTCGACAACTACGCCGTCAACATTAGACATCCGCAGGGTCAGTTGCTGAATTTGAATCTTATTTATTCTTTCTGCTTAAGCGTTCCTGTATACTTAACGCCACGTGAAAACTAATCAGGAGTAGAAGTTTTATAAGAACTACTGTACCTCGTCCAGGTTAGCCCGCTTTCGTCTTAGACCCCATCGTTATTAGAACTCGTTGAGTAGAGTAAAAACGAAATATATTTTTTAATCTGCCTGCTTACGTTATTAGTCTACTAGAGGCTACCATGTTCAGCTGCGAATCATGAGGGCCCGGGGTCGAGTCCCGAGTAAGGCCAACATACGAAAAGTTATTGGGTTTTTCAGTAGCCCAGAGTTGGGAAGTTGGTGGTAAATATTATATACACCCCCGTGCCTTGGAGAGCAAAGCCCTGCACCTGATCATTGTACGATGGTGTCAAATTAACATCACATCGGACTGTGAGAGTGAGGACATAGAGAGTGCAGGTGTTTACGCACACATTTGTACACTATTTTTTTATGTATTAATAGAAAATAGGCAAGCAGGTCACCTGATGTTAAGAGATTACCGCCGCCCATGATCATTAGCAGCACCTGAGGAACCACTAATGAGTTGCTGGCTTTTGAGGAAGGGGACTGGCTATTCAGCTTTCTACCGGAACACATCGAATGCTTTGCGGCAGATTATGGTCGCTAGGCACGTGAGTTCGGGGTAACAACTACAAAGCGGTGATACCGTCTAGATTATGTTGTGTGGTATCAGGCACAATCCCATAGAGGGGACTGTGAGCTTCAAAGCCTCGTAAGTATATTGACAGGGCGCATTGCGCGCAGGTGAGATTAACTTTGGCCATATAGGTGGAATTTGAGCCACTTACACCCCACCACACGATAACAACTCCCGCGTATTTGGCTAGTTTGTACCTCCATTGAGATTGACCACATCATCATCATCATCATCATGATCAACCCATTACCAGCTCACTACACAGCACGGGTCTCCTCTCAGAGTGAGAAGGGTTTTGGCCATAGTCTACCACGCTGGCCAAGCGGATTGGCAGACTTCACACACCTTTGAGAACGTTATGGAGAACTCTCAGGCATGCAGGTTTCCTCACGATGTTTTCCTTCACCGTTAAAGCAAGTGATATTTAAATACTTAAAACGCACATAACTCCGAAAAGTTAGAGGTGCGTGCCCGGGATCGAACCCACGACCTCCGATTAGAAGTCGGCCGTCCTAACCACTAGGCTATCACAGCTTCATTTTCAGATTGACCACCGTGGCTGAATTATTTTATTGTAACCTTCAAATTAATTTCCAGGTGGTCAACAATCCACGATCTTCAACAGCATGTCGCGCATCACCGTCGGCGGCGGCGGCGGCGGTGGGAGGTCGTTCAGCGGCGTGGTCGCCGGGCTGGTGGTGAACGGCGTGCGGCTGCTCGACCTCGCGGCGGCGGCGGACCCCGCGGCGGCCTTGCGCGGGGACGTGCGGCGAGCTCACACCCCGCTGGACCGAGATATTAACAGGATGCAACAGGTGAGTGTAGCCTCAATAGCGCAACGGTAGTCGGGCGTAGATTGGAAACCTAATGAGTTTTATCCAACTCTTTTTTTTTTTGTCGTGGTAGTAAAGCTTTATGGCTATGTGGGACTCCCCCCCCCCCCCCGAGTGGGAGTATACTCTAACTAAAAACCACCACGGCTGTTCCCTCTTGCTGATTATGCTGGCGTAGATTGGAAACCTAAAGGTTGACGGTTCAAACCCCACCCGTTACACTATTGTTGTACCCACTCCTAACACAAGTTCTCGCTTATTTGAACGGGAATATAAGTCATGTTCATCATGGCAAAAAAGGTATATTTTGTGTATATAGTATGAGAGTAATGGTGGTGGTGATAGTTGAAATAACATTTCGGAATAACAATTAAATATGTAATTTCGAAAAGGGTACTTCTTTTAAATAATGCAAACACAGTTTTTGGTCATAGCCATTACGTGATGCCGTTAGTATAATTACCGGAAAACTTTTTGAGCAAATGCCTTGACACCGCGCAAGTGAATTTTAGGTCTCTGTATCGTATCGAGCGCGTGATTGGTAGATCAATAGACCTTTGCCTTCTTTCCCCATTTTTAGGGTTCCGTACCCGAAGGGTAAAAAACGGAGCCCTCGGCTGTCTGTCCGTCTGTCCGCCGGTCACAGGTCTCTAGCTCGCAGACGAAATGAGTTACAAACCTGAAATTTTGGTATTTAGTGTAAAACGTTAACCCAAAATCAAATATTGAATTAGAAATTGAATTAAATTATTTTTCAGGGGGGCTCCCATACATGAAAAAGGAGCCGGAAAAAAAAAATTTTCTTTACCCTAGCTTGTGGGGTATCATTGTTTAGAGCTCATTAAGTAGAGTACAAATATATATTTTTTTAATTTTTATCTCAAAAAATAAGGGAATGGAAGGCCATCAAAGTTTTAGACCATTTTTGTGACGGGGGCTATCTCAAAAACTAAACTAGTTGGGAATATGATATTTCAGTATATTATGTACTATATGCTCTATTTAAACAACAAATACTGAAAACAACGATTTATTAAATAGTTTATAAGCTGTGACCAAAATAAACGAACATTTTTTTGGGTTTTTCTTTCACGGTTTGTTGCGATGTCTAGCTCGGAAATTAAATATTTCTTAGACCCAAAATATTATATTGGACTGGGACTGGATGTTTACCACACTCCACTGGATCAGCTCACCAAAAACATAAAAATATTATTAGAAAAAAAGGAGTATTAATTTTGATTTCGTACTATGTATTGTTTTTGTCTTATTTTTGTTTGTTCTTTTATCTTATGTTTTAGTTTTAGTTATGAATTTGTAATATTTGTAGTGTGTGTAATGGCCCAGGGAGATGAATTGGTTAAATCTGTAATGTCTCTCTGGGTATTTCTTACAATAAATAAATAAATAAATAAATAAATATTGTTCATAATTATGTACGGAACCCTGAAAGAGCGAGGCCCGACTCGAACTTGGCTGATTTTTGCACGGATGTGTAGGTACAATGCGCTAACTACCCCACTATGTCACTTGATGCTCAAGAAGTTTGCCGGCAATTTTCATTGCGTCAGGGAGACCGTCAAATTACAATTCACTTTCAGACCCCACCGTCTGGCTACGGGGGTCCGGGTGTGCTGGACGAGCTGGTGTACTCGGGCGCGGGGTCAGGATGCAGGGACGACGATGAGGACGCCTGCGTGTTACCCGACGCGGGGTCCGGGGACGATCTGATCACTCCTGTGTACGTGCCCTCCACGAGGCGACCGCCTTCTAAGATGCATAAGGTATTGAGATTTAGACGTGATAACGTCTTCACTACGCCGAGTTTCTTGCTGGTTCTTCTCGGTTGGAATGGCATTCCGAACCAGTGGTAGATTCGTTTGACTATTCAAAAGTACTTGTAAAAGTTTATTTGAATAAAAAACTTTTCTATTTCTATTTCTATTTCTACCACATAGTATAAAACAAAGTCGCTTTCTCTGTCCCTATGTCCCTATGTATGCTTAAATCTTTAAAAGTACGCAACGGATTTTGATGCGGTTTTTTTAATACATAGAGTGATTCAAGAGGAAGGTTTATAAGTAGAAAAATTGGACCCGGTAGGTGGCGCTAATAGCGGGCAGGATGACGTCTGCCGGGTCTGCTAGTATAATATAAATCGATGAACACTGGACGCACGCAGGAAAAATCATTACTCATTGTCACGTACCGCGTGCAAGCGAGAGCGCGGAACAAGCGACAGAGGGTGCAATATTTTCTTATGACGTTATCACGTAAAATTATCGCCCGTAAACCGACTTCACGGACAACCAATTTTTTTATCAGTTTTCTGGAATTTTAGGCCCTGTTTCACCACCTTCGGCCACGTAACTATGTGCCATAAAAGTTAGAAGTTTGTGGTGTATCTTTTGCCAAAAAGCCCGTTCTGGATTGTTTGCAATTTATTTAAAAATTGTTGTAAAGAGTGGAATACCAATTATTTTGGTGTTTTTTTTGTTGCAGGGAGACAAAAGTGAGAAAATGATGAAACCGTGTGACGATGAAGACTGCATCGAAGGTTCTGGTTCCAGCGGAGAAGATATCACGGAACCGGAGCTTCCTGTGACCACGTGAGGCTTAAAATTGTTTCGCCTTTTAATTATAACGCCTGTTGTAGAGCAATGTACTATTTTAACTACATCCCAACAATAGGCCCATTTGTATGAAGAAAAACTTGAGCGGTGTCAAGGGACACCCGGATGGAACGAAGTTCCTTTCGATTAATTATTTAGTGAAGGAATTGTAATAATTTTTTTTTAAGTTATAATAATTTTTTTTTATTATTAACAAATATAATGTAATATAAACTTAATCAGTTGCTTTCTATAAGAGAGAGCGAGAGACAGACAGAGAAACACGCGCACGCCGCACGGCTTACAACTATAGCAAAAAGTGTAATTACAACTTTTGGTCTTAATTTTATCCGTCTGCCTGACCCCTCTTGCCCCCTTTGGCAACGCGCGATAAGGAACTTTGTTCCAAAAGAAAAAAGAAAAAATATTTTTTTTTTTAAATTTTATGTACACCAACGTCGTGGCTCTTATGATAAGCCAAGACTCAATCACTGAACCGGTTCGAAAAGCAGATTCTGCTGAGAAAAGCCGGAAAGAAATTCAGTTTGATGTGACACGTGTAGATAACATAGATATAGGAGTAGGACCTACATAAAACATAAAAAGCGGTGATAGCCTAGTGGTAGACTTCAGCCTCCCTTTCGAAGGAACCGAGTTCGATCCCCAGCATGCTCCTCAACTTTTCGGAGTGCGTTTTAAGAAATTAAATATCACTTGCTTTAACGATGAAGGAAAACATCGTGAGGAAACCTGCACGCCTGAGAGTTCTCCATAATGTTCTCAAAGGCATATGAAATCTACCAATCCACACTTGCCCAGCGTGGTGGATTACGGCCGAACCCATCTTATTTTGAGAGGAGACCTTCGTGCGCTGTAGTGGTCCGGTAATGGGTTGTTAATTATGATGATGAATTTGTTCTTTAAAATTCAATAGAAGACTGCCACATATATTTGTCGTTCCAGTTCAGGAGCAAGCAGCACCCACGCGATGACGTCACCCACAGCATCCATAATTTCCACGGAACACGTGGACAAAACTGTCGGGTCCACAGATGGCGGTACCGACAGCACTGGTACCACAAAGAGCGACACCACGCTACCGGACCATGACAACATGCACGCTGGTACCGTTGATGGTGGTACCACTCCCGAAAAGGGAACTACTCCGACTGAAGGTTAGTGGTAAACTATCTGTATTTATCTGTGTTCAGTTCAATGATTTAAAAAAAAAATTAAATAGAGTATAAGTGAGCAATCAAGAGTCACTTAATGCTAGAACATTAACATCACCAGAAGATTCGCCAATGTGTTGTCAGATTTATTTAGTTTTTTTTTTTGTAACTGTAACACAAATATAGGCTTGATCTTATTCTTGTTCCTATATCCTTATCAAACCCTTTACGGGGTCAGCACAACATGTTTTCTTCTTCCACTCACGTCTGTTCTTACTTCTGTTACACGTCAACGCATCTGCATTCACCCCTTTTACCAGCATATCCTATTTCACACACTCTATACATCTTTTCTTTGGTCTTCCTCTACTCTTTTTCCCCTTCGCATGCGTATCTGACATTCTTCTAGTCATTTTCTTCCCTCTAGCTATAGATTTTGGTTTTTTAAAAATCCCGTGGGAACTGTGGATTTTTCCAGGATAAAAAGTAGCCTATGTGTTAAGTCCGGGCATAATCTATCTCCGTTCAAAATTTCAGCCAAATCGGTTCAGTAGTTGCGGCGTTATAGAGTAACAAACATACACATACGCACACAAACTTTCGCCTTTATAATATTAGTGTGATTCAAATGCTTTACAATCATAACATTAAATTTCACAGATCGCGCCCACCCTGGACACTTCACTCCGACCGTGACAGGCAGACACACAGAATCAACGCACACGACCGAAGACCATCGCATCCCCGACTACGAGGACCATCATCAGGTCGAGATGGAGACCCGCTCCCCGACGTACGAGATCGAGGAGGGCCAGGACCGAGCGCCCGGCAGGAACCATCCGGATTACAATGGATACGAGCACGAGATCACCACCAAGTGGTACCATCCGAAGACCACCGACAACAGAGTCACGCCGCCTGAATCGGAGTTTTACGCTACTATTGTTGGTAAGTCGAGTCTTTTGGAAACATTTTTATACGGGTCTAAGTAAAGTCAATCCATGTCAGCCGTGTATCCTGCCACATATAGCTTAAGTACCTTCAAGGCAAGAGAGTCAGTTCAGTTCAGAGGCAATCACCTAGGCAAAAACACTCCATCCTTTCCATCAAGAATGATTGTCGTCAAATATAAATCTTACAATAAAAATACAGTAGTTTGATCTATAACCTAACCTGTAAATAATAAAAAAGGTTTTTAAACAAGTATAAATTATTAAAAATTAAAAAAAAACCCCGACATTCGCCATTTTGTGTTGGTGGCCAACTTCTATTTGCATAGTCGAGGGTTAAAAACACTAAAGAAGTGTCCCAATTTAATCGAATTTAATTTTTCTGATTTCAGGTATCGTAGCATCAGTGCTGATCGCAATCATTCTGATAGTGATAATCGTTCTGAAGCTGATGTTCCGCCTCGACCCCTCGTACAAAGTCACAGAGGATAAGAACTACCAGCAGAGCGCCAGCGCTGCTCTACTTGGCAACCAGGTAAGGCCTACTAACACATTAGGAACTGCCTCGTTGGTCTAGTGGTTAAGTATTCGACTGCAGATCACGAGGTCCCGGGTTCGATTCCCAGGTCGGGCAAACAATTGTTAGGTATTGGGTTTTTCTGTCAGGAAATTCTCAGTGCCAGCCCGGAGTTGGTATTTGGCGGTGTTTCACCCCCGTGCCTCGGAGATCACGTTAAGCAGTCGGTCCCGGTTATTATCACTATCATGTGACAATAGTCGTTAAAGCCCGCCAACCCGCATTGGAGCAGCGTGGTGGGTCTAAGCTCTAAATCCCTCTCTCCTGTGAGAGAGGAGGCCTGTGCCCAGCTGTGGGACATTAAAAGGCCGTAGTGGTGGTGGTGGATTAGGTACTTAAAATCATTTATCCATCTATCGGCCTGTAAGCGTCCTCTGACACTATGGACAAACTGAGCAATCAGTTTTGTAGGTTATAAGTTAATTTGTAAGTTCTGAAATAGATAAGAAATAAGTAAAAAAAAATTACACTTCGTTATTTTTTGGAACAAGTCCATATTTCATGAATGTGAGTATTTTTATTCTAAAACTAGATGATGCCCACGGCTTCGCCCGTGTGTATTTAGGTTTGTAAAAATCTCGTGGGAACTTTGATTTTCCAGAACAAAAAGTAGCCTATCTGTAGTAAGTAGTAACCCGTCCACAAAACGGAAAAATTCCGTGGGATCCTTACGGTATTTCGGAATACAATTCCTTACAGCATCAGGGTTGAGGAGTTGGACATATACCTACTCGAGGTTATCTATACTAATATAATAAAGCGGAAGAGTTTGTTTGTTTGTTTGTTTGTTTGTTTGAACGCGCTAATCTCTGGAAGTACCTATCGGATTTGAAAAATTCTTTTTGCATTTGGTAGTCCAACTTTTGGGGCAGGTTATAGGCTATTTAATATCCCTAAAATCCTCCCCTAAGGGGGTAAAATGGGGGTAGGAAGTTTGTATGAAAGTCCTATGTTTTTAAAGTTACAGACATGAAAATCGGCATTTAGATTATTAGTTTTAAATAATAAAACTCTGTATATTTTATTTTGAAAAATCTTCCCTTAAGGGTGGTAAAATAGGGGATGATAGTTTTAATGGGAAGTTTTAATAATAATTTTGCTATTATCAACTTGAAATTTGGAAGGTAGGTTAATTCTACGGCTTAGATATCAGCCTAGAAAATGTTTCACAAAAATCCTCCCCTAAGGGGTAAGGGGTAAAATGGGGGTAGGAAGGTTATGTTTTTGAAGTTACAGATATGAAAATAGGCATTTAGATTATAATTTTTAAATGATAAAAACCTGTATAAGTTATTCTGGAAAATCTCCCCTTAAGGGTGGTAAAATAGGGGATGAAAGTTTTTATGAAAGTCCTATGTTTTTAAAGTTACAGACCTGAAAATCGGCATTTAGATTATGAGTTTTAAATAATAAAACTCTGTATATTTTATTTTGAAAAATCTTCTTTTAAGGGTGGTAAAATAGGGGATGAAAGTTTTAATGGGAACTAAAAACGATCGCAGCGCCCTCTGGCGGCCTAACTTGAAGTGATCACAGCGCCCTTTGGCGGCCAAAACTGGAAACTAAAAAACGATCACAGCGCCCTCTGACGGCCTAAGCCGGAAACTTGAAGCAATAGCAGCACTCTCTAGCAGCCAAAACTGGAAACTAAAAAAACGATTGCAGCGCCCTCTAGCGGCCAAAACTGGAAACTAAAAACGATCGCAGCGCCCTCTGGCGGGCTAACTTGAAGCGATCACAGTACCCTCTGGTGGCCAAAACTGGAAACTAAAAAACGATCACAGCGCTCTCTGGCGTCCTAAGCCGGAAACTTGAAGCAATAGCAGCGCCCTCTAGCAGCCAAAATTGGAAACTAAAAATCAATCACAACGCCCTCTGGCGGCCTAGGCCAGAAACTTGAAGTGATTGCAGCGCCCTCTTGCGGCCAAAACTGGAAACTAAAAAACGATCGCAGCGCCCTCTGGTGGCCTAGGCCAGAAACTTGGAAGTGATTGCAGCGCCCTCTTGCGGTCAAAACTGGAAACTAAAAATGATCGCAGCGCCCTTTAGCGGCCTAAGCCGGAAACTCGAAGCGATTGCAATGACCTCTGACGGCCGCAGGCGGAATCTCGATACGACAGCTGCGCCCTCTGGTGGCCGAAGGCAATTAAATAAATACTAAATTAATAACTAAATCAATAAATAAATAATTTAAAGCTATTTAGGTAGTTAATAATTATCTAAATGTGAAAGTGTGGATATTTGGATGTTTGGATGTTTAGATGTTTGGATGTTTGTTATTACTCTATAACGTCGCAACTACTGAACAGATTTGGCTGAAATTTTGAATGGAGATAGATAATGACCTGACTTAAAACATAGGCAATTTTTATTCTTGAAAAATCCACAGTTCCCACGAGATTTAGAAAAAACCCAAATCTACAGCTATAGGTAGATCAATATAGCAAACTTCCTTGAAAGTAAGTATAAAGGTTGGAAAAGGGAGCTGGAACGGGAACCAGAAATCCACGATTCCCTCAGGAATTGTGAAAAACCGAAATTGACGCGGGCGAAGCCGCGGGCAACAGCTAGTTCAACAATAAAGTCTTTAATTGGTATCCCCAATATCAATTTAAATAACCGACAGTGCCTAAATCCCATTAGTTTTGGGGATCAGATCCCCTACAGCATCAGGATTGAGGAGTTGGAATCCAAATATTTTGTAGGACAGTGTCGCAATGTTTCTCTATCGATTAAAAAAAAAATACGCAAATCGGTTCAGAAATCTCGGAGACTTTGATAAATTATCACAGCTCCGGAGATATCGGTGTACATAGGTAGAAAAACACAAATCCTCCTTTTTTGAAAGTCGGTTAAAAAAGTAGCCTATGTCACTCCCTGGTTAATTCTCTACTTGTATGTGAAAGTCCCGTCAAAATCGGTTCAGCCGTTCCAAAGATTAGCCCGTTCAAACAGACAGACAGACAGACAAAAATTTTAAAAACGTGTGATTCGGTTATAGTATCGTTCAAATAACCATATGAGCTTAATATGAGGTAGTTATTTCGATATTACAGACAGACACTTCAATTTTATTTATTAGCCAATGTTCGCGACGATTAATACCTACAAACTTTTATTTAACCTCCTTAGAGTTTGAATTTTCATAAATCTTTTCTTAGCGGATGTCTACGTCATAATAGCTATCTGTACACCAAACAGCTCGATTCGTCCAGTGGTTTGAAGCTAAAACTGTGCTGTGCTAGATAGGTCAGTCAGTCACCTTTTCCTTTTATATATTTAGATCTTCTTCTTCTTCTCGTGTTCCACTATTGGAGGGTGTCTCGTCATATAACTCGTGTTACGTTGACTATCCCAGTCCATTCTCCGATGTTTCTAAGCCACGACTTTCTTCTTCTACCGACGTTTCTCTTTCCCTCAATTTTGCCCATCATGATCACCTGAAGGAGGCGGTACCGATCATGTCTGAGTATGCCCCAGATAACTGACCTTTTTGCGTTTGACAGTCAAAATTTGGTCTCTGTTTATACCGATGCGTCGTAGGACTTCGTCATTTCTTATTTTTTGGATAAACTCCAATTTCAAATTTCAATGTTCACAGGCTCACTCAAGCTACCAGACCGCTTCGAGCGTCCCCGCCGGTGGCGCTGCGAGGAACCTGGAACCCCTCCCGCTCAACAGGAACGGCGCGACGCCGCTGGCGCCGCTCCCGCAGCCGGTGAAGCGAGACGGCATCAAGGAGTGGTACGTGTAAGGGAGACGGACATACACCACCCGCTGCTGTGTTTGTAAAGGTGTTACGTCACTTGTATTCATAATACACGCTGTGTTACGGCTTCGAGCATTCAAATCCACCGAAAACAGTTTTCAGTATTACCACAGAATACATATTAGTACCTACAAGGTACAGAAGATTCACTCCGTAAAATCATTTAAATAAATAACGACTCTTGTTACGACACAATAAAGTGCAATTTGGACTAGACTGCCTCTCTATCCATCGCGTAGCCCGACCAACCGGAGCACACTAGGTACTTGTAGCGGCATACCTACAATGCGGAGTGCGCCTGGCCTAGTAGTAGGTACTACAAAGAAGTCGGTTAATTAAAATCCGTAAGTAAGTACCTATATAAGGCCAAATTGAGAAGCTTGCCTTTTTTGAAATGGGCTAAAAATAGAACACAACAAGAAAAGGATTAGTACGAGTTTGCATATCTCGACAACGATGACAGTTCGAGTACGAAAACACAGGAACATAATTAACGTCTAAGTAAAATGGACTACCTACCTTGTTTTAAGTTCGATATTCTATAGCCTGCGCCAAGGGCAGATTTTGCGAAATAAAATCTGCGTAGCATGTTAATAACTTTGGAGATATCAGATTATATCGTTTTTCTAGATAAAGTTAGTTTCTAAATACTAAATAACAGCACATTATTAACGTCAACTTGAAAAGTTACATTGAGGGCTCTGACTACTAAGTGTACCTAAGACTTGAAAACAGGATTTCAGGTCCATTATACTTTGACATTGCGTTTCGATGTTCGAAATCTGTCAAAGTTGTCGAGATGTGCAAACTCGTACTTAGGGTATATTTTTTTTTAAAAAGAAACCATCTTTTTGCTGAGAAAAACGTTATGTTTAGAATCCGTTCCTAAAATGGAAGGGAAAGGTTCTCCTTGTTTTATGATTCAAAAACTAATATGTACAACTGGCGTTTCCTGCGAGTTGAATGCTCGAAGAACAGTAGATACACAACCATATCATACTAATTTTATCATCGACTCATCAATGATTCTTACGTACTTTTTGGTAGAGTAATCCGACAAGGTGCTAAACTTCAATACTGTAGGTTTACTAGGAGTTTTGCAACTGCTTGCTTGCTAACAAACAAAGATTATTACCTTTTAGCTCCCGATACTGCATACGAGCGAATTGATTTAATTACCTAATATCACTGATAAGTCAATAATAAAGTAATACGATGTCATTTGTAAATCGAGAGGGAAAAGGACAACGCTATATGTGATATGACTAGGCTGTCTTTTTCTACGTTACAAGAGATGGCAAATTAGAGGGCAATGAGGAGTGATTCTTTGTCGTAAGGTACAGCGTATGCTGATAGATTTACAGTTTACTGCTATCATCTTTAGTGATTGTAGTCCCTTATTTAACCTCTAGGAGTGTTGTATAATTTGTTTGCATGTAAGCGTTTGCAAAACTCATATCAGACCTAATGGCTGCAAGTTATACAAGCGTGAAATTATTCATACAAGTCGCGTAAAACGGAACATATCAGCCGTAGATCGATTTATATACGAGACCTAGTTGTGATTCAAATATCAACCCGTAGTCGCTTGGTTCCTTGAGTAGCTGAATGGAATATACAAATTGATGTGCACATATACAAATGGATTGTCCAATCTTAGATATTAAAAGCTATAATGTGGCTGATTCTGTTTTATGCAATATCTAAACTAAATTGACAGGTCTAAATCTATTGCTATCCTTTTCCGCAGGGAGTATTGTGAAAGAGATATGAATAGATTAGACCTACTATTTTAGTTTAGTTCAGAGATTGCGTATAACAGAGTTAGCCATATTGTAAAGGTTGACATTACAAACGCGCGAACTGAGTTATAAAGCATTAAGATCATAGTGTTGTAAGGGTTCTTCATCGCTCTTTATAACCTGTGATCGACTATCAACAAATCCATTATTATTCTTTCACACAACACCACAGAATCAGGTTCCAATTCCAAAAAGCCTGTAAGTGCGAGCGAAAAGTCCGATAAAAATGATTTATGACTTGGTTTGCACGTTTGTAATGTCCCAGATATGTTATAGCTTTAATCCTTGATCGATTGGATGGTCTATTCAAGAATGGTAACAACAATTGATGTTAAATCGTTAACGGTGTGAATGATGAGCGAGTAAAGGTTAAGTTGCGTTAAGATAGTGATCATAATACCGACTGATACGCAAGTGTTAGTGTAAATATTAATTGTATTGTAAACGTAGGATGCCACTTGTGCGATCGGGTGTAAAGAGTTGTTGCGTAAACCTAACACAGTCCCGAGGGAAAAATATATTTACTATACAAAGGAAAATGATATCAAGGAATAAAAAACTAGATATGAAAAACGTACATACAGTTTTAGCTTAAAAATTTGGTTAGTCTACGAACAGTTCGGTAGAGCAAAATAACAACTTAAGTTAACTAAAAACTTCTACTAATTTTAAACTAAGTCTACATTTCCAGACAAAATTATTTTACTACGGAAAAAAATACCCAACTGAAGAGTGTTATAGTAAATATTTTATTCTCTCCTCAATTTTTGTTCAATAGTTTTACATCGATACGATTATTTTCTAATTCATTTGCAACTTTTGTAACTTACTTAGATTTCTTTAATTCCATAAATTATCCACACTTTTAATTATTGCAGTGGATTTTTCGCCTTCCGACTAATGCTAAGACTAAGAAAGATTGATTGTAACAATATCTTGTAGGTGTCCAAATTTGACGCAACGTAATTTTCAAATAATGTTTCATGTTATTTAAAATATAATAATATTATGTCAAAGTTTCATCTGTTTGCAATATACAAAAGGGAAAGAACAATTAGAAAAATAATAATAAATATCATTAAAAATAATTTGAAGTTATAGATCGACCAGAATCTCATGAAAAATAGGGAAATTAAATTTTGTAGTAAGCAACACTAGGTTAACTCGGCTGCCCTAGTGATAAACAAAGTAATTACATTCAGAACACCTTACCTGGGATCGTTTCACGAAACGAAAAATCAAGCAACTGCATTTTAAATACAAAAACAAAGTAATCAACATCCAATTACTTTGTTTTTGTGTTGCGCTTGTTGTTTACTTGGTTTTTGCATTTATATTCCGGGTTAGTGAGTGCAGTTACTTTGTTTGGCCAAATTAAATTTCAGTAAACGGTTCAAGTTATTTGAAATATTAAACTGCGGTAAAAAACTACTCGACATAAAACTTTTGTTAATGTAAAAAGTCAATTTCACAAAAAATGTCAGTTATTTTGTTTATCGCTAGGGCAGCCGTAGTGTTGCTGACCTTGGAATTTCATTTCCCTATTTTTCATGAGATTCTGGTCGATATATAGTGATGTTGGAATCAATAAAACTAGTTTTACCTGTTACCTGTTACCTGTACCTTTAATGTTAATTCCACAAAAATAAAACTTGAATTTGGACACTTGTTGAGAAACAATCAGTCTGTCACCTTATAATAAAAGAGTAACAAGGCTAAAATTTGGGGCTGCCACCAAAAAAAATGAAGCATATCGTTCGATTGAAGACTACGGTACTTTTACAATTACAAGTTTCTCTTTCCTATATTTATTAGGTCTTATACAATATTTTAATATATATAGATAATGGGAGTAGGGATTTCTAAAGCTGATCATACATTACATCATGCGCAAAATTCAACGCATTTTTCAGTACTGGAATATATTGTCATATCATCAGAACACATTGAACAGAATTAGACGTACCTAAGAAGTTTGGATGACGTCGTCAGCGCGAAGCGTAAAAATGTCATAATGTGCAGTTTCGGTACTGAAAACTACGTCACTAATGAGTGCGGGTTGTTATGTGCGATAAGCATTAAATGATATATTATCGAGAGCTGGAGAGAAAGTGAAATCAGCTTTGATATAGACAGGTATAATAACATAGATGGCGTAAAAACATACGAGCTTGTAGGAAATGATGGTTCTGTAGAGATTTTTATGCATTATCCCATTTAGGTTATTAGATGCAAGGAATTTGGCGGAAGATTTCTTATGAGTCGAATGGGTGGTTTCCCTTCATTGGACACTTAAGAAACCTTTCGATTATTATTGTTACTTTTATTTTCTAAACAATGCAATTTAATTCTGTTACCAACATTTTGAACAGAGGCCTAAATAATAAAAAACCAATAATGTTAAACTTTCCAGTTATTAACTCGAATATGTAAATATTTTATAAAAGAATATTAAACTCAGATTAATTGAGATTGAGAGGCGTAAAATGAATTTCATGTAACTTACCCAGGACAAGTTACTTGATGCGTGCTATTTGTATCCTATTTATAATGTATTTCAATAATAACTCGCAAAAAATTTCATGTTCATTTAAATACATGATTGTAATGTACTTTTTATCATTTTTGTTATTTTTCACTTTTGTTTACTTAGTTTGGTTTTGTTACTTCTATATTTCTACTCGAAAGTGAAGTGCAATTTACGCTTTTTTCGGGCGTTTTATTCAAAACGCAAACTCTTCGGTTACTGTTTGAAACGCGCTTAGCACACTGGCGTTTCAGAATTTAGACATTAATGTCCATTTGAAATGTTTCTAAAACTTTCTTTTCTACGTTTTCTTTTTAGTCTTTGATGTGTTGTTTGTTATCTTCATCAGGTAAGTTAATCTTGTCATTATTATAGTTTATTAGTTATATTAATTAATTTACTTTGAAAACTTTTAACATTACGGATGCCTTGCTTGTATTTTTTTACAATGAATACTACATCCACCGTCCCGTTTTCCTCTTTCCCAATATTTCAATTAGCTTTAACGATAAAGTCATATTTATATAGATTGTTATGGAGCACAGGTTTTAGGAACTCGAAGTTGCATTTATTGTATATAGTAAAATATTAATAATATAATAATAATTATAATGTAATTAAGGCGGTATTGTACGGTGTAACGTCACACTCGTTTTACGGCACAAAGCGTTAGAACAATTTGTTTGTCTGTCAATTTTAGTCGTAATTATTAATGGTTAGTTAATGTATTTTAGTTATTTGTACCAGTAATAATATTGTACCATGATAATTTTTACTTTCACAGTTTAATTTTTCCTATGACAACAGAATATAATGTAAGACCCCACATCAATCTGATTGAGCATGATCAATGTTTTAATAAAATATTATAATAAGTCAATGAATGAATAATAATTGTTCCCACCAATACTCGATTGAAGTTGTTGTACAGTCAAGATTTGTTTGTGTAAAGCGATCAGATTTTGAAATAATAATACATTATGTAATTTACATCTTGTTTTGTTTTATTAACCCCCGACGTAAAAACGACGGGGTGTTATAAGTTTGACGTGTCTGTGTGTGTGTGTGTGTGTGTGTGTGTCTGTCTGTTCCCCTGTGGCGCTCAAACGGGTGGACCGATTTGAATGCGGTTTTTTTTGTTTGAAAGGTGAATTAGTCGAGAGTGTTCTTAGCTATGTTTGATGAAAATCGGTCCAAGATGGCCGCCGCTACAAAATGGCGGATGATATATTTTTTCACAACTCCCTTGATATGGGTATCAAATGAAAGGGCTTGACTAGTAGAATAGCACTATTGCAAATTCAAGATGGCCGCCGCCACTAAATGGCGAATGTCGGGGGTTTTTTAAATTTTCAATTTACACTTGTTTTAAATCTGTTCACACCTTTTAAAAAACCAAATTAAAATATACGTGGATTGGTCCGGCAGCCGACGAAAAATTTTTTTAGTGATTAATAACAGGCTGAATCTTCGTGCTACGTTCATTTCAACGAGACGAACAAGTTTTTGTTACTGAGAACAGATATTGTATTACTGTTAGTCGAAAAGTCGTAAGGATTCACTTTTTTTCCAGGTCTTCTAAGACTCTTTTTTAAGGGTCGGCGCATACTAGCACAATCGAAGCGTCAAATTCTTCAAGAGTTGCACGAATGCGCGTGGATTCACGCGGATACGCGTGCATTCGCGCCTCTTTGTGCGTCTATTTTTTATGTACAATAGAACGTGCAACACTTCAGACGTCAGGATCTTACTGACACCTCGACTCTCGTGGCTTCGCTTAAGTGCGTGTCCATGCGCCCAAGTTCACACAAATGTGTGCGCACCAATCGGCGCCAACCGCGCGCGATCGCACGCGCTCGCTCGCATTCGCTTGTCTTTTTTTATCTGATAGATATATATGCCTTGTTTTGTAGAGATAGATGCCAATATGTAGTAAAAAAAAATCTTGACGCTTCAATGCGCTTCGACTTTGCGCTAGTATGCTCCGGTCACACAGAGACGAAGTAATTAAGTACCTTAGACATAAAAATATTTCCATGGACTTTCAGTAGTCAGTTGTACGATTCTACGATCTATTAACTTGCAAGATACAAATGATCTTGGTTTACAGGAGGCCTACTACAATCTTTAACCTAACGATCCAATTCCGATGCTATTCAATATCGGCGCTTAAAATAAATCGCATTGAATTCGTACCATGAAGTATCTTTTTGTTTCTATATTTTTATACTAGGTTTTTGTTTCGTTCATGACGTCATGACGTCTATTGGTCGGATAAAAGAGTTCATGGTACGAAATAGCGATTCAGTTCAGTTTAGGTCTTTAATTGAGTCGCGATTATAGTTGATGGTTGACCCACAGGTCTGTACCGTCTTATTTATGTTAATACTGTTGTTATTTGAGAGTCTTATATCGATAATGACTTTGAACTTCAAGTAAAAGCCGTTAACAACTTTGAACTTTAAAAGTTCATAGCGTTGATAGTCGAACGCAAATTATTTATTCCGTAGCCTATTTACTACTTAAATGTCAATGCAGTGGAACAAACTGAATAAGGGTAGATATGGCCAACATTTTTAATGCTTATTTAAAGAAAGAATTTTATAATAATTCATATCAGTTGCCAAGATTCAATAATTTCGAAATATATTGTTAACTTTAGCAGTAATATTCATGCTAAGATTAACGAGTCTTGAACTTTGAAACATGTTGTGGAGCCACTAAAGCTGTCTAATATAAGTTAAATGTTTTGAACCTCTGGCATTTCAAGTTCTCAAGATTTCATGAAATCATAATCGCGTTAAGTCTCACCTTTCAATATTTCTCTACTTGCTTTACTGTGGACAAGTCAACACTCAAAATGTTGTCTAAGACTTTGATGATGTATATAATCCACCTAAGTTTAATTTCTATGGCGTTTAGTGAAAATTCACTTCTAATTACAACTGGTGATCATGACAAGTTTGAGAAAACAGCTGAGTGTGTCTTAAAACTGACTGCAAAATACTACGTGGATAAAAAGGCACTCAGTGGAAGCATAATTGTTGTAGATCTCCATTCACATGCGTCGGTAAGAGAAGGGATGATATTAAAGGCGATGCACGGTGGCAAAAACTTTTCCATAATGATCAAAAATGGATTCCGGCCTCATGCGAATGCCTCGCATTTTTTTGAAAAAGCCAAAAATTACATGATGATATTAAAAACAAAATTCGACCCGGAAATTCACTTAGGTCTACTGAGTCACCTGCCCACATGGAATCCTCTTGCTAAGGTAGTAGCTTTTTATCAGCTCAGACCAAAAGAAGATGGTGAAAAAGTAGCCATCTGGTTGACGAACGTATATCGAAGTTTTAAAATTCTTAGATGCATTATTTTAATCCATTCTCCATTAGATGATGTAGTCACTGCTTATACTTGGATGCCTTACAGTGATGACAATTGTGCTGGGAAATGTAGATCAGTGTATATTTTGGACAAATGTAAAAATAATGAAATTATACAGTTTGAAATTGAAAAAGAAAAGTTTCCGTTGGACTTAAAAGGATGCCCTTTAGTAACATATGCAGTTATATCAGAACCGTACGTGTTGGCTCCCGATAAGAAAGTTAAACATACAATCTGGAACGATGTTTATGATTTCCAGAAAGGCGCAGAAATCAATCTTGTTAAAACTATAAGTAAATTTACAAATATGAGTCTTATCATTCGAATGTCAAAGAAAAAGGAGAACTGGGGCGTCATTGATACAGATGGTAAGGCAACTGGAGCTTACGAGTTTTTAAGAAACGATTCTATTGATCTCGTTATAGGTAATATTGAAGTGACCAGAACTCTGCGTAAATGGTTCGATCCAACAATAAGTTACACCCAAGATGAGATGACATGGTGCGTACCGAAAGCCAAAAAAGCTGCAGCGTGGGACAACCTTATAAAAATATTTCACTGGTCCACTTGGGTGGCGACTTTGGCTAGTGTAATTATAATGGGCACTATTTTCCATATCTTATATCGCAACGAGCATCGAACTGTGACGAAGTGGCCCACTAATACTATTTTGATGACTTTGAATATGCTGCTCGGGTCAGCTTCAAAATTTAATCCGAAATCTTCTAAGTTCCGCATTTTGGTTTTTGGCTGGCTGGCATTCAGTTTAAACATGATAATAACTTACGAATCATTCCTGAGAAGCTCTTTGATGCACACACGATTTCAAAAGCAGATAGCTAGCGAATCGGATCTAATACAATCTGGAATTCCTTTGGGAGGTAGAGTGATTTACAGATCCTATTTTGAGACTAATAATTCTAGCGGATTTTATCTGTACCGCAAATATAACACTACAACGTTTTCCGAAGGGATCAAACGAGCGGCATTTGGCAAAAATTTCGCTGTTGTTTCATCACGAAAGCAAGCTGAATATATGGATCAGAAATTGGGGAAAGGTGAGGGTTTAATTTATTGTTTTCCCGAAAGCAATAACCTATACAAGTACGGTGTTGTTCTATTAACTAGACAATGGTTTCCAATGTTGGAGAGGTTCAACAATATTATACGCAGTGTTTCGGAGAATGGTCTGATAGATAAATGGAATGAGGAGTTGTTTATTAACAGGATCAGCACTGAAGGGACTACTGTGGTGCCGCTGGGTGTCCAACACTTGCTGGGAGCTTTCGTGTTAACCGGTATATTGTATGCTGTGACTATATTTGTTTTTATTGGCGAGTTATTTTTAGGTTATATAACAAAATTAAGAAAGGTAAATGAAATATATTTTTGGTAACTAAATAAAAGTATAAAAGGAGTAGGTTTTAAATATCACATACAGCAACAACAACACATTTCGTTCAGCCGAAAGTTTGCGTGTATGTTTGTTACTCTATAACGTCGCAACTACTGAATCGATTTAGCTAAAATTTTGAATGGAGATAGATTATGTCCTGACTTAACACATAGGCTACTTTGTGTCCTGGAAAAATCCACAGTTCCCACGGATTTTCACGGGAAAACCGAAATCTGTAGCTACAGCATACAGCTATAGGTAGATTACTATAGCAAACTTCCTTTCAAGTAGGTATAAAGGATGGAAAAGGGGGCTGGATCGAGAACCGGAAATTCACGATTCCCTCGGGATTTGTGAAAAACCGAAATTCACATGGGCGAAGCCGCAGGCAGATGCTAGTAGTTTATATTCTTTGATTGTACATACTGTCAAAATTGTAGCAAACTCCGCACCTTATGGTATTGAACAGCAAATTGTTACTCAACAAAACTTGCTTGGAATTTTAACAGGCTTTTATTAACTCGCTGTGTTGTCTGTCTGTTCTTTTTGTCAAATTTCGCAATCGATTTTACTATAATTTGCCAATAATCTTCTATATTATAGATCTTCTGTATCACTATGAAATATTATGTATTACTATAATATTATTATAATAATATAATAAATAAAAAATAAATAAGTAAAACAATCTTGTTTCGCTATCAGCCTTTTTAACCCCCGACGCAAAAACGACGGGGTGTCATAAGATTGACGTGTTTGTGTGTGTGTGTGTCTGTTCCCCCGTAGCGCTCAAACGGGTGAACCGATTTGAATGCGGTTTTTTTTGTTTGAAAGGTGTATTAGTTGGGAGTGTTCTTAGTTATGTTTGAAGAAAATCGGTTCAAGATAGCCGCCGCCACCAAATGGCGGATTACATATTTTTTCACAACTCCCTCAATATGGGTATCAAATGAAAGGGCTTGACTAGTAGAATAGCACTGTGTAAATCCAAGATGGCCGCCACCACAAAATGGCGAATGTCGGGGGTTTTTTGAATTATAAATTTATACTTGTGTATAATTGTAACGATTAGGTACAATTGTATCATACGGTCTACAAGAAAATGGCGAGCGTCGCGACTCGCGAAATTACTAATGATTGGCCAATTTGTTTCTAAATGTCATCAAATGGCAAAGCAAGACCACATAATAAGCAGATATCATCAACACTGTTTCGACACAACCTCTTCATGAAAGTAGGTAAAATTGAACTGAATTCTCCATACCGTCACATACCTACTTAATATTAATAATATAATATTTATAATCAAGGTACTAACAATAGGTACTAATTAGGTAACTATATAGGTACATACTAAGTCAACGTGATTTTAGGCTGAGCTAAAGCTAAATTTAAACCAATTAATTTATTGAAAACTAGCATCTGCCCGCGGCTTCACCCGCGTGATTTCGGTTTTAAACAAATCCCGAGGGAATCGTAGATTTCCAGTTCCCGTTCCCGCTCCCTTTTCCAGCCTTTATACCTACTTTCAAGGAAGTTCGCTATAGTAATCTATTTATCGCTGTAGCTATTAGATTTCTGTTTTTTCAAAATCCCGTGGTAACTGTGGATTTTTCCAGGATAAACTGAAAAATTTATCTAAGAACAGTCAGCGCCCTCTATGGCGTTTTTGGGGATCTATATCTATTTTAGTCCCACAGGAATACTTTTCCGGGATAAAAGTAGCCTATGTTTTAAGTCAGGGCATAAGCTATCTCCATTCAAAATTTCAGCCAAATCGATTCAGTATTTGCGGCGTGATTGAGTAACAAACATCCAAACATCCACACTTACACATTTTTAATATTAGTAGGATACCATGTTGGGCTGCGTTAATTATTTTACTCTATAATTAAATAGGTACTTTAATTTGCTTTTACTTTAGAACTAGCTCATCTGTACGTGCGGCTTTTATCATTATTACGAGTGGTGAGAATTAGAAATCCGCAAGTGTAAGATCCCTGCCCTCAACCTTTTCCGAACTTGTACAATCACGTTAAAATCTCGCTCCCTCGCGAAATATCGCTATTTTCTTAGCATGTCGTAGTCAGTCAAGATGTGCCTTCAGAAATTCATACCGCTCTCGATCCTCGTATATTTCATCAACTTTGCACTTAGCGATAATCCGTTTTTATTTGGCGCGGAGAGTTCCATTCGAAGTACAGAGAGTGCTATTTGCGTATTGAAACTCTCGGAGAAATACTTCGTGGAAAAGAAGGCTTTAAGGGGCAGTATTGTGATAATAAGCATACAATCTTACACTTCGACCACAGAGGCGTTATTATTACAAACTCTACACAGTAGCAGCAAGTACTCTATTATGGTAAAAAATGGTTTCCGTCAACACGCCAATGCCTCGCACTTTCCAGAGAAAGCCAAGAACTATATGATGATTTTGGAGAACAAAACTGACTTAGTGGTCCACTTGGATCAATTAAGAGCATTACCGTCATGGAATCCTCTGGCTAAATCTGTAGCTTACTATCCGTTGAAACCTCGAGAAGATGGTGAAAACGCAACAATCGAATTAATTAATGCGTTTCGCGGCTTCAAAATTCTTAAAACTATAATTTTAATATATTCGCCGTTGAGAGATGATATAACAGCGTACTCCTGGTCCCCGTACAGCGATGATAATTGCGCGGGTGTATGTAAATCCGTGTACATTTTAGACGAGTGCAAAGATAACAATATAAAGCAATTCGTACCTCAAAGGGAGATGTTTCCATCAGACTTAAAAGGATGCCCTTTAATAACGTACGCCATCATATCTGAACCGTATGTGATGCCCCGCGAAAGAAAAGTTACGAACACAATATGGAGCGACGCTTATGAATTTCAAAAGGGCGCGGAGATAAATCTCGTGAAGATTATAAGTCAATTCACAAACATGAGTCTTATTATTCGACTTTCAGACAAAGAAGAGAACTGGGGCGTGATCTACCCAGACGGGAGGGCGACTGGCGCGTACGGAGTGTTAAAAAACGATTCCGTAGACCTCGTCATTGGTAATATCGAAGTTACACAGATGACTCGTAAATGGTTCCATCCCACTGTCAGTTATATCCAAGACGAAATGACTTGGTGCGTGCCCAAAGCGAAACGAGCGGCGACTTGGGACAATTTGATCATAATCTTTAAATGGTCAACTTGGTTCGCGACAGCAGCTTGCATGATTATAATGGGCAGTATTTTCCACTACATGTACTACAAAGAGCGCGATGAGAAGATAACAAAATGGCCGACTAATTCGATTTTGATGACATTCAGTATGCTGCTCGGCTGGGGTGCAAGGTTTGAGCCAAAATCGTCGACGTTTCGCATTCTGATTTTCATCTGGCTGTGCTTCAGTTTAAACATGGCGATATCCTACGAGTCGTTCTTGAGGAGTTTCCTAATACACCCGCGATTCGAGAAGCAGATAAGCACCGAATCGGATCTAATTCAGTCCGGAATTCCATTGGGAGGTAGGGAGATTTACCGATCCTATTTTGAGACTAATAACGCCAGCGGATTTTATTTGTATCGCAAATATAACTCTACAACGTTCTCGGAAGGGATAAGGCGGGCGGCTTTTGGTAGTTTTGCCGTTGTCTCGTCGAGGAGGCAGGCGGTGTATATGGATCAGAAATTGGGTAAAGGTGCATCCTTGATATACTGCTTCCCAGAGAGTTATAACCTGTACAAATACGGTGTTGTTCTATTGGCTAGACAATGGTTTCCACTTTTGGAAAGGTTCAACAGTATCATACGGAGCGTTTTGGAGAATGGCTTGATAGATAAATGGAACGAGGAGATGCTTAATCAGAAAACACGCGACGGAACCAGCACTATTCTACCGTTAAGTATCCAGCATTTGCTTGGAGCCTTTATGCTGACTGGTATCTTGTATGCTATTAGTGTAGGGATATTTATAGGAGAAATAGTGTTGGGTAATTTAAAAGGTAGGAACATAGCTAGGAGGCTTAAAATTAAATTGCCAAAGATACTAGTCCGTAACAATTATTGAGATCTTATAGAGAAACTTATTCTAAATTTCGCGACTTGCAGATACCTTCGAGAGATATTTTTGATATTTTCGAAAATTGTAGTAAAATGTAATCAATACTTTTTGAGGTTGTTTAAATTCAAAACGACTAAGTAGTTTTGTTCAATGGAGTTGACTTTACAATTTAAATTATTATTTATTACTTTCATTAGTCCGCTATTGCATACGAGTAGATTTAGACTTTTTAAAATACTCGTTGGATCCCTTTGCTTGCCCGGTATAAAAGTAGTGGTCCAAGATCCCAGGGCCGCCAGACGTCACGTATTTTCTGACGGATGAAATGTGGACGATTGAGTAGTGTTGGTATGTACTATGATCGTATGCCTACCTGCTAGCTTGGTCAAACGGCCAATTTCCAGGTATCAGGTAATCAAGGTACATAAAAACATTACTTACTTCACGTAAATTCTCATGGCTGATTTTTATATATGTTTTCGAGTGTATAGTTAAAAATAAATTGTCAATACTCCCAGACACTTTCCGTCGGCCATATTGCTTGACAGACGCTAAAAAGGGTCTCAAAATAATTAGTCAACTTCACGTAAATTCTTTACTTTACTTTACTGAGTTTCCCAGACACCCTGTATAGTAGAATGACTAAGTATACAATTTGTTTGACATATTATTATTATTATTTAAAAACAATCATCAAATTCCAAGCGAGATTTAACCTATTTTGAGTTTTGGCACAAATACGCGCCAATTTCCGTACTGCAACCCATGGCGAACGGAAATTGCTATTTATTTACACAAGGCGTTTTCAACAACCCGTGACGTCATGGACTGCCTATTATGGTGGTCCTTATTCCTAAGAAAAAAATTTTTTTTCTTATATTCACGGGGCACTACATAATTTGATTCTATACCTTATGAAAGTATTTCAGTATTTTTTTCAATTTTTTTAAATGACATTTTAGGGTCGCTACTAAGATTTGAATCTATACTAATATAATAAAGCGGAAGAGTTTGTTTGTTTGAACGCGCTAATCTCAGAAACTACTGGACCGATTTCAAAAATTCTTTCACCGTTGGATATGTACGTGATCCTTGAGTGCTATAGGCTATATATTATGTACCACGGGCGAAGCCGGGACGGACCTCTAGTTTTAAATAAAAACTCCAAATCTCTACATTTGTTGGATTCATTTATTCATAAATCAGGACATGAAAATACAAAATTACTGTTGGTGTTATAAATTAAGACATTAGGTAATTATTTGGATCATTTATTTTAAAGTTTTGTCTAAACATTTTGTTTATTTATTTATTTAAACTTTTTCTGTCCACTGAACCAACTAAACTCAGGGGTCCGTTTTGTCGAAGTGCTTATAAAAGCTGCTTGTATTCTTCTGCAGTCATAATATTTAAAGCATCATGATAAGCAATAAATCTTCTAATTTTTTTGCCAGTTTTGTTATTTTTTCTTTAATGCTATTGAACGTTTTTCCTTGTTTTCTTAAATTTTTTAGATTCAAAAAATTCACTCAGTCTCATGCGCGTAGATAATGCTCTCGCGCTCCCACTCACAGAGATATTAAAATTTAGTTTAGGGGATGATTGGCCCCTTGGATCGGTCTGTCTTCTTGTCAAAGCTTTTAAAATAGTTGTCGGATGAACATATATAAAAATGGAGCGTCAGAATTTACGTGAAGTTGACTAATTATTTTGAGACCCTTAAAGCGTCTGTCAAGCAATATGGCCGACGGAAAGTGTCTGGGAGTATTGACAATTTATTTTTAACTATACACTCGAAAACATATATAAAAATCAGCCATGAGAATTTACGTGAAGTAAGTAATGTTTTTATGTACCTTGATTACCTGATACCTGGAAATTGGCCGTTTGACCAAGCTAGCAGGTAGGCATACGATCTTATTACATACTAACACTACTCAATCGTCCACATTTCATCCGTCAGAAAATACGTGATGTCTGGCGGCCCTGGGATCTTGCTCTATAGACTATGTCAGTCTGCAACTAAACTATACCTATACAATACAATGATGTCGTCCGTAGCTCTGTTGCGAAGCAATTGAAGGACAAACCAACAAACATACTTTCGTATTTATATATATGTAGAGGAGTGGAGATATTAGCAAGGATTTAACTATTTTGTAAGCATATTTGTGAATCTGCAATTTATTTTTATTTATTTTATTTAATTTACAATACATATTAATATTTTTACAATGATTACTTCGTGCTCGTAAGCTCTAATGCTAGGCTTGTCTGAGCACTGCGCATCCCTCAGTTAACTTAGGTACATCTAGATACAATGGTTTACAATGAAAAGAGCATGAAATATAGCTACTCTAAATAACTGATTAAAAAAATATGTTCGCAGTATGTAGGTACTAGGTAGTATAAAATTATATAAAACAAGTGGGTAGTTCATTGAAAAATTTACGTGCAAACGAGTTATTTTGGTTAAAGCGTATATACAATTTGGTTGAGGTAGATTCTATACAGGCTGCTTCAAATAAGTACAAGATTTGTACAAAATTAAACATTTGTGTTTAAAAGATAATTTTTAACTTTATAGTTTATATTTTTTTCTGTTAGTTTTGATTTCAGATCTCTTGGTAATTCATTTATCAGTCTTGGCAGTATGTAGTCTGTAGTTCGTTCTCCGTAAAAATTGTTTGATTTTGTTGTAATCAATTTTTGATCTGTGATTTGTCTCGTCGTTATTTTATGTGTGATAAAGTTTTGATAGAAATTAAAGTAATTTTGTGTGATTAGGGCATATTTGACTTTTTTTTATATGGGAAGTATTTTACAGTATTCAAATATTTTTTCTTCGTTTTGTCTGAATTTGTCTTTGATTTTTGTAGGAATAATCATTTTTAGAGTTCTTTTTTGTATATTGTGAATTTTATTTATGTGTGTTTTAAAAGTTCGTCCATACGCACTGAGACCATATGATACAACACTATCCTTAGGGGCCATGTATAATAGTAGCATCGTTTTAAATTTCATTTTGTTTTTAACTAGGTATAATTTTGCCATAATTGCTCGAAGTTTGTTGCATACTGTCTCAATGTGTCTGTCCCAGTTAAATCTGTTGTCAATTACTAGTCCCAAATAAGTATGCTCAGCTACTTCTTCGATATTCTCGCAGTTGCATTTAGGTAGATTTACGTGAAGGCAATTGTGTGTATGTGATACTAGAGAAGGTTTATCAGTAGTTTTATTGTGACTCGATCGTATATGGAGCAGTTTAGTTTTTTGCGTGTTTAGCACTAGTCCCATGTCGTGCGACCATCTACAAAGAGAGTCAAAGTCTTGTTGGAGATCTTCAACAGCCATTTTTAAATTTTTGTTCGCAGCTATGATACATGTATCGTCCGCATACTGGAATAATTTACAATTGGTTACAATATTTTGTAAATCATTAACGTAAGCTAAGTAGTGCAATGGGCCTAGCACTGAACCCTGTGCTGTTCCTTCAGTAATTGCTATTTTATCACTAATTTCACCATCTACCTGTACTACGTAAGCTCGTCCCATTACGTAATTTTCAAACCATTTCAAGAGAGGCCCTCTTATACCCGTATCATTCAGTTTATCTATCAATATTTTATGTCGTAGAGTGTCGAACGCTTTGCTGTAGTCTACGAACACCATTAGAACATGTTTTTTACAATCGAGACATGTGTTTACGTAGTCTGTTAACTTAGATAGTAATTGAGTGGTGCTTTTTTTAGGTTGAAAACCGTACTGCTGGCTAGCTAGAATACCATGTTCGTTGTAAAAGTTGTGTACTTGATTGCATATATATTTTTCCACTATTTTGTCTATTACTGGTAGTATGGTAATGGGACGATAGTTGTTATATTCTTTTTTGCATCCTTTTTTAAAAATTGGTCGAACTACACCGAGTTTGAGTTCGTCAGGGTATTGGCCAGAAGAGATACTTAGATTAATCAGTGTGGTAATAGCTTTTGTAATTTTACTAGCGATATTTTTTATGTCAACGGGTTTTATTTTATCAATACCTGCAGATTTCCGCGTTTTGATATTTTTTATTAGTTTTAATATTTCGTTTGGCTCTGCCTTTTTTATTCTGATAGAGACGTTACTAGGATGTGTGTATGAAGCAGGATCTAGAATTGGTATTTTACATTTAGGTAACGTATCTTTTATACTTTTATCAAATCCTATCGCAAAATTATTTGCTATATCTTTAGTGGTTTGATTTTCATTAAACGCCTTTAGTATTACACTATCAAGTGATTTTTTTATTCTACCCATTATTTTATCTAAAAAATTCCATAATTTTTTTGGTTCATTTTTATATTCTCTAATATTATTTCGTGTATTTTTATCTTTTTGTTTTTGTACTAGTTTATTACATTTATTACGTATTTTCGTGTATTCCAATTTTAATATTTTATTATTTGTATCTTTTTTCCATGCAATAAATTTTCTATCCCTACTCTCACATAATTTAATTAATTTATTACTAACCCAACTTTCCATATTTCTTTTAGAATTTTTTACACGTAAAAAATATTTTCCAGATTCGTAACATTTAACAATAGTATTTTTCAGCTTATTATATAAATCTACTGGACACCCTGTATCAGCCAATGCGTTCCAATCAATTTTGTTCAGCTCTTCCAATATTATTTTATTATTATATCTGGTATCATAACTTGGAGCAACCTGTATGTTTTGTGTCGCGACGCAAGTAATAGCGGTTAGTCGATGGTCGGCCAGTACTGTGCCGATCGCCGCCGAGAATATGTCTTGTGTATGGGATCTCATAAAAATGTGATCTATACAAGTTTTGGTTGTATTTTCTTTCGTGTGTTCTATTCTTGTGTAGTCTGAGATCCCACACTCAAGCCCATTCTCGTACATTAAGTTTAGGTACTGTGTACGAATATTATTATGCACCTTAGTGTTGATATTCACATCTCCCAACACAACTAAGTCGCATTTAGATATGGAGCTTAAAATACTTCTCAGTTCTCTTATGAAATTCGGAGCACTGTAGGATGGTGGTCTATAGATTGCACACAGATATACGATACGATTCGAGGATGTTACAAGTTTTCCGGTTATACATTCAAGGTATTTTGGTTTTTGATTCAGAATGGTGAATTTGTGTTTATTGAGAACGTAAATTATGATACCGCCTCCTTTTCGGTCGTTACGCAGTTCTGTGTACATGCTGTAGCCATTTAATTGAAATAGTGAGGACACATAATCATGTATGCCTACTTCAGTTAACACTATAACATCGAGATCTCTCTTACAGGTACATATTAATAATTCCAGTTGACTGAAATTTTTAATAATAGATCGAATATTTACGTGAATCAAAGTTAGGTTATTATTATACTGGGGGATAAAATCAAAGTACTCATACATATTTGCACAGTCGAATAGTTCTGTAATATTATTCGTCACCGAAATATGAGCCATGAGATAAATATAACTATAGTAGGTACTTTCTAAAACACTTATTAATTTCTTAGTTCTTTCAAGTCTTCTTCAGTTCTGATAGTAATTATTTTAGATTTTTCTTCTTTTCGTACCATTATTTTTCCGTCTTTACACCATACGAATTTGTATTTATCTTTGCAGTGTTGTTTGGTATTCCACAGAAGAGTTTTATTGTAATTTGTTAGCGCCTCACGTATGTATATTTTTTCCATCCCGGCTGGAGATTCCAAGTCAGAATTAAGGTGACCGGCTATTATACGCGTAGAACGTGCTTGTGCGATCCACTTGGTTTTAATTTGTTCATCTTGCAATTCCAACTTTATTAAGCTAATTTTTCCCGGTGGTGCAGGTGCTCGCTTGACTTTTTTTATGTCCGTTATATCCACCTTAAGATGTTTTGCTATATTTTTAGTTATTTCTCCCAGATCTTCTTTGTCTGAATATGGTATTCCTGCTATTTCTATACACTCACACAGTTCTTTTTGTTCAAATTCATTCATACGTTGTTGCAACGCGGCCATCTTGTTCTCCAACGATTTGTTTTTATTCTCTAAATCACAGTTTTTATTTTCTAGGTATTTAATTTTGTCTTTAAACCCTTCCATACATTCTAAAAATTCATCTATCTTATCGCTAGAATACTGCAATGCCGCGTTTGTTTCCTTCAGTTCTTTTTTTATTATTTTATGTATTTCTTGGGTAATATCGGTTAGTAATTTTTTCATGTCTATTGTATAAGGGGTATTAGATTCTACCTCTTCGTCGTCGTCGTCGTCAGCGTCGTTATCGGGTGCAATGAAGGAGCTCCGCCTAGGTGACTTGCGCGAGCAGTCATTGCATGTCCATTCCAGGTTTTCGGTGGATTTTAGTGAGCTGAGTTGTTTCTTAGAAAGTCCGGCACACGCGGGGGTTGCATGCACTATAGTACCACATTTTCCGCATTCGAGGCCAGGGTTTTTTTTTGTTACACTTTTCGAACACTGAAAACACTTAGACATAGTTGCACTATTTATTGTTGTACCCACATAACAGTACGTCCATTCACATCAAGTGACAGGTGAGGAATGAAAATAAAACTTAACGTAAAGCACTATAGCATTCAATTCGGCTTAACAAATAGGAACATGAAAGGTGATATGGGATGTTAACGAAACCATAATTTGGGAGCTAATTATCAACACATTACTACGTGGTTTACAAAATAATGTTTTGTAGTTGTAAAAGGTAACTTTAACTTTTGCGCTTTAGTCCATTAGGTATATTTTTGCGTGAAATCTATTCTCTTGGCTGCATCTTCTGGTTTGCTTTGATAGTAACATGTGCGGGTATTAGGTGTTTAGGTGCTACTAATTGTGTTTTATCGCGTGTGATTTAATTAAAATACATATTTGTAGGGTAATATGGCCTAAAACTAGACAGGCAATAAAATAATATGCTATGCAGGAATTACGAGTAATAAATATTAATTATTATCTACTAGATGGTGCCCACGGCTTCGCCCGTGTGTATTTAGGTTTTTAAAAATCCCGTGGGAACTTTTGATTTTCCAGAACAAAAAGTAGTCTATCTGTAGTAACCCGTCCCCAAAACTGAAAAATTCTATGGGATCATTACGATTTCGGAATGCAATTCCTTACAGCATCAGGGTTGAGGAGTTGGACATGTGCCTACTCGAGTTCATTCAACAATAATGTCTTTAATTGGTATCCCCAATATCAATTTAAATGACCGACAGTGCTTAAATCCCATTAGTTTTGGGGATCAGGTCCCCTACATCATCAGGATTGAGGAGTTGAAATCCAAATTTTTTGTAGGACAGTGTTGCAATGTTTCTCTATCGATTAAAAAAAAATTACGCAAATCGGTTCAGAAATCTCGGAGATATCGGTGTACATAGGTAGAAAAACACAACTCCTCCTTTTTTGAAAGTCGGTTAAAAAGTAGCCTATGTTACTCCCTGGTTAATTCTCTACTTGTATGTGAAAGTCCCGTCAAAATCGGTTCAGCCGTTCCGAAGATTAGCCCGTTCAAACAGACAGACAGACAGACAGACAGACAGACAGACAGACAAAATTTTTAAAAACGTGTGATTCGGTTATGGTATCGTTCAAATAACCATATGAGCTTAATATGAGGTAGTTATTTCGATATTACAGACAGACACTTCAATTTTATTTATTAGTTTTATTATTATCTATAGGTAAGTAAATAATATTGTAATTTAGTTGGAACTTAGTTACTACTTCGTTAATAACCTTACAGGCGAAAATAAACTGTTACTGGATGGCACGGAAGTGCCATCTAGTATAAGGATAAAATTAGGATTTCTTTGAGTTGCCCGTTTCTCTTTAATGTTACGACTAGAGGTTGGGTCGAGTACCTACTACATTTACCGAGTAACCAAGTAACGAGTAATTATTCGGTTTTGTAAAACCGAATAATTATTTCGCCCGTCGCAATTGCACACTTACTTATAGGCTTATAGCCCAGCGACAAAACCATCGGAACTACACACTCGCTTCTCGCTGCTCGCCAACTCGTTTCTAGTATCAAACTCTACTCGCTTCTCGTTCATCGTCACCAGTGAGACAAGTGCTTTACCCCAACAGTAGGTACAGTTCAGTGAACCTTTCAATTAATTTCTCACAGTGTCGCGGAGAAGTTTAAGACGTCACTGTCACAGCGTCCCCGTAACAAATGGCCGCCGCGCACCGCGCATCGCTCTCGAGCATTTACTTGAGATTAATAGTCGGCACGCTACCAGGGAAATGCTTATTATCAATCCGTCTAGTTAGATACAGTGCGACCATTCTATCTGTGAACTGAGGGAGGTCGCTAGTATCGCCTTAGTATTGCCATACAATCGTTTATTCGACTTTACGGAAATCCCATAACAGTACGTATGAGGTACGAAAAGTCGCCTGCGACTAGTAATCCCAATCTGAGATTCACTACACAGAGTACCTTATTCACTACGACTCATCGCATCACATGCACTCCCGCCAAGACGCATTAATATATTATCGTCACTTTAATGTGTATATTTTACATATTACGTAAGTATATTGATGATAAAAGTCTGTTTTTAAATGGGTTTTAACAGCTCTCAAACCGGTTGCACTTGATAATACTGTACCAGCAGATACTCGATTGTATTTATTCGATTTTATTATGGAATAATCGGAGCCTGATTCTGCAAAAAATGTCTTTATTTTCAGAATTCTATTGTAGGCATCACTTTTAATAGCTTTTGGCATCATTAATGCTAAGAAATAATTACGGATTCTATATTAATTTCCGAAAAGATTTTTCTTAATAATTAATTAGGTAGGTATTTTATGTTTAAGGAACTGACAACACTAACCTGTACTCAAATTGTATGAAATTCTAAGATGACAGCCGTAGTTTCATTTTTTGCCATTTCACAGAAAATATGGTCTATCCATCGAACTATTACGCTTAGAATGGAAGTTTCTAACAAATTTCCGCTCGAAACGTAAGCTATAAACCAACCCATGTGTGCCCTGTAATTACATTTGCCGACACGCACACAAGCGCATGAGTACCTTGAGCACTGACGCGACGATAGACGTATCGAGCCTGTTAAGGCCCGTTAAAAACGGCTTATCGCCGCGTCGACGACTGCCTTTCTTTACCTATTTATTCTAAGGGTCTATCATACTTACTGTTGGTGGTCTGACACCTTAGCGATAAGAGATAAATTAAACATTTAAATAGCCTAGCCTACTCCAAACGTCAGAACCTTGACCACTATCATGTGTCTACTGTATCCCCAAATGGTTTAAAAAGGGGATGAAGGTTTGTATGAGAGTCATTTATTTTCACGTTACTTTTCGAATTATATCCATGAAAAGTTTCGGTTAAAAATAAAAAATTACGTAGGTAGGTACCTATTTAAAGAATTTTGGCCCAAGTGGGATAGGGTAGGGGATGAAAGTTTGTATGAAATTTATCAGAATTCACGCGGATTCTGTCGTCTGAGCAATTATATATGTATGTATGTATATACAATTATTATTTATTAATCACTACATAGTATAAAACAAAGTCGCTTTCTCTGTCCCTATATCCCTATGTATGCTTAAATCTTTAAAATTACGCAACGGATTTTGATGCGGTTTTTTTTAATAGATAGAGTGATTCAAGAGGAAGGTTTATAAGTAGAAAAATTGGACCCGGTAGGTGGCGCTAATAGCGGGCAGGACGACGTCTGCCGGGTCCGCTAGTTTATTATATTTGTGTTTAACTTCTATTGAGTGTGTACCTACCTAACTTGACTCCAGATCGTCGATTAAGCTTGTGAGAAGATCCTGGAATCGCAGGAGTACCTACCTACTCAAGAAATACTCAGTTCTATTTTGATTATGTGTTGCCATCTATACTTCTATACTATCTATACTAATATAATAAAGCGGAAGAGTTTGTTTGTTTGAACGCGCTAATCTCAGGAACTACTGGACTTTCAAAAATTCTTTCACCGTTGGATATGTCCGTGATCCCTGAGTGCTATAGGCTACATATTATGTACCACGGGCGAAGCCGGGGCGGACCGCTAGTCGTTAATAATTGCAAAGCCGTTCTTTAAAAGAAATAGGTAAGTAAGTACATGTACCTACCTACAGTCAAAAGTGCACAGAGATAAATATACCTAATCAAACTTCTAAGAGACTACAAAGAATTAACGTTAAAATTGTTTGTTTATAATGCGAAATTGTCTGAAAATCTAAAATTAAAAACGCGATCCGTGATGTACGGCGTGAGGGGGAGCGTCTGTCTGTCACGGGCCACCTACTGAGACAGTATCATTCATCTTTATATCCCGAAAACCAGTCTTTATGCATATATACCCAATCTTAAAGTTGAAGCAATAAGGTCGATTTACGTCGGCTCGAATGATAAATTAAATTTGTAGTGTCGAGATGTTTCCTAATTTATGACAGGCATAGCTCTTAAGGCGTCGACGTAAAGGCGATATTTGTGTTGAATGAAATATGTATACTGGTAAGTGATGTGATGTTTTTGTTACGCACGGAAAGGGGAATAAGTAGGTACGCGTCTTGTTAGGAAAATGACACTCCGCGTTCCACGTATGTAGCCCAGTCAATTTAGACTTTCTAGGCTTTAAGGCTACAATAATTCCCACCTGGCTGAAAATTTATAGGATTGTTCAAAACACTATTATAAATGAAATGTGAAAAATCCTCATCGATCCGACACCTGGTAAAAAATTTACTCCTGGACACGCACAGTTTATTCACACTTGGCTGAAAATTTGTAAGACTGTTCGGGACACTATTATAAATGAATGTACAAAGTCCTCATCAATCCGACACCTGTAAAAAAATTACTCGGGGTCAAAGTTTTCACGGGAAGTTTTCAGCAAAACGGTAATTCTTATCATAAAATTATTGGAGACAAAATTGTAGATCAGGTAATTATCTATAAAAAATGTCTTAATACTTTTTTTCCTAAGAGCCACCGTTTTTGAGATATAATGATTCAAAAAGATAAGTTTCGAAATAAAAATGAGGGACTGGGTTTCTTTTTTCCCGTAATTCTGATATTTATTTTATAATATTTTATATGTGTGAGTGTGTAACTTACACATAACTTACACATATAGTTACATACTTACACACATAAAATATTGGAAATATCAGAATTTCAGGTAAAAAGAAATCCAGTCCCTCATTTTTATTACGACACTTAACTTTTTGAATCTTTATATCTCAAAAACGGTGGCTCTTAAGAAAAAAAGTATTTGGACATTTTTTATAGATAATTATCTGATCTACAATTTTGTTTAAGCTAATTTTATGATAAAACTTACCGTTTTGCTGAAAATCATGAAAAACCTGTTTTTGTGACCTTTGACCCCGAGTAATTTTTTTTCCAGGTATCGGATCGATGAGGACTTTTCACATTTCATTTATAATAGTGTTTCAAATAATCCTACCAATTTTCAGGTAAGTGTGAGTCAACTGTGCGTATCCAGGAGTACATTTTTTTCCAGGTGTCGGATCGATGAGGACTTTTCACATTTCATTTATAATAGTGTTTTGAACAATCCTATAAATTTTCAGCCAGGTGGGAATTATTGTAACCTCACCCCTATTTTTTAGTCTAATTTGACCGGGCTAATGTACCTAAACTTGGTATGTTCTTTTTGCTCCGGGCTTGTTAATGATGGCTTTAGTTTTATTTTAAGAAAAAGGCAAATTAAGGAAAGCAACAGTATCCAATCGTGAATAGGATACATTTTGGTAGGTAACCAGGTACCTTAGCCATGTACATGGATTTTTAGAGTTCCGTACCTATAAAGGGTAAAAAAGGATCCCTATATTAATGTCACGCCCTATTAGTGTCTTCGTGTGTTCGTGCGTGCGTGTGTGCGTGCGTGTGTGTTCCACCGTAGCGCTCATACGGGTGAACCGATTTGAATGCGGTTTTTTGTTTGAAAGGTGAATTAGTCGGGAGTGTTCAGCTTAGAACACTGCCGACTAATTCACACACACACAAACTTTCGCCTTTATAATATTAGTGTGATTAAACCAACGAACCAGTCGTAGAGGAAGCGAAGATATATCGCAAGCGTAGCCGTAAGCAATAAGTAATATATCTGTTTCTAACAAATTCATTGAGGCATTGAATATAGCTGGTGCCCGGGGGAGCAGTTTGGGGAAATGGAAAGCAATATCTTAGTTCTAATAGGCGTTCTGTTTACATCTTGTTAGTACAGGTGAGCGATGTACTGCTTGTAAGGAAAACAACCTATTTTTTAGAGAAAATTAAATCGGCTTCGGTCCAACAACCTCAGAGAAATCGGTGTACGAATCAAAACTATTAGTAGCATATGCGTGTAACTTCGTACATAAGAATGATAATTAGGTGTCTTATATACTAAAACCTTCCTGAAAGTATGTAGATTACGATACTGAAAAAAAATATCAAAATTGGTTCATTGGTTTTTGAAGTATAATCGCAAACATACATACATACATAGGTACATAGTGGGTCGAATATAGATCCACCTTTTTAACCGACTTCCAAAAAGGAGGAGGTTCTCAATTCGGCGCGATTTTTTTTTTAATTTGAAGTCGTTTAAAAACGGGACGGGTATCAGAAAATGGAATCCTTTGGAAATAGGGCAATCTATCTGGCTCTACACTATAATTACTAAATAATTTAGGAGTTTTACTATAGGTGATCAAATCAGAAATGGAGAGATATGTAGAAGAACCAGAATCACTGATATAGCTTAGCGGGTCGCGAAGCTGAATTGGCAATGGGCGGGGCACATAGTTCGAAGAACCGATGAGGAGGTTTAGCCCACGTTTAGCGTGTTTAACACAAACTAAAAACAAGCAAAATAACGAATTAAGAAAAAAATCTAGAACCTACCTGCTTGAAAACCAACCAAAAATATTTAGAGATTTATTACACAACTTCATACCATAGTTCATTATAATTCTCTTTAATTTACCCCTCTTAAATCACCCCCTAATACGGCGCCTCCCCTCCCTTCCAACGTGAGCCATTTCAATTCTATGTGCTTGTACCTACCAACTGATCACATCCGCTTTGTTCAGGATCTTAATTGATACGTATGATACTTTTTACGCGACCGCCACGTCGCATCGCATTGGGTTCGCTCACGTAGGAGTCACAGGACTACTTGTAATCATGTTATTAAGGATAAATTACTATATACCTACTGAGATTGTAGTCAGGTACCTATTTCGCCTTATTAGGACGTGACTAAGTTAATGAGAAACATAGGGTATAGTGTAGACATGTGCGAAGAATTCGGTGTCACAAACGCGCACAAAGGCATAGCGCGTGGTGCCTACTGGTATCGTATGAGGATTCGTAGGAGCACTGTAAGGTTAGCCTCAGTTTGCGCAGCTCGAAAACTTTACTAAATACTACTGTGTGCTTAGTCTAAAGCGGAGCACTCGAAAACGAACTCGAAAACTATTGATCGATTTCAGAGTAAAATAGACCTAAAATGGCTTGTTTTAAGGTTTGAGTTCGCCAATACATTCAGCATTCGAACAATGCTGAATGTATTGGCGAACTCAAACCTTAATACAAGCCATTTTAGGTCTATTTTACTCTGAAATCGATCAATAGTTTTCGAGTTCGTTTTCGAGTGCTCCGCTTTAGACTAAGCACACTGATCGATACACAATGACGTCCGAGTAAAATGAACCGAAACTGGCTCATTTTAAGGTTTGAGTTCGCCTGTATTGGCGAATTTCTTTACATTTCTTTACATTCAGCATTCGTTTACAGTTGGCGTCCTAAGCAGAAAGGGGTTGTTTCAATTTTATATGGAGCCTGGATCAGGTATTTGTACAGTATTTTATAATGTTCGGAGTCAAGAAATAGTAATTATTTTTTCTTTATTTCTCATGAAAAAGCCCTTTTTACGCGACGCGAAATTATTTTGCAAATAAAAACGTAACATCATGGCGTCCGTTTTGACAGTGACGTAAACATAGTTATGTTCTGTGCACATAATAAACACAACACGTCTTGATGACATTGACAGATGACATTTTACACAAAAATAAGGAATCACCAAGTCACCGCCAAGGCGTCAACACCAAGTCGATCAAAATATTTTATTTTTACAACTTAGCGGAGTTATGAGTATTCTCAAAATGTTGAATAATGAAAAATCTCTATAGTGGAAGAGGCGTCATCCCCTTTGCAGATATCCCAATCAGACTGTCAAATAACTAATTAATTATTTTGTGGGACCTCAGGCCTCAGTTATAATTGTTTTACCTTAAATACTTTAACCTATTTGTGTGCTGTGTGTAATAAATAATAGGTACTCTGCAAAAGAAAATGACGTTGTCCATAGTGGAAGCGAATGTCGAAAGAATAGTCAAGCACTGTCAAGTGCTTGCTACTGGTTGGTTGATTGTTATACTTACTTACCAAGCCAATGTCGCAGTGACTACTATGCAACTAACGTGAAAGAGTGAATGTAATTTTATTTTGATACACCTGAGAGTTATTTATGTTCCAAATGTGTATGAAGACTGCAAACCTGTCAACATGTTGGACTATGGCAAAACCCTTCTTATTCTGAGGCGACCTATGCCTAGTAGTGGGTAATTGTAAAAAAGGGTTGAGACAGACGAGTCATTAGTGAGTTTAATATGGTACTTGTATTGCTATGAATTAATTATTAACATTTTGAAATAGATAAAATATGCAGGTTATGTATAATATTTTATAATAAAAATAATAAATAAAACAATACTTTTACATTATTTTCTTTATTCATTCTCTTCTCTTATTAATAATATGTCATTTAAGAACGAAGCTGGTGCATGAATTATCTGTTGGTGCTGAGCCCAGCTCAAGTACCAGACTATGGTCATTGTATGCGCATCATCCCGCTATATCTCTCTTGTCCTTCACCCAACAAACATGTTTGTCGTTGGAATAGTGATACCCTACAATATGTGCATTCATTTGTACGCTGGTTAGATATTCCTGGTCTTTGCAACTGCTCTGTTTCCTTGCTTTGTTGGTGATGTACGTTTCTGTGAGCACTCGCCCAACATGCATAGCAAACACTGCTATTTAGTGGAATCTACAAAGAATAAAAGATAAGTTATATAATTTAATCTGGTAGATGGATTACATCTTGAAAATTCACCCACACTGAGAATTCCATAATCCAATGACCACTAATCAGCAAACATGAGACGCGTGAAGAAGTAAGTTTCTCAACCTATCATCATCATTACGAGGGCCATGTATCGAAGGCTAGACGTCCAACATGCTGCAGTGCACTTCTTACCGGGCAGACATTGAGTACACATGCCCTTGCTGCACAAACAGTAATGCGACGGAAGAGTGCTCCCCACCTCATAGAGTCGGACCCTCATAGAGAAAATGTGTACTCAGATCTGGCATGTAAAGTGGTATACATGCATACACCAATACTCATGAAAAGGACAAAATAATAATCAAGAATTACCTGTCTCGGAGTGATTATTTCTGCTATTAGATCTCTCTCAAGACCTTCAGCGAAAAAATGAGGTCATCTCCTGTTTAAAGATGCTGAGCACCATACACACACATAGGTGTTTACAGATGCAGTATGTTCACCTGTCCTGTCTTGTACGAGTCGATACACATACAACCAGCAGTTGTAACAGACTAATGCATTATTTGGAATCTGAAAAATATTAATTAATTGAAAAAATAGCTCATCTAAACTCCGGTTAACTTTATTATAGCAGAAAGTCTCATTTCTAGCGGTAAACATAATGCCATTAATATCTACTTAAAATACAGTTTACATTATAGTATCTACATAATGGGGAGTTTAATTATTATTACATTGTATGTACCTACTAAGTTAGTATTACAATACAATTGTGGATAGTACTATCATAATCAGATTATCAAAATATATAATTATATATCAAATATATAATATTATATAATAATACAGGTAGTTTAAATCATTTGGTTTTACAACAAACCACTAGACACTATTAAATGCTAAACCTACTATTTGAGAACATTACATGAATCTATCTTTTTGCAGTGTAATCTAAGTAGAATAATTAATATACCTGTAGTAATATAGTTACATACCTGATAAATATAGTTGCGTGAAAGCGTTGAAACACGAAGTCCAACAAAACGGTGATCCAATGTTTTGTTTGAGACAGATACGAGCCAAGTTAATGGGTGTGCAACACGAAAAGTCCAAAGGAATGCCGGGGTCTTTAGAAAAATATCCAGTATCATCAAAAGAAACAACGAAAAAACACTTTAAATACGCAGGAAAAGATACTTTAGAATAATTATATTTTATTACTTAACGCGAGAACAATTGACATTTGACAATTGAAATGACATTAAGATGACGTAATGTGATTACAATCATAGACAAAGAAGCAGATGGACGCACTTCAAGAGTTGCTATTCTACATTATGTAAGCAATTATTAATTTTATATCGCGAAAGTTAATCACTGTAAAACTGCAAAAAAGCGTATTTTACTTTGATTTCTATGATTTTATACTATTTTTTGGAATACTGTACAAGTACCTTTTTTTTTTTTTTTTTTTTTTTTTTTTTTTTTTTTTTTTTTTTTTTTTTTTTTTTTTTGACGCTGGGAAATGCATTTACGCACACCCTCCGGAAGCCTTACAGCGAACTGCAATGCTTCCGGAAGGTAGTGTGGGACTCAGGCAGGCCAAGAAGTGGCCAGAATACCCACTAAAACCCAGCGATGTTCCTCCGTGTCGCCTGGTGGCTGGGTTACGGGTACACTTGCGCAATCATCCGCGACCCAGCCGGCGCCGTCCGCCGAGGCAGACCCTCCACCGGGGGACCTAAAGGCCCCCTAACACCGTCTGAGGCGCACCAGGAACATAGTGGTGCGCCTCCCGACCCGAGGCGTCTCAACGGGCGACGGATACGCCATTCCATCACCCGGAGTTCCTCGCCAGAGGCAACCCTCAAGAGGGCCACACCCACAGGCGACCCTCAAGAGGTTCACCCCTCGTGTAATTTTTTATAGAGGTTTTCTTCCTCGCGGCCCCTCGCTCAGTGCGTGGGGCCCCCGGTTCCGCTCAGTGCGGATTACGGGTTGCCCGACGGTGGCCGAAGCCAGCGCCCACCGGCCACAAAGACCAGCGGACCCGCCGCGCAGGGCGTTTCCACCCCCTCCGGTAATTTTTTAACGAGGTTTTCTTCCTCACGGCCCGAAAGCCTCCCCCCCAATTGTCGCCGCCCGGAGTCCCCACAGTCCACTCTGATGAACAGAGAAGTACCAGGAGCCTCCAAGCGGCAACCCCCTGCTGGTTTTGGTCCGCGCCGGGTTTCCCCGGTACCTCCCATATCTGGGAGGCGTTCCCCCATCCGCCACCGGAGGGACGCGCCCGATGGGGGACCAGCATGGGGATACTGTACAAGTACCTAACCCAAGATGAAACAACCCCTTTTGTAAAATAAATATTCGAAGTATTGAATTACGACTATAAAACAAGTATATATTAAAAATTTAAAAAACCCCCAACATTTGCCATTTTGTGGTGGCGGCCATCTTGGATTGGCATAGTGCTATTCTACTAGTCAAGCCCTTTCATTTGATACCCATATTGAGGGGGTTGTGAAAAAATAAGTTATTCACTATTTTGTGGTGGCCGCCATCTTGGACCGATTTTCATCAAACATAGCTAACAACACTCTCGGAAAATTCACCTTTCAAACAAAAAAACCGCATTCAAATCGGTTCACCCGTTTGAGCGCTACGGGGAACAGACAGACACACACACACACACACACACACAGACACGTCAAACTTATAACACCCCGTCGTTTTTGCGTCGGGGATTAATAAGAGTTTTTGGGTTCATATTACAGTTTTTCGATACGTAGTAAGTATGTGGTAAAGTTTTGGAGGTGTTCAAAATTAGACTAAGCATACTGTTTTCCTTTACAGGCTTTATGGTTTGGCGCAAGTCATAAACATTGCACACATTTTTTATATCTTTTCACAAGGATTCGCGTGAATTCATAGGACAGAGGACTGTATTCTTTTCACTTCTTATATACAAAGTTCCTCACATCCCTCTGTCTTTCTGTTTGTTTGTGATAAACTCAAAGACTACTGAACGGATTTTCATGCAGTTTTCCCTAATAGATAGAGTGATTTATAAGAAAGGTTTATACCAATATAGTTCAAATTACGCTAAGTGAATAATGCTGAATTTTAGTTACTATCAAAAAAAGCTATAACTTTTCTTTAGAAAGATTATAGGAGAGATCGCTTTTTAGCAAATTTCGAACAAGTGTAAATTGAAAATTTAAAAAACCCCCGACATTCGCCATTTTGTGGCGGCGGCCATCTTGTATTTGCAATAATGCTATTCTACTAGTCAAGCCCTTTCATTTGATACCCATATTAAGGGAGTTGTGAAAAAATATGTAATCCGCCATTTTGTAGCGGCGGCCATCTTGGACCGATTTTCATCAAACATAGCTAACAACACTCTCGACTAAATCACCTTTCAAACAAAAAAAACCGCATTCAAATCGGTCCACCCGTTTGAGCGCCACAGGGGAACAGACAGACACACACACACACACACACACACACACACACACACACAGACACGTCAAACTTATAACACCCCGTCGTTTTTGCGTCGGGGGTTAAAAAAAAAGAAACTGTTCTAATTTTTTTTTAAATTTGTGCCACACCCCGTGCGATTTTAATTCTATAGATCAAAAGACTTGCCTCTTAACGTGCTTCATCTTCGCTTGCCATAAAGAGCTCTTTATGAACTTTTTCAGGACACGCGCAGATTTTTGTTGTTAGCCGATTCAAAAAAAGGAGGACGTTCTCAATTCGGAGCGTATCATTTTTTTAATATACATACATATTTACACCGATTTCTCCGAGATTTCTGGATTGATTTGCGTGATTTAGCTTTTTATTGAAAAACTTATTAAAATTTTAATAAAAAAATTGGTGGTCTGTAAAGTCGGTTTACGGACGATAATTTTACGTGATAACGTCATAAAAAACATTGCCTCTCTATCGCTTTTCCGCGCTCTCGCTTGCACGCTCGGCTAGGCGGTACGTGACAATGAGTCATGCGTTTTCGTGCGTGCGGCCGGTGTTCATCGATTTATAAGACGTTATCACGTCAAAAACTTGGTGAGAAAGAATAAAGCAGGTCACGACTTACCTAATAACGCGACAAGGCAACAATCATAGGCATTCCTGCATAACCAAATGCCGTGGCCCTCTGGAAAGGACATTGAAAATATATAGAAATAGTAAAAGATAAAATCTTTCGGATTCAGGAACATGATATTATAGGGTAGGTACATGTTTCTACACGTGATTATAACTTTTGTAGTTACTTGGAACCGCCTGAGGCATGGAAACGTTATTGTGTTGTTAATTTACAATGTATTAAAACTATGATTTATAAGTACCTACCATAGGTATTTAGGTGCCCTAATTTTTCCTTCCTTTTCTATTCTATTCTATTCTATTCTATTCTAATTATATTATTATCAGAAGTTATGGATACATACACATAATATACAGTACATACATACATAATTGATGAAGGTTTAGAAATGTTTTGCCGCTGATATTATGTAAAGTAAAATACGCATTAAAATTGTTTTAAAAATACGCTTATCCCTCATACTCACAATATATTACTTTGGTAAGTTGTAAAGTAAGTTAGTTTACTCTCAGTTGCTCACCAAAATACAAACAAATCGGGACGCATAATTCATTATTCGTACATCCATGGTTCGTTGTCAAACTTCATATTTTCAAGCCAAAATAGCATTTTTTCGATGGTTAACCATAACCTTACGCTACTTACTGAGATAAATAAAATGAGTTAACTCGATCTACTTACTGTTAGTCAGTGAGGAGACCCTCCTTCTAGGAAGGAACCCCCCTACATTCGCCATTTTGTGGCGGCGGCCATCTTGAATTTGCATAGTGCTATTCTACTAGTCAAGCCCTTTCATTTGATACCCATATTATGGGAGTTGTGAAAAAAATATGTAATCCACCATTTTGTAGCGGCGGCCATCTTGGATTGATTTTCATCAAACATAGGTATAACAACTCTCTCGACAAATTCGCCTTTCAAACAAAAAAAAACCGCATTCAAATCGGTACACCCGTTTGAGTGACACACACACACACACACACACGCACGCACGCACGCACGCACGCACGCACGCACGCAATCACGCACGCACGCACGCACGCAAGCACGCACGCACACACACACATACACACTCACACACAGACACGTCAAATATAACACGTCATATCGTTTTTGCGTCGGGTGTTAAAAATTCAGTGCGTATTTTTTTAATGTGCACCGATTTCTGCGACATTCTTGAAACGACTGCTTGCAATGGGAATGGTTACACTTTGTCGTCCTAATCATCCTAAATGATAAAACGCACAGTTAACATTAACTTGAAATGATAACGGGCCTTTGCTTGGTTGCGGATCCACTTTACTTACTTATTTCCCTTGGCTCAGTGACCCAAAGTCGATCTTGTCTTTGACACTGAACGCTGTCACTCGTGTCTGTCCTGCACTGCTTCGCACTAACCGGCATTTCCGAGGCTACTTAGGTCCTTCCATGCTTTTGCCACTGATGTTTTCCTACTGAGCAACCAAGGAATGCTCTCTGGCCGGGCCAGCAGAGATTGCCGATTTGGTTTCCTCAATATTCCTCTTATATTCGAGGCAAAAAAGAACCAGGTAATTCAAGAAGATCAATATCAAAGAAGAAAAGATCAACTGAAGTTTCTCGTAAGATCTTAGGGACCGTTCAGATAGACCGGCGCGGAGAGCGTCGGAGAGCATTTTTTTTTTTCACACAGACCGGCCGTTAAAATTTGCTTTGCTCTCCGCGCCGGTCTGTGTGAACGGATATGTGGATGCGTTCGGAGCCGAACGTACGCTCTTGGGCCGGATTGTACTCAGTGTCAGAGCAATTCGGCCTACGGTCGGCTGCGCGAGCATGAAAGAGCACGCGAACGGAGCCGGTCGGATGCTCGAGCGCGTAAGAGCACGAGCATGGAGCAGCCGACCGGCTCGACGAGCAGCCGAGCGGCTGCTCTTAATATTTCACACCGAGCGTATTGGGAGCATCCTCGAGAATTCTCTTATCATAAAAGAGATAAAATGTAAAAATAAAGCTTATTTCAATGTCTTAAGATTCTATTTTAAATGCGATTAAAATTTGCTCTGCTCTCCGCGCCGGTCTATCTGAACGGACCCTAAATTATCTTTGAGCATTAACATGGCATACGTCATTCACTAGTTAATCTGCTAGGTACTTGTACTTTAATTAACGGAGCGTGGTGTGTCGCTAATTAATGTTTGAGAGATTCCCTTGACCGTGATAATTATATGACATTCTGCTTCTGATAGATGTGTATACAAACAGACAGGCAAACAAGTCAAGAAGAAATTAACTGAATTAAATAAATCTCAATAGCGGTTCATGTGGTTAGGATTTTTACGCTATTTTGTGGTGGCGGCCATCTTGGATTTGTGGTATTCTACTAGTCAAGCCCTTTCATTTGATACTCATATTAGGGAGTTGTGAAAAAATATGTAATCCGCCATTTTATAGCGGCGGCCATCTTGGATCGATTTTCATCAAACATAACTAACAACACTTTCGACTAATTAACGAAAAAAAACCGCATTCATATCGGTTCACCCGTTTGAGCTCTACAGGGGAACAGACACTCACACTCACACACACACACACACACACACACACACACAGACACGGCAAACTTATAACACTCCGTCGTTTTTGCGTCAGGGGTTAAAAATGCAATTGCTCATGGTAGCAACAATTTATTTCATGTGTCAAAATTCTCCAGTATTACTTTAACGATTTAGTCATGACAAAGTAACAGACATAAACTCTTTCGCATTTATACACATAGCATTAACTATAGATACGAAAGACATGATCGTAAACGAATTTCTCAGTCGGGTAATGACGTAGACGTGCGACCGCGTTATTAACGCCGTCTGATGGGTTTGATGTTCGTGGGGGAATGAGAGCGATCAAATTTAATATGTATAGAGTCGTTCCCGTACAACTATGACGGTGCTTAATATTGAGCATTACGATTATGACGTGTCTTGTGCAATTAAACGAGCTACGAGCTAGGGTTGAATTTTCGGCGCGTCTACTAAAACGCAGGCAGATGCCGTGATAGCTTAGTGGTAAGCTATCACGGCATGTTCACATGTGTAGAATTGTAAGCACCATTCCGAACCAGTGATAGATTCATTTGTCGATTCGTAAGCACTTGTAAAGGTCCGAAAGTCGTTTGTGGGAATGGGCGTAATGTTCTATAACAAAATTCCACAAGCAATCTTAGACTTGCCTTTACACAAGTTTAAGAACTCTGTTAAAAGTATGCTCATAAAAAAAGCTTATTATACAATTGAAGATTATATAAACGATAAAAAAGCATGGACTTAGCTTGTTCCAGCAATGCGCGAGACGGCATTTCAATCATGTACATAAATAATTGTTATATTGTTATTTTTAAAAAAGAGCAACCGCCGAGTTTCTTACAGGTTCTTCTCGGCTGGAACTGCATTCCGAACCTGTGGTAGATTCAAATTAACGATTCAAAAGTACTTGTAAAAGTTTATTTGAATATAAACTTTTCTATTCTATTCTATTCTAAGGTAGTATAGTCGTCATCGTCGTGATCAACCGATAAACGACCAACGTTGGACGTGGGTCTTGCGTAGACTTTCACACCTCGCGATCTTCCGCCGTTTGTATCAAGCGGCTTCCTGCGACTCGTCTGATATCTTCGGACCGTTTAACGAGTGAGTGCTCTCTATAAGAGATGATTCGCACTCCCTGCTCCGTCGTTACCACAACTGCTGCCAGGGCTACCTACAGGACTAGGAGCTCTAGCTCTTGTTCTGTTATTTGTACTCCAAACAAGGTTTTGCCCAAATAAAATCCAGGAGTATCAGGTCATCACAAGGCTGGACTGCTCACACTGGTATCGCTGATGTCCGACATCGGATTGAGCCAATTATTGAGTATAGCCAAATCGAATTTTATAGCTTTTTGAACCGCCTATCATCAGAACTTCTTTATAGGCAGGAGAGGGTACATGGCAAGGGCCATTAAATAAATCTATCTATCTATCTATCTATAATAATATAAAGAAGCTCGTCCTGACTGATAATCGACGCACAGCCAAAACCACTGAAGCTAGAAACTTGAAATTTTCACAGCAGCTTCCTTTTATAACGTAGGCGCACACTAAGAAAGGATTATTGGAAATTCCATCCCCAAGGGGGTTAAATAGGGGATAAAAGTTTGTATGAAAGTCTGTCATTTTTAAAGTTATATCCAAGAAAATTGGTATTTAGGTTTTCGGTTAAAAACAAAGAGTTGCGCGTTTAAGAAATTTTGGAAAAAATGCTCCCAAGTGGGTTAAATGGGGGATGAAAGTTTGTATGAAAGTCCGTCATTTTTAAAGTTATATCAATGAAAATCGGTATTTGTATTGTCGGTTAAAAATAAAGAATTATGTGTTTCAGGAATTTTCGAAATTCCACCCCCAAGTGAAATTTATAAAAATCCAAGGGGACGAAGTTGCTGGCATCTGCTAGTCAATATAATATACCTCATTGACAAACATGGATGAAACCACAAATGCTCAATGGTATATCAGTTCAAGAATTTTATTAATTTTATCAATGCAAATAAAGCTACGCCTCTCATAAATACGTGTAGACGAGATAAAATAGAAACCTCCCATCTTGTACAGTTCAAAAACAGTGAAACCCTTCGAGCTTTAATTTAAAATTCGCGGAACAACTGGCACTGTGCGGAGCAGGCGGGCATGTGACGCAATGTTACCAACTTTGCGAGACAAAAAGAGGAAGAGTGGCGCGGGCATTAAAGTAAAACTCGCCCTGGTGGTCAGAGTGCGGGCAAAGACTATTGCGTCGACGAGGCACTCAATACATGTAATTGAGCTGCTTGCAGAAATTGTACCTACAAATAGTGTACTGCAATTATTATGGTAGATTCTAAATCCCGAGGTCCCGGGTTCGATTCCCGGGTCGGGCAAATAATTAATAGGTATTGGGTTTTTCTGTTAAGTTCTCAGTGACAGCCCTGTGTTGATAGTTGGCGGTGTTTCGCCCCTTTGCCTCGGAGAGCACGTAAAGCCGTCGGTCCTGCACCTGTTTTCTCTCCGGTCGTGTCACATTGGCGTCCCATCGGACTATGAGAGTGAGGGAATAGAGAGTGCACCTGTGTATGCGCACACACTTGTGCACTATAATATCTCCTGCGTAGATGGCTAGTCGCCGAAATTTGGTCGGGAGGATATTATTATATTTATCATACGACAAGTCTGCGAACCGTATTCTTTGGCCGTCCGGCTTATGCATGGCGGTAAAATTTAACGGTTCACAATAAAGTGCCGTAGCCTGTAACTAAGTCCGCCGCCGTAACTCGCGCACATGTGCTCACGGCCGTAAGGTTATGGCCAGCTATTGGTGCTTTTGTTATTGCCGAATAAGCGGGGCCGATCTGCGATCGCCCATAAAACTGCGCTTTCATCTCGAATGGGCATCGTAAATTGATAAGTGGACTAATTTATTGGCACGTAATCTATCGTTTAACTTTTTATATGATTTTAGGTGCTATAATTGACCTCGACATATAGGTATGCAGACTCTCAGGTGACGTGGCAGGCCTGCAGGTTTGTTATTGTTAGTTTAGTAAGGGGTAGAACATAACTCGATGGGCCATTGTGTAGAGGGCGTAGTGGCGTCTGATGGCTTATGGCGCGTGCTATGGTCCTGGGATGGTGTCGGTGTCGGTTTTCGGCCGCACATCAAAGGATAGTGGGCCAGTGATGGCGGTACGCATCTTCACTTGGCCCACTACTCATATTATGTTTGAACGTGATTAAGAACTGACGTGGTCAAATGATGATACTATAAGGTTTATTCAATTGTTTTGTACTAAAGGCATAATGAGTCTCAAACATAAACTCGTTCACTTTATGAAGAAAATAGTACGTGTTAAATAGATATATTATATAGACGCAGCGGCAATAGCTTCCACGTCCATCTTGTCACAACTACCAACGAACAATGAACGTAGCCATTGTGTAGATGCGTTGCAACCATCGCATAGCCATCTCATGACTATAGCGATGGCCCATTGTGTAGAGCAGGCATGAGCATCGCATAATAAACACGTCTCACAATCGAAATCTATCATTAATTCATCATGATCAACCCATTACCGGCTCACTACAGAGCACGGGTCTACTCTCAGAGTGAGAAGGGTTTTGGCCATAGTCTACCACGCTGGCCAAGCGGATTGGCAGACTTCACACACCTTTGAGAACGTTATGGAGAACTCTCAGGCATGCAGGTTTCCTCACGATGTTTTCCTTCACCGTTAAAGCAAGTGATATTTAAATACTTAAAACGCACATAACTCCGAAAAGTTAGAGGTGCGTGCCCCGGGATCGAACCCACGACCTCCGATTAGAAGTCGGTTGTCCTAACCACTAGGCTATCACAGCTTTTTTCATCATTAATTCCAATCCACCTTTATTCTTTATATTTCACGCTGGTATTCGGTCGAAGGCGGTAATAGCCTAGCCTAAAAGTTAAGACGAAGCCTTCCTTTCGTGGGGACTGAGTTTGATCACCGGCACGCAACTTTTCGGAGTTATGTGTGTCCTAAGAAATTAAATATGATTTGCTCTAACGGTGAAGAAAAACATCGCGAGGAAACCTGTAGGCCTGAGAGTTCTCCATAATGTTCTCAAAGGTTCACTTGGGCAGCGTGGTGGACTGCAGCCTAAAACCCTCTCACTCTGAGAGCAGTCCCGTACTCTGTAGTGAGCTAGTAATGGGTTGATAATAATGATGATGATAGCTCTCTACTCCAGAATGTATCTGCCCTACAGTTTTCTGCCAAAGACAAAGACATGTCCACTCCCATTTCAACTTGCTGTGATTTTGCTATGAATTTCTTTGTTCCGGATTGTGTCACTGACAAGCTTATAATGGTGGTAATTGAGACTTTCAGTTAACAAACCCGTCCACAACGCAATTAAAACATCTCAAAGCTAGCCCGAATTAGGGGTATAAACAAACACACAAACAGGCAACGCGCGGCTTACGAGGCAATTTGTTGTGCAAATGTCTCGTCTGTTTGCATGGCACAATTAGGACATCCGCGGTGAAAGCCTAGTGCCTACCACCTGTTCATTTGCTATGGAACTTATTTTATATACATTTTCATAACTAGCTGTTTTTTTTTTCGTCGTCTACAAGCTTAGATCGATCTCACGTGATGGTAAGTGACGATGCAGTTTAAGGCGGAAATCTAAGGTGTTTCTTAAATCCATACCCTTGCTATTATTTTATTTTTTCACAGTAAAGAATACATATGAAGTACCTACCAGTTACTTTTAAAGAAACCAGGAGGTAGAAATACCACATAACAACTTTTTTGTAGTAACAAGTAGGTATATGTAATTCTTGATGTCAGAGGTATACTTAACCCTCTATTGCATGAATTATGAAGGGGATGAAATAAAATTTTTTTAATAGTGAAAAGTTATTTGGCCTTACTAAGCAGTTTTAATCAGCAAAATAAAAAAAAGTTCTTTATTGTAGAATTTGCTATACGAAGCCATATATGGCTTCATATGCATTCTAGTAAAATCTTATAAGATCCATATTTGGCTTCGTATGCGTTTAGTGAAAAACAAAATTATGCATTATGAAAATCTGTGAAGCAGTTTCTTTTGTCATTGTAGCATAAATAAACTTGAAATTTTTCACACTTTCTGAATGAACGAAATTTTGTAAAATTCTGGTATATTTGGCGATTTTTGCCCACTTAGGAAAATAAGCCAAGTTATCACAACGAACAGTATCTAAAGGCAAATCTTGATGCCTAGTTGGCGCTTTTCGTGCCTTTTTCGTGGTGAATCAGGTAAGCTGAATGGAGTGTCAATTCAGCTTGAGGTTGGTGGTCCCATAATGGTACGTGGACGGCCACGTTTTCTGGCAGTAACATCTGGTGGAGTATTTAATTGGCTTGATGGTGTACCGGCTCGACTTCCGAGAATACTAGCTGGACGACCACGTTTTCTAGCCATAGTCAAATGGAATATTCAAACAGGAACGTAGTAAAAAAAGCCCAATAGCACCATAAAAGCGAGCAGGATCCATTTCTGCAAACAAAAGAAAGCAAGCGTGAATGCATACGAAGCCATATTTGATCGACAGTACTTTGACGGGAATGCATACGAAGCCAAATATGGCAAATAAAAAAATAGGCTCAAAAATAAAAAAAATCAAGAAAAATCACAACAAACGCAACAAACCCACATTCTTAGATATTCAGAGAGCAAATATAAAAAATATCAGATTTTTCACTTACCGTTTTAAACATTTTTTCAAGCGATGAAATTTGTACAAAGTTTAATCACACCACACGCGTCAAACAGTCTCCACATAACATCAAATAGATTGACAGTTGACTCTTACCATAAGCAGCAAAAAATGCGAATCGTTACAGGAAGCCTTGCTTAATAAGATTTTATATTTGGTTATTAAAAAATAATATTTCTGTAAACTAAAAAACTAATTTAAAAATTTTGAATCCATATTTGGATTCCTATGCGGTAAAGGGTTGAATTGGTATTGTCATACTGTGAGCTCCTAAAAATATCCTAACCACCAGAGGAAAATTAACCCCATAAAGCCGTAAGCTTAAACTAGTGTAAAGTTACCCGCATATACCTAATTGTAAAATGGTAATGAATCGGGAAAAAAGCAGTGATAGCCTAGTAGTTAGGACGACCGACTTCTAATCAGAGGTCGTGGGTTCGATCCCGGGGCACGCACCTCTAACTTTTCGGAGTTATGTGCGTTTTAAGTATTTAAATATCACTTGCTTTAACGGTGAAGGAAAACATCGTGAGGAAACCTGCATGCCTGAGAGTTCTCCATAACGTTCACAAAGGTGTGTGAAGTCTGCCAATCCGCTTGGCCAGCGTGGTGGACAATGGCCAAAACCCTTCTCACTCTGAGAGGAGACCCGTGCTCTGTAGCGAGCCGGTAATGGGTTGATCATGATGATGATGATTGATGATGAATGAATCGGTATTGTCATACTGCGAACTCCTAAAAATATATTCACCAACAGTGCAAAATTAATCCTAACTATAAAGCCGTAAGTTTAAACTAGTGTACTAAGTTACCCGCATATAATTGTAAAAGCAATCACACACGGGTGACGCGTGCGGGATTTATTGGCAAAGTTAAACACAAGGTGCCTGCTCACTCGTACGGCTTGCTGCGGGAATTAGGTTAACTGGTGCAGCGATATTTAGGTACTTTGTACTAACAATGAAGAGTTTAGTGTCTGACAGCTTCACTGCTTTTCAAAGCAATTTTGCAGTTCAATTACAGTTGACATAACTGCAGTTTAACTGCAACTGTTGGAAGCACTGTGCGTTAAGACACTGGCCCTGTGTCATATCTAGGAGATCGCATCAAGATCGAAAGTACCTAGCAGCTGAAATGCCTGAATTTGGTAAGCAGTGCAAAACATTTTAACTGCTTGCTCAAAAGAGGGGTGTTTTAAGTTTGACTGCTTTTTCTGTCTGTCTATCATGTGTGTGTCATCTACGATGTCTCTAATGCATGGAATGCGGTTTTATTATTCGAAGGTTTTTATTGGGATAGTCTTTAGCTATGTTTGATGAAAATCTGTCCAGTCTTCTAAGGATTATCAGCTATTGTGCAATCGGTATAGAGATCTGTCATAGAATTGATATTTACATTACCTCCACATTACAGATCGACTTGAAAGGTGTCTTATATTATAATTCCCTTACTAATAATCTTGCCTTGAAGTTTGAACAAAGTTAAAGTACGCTTCACAGATCTTAACCAACTGCTCAGTGACAGTTCAAGACAATTTCATGGATATAATATTGTGTATTTAATAAAACTTGTTTCTTTGCGTAAAACGTGGCTTTATATTATTATGACTTTGAACATACGAAGTTTAGACGATGAATGGCGACACAGAAAAGGCGGATAGCGTATATTTTTGCGTTAATAATTCCGAGAATTGTGATTTAGGGTTGAACTTGTCTTGCATATGGTTCAAACGGTATGTAAATATGTAACACCACACTAATATTATAAATGCTAATTAAATGTTTGTGTATATGTGTACTGTGTGTGTGTATGTTTGTTCCTCTTTAACGCCGCAACTACAGAACCGATTTGGCTGAATTTGATTATACCCTGACTTAACACATAGGCTAGGCATAGGCTTTTTATCCTGGAAAAATCCACAGTTCCCACGGGATTTTGAAAAAACCAAAATCTATAGCTACAGCTATAGGTAGATTACTATAGCAAACTTCCTTGAAAGTAGGTACCTATAAAGGTTGGAAAAGGGAGCGGCAACGGAAACCGGAAATCCACGATTCCCTCGGGATTTGTGAAAAATCGAAATTCACACGGCCGAAGCCGCGAGCAGAAGCTAGTGTAAATATATATATAGAAAATAAAAGAATCGAAAAGATTATTACCGTGAGAAGATGACTTGTTGTTTTATTTCAGGGTGTTCTAAATTCTAATAAGTGCGTCACATTAGAGTTCCGTGGTAACTTTCCTGGATTTAAGGCCGTTATACACACTTAAGATACTATTAATATTAAACTGTAATACGTAAAATGTAAATTATATATCTGAACAGTTATATTCTGATTCCATTCTGTCGATAGCCATCTCGAACAATCATTCAATTTATTATAATCGTACGAACTTCATATTAAAACAACAAATAGAAAGTAAATATTTCGGTAGGTACTTGTTTGTCGCCAGTGATGACCAGAGATGGACCAGAGACGACATCAGAAGGCTATTCTAGTAGTATCATTATTCATTATCAGGGTAGATCGAATTACATTGCTGTGGGCGTCACATGGGTACGGGCCTAATTGAAAAGCCTTCTCATTAACTGACACACTAACTGACTAACTTTGCCCTACCTAGTCGGTACACCACCTCCCCTTTACCGAACCATCGCCAGCCAATCTAATCTAAGCTACACGACACACATCGCACGATACGACCTACTTTGTACAACACAACCTATATAACACAGTACACCGCACGAACGAAGCAGCGCTCTCGTCAAGAGCCCAGATCGGAATGTGTCGTTGCTTGCGCCCTCTCTCCTATAATGACGTAATGGCGCAATGCTATTCACACTACAATATCAACGAGCCGACACGGCCATACTGACATTCGCACGTCCCCGTGCGACTGCCAGCGTCCAAGGATGTCTACAAAGAACAACACACAGGTGAAGTACACCTCTAAATACGCTCGCCCATCCCTGACACTTCACTGCTTCTAGGTCACCTCCGTCTGTCATGCATTAATTGTCAATCATCACATCAGCTGTCAATCGCATCAACCAACCACCACCTCATGTGATGACGTACAACAGACCCAACCCAACCATCTGTCAATTGCTAGTCAGCACCTCAGCTGTCAATCGCAATACACATCTGGAAGGAGTGTGTCCTTTCAACCAACTCCCTTGAGCCTGGCCCGGACGACACTCTTACCAGGATCGACTCAGGAACTTACTATAACACAACATCTGGAAGGAGTGTGTCCCTTCAACCAACTCCCACGAGTCTGGCCCGGACGACACTCTTACCAGGATAGACTCAGTAACTTACTATAACACAACATCTGGAAGGAGTGTGTCCCTTCAACCAACTCCCACGAGTCTGGCCCGGACGACACTCTTACCAGGATAGACTCAGTAACTTACTATAACACAACATCTGGAAGGAGTGTGTCCCTTCAACCAACTCCCACGAGTCTGGCCCGGACGACACTCTTACCAGGATAGACTCCGGAACTCATCTGGGAGGCACTAGTGAATCCTTTCAATCAACACAAATAGTGTGTATGACCCGGATGTCACCACCAAAGCCCAGGATAGACAACATGAAACACACACAACTAGTCAGAGCCCTTCCCACTTGTAACACACGTTTACACGCTGCCACGAATGAAGTGATCCGGAACCTCGACCCGCATGAGCCAGTTCCCTAGACCATTCACTCACCACCTAGCTCACACCAACAACGAACATCACACGTTCACACACTGCCGTAAATGAAGTGATCCGGAACCTCAACCCGCATGAGCCAGCTCCTTAGACCATTCACTCGCCCTCCAATAACAAAGGCCAAAGTCAACGTCATAGTCAAAATAATAATCACAGTCTCTGCTCAAGATCTGCTCAAGAACGTCGACCCATATAGGCCAGTCCATTTAATTAACTACATCACACACGCACTCGTCATTTTCCCTGCCAAGTCCCGAAAATAGCAACACTTATCTGATTAGGATGCAATTGCTATTGCAAACCCTCAATCAAATATCACGGTTAAAGTTACTTTTACAATTACACTTTCAAACTAAAACGAATCTACCACTGGTTCGGAATGCCGCAACCTAGCGAGAAGAACCAGTAAGAAACTCGGCGGCGTCTAACTTTCTAACATAATTGATCAAAAACTACTTCCCGTAAACGCAATCCTATTTCTTTAATTCCAATCGTGTAAACCATTTATCATTTATCATATCATCATCTTGATGAACCATTTTAAGAACTTCAATCTCTTTACGGCTTTATCACAACCACGTTTCGAACTTGCTTACTTTTGAACATCGATGAAGGTACCTGGACAACAGATTTTGGTTAGCAACCAAAACCATTTGTCAAACTAATCACTCATCTCAATAGCGGGTATTTAATTATTCTGCGAGTATTTGTAGAACTTTACTTTAATTAAAATTTTAATTAAAAAAAATTAATCACGATTTTTTTTTTTTTTGGTTTTTGTTTGTTGGTTTTTGTTACTATTTTAGCGCTGTCAGTTGTTATCGACATAAAGCTGTCCGCCGACCGGCACGGCCAACCCTGACATTCGATCGTCCCCGAGCGACTAATAATTATCCTCAGTAATCGGTAGATCAGAGATCACCAGCCCCGCTTTAAAAAGCCCTCAAAAACTTAGGCGGCCCGCCGGCCCCTGAAGCTATCCCGGTTTCTAATCTAAACACTAGTTATAGTTAGCACCACATAAACGCGCAATTTAATCTGATATAATCGGTAACAGTGTGGCTGATCAATTCTCGGAAATCCACACACAATCGCTCAGTACCGTCACGTTTTTTTATTAACTAAAAATTCCTAGAAAAAGGTGAACAATTGAGTTCACATTTCCATTTGGGTCGGTTACCCGCATATAACATCTCGCTAATTTTATCACGAACCACCTGCCGTAAATCAAAGGCGGTGCATATGACGCTAAACCGTTTTACGAGGATTCAACTAAACTAATCTTAAGTTTTCCGGTTGTGACCCTTAAACGCGGTAATCTGTTAATCGAAAAATCCGAGTTTTCGTTAAGCAATGACAATAGTCGCGGTTTATCCTCATCTGGTATATCCGTATCAATATCGGAAAACTATTTTACACTTTGAAATAGAAAAAGTATCCGCAGTCATTGCACAACCTGCCTTTAAAATATCACAACTTAACGCAAAAACTCATCTAATAAAACGTGAAACAAAAATTTGTAAAGTGGGTGTGTCCATCAATTAAAAATTTCACATAAAATTTGCAAGGTACTATTAACACTTGAATTCTCAATACCGGTAATTCAATTTTATTATAACGCACACCCGATAGCCTATTCGCAATACTTTCGTTAACGAGAAGAATCGCGGCACCGAAATCTTAACAAAATGAAAACGACCCGCGTCGCGCACACAACACCGATTCTACAAGGCTTTTGTGCCACGAAGGAGACCGACAAACGCAAATGCAGTTAAAGGCTCCGGCTCATCAATTTGCCCTTCAGATCCCACTTCTGATGTCGCCAGTGATGACCAGAGATGGACCAGAGACGACATCAGAAGGCTATTCTAGTAGTATCATTATTCATTATCAGGGTAGATCGAATTACATTGCTGTGGGCGTCACATGGGTACGGGCCTAATTGAAAAGCCTTCTCATTAACTGACACACTAACTGACTAACTTTGCCCTACCTAGTCGGTACACCACCTCCCCTTTACCGAACCATCGCCAGCCAATCTAATCTAAGCTACACGACACACATCGCACGATACGACCTACTTTGTACAACACAACCTATATAACACAGTACACCGCACGAACGAAGCAGCGCTCTCGTCAAGAGCCCAGATCGGAATGTGTCGTTGCTTGCGCCCTCTCTCCTATAATGACGTAATGGCGCAATGCTATTCACACTACAATATCAACGAGCCGACATGTTCGAATTGTCAGACGCTACACATTTTGGCGCCTCGTTTTTTGTCTCCTTTATATTGGTAAGGCTTCTTCTATCTTGCTATTATTTGGTGGTACGGAACACTCTATGAGCGAACCCGACTCGCGCTTGGCCGATTTTATTTTATTTCTTAATCGCTTCCTAAAAAGTCAACACGAGATTTATAAACTTCACAACACAGGCTGCCGAAAACATGTGCACGCAATGCGTTCACATGTTTTGATAGAAGTAGCCTGTACATTATGACATGGGCCGGATAAACACAGATTACTTTATTATGAACTAGCTTTTGCCCGCGGCTTCGCCCGCGTAAATTTCGGTTTTTTAAATGCAAGCTTAAAAAAAGAGTAAGTACCTACCTAGATAAGTATCTAGGTTTACTTAAGTTGGAATTAACGCCAGTACCTACCTACTAAAAATAAAAATATACTACTACCAGTCCCATATACTACCAGTACTCTGTGCCGCGGTGCCGCGTGTGGCGGGCGCGCGGCGCGGGGAGTTCCGTGCAGCGCGAGCGTCCGTCGTCCGTCGCGCGCAATACCTACAGGGCGTTTTTTAACATAGGTACTTACCGATTTCAATACAACTCCTTTTTTGAAAGTCGGTTAAAAAAGTAGCCTATGTTACTCCTTGGTTAATCCTCTACTTGTCTGTGAAAGTCCCGTCAAAATCGGTTCAGCCGTTCCGAAGATTAGCCCGTTCAAACAGACAGACAGACAAAAATTTTAAAAACGTGTGATTGAGTTATGGTACCGTTCAAATAACCATATGAGCTTAATATGTGGTAGTTATTTCGAAATTACAGACATACACTTCAATTTTATTTATTAGTATAAAGTATATAGATGAAGCAGAATCTTCACTGGAATCTGGTTTTTTTTATATTTTTTTACTAAGTATCTACTATATGATGCCCGCGACTTCGTCAGCGTGGATTTAGATTTTTTTTAATTCTGTGTGAACTATTTGCTTTTCCGGGATAAAAGTTGCCTATGTCGATTTCCGGTACGCTACTTATTATGGCGATTACAACTTTTTCAACTTTTTGAATCGTTATATCTCAAAAAACGGCGGCTCTTAGGAAAAAAGTATTCAGATATTTTTTATAGATAATTATCTGATCTACAATTTTGTCTAAGCTAATTTTATGATAAAACTTACCGTTTAGCTGAAAATCGCGAAAAACCCATTTTTGTGACCTTTGACCCCGTGTAATTTTTTTCACATTTGATGAGGTCTTTTCACATTTCATTTATAATAGTGTTTTGAACAATCCTACCAATTTTCAGCCAAGTGTGAATTTTTGTAACCTCACCCCTACTTTTTAGTCTAATTTGATCGGGCTATAACTAGGTAATTACTAATTACGCTTTACCTTAGCTTGGCTATAATATACCCATAAATATTCATAGATATGAGGCAAAACTAAATTGATGTTTCCACAAATCCGCTTTATTGTCTGTGTTTCTAGGTTGTATTGTTACTTAGGTACCATCAGACATCGCAGTAAAGGGCTAAGGGGTAAAAAAATTGTAGCTTGGTTTTTTACAATTGGTGTTATTTTTCAGGCTTACCGGGCTAGAGCGTGTGAACTTTGAAAACATTTTGAAAAACTAAAATCCCTGGTATTTAATCCTGTCCCGAGTGCAGTGTTAGAATAAATCCAATACCACGGATATAAAACTATGCGCATATATATGTACGAACCGTACACGCCGCACAATTTTACGATTTCAGTAGGTTGGTTAGGTAGGAAAAGCTGAGGTTTTAAAGATTAAAAAATACTGTTTTAAAGATTTAAAAAAAAACATTTATAAGAAGGCAAATCAGGTTCACTCAGTGAGCGATACAGAGAGCTACGCTCGGAAAATGCCTATGGGATCAAATTAGACATGAAGAGATCCAGGACTAGAGTCACCGACATAGCTCATCAGTTGGATTACCTAACCTTGAAAACGATTATCTTTCCACGATTCCCTCAACTACTCTCTAGGTGATCGCGTACGAAATGGGTAAGCAAGGCTCAGGCAGAAAAGCGCTAACTTCATCGATTAGAAGAGCATTAACTTGTCATCGATTATTGCGATCTCGAATTGCGTGCGGTGCGTACGGTGCGCAAATGTGCTACCAACTTTACATGCCAATCCTTGTATTATGATTTGGAATTGTGCGATGCGTTGTTGGGAAAATACTACGTGGTTTTTTGTGGTCTCGTTTGCTTGCTATTGGCGCTATTGGTATTTGTTGTATGATTGGGTGGATGAAAAGCCAATATACTTTCTACAAACTAGGTAATATGATTCGGAGATTAGTTTTGAATATGTGTACGTGGGATTTTTATATATAAGCTTCACGTGTATCTAACTATATGTATGTATCTAACTTTGTAGTGTAGTATCAATTTGAAACTTTGCGAGTATGTACCTAATATCGATGATAATACAATGATTTGGTTCCATCGAGCTCAATGAGATGGATAGTAGAACAGTTTCGAGTTTGGAGTTTGGACTCATTTGGTTTGCTTTAATAAGTCTCATTTATGCATACGTAGGTGGTGAAGATGATTGTGACGATGGAACCAAGCAGCAGAAGTGTGTTAAGTGAGCTAAGTTATTTAGTTTTTTGAACTACCTTATAGGATACTACAAAATATTACAATTTAATAATAGTAGATACGAGATTAGTACCTAGTTTCTGAATAGAATTACCTATTGATGATGTGATAATAATGTATGCACAAATTTTCAAAATTTATGGAATTTTCCATAAGCGTTTAAAAAAGAATCGAACTGTCAGAACCATATCCCAAATTCGGTGCCATGAAAAATCCCGATTTCAGACACAAGTTCGCATCGGATTAGCATAACAATACCGGGCCATGCATGCTCCGCGTATAATGGAACCCCATCTAACTCCGATCGCATATTGAATACCAACCAATCACCAAGGAGAATAAATATCCATCCACAAATAATATTCACGTTCCCAAAACATATTACACGAATTTGCCGCGCTGTGAATGCCGTGTTTTCAAATCAAATAATTGTATGAGGACGCTTGTAGCCTTAACGGGTTAATAGATTTTAACAAAAAACAAATCTTAAAACGAAAAAAAAAAATAAAAAAAATAATAATAAAAAAAATAAAATTACAAAAATTATAATTGTATGATATATATAAATAGTTGTGGGAGTAAAAATGAGTAGGTGACGTCCCAAAAATAATATAGTGGACGCCAGCCACCAAAAGCAGACATTTTCTAGCGCAGCTTCTAATCTAAACCACATGGTAATCGTTCGTTTCAACCAATGGACGTCCACTGCTGGACATAGGTCTCTTGTAAGGATCGCCACAGCACACGATCTTGTGCCGCCTGATTCCAGCGGCTACCATGGCGGCTAGCATGGTAATCAAAGACCTGAATTTTAAAACAGAGATTTTTAAAAACTTGAAGGCGCGAGCCTCTTCTAGTTTTTTTATTACGTACGAGAAGTATGGATGGATAGACGTCCACAACTGAACATAGACGAGGATCGACACAGCCACTTGCGGCTCAAGAGTATCTGTCGATTTCGTCCTGTCGAAGATCGTCCGTCCACCTTGTGGATAGAAGTTGCAAGATTGAAGTAGTCCAACGATATTAGACGTGTCGCGGGGAGCCGTTGGATACAAGCGGTGCAAGATAACGGCGTGTAGAAGTACCTTAATGAAACTGTGTGACGACGACGACGATTTCGAAATCACAAACAGACCTCCAATTTTATTTATTTGTATAGATATAGAAGTGTTTACGATTTTGCATTGTCATGCTAACACGTCCCGGAATTCAGTTCGGAATGGGATTTTTTTATCGGCGTCCATTTGATGTTTTTGTGTTTGAAGTGATCGTTTTGACAGCTGCATTTTGGTGTTTGTGTTTTTTTTTTCACTAGTTAAACCCTCAGCATAGTTTGAGAAAAATCTTTTCTAATTATTAAACAAGCCATTATTTTAAGAAAAATTAATCTGAATTCGGTGCAGCATTCTCAGAGAAATCGGTATACCAATCAAAAATAATTAGTGATATAATATTATGGGTACATTTATGCGTGTATGTTCGGTCATGAGAATGATAATTAGGTGTGTTATATATTATACTAAAACCTTTCTGAAAGTATGTACCTACATTACGAAAATGAAAGTATGTACCAAAATCATCAAAATCGGTTTATTGTTTTTTTTAAATAAACGCGAACATATATACACATACATAAAAAGTGAGACAAGTCTAGGTTAGAATAACGGTAGGTAGTTTGCGCTATTGCGATCTGAATTGCACTTTATAGTATCGTAACAAAAGTCGCTATTTAGATTCTATGGAGTGGATCTTCTGAACCTTGTGTGTGTGTGTGTGTGTGTGTGTGTGTGCGTGCGTGCGTGCGTGTGTGTGTGTGTGTCGTACAAATGTCGTACAAATTCAAGATGGCTGCCACCACAAAATGGCGAAAGTCGGGGTTTTTGAATTTTCCATTTTATACTTGTTTTCCGACAGTGACTTTTTTCATTGTGCATTTAATCGTCGTAGTATCAGATCAGCGATCAGCGATAATCGCTGATCCGCATCTGCGCTGAATATGCGGACGATGACAGACATATTGAATTTTCATATTCAAATACGTGCATCTGTCTGCGTATCACATGCAATTAAATTGGAACGGCTGAATGTCGCTTTTCGATTAAATACTGTATGTAACTTGTATTTTGTATGGAAATCGATGATGTTCACTATTTTGTGGAAGTTATGAGGTTTCTCTATGCACTGCAAATAGTGAAATTACTCTTTTATTGAATAGTTCTAATTCTAATTAAGAGTTCATTCTTATTCTACAAACTAGCTGATTCCTGCGACTTCGTCCGCGTGGATTCTTATAAATGTCATACAAACTTTCAACCCCTATTTATCCCCTTTTGGGGGTTGAAATTTCAAAAATTCTTTCTTTGTGGAAGCCTACGTCATAATAGCTATATGAATGCTAAATGTCAGCACGATCTGTCCAATCGTTTGAGCTGTGCGTTGATAGATCAGTCAGTCAGTCAGGCAATCACCTTTTTTAGGGTTCCGTAGTAAACAAGGAACCCTTATAGTTTCGCCATGTCCGTCCGTCTGACCGTCCGTCCTCGGTTAATCTCAGAGACTATTAGTGCTAGAAATCCGTAATTTGGCATGAGTATAAATATTAATCACGCCGACAAAGTGGTGAAATAAAATTTTGATAAATATTTTTTTTTAGGGTAGCTCCCCTACATGTAAAGTGGGGATGAATATTTCTTTTCTCGTCTACCCCATAGTGTGGGGTATTGTTGAATAGGTCTTTTAAAAATATTGTGGGTGTGGGAACATCATTTTTCGATTTCTAGATCCGTTTGTAAAATATGATGTTTTAAAGTGCAAATTTTTATTAGATTCAAGTGTCCCCCCCTCTATCAGCCAAATGGCAGTATAGAGGAACTTGAAAAAATTCACAGCAGTAGGGTATATAATCAATTTTAAAGGAAAACTATCACGGCTAAGTAGGGTTCACAGGTTAAGGAGTTATATCTGTTTTTCGAGGATTGTGACTACGGAACCCTACACTGCGCGTGGCCCGCCACGCACTTGGCCGGTTTTTATATATTTAGAAGATACGTAGGTTATTCTGTTACCTGCCGTTTTTTTTTGGAGCTTTTAAGTGTGAAATAATTTTCCATCAGAGTTGCCTTCTCTGTTACCTGGATTATTGCTTGAACAAACATTATTTAAAGTCATTCATACCTGTATTAAGTCTACGCGTAAGCATATTAAGTCTACACAGCAATCTAGTCAATTTAGCTCGCGGAACGAAAGACAAAGTCAAACAAAAATTGATTGAAAATATTCAAGGATAGTCGCAAAGAAACTGATTTGTGCGTCATAATTGTAGACATAACGCTTCTCAAAATACTTATCGTACTATTTGGGTTGTAGGCGGTAAAATATTAGATGCAAGTGTCGCGGTGACTGGTACAAAAATAACGTACAAAATAGATATTTCAATTTTTTTTTATTGTATGATAGGCTTACGCTTATGAGGCTCATAATTAGCGACCAAGTCTCGCTAACTATGGACCTCATAAGAAAGCTCAGAGTCACTCAGAGAGCGATGGAGAGAGCTATGCTTGGAGTTTCTTTATCATCAAATCAGAAACGAGGAAATCCGTTGAAGAACTAGAGACACCGACATAGCTCAGCGGGTTGCGAAACTGAAGTGGCAATGGGCAGGGCACATAGTTCGGAGAACCGATGGACGTTGGGGTCCCAAGGTGCTGGAGTGGCGACCTCGCACCGGAAAGCGCAGTTGTTGGCAGACCCCCCACTAGTTGGACCGACGACATCAGAAGAGTCGCAGGGAGCCGCTGGATACAAGCGGCACAAGACCGTGGCGTATGGAAGTCCCTTTAAGAGACCTATGTTTAGCAGTGGACGTCTATTACGACGACGACTAGGTTTACGCTTGACGACAACCGTGCCTGATGGAAAGCGATGATGAGGTCTAAATTGGAACGCGCTTGCCTAGAAAATGCATATTCACTCTCGCCTTGAAAGTACTCAACTCGAACGAGGCGAGAAACACGGACGCGTGAAGGGCGTTTACCCTAGCGATTCGTTCGTTTATTTCCTATTTATAAGCTGGGGATTCACACCTACCTCTACCTAATATTTCAAATTTTCCCTTTTAAAAGACAAACAATCTATTCCACATTGGCTATGGCAGATGGGCCATCCCATAACTTATAAAATTTCTAACGCAGTATAAGTTCGACATCCGACTGTGTGTGTCATCGGAATTGAATTAAACGATTTATTGTAGTTCCCGAAATTTCATATGGCATTAGTTCGGCTGGCTTCCATCCAGGTTCAAACTTTCTTATTCCTAATTGAAATTTTGCTATTGAATTGTGAAATGATTTATTGTACCTTGCTCTTGGTCTATAATGTTCTATTTCTTGCTTGGGATAATATACACGTCGTCTTTAATCTATGCTTGGGTGGGATAAAGAGCTGATTGGCGCAGTGGTGAAAGCTGTAGTTTTGTAAGCGAGAGGTTCTAGATTCAACTTTGGGTAGGTGCAATTTAGAAATTTTGAATTCTAGATTGTCTCTGATCTATCAGCATTTCATGCATCATTTCATTATCAGACAACGTGAAGCGGTGTCCATTTTTATAATACAACTCTACGCATACTGAGTAATCAGTCGTCTGCATTGTTGCGTTTTCAACATTATTCCTTCATAAAACGTTTTATCGAGTCTGCAATACTAATTATACTCTAATTTTTAATTCCGTGGAATTCTGACGTTTCTTAATGTTACCAGAGATAAAACAGTTCCCACAAAAAAGATACATCTATACATCTATATATCTATACTCTATACTCTATACCTCTATACATCTATACTCTATACTCTATACATCTATACATCTATACTCTATACATATAATAAAATCGTAGACTTGCCGTATCTGTACATTGAAGATTTTTGCAAAATAATAACTGGGGGATGTTAAGGATAATTAATAGAACGTAAAAAAAGCTATTTTTGAAATTTTTGTCTGTTTGTCTGTTTTCTGTTTGCCTGTATGTTTGTGCGTGCATCACGCAAAAACTACAGAATGGATTGAAACGAAACTTGATATGATGGAGTAACATATAGAATACTTTTTATCCCGATATTCAGCACGATTCACTAGGGAGAGGGGATGAAAGTCAGAACATGTATTTAGCTGTAATTCAATAACGCGTGGTCCGATTTCATTTATTCTTATTTGGTAGAAAGTAGATACTTTAAAGATTACCAAGTAATCTCTAAAAGGCTGGAACGATTTTGATGGGACTTTCACTGGCGGATGTTTACATTTTGATCTACCTAAACATCTCCCAGTGAACTTTCAACAGTTTTTAGCATGATATGAGCTCAAAATTACATCACTTTCATGTACTTTGTATATTGACGTTCAAAGTGTTAAGGAAAACAAAATGATTCCTACGGGTTTTTTAAAAACCAATATATATCCACGCGAACGAAGTCGCGGGTGTCCACTTGTACTTAAAATCAATTCCCTCATGTAGATATGACAAATGCCTGACAGATACTTCAGGTGCTTTAGTTTGGGGTAAAATCAAACTTCAGGTGTTAACCCTGTTTTTCATACAAATAATTCATTCTATTTTTAAATGACAACTGTCAGAATTGCACCGAATTAAAAATCAGAGTATACGTACTCCAAGTTAGTCATACTATACTTAATATTATAGTACTTAAACATAATTTCACTTAAAATATCGCGTGCACCCATGCTAAACAATATTTAAGTTTATAAAGCTGTTCGGATTTACCCCTTTTTATGCCTGCTTAAAAAATAAAACTCAATTAAGTTAGCCGGTGTGATTAAAGATGGAGAAAGCTAATAATAAATCCATTGAGAAGGTGCAAGGTAAACGAGCGGATCGCATGTCACAAATGTGACCATCCTGTGTATTATACAGCGTGCTCCAATTATACACATCACGAACTCGTTCCTTTGACCCACTTACTTGAGTTACTTACAATGGTAACAATTTGTGTAGTTCATCGATTTTTTCCTATAGAATATTGTAAGTATTTCCTTTGTGTATTGAATTTTTTTTTTATTTTTTTTTATTTTTTTTTAAATTCTATTATAAATTCTAGAATCTTTTTCATATTACTAACTAAAACCCATGTCACATTACTCATATGTACCACACAGTTTTTATTATTATTCAGTAGCTATCGACCATGGCTTGACCGCGTGAAAGTGCTATATTAATTTAGTAGACTGTACAGCAGTAGTTAGGTAGGTATGTCTGATTGATTTTATGTCTTTCGCACCAACCTCCTCTTCACAATCGGCGACTGTAAACGATTACTGGCGTGTAACGTGTGGAGGGCTTATAGTAGTAGGCCTGTAGTCGCCGATCATCGCCGTCACAATCGTCAGCAATCGCGGCAATCGGCGACTTGTCGGTTTTCGAGCACACATCAAAGGGAATTCGCGCCGCTCAATAAACAACCACGGGCGATCGTGTGGATGCTTGCACGATGATCGTGACGATTGCCGGCGATGGCATCAGCGATAGTGAAGAGCAGGCATTAGATTTTTTTTACTCGACTAGTAACAACAAGTCATTATCATCATCATGATCAACCCATTACCGGCTCACTACAGAGCACGGGTCTCCTCTCAAAGTGAGAAGGGTTTTGGCCATAGTCTTCCACGCTGGCCAAGCGGATTGGCAGACTTCACACACCTTTTGAGAACGTTATGGAGAACTCTCAGGCATGCAGGTTTCCTCACGATGTTTTCCTTCACCGTTAAAGCAAGTGATATTTAAATACTTAAAACGCACATAACTCCGAAAAGTTAGAGGTGCGTGCCCGGGATCGAACCCACGACCTCCGATTAGAAGTCGGTCGTCCTAACCACTAGGCTATCACAGCTTACGCGTAACAACAAGTATGAAGTAAAAATGTCAACAATATGGTATGGTATATGAAAAATGTTAACATATAAGTCCAAATCGCTTGTTCGCATCATAAAAATGTTTGAAACTGCGAGTTAAGTATTCACAACGTATGTAAATAATGTCGCGCATGTGTCTTCAAGGACAACCGCGCCGCACGCGATGCGCGCCTACAATAATCCTGAAATGCACGAGCATTACTATAAATACGTCGATATTGTAGAGTTAACAATATATAGACTGGGCACTGAAACTGACAAGTAGGTACCAGGTTATAGTCATACAAAAATCGATTCTGGTGCTGTGAAGGAAGAAAAGGGTATGTTATGTTTAATTAATTAAATTAATTGAAAAGTCTTACTATAGCTTAAAAGATTTTTTTAATGACAAAAATCCATGGACATAGATTGCTCTAAAAGCCAACAGTTCAAATCATTTTTATGGTTATTATACCATATTGTAAGATGGTGATAATAAAAAAAAAAATAAACCCGGCTGAGTTTGTTGTGGGCTCTTCTCAGACCAGGGCGCGTTTGGAACCCTCGTAGTTTTAGTTTTAAGTTTCCGTAAATAATTATCACCATTGCCTGTACCTAAATTGACGTTCAAAAAGTGTACAGTGTACCAATTTTGAATAAAGTTTATTTGATTTGATTTGATTTGATTATGATAACTACTCAACCGATTTTGATGAAACTTTTACTGTACCCTAAGGTGAAGTAATTGTAAGCCAATAAAAAAAGAATGCAGGCACGGCAAGGCAGCCCGACAGCCTGGACAAGCTGATGGTGCTTGGCAAAGTGGAGGGGAAACGATCACGTGGCCGCTCCCCCACACGGTGGTCGGAACAAGTTACCAACCTCACAGGCCTCCAAGTGACCACAGCCCTAAGGAAAGCCGAGGACAGGACGAACTGGAGAAACATCATAAAGACAGTGACCCAGACCCTGGACTAGAGTGGACACGACCTTCAGGAATGAAGAAAACGACCGAGAAGAAGAAAAAAGAATGGGAAAAGAATGGTCACAATCCAATCAAGAGTTTTCGAGAAATGCGTGGAAAAACATACATACATAAAAACATACCTACCTATATTTATTTATTTGTTTTTTGGAAGCTGTATAGATTTTCATATTATGTGAATATAATATCGTGGTTCCAATAAAATATTACATACATACGTGTCAAACTGATGGCCTCCTTTTTTGAAGTCGGTTAGTAAAAGACATAGGTACTGCCAATTTGGATGTTAGTATCTTAGTATATTATTAGTAATTTAATCTTAAGGCTTAGGCATTGCTGACGCGGTGGGCACATTCCGCTGAGCGAGCGACTCGTGCAACTTTCTTAGAACTATCATACTTAATCTAGAACGGATGGACGTGCAGCCATAACTAGATACTGAAATAAAAAACAACAAACGAAAGTGGCAGTGGTTATAAAACAACAATAAACACGAATAAAAATAATTACAAGCCTTAATATATAAGAAAAATAAAATTGACATAGGTATTGAATTCTGAAAATATACTTACCGAAATAAGCCAGGTCGTCACACTTACACGTATTAATTAGTCCATATCTACCTTGTAAACTACTCAACTGATTTTGATAAAACTTACACTGTTTTTCACAACTCCCTCAACATGGGTATCAAATGATAAGGCTTGACTATACTAGACGACTAAATAGAATAGCACTATGTAAATCCAAGATGGCCGCCACCACAAAATGGCGAATGTCGGGGTTTTTTATTTTTAATTTATACTTGTTTAATTTAATAACGCTCATTTGAATCGGTTGCTAACTCTATGAGCAGACTTCAAACCGTTCACAAATCAGTCGCTACAGCGATCAGTACAAAGAAATGCCTTTTAAAGTTATTTATATTGTTATTTCGGTGCGACGTGAACTGCCCGTGTTTATGTTACGGAGCAATGTGGATAGTTTTAGGTATTTCGATTTATACATTGCGCCGGTCCCGAAGGGGTTTATAGGGGGCAACGACATCGCATTTACTTACAAAGTTTTCTTTATCATTTCGTGATTACATTGTCTGGTATATATCACTCGTACGTTTCTAAAATGTTTGGGAGCACTGAATTTTTAGCCCCCGAAGGAAAAACGACGGGGTGTTATAAGTTTGACGTGTCTGTGTGTATGTGTGTGTGTGTGTGTATCATGTGTGTCTGTTTCACCATAGCGCTCAAACGGGTGCGTGCGTGCGTGCGTGCGTGCGTGCGTGAAATGATTTGAATGCGGTTTTTTTGTTTAAAAGGTGAATTAGTTGGCAGTATTCTTAGCTATGTTTGATGAAAATCGATCTAAGATGCCCACCGCCACAAAATGGCGGATTCCATTACATATTTTTTCACGACTCCCTCAATATGGGTATCAAATGAAAGGGCTTGACTAGCAGAATAGCACTATGCGAATTCAAGATGGCCGACACAGTTAAAATGAAGAATGTCGGGGATTTTTAAATTTTTAATTTATGTTACATACCTAATAATTATACGTATAATTTAGATTTATACATTGTGTCGGTCCCGAAGGGGGTTTATTGGGGGCTATCGCATCGCAACGCAAATGATATTGCATTGACTTACAAAGTTTTTTTAAATCATTTTGTGATTACATTGTCTGCTATATATATCCGTTTTGAAAATGTTTCGGAGCATTGACTTTTAATGAAATGGAATGAAGGGTATTTGCTTAAAACCCGGGTAACAACTATATGAATAGGGTTATATTAAAGTTTCAAACGTGTTTTTCCTCAACTTATGCATGCAAAAACATTTCTTTGGTATTCGTTCAAAGTTTGAACACACATTTGCACTTTGCCATTCGGTATATGTTTTTTGAGCGCACATCAAAGCGTTCAAAGTTATACTACGGGAGCTCGATGACCAATTGAAAAAGTCATTTTATACCGACTGGAAATTTTAACAACAATAGTTTAGACCGAACCCATCACAGCTCCGAACGTCAGCTGCCGCACCAGTGGTGGAGTTAAGAGTGAGAGCATGTGAAAGTGCTTGAAAATCAAAGCACTCCGAGTGATTTTATCCCGGACAAAAATGGTCTTAAATCATTGTTCCGATCATTTTTGATACAGAAACAATCGTCAGCTGCGGCGCCGAGGGTGGGTTATACGTCCGCTACGCGCATGAAGTGCATTAAAATTTTGGCAAATAAAGTTATTTTATACCTTATGAAATTTATGCAGCAGAATTTTCACACTTTTAAAATAATAAAGAAAATCGTCAGCTGCACTTCTGGTGGGGGAAAGACCGTCAGTCAGCGTGATAAACATTTTGCGTGCTCAGTACATTTAGCCTAGTAAATCTAGGAAAAATATCCTATAGTTTTAAAAATTGACCAAATGTATTCTTTGGGCCTTCCTCTTGAATATATCCAAAAACCCCATATGGGGGATGCATAACCAGCCGCCATTTTTAATTTTGTCCTTTTTTTCGGTTTTTTTCTCGTATCACGAAAATCTCTACGAATAGCATCATAATTACTTCTGACAAAAGTTTTAACATACAATTTGCCACAAATGTAGTCTCTTGCAGTTTTACTCTAAGTTTATTACTTTAGGAGCTATAGGGTATTTTAGGTCCCTTTTTCGTTTTTTTTGCTCATATCTCGAAAGTCTCTACGAAAAGCATTATAATTACTTCTGATAAAAGTTTTTACATAAAATTTTCTACAAATTTGGTTCCATGCATTTTTACTCTAAGTTTATTATTTTAAGAGCTATAGGATGTTTAAGTTAATATTTGAGGTCCTTTTTTTAGTTTTTTGCTCATATCTCGAAAATCTCTACGAATAGCATTATAATTACTCCTGTAAAAAGTTTTTACATAAAATTTTGTACAAATTCGGTCATGGTAATTTTTACGCTAAGCTTACTACTTTAGGAGTTATAGGGTGTTTAAGTTTATATTTGAGGTCCCTTTTTCAGTTTTTTGCTCATATCTCGAAAATCTCTACGAATACCAATAAAATTACTTCTGACAAAAGTTTTAATATAAAATTTTCTACAAATTTTGTTCTGTTCATTTTTACGCATTTCAAACAAAAAAACCGCATTGTGGTTTTTTTTGTATGAAAGGTGAATTAGTCGGAAGTGTTCTTAGCTATATTTGATGAAAATTGGTCCAAGATAGCCGCCGCCACAAAATAACGAATGTCAGGGGATTAATCTATACTAGTTTATCTCTCTGTTAAATTTAACACTCTGTAGCTCCTAAAGTAATAAGCTCAGCGTAAATTAAATAGGACCAAATTTGTAGAAAATTTTATGTAAAAACTTTTGCCAGAAGTAATTAAAATGCTATTCGTAGAGATTTTCGAGATATGAGCAAAAAACTGAAAAAGGGACCTCAAATATTAACTTAAACAACCTATAACTCCTAAAGTAGTAAGCTTAGCGTAAAAATTACCATGACCAAATTTGTACAAAATTTTATGTAAAAACTTTTTACAGGAGTAATTATAATGCTATTCGTAGAGATTTTCGAGATATGCGCAAAAAACTAAAAAAAGGACCTCAAATATTAACTTAAACATCCTATAGCTCTTAAAATAATAAACTTAGAGTAAAAATGCATGGAACCAAATTTGTAGAAAATTTTATACGAAAACTTTTATCAGAAGTAATTATAACGCTTTTCGTAGAGACTTTCGAGATATGAGCAAAAAAAACGAAAAAGGGACCTAAAATACCCTAAAGCTCCTAAAGTAATAAACTTAGAGTAAAACTGCAAGAGACTACATTTGTGGCAAATTGTATAATAAAACTTTTGTCAGAAGTAATTATAATGCTATTCGTAGAGATTTTCGTGATATGAGAAAAAAACCGAAAAAACGGACAAAATTAAAAATGGCGGCTGGTTATGCACCCCCCATATGTGGTTTTTGGATATATTCTAGAGAAAGGCCCAAAAAATACATTTGGCTAATTTTTAAAACTATAGGATATTCTTCCTAGATTTACAGGCTAAATGTACTGAGCGCGCAAAATGTTTATCACGCTGACTGACGGTCTTTCCCCCACCAGAAGTGCAGCTGACGATTTTCTTTATTATTTTAAAAGTGTGAAAATTCTGCTGCATAAATTTCATAAGGTATAAAATAACTTTTTTTGCCAAAATTTTAATGCACTTCATGCGCGTAGCGGACGTATAACCCACCCTCGGCGCCGCAGCTGACGATTGTTTCTGTATCAAAAATGATCGGAACAATGATTTAAGACCATTTTTGTCCGGGATAAAATCACTCGGAGCGCTTTGATTTTCAAGCACTTTCACATGCTCTCACTCTTAACTCCACCACTGGTGCGGCAGCTGACGTTCGAAGCTGTGATGGGTTCGGTCTAAACTATTGTTGTTAAAATTTCCAGTCGGTATGAAATGACTTTTTCAATTGGTCATCGACCTCCAGTAGTATTAATCAAATGAAACAAATGTACTCGTACCTATTTGCAAAATCTGTCTGGCAGGTAAGCAAAACAGTGTTCAAATGTGTTAGCAAAGTCCTTCAAAGACTTTGTTCAAATGTTTGCCTGTGTCTGGCGCCGTGGTAATACTAGGTCACGAACTCGTCGATCTATAGGTACATAGATATCTAGTTACATTGACTCAATAAGCTAAGCATGTTTAGAGTAGGTTCGTGTAAACACGTAAACGGCACATGGCCGATATAAAACTTCATCACGACTGGTCGATTGTAAACGACTTTCGCACAAAGGGAGTGCTTTCAAAATAGTAGCTAATAACGCTCTGCTTTGCTAGGTAGGTATCTCTACTTAGTATTATAGTTAATCTCTAACCGTCAAAATTATAGATTTCATAGATTGGCTCGTGCCAAACAGGCAGACTATAAAAATTTCAAAACGTGTTTGTGGGTTACCTAGTTACCTACCTATGCGATCATTAAAAAAATACATACAAAACACCATTACTACTACAGCTTTTTAACGTTTCACTGCTAGGATAAGCCTCTTTTCTCATAAGAGACAGGGATGCCGGCCGCCACGCTGCTTCAATGCGGATTGGCGGGCTTTAACGACGATTGTCACATGATAGTGACAATGACCGGGACCGACTGCTTAACTTGCTCTCCGAAGCACGGGGATGAAACACCGCCAACTACCAACTCTGGGCTGGCAATAAGAATTTCTTGACAGAAAAAGCCAACACCTAATAATTATTTGCCCGACCCGGGAATCGAACCTAGGACCTTTTGATCCGCAGTCGAGCATACCACTAGACAATGACCACTAGACAAACTGACACTAGAGGCAGTATAGATACAAAGTGTAGGTACAAACAATTTCGAAGAAAATTACTAGATACACTTGATATTGTACAAATAAACATTTCGCTCTACATTTTTTCGACATAGCTACAAAGAAATTCGTCCATTCGAACGTCGCGTACCGAAAAACACGTTCCGAATTACGGCTAACTAGTTGTCAAAGGATTCTCGTATAGCACGTGTTTCCCCTGTGTAGGGTGGCCATGCGGTGCGTGAAAAGTCAAGACAAGTCCTAATTTTTTTTGCCGTCATAACGTCCTATAAATCCTATAAATGATCGCCGGCTGCATGCACAAAAGCATGACTCAAGCAAGTGCAAGCGAGAGCGCGGAATAAGCGATAGTGAGGCACGATCGGCCTAAGCGTTCGGCTTCATCAAAGTTTTCTTATGACGTTATCACGTAAAATTATCGTCCGTACACCGAATTTACAGACAATCAAATGAAGGGAATGTGGCAGGATAACACCTGCCTACCAGTAGTATTAGTATAGAAGTATAGATTTATATAGATAACTAGCTTCTGCCCGCAGCTTCACCCGCGTGAATTTTGGTTTTTCACAAATCCCTCGCACGTACGCACGCACACACACACACACACACACACACACACACACACACACACACACACACACACACGCACACGCACACGCACACACACGCACACACACACACACACACACAGAGACACGTCAAACTTATAACACCCCGTCGTTTTTTCGTCGCGGGTTAATGATAGCTCATCCAAACAAACCTCACTTTCCTTAGTCAAACTTTGAACCTCCAAAGAATCCACAATCTTAATAACACGAATTAATTCAACAAAAATAATTTCACCCTGAATTAGGCGTCTAACTTTACAGAATAAGATATATGTTTCAACACGAGATCAAGGTTGTTAGGACCACTTACGCCTCCTTTGGAAAGGATTCGTCTTCTGAAACGGTCAACGCGTGGTCAGCATATTCATGTTCTACTGGCCTTTTGGCTCCTGGGCGTTGACCTTATTGGTTTCGGCGTTTTTGCGCGGCCTTTTGACTTCCTTTTTGCGACGTTTTTGAGCGACGCCGCGTGAAATTGAGGCCGCGATGTATGCATTTAGATGAAAAGCCGAAATCGCCCGCTCCGTGGATTTCCGCTTTGATTTCTATCACGCCATACTGTTTGCATTGCTCCGCTGGTCGCAGTTTAATTTTGGACATAACCATTTTTAACCTCCAGCGCAAAAAACGACGGGGTGTTATAAGTTTGACGTGTCTCTCTCTGTGTGTGTGTGTCTGTTCCACTATAGCGCTCAAACGGGTGAAGCGATTTGAATGCGTTTTTTTTTTGTTCGAAAGGTGAATTAGTCGGGACCGGGAGTGCTTAGCTATGTTTGATGAAAATTGACCCAAGATGATGCTGCTGCCACAAAATGGCGGATAACATATTTTTTTCGCAACCCTCAATATGGGTATCAAATGAAAGGGCTTGACTAGTAGAATAGCACTATGCAAATCCAAGATGGCCGCCACCACAAATTGAATGTCGGGGTTTTTTTAAATTTTTACACTTGTCATTCATCACATAATGGTAGAGGTTTTCTCAGGTTCTCAAATCTGTTTTCCAGATCCTTCCGCATACAGTCGGCACACACACACACACACACACACACACACACACACACACACACACACACACACACACACACACACAGACACGTCAAACTCAAAACACGAGAAAAAACGACGGGGGTTAAAAACAGTCCATTGCAACAGTCACAACTTATGACGGACAACTGCAAAACCAATAAAATACGGCAAGAGGCACAGTTTCTTACAAAAATAGATTTCCCCGAAACCGAAGATAAATATTTTTTTCTATGAATCATTTGGTAACGCGATTTGTAGTTTTGTACATCGTCGGTTTGTTATTTCAGAGACTGGTATTGCGTAAAACGTAATATATTATGTGTTTTTAGTACCTTACCTTACCCATTACGTTCTATTGTCTAAACTCCTATATTGCTTGACTCAGGTCAGGCGAAGCGATAAAACTTTTGACGGATAATTTCAAGGGAGTCGCTGGTAGCCGATGGATACAAGCGGCGCAAGATCTTGTTCAATAGCGATCCTGGCAAGAGATCTATGGGTAGCATAGATGTCTATCTGTTGTGATATAGCCACTGAAATAGGTGAGTAAATATGCTTTTGAAAGTTATACAGTTAAGTACAGAAATTGGCTCAAAACCGACAAGAAACGGCGTTTTATTATGATCTCATTTTCCAAGTGCCTCATTAATTTCAGTTGAATTTTCCAAAGACCCAATACCTAATCAATTAGGAAAATTTCACATTAATTTAGTACCCACTCGTTACATTCATCATAAAATTAGATTCGAGTAAAATCGTCTTTTATGGTTCCACCTCAGACAAATGAAATAAGTGGATTAAACTCTGCTCTAGAAACTTGATTATAAAAGTGAAGCCAGAGCAATTTGGCTGATAATAATCCTTTACCGAGCAAACCTTCAGGGCTCTTGACAATCAAATCGTAACTATTCGTGTGCGCTAAATGGAATTTTTGACGTTAATTTACAACTTTTCATAACTATATGTTAAGGTGTCAGATTTAACGTCTCAAACGTGCACGAACGGTCAATCTAAGTATAACATATTCAAGCTTAATCTTTGGATAAGATATCAGTCGATCGCAAATTTTTCGTCGAAAATGAATATATTGACAGATCTCTCGGGAACAAGTTTAAAGAGTTCATAAAAGTAAATCCAGTTGGTTTCCTTTCACAAAAAAAGCATTATTGACGTGATAACTTCTTATAAATCAATGAACGCCAGCTACCCGCGCGGAAAAGCATGACTTATCTGTCACGTACCGCGTTATACAATGAATATAAAATTATTTTGCTATAATCCGCTAACAGTGACAAATTTGTAGGCACAACATCACACAATCTTGTAGGCACAACACCACACAATCTTGTAGGCACAACACCACACAAATTCACCACAAAACAAACTCGACGATCGTTTCGCTCCGACACCGGAGCATCTTCAGGAGATGTCGACTTCACAACGGACGATTGCAAAGTCAAGTCGTTGTGAAGTCGACATCTCCTGAAGATGCTCCGGTGTCGGAGCGAAACGATCGTCGAGTTTGTTTTGTGGTGAATTTGTGTGGTGTTGTGCCTACAAGATTGTGTGGTGTTGTGCCTACAAGATTGTGTGGTGTTGTGCCTACAAATTTGTCACTGTTAGCGGATTATAGCAAAATAATTTTATATTCATTGTATATCATGGAATTCCGCAAAGTAACGCCTGCTTCCATTCAACGTACCGCGTTATTAAACATTACGTAAAATTATCGTTCGTAAATCAACTTTGCAGACAACCAATTTTTTTTATTAAAGCGTTCATAAAAATATGACAGGGTAATCGGTTAATTAAATTCTGGTAAATAATCATGAATTTATCAATCGGCCAAAATTCATGATTGGATGAGTTTAAAATTGAGTTTAAATAGAAATTAAAATGAGTTTAAAAAAATCAAAAAATCTCTTGAAGGATCTTCTGGAATAGGCTTATTAATAAATGCATGGCTGTTGCTGATAATGCGTAAGCTATTCATTAGCGATCCGTTTACTGTCTATCAGTTTTCATTAGTCTGTGGGTGGGTACTCGCAAGAAATATTCAGCGATTCATTTGAATTAATTACGTTTGCTTAACGTGTTTGAATTCGTAGCTTTATAATATGTATAGGTAGCGTTGCCCAGTTTGATGTTTGGAGTGTTTGTTTTGGCAAAATATTAGGTACATTTCGAGTATGGAATGATCTTTTCGTGATCCAATTAGAATGATAATTGAGATCCATAGAACTAGAGTCACCGACATAGCTAAGTGGGTTGCGAAGCTAAAGTGGCAAGGGGCGAGCCGCGAGACACATAGCTCAAAGGACCGATAATCGTTGGGGGTTTAAAGGTGCTTGAGTGGTGACCCCGTACCAGAAAATCCAGCGTTGGAGGACCCCTACTAGGTCTCTCTCCAACCCCCCGCTGAGTAACTCTGAGCATGCAATAGGTAGGTATATTTAATTAACTGTTGACTAAAACATCTTCAGTATATATAATAAAATCAGCCAAGTGCGAGTCGGGCCTCGCTCTTTCAGGGTTCCGTACATAATTATGAACAATATAATATTTTGGGTCTAAGAAATATTTAATTTCCGAGCTAGACATCGCAACAAACCGTGAAAGAAAAACCCAAAAAAATGTTCGTTTATTTTGGTCACAGCTTATAAACTATTTAATAAATCGTTGTTTTCAGTATTTGTTGTTTAAATAGAGCATATAGTACATAATATACTGAAATATCATATTCCCAACTATTTTAGTTTTTGAGATAGCCCCCGTCACAAAAATGGTCTAAAACTGACAACTTTGATGGCCTCCCATTCCCTTATTTTTTGAGATAAAAATTAAAAAAATATATATTTGTACTCTACTTAATGAGCTCTAAACAATGATACCCCACAAGCTAGGGTAAAGAAAAATTTTTTTTTTCCGGCTCCTTTTTCATGTATGGGAGCCCTCTGAAAAATAATTTAATTCAATTTCTAATTCAATATTTGATTTTGGGTTAACGTTTTACACTAAATACCAAAATTTCAGGTTTGTAACTCATTTCGTCTGCGAGCTAGAGACCTGTGACCGGCGGACAGACGGACAGACAGACAGACAGACAGACAGACAGCCGAGTGACATTAATAGGGCTCCGTTTTTTACCCTTCGGGTACGGAACCCTAAAAATGAATCCCTATTTTCCTTGGTCACGGCATCACGCGTGAACGGCTGGACCAATTTCGCTAATTATTTTTTGGTTATGTTTTTTACTGTCAGGAGAAGGTTCTTATGAAATAAAAAAATAAGAAAGTTGAGCGGAACATTTTTGATTCCACGCGGACGAAGTCACGGGCATCAGCTGGTAAGGAATAAAAATATACAATCAATGTGAAACGTGTGAAACAGGAAACCGTAAAAATCTAAACGATAAAGAAACAAAGAAATTATTCCAATTGAAAATGAACAATGAATGAAAGCTAATTGTTTCATTATTGGAATCTTTTGTTTTCTGAAACTGGGCAAGAAATATTTCATTTTTCATTCCTTTACAACTAATACTCGTAAAATCAAACTAGACTCAGATTATAATAAACTAGCGGTCCGCCCCGGCTTCGCCCGTGGTACATAATATATAGCCTATAGCACTCAGGGATCACGTAAATATCCAACGGTAAAATAATTTTTGAAATCGGTCGAGTAGTTCCTGAGATTAGCGCGTTCAAACAAACAAACTCTTCCGTTTTATTATATTAGTACCTATAGATAGTAGGTATAGATTCAGCCTATATTCCGACCATAGATATTAATTTATCTATGATTGCGACAATTATCTATACTGCTAATAGAACTAATCTTAATATTATCTATTATTTTTCTACTTCAAAATAACCACTACAAATTTTTTTACCTGCGGTCTCTTTTTTTTATGTTTTAAAAACATAAGTATAACACGCAAAACATAATATTAATATTATCTGGTAAGTTGACTTTTCAAGAACTTCTTTTAATGTACATAACTATTCCAAAACAAACAGTTTTTTTATGCGTCGAACTAAGTTAGTGACGTTAAAACAATTAAGTAGTAGGTAAGTATAGTTGATGCCCACGCGTAGATTTTAGGTTCATTGAAAATCTCTTAGGAATTTGACTTTTCTGGGTAAAAATTCTGTCATAATTCGTCAACTTAATGGAAAAATCTGCATTAAAATCGGCACAGTAAAAAACTCACAAATACACACCTAACGCCAAACCACAGATGGAGGTTATCAATGCGCCAAACGCATTTAACATCCCCATTACGTAGTAGGCAAAAAATACTTATAGATCGACCAGAATCTCATGAAAAATAGGAAATAAAATTTTATAGTAAGCAACACTAGGTTAACTCGGCTGCCCTAGTGATAAACAAAGTAATTACATTCAGAAAACCTTACCTGGGATCGTTTCACGAAACGAAAAATCAAGCAACTGCATTTTAAATACAAAAACAAAGTAATCAACATCCAATTACTTTGTTTTTGTGTTGTGCTTGTTCTTTACTTGGTTTTTGCATTTATATTCCGGGTAAGTGAGTCTAGTTACTTTGTTTGGGCAATTTAAATTTCAGTAAACGGTTCAGGTTACCAGTAAAGGTTACCAACGAGGAAGTCTTGCGACGAGTTTGTTGTCAACGCGAACTTTGGCAAACAATCAAAAAAAGAAAGGTTGCTTATCTGGGGCATGTGCTTAGACATGACAGATACGGACTCCTGCAACTGATAATGATGGGCAAAGTGGCAGGCAAGAGGCGCATCGGTCGCAAGAGGAAGTCTTGGTTGCGCAACATCAGGGAGTGGACTGGGATTGCGAGTGCCGCCCAGCTGTTTAGCCTCGCAAGAGACAAGGCACAATATAAAATTCTGACGGCCAACCTTCGCTAGTCGGAGAGGCACCTAAAGAAGAAGAAGAAACGGTTCAAGTTATTTGAAATATTAAACTGTGGAAAAAACTACTCGACATAAAACTTTTGTTAATGCAAAAAGTCAATTTCACAAAAAATGTCAGTTACTTTGTTTATCGCTAGGGCAGCCGTAGTGTTGCTAACCTTGGAATTTCATTTCCCTATTTTTCATGAGATTCTGGTCGATCTATACATTCATTTTATTTCAACGTCTGTTTCGTCTTTTTCTCCTTTGTTCGGTATGTTTCGGTGTACCATTGTTGGGAGGAGTTATAAATAAGGTTGTATTTACGTTTCCCATAGACATTAGTCAATCTCGCGCTAAAGTGCTGTTCCGTGATTCGGAGCAGTAAAATGTGCGTTACGGATGGCTGGTGCGTTAATGTTGCCCGCGGGAATTCAATAGGAGCGTATTTTTAGTTACCGCACATACCATTTCTTATAACAACTGAAAAAGTAAATCGCGGCTGAACAAAAAAAAACCTATTTATATATCGTTTATTACTTTCGAGACTGACAGAAGGGTGTATTTTCGAACTTATTGTTATTTTTACAGAATGATCGAATGAATGTTGCTTTTTATGGGCTTATGGCAGTTACGTGTATATACGCTACCATGAACCGAGAAAAGCATGGCATTTAATGCAAATTGGCCAAAATTTATAAATCATAAAAAAATAAAAAAACAAACATTATAGTATTGTTCCGCGTAAAACTAAATTGTGGAACAACTTTTTGTCAAGTAATTGTCATCACTTTCTATTTCGAAAACCACTAAGTATAAATGTATTTTTATTTAAATTTGAAAGTCATTATTGTTTTCATAGTTAAGTCAAGTTACGGCTTCCCGAAAATTGCATAATTCTCAATATAGTATAACTATATCCCGTTAAGAAAGTATGTCACAAATATAGAGTACAAACAGAGTCTACATTTAGAACAATATGGCGCTGCCGCGCGCCGCACCGCCGGCTGCAACGCCACGTGTGGACCGAGTCCCGTTCGGAATTTTAATTTTTGCTATGTCCTCGTGTGTTAAACCCATATACGAGTACTCACTTTTGTATGGTACTCTATGCTTATTTAATTTACGTTAACGTAAATTATCACCTTAACCGTAATTTTTCTCCATTACAAATAAATAAACATGCGTGATTTCACGACTGCCTCGTTGGTCTAGTGGTTAGCATATTTGACTGCAGATCAGAAGGTCCCAGGTTCGATTCCCGCGTCGGACAAATAATTGTTAGGTATTGGGGTTTTCTGCCAAGAAATTTTCAGTGCCAGCCCGGAGTTGGTAGTTGGCAGTGTATAGCGCCCGTGCCTCGGAGAGCACGTTAAGCAGTCGATCCCGATTAGGTAGTTAGGCTGTAGCAATGGTGGTGGAGACGTGATTTCAAAAATTAATGTGTGTATGTTTGTGCTAGACTTTTCGTACTTTGATTTTCATCTCACGGGCTGACGATTTTCCTGATGCGACGCAGTTGTGAGCGCTGTGGTCCTTATAAATAAAATGAACCAGGTTCGATTTCCGACAGGCGCATGACTGCCTCGTTGATCTAGTAGTTAACACCTCGTGCCTCGGAGAGCACGTTAAGCAGTCGGTCCCGGTTAATATCACTATCATGTGACAATAGTCGTTAAAGCCCGCCGACCCGCCTTGGAGCAGCGTGGTGGGTCTAAGCTCTAAATCCCTCTGCCCTATGAGAGAGGAGGCCTGTGCTCAGCAGTGGGACGTAAAAAAGGCTGTAATGCTGGTGGTGGTGGTAGTGAAAATTGGCGGTGGTGGTCTCTGATCTGATCTGGTGGGAGGCTTCCGCAGACTATCGTGGTTGCAGCATTAAGTCAAGCTCTCTACTATATTACTGCAATGTATACTGAATGTGCCAAAATTTCAAGGCGACAAGATCAGTGAAAGTATTATGAACATCAATAAAATTATTGTATATGACCGAGATTCCCACGCCGGCTTTCTTTATAGCATTTTACTACTCTGCCGCAATATGATTCGAGCCTAATAAAGTCCTACCCACATTTGTACGAAAATATAGAATTTAATATAAGGACCATAAACTAAATTTCTAACCACAAAGGCAAGTCGTTTCAACATAAAAATTACGACCTATTTATAACCCGAGTGTTTTATCCCCCACAAATCGCTCCCCTCATGTGGTAAATGGTAATGTTCATGGTGCAGTTAAGTTCTCTATGGGACACCATAAATATTTCCTTTTACAATGTCATTCGCACAACCGCTGCTAAACTTTGACACTGGCGTGGTTTTCCGCGCGTGATTTTTAACCCCCGACGCAAAAACGACGGGGTTTGACGGGGTCTGTGTGTACACACACATGAATAAAAATTAAAAACTACTTTTTCAAAGACACGCATGTGTCTATGTTCTATTCGCATCCTTTAGGTAAATTTTTTGTTTGCAGCTAATTATACATATCCAAAGTTCTATTTTTAACCCCCGACGCAAAAACGACGGGGTGTTATAAGTTTGACGTGTCTGTGTGTGTGTGTGTCTGTCTGTTCCCCTGTAGCGCTCAAACGGGTGGACCAATTTGAATGCGGTTTATTTGTTTGAAAGGTGAATAAGTAGTGAGTGTTGTTAGCTATGTATGTTTGATTAAAATCGATTTAAGATGGCCGCCGCTACAAAATGGCGGATTACATATTATTTTTTCACAACTCCCTTAATATGAGTATCAAATGAAAGGGCTTGACTAGTAGAATAGTAGTATGCAAATCCAAGATGGCCACCATCACAAAATGGCGAATGTTGGGGTTTTTTAATTTTTTTATTTATACTTGTAATAGATTTTATACGTATTTATGACGCTGCGGTTCTTAAGTTTGGTGTTTGCACTTGTATCGCGGTTTCATTTTTTTTCACGCAAAAAGATGTCCTATGCGTTGCCCGTAGCCTAAATAGAGTGTACCTAACGATGTTTACAATTACCGTTACTGCTCATCCACACGTTGGTGAACATGCTGGCCCATCTTATGGTCCAATACGTGGGCCAACGTGTAGAGCGGGGGTTTGTGCTATTTTGGTAGGTATTGGAATGATGGCCCGCAAGTTGGCGCGAGATCCATTTCGTGTCGGTACATCAAAGGGTTTCGCATCCACACGTTGGAGGCAAGTTCAGTTTGCTACGAGCTCTCAGAGTCAAAAATTCAAAATTCAAATTTCAAATTTCATTTATTCAAAGTAGGTACACTGTACACTTTTTGAACGTCAATATATTATAAAGTACCTACATGAAAGTGATGTAATGGTGATAATTACTACGGAAACTTAAAACTAAAACTACGAGGGTTCCAAACGCGCCCTGGTCTGAGAAGAGCCCACAACAAACTCAGCCGGGTTTTATTTTTTTTTATTATCGCCATTTCACAATATCTCTAATTTGTAAATGATTTGAACTCATGGCTTTTAGAGCAATCTATGTCCATGGTTTTTTGTCATTAAGAAAATCTTTTACGCTATAATAAGTTTTTTCAATTAATTTTCGTTTTACAAAAACCTTGAACTTATTGAGAGACAAATCCAAAATGTTCTCCGGCAGCCGATTATAAAAAAGTATAGAATTACCAACAAATGATTTTCTGATGAGTGATCACATGCATGCATGTCTTTTAAATTTTATATTCACGCGTCGTAACTAGTATAATGTCCACAAAATGGCAGTGACAATGACCAATGAAAAACGTTTTGCTTTATAGAGCCCTACTACTTAAGCCGAAAATTGTTTGTGGAACCCAAGAAATAAAATCACAAAAATAAAAAAATACAATTTTCGTATACACATTCACGTAGTTGCGGTATGATGTGAATAAGCAGCAGCTGTTAACGTCTCAATATTCAATTTAGTAAATACGTCCGCACATTGGCCCTAGCCGGAGCATACTGAAAGACCTTCCAACGTGTGGACGCGAACACAAACTTCTCGCCCAATACCTTCCATCATTTCCGCCATCATGTTGGCCAACGTGTAGAGGCGCCTTTATACGGTGACATAATTATAGTGTTAAAAGTTACGCATGTAGGTACCTCGTAAAGGGTTACGTATGTATGCGTAAGCTTGTAGCTCCTTAGTTAAAGAGTCACCTTTGTTTGTTCGGCTAACAAAGAAAATTTACTTACAACTAGAGCACAAAACCCAAGCTCTGAAGCGACGTAAAGTATATTATAAAGTGTGTAAATTAATTTGAAACTCAACACTCATTACGGTAAAACTCCTAACAATATAAAGTAATACAACGCTGTGTGAGTTAACTGGGGAGCTTGGACACGTTTACATGTTCACGGGCACGACAATGTCATCATTAGCTGATGACTTTAGACATTGAATAAAATTTCGTTACCAGTGTATTTTGCCGAACAACCGTAATCCTTTACTTTCCATTGGTTAAATGTTGGTTAAATGCCTTATTTCACATAAGACATTTGACCAATGGAAATGGAAAGGAAATCCAAAAGGAATTAGAAGGAGGGTATGGATTCTGCCAGTGACAATTTCTTAACATTGCAGTCCTGTCGTGATTACGATTCTTTTAAGCGGGTCGAAATATCGACACTTCCTACACTTATTTTTTTGTGGCACGTACCTGTGTTATACGTTATATTCCTTGCGAAAGACCTACACATATCCGGGAGAACATCTTTTTAATAAAACATATTATAACTACCTATATCTAAATATATATTTTGTAAATATCAATGTTTAAATTTACTGGAAATTGGGAAATAAAACTCCATACAGGCATTGAATGCATTACAAGGCAAGTTAGAATTAAATAATATATTAGCAAAAAAAATATTTTTTCTGCTATACTGAGAAAGATATTTTTAAATTCAATTCAGTGACTTTCGACAAATCTGTGAAATGAAATAATTACGGTGTAGTAGCTCCTTTCTATTACTATCTGATCCCTGAAGGAAGTTAATTTTATTGAATACTAGATGATGCCCACGGCTTCGCCCGTGTGGATTTAGGTTTTTAAAAATCCCGTGGGAACATTTGACTTTCCAGAACCAAAAGTAGCCTATCTGTAGTAACCCGTCCCCAAAACGGAAAAAATCGTGGGATCCCCACGATTTCAGAATGCAATTCCTTACAGCATCAGGGTTGAGGAGTTGTATATGTACCTACTCGAGTTCATCCAACGATAAAGCCTTTAATTGTTACCCCCAATAACAATTTAAATAACCGACAGTTCCTAAATCCCATTAGTTTTGGGGATCAGCTGGGTTATTCTGTAACTTAGTTAGCAACTGAAAATAGTTGCCAACGAATTAGTTTGATATACATTGCTGCTTTACTGTGGGGAATGTAAAGTGTTTTCATAATTTTACACAGTAAAGCAGCAATGTATATCGAACTAATTCGTTGACAACTAGTTTCAGTTGCTAACTAAGTTACAGAATAGCCCCCCAGGTCGCCTACAGCATCAGGATTGAGGAGTCGGAATCCAAATTTTTTATACGATAATTTCCCAATGTTTCTCTATGGATTAAAAAAAATACGTAAATCGGTTCAGAAATCTCGGAGATATCGGTGTACATAGGTAGAAAAACACAACTCCTCCTTTTTTGAAAGTCGATTAAAAAAGTAGCCTATGTCACTCCCTGGTTAATTCTCTACTTGTATGTGAAAGTCCCGTCGAAATCGGTTCAGCCGTTCCGAAGATTAGCCCGTTCAAACAGACAGACAGACAGACAGACAAAAATTTTAAAAACGTGTGATTCGGTTATGTTACCGTTTAAATAACCATATGAGCTTAATATGAGGTAGTTATTTCGAAATTACAGACAGACACTTCAATTTCATTTATTAGTATTAGTATAGAAGTATAGATGCAAACATTTTTAGAAGCAACCAGTATTAATCTTATATCATTGTTTAATTTGAAAAACAAATTAACTAATTCGTTTGATGCACACGAATTGAGTAAAAAAATATGTAATTCAATAGATGGGCATTTGCACACGGAGATTAATGACTTTTTCACAGGATTTTCCTAATTTTCTTTTTACCCTGAGCATTCAGCCCTTTTGTAATAGGATGCCTTCTTGCATCGTTTGTGTCTTAACAAGATAATCAAAACCATTTTTTCCATAATAGATAAAACATAGCGATTTTAGCCTTTGCAAGGTGTTTCGAACGAAAATCGATAACCACCCATTGGGATCGAGATTTCAATATCGTTCAAACATTATGTAAACGCGCCGCCTACGATGTGAAGACATTATATCAGGCAACACGATACCAAACGATATTAATTCATCACAAAAGTTATCAAAGCACTTTAGAATTAATTACAGCTGTGAGTGATCGCTGAACCTCGCTACTGAGTGATGTGACTATGTTTTTTTACCCGACTACAGCAAAGCCAAAAGAAAGGGACCTGGAAAAAATCGGACACAAACATACATACATAGACTGCTAAAATCGTAACCCTTCCTTTTGTCGTAGTGGGGTAAAATAGTACATTGTTCCTCGACGGGAGAAAGTGACCGATTACTACGAGGGTGTAGTTTGAGGCCCGAGGCCGTAGGCCGTAGGGCCGCAATACGCCCGAGAGGAATCGCACTTTCTCCCGAAGGGATACATAGTGCTTTATACTACACCTGCGAGGAAAATAATAAAATAATCAAAAATATTAAAATTATTACCGTAAATCAATCAGAAGAAGAGGTTGGGTTTCCATTGTCTTCTTCTCTTAGCCACATATTTTTAATTCTGGCGGCGTTGGGCGGCGTCATCAAATCTTCACTATCACTACTAGACACTTTGACTTTCATAATAGCTATTTGTAATTTTATAAATTGAAAATTTGGATAGGTAAAACAAAAGAAAGCGACTCGCAAAATAAAAAGAAAATAGCGCGAAAAAAAATCTATTTTGTATTTTTTACTTTTATTTTATGTTCATATGTAATTATAATAATTAAAATTAAATATATTTAAACTAGCAGACCCCGGTCCTGCCCGGGACATAGCGACATCAGCGCCGCCTACCGTGACGGTTGTTATTTATTGGGTGCTTTTTACGTCGTGTTTGTCGACATAGGTTTTTTTTCATGTACTGATCGGATTTGATCAAAAATTAAAAAGAAAAAAGCACGTTAGTAATGGAATTTCATAAATGGAACTTCCGCTCTAGCGCGTTAACAATGAAATTCCATATATTTTTTCGTCCCGCCTATTTGTTTGACAGTAATGACGTACTTTGACTTTCGATATGAGAAAAACCAGAAGGTACTTTCAGAGCAGGTGTAGTATAAATAAAATACCCATCTAAGTGCAGATTACAGCTGGCGCGACTTACTCCGCTGGCCCGAAGTTAGACTCTTCGGCTCTCACCAATCTGTCCTTTATGTATTTGGAGAGCTTGCGTGTAATAACGCCAGTGAAAAAGTGAACGGCCAAAAGAAACATTAAATCGACATAACGCGGTAATTCAGGGGTTTATTAAGGTCCCCATAAACGATGACCGCTGCGTTGGCGAATCTCGATTGACGTAATGGATGAAGATAAAACAATAAGGTCCTCGTAGAGATATGGGAAATGTTTGGGTAGATATGGCGGGGATTTCTGGGCTATTGAAAAATTGGAATGACTAATGGAATGACATAATATGACTATGGAAAATTAAATTGAAACGTATTTTATGTATATGTAGTTATGTACGCATTAAATTATATATTACCTACCAAATTGGTGAGCACTTCATACTTTAGTTCATATCTGGATAAAGTTTTTGATGCTTCTGTCTGTTTTAGATTATCTATCAATCGGAACTAATATTAGTTCTTTACAATGTAAGTTTTTCCACAATTTTTTTTTTTTTTAATCTACGTTTGACCATTTCATCTATCACCGTAAGGGCCTGCGCAGACTGCAAACTTTTGATACTTCTTAGGTCCATTAACTACTGCGTACTCGTCGTACCATTAGTCCATCATGTGCGGTATGAGATACATGATCACCGTTACACATAGGACATTGAATTTTCAAAATTATTCATAATTCGAACGAGGTCTTTTCTAAGCGCTAACAATTACCTGTCGCAGCGATGTACAAGATTTACAAACACATTTGAGAGTGGAATTAACATCTCAATGCTTGCGAGACATGACGTGTCTGAAACCATTTGAAATCTATAACCGAAAATCAGCCTAATTGCAAAGACTGAGGAAACATTTCTTTGATTTTGAGGCCAATAAGTACACGTACTTAGTAATACGTTCATGAGCACACCTCATACATACATACATACATACATATTTCATATTTCACAAAAGCAAGTAGGTACAATGCTATAGACACTAAATCGTGCGGGACAAGGCTATAGGCTATAAGGCTATACGTAATGCTGTTAGGCGTATTGCTTCATAATCGCGAAAGAAAAAGTACTTCCTTTGGAAAGGAAACACGAAAGAAAATTCCCTCAAAGAACGTAGTTAGGGATTAGATACTTGGGAACTTTGAACAAAAATACTATCCTACTAATATTATAAATGTGAAAGTGTGGATGTTTGGATGTTTGGATGTTTGTTACTCAATTACGCAAAAACTACTGAATGGATTTGACTGAAATTTGGAATGGAGATAGATTATACCCTGGATTAACACATAACCTACTTTTTATCCCGGAAAATCAAAGAGTTCCCAGGAGTTTTTGAAAAACCCGAAATCTATATCTACAGCTATAGGTAGATTACTATAGCGAACTTCCTTGATAGTAACTATAAAGGTTGAAAAAGGGAACGGGAACCGAAAATCCACGATTCCCTCGGGATTTGTTCAAAACCGAAATTCACGCGAGCGAAGCCGCGGGCAGAAGCTAGTTCTTAATATTATCTTGCGTATCTTGCGTACTTTTATTATTTTTAATAACTAAGTAACCAACTTGATTTTTTTAATTATTATAAGAACTTAAAACTTAAAGTGCCTTTTTGATTGCTGTTTGGGGAAAGGCCAAAATAAAAACGAATATTTATGAGGTGTCCTTAGTTTTTATGAAAGTCTCAATTTTCAGAGGTTTAAACGACTCTCAGAGTCACCTGAAGAATTAAAGTAGGCACACAACACATTTATGTGTGGGAACCGAAGAGTTAGAGAGTCCCAATGTCCCTCTACACAGTAGCGGCAGAAAACGTGTTACAGCAATTTATTTATAGTAAAACGCTCCTAATAACCGTAAACCCAGCAGTTGTGTTATGAAGGCGGCGCGCGCGCTCGTGTGCGGTTGAAAATTCAAAATGGCGGTGAAATTTGAAATGTGACAGATTAGTGTGGTTGTGTCCGATTTGTTTACGCGTAATGGATGTTGCCAATTTATTGAAGTTGCGAGGTAATTTTTTAAAACCTGCTTTAAAGACTTGTATTTGGATTTTTTTTAACATTTTGGGCGATAGGTATTATGTTAATAAAAATACTAAAAATTACTTTAAAAAAAACTGCTGTCAGTAGGTGGTAGTAACTAGTTTTATAAACGTAACTATTTTTTTTAAACTTCGTACGTAGGTAGGTACACTAACTACTTCTAAATTATCTTAAAACATACAGATGAAAATTGTGAAAATTTTAGAAAATAGACACACAGTTTAGTATTAAGAACCTACTGTCTATTATTTGTTACCTTTCGGCACGACGGGCTTATGATACTTTTCATCCCGGAAAAATGAAAATGATCCCGCGGAATTTTTAAAAACCTAATCTACGACGACAAAATCGTAGGCTCAGCTAGTTACAAGTATATTTAGATCGATCGACAGAATAAGGCTGTGCTAACTCACACAATCTCAAACTAAACGTATAGTTCGTTCGGTAACTTAGTGTCGGTACAGGCGCAGGTGCTCTTAATATTCTGCTTTTATTTTTATTAATTTTTTTCTGTTTGTAATTTTTTTTCTATTCTATCAGAATCTCCGAATTAGTCTGCCAATCCGCACTTGGCCAGCGTGGTAGACTATGGTTAAAATCCTTCTCATTTTGAGAGAAGACCCGTGTTCATGAGAATATTATATTTTATGTTTATGGTTATATTGTAATAAAATACGAATATAAAAAAATATAAAAAGGAAAGAGAATTTTAATGAAAAAATATGAGTAGGTATAAAGCGCCAAAACCCCTTGTGCGTGTACACCCCTCGCGGCATGCTTTGAAGTCACGGCGCGGTCTTTGGCAAAACACCGCGCGGCGGAGGCGGCTAGACACAAAAGGCGACCGTAAGAAAACGAACAGACTATATAATCTAGATTAATACCAACAAGTTAGCCTGGATTTTGTATGATCGATATATCGCAAAGCAGAGCTTAGCGAGTTATGTGCTTAGCAGCTTAACGCAAAAACCAAAATTAATACCCAGTTATGAGCTTCGATAAGTGCAGCTTAAACACTAGACTTAAGTAGTTTAATGAACTAGCATATTGAATTTTAGGATAATACCTAGTAGGTAGCTTTTAAACGTAACTTTTCTTGTCAACCTCACTGTAGCAGTGATAAACGCTAAGTGAGAGGGCCTGGGTTCGATTTAAGAAGAACAATTCAAGAATTCCTAATTACTAAAATATTATTAACTCTGGTTCCAGCATGAACGTACCCATACTCAATACTGTGGTATTATACTTAGTAATCTATGCCAATAAATAAAGTTGAACGGTCTACCTGTGATTTAGATATACATACCTACTGTGTGAAAGATAACATAACCCAAACTGACAATGTGTTTCTGAACCTATTTTGAAGGGATTTTCATGGAAGTTAGAGGATACAAGGCAAAGTAACTAAGATATTTCGAGTTCTTTGCGTAAAAAAAAAACTGTTGTGAATATTAAGTACACGTAGGTTAATTGGTACCTACATTTGTTTTCAAAGCTTAACCTCGAACAGAGCTTTACGAAATTTAGCACAGCAATCCTAGAGACTACTACTTTCATCCCGGAAAAGTAAAAACAATCATCCCACGGGATGAAAAACACAAACCAAGTTCCGTTCATCGGTTCATCACAGTCTAAACTAACAATACACTACTCACTAGTACATAGTACCAATTCAATGAGCGACCATAAAAGGACAATACATCATGTGATAACATGACAGGCCGCCTGTCACAGCTATGTCAAGTCGTGATATATGATACTAGATATGATAGGTATGCGTAATAGACTGACCCTAGTTTGACCGTTTTGTACTGAAGTCCCGACCTGACCAAACAATATGTTGCGTAAAAATTCACTCATATCTTTGTCACTAGTGTTAGAGTTGAAATATGACAATGTTAGGACACGTAAGAGGAAAGATAAATTATACTCGTAACACAATCATCATCATCATCATGATCAACCCATCGCCGGCCCACTACTGAGCATAGGCCTCCTCTCAGGATGAGAAGAGTTTAGGCCGTAGTATACACGTCTATAACTCGCTGCCCAGTGCGGATTGGCAGTCTACACACCTTTGAGAACATTATAGAGAACTCTCAGTCGTGCAGGTTTCCTCACGATATTTTCCTTCACCGTTAAAGCAAGTGATATTTAATTGCTTTTTAGAGTATATTGCTTGAATTTGTTCGTCCACCTAGTGGGAGGGTATACCAGTCTTGCGTTTTTCGTTACGGACACTTAACGATTTTAAGGGATTATACCTGAACTACGGATGATATCTGATGATTTAGCCTTTAGGTGACGTCTTGCATTAAAGAATCCTTAATTTAGTCTACTTTTTACGGACATTAGTTTACTTTTATCCTGGAAATATTTAGGATTTCAGTGTTAAAAAATAAAAACTGTTGAGTGTTCGTATTAGGAAAAACATTTTCACAGCCTGAATATTGTACCAATCTTGACGAAATTGGGCAGAGAGGTAGTTTACTTAAGTACATCCCGAAGATGAACATAGCATACTTTTTATTCCGGAAAATTAAAAAATTGGTTAAGTAATAAAAAACATTGATACGTATTTCTCGACCCCCCATGAACACATAATCGCTAGTGATATCATAATCTGCGACCTGCGCCTCAACATGTCGATACATTGACATCGCGCGCCGTGCATTAATCATTCTCTTATCTGGCATGTTTCCGCTTTTGTACGCACTTTATTGATATTAATTGTGTGGGGCATAAATCCTCATTGCTCCCCCGTCTGCCGTGGGCTTCGTTTGTCGATATATTTTTGTTTCACATGGATTACATCCATATTCCATTCCATCTGTTACAATAAGTAGACTTGGCTCGCCGTTTGATGTCTAATCTAGGCCTGTAAATGTCAATGCCGCAGCAACTAATCTCAATGGAGACTAGCCAGCTACGCAGGAGATGTTATAGTGCACAGATGTGTGCGCAAACACAGGTGCCGCTCTCTAATCCGGCACTTTCATAGTATAAGTGGATAATTTCGGCAGTCAAAATGTAAGTAATCGCGAAAGTTAAATGATTTAAGAAAGAAAAGACAGAGAAGAAAGTACTGTGTATCACTTCTTACATCCACCACTACAGCCTTTTTACATCCCAATGCTGGCCACAGGCCTCCTCTCTCACAGGAGAGAGGGATTTAGAGCTTAGGCCCGCCACGCTGCTCCAATGCGGTTTGGCGGGCTTTAACGACTATTGTCACATGATAGTGATAGTAACCGGGACCAACTTTTTAACGTGCTCTCCGAGGCACGGGGGTGAGACACCACCAACTACCAACTCCGGGGTGGCATAGATAATTTCTTGACAAAAAAATTCGAACTCGGGACCCTCGTAATCTGCAGTCGAATATGCTAACCACTAGACCAACGAGGCAGTTATAACGTCTGTCGATCGTCAAAGTGTCTTGGAAAAAGTAGTTTTTATTCATGTTTTTGAGAACATAATTATTATGTTTGTTGGTCAGGTTATGACTTTCAGTATACCTGATATCCTCACAGCCGCGTGGTAAAGTTTGGTCCGAACGCGATTTGCATTCAAATAGAGCACATATATGCCAGCATAATTTTCAAAGCAGACCTGTTCATAGTGTATAAGCTAGACGCTGGGTGCCCCCTATCTCACGCGTGCAATCTACCTGCTAAATTCGAAACTTCCTCCGTCAAACGGTTCGCTACGCTGTAACTTTGATAGCCTATTTGGACGGATTATAACCTATGATTTGCAATGTGAACATAGCATTCTGGTTGCTCATATTTCTTACACATATATAGCCTCGATGGTCTAGTGGTTAGCTTATTCTACTGTGTATCATGAGGTTCTGGGTTCGAGCGTTTTTCTGTCAAGAAATTCTCAGTAGGTTAGTTGGAAAGTTGGCGTAGCGGTGTTTTTTGGGGTTTACAAGTCGATTTTACGAGCTCGATAGATACATGGCTAGTTGATTCATTTAATCATGAATGAGGTCCCAAGTTCGAATCCCGGGTTGGGCCAGAGGAACGTCATCGGATTTTCTGTCAAAAAAATGCTCAATAGCAGCCCGTAGTTGCAAGTTTTTTTTTTTTGACTTTACAACCTTTTAGTTACTCGAGAAGGTTCTGGCTATGCGATAGTTGCGTCTGGATATGCGTCAGTCAGTCAATAAATCAGTAAGTCTTCTTCTTCTAGTGCCATCTCCTGGTAGATGTTGGCATCCATTAAGTTTAATTAGATTTTATTGACTGCTGCCCTGGACAGTGATCTGGAGCTCATCTTAAACCACGATTTTTAAGCCAGGATATTATCCTCCTTCTACCAGGCCTCCGTTTGCCTTTTAATTTAGTCAGTACTAGTAACCCGCCCCGGCTTCGCACGGGAAGTAATGACCCTTTATCCCACTATACATTGTTTCGTTTCATTTCGTTTCGTTTCCAACTATACATCTAAAAGGGCAGGGCAGCGTTTTCGATGAAAAGCTCCCAGGCGTCTTGACTTTTTCCGACACTTTCAACAATTACCGTCATATTTTAACCAATTTGCACAGAATCTTAACAAATTATATACGAAAGGCTTAATATATATACTAAGCCTTCCTCATGAACCACTCTGTTTATTGGTGAAAATTGCCTGAAAATCCGTTCAGTAGTTTTTGAGTTTATCGCGAACAGACAGACAGATGCGGTGGGGACTTTGTTTTATCATATGTAGTGATAGTGATGATGACACAGTTCTCAAGCGCAAGTCTGTAAATAAAACTGGCCAAGTGCGAGTCGGACTCGCGCACGAAGGGTTCCGTACTATTATCTATAAAAACGAACAAAAAAAAAACATGTTTGTTGTAAAGGAGCCCCCTCAAATATATATTTTATTCTGTTTTTTAGTATTTGTTACGGCAACAAAAATACATCAAATACACAGAAATACTGTGAAAATTTCAACTATCTAACTATCACGGTTCATGAGATACAGCCTGGTGACACACGGACAGACAGACAGACGGACAGCGGAGTCTTAGTAATAGAGTCCCGTTTTACCCTTTGGGTACGGATTGGAACACTAAAAAAGATACAAAAATATAGATTATTCGAGTACACGGTTATTGTTCTCGAATCCTTGCCCGGAGCCTTCGACGCAGTAAACAATTCTCTTATAATGCTAATCGGTACACACTTATTGTCATCCGAGTCGCTCGTGCTCGTTTCTTGTGTAATACCCACTTGCTGATGGCTAATCTTGTTGTCTGCGTATTATAGTATAGGTAGTATGTACCTATATCGTTTTTGTGTATGAAATGTTTACTTTAAGGCGCCTCTACACGTTGGCCAACATGATGGCGGATATGTTGGAAGGTGTTGGGCGAGGAGTTTGTGTTCGCGTCCACACGTTGGAAGGTCGTTCAGTATGCTCCGGGCCAACTTGCGGGCCATCGTTCCAATACCTTCCAACTCCCGCTCTACACGTTGGGCCAACATATTGGGCCATAAGATGGGCCAGCATGTTGGCGAACGTGTGGATGAGCAGTTAGAAAATACAGAATATGTAGGTACCTATAATAGTATGTAATATAAATCGGGGTACCAAGTTCAACCCCTGGCACGCACCTCAACTTTTCGGAGTTTGCTCACGATGTTTTCATCGTTAATGTAGATGATATTTTATTGCTTGAAAAGCACCAACACCAGCAGCACTACAGCCTTTCAACGTCTAACAGGCCTCCTCTCTCATAGGAGAGAGGGATTTAGAGCTTAGACCCGCCACGCTGCTCCAATGCGGGTTGGTGGGCTTTAACGACTATTGTCGCATGATAGTGATAATAACCAGGCACGTTAAGGGCTGCAGAGCACGTTAAGGACTGACTGCTTAACGTGCTCTCCGAGGTACGGCGGTGGACCACCGCCAACTATCATCTACGGGCTGGCACTGAAAATTTAATGACAGAAAAACCCCATACCTAACAATTATTTGCCCGACCCGGGACCTCGTGGTCTGCAGTCGAATATGCTACCAATGAAACAGTTTGAAAATCAACTCCAAAAAGTCAGAGGTGCATGCTGCAATAGAACTCGGTCCTTCCGAAAAGGAGGCTGAAGTCTTAACCACGTTCTAATAATCGAGTCGTGGATTTGAGAACCCACGTCATTATTCTACCAAAAAACCCTTACCATTATGTGATTAATGAGAAAGGCTTCTTAGCAATGAGTAATGCAACAAAGAGCGAGAAGTACCTATAGATCTCGCCAAACAAATATTCGCCTCTGAATATAACCGCAAGGCGCTTCGCAACAGTGTGCTTAGTCTAAGATCGGAGCACTCGAAAACGAACTCGAAAACTATTGATCGAATCACAAGTGAATTCAGAGCAAAATGAACTCAAATACTCGTATTTTAAAGTCGTAATTCCATAGTTCGAATATGTATTTTACAACATTTCTGCTTGGGGCGCTCGTTGTGTTCGAATGCTGAATGTATTGGCGAACTCAAACCTTAATTCAAGCCATTTTAGGTCTATTTTACTCTGAAATCGATCAATAGTTTTCGAGTTCGTTTTCGAGTGCTCCGATCTTAGACTAAGCACTCAGTATATTATTGTAGGTTACAGTGGGCGGACAGAAAGGGACAGAGCTAGCGCGTACTTACGCTCTCGCACGAAGCTCAGAGACGAATATTTTGTTTGGCGAAACCTACGAGTGTATATAGGTCGACCAGAATCTCATGAAAAATACGGAAATGAAATTCCAAAGTTAGCAACACTGCGGCTGCCCTAGCGATAAACAAAGTAACTGAATTTTTTTTGAAATTTACTTTTTTGCATTATACAATGAACACAAAATTACTTTGCTATAATTCGCTAACAGTGACTTTGTAGGCACAACACCACACAAATTCACTACAAAAACTCGACGATTGAAAGTTTTATGTCGAGTAGTTTTTTACCACAGTTTAATATTTCAAATAACTTGAACCGTTTACTGAAATTTGAATTGCCCAAACAAAGTAGGGTAAAACCCGGATAGACGCCCCACTTTTTGAAATGGCCTCATAACTTTTGAAATATTAATTTATCACAAATAATATTTATGAATAAAGCTAGTTTAATCTTTTGGGTTCCATTATGACTTGTTTTTGTTGTCCTAACGATTACAGATTTTGCAGAATTTAACTTTTCGCAGACCCTTTTTTTTGGGGATAGATGCCTACCTGTGTGGATAGATGCCCCACTATGAAAATACTAAAAAGGATAGATGCCCTATGAAAAAAATAAGCAAAATACATAGTTTCATAAGGTTTTATTATCTAAATATATAAAAGGAAAAGGTGACTGACTGACTGACTGCCTGACTGATCTATCAACGAACAGCTCAAACCACTGGACAGATCGGACTGAAAGAGATAGATGCCCCGAAGTATATTAAAACTATCAGGAATTTATTGAAAAAAGAAATAAAAATATAAAAGAACATTAAAAATATTAAAAAAATACTTGATATATCTATAGGTATATTAGGGGATACATGCGTCTAAGGGCACCTATACCTCGAAAAATCGAGGCAACTATCCTTTTTGATATGGATAGATGCCCTTTTATTTATTAAATAAACTAAAAACTAAAGAGCGATTATTTACACTTAGGTGTACACTTATTGAACCAGGGTATTGACATAATAAAAAATATAACAGAATCTTCTACTACTTCAAAAGTTATACAACGGCAAATACTCGCCTCTAAAACTTTGAAGGATTTGCCGCGTTCGCTGCGGAGATAATCACACGCACAAGCGAAACAAATTGTTTTAATACAAATGTATGTAGGGGCCTGAGGTTTGGGGGGCCTGCGCTTCTTATTTAAACTATCAATTTTTAGTCGCGAGTTTGGGAAGTCAGGTTTTTTGACACTGAGGCATCTATCCAACTGCGGCATCTATCCGGGTTTTACCCTAACTGCACACACTAACCCGGAATATAAATGCAAAAACCAAGTAAACAACAAGCACAACACAAAAACAAAGTAATTGGATGTGGATTACTTTGTTTTTGTACTTATTTAAAATGCAGTTGCTTGATTTTTCGTTTCATGAAACGATCCCATGTAAGGTGTTCTGAATGTAATTACTTTGTTTATCACTAGTTAACTAGTTAACCTAGTGTTGCTTACTACAAAATTTAATTTTCCTATTTTTCATGAGATTCTGGTCTACCTATACCTACCTATAAATTACGCGGTACGTTACTCTATTATAATATAGCATGCATATCAGTTTCCATCGTTTAATGTACCTAAGTATTAATTTATTAGCACTAACACTACATCTAGTCCCAAGCAATTGTCCCTACTGCCTACTGAAATAATTGTTTATACATCAACTATAGGCGAAGAGACAGTTACCTTATTTTCCCGAGATAACGAATGCAGTATTCCATCACATTAACACTCACAAAAGTGTTAATGTGATGGACTAACACTCACAAAAGTGACTAAAAGACGGTAACGAAGGCCAAAAGTACCTACTTATGTATGTGTGTTCATCTGTTCCTGCGTAGCTCGGTAAATGCTCATGAGATTTAAATTTGAAGGTGCAGTTACGTTCGTTTCGTTTCAACCAATGGACGTCCACTGCTGGACATAGGTCTCTTGCAAGGATCGCCACAGCACACGATCTTGTGCCGCCTGACTCCAGCGGCTGCCAGCGACTCGCTTGAGATCGTCTGTCCAACGAGTGGGGGGTCTACCTGCGCTTCGTTTACTGGTGCGAGGTCGCCATTCAAGCACCTTGGGACCCCAACGTCCATCGGTTCTTCGAGCAATGTGCCCCGCCCATTGCCACTTCAGCTTCGCGACTCGATGAGCTATGTCGGTAACTCTGGTTCTCCCGCGGATCTCCTCATGTCTGATTTGATTTCGCAGGGATACTCCGAGCATAGCTCTCTCCATCGCCCGCTGAGTGACCCTGAGCCTTCTTATGAGGCCCATTGTCAGGTGCAGTTACATTTGAATTAATCTCCGCGCAACATAGGCTATAATTATGACGTCACTTTAAACCTAAATTGTTATAAGTGGGAGGTCCCGGGTTCGATTTCCGGCTGGGGAAATTTGGGAATTTGTAATAACTAATTTCTATATTGTCACTGGTCTAGTCTGGTAGAAGGCTTCAGTTGCCACCCCACTGACAAAGTCGTACTGCCAAGCGATTTAGCGTTCCGGTACGATGCCGCGTATAAACCGATCAGCGGTATGGATTTAATAAAGACGACCATACTCTTCCAGGATCCGCCATTTTGTGGCGGCGGCCATCTTGGATCAATTTTCATCAAACGTAGCTAAGAAGACTCCCGGCTAATTCACCTTTCAAACAAAAAACAAAATCAAAATCGGGTCATCCGTTCGGGAGCTACGATGCCACAGACAGACACACACACAGACACGTCAAATTTATAAAACCCCGTCGTTTTTGTCGATGGTCTCGCAGACTAGTGTTGTTCGTCGGGGCGACCTCGCGCGGTGCACCAATTGTGATGGATAGGCGCGCGTCATCGAGCGGGCCGGGGGTGTATCCTGGACCCATTATTCTATTCGTTGCCGCTCGTAACCGTCTCGGTGGTCTAACGGTTGGCATGGTCACAATTCACAAAGTCCTTGGTTCGATTCCCGGGGGGCAAGCCGAGCAAATCTATGAGGGTTTTTCTGTCGAGAAATTCTCAGTTCCAGCCCAAAGTTGGGGGTGTATCCTGGCTGATCCAATTTTCTATTTGTTGCTACTCGCTGTCTCGGTGGTCTAACGATTGGTGTAGTCACGAGTACCTGGGTTCGATTCCCGGGTCGAAAACCCTGTGTCTACTTTACCCGTGGTCCCGGTCGTCAGTGTTGTATGGAGCACAATGGACGTTTGTTGACGCACGTTTGTTGATACACGGCACGGCGACGCGGCGCGCGTGCGTTTTGCATCCGGTTGCATGAAACCGTGCTGTGAAGAGACCTTACAGGTCTACTGTACAGCTGTGCAACCAGCCTTAATTTATGGTTTTAATGCCGTGTTCCCATTAGACGAACAGTGAGCGGCTCACTACGCGCTGGCTGGCACTGAGCGGCGTGTCGTGTCGGGCGCTAACTCAGAGCTCTGGAGGAGCGAATCAGCCGCTCATTAAACTCACTGAATATGCTGGAGACAGAGACACTCATACATAGACACACACGCACAGAAAGAAAGAAAGAAAAAAAAGAGAAAAAAAGAGAGAAAAAAAAACTTATCGAACATCGTAAGTTGTTCCTTTTTTCAGAGCAAAATTCGCTACATAAAGATCTCTGTCGCATTGTCAGAGGATAATTTGAGTGCGAAACATTAAAAAAAAAGAATAAGTTGGCAAGCGAAATGCCGCAAACTGCGTATATCGCGCTGTTTAGACACTCCATTTTAAACTATAGGGAGGCTAAGTGGATGCAAACAGTAACACCCATATTCTAAGTCGTAACTCGAAAAGCCCCTCGACTCCAACTCACTCGAGGAGGCCTCAAGGAATGACTTGAAAGAACCTCAAGATCGGTATTCATAGTTGTCAGGTTGAGGAATTCTCGAGGTTCCTCGAATGAGTGGAGTCAAGGTAAAACTCAAGGAATTACGTCATCGTTTGGCGGAATGTTTCGTTTGTTATGACGTTAGCTATCCTTAATAATGAATTTTTTTTTTTATGTGCGAGTGCGAGTGCGAGTGTTAGTGCGAGTTCGAGTGCTAGTGCAAGTGCGAGTGCGAGTGCGAATACGAGTGCGAGTGCGAGTGCGAGTTCGAGTGCGAGTCCGAGTGCGAGTGCTAGTGCGAGTGCGACTGCGAGTGCGAGTTCAAGTGCGAGTGCAAGTGCGAGTGCGAGTGCGAGTGCGAGTTCGAGTGCGAGTGCTAGTGCGAGTGCGAGTGCGAGTGCGAGTGATAGTGCGAGTGCGAGTTCGAGTGCTAGTGCGAGTGCGAGTGCGAGTGCGAGTCCAAGTGCGAGTTCGAGTGCGAGTCCGAGTGCGAGTGCGAGTACGAGTTCGAGTGCGAGTGTTGGTGCGAGTGCGAGTGCGAGTTCGAGTGCGAGTGCGAGTGCGAGTTCGAGTGCGAGTGCGTGTGCGAGTGCGAGTGCGAGTTCGAGTGCGAGTGCGTGTGCGAGTGCGAGTTCGAGTGCGAGTGCGTGTGCGAGTGCGAGTGCTAGTGCGAGTGCGAGTGCGAGTGCGAGTGCGAGTGCGTGTGTTTGAGTGTGAGTGTGTGTATGTGTGTGCGGTGCGTGAGCTGCGTGCGGTGTGTCCGGTGCGTGCGGTGCGTGCGCTGCGTGTCTCCGTGCGCTGCGTGCGGTGCGTGTCTGCGTGCGGTGCGTGTCTGCGTGCGGTGCGTGTCTGCGTGCGGTGCGTGTCTGCGTGCGGTGCGTGCGCTGCGTGCGGTGGGTGCGCGACTGCGTGCGGTGCGTGCGCTGCGTGCGGTGCGTGCGCTGCGTGTCTCCGTGCGCTGCGTGCGGTGCGTGCGCTGCGTGCGGTGCGTGTCTGCGTGCGGTGCGTGCGCTGCGTGCGGTGTGTGCGCTGCGTGCGGTGCGTGTCTGCGTGCGGTGCGTGTCTGCGTGCGGTGCATGAACTGCGTGCGGTGCGTGCGCTGCGTGCGGTGCGTGTCTGCGTGCGGTGCGTGCGTTGCGTGCGGTGCGTGCGATGCGTGTCTGCGTGTGGTGCGTGCGCTGAGTGCGCTGCGTGCGGTGCGTGTCTGCGTGCGCTGCGTGCGGTGCGTGCGCTGCGTGCGGTGCGTGTCTGCGTGCGGTGCGTGTCTGCGTGCGGTGCGTGCGCTGTGTGCGGTGCGTGCGCTGCGTCCGGTGCGTGCGCTGCATGCGCTGCGTGCGCTGCGTGCGGTGCGTGCGCAAACGATAGTCTATCGTACATATATTCAATAAAACTATCAAAAGACATTATAAAAAATGTCTGCGTGCGGTGCGTGCGCTGCGTGCGGTGCGTGCGCTGCGTGCGCAAACGATAGTCTATCGTACATATATTCAATAAAACTATCAAAAGACATTAGAAAAAATTTATGAAATACTTCTTTTTTAGCTAACAATCACATAAAAAACTTCCTCAAGGTAGATGCCGATCAACCTTACATTTGACTCGACTCAACTCACCTCGACTGAGGAAAGTGTTTGAGGTAAGGACAAAAATTACAACTATGAATATCAAAACACCTCTGTGAGGTTGAGTCGAGTCGAGTAAATCATGAGTTTACAACTAAGAATACGGGTGTAAGAGTAAGAACTCACGGAGCGGTTTGTGCCCGCGCCCGCCGTGGTTGCGAGAGAGCTGTTTTATTTCTATACTCACTACCGCTTATTTGCGCGGGAACCGCAGCCGCCGCAGTTGCGGCCGTCGCCCGCAAACTCGGCGGGCAATGATAAACAACATACTAATATGCGACCGCGCCCGCCGAAAAATTGCAGAGCTTGCGGGCGACGCCCGCAAAGCTCGCGATTTATGTGAATCGCACGACGCGATTTATTCACGTGGAGTGCGCGGTTGCTTGCGGGTCCCGCTGCACCGGCGGGCCGCGGTCACCCGCAAGCTTGCGGCGACGCTCGCATGCTCTGCGATTTTTCGGCGGGCGCGGTATGTTGTTTTTGAAAAATAGATTCCATTTTTCTTATCTATATCTATACTAATAAATAAAATTGAAGTGTCTGTCTGTAATTTCGAAATAACTACCTCATATTAAGCTCATATGGTTATTTGAACGGTACCATAACCGAATCACACCTTTTTAAAATTTTTGTCTGTCTGTCTGTCTGTCTGTCTGTCTGTCTGTTTGAACGGGGTAATCTTTGGAACGGCTGAACCGATTTTGACGGGACTTTCACATACAAGTAGAGAATTAACCAGGGAGTAACATAGGCTACTTTTTTAACCGACTTTCAAAAAAGGAGGAGTTGTGTTTTTCTACCTATGTACACCGATATCTCCGATATTTCTGAACCGATTTGCGTAATTTCTTTTTTAATCGATAGAGAAACATTGCGACACTATCTTACAAAAAATTTGGATTCCAACTCCTCAATCCTGATGCTGTAGGGGACCTGATCCCTCAAACTAATGGGATTTAGAAACTGTCGGTTATTTAAATTGATATTGGGGGTACCAATTAAAGACTTTATCGTTGATTGAACTCGAGTACATACCCAACTCCTCAACCCTGATGCTGTAAGGAATTGTATTTCGAAATCGTAAGGATCCCACAGAATTTTTCCGTTTTGGTGACGGGTTACTACAGGGCTACTTTTTGTTCTGGAAAATCAAAAGTTCCCACGGGATTTTTAAAAACCTAAATCCAAACGGGCGAAGCCGTGGGCATCATCTATCTATCTATCTATAATATAATAAAACTGTAACAGATCCAATTCTGTACATTGAAGATATTTTGAAAATTTTTGTTGGAGGGCATTCTATAATCGATACTGAAGCCAAAACTGCAATTTGTTTCATTTTTGTCTGTCTGTCTGTCTGTCTGTATGTACCTTGGCCGCGCATCACGCCGAAACTACTAAATGGATTCGAATAAAACTTGGTACGATTTGAGTTTATACTTCGAGGTAGGTTATAGGATACTTTTTATCCCGAAATTCAGCACGGTTCCCTAGGGAGAGGGGAAGAAAGTTAAAACATGTATTTAGCTGTAATTCATTAACGCGTAGTTCGATTTAACTCATTCTTTTTTTGTTAGAAAGGTAGTACTTTAAGTATTGTCCCGTAAATATTTCAAGGTCATAGGTTTATTAGTTCAGAAATGACAGACATTTATTGGGTTCAAATAACTTGGGACCCGGATCTTCAAACGTACGGCTTATTTTAAACTGGTATGCGTTTAAATTTATCTTTGTCGATCGGTCTATTTGTTCCAGCTAATTTTCGAAACGGCTGGATCGATTTTGATGGAACTTTCAATGGCAGGTAAGTGATGTTATAAGGAGTAACTTAGGCTACATTTAGTTAGGGTACATAAAATAATTATGGGATCCGATCCGATCCTACATAAAAACCTATATCCACGCGAACGAAGTCGCGGGGATCAGCTAGTCTAGTATATAAATATAACCGCCGGTCTTGCGATCATCGCTCGCCGACTTTGGCCACCACCACCGACTTTGATTACCACACAAACAAGCGGTCTCGTGAGTAGATATAGAAATAAAACCTTTCTCCCGCAACCACGGCGAGCGCGAGTGCAAACCGCTCCGTGAGTTCTAACACTTAGCCGCTGACTGATTGCCTAATGGGAACACGGCCTAAGTGAGTCAGTGGGTCCACGTTTTTATTTAGGTATGCAAAAGTGTCACAACTAGATTATTACCCCAATTAATTAATTATTATTCATAGTAATTCAGCATTCATCCCGCGTAGTGTTGTGACACCGACCGACATTCCGTTTGACTCATTCACTGATCTCGCTCTAATTGCGATGGCGCCGGGAATCCAAAGATCCCATGTATATTTAAAACAGCCCACACGTTAGTTCCGAGAATCTAATTAATAGAACGGAGGAAAAAGAGAAACCATATTCAGCTCCGTAGTTAATAACCATTTCCCCTGCGATAAAAGTTCTTGGGCTTCTTTTTAACCGCTGACGCAGAAAGGGGGATGTTATAAGTTGTCAGCTTTATGCCTGTCTGTGTGTGTCATCGTAACGCTCAAACGGAAGGGAAAATTCATTATTCATAAATGTATAACTTTATTATATTAAGGGCCTGCTTCACAATCACCAGATAAACTTTATCTAGCGAATAAACTTGACACTTTGACGGATTCCCAATACAAAAATTGTCACAACATCAAATATATTCTTTTAAAAAAAGTTACCATAATGCATTTGTTAATTTAAAAGGCCAAAAGTTTAATGATCGTAACTTACCATCGGGTGTAACTTACCATCGGGTGACCCTTCCGCTATTAAAATATAATCATCTACCCTCATAAACGTAATTTAATAATACATGACTACACTCATTTCAATTTGTCACTTATCCACGCGATAATGAGGATCTGCGATAAGAATCATAGGGGTTCCTTGTTTATTCAACGTAGATAAATACCATCTTAGGAGGAGTTTATCTTGGAAATAAATAAAAATGTTATTAAGGCCAGTTGCATATATCAGACGGTTGCAGTTAGGTTTCCGTTATAATTAAAATATAATGATCTAATAAAAAAAAGCTACTTGCGATTTCACAAGTCAAAACTTGAACCTTAACATTAACCATAGAGGCACAGATACTGATTAGAATCCTCAATAGAATAAAATATAATAAAAAAAGTTTTTTATTCAAATAAACTTTTACAAGTACTTTGGAATCGTCAATTGAATCTACCTTCCTCAATTCATCCTTGATCATTTCATCATTAATTCATCCTCAACATGTCGGTTCTTTGAGCTATGTGTCCCGCTAATTGCTACTTCAGTTACGCGACTTGATGAGCTAAGTCGGTAACTTTCGTTCTCCTACGAAGCTCTTCATTGCTGACTTGATCCCGCAGCGATATTCCGAGTTTAGGTAGTCGTAGCTCGCTTCATCGTCCGCTAACTCTATAAGCATACTAGAAATAAAATTTTGTAAATGTCCAGTTTAGTGATAGATACTTAGATACTTTAGATACTTACTACTAAAATGTTTAAAAACATAAAAGTAGTAGTAAGCTATTTGAAATCTTTAAAAAGAGATGTCCGAAAATAGGAACATCCCCACAATTAGAAGCAGAGCATGAATTATATCAACGGAACCAAAACAAAACGGCACGTTCAAGAAATTAACGTCAAGAAACATTCCTCGTATCATTAAACGAGGGGTTCGGAATCGTATCCAAGTTTGTCATCAAGTTAAAAAAAAGTAACATAAATCTAAACAGCCCGTATCCCGACAAAGTTGTTAATGTAGCCGGTGAAATCGAAAAAGTATTGGTGACTAAAGAAGTTGCGGTTGATACGAATGAAGATATAACGTTGTACTTCATTAGCAGTACCTTTTGATGTACACCCTTTGATCTGAGTGACATTTTGTAAACTGAAAAATGATGAACGCCTGGTAGCACTTATGGTAGCCGAGAATGAAGTGCTGCATGCTGTAAGAGTTATTGTTACACTAATTATAGATATTATTTCTGTTGCTAAGCTAATGATGTGTGGAGTGACGATAGTATATTCGAGTGTGGAATTTATCTGAAAAAATGTGACACGCTAGAACGATGAACTTGAAAGTAAGTAATATTAGTGCAATGAAGATTGATATTGACGTTTTTGTTTTGGGGTAAACATTCTGAAGACAACGACCCTTTAGATAAATAAAGCTTGCGATAAATAAGTATGGTTCTTTATAAGTAAGGAAAAAATAAAATGATAAGATACATTTTTAACCCCCGACGCAAAAACGACGGGGTGTTATAAGTTTGACGTGTCTTTGTGTGTGTGTGTGAAAAGTCCTCATGAAGACTCGAGTAAATTTTTTCCAGGTGTCGGATCGATGAGGACTTTTCACATTTCATTTATAATAGTGTTTTGAACAATCCTACCAATTTTCAGCCAGGTGTGAACTATCGTAACCTTGGAAGTCTAAAAATGAAATGTAAATCTGAGTATAGTCTATTACTATGTCCGCTAGCAATAAAATTCACAGAAGTCAGCTCTGACAAGTCACATCTACTGTGTAAACACTCGCTGCAAGTCGATTTCTACAAGTTTAACCTATTCTAATATTGACTTTTGCAAGAAATTGCGGAAGTTACTTGCCAGTGGACACTTGATATTAAATTCTAAAACTAATAGATAGTAAGTTGCTGTACCTACCTACATGTCATTATGTAACATTTATTTTTATACTTATTTCAGTTCACAAATACAAATGACGTCATCGGTACCAAATGGTGTAAAAATTGCGGTGTTTACGGCGTTAGAAACATGAAAGATTAGGTATATTTTTAAAATGAATTAGTCAGACCTCGCTCCATTAGGGTTCCGTACGAATGAGCAACTATAAAAGTTTAGTTTTTCTCCTTCTCTCTTAGATACTTCAATTTCTCTACAACTCTGAAACTCTAAAACTCTACACCAAATATACTTTCAAATCTGTAACTCATTCCATCTAAAAGATACTCTCGAACTACTCGATACTACGAACTAGAAAAAAATAAGGTGAAAGTCGCTGTTTTTTCTTTAGGGTTTTTACTACCGTCAGAGTTAAATCAACCATTTATTAACCAGTCAAACACGTAATTCCATTATTTACCCAAACTGAGCGATACTTAAACAAATGTAAATTAAAAATTTAAAAAACCCCCAACATTCGCTATTTTTTGGCGGCGGCCATCTTGGATTTGCAATAGTGCTATTCTACTAGTCAAGTCCTTTAATTTGATACCCATATTAAGGGAGTTGTGAAAAATATGTAATCCGTCATTTTGTAGGGGCGGCCATCTTGGATGGATTTTCATCAAACATAGCTAACAACACTCTCGACTAATTCACCTTTCAAACAAAAAAAAAACCGCATTCAAATCGGTCCACCCGTTTGAGTTTGTGTCTGTCTGTTCCCCTGTGGGAACAGACAGACACACACACACACACACAGACACGTCAAACTTATAACACCCCGTCGTTTTTGCTTCGGGGGTTAAAAAAAGAACAGCAGACTTGTGTTAATTTTAACGCAGACGTTCATATTATTTCCACCGTTAAAGTTAAACTAACGTCTACTAGTACCGTCAGAAACGTAATTTCATTTAATTACCCAAACTGAGCGATAATGAATATTAATAAAAAAAACCTGTGGTAAGCATATTTATTCTAAGGTGGTAAGTAACTTTAATTGAGACTGTTAAGTATATTTTTACCACCGTCAAAGTTAAACTAACCACCTCGTATCCCAGTCAGAAACGTAATTTCATTTAATTACCCAAACTGAGCAGTAATTGAATCGCCCGATTAATATTTTCAAGGCGAGGGAAGCGTCACATCCGGAGGGAGATGGTTAGGTATTATTAGATCGGCGGAAGTGCGACTGGAGGCCAAAATATTCAGAGCCCTGCCCGTAATAGGCGCTGTTAGGAAATTGCCTTGATAAACAGGTCACGATTGAGCGGTTTGTGATATTTAATTGTTTCCGATTTGGTGGCAAATAGATGTAGCTTTGCTAATTTACAAACAATACTCTTTATCGCTATATTTCAATATTCTACTTATCTTCAATCTTCCGTATATATTTGTATGAAACTGTACTGTGAGTTGTGATACTGACTGACTGACAAACTGACTGATTGTCCGACTGACAGACAACGCACAGCTTTAGCCGGTGAACCTAGAGATTTGAAAGAGGTAATAGTCTTTAGTATCCTATGAGAAGATTTCTGGTTTCACCCATAAAGAGGTAAATAATGGGTGGTAAAGTACCTTTAAAGAAATATTTCCATAAACCTTAATCCATCCAATAGTTAATGCTGAAAGTGCACACAGTATATAAAGCTGTGTTTGAGTCGTTATGAAAAAGATTCTGTACCTCGGCTCCACTTGACTCCGGAGGTACACCGCCGACACTTCATACAAACACACCTACCACTAAAACGGACCACGCTATACATAAATCGAGCGGGAGAAGGACAACGCTTTAGGTAACAGTAAAATACGTAACTTCTAGCGACAGTGGATTCGTCGTCGTCGTCGTCGTTGTCAACCGATTGACGTCCACTGCTGGACATAGGTCTCTTGAAGGGACTTCCACTTGCCACGGTCTTGTGCCGCTTGTATCCAGCGGCTCCCTGCGACTCGTTTGATGTCGTCGGTCCACCTAGTGGGGGGTCTACCAACACTGCGCTTCCCGGTGCGAGGTCGCCACTCCAGCACCTTGGGACCCCAACGTCCATCGGTTCTCCGAACTATGTGCCCCGCCCATTGCCACTTCAGTTTTGAAGTGACAGTGGATTAAATGCAAAAAATTGGTAAAACTTGTAATTGGTAAAATTGATGCTAATATTAGTAAGGTGGACTAAAGTGTCGTTTCTTTACGCAGTAATAGGCGTAGAAAATAAATAAATAAATAAAAAATAAAGATAAATAAATAAATTTCCCATGGAATTTTCAGAAACCTTGCGGGAATCGTTGGATTAGAAAATGTATCTTTCTCTCAACGTTAAACGCGATGACAGCGCGGCGCCAGAACGAAATCATGCTAATCTAAATTGAAAATAAACACCGGATAAGACTTACGGGAGTTTTTTATTTATGCCCTCCATTTTGAAATACACGTTTTATTCGGTGGACGTAGTCTAAGAGTCTCTGAATTAAATAACTAAGTAGCTTGAACATTAATGTAACTACTGTCAATGAATACATCACAGAATATAAAATTATAGGACTATATACCTAATTGACTATAGAGAGCGGTCTGAACTTTGAGAGGTCGTATGTCAGTTAATACTTGTTACACTACATAATATATGAGTGCACCTATAGGTAGGTACTTATCTAGCACAAAACAGCGAGATGAAAAGTAAGTTATGTCAATCTCTAGGACACAAGATATCTCTGTGCCATACAGCTCAGTCGGATGAACGATACGCGAGTGGGGGAACTCTGTTTCGGGATGAAAAGTATCCTACGCTATGTTCGTTACTAGAACGCAAACTTTTTCCTGCACAAAACAGCGGGATGATAAGTATGTCATATCGCCTTTAAGCTCACACGGATGATCGATACGCGAACGTATAAAAACGCCCGAGGATTTCTTTTTCTAGGATGATAAGTATCCAATTTTCATCTTCATTGTGAAAGGTATCTCTATGCCAATCTTCAGCGTAATCAGATGTCCAATGCGAGAGAGGATAAAGGATATATGAACAAACATACAAATTTTAAGATTATGGTGCCTTTTTTGTGTGGCCCTCTTATGAGAACTACACGTTATCTCTTAAACTGCAAGGCCACAAGTTTGCATTCACGGAAAGAGATTATTTACAAAAGTGATTGCTATAAATCTAATACCGCAACACACCAATGTTTATATAATCAAAAATAATATTATATCTTTTGCAGAACCCGAGTTCCGGACGCGAAACATTTCACCAACGGAAAAAATATCTTGGAAACCCTCCAAACATTATGACACTTTGATGGACGAAAATAGATTTATATTTCTGGAGATGGATTAGGAAATAGCTGCCTCCTGGAACATTTAATTTGGACCGCGGTGTAGAAAAACACGACGTAAACTTTTCAAATAATAATTAACAAACAACATTTTTGAATACAGCTGAATAGAAGCTACCTTTTTCGTACAAACCCAAAACTGACAATATTAAAAACTTATACAATACATAACAAGTAGTTGGTGAAAAACTTAAAAAGGGTAAAAGTTTATAATCATACTAGCTTTTGCTCGCGGATTCGCCCGCGTGAATTTCGATTTTTCACAAATCCTGAGGGAATCGTGGCTGGCTTCCGTTTCAGCTCCCTTTTCCAACCTTTTTACCTACTTTCAAGGAAGTTTGTTATAGTAATCTACCTATAGCTGTAGATATAGATTTCGGGTTTTTCAAAATCCCACGGGAACTGGATTTTTTCCAGGACAAAAAGTAGCCTATGTTTTTTAAGTCAGGGCATAAGTTGTTGCGACGTTATAAATAGAGTAACAAACATTCAAACATCCAAACATCTAAACATCCAAACATCTAAACATCCAAACATCCAAACATCTAAACATCCAAACATCCAAACATCCAAACATCCAAACATCCAAACATCCAAACATCCACACTTTCACATTCATAATATTAGTAAATAGTAGGATTTGAAACTTTGGAAATATAGGACGAATCGAGATTAACTAAATTTAAATTTTGAGTATTTCCTACTTAATTATTCCAGGGCGTTGACACTAAAAATAGTAAATGAACACAGTAGATTGATCCAAGCCCAAAATATAAACGCGCTGTAAACAAAAATACAAGATCAATGAGTGCTAAATCAAACTTGACTAATGTGAAGTGCAGTGAAGTGGTTTGGATGGGAATCAGTGAAAATGGCGAAAGATACGAATTTGTGTGTCCTGGTGATGTTAGCGGTGCTGCAGAGCCTGATTAGAACGAGCGAGGAGATCGTCGAAGCCAGTAAGTGTTTTTGAACATATTCACGTTCTCTATACTTGTCTAAATTTCCATGAAAAATTCCATAGAAGCATCAATGACTCAGAAATATTTGGAGAACATTTGCTGTTAGCGACAGCAAATGAAAATTCTCATAGATAGTGTCGCGCGATGGATTACTATCATTCCCATAGATAGTAATCCATCGCGCGACACAAGCCATAGATAGCAATTCACTGCGTGATACTAAGCCATAGACAGCAATATATTGCGCGACACTAAGCCATAGATAGCAATCCATCGAGTGACACTTAGCCATAGATTGCATTGAATGAATGAAGAAAGAAAGAAGCTTTACAATAGTGTGTTGTGAAGTCGACATCTCCTGAAGATGTGATGTCAGAGCGGAAAGATCGTCGAGTTTGTTTTGTGGTGAATTTGTGTGGTATTGTGCCTACAAAGTCACTGTTAGCGGATTATAGCTAAGTAATTTTGTTTTTCATTGTTATTCAAAGTTGGTACACTGTACATTTTCAAACACTGTAATTGGTTTATAAGCGTTATTGTACCGGAACGCTAAATCACCTAGCGACACGTTTTTGCCGGTAGAGGTATAACTGGCCACATTTGATACCTCCCACCAAATCAGACTAGACGAGAGACAATTAAGAAATTATAAATTTCTGAATTAAGAAATTATAAATTTCTGAATTACCCCTGCCTGGACTCCAACCCCGGATTTTTTCATATAAGACCACAGCGCACACCACTGCGCCAAGGGAAGTGTTTTCCGGAAACAAAGATTAAATGCACTTTACACACAAAATAACAGTACGGTCCCTAAGTGAACGCTGCAGTACAAAATAAACGTCACATTAAAGTCACATTATTATTTCACAAAAGCGGTAACTTTCGGTTCAATGAATGTACTCTAGTGCCCATCGCTGCAGGCTTCGCTACAGCCACGCTGTCGCTGGCAACTCGCCAGCTCGAGGATGTATCGGAGGATGTATCCGTACGGATGTCCTTGTCACACGTGGTGGCGATTTTTGAATAACTTGGGCTATACTTGTGACTTTATATAAATAAAATTAATAAAGGGTTTGTAGCCATTGACTTCCACGGGCTCTTGACTGCCTCGTTGGGCTAGTGTTTAGCATATACGACTGCAGATCACGAGCTCCCGGGTTCAATTCCCGGATCGATCAATAATGTTATGTACCTATTAGGTTTTACAGTCAAGAAATTTTCAATGCCAGCCCGGAGTTGGTAGTTGGCGGTGCTTCACGCCCGTACCTCGGAGAGCACGTTAAGCAGTCGGTCCCGGTTATTATCACTAGCATGTGACAATAGTTGTTAAAGCCCGCCCACCCGCATTAGAGCAGCGTGGCGGGTCTAAGCTCTTCTGTAATATCAACATTATCTTGTTCGTTTTTAAGTTCAGATCTACTTCAGAGGACCAAATTAAAAAAAAAAGGAACTTGAAACTTTTGTTATAGTTTACATTGAGGATATAAAAATCTCCAATATCATGCAAGGCTCATTCGGTTGTTTAAACTGCCATTAATCGTTTTTAAAAACAAAAGTATTAATCCATTGAAATGTTACAATTTAAGGACCGAATATTGCATTTATTAGAGGACGCAATTTTATTTTTGGGACATGTGTGGGTCTTACACTATGCGTCTTACAAAAAATTCGTAAAGACATAATTTGTAGCAAATTGTTTTGCCTACAAATATGTTTAAATAACTTTTTGCCCTAAATTAAAAATTAAAGAAGTTATAAGCAAAAAGTGAGAAAATTTTTATAAAATCTTTTTTGCTCCAAAACATTTTTTTATACATTTTACAAAAAAAAAAACTTCAGACCAATCTTGTACTGTTTTGTAGGCCTACTCCACGGACATCTTGCTTATAAGGTAATCTTCAACATCATAATATTTTCAATCACTTATTAGCTAGCTACTCTAATCTACTTTTCTTCGATGGCCCAGGCTGTGGCTGTGGCTGAAACATTTCGTTTTGACCGGAATCTCATGAGCATTGACGAACCCGGTCAACTTTGGAGCGCTGTAACAGCGTTTTAAATGAATGAAATAAAAAAAATTTATTGGTCCGAGGTATTTTTTTTGTAAAATGTATAAAAAAAAGTTATAGAGGAAAAAAGATTTTATAAAAATTTTCTCACTTTTTTGCTTATTAGGGTTCCGTAGTAAACAAGGAACCCTTATAGTTTCGCCATGTTCGTCCGTCTGTCTGTCCGTCCGTCCTCGGTTAATCTCAGAGACTATTAGTGCTAGAAATCTGTAATTTGGCATGGGCATAAATATTAATCACGTCGACAAAGTGGTGAAATAAAATTTTGATAAATATTTTTTTTTAGGGTAGCTCCCGTACATGTAAAGTGGGGATGATAATTTTTTTTCTCGTCTACCCCATAGTGTGGGGTATCGTTGAATAGGTCTTTTAAAAATACTGTGGGTATGGGAACATCATTTTTCGATTTCTAGACCGGTTTGTAAAATATGATGTTTTAAAGTGTAAATTTTTATTAGAGTCAAGTGTCCCCCCCCTCTATCAGCCAAATGGCAGTATATAGGAACTTGAAAAAATTCACAGCAGTAGTATATATAATCAATTTTAAAGGAAAACTATCATGGCTAAGTAGGGTTTACAGGTTAAGGAGTTATATCTGTTTTTCGAGGATTGTGACTACGGAACCCTACACTGCGCGTGGCCCGCCACGCACTTGGCCGGTTATAACTTCTTTAATTTTTAATTTAGGGCAAAAAGTTATTTAAACATATTTGTAGGCAAAAGAATTCGCTACAAATTATATATTTACGAATTTTTTGTAAGACGCATAGTTTCCGAGATATCGCGAAAAAAGTGTTTTCCAAGATGGCGCCCGGGGGACAAGGGTGGCGACCCCACAAACTTGAGGTTAAGCTTCTATTGACCCCCCACACATGTCCCAAAAATAAAATTGCGTCCTCTAATAAATGCAAAGCTCATGTAACATTTCAATGGACTATATATGACGCAAAAGCAATAAAAACACATAATATTTCCGCCCAAACGGAGAGAAAAGCTGATATTTTATTTACAGGGATTTCGCAAGTGGGATAGATTCGGGATATCGAACGACATCAAAGTAGTTTATAGATTTAATTCGAGAAGCTTCGACATAATATCTTCTCCAAAGACCAAAATTTTCGAATAGTTCTTGTTGGTGATTATATACGTGTCTGAGACATGATCGCTAACTTTGTTTTTATTATTGTATGATAGGCTTACGCTTGACGACAATCATGCCTGGAAAGCAATGATGAGGTCTAAGTTGGAACGCGCTTGCCTAGAAAATGCCTATTCACTCTTGCCTTGAAAGTACTCAAGTCGAACGAGGGAAGGGCCAAGGTTCCACACCCTAGCGGTTCGTATCAGAAACGTTGACCGAAAGCCTTTCGTGCGAGCTGACTGAACGTCTACCACATAGGGATGCCATCGCTCTCGACTTCTCGCTGTTCTGTGGTGAAATGGTGAAGGAGGAACTAGGTTAAAAAGTTCCTGAGCACACTCTCCAAAGTATATCCAATAAAATACCGTAAAAACTGTGAGCCTTATAAGGCTCACACAATAAACGCACATTTTTAGGAAAAATGTGCGTTTATTTTGGTCACAGTTTATGAAACACAAACTACTTTATGAATCGTTGTTTTCAGTATTTTTTGTTTAAATACAGTATATATACCGAAAATTCATATACCTACTACTGGTTTAGTTTTTCGAGATAGCCCCCTTCACAAAAATGGTCTAGAACTGACAAACTTTGATGGCCCCCCTTGATTGATTTCCTTATTTTTTAAGCAAATAAAAAATATATTCGTACTTTACTTGATGAGCTCTAAACAATGATATCTCACAAGTACACAAGGGTAAGCAAACATTTTTTTTCTGGCTCCTTTTTCATGTATGGGAGCCCCCCTGAAAAATAATTTAATTCAATATTAAGATTTTGGGTACAACGGAAACACCACATATCAAAATTTCAGGTTTGTAACTCAATGTTGAATGGAAGCAGGCGTTACTTTGCGGAATTCCATGATATACAATGAATATAAAAATTATTTTGCTATAATCCGCTAACAGTGACAAATTCGTAGGCACAACACCACACAATCTTGTAGGCACAACACCACACAAATTCACCACAAAACAAACTCGACGATCGTTTCGCTCCGACACCGGAGCATCTTCAGGAGATGTCGACTTCACAACGGACGATTGCAAAGTGACGCTCGTGTCGAATGAGCGGTCTTATATATTCTATCCCCGCTTAGTCATCTACCCTCCTTTCACTTTCTCTCTGGCCACGCCCCCTAAATATGTTGAGCAACGGTGAAGATGACACATTTATTTGCTCATTCAGCAATTCGACACTTCTACCGCTGTGCCCAACTATTTTTGTATAATATATATATATAAATATATATAACTATTTTTGTATAATATATATATATACATATATATATAAGTTGGAACAATTGGAAATAGTTGGGCACAGCGGTAGAAGTGTCGAATTGCTGAATGAGCAAATAAATGTGTCATCTTCACCGTTGCTCAACATATTTAGGGGGCGTGGCCAGAGAGAAAGTGAAAGGAGGGTAGATGACTAAGCGGGGATAGAATATATAAGACCGCTCATTCGACACGAGCGTCACTTTGCAATCGTCCGTTGTGAAGTCGACATCTCCTGAAGATGCTCCGGTGTCGGAGCGAAACGATCGTCGAGTTTGTTTTGTGGTGAATTTGTGTGGTGTTGTGCCTACAAGATTGTGTGGTGTTGTGCCTACAACATTGTGTGGTGTTGTGCCTACGAATTTGTCACTGTTAGCGGATTATAGCAAAATAATTTTTATATTCATTGTTTGTAACTCATTTCGTCTACGAGCTAGAGACCTGTGACCGGCGGCGGACGGACGGACAGACAGACAGACAGGAGTGTGACATTAATAGGACTCCGTTACTCCCTTTGAGTACGGAACCCTAAAAACCATAATTATTGTCCTAAAGCGGTCTAAATAAGAGTGTTGGCGTAAATTCAAATGGCTCAGTTTGGCTGCGGATAGCTTTACGACCGGTTTTTAACCGAACCGGTTAAAAGCCGGGTGAAATTAGATTTGGATCCGGTTTCATTAATTCTGTAACTTTTAAGCTCCGAATCGGGTATTGATTTCTGTCCCGAAAACCCCGAAACAGTGGCACTGGTGTGATTGATTTGTGGATATAAAAATAGACCGATAAATTTTTACAGTAGCGTAGATAAAACTTTTATTTATGACTGTATAAAACTGTCTGTAGTATTTTTTTTTGCTGCGCGCTTTTTATTTGCTGACAAAAGCTTGACTACAATCTCAGCTGGTGGTGTATCTACTCCGATTTTTTAAGGACAGGCATTCTTCGCGCATTCATACGTGTAGCGTTAAAAGGTGATTTCTTTTTCTATGCCCGATGCAGTCTTAGGCGCAACGCCCGCCAACGGAAAGTGGAGAGTAGGGATGAGTCTTTTAAACAGACTTAAAAAAGGAGGTTATCGATTCGACAGTGCAAAATATTCACTTAATAAATAATCTTTAAGGGTTTCCAAATCCAAACAAATTTACAAAATTTCATAGATGTAGCTATGTATGTACGTATGTTTATCCGCGGATTTCTCCGAAACTATTGATTATATTGCGATCATTCTTTTCTTATTGGCTTACATTTACTTCAGCTTAGGAAACAGTGCAAGTTTCATCAAAATCATTTCGGTAGTTTGCGAGATATGGACTGTTAAGTGCGAAGTGAAGTCGGTTGGAAGAAGATTGAATACTATCACTTGTTTTATAAAAAGTCCAACCAAGTGGCTCTGGTATAAGTAATATGAAACGAGAAAAACGTTTAAATAAATAATGAAATATACCAGTTGTGTTTACGTCCTACATAATGGATACTAAAGCTTAATTCAGCCGGTCCCCAGATAAACCGGGTGAATAAATTTCACTAAGCTATTAGGATTTTTAAGACCGTGCGAGCAGCGCAATTGTCCTAAAGAGATCTAAGTAAATCGCATTCGTGGGTTTAAACTCTATTTATCTCTATTCTGGATTTGTATGGCTTTGCTAACGGCGTTTAGTCAGTTGCTGGTAACCCGGATGATTAAATTAGCGGGAAATATAATTTAATCGAAACTGGAATTTCTTGTAAAGTTATATTGTTTCAAAAAAAGAAACAAGCTATTTGGTCTTAAGTTTAGTGACTTTGGTGGACATTACTCAACGGAACAGTAGTTAGCCATATAAAGCATATAAATAATCTATATATATATATAACAAAGTCGTGTTAGTTCGACCACTTATAACTCGAGAACGGCTGGACCGATTTTCATTGTTTTTGATTTGTTATATTTGGGACCGTCCCGAATAGCAGAATAACTATTAAAAACATTAAAAAATAGACGAAAACATAAAATAAAAGAAAAAACATTTTCCCATACAAAATGTTCACGGGTTTCTTAACTGTCAAACATCCCGTCACGTGGATACGGTAAACTCTCTCACCCTCTCACCCGTATTTATAGTTATAACTAGATGATGCCCACGGCTTCGCCCGTGTGGATTTAGGTTTTTAAAAATCCCGTGGGAACTTTTGATTTACCAGAACAAAAAGTAGCGTATCTGTAGTAACCCGTCCCCAAAACGGAAAAATTCCGTGGGATCCCTACGATTTCGGAATGCAATTCCTTACAGCATCAGGGTTGAGGAGTTGGATATGTACCTACTCGAATTCATTCAACGATAGTCTTTAATTGGTACCCCCAATATCAATTTAAATAACCGACAGTTCCTCAATCCTATTAGTTTTGGGGATCAGATCCCCTACAGCATCAGGATTGGGGACTTGGAATCCAATTTTTTTGTAGAACAGTGTCGCAATGTTTTTCTATCGATTAAAAAAAGAATTACGCAAATCGGTTCAGAAATCTCGGAGATATCGGTGTACATAGGTAGAAAAACACAACTCCTCCTTTTCTGAAAGTCGGTTAAAAAAGTAGCCTATGTTACTCCCTGGTTAATTCTCTACTTTTATGTGAAAGTCCCGTCAAAATCGGTTCAGCCGTTCCGAAGATTAGCCCGTTCAAACAGACAGACAGACAGACAGACAGACAGACAGACAGACAGACAGACAGACAGACAGACAAAAATTTTAAAAACGTGTGATTCGGTTATAGTACCGTTCAAATAACTATATGAACTTAATATGAGGTAGTTATTTCGATATTACAGACAGACACTTCAATTTTATTTATTAGTATAGATTATTCTGTACGTGTGTTTGTCACCTAACTCCTCCTAAACGGCTGGACCGATTTATATGAAATTTTGTGTGTATATTTCAATGGGTTCCTGGATGGTTTGAAAACACAATTACCGGGTAGGTACATGTAACCTACCGGGTCTCAGTAGGTGGCGCCGATGTCGCTATGTCACCGGGCAGGACGAAGTCTGCCGGGTCCACTAGTAGTGGTTAAAGTATGAAATTGCCGTTTTATTGTAATAGGTACTTCGAATTGACATAGTGTTTTGAGATTTTTGAGTGAAACTTTTTTCATACGGTACCTATGTAGTTCTTCTTTTAAAAAATGTGCAACATTCGATTATCAACTTTCAGTTGTTTTTTTTATTCAGCTTATATAATGGTGGATAATAACGGTAATTATTTTGATTAAATAAATATGTTAAATTAAAAAAAAAAGAATTTTTATTTTTCAGTACAAATCGGCAATTTCATACTTTAACCCCTAATATTTAACATCACAGCACCAGGGAGGTCGTAGAAAACTTATTTGTTGTTTAAAATCCACCACCACCACACCTGCAGCCTTTTAACGTCCCACAACTGGGCGCACATACCTGCTCTCTCATAGGAGAGAGAGATTTAGAGCTTTGACCCACCACGCTGCTACAATGCGGATTAGCGGGCTTTAACGACTATTGTCACATGATAGTGATAATAATCAAGACCGACTGCTTAACGTGCTCTCCGAGGCACGGGGGTGAAACACCGCCAACTGCCAACTCCGGGCTGGCAATTCTGATGGCTGAGAATTTCTCGACAGAAAAAACTCAATATCTGCTCTGCAATATCTGCAATATAACTGATCTGCAATCGAATATGTTAACCACTCCACCGACGTTGGTCCGACTGTCATGACCAACGAGCCAGTCAATGTTGTTAAAGTTAATAAACTGAAATTGAACAGCCACTACTGTTTTCAGTAGACAACGAGACGCGTCCTATAATTAAGTCGCAAGTACAGGATTATTTTGGTGGGGCATAGAGTGGTGATAAATGAACGGCATCGGATAGGCGACGTGCGTGCTAACGACCTGTATGGTTAGTGCAAGCTTACCACCTCGAAAACGGTACTAGAATTCGAATATCGAAAAACAATAATGTCAGAGCAAAATGAACCCAAATGCATTTAATTTAAGAAAAAGTTCTTAAATTAAAACTACGCTTAGTAATTTAAATTATTTAGTGTGCATAAAGTGCGGGGCAAGCAGCTATTGGCGTCATCTGTTATGTCTATCCGAAGCTAATTTAATGATCTTGAAAGCCGCGCGAAGGTCACTTCTCGATTTTTTCGTAAATAAAATGTAGCCATACTAACATACAGCCTGGACCATAACAATGAATCAATAGACACCTCATTCATCAAAATCGGTCCAGTAGTTTAGGCGCTGTGGTGGTACACACAGAATCTCATGCAAAAATCGGCCACAAACATACGTACATACATACATACATACATACATACATAAATGCATACCTACATAGACTGCTAAAATTATAACCCTGAATTTTGGCTTTGCCGCAGTCGGATAAAAATAAGGCACTTTAGGTCCATTTTACTTTTATGTCATTGTTTCGATACTCGAATTTCTATCGTCGTTTCACGATGTACAAAGTCGGCATAACCGTAATGTTTGGATCGCGTCCACGCTGAAACACCTGTTATTCGTGCGTCGTGTCGATGAAAGGGGTCACTCTATATCTGTTTGTTTGGAAACATACTCGAATAGCTGTGAAAACAGGGGGTGCGGAAGCAATACCCGTTTCGTCTATCCTGATTTGATACTTCCCACCGGAAAGTCGAAGCGTGGGAAGGCGGAAGATCTCAAGCGTGTCGTTAGCCGTTCCTGGATACAAGCGGTACAAGATCATGCTCTGTGGCGATCCTTGCAATAGATTTATGTTCAGCCGTAGACGTCTAGCGATTGAGAAGACGATAAAGATTTTAATACGAAAAAAAAATTGGTTGTCTGTAAAGTTGGTTTACGGACGATAATTTTACGTGATCCAAGCGAGAGCGTGTTCTGCGCTCTCGCTTGCGTGAAACGTGACGGACGAGTCATCCGTTTCCGCGCGTAATGCCGGCATTCATCGATTTATAAGACGTCATCATATTAATATCAAAAAAATTTAAGGAAAGTGAGATTTCAATCACCCCTTGTAAAGATTAAACAGTTGACGGTTTGAGAAGAACAGTTGGTCACGATTAGATGCCCGAATCAGAGAATACAGGAAGTATTCTCTACCAGGTAAGGTAGTAGGTAGTAAAGGTACCAGGAGTACCCGGACTATGTTAGAAGGAAGAATTCTGCCAGTTACAGATCAAACACTAAAGTTGAATAGAGATAAACTTTTCTATAAGTAGTGAGATAGTTTAAATTTAAATCTCAGCTAGTCATCGGAGTACTATCTGCCACGTGCCCTGTCCCATCTTGGAGAGGCTATTTTCGCTTCCCTGGCACACCGCCAATGCTTGTCTAAATACTTCCTTCTTGGGTTTATTACTTTTAAGAGCTTCTCTTCGTTACCTGTTCCGAATATTGATTTGTTGGTAATTACTTGGTTCAAAAAACGAGCAGTTTGCTAATTGGGGGTTCAAAGTAAGCAGACACCGAAATAAATAACTGGTCTTCTAGTTTTCAAAGTTACTCGTAAAAGTTTATCGAATAGATCATTTTCTATCAATAGTATTATACATTTATCGAATAGTATTCCGGCTGAGTTTGTTGTGGACTCTTCTCAAATTAGGGCGCGTTTGCACTGTACAATTTTTGAACGTCAATTTACGTTCAAAAATTGTACAGTGTACCAATTTTGAATAAAGTTTATTTTTAACTTGAATTTATTTTTTCTGTTCCATCTCTTAAATATTGGATTTTGGACGCAATTTATGCATCTAGAAATGTTAATTTTTTTTTTTGTTTTGAAATTAATCCGACTTTAGTATTTCCTAAAACTTTGTATCATTTTTGGTCCTTTGCTTTTCACTGCGCGGTGCAAATGGACACACAAGTATTACAACTATAATATATTCCTCCCTATTTTCTGACAGGGCGGATAAAAAGAAAATTTCTCGATGATGACAGAGACTAGCCAACTGTGCAGGAGATATTATAGTGCACATGAGTGCAAAGATGCACTCTCCATTCCCTCATCTTCATAGTCCAATGGGACGTCAATGTGACATGACCAGAGATATGTTCTGGCACAGGACCGACTGCTTTGCGTGCTCTACAAGGCACGGGGCGGTGCTACTAACACATCTAAGAAACCCAGGACCTCCTGAAACTCCTCTTGTTTGTGCGTTAGACTGTACTGACTGACTGTACTTGCACGCGGTACGTGACAATGAATCATGCTTTTCATACGATTTATAAGACGTTATCACGTCCGCACCGAGGGTTTCGTACTCCAGAAGTATAAGTACTCACAATCTGTTTTTCATTAGTTTGTCTTAAAAGGTAAGGTGCTAATTAAGCTAGGCCTCTAAATTGTGGCCTCTAAATAATTTAGACACAATTATTGTGTTAAAAAAGTGATCTTATAAGGGTTCCTTTTTTTTACCTTTTGAGGTACGGAACCTAAAAAGGTGTTACAATTTTACAATAATTATTATAGTGAAGTAGAGATTTTGACAAATAGTTAATCAATTTAAAGTACTAGGTAGATAGAATCGCGGGTTTAGACTAGATCCATGTATTTTAGTAGCTAATGATTGCGGCTTTTTATTGGGGTGGCGCTTAGGTCTCTCTAATTTTGTCAAGATCTTTGGCACGAAGCCAGGGCGTGCCGATGCCTAAAATAGTACAGAGTGTCACATGCAATTCTGTATTTAGGACGCCTTCCATAGGGGAGGGAGGTATTTCGGGATCATGGTGGAAGGGAAATGCATCTCTTCATTTCATGCCATCTTAACGTTGTACCTCGTTGGTCTGGTGGTAAGCGTATTCGACTGTAGATCACGAGGTCTCGGGCTCGATTCCCAGGTCGGGCAAATAATTGGTATTGGGTTTTTCTGTCAAGAAATTCTCAGTGCCAGCCCGGAGTTGGTAGTTGGCGGTGTTTCACCCCCGTGCCTCGGAGAGAACGTTAAGCATTCGGTTCCGGTTATTATCACTATCATGTGACAATAGTCGTTAAAGCCCGCCAACCCACATTGGAGCAGCGTGGGTCTAAGCTCTAAATCCCTCTCCTATGAGAGAGGAGGCCTATGCCCAGAAGTGGGACGTTAAAAGATTGTAGTGGTGGTAGAGGTAGCGTTGTACTATCATCATTATACTGATCATCCCTTTCTATTGTTAGAATAACAATGTTACTTTACCTTCTAATTACAGTAAATAACCTTTCTATAGTTATGGGCAACAAGTAGAGGTAATAATTGGTGTATTATTCTAACACTATTAAATTTATAATGTAACTAGATGATGCCCACGGCTTTGCCCGTGTGTATTTAGGTTTGTAAAAATCTCGTGGGAACTTTGATTTCCTAGAACAAAACGTAGCCTATCTGTAGTAAGTAGTAACCCGTCCACAAAACGGAAAAATTCCGTGGGATCCTTACGATTTCGGAATGCAATTCCTTACAGCATCAGGGTTGAGAAGTTGAACATGTACCTATTCGAGGTCATTCAACAATAATGTCTTTAATTGGTATCCCCAATATCAATTTAAATAACCGACAGTGCCTAAATTCCATTAGTTTTGGGGATCAGATCCCCTACAGCATCAGGATTGAGAAGTTGGAATCCAAATTTTTTGTAGGACAGTGTCGCAATGTTTCTCTATCGATTAAAAAAAAAATTACGCAAATCGGTTCAGAAATCTCGGAGATATTGGTGTATATAGGTAGAAAAACACAACTCCTCCTTTTTTGAAAGTCGGTTAAAAAAGTAGCCTATGTTACTCCCTGACTAATTCTCTACTTGTATGTGAAATCCCGTCAAAATCGGTTCAGCCGTTCCAAAGATTAGCCCGTTCAAACAGACAGACAGACAGACAGACAAAAATTTTAAAAACGTGTGATTCAGTTATAGTATCGTTCAAATAACCATATGAGCTTAATATGAGGTGGTTATTTCGATATTACAGACAGACACTTCAATTTTATTTATTAGTATAGATACTGCTGTGGTTATCAAGAGGGCAATATTATGTTAGTATCTACTGTTTATATAAAAAGTATTCTTTAAATAATAAGAAAGCTCTTACCTTATACCTTAACCTTATACTACGGGAGGTCAAGGTTCAATTTAAAAAGTCATTTTATACCGACTGGAAATTTTAACAACAATAGTTTAGACCTAACCCATCACAGCTCCGAACTTCAGCTGCCGCACCAGTGGTGGAGTTAAGAGTGAGAGCATGTGAAAGTGCTTGAAAATCAAAGCGCTCCGAGTGATTTTATCCCGGACCAAAATAGTCTTAAATCATTGTTTCAATAATTTTTGATACAGAAACAATATTCAGCTGCAGCGCCGAGGGTGGGTTATACTTCCGCTACGCGCCTGAAGTGCATTAAAATTTTGAAAAAAAAAGTTATTTTATACCTTATGAAATTTATGCAGCAGAATTTTCACACTTTTAAAATAATAAAGAAAATCTTCAGCTGCACTGAAGGTGGGGGAAAGACCTTCAGTCAGCGTGATAAACATTTTGCGCGCTCAGTGCATTTAGCCTAGTAAATCTAGGAAAAACATCCTATAGTTTTAAAAATTGGCCAAATGTATTCTTTGGGCCTTCCTCTTGAATATATCCGAAAACCCCATATGGGGGGTGCGTAACCAGCCGCCATTTTTAATTTTGTCCCTTTTTTCGGTTTTTTTCTCATATCACAAAAATCTCTACAAATAGCATTATAATTACTTCTGACAAAAGTTTTAATATACAATTTGCCACAAATTTGGTCTCTTGCATTTTTACTCTAAATTTATTACTTTAGGAGATATTGGGTGTTTAAGGGTATTTTAGGTCCCTTTTTCGGGTATTTTAGAGATTTTCGAGATATGAGCAAAAAACCAAAAAAGGGCCTCAAATATTAACTTAAACACCCTATAACTCCTAAAGTAGTAAGCTTAGCGCAAAAATGATCATGACCAAATTTGTACAAAATTTTATGTTAAAACTTTTTTTACAAGTAAAATTTATAATGCTATTCATAGAAATTTTCGAGATATGAGCAAAAAACCAAAAAATTACGTAATTAAAAAAACTAAAAACCCGACTGCGTAAAACAAACTAGTTCTGGTAACTGAAAAGCAAAAAACAAGCTTTGTACTATAAAAACTAGAATTTGATAAGATCATAAACATAATTAATGTTAGAAAATGTATGGCATGCGGGGGCGAACTAATAGTCCTGAGTAGTTGGCTAAGTAATGCCCCGCCTGCCATACATTTTCTAACATTAATTATGTTTATGATCTTATCAAATTCTAGTTTTTATAGTACAAAGCTTGTTTTTTGCTTTTCAGTTACCAGAACTAGTTTGTTTTACGCAGTCGGGTTTTTAGTTTTTTTAATTACGTAATTTATTTCTTGGTTTTTAGTGCAAAACTATGAAAAATTTTTAGATGCATATTTTTACAAGAGCTGTGTCACTCCGCGTGTAGGTAATAGCGCGTTTAAGACCACTATTAGCGCCATCTGTTGAACACTAGAAACTTTAATAAGGTCCTTCATAATATTATTGTATTATTTTAGTGTTTGGCGATTTAAGGTTAAATTATTAGTGTTACAATAATTGATGGGAAGGGGGGAGGTGTAGGGGGGATTATGTGGAATGTAGTAGAGTGGAGTGGGAAGGGATCTTAAATAAATTACCACCAATTTACTCACAGTGTAGTTGTTATTTATTTTGTTTTCTATGATTTGTCACTCCAAATTGATTACAAACACATAGATTGTTTATATTTTCGTATTTGCCTTTTAAAGTCCTTTATTTTGATACCCCACTCGAGGGTCTTGAGGAAAAAAATTTTTTTCAGCTCGCACATTAAAGTGCATAAAATCCGCCATTTTGAATTTTTATTAATTTTATGTACACAGTAACATTTGCGCTGTTAAGACAAATCTAATGACGTATCATTTATCAAAATAAGTTGAGTAGTTGAGTAGTTACGAACTGACATAGGAAACGGTCATTTTCTGTGATTTATCACTCCAACTTATTTTCAAATATATAATTGTATATACATTTTTGTATTTGCCTTTTAAATCCCTTCATTTTGATACCCCACTCGAGGGTCTTGAGGAAAAATTTTTTTTTCAACTCGCACATTAAAGCGCATAAAGTCCGCTATTTTAATTTTTTTTTTAATTTAGGTACCCTATAACACTCGCGTCATGAAGACAAATCTAATGACGTATCTTTTATCAAAATCCGTTGAGCCGTTTATTAGTTACACGCGGACATAGGAATGGACATACATACACACAGGTGAAACACATAACCCAGTCGGGTAATAAAAAGGGCCTCAAATATTAACTTCAACACCCTATATCTCTTAAAGTAATAAAGTTAGAGTAAAACTGCATGGAACCAAATTTGTAGAAAATTTTATACAAAAACTTTCGTCAGAAGTAATTATAATGCTATTCGTAGAGATTTTCGAGATATGAGCAAAAAAAACGAAAAAGGGACCTAAAATACCCTTAAATACCCAATATCTCCTAAAGTAATAAACTTAGAGAAAAATGCAAGAGACCAAATTTGTAGCAAATTGTATATTAAAACTTTTGTCAGAAGTAATTATAATGCTATTTGTAGAGATTTTCGTGATATGAGAAAAAAACCGAAAAAAGGGACAAAATTAAAAATGGCGGCTGGTTACGCACCCCCCATATGGGGTTTTCGGACATATTCAAGAGGAAGGCCCAAAGAATACATTTGGCCAATTTTTAAAACTATAGGATGTTTTTCCTAGATTTACTAGGCTAAATGCACTGAGCGCGCAAAATGTTTATCACGCTGACTGAAGGTCTTTCCCCCACCTTCAGTGCAGCTGAAGATTTTCTTTATTATTTTAAAAGTGTGAAAATTCTGCTGCATAAATTTCATAAGGTATAAAATAACTTTTTTTTTCAAAATTTTAATGCACTTCAGGCGCGTAGCGGAAGTATAACCCACCCTCGGCGCTGCAGCTGAATATTGTTTCTGTATCAAAAATGATTGAAACAATGATTTAAGACTATTTTGGTCCGGGATAAAATCACTCGGAGCGCTTTGATTTTCAAGCACTTTCACATGCTCTCACTCTTAACTCCACCACTGGTGCGGCAGCTGAAGTTCGGAGCTGTGATGGGTTAGGTCTAAACTATTGTTATTAAAATTTCCAGTCGGTATAAAATGACTTTTTAAATTGAACCTTGACCTCCCTTTAAATTCATAAATTCCTATCCACGTGACATCACCCTGCGCTCCTCATACGATAACAAACTTACCTTTAAAATGTTTAAAGGTAACACGCAAAGATTTTCAGAGACCTTCACAAAAAAAGCAGCAGTGCTATGGAATGCACTCCCGGCCGAAATACGACACTCTGAATCACTGTCAATTTTCAAAAATCGTCTCAAGAAACACTATCTTTCGCTTTAAATATTTTCTTGTAACTATTAAGTAAGTATCTTTTATTATTAATATATTGTAGGTACATATATGTACCTTTTGTTTCACACTTATTTAAATTGTATATATATATATATATATATATATATATATATATATATATATATATATATATATATATATATATATATATTATATATAATTTTTATATATGTATATATATTATATTTATTAATATTTAAGTAATTATTTATTATATTATTTATAGTATGTATTTATTAGAGTGGTATGTAAATAGTATAATATGTAATTTATTATGTACTTATTGCGATTTCCCGTCTATTATCTACTACAATGTTCTTACGTATAGGTTACCTGGAAGAGATCACTCTTAGTGATAAGGTCGCCTTTTGTTGTAAGTTTTTCCTGTACCTTAGGTTAGTAAATATTCTAAGCAATAAAGTTGTATAAATAAAAATAAATAAATAAATAAAAGCTCAGAGTCACTCAGAGAGCAATGGAGAGAGCTATGCTCGGAATTTCTCTACGCGACCAAATCAGAAATAAGAAGATCCGTAGAAGAACCAAAGTTACCGTCATTGCTCAAAGGATTGCAAAACTGAAGTGGCAATGGGCGGGGCACATAGTCCTAAGAACCGATACACGTTGGGGTCCCAAGGTGCTAGAATGGCGACCTCGCAACGGAAAACGTAGTGTTGGCAGACCCCCCACTAGGTGCCAAGGTGGACCGACGACATCAAAAGAGTCGCGGGGATTCGCTGGATACAGGCGGCACAAGACCGCGGCGTGTGGAAGTCCTTACAAGAGACCTATGTCCAGCAGTGGACGTCTATCGACGACGACGACAACGAAATAAAAAGTGAAATTTTTCAATTCGTTTCGTTTTATTTCTATAGGTACCTACCTACATATATGTTTGTGTGTGTGTGTGTGTGTGTGTGTGTGTGTGTGTGTGTGTGTGTGTGTGTGTGTCTGTCTGTCTGTCTGTCTGTTCTCCTGTAGCGCTCAAACGGGTGAACCGATTTGAATGCGATTTTTTTATTTAAAAGGTGAATTAGTCGAGAATGTTGTTAACTATGTTTGATGATGATAATGAAATCGATCCAAGATGGCCGCTGCTACAAAATGGCGGACTACATATTTTTTTACAACTCCCTTAATATGGGTATCAAATGAAAGGGCTTGACTAGTAGAATAGCACTATGTGAATCCAAGATGGCCGCCACCACAAAATGGCGAATGTCGGGGTTTTTTTTTTAAATTTTAATTTATAGTTGTATAATAAAAAAATAAAAACGCTTTCTTATGTCGTTTATAAAAAGTCATACTTAAAATATAAAGCAAAAGGAATTACACGAAGAATGTACCAGATTGAGGACTCTGGGGTGCGAACGCACTGTATAATTTAGTCGTTTTATAAAAAGGCGAATATATTTGGAGCAATGTATGAAACGAGGCTTCATGCTTCAGATGTCACTAACAGCCTCTTAAATTGGCTAAAATGAACATACGTACCTACTTATAAAGAAATCTGAAAGCCAAAAAAGCTTTAGCCGTTTTGATACTTAACTTTAAGTGGTGACGTTATCAAAGCTCAACTTTTTGTTATAACCTGTACTAACCTAACTAACTGTAATAACCCCATGTCATTTAGTGACGGTACAATGTAAAGATTGCACAATGAGACTTCACGTCATTTGTCAGCGTTACTAACAACAACAACAGCAGTTGTGGTGTCTTCTTCGGTTAACCGAAGGCAAATCGGGAGTAAGGGTTTCGAGGCGTCGCCTCCATACCCGGGTGGGTCCCTGAAGTATAAGCTTCCAGGAGATCTTTCAGTTGAGTTTCTACCGGCTAAGACCAGCTACATAAGTAGGTACTACTGGTGTGAGAATTTGAAAACTTGCTCAGGCGCGTCCACACGATGTTATTGTTGCCAGTGTTTCAACTCCAACATCTGCGAATATTTTCATAGCGTTAACAATCAATAGCATAAAACATACAGATTATATTATAGACTCTAAATAATATAGACCATAGATATAAAGACTCGTCACTGCCCTAGAGATATGATCTTGAATGCAGAGAATTATTTTTTGGGTCTGTATCGCGAGGTGACGGGCGCAACGCTCATGATTGGTTCGCTGTCATATCACGTCATAATCGTTCTCCCGCATTGGTTACCGCCATCGTCGTACAGTCTGCCGCACAAACAAGAATCCTATATAGGGAGAGTAGGCGAGTGTAAGCGTGTGTTAACTTTCACGATTTGTGCCACTTCTAAACTAACATTGCAATTTCTTTATACCACCTCCGGAGCACGTGTCAACTTCCGCATGACGAGTTTCCTAAATAATTCATCCCGCGAACCTTTGTCATACAAAACAAAACACACCCGTATTTGGAGGGTAGTTGGAAAAAAGCGGCTAATATTCCGGACCGGTCGCTCCAGTCGGCTGGTCGCGACGCCGCATACATAAAACATACAGACTCTTTGCCGCATCGCGCCGCTATGATCTAATAACGTGGTGCGTAGTACAATACATATTTCCATCGCTACATACGTCACGAGTTTTATGACGTACACGCCTTTTTTAGGCTTCATAGCCGTGGTTTTACATTTTCTGCAATATGAAAAATTTGCGAATGATAGGTTTGTGATCAGTTATATCTAGTGGTAAAAATCACACTTGACTTTTTAATTTTATTTGGTGGGTTGTTAGTAAAAAACTAGGGTAACTTAGGGTAAAAGGGTTGTTAATAAATGCTAATATTTCATTACGACGCGAATTTTGTAATGTGACATTCCGTTGAGAACTCGTCGTAGTGAAGAAGTCTAGTAGGCACATCATGGCGATTTAACGAATATAGCAATAGTCAATATTTTCAAATTAAATCATAACTTCAGATAGTTCATTATCAATCAGGTTTTAAATATTTGACTGACAAATCAGATTAGTCCAAAATTCACCTTATTCAATAAATTTTGGCATATAAGCTTTTTTTCAACTTAGTTATTTCCTCACGATAAATTATGTCGTAGGTATATACGTCATATAGAAGTTTGTTCAGTCTCGTATGACAGTGGGAAGGCGCTGCGACCTAACTCGATTCGAGAAGCTCTTGTCTTTTGATGTAATGCTGTCTAAAGTGAAGTCGAGGCTAATGCTTTATAGTTTTTTGGTTTACCTGCGGGATATCCTGTGTTTTGTTTTAAAGATAAAAACTGGCCAAGTGCGAGTCGGGCTTCGCTCTTTTAGGGTTCCGTACATAATTACGAACAATATAATATTTTGGGCGTAAGAAATATTTCATTTCCGAGCTAGATATCGCAACAAACCGTGAAAGAAAAACCCAAAAAATGTTCGTTTGTTTTGGCCACAGCTTACAAACTACTTTAAGAATCATTATTTTTAGTATTTTTTGTTTAAATACAGTATATAGTTCATAATATACTGAAGTTTCATATTCCTAACTGGTTTAGTTTTTGAGATAGCCCCCGTCACAATAATGGTCTAAAACTAACAAATTTTTAAGGCCCCCCTTTTTTTAATTTCCTTATTTTTTTAAGCAAAAAATTAAAAAAAAATATATTCGTGCTCTACTCAATAAGTTCTAAACAATGATACCCCACATGCTAGGGTAAGAAAAAAAATTTTTTTTGCCATGTATGGCCCTTGAAAATTTATTTAATTCAATTTCTAATTCAATATTTAGTTTTGGGTTAACGTTCTACACCAAATATCAAAATTTTAGGTTTGTGACTCATTTAGTCTACGAGCTAGAGACCTGTGACCGGCGGACGGACAGACAGACAGACAGACAGACAGACGGAAAGTGACATTAATAGGGCTCCGTTTTTACCCTTTGGGTACGGAACCTTAAAAAGTAAGGAGTGAAATTATTTAAAAAACAAAACCTACATTGCATTTTGTTTTATAAATTTTGTAGCCGAAAAAGTTCGTGCAAATACAAAACAAAAATGTGTCCAACGTACTTCCATCAAAAGTCTTTGATTGAAGGAGGAAAAACTGTAGTGAAAATGAAGGTGTTTAACGTCCCACTGCTGGGCACAGCTGTGCTTCCTCTCTCATAGGAAAGAGATATTTAGAGCTTAGACCCGCCACACTACTCTAATGTAGGTCGGCGGCGTAAGTAACTAAACAAACGTGTCATTGGAAATGACATAAACCTGTGAGTTTGTGTAAACATTCACGTGTAACCCCCTCCAAACAAACATACATAAAAGTTAAAAATAAAACTTTGGCATCTAACTATCTACTATTTATAAGTAAATAAAGACTAATATTATAAACTAGATGATGCCCACGGCTTCGCCCGTGTGGATTTAGGTTTTTAAAAATCCCGTGGGAACTTTTGATTTTCCAGAACAAAAAGTAGCTTATCTGTAGAAACCCGTCCCCAAAACGGAAAAATCCCGTGGGATCCCCACGATTTCGGAATACAATTCCTTACAGCATCAGGGTTGAGGAGTTGGATATGTACCTACATGAGTTCATTCAACGATAAAGTCTTTAATTGGTACCCCCAATATCAATTTATATAACCGAAAGTTTCTAAAACCCGTTAGTTTTGGGGATTAAGTCCCCTACAGCATCAGGATTGAGAAGTTGGAATCCAAATTTTTTATAGAACAGGGTCGCAATGTTTTTCTATCGATTAAAAAAATAATTACGCAAATCGGTTCAGAAATCTCGGAGATATCGGTCTACATAGGTAGAAAAACACAACTCCTCCTTTTTTGAAAGTCGGTTAAAAAAGTAGCCTATGTTACTCCCTGGTTAATTCTCTACTTGTATGTGAAAGTCCTGTCAAAATCGGTTCAGCCGTTCCGAAGATTAGCCCGTTCAAACAGACAGACAGACAGACAGACAGACAGACAGACAGACAGACAAAAATTTTAAAAACGTGTGATTCGGTTATGGTAGCGTTCAAATAACCATATGAGCTTAATATGAGGTAGTTATTTCGATATTACAGACAGACACTTCAATTTTATTTATTACTAGATGATGCCCACGGCTTCGCCCGTGTGGATTTAGGTTTTTAAAAATCCCGTGGGAACTTTTAATTTTCCAGAGCAAAAAGTAGCTTATCTGTAGAAAACCATCCCCAAAACAGAAAAATCCCGTGAGATCCCCACGATTTCGGAATACAATTCCTTACAGCATCAGGGTTGAGGAGTTGGATATGTACCTACTCGAGTTCATTCAACGATAGTCTTTAATTGGTACCATAGTACTATATGTCAATGTTGGTACCCCCAATATCAATTTAAATAACCGGAAGTTTCTAAAACCCATTAGTTTTGGGGATTAGGTCCCCTACAGCATCAGGATTGAGGAGTTGGAATCCAAATTTTTTATAGAACAGGGTCGCAATGTTTCTCTATCGATTAAAAAAAAAATTACGCAAATCGGTTCAGAAATCTCGGAGATATCGGTGTACATAGGTAGAAAAACACAACTCCTCCTTTTTTGAAAGTCGGTTAAAAAAGTAGCCTATGTTACTCCCTGGTTAATTCTCTACTTGTATGTGAAGGTCCCGTCAAAATCGGTTCAGCCGTTCCGAAGATTAGCCCGTTCAAACAGACAGACAGACAGACAGACAGACAGACAGACAGACAGACAGACAGACAGACAAAAATTTTAAAAACGTGTGATTCGGTTATGGTAGCGTTCAAATAACCATATGAGCTTAATATGAGGTAGTTATTTCGATATTACAGACAGACACTTCAATTTTATTTATTAGTATAGACTAGATGATGCCCACGGCTTCGCCCGTGTGTATTTAGGTTTGTAAAAATCTCGTGGGAACTTTGATTTTCCAGAACAAAAAGTAGCCTATCTGTAGTAAGTAGTAACCCGTCCACAAAACGGAAAAATTCCGTGGGATCCTTACGATTTCGGAATGCAATTCCTTACAGCATCAGGGTTGAGGAGTTGGACATGTACCTACTCGAGGTCATTCAAAAATAAAGTCTTTAATTGGTATCCCCAATATCAATTTAAATAACCGACAGTGCCTAAATCCCATTAGTTTTGGGGATCAGATCCCCTACAGCATCAGGATTGAGGAGTTGGAATCCAAATTTTTTGTAGGACAGTGTCGCAATGTTTCTCTATCGATTAAAAAAATAATTACGCAAATCGGTTCAGAAATCTCGGAGATATCGGTGTACATAGGTAGAAAAACACAACTCCTCCTTTTTTGAAAGTCGGTTAAAAAAGTAGCCTATGTCACTCCCTGGTTAATTCTCTACTTGTATGTGAAAGTCCCGTCAAAATCGGTTCAGCCGTTCCAAAGATTAGCCCGTTCAAACAGACAGACAGACAGACAGACAGACAGACAGACAGACAGACAGACAGACAGACAGACAGACAAAAATTTAAAAAACGTGTGATTCGGTTATAGTATCGTTAAAATAACCATATGAGCTTAATATGAGGTAGTTATTTCGATATTACAGACAGACACTTCAATTTTATTTATTAGTATAGAGTATAGATTAGTATAGATGTGAAAGTGTGTCTGTCTGTCTGTCAGCTTTTACGGCTCAACACTTTAACCAATTTGGATGAAAGGCTTAGGAGTTAGCTTACATCCCGGGGACGGACATAGCCTACTTTTCATCCCAGAAAAGCAGAGTTCCCGTGGGATTTTTAAAAACCTAAATCCACGCAGACGAAGTCGCGGGCATAATCTAGTAAATAAATAAAGATGAAGTGCGTGTCCGAAAATTCGATGCAACTGCTTCTTAATAAACTCATAGTTATAAACTATTTATCTCTCTGCCTATCTGTCAGTCTGTCTGGTTTTTCGGTCTTATCTTTGAAATATCTGAACCTAACTGAACTATGTATATATGTATGTATGTATGTTTGTATCCGATTTTTATATGAGATTTTGTGTGTACTACCGTAGCGCCTAAACTACTGGACCGATTTTGATGAATGAGGTGTCAATTGATTCGTTGTTATGGTCGGGGTGATATAGGCTACATTTTATTTACGAAAAAAAAATCGAGAAGTGACTTTCGCGCGGTTTTCTAGATTATTAAATTAGTTGCGGATAGACCAACAGATGGCGCCACTAGCTGCTTGCCCCGCGCTTTCTGCACACTATATTATTATTTTACTAGCGGAACCGGCAGACGTCGTCCTGCCCGCTATTAGCGTCACCTACCGGGTCCAATTTTTATACTTATAAACCTTCCTCTTGAATCACTTAGTTGGAGATCCCGTCTTAGAAATTTATACCCTCATCTGTTATTTAAACGAATTATATGTCAAATGAAAGATTATTTTATTCCCAATCGAACTGTATTTGGTTGCCTGGTCAAAAGTGGTGCTAAATCATGGTTGTCTGGATTTTAAGATATAAAATTTTCTGTGCGAGTGTTGAAAGTGACGGAAAAGTGTTGCGCGCGCAATTCCATTTGACAGACAAAGATGCAGTGAGGCAGGCGTGCACTCGGCAGGTGCTTAGTCAATACATAGATTAAAACCATAGATTTGCTGTGCCTGTCCATTAAAGATATTTGCAAAAAAAATAAGTGAGAGACGTAAGGTATAAGTAATAAAACATAAGAAAGCTGTTTTTGAAAATTTTGTCTGTTTGTCTATATGTTTGTGCATGTATTACGCAAAAACTACTGAATAGATTGAAATGAAACTTGGCACGATTTAAGTTCATACTACATAATAGCATACAGGATACTTTTTATCCCGAAATTCAGCACAATTCCCTTGGGAGAGGGGATGAAAGTCAAAATGTGTACTTAGGTGTAATTCATTGTCGCGTAGTCCTATTTCATTCATTTTTTTTTTGTTAGAAAGGAGATACTTTAAAATTGTAAATATTTCAAAGTCATCAATTTTGTAGTTCAGAAATTACAAAATAATTAAAATAAAAAAATAATTAATTCAATTTCTAATTCAATATTTGATTTTGGGTCAACGTTTTACACTAAATACCAAAATTTCAGGTTTGTAACTCATTTTGTCTGCGATCTAGAGACCTGTGACCGGCGGACAGGTGGACAGACAGACGAGTGACATTAATAGGACTCCGTTTTTACTATTTTGGTACGGAACCCTAAAAATGAATGAAATCGGACTACGCGATAGTGAATTACAGCTAAGTACATATTTTGACTTTCATCCTCTCTCCCAAGGGAACTCTGCTGAAATTCGGGATAAAAAGTATCCTATATGCTATTATGTAGTATGAACTTAAATCATGCCAAGTTTAATTTCAATCCATTTTGTAGTTTTTGCGTAATACATGCACAAACATACAGACAAACAGACAAAATTTTCAAAAACAGCTTTTTTACGTTTTATTACTTATCCCTTACGTCTCTCACTTATTTTTTTTGCAAATATCTTTAATGGACAGGCACAGAAAGTCTATGGTTTTAATCTATGTATAGACTAAGCACCTGCCGAGTGCACGCCTGCCTCACTGCATCTTTGTCTGTCAAATGGAATTGCGCGCGCAACACTTTTCTGTCACTTTCACCTCGCACAGAAAATTTTATATCTTAAAATCCAGACAACCATGATTTAGCACCACTTTTGACCAGGCAACCAAATACGGTTCGATTGGGAATAAAATAATCTTTCATTTGACATATAATTCGTTTAAATAACAGATGAGGGTATAAATTTCTAAGATGGGATCCCAGACCAACTTTATCTATTAAAAAACCGCATCAAAATCCGTTGCGTAGTTTTAAAGATTTAAGCATACATAGGGACATAGGGATATAGGGACAGAGAAAGCGACTTTGTTTTATACTATGACGTAGTGATATTAAATTAAATTATTGTTTTAGTTTACGAGTAGTCGGGTTTTAGTTTACGAACTTTATTTATTACTTGTTGAATTTTTTTTGTTATAATTCATGTTTTCCCACCAGAGTGCTTAGTTTAAGTTTGAAGCGCTCCAAAACTAAAAGTATACTATTGATCGAATCACAAATGACTTCAGAGCAAAATTAACCCAAAGACTCTTATTTTAGGTCCATTTTACTCTGAAGTCATGGTGATTCGATCAATAGTATACTAAAAAGTTTTGGAGCGCTCCAAACTGAGACTAAGCACTCTGTTCATCTAAGTCCCAAGCAATCCATTTAGTCAATTTGGAGTTCTTATAGAGCAATCTGTAGTATAAAGCTGTCCATGTGTTTATTCTAATTGGGAGGTTGCGAGATTCAAAGCGAGAGCACTTGTGTGACAGATGTTGCACGAGATTACAGCTTCCACGGAGCGCTTCCTTTGCCACCGCCCGACTGAAAGGGTCTGAATTTCGGTACATTTATATAGGAGGTCCCGTTTAAGTTATACAGTGTGTTCAGAATAGTACTGGCGAAAATTTCGCGACGTGTACTATAAAATTCATCATCTGCGTGCGGATTTGTACACTTCACACGCCTTTGAAAACATTATGGAGAACTCACAGGTATACAGAGTGCTTAGTCTAAGATCGGAGCACTCGAAAACGAACTCGAAAACTATTGATCGATTTCAGAGTAAAATAGACCTAAAATGGCTTGTATTAAGGTTTGAGTTCGCCAATACATTCAGCATTCGAACACAACGAGCGCCCCAAGCAGAAATGTTGTAAAATACATATTCGAACTATGGAATTACGACTTTACAATACGAATATTTGAGTTCATTTTGCTCTGAATTCACTTGTGATTCGATCAATAGTTTTCGAGTTCGTTTTCGAGTGCTCCGATCTTAGACTAAGCACTCTGATTTCCTCACGATGTTTTCCTTCACAGTTAAAGCAGATGATATTTATGAGGATCGTGAACCTACAAATCATACAAAAAGTGATAACGTTTTTCTCCCCGTAAATATTGTCCAATTTCTATGATTTTTGGAAATGTTGTAGATAAAGTGAAAAACTAGGTTAGAATGTTTTTATTTTAAAGAATTATTGCTTACGATGTAAGTTATTAGCATCTAAATATATCGTCTATTTTTGATGTGAAAACTTCCTCCAGCGTTTAATTTATTTTAGTTAAACTAAGTAAGTAAACTGAATTACTAAAAAATAAAAACGTACAGACCTAGATGAAGATGTACTGAATCCAATGAGATCAAAATTGTTTTATTTCGTAAAGGTTTAGGGTGGTAAAAACGTTATTGCCGAAACCATATTTCAGTAACGAAATGTATACTTATCTCATGACTTGCAACTCTCTCTATATCGCTCAATACGGAGCATTTTTTGAAAATACCTACTCCTGCTGCTATCGAACTCGGTCCCCCGAAAGGAAGGCTGAAGTCTTAACCACTAAGCTGTCACCGTGAAATCCAAATCGTTGTGAAATTGGTCGAAGGGATCCCCACCCTCTGCAATGAAGAGTTTTTTTTTTGCATCTACAAGTTAGCCCTTGGCTACGTAACATCGTACTGGAGCGCTAAATATCTTTACCGGCACGTACCGGAACGTTAAATCGCTCGGTGGCACGGCTTTGCCGGTAGGGTGGTAATTAGCTACGGCTGAGACCAGAGACAATTTAGAAATTATAAAATCTCAAATTTCCGCTGCTGGGAATCGAACCCGGGACCTTCCATGCCACTTCCAGGGAGGACGCCACTCGCCAGATTGCGATGTTGAGCTGATCACTCTGTATTTAAGAAGATTCAGCAATCAGCATACTTCTCGGAAGTTTTAAAATGGAAATAAACGTGCGACTAACATTCTGATTAGTCATTCTTTAAGCACTGTTGGTGATGATTGATGTCTTAATGAGCGTATTAATTGGAACAATTTGGATGTGCGTTGTCTATTCCGAGAATATAGACATCTATATAGATACTAGCTGACCCCCGCGACTTCGTTCGCGTGTTTTTCTTTGCTATAAACTTCACGGAGCCCGAGACCTTTCCAACGAATGCAAAACCGTGGAAATCGGTTCGTGCGTTCTGGAGTTATAGCGTCAGGAAGGAAAACCCGACTTATTTTTATATAGTAGATAACGGCCTCCCTGGTACAGTGATGAGCGCTGTGGCCTTATGAGTGAGAGGTTCCGAGTTCGAATCATGGCAGGGACAATTTGGGAATTTATTATTTGCTAAGTCTTACCGCCGGCTTCACCCGCGCGTATTTCGGATTTTCACAAATCCCGAGAGAATCGTGGATTTCACTATCCGGTTCCTCCCGTTCCCGTTCCCGCTCCCGCCCCCTTTTCCAGACGTTATACCTACTTTCAAGGAAGTTTGCTATAGTAATCTACATATAGCTGTAGCTCTATATTTGTATCTATATATCTATTGTATTGCTATAATAATAGCTTTTCGTTTTTCATAAATCCCGCGGGAACTACATACCTTTCCAGGAAAAAAGTAGCTTATGTTTTATTCCAGGTTATAATCTATGTATGTTTTGAATTTCAGCCAAATAGGTTCAGTAGTTTTTACGCGAAAGAGTAACAAACATACATCAATGTTGTTCATGTTACAAACTTTCGCGTTTGTAATATTAGTAAGGATTATTGTCTCTGGTCTAATCTGTTGGGAGGCTTCAACCGTGGCTAGTAATTACCATCCTAACAGCAACGCCGTGCCACCGAGCGATTTAACGTTCCGGTACGTGCCGCGTAGAAACCGATGAGAGGTTTAATAAAAACTGCCATACCTCCCACAGGTTAGCCGCCTCCATTTTTGACTACATCGTCACTTACCATCACGTGAGAACGCAGTCAGGGGCTAACTTGTAGATGAATAAAAAAAACTTAAATTCTTCATGGTGGTATGTAAATAGATAGGTAGTAAACAACGTGCTTTCATAAAATCTATTTAAATTATGTTATGGTAAACAACTCGAACTAATAAACCTTATAAGAACCACGTCTTGAAATTATTTACACACTAAAATACACTTTGAAGCAAAATTATAATATGTTTAGTGTGAGGTCTGGCAACACAAACGGCGCGGCGGCAGCGCGGTGCGACTGTCTGAGCGTCACGTGAAATTGTATCAAGCCGTCAGATTGAAATAATAATGTAAATAATTAAATGATAATGTAAATATAATAATTAAATTATAAATCATGTAAATTAAGTAATAATAATGTAAATAAATACCCTTTCATTTCCGACTTTCAGTTTCATCGAATATCAGCCAAAACATACAATCTTTACAAATAATATTATATCCTCAATAGCGCAACGGTCATCGGAGGATCGGGAACCGTAGGGTAGACGGTTCGAACTGCACCCGTTACACTGTCATAATGAACATGACTAATATTCTTTAAACAATTGGTTGTCTGTAAAGTCGATTTACGGACGATAATTTTATATAACTAACGTCTTAAGAAAACGTTGCCTCTCTTGTTCCGCGCTCTTGCTTGCACGCTCGGCTAGGCGGAACGTGACAATGAGTCATGCTTTTTCATGCATGCGGCCGGCGTTCATCGATTTATACGATGTTATCACATCAAAAACAAAAAATACGGAAACTAGTCAACTAAGCAGGATACGTTATAACGTACAAGCGTGTTCTACAAACATGGGTAAAATTTCTATTCCCCCACTGTCATAGTCCATTGGAATGACAATCCGACACGAATATTCAAACAGTACCATGTATTACATCTTTCCAGGAGCAGCGTTGGACACTCTGCCATGACGCGTCGCTGACGCTGCGCAACGCCTTTGTCCGAGCCCTTAAACGTATTTGAAGCGCGAAATTCTCAGCCCGGGCTTGTTCCAAGGAAATTGCGGGATGGGTAGCAGTTCTATATTAAATTTAAATTAATATCATGGAAGGGAGTCGCACAAGGTCAAATCAAATCAAATCAAAATTATTCAAAACTAGCTGACCCCCGCAACTTCGTTCGCGTAGATATAGGTTTTTATATAGGATCGGATCGGATCCCATAATTCTTTTATGTACCTAAACTAAATGTAGCCTAAGTTACCTACTCTTTATAACATTGAAAGTTCCATTAAAATCGATCCAGCCGTTTCGGAGATTAGCTGGAACAAATAGACAGACCGGCAAACATAAATTTGAAACGCACACCAGTTTAAAATAAGCCGTACGTTCAAAGATCCGGGTCCCAAGTTATTTGAACCCAATACTGAGGATTGTAATGTCTGTCATTTCTAAACTAAAAAACCTATGACCTTGAAATATTTACGGAACAATACATAAAGTATTACCTTTCTAACAAAAAAAGAATGAGTGAAATCGAACAACGCGTTAATGAATTACAGCTTAATATACGTTTTAACTTTCATCCCCTCTCCCAAGGGAACCGTGCTGAATTTCGGGATAAAAAGTATCCTATGTCCTACCTCGGAGTATAAACTCAAATCGTACCAAGTTTCATTCGAATCCATTCAGTAGTTTCGGCGTGATGCGCGGCCAAGATACAGACAGACAGACAGACAGACAGACAGACAGACAGACAGACAGACAAAAATGAAAAAAATTGCAGTTTTGGCTTCAGTATCGATTATAGATTGCCCTCCAATAAAAAATTTCAAAATATCTTCAATGTACAGAATTGGATCTGTTACAGTTTTATTATATTATAGATAGATTGGTACACTGTACACTTTTTGAACGTCAATAATAATGAGGTAATGGTGATGATTACTGACGAGAACTTTAAACTAAAAGTTAAAATAAAAAACTAAAAAAAAAAAAGGTTCCAAATCCTGGTCTGAGATGTCACAACAAACTTAGCCGGTTTTTTTTTTGTATCACAATCTCACAATATTGCGAGAGCCGCGAGAGCACGGAACAGAAAAATTTCTATTTCGTGCGCGAGAGGCGTAATTCTCAGTCGTCGTCGTCATCGATTAATGGATGCCCACTGCTGGACATAGGTGTTTTGTAAGGATCGTCGTCGCACACGATCTTGCGCTGCTTATATCCAGCGGCTGCCAGCGACTCGTTTGTGATCGTCTGCTCAAAATTTAAAAGAATTTTCCCGAACGCTGCCCGAGTTGAATTCAACGTAAACAAGTATAAATTAAAAATTTAAAAAACCCCCGACATTCGCCATTTTGTGGTGGCGGCCATCTTGGATTTGCATAGTGCTATTCTACTAGTCAAGCACTTTCATTTGATGCCCATATTGAGGGTGTTGTGATAAAATATGTAATCCGCCATTTTGTAGCGGCGGCCATTTTGGACCGATTTTCATCAAACATAGCCAACAACACTCGACTAATTCACCTTTCAAACAAAAAAAACCGCATTCAAATCGGTCCACCCAGTTGAGCGCCACAGGGGAACAGACAGACACACACACACACACACACACACACACACACACACACACACACACACACACACACACACACACACACACACACACACACACACACACACACACACACACACACACACACACACACACACACACACACACACACACACACACACACACACACACACACACACACACACACACACACACACACACACACACACACACACACACACACACAGACACGTCAAACTTATAACGCCCTGTCGTTTCTGCGTCGGGGGTTAAAAATTAAAATAAAAAATTGAAAAAAAGACGCAGGCAATACTTAGTTATTAACAAACAATCGCAAGAGCCCTTTAACGTTCCACTGCTGGGCACAGGTCTTCTCTGTTATAGGAGAGAGGGATTTGGGGCTTAAACCCGTCACGCTGCTACAATGTGGGTTGGCGGACTTTAACGACTATTGTCGCATGATTATGATAACCGGAACCGACGGCTTGTTGGTTACTATGTGCTCTGCGAGGCACGGGGATCAAAACGTCGCCAATCACCAACTCAGGTATGGTACTGAAAATTTCTTGACAGGAAAACCCAATACACAACAATTTTTCGTATCGAATTATTTGAATTTCTTGACAGAAAAACACAACTCGCAAAAATTTTTTATAACACGGGAATCGAATCCAGAACCTCGTGATCGATCTCGCGACACCAACGAGGTAGTTACCAAACAATACCGTTTCGACAAAATATCTGACCGACAATCAGTCCAGTTTTCTGAGCAAACAAAGGGAAAGGAACGCACGCATCCTGCAATATCCCGCCTTCCTACCCGAAATATTCAGATTTTAGACTCGATTATCATCAACATCTCGAAAATAAACTTTAATTTCTTCGCAATAAGATTGATAATACTCTAACATGGTGGGTAGTGTCGATTCAAATTTTACAAGCGTGCGAGCTGCGAAGAGGTTAGCCGTGTCAACTATTTGAACAACCCGTTTCCAGAATCTAGAATTGTCATATTTGTGTTTATATACTGTCGTGAGATATCTCGTTTTTAACCCCTGACGCAAAAACGACGGGGTGTTATAAGTTTGACATGTCTGTGTGTGTGTGTGTGTCTGTCTGTTCCCCCGTAGCGCTCAAACGGGTGAACCGATATGAATGCGTTTTTTTTTTGTTTGAAAGGCGAGTTAGTCGGGAGTGTTGTTACCTATGTTTGATGAAAATCGGTTCAAGATGGCCGCCGTCACAAAATGGCGAATTACATATTTTTTCACAACTCCCTCGATATGGGTATCAAATGAAATGGATTGACTAGTAGAATAGCATTATGTAAATCCAAGATGGCCGCCATCACAAAATGGCGAATGTCAAGGGGTATTTTAAATTTTTAATTTATACTTGTGAAAGGCTTTAAGTATTCTAAGGCAAATTACTCCTTACATTGTGATTTTACGATCGTCTACTTTGCGTTGATCAGTGTGCTTAGTCTAAAGCGGAGCACTCGAAAACGAACTCGAAAACTATTGATCGATTTCAGAGTAAAATAGACCTAAAATGTCTTGTATTAAGGTTTGAGTTCGCCAATACATTCAGCATTGTTCGAATGCTGAATGTATTGGCGAACTCAAACCTTAATTCAAGCCATTTTAGGTCTATTTTACTCTGAAATCGATCAATAGTTTTCGAGTTCGTTTTCGAGTGCTCCGCTTTAGACTAAGCACACAGTAGACCATCACCAAATCAAAATAACCCAGTAGGTACCTACCGGCATTCTTATTATTGTTATTGACAATTCACAAATAATATGTAAGTCAATGGACCAAAATCGAAAGTTATATTATAAAAGTTATAAATATGTTAATTCCGGGTTCCGTAGTAAACAAGGAACCCTTATAGTTTCGCCATGTCCGTCGACCGTCTGTCTGTTCGTCCGTCCGTCCTCGGTTAATCTCAGAGACTATCAGTGCTAGAAATCTGTAATTTGGCATGGGTATAAATATTAATCACGCCGACAAAGTGGTGAAATAAATTTTATATTTTTTTATGGTAGATCCCATACATGTAAAGTGGGGATGAATTATTTTTTTCTCGTCTACCCCATAGTGTGGGGTATCGTTGAATAGGTCTTTTGAAAATACTGTGGGTGTGGGAACTTCATTTTTCGATTTCTAGATCCGTTTGTAAAATATGATGTTTTAAAGTGCTAATTTTTATTAGAGTCAAGTGTCCCCCCCTCTATCAGCCAAATGGCAGTATATAGGAACTTGAAAAAATTCACAGCAGTAGTATATATTATAATCAATTTTAAAGAAAAACTATCATGGCTAAGTAGGGTTCTTAGGTTAAGGAGTTATATCTGTTTTTCGAGGATTGTGACTACGGAACCCTACACTGCGCGTGGCCCGCCAAGTGCGTGGCGGGCCACGCGCAGTGTAGGGTTCCTGGTTGCTGGCTGGTTTTATTAAGTTTGTAGCAATCAAACTATGAAAAGCAAAATATATAATGCCAAGCGTGAATCTGTAAACAAACCGACAATTTATCATAACGAACATAATGTAAAGCATGAGCGCGAATTTTATATTCGCTACGGACTTTTAATTATGCAATACGCAGAAACAGCTGTATATCGGATTTCGACCTACATTTTTATGCGCGAATAATAAAAAAGGCGTGTATTCAAAAAAATTTCATACCAGACAAAGCGTTCTCGAGCGGAAATCGTCGGGAAACTGCGTGCTTAGTCCCACATTTTAACCCCCGACGGAAAAACGACGGGGTGTTATAAGTTTGACGTGTCTGTGTGTGTGTGTGTGTGTGTGTATATCTGTTCCGGTGGACCGATTTGAATTAGACGTGTGCGCCGCGCCGACCCGCCGCCGCCGCCGTCATTTTTTGGACGCCGCCGCCGCCGATCTGCGTATCGGCGTAAAATCGGCGCGAGTTCTAAATGTTTTAGAACACCCTCCAACATCATTCACCCTCTTCTATACCAAATAACCTAACGATTACACCATTCATATTCCATATTTCTATACAATAAATTACAAAAAAATTTCAATCGATATGAAGTTACATCTTCCTATTCATAATAAAACTTAACTAACTAGGTAACTTACCTAACTTTGAACATCCGACCTTGCGTCATATCGTGTAGTTCTGATTTTTTGCAGACTTGTTTTAACCCTATCTTGTGCCGCCTGATTCCAGCGGCTGCCAGCGAACTCGCTTGAGATCGTCTGTCCATCGAGTGGGGGGTCTACCTACGCTTCGTTTACTGGTGCGAGGTAACCATTCAAGCACCTTGGAACCCCAACGTCCATCGGTTCTTCGAGCAATGTGCCCCGCCCATTGCCTTCTGTTTCGCGACTCGTTGAGTTATGTCGGTAACTCTGGCTCTCCTGCGGATCTCCTCATTTCTGATTTGATCCCGCAGGGATACTCTGAGCATAGCTCTTTCCATCGCCCGCTGAGTGACCCTGAGTCTTCTTATGAGATCTATTATTAGTGACCATGTCTCAGATCGGTAAGTCATCTGTGGCAACACGCACTGTTCGAAGACTTTCGTCTTCAGACACTGAGGGATATTGGACGGAAGTACATCTCGAAGTTTCCCGTGTGTCCCAGGTATATATACTAGTCTACAATTTCGAGTGCCGAGTTCTCAACAATTACCGGGTGGAGTGGAACAGGAGCATTAGACATGACCTTCGTCTTACTCATGTTCATTTTTAAGCCCACCTGTTGAGAAACTCTGCTGAGATCATTGAGCATTGTACTGAGGTCTTCCAGTCTCTGCCATCACGACTATATCATCGGCAAACCGTAGGTGAGCGATGTACTCACCGTTTATGTTGATGCCAAGTCCGTTCCAGTCCAGAAGCTTAAAGACCTCTTCCAACGCAGCGGTAAACAGCTTCGGGGAGATAACATCTCCCTGACGAGTTGCAGCGAGGAGTGCTCGCTGCAACTGGATTGGCCTTGTAGTCTGGTCCTGTATAGTGGACTGACATAGTGGCGTTCGTACAAACACTTCAACGCTTGGATGTACCGATAGTTGATCCGGCATCTCTGCAGTGATCTCAATACAGCCCAAGTTTCCACCCAATCATAGGCTTTCTCATAGTCCACAAACGCTAAGCAAAGTGGCTGGTTATACTCTTCAGTCTTCTGTATAATCTGCCGCAGCGTATGGATGTGGCCTATGGTACTGAAGCCTTTTCGGAACCCGGCCTGTTCGGGAGGCTGGAAGTCGTCGAACCTACGAGCGAGACGATTCGTAATGACTATCGAGAACAACTTATAGATATGGCTTAGCAGCGAGATGGGTCTATAATTCTTCAGCAAGGTATTATCGCCCTTTTTGAAGAAAAGAACTACCACGCCTCTGTGCCATGCCTCTGGCGTTATGCCCTCGTCGATGATGGAATTGAACAGTCACTGAAAGATTTTAAGAACTGGTTTTCCACCTGCTTTCAGGAGTTCTGCTGTGATTCCGTCATCACCTGACGCCTTGTTGTCCTTAAATTGTTTGAGTACCTAGTAGAATAAAATTGCTATAATTTAAGACCAGAACCAGCTCTGTAGATACATTACTTACTGATATGCTCGTGACTTCACCCGCGTAGATTCTTAATGTCATACAAACTTCCATCTCCTATTTAACCAACTTGGGGGTTGTTTTCCAAAATTTCTTAAACACGTAATTCTTTATTTTTAACCGAAAATCTAAATACCAATTTTCATGGATATAACTTGATAAATGACGTGAAAACGTGACGGGGTCTCATTTAAATTTTCATCCCCTATTTAACGTACTTGGGGATAGAATTTTCAAAAATCCTGAAATATATTTGTTTTATCGCAAGCCCAAATACCAATTTTCATGAATATAACTTAAAAAATTATAGACTTTCATACAAACTTTCATCCCCTATTTAACCCTCTTAGAAGAAACCCGGTAGAATTTACAATAATCCTTTTTTAGTGGGCCCCTACATCATAATCATAATCATTTACTTATTTATCATAAATGGAAATTATTGTAAACGTCCGTAAAATGTACTATCAAAAACTAGTCCTTTACGGTTCGCCAAAATCGCCAAAATCTGAACGCAAGGTATCCCATACTTGCAAAATTTAAAGTTACTGGACTATTTGGCAAGTTGTTGTTATTGCAAAAGTTTTATTTAATTGTACCTATCTGATTTTCAGTAAAAATAATTTTACAAGTTAGACAGTTTTATTAAAATTATCCGCGCCGAAAGTACGCCGAAAACACGCCGCCGCCGCCGATTTTTGACCGGCGTGCGCCGCCGGAGATTTTAGCATCGGCGCACACGTCTAATTTGAATGCGGTTTTCTTTGTTTGAAAGGTGAATTAGTCGAGAGTGTTGTTAGCTATGTTTGATGAAAATCGGTCCAAGATGGCCGCCGCTACAAAATGGTGGATTACATATTTTTTCACAACTCAATATGGGTATCAAATGAAAGGGCTTGACTAGTAAAATAGCACTATTGCCGCCGCCACAAAATGGCGAATGTAGGGGGTTTTTTAAATTTTTAATTTATACTTGTTTTAAAGTCGTAATTCAATAGTTCGAATATTTATTTTAAATTTCTGCTTGGGGCGCTGGCTGTTTTCAAATGCTGAATGTATTGGCGAACTCAAACCTTAATATAAGCCGTTTTAGGTCAATTTTACTCTAAACTCATTGTGATTCGATCAATAGTATACTATAAAGTTTCGGAGCGCTGCAAAGTGGGACTAAGCAAGAGGCGTACGGCGAGGCACGAGTGCGAGTGAGCACAGGGGTGTATTGTCCGCGGCCCGCGTCACTCGTGTTGCCTTTACACGACCCGGCTACTGGCACCAGTACATAATAAATTCTGAATTCTGCCCTCGTAGTTTACTACTTAATACGTAGTTTATTACTTAATTTGTACTTTACTTAGTATAAATTAAAAATTTAAGAACCCCTGACATTCGCCATTTTGTGGCGGCGGCCATCTTGGATTTGCATAGTGCTATTCTACTAGTCACGCCCTTTCGTTTGATACCCATATTGAGGGAGTTGTGATAAAATATATGTAATCCGCTATTTTGTAGCGGCGGCCATCTTGGATCGATTTTCATCAAACATAGCTAACAACACTCTCGACTAATTCACCTTTCAAACAAAAAACCGCATTCAAATCTGTTCACCCGTTTGAGCGCTAGACCGGAACAGACAGACTCACACACACACACAGACACATCAAACTTATAACACCCCGTCGTTTTTGCGTCGGGGCCTAAAAATAGAGCTTCAGTTACTGTGTTTCTGTTAAGAAGATTTTAAATATGGTTGATAAAAATGTCCTCCCAACTGAATTTCGACCACGGTGGCCTATCTCAACCGAGACGGAGACTAGCCAACTATGCCGGAGATATTATAGTGCCCAAGCGTGTGGTGCACAGGTGCACTCTCTATTCCCTCACTCTCATAGTCCGATGGGAAGCCAATGCGACACGACCGGTGAGAGATCATACGCAGGACCGACGGCTTTACGTGCTCTCCGAGACACGGGGTTGTATCTAACACCGCCGATTTCCAACTCCGGGCTGGCATTGAGAATTTCTTGCAAAACCCATAACTTTTCTTTTTGGCCTTGAAAGTGCAATACAGCTCTCGTAATAGAAAACATAGTAAGTGTGAAAGGTAAGTATGAGCGTCAATGATGAGTGCACCTGTTTTTGCAATCTCACTTGTGCACTGTAATATCTACTGCGTAGTCGGCTGTTGATTGGCTTACGTGGCCGAAATTCAGCCCGTAGGACATGTATGGAAGGACAATCCAAACGCAGCACAATACAGGAAAAGCTTGTACTTAATGACGCCTAAAGTCTTTTGTTGCGCCCACCCTAAACACTCCAACTCAATTCACACGTTTCAGGAGGCTTTGATCAAACGGCCTTATGTCTTTTGTTTGTCTCATTCAAAAAGCGTAGACCCTCCCGCTCGAGAGAGTAGACATGCCGTTAAGGCCAAATTAGACGGTTCACTTTTCGTGATTATTGTACCACTAAATTTGTAGAACTGTGTGGCAATTTTATTATACAAATATTTACTAAGCTGCGTACAAAAAATCAGTGGTCATGGGCGAAGTGAACGTAGTTATATCTTGAAGAACCGATAAACTTTGGGGTCCCAAAGTGCTCGAAATTTAACACTTCAAAGGCAATCGCAGCATTGTAAGACCCACCACGTGGTGCATGGACGATCTCAAACAAGTCGCTGGTAGCCGCTGGATACAAATGGCCCAAGATCGTTTGTCTTATCTTATGTCACTAAAATAACAATCCTCTCGTAGGCTAGCTGCTTGTTAGCCTCGTTATATTATGTCGGTGCTCGGTACAGGACCGTAACCACTACAGTATGAACTCAATTATATGTTTCCTCCCGCACAGTCTTTTGTTGTCTTCCTTATTTATTTTAATCTCTGTACGGAAAAAGAAAAGCAGAGTCTCCACAAGTCTCGTTCGTATAAATAAAGAATAACAAATATTATTCCTTGCAAATCGTTACACAAGGCATTTCAAGCCTATGGAAATAATATTAGAAGTATGTGTTTTTTTTTTCGGATGACAATTTGTGAATTTTGATACTAATATTTTATTTCGATTGAATATTAGGTACATATATACAAGGGGAGGAAGTAGGTCATAACAAATGAGTTGACGTTCGTAAGTCCGAGCCGTAGGCGAAGGTTTACCAATGTCACGGACTCGTGTATTAAACGACGTTTTTCGATACATTTTTAAGAACACAGTTAAGTAACCTACACTTTAGTACCTACTCTAACTCCGGCGCCACACACACGCAGGTAAGGAAATCTGTGTTCAAATGTGTGAGCAAAGTTCTTCAAAGTCTTTGTTCAAATGTTTGTCTATCTGGCGCCGGAACAAATGTGATTTTAGTTGAAAAAGATTATTCTACAAAGTAAACAACATTCGTTAAAAAGTAAGGATTATTTTATCACAAACTGAAATAATAAGATTTTCAATGTAATTCCGTTCATTTATAATAAAATAATAATTCATAATGACTCAAAGCTAATTAATCATTACGACTTTAATTTGATTATAAATAGAAACATTCACTAAAGAAACATTTATCTATATTTTGTAAAATTGATTAATAAATCAAAATAATAATAATGTTGGTAGACGACCGTTAAGCATTCCTTAATGAAAGGCTTTGACGTTTAATTTAACACTTAAGAGCTCTCGCAAATTTTTGTAACGTCAATGCGCGTTTTTGGCTATATTTTCCCTCGCTATTAAGTTCATAATTATTGCTGAATATTAAACAAAAACTAAAAAAATATATCTTAATAAACAATGTTATTTTTAAAGATTTAGGTTAACAACAAAGTTAGATAACGTCTTTATTTTTCACATACTAATATCAAGTCGTATAAATATTAAATGATTAAATATTTATGATTATTATCATTTGTATATCTTTATATTTTTGCAAAATGTTTTAATTTCTCCTGATATTTCAACAAGAGATAAAGTTCGTAAACTAAAACCCGACTACGCTTTAGTAATTTAATTTAATATAATGTAGGAAATAAAACGTTGAAGGATTATTTACATCATTTATTTAAAATAACAAACAAAAATGGCAAAAGGTATTTGTCAAAATCAAAGCTTTATCACAAAAACACAACACTTGTATTTTACATTGAGCAACAAAATCAATTTAACTTTAACTTTACAAATCAAACAAAGAAAACAAAGAATTCTCTACAGTTGGAGAATAGTCAAAAATTAAATGAGGTTACTAGGTACACAACACGTGTTTAACTACATGAGCAGAAAGTAAATGCTCAGTAACAAAAACGGGCATAGTGACGCTACAAGATTTCGAAGTGGAATGACCGCCGAAACAATGGCGCACCGCCTTTTATAACAATTGTTGCTAGGTGCAAGTAACGTCATGCCCGTTCCACGTGGTACCATGCGCCGGGCGGCGTTGCACGATGACGCATAGTGCTACCCTCTTCTATTACGGCCAGCCTGATTCAGGCCGTCCTCGGGCTTCTTCCTCGATTCTTGAACAGCAGCAGTAGAGCTTGCTCTCGCAGCCGCTCACGGACCAGCAATGCCTGGCATCAATGATTAGACACAGTCTCGTAACCTGTAAGGATAACATTCTTTGAGATCTCTTACCCCAAATCACAGAAGAACCCTCAGTATTAAGTTAAAAATGGATTCCAATGTTTACTTTACGTACTTATCAACTCCTTGTTAGCTTATGTACCAAACAACACGATTATATAACCGCAAACAACGTCATATCACTAATTCTACACAAAGACTCAAAGTGCGACACTGGCCATCAGGCCTAAAATCACAAGTTACGTTTCCCAAGTGTCGAACTTTGCTTTACATGATGACTAAATCACTGTCGTCAAAAACTCGCATAAAACACAACTTTTCATAACTAAAATTGTAAAAATAAGTACGAATGTTTGGTACATAGTCTAAAAAATGGTCAAAAAGGGTCAGTTTTATCATTCAAGATCGGCTCTATCGCCTCTATGGAGCTTTTTGTCTCTACAGAGCTTTCTCAGCTCTACTGTTTCTAATAGGCTCTATGGCATGTAATTCACACTTCCTGTCTACTATTATGAAACCCATCTTTAAAACAGGAATGAAAGTTATCTTAATTGCATAACCAAGTAGGCATAAAACCAACAAAACAAAATTTATGAATACTTTATGTCAGTCCATTCTAGTATGGATGTTCGGTCTATTCTGACCTTAACTTTCAATTCTCTCAAACTTTCAATTTAATTTTGCCCCCAATTTCCAAAGTTCAATATTGGGAGTAAAAAAAAATATGTTAGAAACAAACAATCTCGTCAGTCAGTAATAGTAGGTAAGTGTACACACTCAAGTACTTTAACATTTGGTAAAGTGCGAAACACTCGCTAACAAAATCCGGTAACACTCTTTCGGATACATGATCTTTTGAATCATCGCTAACTCATCAAAAGCGTCAGCGTCGCTTTAATCAACGCTTGTAACTTTATTCGTGCAAAAACAAACTAATTAATTCAGAAAGACAGGAATGTACTAGTTGGTACCAGTGCATTATTTACTTTTTGGTAGAAAATAAGTAATTGTTAACTGGTAAACGTCAAAACTCACAACCATAGATAAGGATGTAAACGAAAACTAGGTCTAACTTGATAGCGTCACAATTTTAATTTCTACTTCTTCGAAGACTTCTTCAGAATGAACAAAGATTCTGAATGAATGAAAGTGGCCATACTGTGAGTACCACTACACTATTTTTATATTTTTCGCCGTCTAAATCTTTGCACAAAAATGTGCGGTAGTCACATTTTAAATATTTGGTAAATGTTTAACATCACGTATTGGACATTTAAAATTGGAAAAATCTCACCAATGAGCCCAGTGATACTTAGGCTCAGACTTCTCCCATGTGTGGTGCGATGCATTCTCTGCACTCGCGTACTCGTTGAGGTGCTGCAGCGATGCAGACGCACGCTCTCTTCATCCGCTGATTGGAACGGCAACCTCGTGAACTCGCGACTCGGTTCACCTGCATTTTCATAATGACATGACGGATTTCTCATCTGTAGAAGAAACAACATGTTAGGTATATGTCATTTCTAGACGTTATCTAAGAATAAGGCTATCGTCAAGTTATCATCAAGACATCATCAAGACATCACCAGGACATCATTAAGATATCAAAGATATCATGGACAGACTCGTGTTACTCTCCTTTTACTACGACATTTCGATATTTCAATTAATTAAATTCATCTTACAATTAGAATTCATTTTTAAAGATTTGTCACGTCTACAGAGACGTACTACGAAAGTAATAATAAAAAATACGTAGGTTGGGTTTTACGTGAACTCCTCGGTGTCTCGCAACTGGATGCAGCCTGGGTGCGCCGCGCGACCTCCGCGCCGGCCGTCACCTGCAGCAGCAGCCTCGTCGCCGCTCTCGCCGCTCTGCACCGTAGCTTGTTGCAGGCACCTCCACACCCAACACTCGGGTCTGCCGTAGTACAAGTCCACCCCAGGACTTAGGTCAACGCACATTGTGCATCTCCCTGTCGGTGCGTAGCCCTTCGCTACCACCCACCCAGAGTGCTTCACACTCTATCCGGGTCTGCTGGACTTCATTCATCCCAATCAATTCATTACCTAGTGCAAAGTCAATCACCATCCACTAACTAACCGTATGCCTAACGGTATGCCTAACGTTATGCCTAACGGTGAGAAGCTTCTCTAAGTAATTAAATTAAATCACGAAATAAGCCTTAAATCATTACTTCTCGAAGTAATTCCTACTCTAGCCTAGTCTTGATCCTATTCTTCAGTTAAACCTACCTACTTTTAGATTTTGTTTTTTCTAAGAAGGATGGCAACCAACAGAACTATAGGCAAGGTTTTATGACCGAGATAAAAGAGTCAAATATTTGATGTCGATGAACGCGTTGCACGTCCTCGGACACCCGTCGCCTCGCCAAGGCGCCATGCACTGCGCTGCCACGCGCGTGGACTCGCCGCTGCTCTCCACATCAACCGGAGCTCGCAACGACCACCCGGCAGCGTGCTGACCACTCCACAGGGGCCACGCACTCTTACATCTGTACACATAAAATGCAGCGCAAGTACATGTTCAAGTAAAATTAACTTTGTTCAAAATCAGTAGGTACACTGTACAGAATGTCAAGCTGTTTCGGTTCTTTTTCTCTCACAGTTATCAGTGTTGTAAAGAACCATAAAGAAGTTATGCGATTCAAGGCTCCTTCACGTTGGACAACGAATACAGCAATGGTGTGGCAAACATATCGGCCCAATTTTTGTAAAGTTGTCCACACTTCGGTAGGTTGTTCAGTTTGCATCGGTTCAGGTTAATGTGTACAGGCAACGCCCATTATTTCACAAACACGGTCTACCAAAGTGACAAGTGACCCTTTTTGTATGCTAGCCACATAATAATCACAACGATTGACACGCATATTAGCCAACGTGAGCCTTTAGACAGTAAAAGTTGTAAACAAAAAGAATTTTCAAAATTCAAATTCTCAACATATCAGTACAGGCTACTTTACGAACTTCAAAATAAAAATTCAAATTCCCTGAATTTAGTGTAAATCAAAGAGATTTCAGCACTACTACTAGCTCAGTGGCTATAGTACTGAATACGTTTACACCGTAATATCGTTATAACTTTTCAACACTGGTAACGTTCCAATTTACGGTTCAATGCAGTTACTTCGTTACCTTCTTCGCGCTTTTACCAAAATTCTTTGCATGATGGGCATTTTGGCACTAACAAAGTCATACAGCGTTGGATAGATAATTTTGAGCTAACAAAAATACTTTGACAACAAGCTTTAAATAGTTCTCAGTTAATGTTGGATTTTTGGCTTGACATCGAATGTAAAAACGATATTTCCGACTTCCTGACGCGGTGCGGCGCGGCGGCCACGGAAACTTGTATATTTTTACAACCAATTTCAGTCTCTGATAGAATTGAATAGAATAGAATAGAAAAGTTTTTTTTTTATTCAAATAAACTTTTACAAGTACTTTTGAATCGTCAATTGAATCTACCATGCATGCATGATATTATGCAAGTGACCACGTTATCGCGTCTCATATTGTTTTACTATGCCAAAATGTACAAAGAGAAATGTTACAGAGTGAAAAATTAATAGGTAGCGAAAAAATGAATTTAAGGTAAGATTCCTCCGATTGGACATCAAACTGGGACTAGCGTCATGGAAATTCTAACTCAGAAGAATACCTTTCCAACGATGTATCACTCATACCGACTAATGCCAGTACCAAGTTCCATATAAATTTTGCCCATCATTCTTTTCAATGTAACCGCATGGGTTCATAACGGGTTCCTTTTATAACCGTAAAAAGTCCTTTAATTTTATCACAAAATTAAAAATCGAGCGCTACTAGATAGGCGCTGCACAAACCACGTATCACAACAAAGGAAAATAATTCAAGCTCATACCGACCGTCGAGTTCAACCCATCGAACTTTACCGCCACCAACTTCACCACGTGATGCGCGCTATACAAGCAGCGTCGCGGCGATTGCTGCAGCCGGTAGTCACAAAGCAGGCAGCGCATGGCAAGACGCCACGGCAGGCGCTGCGCGGCCAAGAGCCTCGTACTTGGCATCTCACGAAAACGCGCCAGGCGAGCGCTACACAAAGAAACGTAAGGCACGTTAACAACGAGGGTATATCTGGCAAATGGTTTAAGTTCGCCGACCATAAAACAATTTTTTGTAACACTAGACGGTCTTATTACTTTTATTCACTGACTATTTAAAATAAAAGTTCAAATTCAACCTGATTCCACGTAGTGGGCGCTACGCAAGCAGCGTCGCGATGCTTGCACAGACTGCAAGACGGCAGGCGTCATAACAGATGCTAACAGGCACAGATGCACTAGACGGTGTATACACCAACGCTAGGGCGCAACGACGTCGCAGCGGTTGCTGCAGCTGGTATAGTCACGAAACAGGCGGCGTGCACATGAGCACTGAAGCGGGCGCTGCGCATGCAGCTATGCGCTCGTCAGAGCGCCGGCAAGGCCTCTGCGCTCACTCAGAGCACCGGCAAGGCCCCGCGCTCAGAACGCTGAAGCTCGTGGTGACGTGCACAGCAGCACCAGGTTGGCTGGTTCCACACCCGCAGTCGGGCACGCTCACGCTCGTCACACGTTATTGCCTCGCTCGCAACTCGGCACGCACAAGTAACTTTTCTTCAACTACCTGCAACTTACAAACTTTTTTCGAAACTATTAGTGGGCGAGGCAGTCCCTAGAGGACTCCTCTCTCTAGATCTATTCCCTATCAAGTAGCACTGTCACTCTGCCCAACTTAATTTGAATTCCGAACTTTTTATAAGGTTAACAACCTTAAATTTCCAAAATCAGAATTGGCAATCGAGCGCACAAAAGGCATTCAATCCCACTTCTGATGTAGGAAATAAAACGTTGAAGGATTATTTACATCATTTATTTAAAATAACAAACAAAAATGGCAAAAGGTATTTGTCAAAATCAAAGCTTTATCACAAAAACACAACACTTGTATTTTACATTGAGCAACAAAATCAATTTAACTTTAACTTTACAAATCAAACAAAGAAAACAAAGAATTCTCTACAGTTGGAGAATAGTCAAAAATTAAATGAGGTTACTAGGTACACAACACGTGTTTAACTACATGAGCAGAAAGTAAATGCTCAGTAACAAAAACGGGCATAGTGACGCTACAAGATTTCGAAGTGGAATGACCGCCGAAACAATGGCGCACCGCCTTTTATAACAATTGTTGCTAGGTGCAAGTAACGTCATGCCCGTTCCACGTGGTACCATGCGCCGGGCGGCGTTGCACGATGACGCATAGTGCTACCCTCTTCTATTAATAAAATAATATTTTAGTGTACAGAAACGCGGGGCAAGCAGCTAGTGGCGCCATCTATTATGTCTATCCAAAACTAAATTATATTTTACTTTTGCCGCTCGGACATCGCTTCTTGATTTTTTTCGTATATGAAATTTAGCTTTTGTCACCCGGTCCATAACAAAGAATTAATTGACACCTCATTCATCAAAATCGGCCCAGTAGTTTAGGCGCTACGGTGGTAGATACATACAGAATCTCGTACGAAAATCGGCCACAAACATACATACACACACACATACATACACACATATATACCTATACACATACACATATACATACATACATGTATAGACTGCTGCCTTTCCTTTTGGCTTTGCTGTAGTCGGGTCAAAATAATTCATCGAAAACCAATTAATTACACCCATACCTTACACCTTAACTTTATACAATTAAAAAAACCTTTCTATTGATACCAAACTCGTTACATTTGTATATATTTTTCTTTTTGTGTTGAATATTTTGTTTTAACAGTAATATTAAATTTAACTTGACATCATGTATTCCATGTTACTTAAATTTAAATAAATCTAACAAAACCTCATTAGCCCAAATCCGATGAGTAGTTTAGGGGCTACAAAGGAACAGATGAACATTACACACACATAATATACATAGATTGTCGAACCCTCCTTTTGGGTAGATGGGCCGTAGTCGGTTAAGAATTTGTAGTTTTCTTTTTGCGTTAAAAATATACTGATTACTGGGTCTTCTATACCCGTTGTGTGTATTTAAAATGTTAAGGTTTCATTAGAAGCGGGGACGACGCAAATTTTCAAACATAAATAAATAATACCCTTGCAATTGTCTGAAGTAATCTCTCGATTTATACAAGCACTGGAAAAATTGTGAACGAGCTCGCTATCTTTGTCCATTAATGAGCCCTAACAGAAATGAGAGGGTACTTAACAATAAACGTGGGACAAGTTTCGAGAGGTGAGCAATTTCTTCAACCGTTTTTGTTTTTGTTTGTCTGAAGTAAATTGAATAAAACAAGCTATAATTTAAAAATTAAAAAAACCCGACTGCCATGCTAAAAACGAACTAAAAAATTAATAAACTACCACCGTACCACTTACAGTGTAGTTGTTATTTATTTTGTTTTTCATGATTTGTCACTCCAAATTGATTTAAAACATATAGATTGTATACATTTTCGTACTCGCCTTTTAAAGCCCTTTATTTTTATACCCCACTCGAGGGTCTTGAAGAAAAAAAATTTTTTCAGCCCGCACATTAAAGTGCATAAAATCCGCCATTTTAATTTTTTATGAATTTTATGTACCCAGTAACATTTGCGCCGTCAAGATAAATCTAATGACGTATAATTTATCAAAATAGGTTGAGCCGTTAAGTAGTTACGAACTGACATAGGAAACGGTCATTTTCTACGATTTATCACTCCAAATTTTTTCCAAATATATAAATTTATACATTTTCGTATTTGCCTTTTGAATCCCTTTATTTTGATACCCCACTCGAGGGTCTTGAAGAAAAAATTTTTTTCAGCTCGCACATTAAAGCGCATAAAGTCCGCCATTTTGATTTTTTTTTTAATTTAGGTACCCTATAACACTCGCGTCATTGAGACAAATCTAATGACGTATCATTTATCAAAATCCGTTGAGCCGTTGATTAGTTACACGCGGACATAGGAATGGACATACATACACACAGGTGAAACACATAACCCAGTCGGGTAATAATAAAAATAGCTATCTTTATTTACCACAAGTATAAATTAAAAATTTAAAAACCCCCGAAATTCGCCATTTTGTGGTGGCGGCCATCTTGAATTTGCATAGTGCTATTCTACTAGTCAAGCCCTTTCATTTGATAGAAAATAATTACTTAATTTGGGTATAATTTGTTTCCTGCGGTCTCCACACTAGGTTGTCCTGTGTTGTGGAGACCATTTTAGGTTACATATCCAACAAAATTTAAAATAGGGCTAGAAATGCGTTCTATGTCTAGGATATATTATATTCAGATTATTATTAATTTATTTTTTATTTTATAAAGGTTATATTTCGTACCTACTCACTACCTACTAAGTATACGTTATAAATGTTAATTAATTAAAATATATTAGTTTTAACTGCGTTTACGTGGTGTGAACTTCGACGTACGTGCTAGAAGAAAAATTCCGCCTGATTTGGGTTAAAAAAAAAATGAAAATTATTTGTTTTTCTTGGACAAAAATAGTCTGTTTTCATCTCCAAGATAATGATTTTGGTCAATTGGGATTGGAATGTCAACCACGTGCCTTGCGGTAAGGTTAGGTACAAGTCACGGCAAATAAGTCGAGCGGTGACCTTCAATGCGCAGAAGTCAAAATTGAGGTATCTCGGGGTGTGAGGGGGTCGCGGGGAGAGCGTGGGGATCGTTCGTAAGCACTGATTAGCTCTCGCGGATCCCTCGTAAGCGCTGATTGGCTCTCCAATCGTATTGTGTCCCGCTCACTCGTACGACGCTGCGCGCACTTGAAGGTCACCGCTCGACTTACGTGCCGGGAGTTATAGTAGAACTTGGATTGAAACATGTACTTAACTCTATTTATTGTACCACGCAACTATTATCTTCTTATAGCAATAATGAATGTATACGGCCATGGGTTACTTCTGGGAAATGTTTATCTTATGTATGAGGGATATTATTGCTCGTAATCACCGACATACATCATAATCTATTTGATGTATATCTTAAACCTTTCCGCTATTTTCCGTTGCGAAAGTTGGCTACAATGTTTTTTTTTTTGCTAGTAAAAATAATATGTAATCCGCCATTTTGTGGCGGCGGCTATCTTGGACCGATTTTCATCAAACATAGCTAAGAACAGTCCCGACTAATTTACCTTTCAAACAACAAGTATAAATAAAAAAATTAAAAAACCCCCGACATTCGCCATTTTGTGGCAGCGGCCATCTTGGATTTGCAATAATGCTATTTTACTAGTCAAGCCCTTTCATTTGATACCCATATTAAAGGAGTTGTGACAAAATATGTAATCCGCCATTTTGTAGCGGTGGCCATCTTAGACCGATTTTCATCAAACATAGCTAACAACACTCGACTAATTCACCTTTCAAACAGAAAAAACTGCATTCAAATCGATCCACCCGTTTGAGCGCCACAGGGGAACAGACAGACACACACATACACACACACACACACACACACACACACACACACACACACACACACACACACACACACACACACACACACACACACACACAGAGAGACACGTGAAACTTATAACACCCCGTCGTTTTTGCATCGGGGGTTAAAAAAACGCATTCAAATCGGTTCACCTGTTTGAGCACTACGGTCCACCGTAGACACACACACACACACAGAGACACAGTCAAACTAATAACACCCCGTCGTTTTTTCGTCGGGGGGTTAAAAACCGGCATATTTTAATGTACTAATCTTTGATTTAACATAGTTAAATGCGACTTGTTCGTATTAGTGTCGTCTTTTAATTTTAATGTTAAACCGATTTTGATAAAATTAGGCACAGAGATAGCTTGTATCCTGGACACAGGTTACTTTTTATCCCGGAAAATCAAAGAGTTCTAGCTATTATAATAAACGAATTCTGTCTACCTCGCACTGAAAACGCAGCGTTGGAAAAGCCCCCACTGCACTGGGTGGTTAGATAATGTAATGATGATGATGATGATGATGATGATGATGATGATGATGATGAGTCTTTAGCAGTCGCTGGACACAAGGGGCACAAGATCGCGTTCTGTGGCGATCCTTGCAAGAGACCTCGCTATGCCGTTTGTCCAGCAGTGGGCGTCTGTCGTTTGACGCAGACAATTAAACTAAACAACGTCAACACGACGCTCATTCGCGCTCGGTTATTCAAATAAAAGCAAGTTCTATTGACTTTTGTAATTGAGGAGCGCAAATGAAAACTATAGCCATGCTAATGGTGTCATGCAATTAAATGTTAATCGAGGCGATTTGTTCTCATTAACTATGCCTTTGCCACAGTACATGTCAAGACAAGGGCCTATAATAAAATTAACTGACAGTTTTTTTTTTTTTTAATTTAAAAATTGATAAGAATTTTTAACAATGGTTCAAAGATAATTAATTTAATGATTAAAGTAAGTTATATTAATGATCTTGAATTATATTCATATAAATACGGGTACTTTGAAGCTACGAATTCAGTCTCTTTCCGAGACCCAACCGACTGGTAGATGCTTCAGCGTAATAGGTCGTGACATTTGATTGAAGGTTTATGATAAGTGCCTAAGTATATTATAAAAACTTTAGAAAAAAACAACGAAAAATGAAATCGGAAAGAAAATATAATAAACCATTTTAACTGAGCTCCCAAACTATTGGTAATTGAATATGATGATAACCAATTTGGGCTCAATGAACTAGACCTAGGTTTTAGGTTTTTTTTAGCAAAAAATTCTCAGTGCCAGTCCGGAGTTACTAGTTGGCGGTATTTGACCCCAATGCCTCGGAGAGTGAGATTATCACTATCATGTGACAATAGTTGTTAAAGCCCGCCAACCCACATTGGAACAGCGTGAGGGTTCTAAATTCTAAAAACCTCTCTATTATTAGAGAGGAAGCCTGTGCCCAGCTGTGGGATGTTAAAAGACCGTAGTGTTGTTGGTGGTGGGGTTGGTGGTGGACTAGACCAGCCATCGGGTACTTAATGTGAAAACCTGGAAAGCGTTTAGAATTGTTGTTAGGCTCAATTTACACCGCGGTGGAATCGAAGCGTCAAATTCGCCTCATGACGCTGAAGTCGCGCGAATTCGCTGGAATGCTCGAGCATTCCCGCGCCTTCCAGCTAATTCACGCTACAGCGCCTAGGGTTGTCAGTCTAGATTTATTACTTGACAAGAATGGTTGCCTTGGATCTTATTTTTATATACATACCTAATAGGGACTATAGACCTTAGTATCTATACTTCTATACTTAATATAATAAAGCGGAAGAGTTTGTTTGTTTGAACGCGCTAATCTCAGGAACTACTGGACCGATTTCAAAAATTCTTTCTCCGTTGGATATGTACGTGATCCTTGAGTGCTATAGGCTATACAATATGTACCACGGGCGAAGCCGGGGCGGTCCGCTAGTCTGTTATAAATTTCAACTTGCTAGGTCCCCCCGTTCCTGAGAAAATCGATGGCGACACACGGACTGATATACGGACAAGAAAGTGATCTTATAAAGGTTTATTTTTTTCCTTTTAAGGTACGGAACCCTAAAAAAGAATGAGGGATTCTGCGCCAAAAAATTAAATTCTAGGATAAAACCCTTAATGATGGGATTTTGATGCGCCATTTTTAACAGTTTAAAAAAATGTATGAGCTCAAAGAAGCTTCGGGAAAGCAAATAATTTCAGCAACCTAAATCCACGCGGACGAATTCACGGACATCTCCTAGTTCTAACTCAAAATATGTTTTGAAGCTGACATAGTCCTACTTACTTTGTTAGGTTTATTGTAATGGAAAATTAAAAAAAAAATGGTACGTACGTATTTTATTTTTATTTTAATGACCTGACGCACTCCATACGTCTCGATTTCTATTGTAAATGCTCCAAAAGTCGCGTATATAGATATTTACTATCTCTCTAGGTGTTGTAACCAAAATTCTGGTGACGGTCTGACTGAATGGGATCTAGAATACCGATTTACGTTTCATGCGATTCATTTTATTATTGACCTAGACCCCTTTCAGGATGAATTCAATCTCTAATGGTAGATTTAGGTTACTTATAAGCTACTTTGGGAATTTTCATTTCGTTTTCATTGTTAAAAATATACAAAATCCAGTTACGTAATTACGTAATTACGTAACTAGAGTATTAAAATGCGTAACCAGTTACGTAATTGAAAAATTCATAATTTTGGAAGCTCTACTACCTGTGGCGTTATGTTGGCAGCGATGTTTTCCAGTGTTGTCACATTTTTATAGTCGGTTGCCCAATTTCTACACAAAAGCAGAAAATAAAGTCCGACTTAATTTTATTTTGAAGAATATTTATTAAACCAATGATACTTATCAAAGAATCAAATAAAATATTGATAGTAAGTAAGTAATTATAATACTAAGAATATTTTTTAGTATTATATAACTGGACATTAAAAACTTAACTAAACTACCAATTTGGTAAAAAAAATTACACATGGGATGCCTTGACTACAGAATATACATCGAATTAATTTATTTAGTGCTTAATATACCTACTTTGTGCTAGCACAGTAGCGCATTTGACTTTCAGTATTACTTAAATCAATTGTACCAGGCTTTTTGTACTAAGATTGATGACCCTGCACGGCACTGCTGTGACCGACCCAACGGACTCTCCGTTCGCGCCACTTCCCGCGGATTCCACGGAAGGCGCCGACAGTAGCTACGGGAATTCTCGAGAATTCCGCGGAAGACGCGAGACCTTTTTTTGGCTCCTATTTAATTTGTATGTTATGCAGTTGACATAAAGTTCAATTAGCTATGTACAATTTCGTTGCAAAAAGTCGCTTCCATTCCATTCCGCCGCGGTCTAAATTGAGCCTTAGGCCCCTTATTAACCCCCGACGCAAAAACGACGGGGTGTTATAAGTTTGACGTGTCTGTGTGTGTGTGTCTGTCTGTTCCCCCGTAGCGCTCAAACGCTCGAACCGATTTGAATGCGGGTTTTTTTGTTTGAAAGGTGAATTAGTCGGGAGTGTTCTTAGCTATGTTTGGTGAAAATCGGTACAAGCTGGCCGCCGCCACAAAATGGTGTTTTTTCACAACTCCCTCAATATGGGTATCAAATGAAAGGGCTTGACTAGTAGAGTAGCACTATGTAAATCCAAGATGGCCGCCACCACAAAAGGGCGAATGTCGGGGTTTTTTTTTTAATTTTTAATTTATACTTGTTAGTTAACTGGTGTTAATTTAGCCGTGACGCGCAAGCCCAGTGGGAACGCTCGCGCAGCGTCGGTCAACGAGTCGTAACACAAGTATAAATTAGAAATTTAAAAAACCCCCGACATTCGCCATTGTGTGGCGGCGGCCATCTTGGATTTGCATAATGCTATTCTACTAGTCAAGCCCTTTCATTTGATACCCATATTAAGGGAGTTGTGAAAAAATATGTGATCCGCCATTTTGTAGCGGCGGCCATCTTGGACCGATTTTCATCAAACATAGCTAAGAACACTCTCGACTAATTCACCTTTCAAACAAAAAAAACCGCATTCAAATCGGTCCACGCGTTTGAGCTCCACAGGGGAACAGACAGACACACACACACACGCACACACACACACACACACACACACACACACACACACACACACACACACACACACACACAGACACGTCAAACTTATAACACCCCGTCGTTTTTGCGTCGGGGGTTAATAAAACCGCAGTTAAATGGGTTCCATCACGCGAATTGTAATCAACTGGTCAAATATCAATCCGGACTAATCTTCTAAAAGTATAATTACGTCATCGTGCTTTGTCAATTAAACTATAATTACTTAAAATGTACAAAGAAGCTCTGAACTGATTTCGATGAATTTCGGCACGGAGACAACTTGTATCCTCACGTATTCTGGAGATGGTCTATTTATCTGTTCGGTGGTCTATTCTATAGATAATAACTATTATCACACTAATATTATAAAGGCGAAAGTTTGTGTGTATGTATTTGTGTGTGTATGTTTGTTACTCTAACGCCGCAACTACTGAACTGATTTGGCTAAAATTTTGAATGCAGATAGATCATGCCCTGACTTAACACATAGGCTTTTTATCCTGGAAAAATCCACAGTTCCCACGGGATTTTGAAAAAACCGAAATCTATAGCTACAACTATAGGTAGATTACTATAGCAAACTTCCTTGAAAGTAGGTACAAACTTACAAAGAAAAGGGAGCGGGAACGGGAACCGGAAATCCACGATTCCCTCGGGATTTGTGAAAAATCGAAATTTACGCGAGCAAAGCCGCGGACAGAAGCTAGTATTTTCATAAATTTTTTATCCTCAAAAATAAAGAAATGGGGCCATCAAAGTTGTCAGTTTTAGACCATTTTTGTTACAGAGTCTATCTAAAAACTAAACTTGTTCGGAATCCGAAATTTTTATATAAGAACAGTTCATAGGCCTATTCTGTATAGATCTGTGGAGAAAGCCTCCTAACATTTAGGTCTTCAAAGCTTAAGTATACCTAGGTAATACCTTATACTATTCACTCCGCGCTGTGACTCCCCATCACCTGGCGAGGGATTAGGCGCCCGAGTCTGTATGTAAATTGTACCTGGACTTCCACTAACAATAAAATGTATGACTGTATCGAACACGTTTGATCCCTGACCTTTACCAAGTTACATACTCTACGAGGGTATCCTATATTGTTGTAGCTTATACATTGCTGCCTTTAACTACCGGGAGATTTCAGCCGCGGCTTGAATATCGCGGAGACAGAGCTATTATGAAACGCTATTATGTTATTAGTGTCAGATTATTGTTGAAATTCAATTAGAATCTTTAGAAATGGTTTACAGATTATTAATTTCATAATTGAAATATGTTAGAATGAACTGACATTTGATTCTTTTCAGTGGCGCCGAACCGCCATCTTGAATTATTGGTATAAATACGGGCACTTCGAAGCCATGAATTCAGTCTCCACCAGAGACTCAACCGACTATTAGATGCTTCAGCGTCTAGGTCGTGATATTTGATTGAGGGTTGCGATAGCAATCACACCCTAATCGAATAAATGCTGTCATTTTGGACTTGGCTGAGTGTAATTAATTAATTAGTATAAAATAGATTTGAAAAGAGATCTCAGTTAAACTAATCTGTGATTCGATATTAATTAAGTTTGTGCGGGTGATAAATAAAGATATTTTAATAATAGTTTGATTTAGTTTTAATATTAAACCTTATCCTGCTTCTGTAATGATGATGTCTTACATTAGAGAAACAGAACTTGTATATCATAATAATAATGTCTTCCCGATCGAATTCTGATGACCTCCCTGGCGCAGTGGTGAGCGCTGTGCTCTTATAAATGGGAGCTGCTGGGTTCGATTTCCGACAGTGGCAATTTGGGATTTTATAATTCCAAAATCGTTTCTGGTCTGGTCTGGTGGGAGGCTTTAGCCGTGGCTGGTCACCACCCTATCGGCAAAGCCGTGCCGCCAAGCGATTTAGTGTTCCGGTACGATGTTGAGTAGAAACCGATCAGCGGTGTGCCTCTGCCAAGTTAGCCCGCTTCCATCTAAGACTGCATTGACACTTACCATCAAGTGAGATTGCAGTCAAGGGCTGAATACGCAGGAGATATTATTGTGTTGCAGTGTACAAACATGGATCCACTCTCTATTTTGCTCATTATACAGTCCAAGCTATTCAGCAATCCAACCGACTGAAAGACCGGAGAAAGATCTTTCCGAGGCACAGTTTTGTAAAATCACCACTTTTCCTCCAGGCTGCTATTGAGAATTTATTGGCAGAAAAATCAAATAAGTACCTTTTTTGGCCCAATGGGGATTATGTATAAGATTCGTAGCAAAATAACCACCTGACAAACGTGGCAATAGAAACGCGGTAATGTATATCGACCTATAGAAATAAATCGTAAATGTAAATAATTTTTCGTATTGGTTGGTTGGAGACCGTTTCAAATGAAATTACCATCGCAAAGTCCATTTTTAATCGAGGAAAAGTCCTCTGTTTTTGTTAATAAATTTATTTTACTCTCTTTTATGTTTCCCGGGGTCGTTTTACAGGAGAAATAATATTGGAATGGAATTGTTCGCTGAAATGCGACGTCCAGGGGAAATACATTTACTTGATTATGTTGTGAGAAATTATATTATCCGATGCGAGATTAACTGGACCGTGAAATTGTTTATTATTTTATATTAATTAATAAATCTGTTTATGAAGAAGACGAAATGATTTTAAAAATATAAATCTCTTTTGATTAATGTAACAACAAATATTCAAATTATTCGCTACAAATTATTATAAAAACTAGAGGATGCTCGCGGCTTCGCCCGCGTTGATTATGGTTTTTCACAAATCCCGAGAGAATCGTGGATTTTCGTTTCCCGTTCCCGCTCCCTTTTCCAACCTTTGTACCTCACGCGTATTCACGCGGACGGAGCCGCGAGCATTTCCTAGTTTATAATATTAGTAGGATAAGTATCTAGACTAACTCACAAAAGACATTTTTTCCACATCTTGCAGGAAATCCTCTATGTGTGGAAGCCTTTCCGGTTTCAAGGAACAAAGAAAGAATACTCACTATTTGCTCTCACTTAATAGGTAATACCGTAATAAACTAATTACGAAGCAATTTAGTAGATTTGAAATTTCATACAACACACGAGTGTCTGCTGTGGCAACTTCATACGTGTATGCGTTGTCCCAAAGGCAAATATAATTAAGTTGCATCCGGGAGGAGTCGCCTGTAATTTTCTCCTCGACGGCGCAACTGGCTTAACGAGATAAATTACGCAGACGGACCACGTGGCGCTGTGGTTTGTGCCTTAATTATAACATTGTTTGTCTTGCTAACTATGCGATGGTGGAGTTGGCGAGGAATTCTGATGACTCGATCATCATGAGGCCACTACCACTGCTACTACAGCCTTTTTAACGTCCCACTGCTGGGTACAGGCCTCCTCTCTCATAGGAGAGAGGGATTTGGAGCTTAGACCCGCCACGCTGCTCCAATGCGTGTTGGCAGGCTTTAACGGCTATTAGAATAGAATAGAATAGAATAGAAAAGTTTTTTATTCAAATAAACTTTTACAAGTACTTTTGAATCGTCAATTGAATCTACCACTGGTTCGGAATGCCGTTCGAACCGAGAAGAACAAGTAAGAAACTCGGTGGTTGCTCTTTTTAAAAATAACAATATAACGATTTATGAACGAGTTTTTTATCGTTTATATAATCTTCAATTGTATAATAAGCTTTTTTTATGAACATACTATTAACAGAGTTCTTAAACTTGTGTAAAGTCAGGTCTAAGATTGCTTGTGGAATTTTGTTATAGAACATTACGCCCATTCCCACAAACGACTTTCGGACCTTTACAAGTGCTTACGAATCGACAAATGAATCTACCATTGGTTCGGAATGGTGCTTACAATTCTACACATGTGAAGAAGTTATTAGAAGTTTGTATTGTCACATGATAGTGATAATAACCGAACCGACTGCCCGAGACACGGGGGTGAAACACCACCAGCTTCCAACTCCGGGCTGGCACGGAGAATTTCTTGACAGAAGAACCCAATACCTAACAATTATTTGCCCGACCCGGGAATCGAAACGAAATCGAACAACGAGGCAATTCAAACACACTACATATTATTATTGGTAGTATTTGAATTTCGAATCAAAACTTCCAATTGCAACAAATGCATCTCGTCTATTTATACGCTAATCCAATACCAGTCTCATCAAATGGACTAAATACAAGTATAAATTAAAAATTTAAAAAACCCCCGACATTCGCCATCTTGGATTTGCAATAATGCTATTCTACTAGTCAAGCCCTTTCATTTGATACCCATATTAAGGGAGTTGTGAAATAATATGTAATACGCCATTTTGTAGCGGCGGCCATCTTGGACCGATTTTCATCAAACATAGCTAACAACACTCTCGACTAATTCACCTTTCAAACAAAAAAAAACCGCATTCAAATCGGTCCACCCGTTTGACCGCCACAGGGGAACAGACAGACACACACACACACACACACACACACACACACACACACACACACACACACACAGACACGTCAAACTTATAACACCCCGTCGTTTTTGCGTCGGGGGTTAAAAATGACAATGAAACGGAATGCAAGAGCAGCAACAGCATAAGGAGACAGGCAGCAACGTTAGAAGGCAACGAGCAGCGAACACTAATCTATAGGTATACGATGAGGTTCATTTACGGAGATAGCATGCAAACTTGTACTCCATAGTCGATATCTTTGTCCTCGTCGACCACAGACATGTGAATACTCATAGACACGCTTCACATTATATATTTTTAACCCGTCAGGATATTACGAGTATAATCATTATAATAATAACGTGTCCAAGCGTTTGATTTTGTTCGGGTTAGGGGTATGTTTGTATCCAATTTTTGTATCAGATTCTGTGTTCCACCGTAGTGCCTAAACTACTGGGCCGATTTTGATGGATGAGGTGTCAATTGATTCGTTGTTATGGTCCGGGTGACATAGGTTATATTTTATATATACGAAAAAAAATCGAGAAGTGACCTTCGCGACTTAAACTAGAATATTACGTTAGTTTCGGATACTCATAACAGATGGCGCCACTATCTGCTTGCCCCGCGCTTCTTCCGTTCGAAGTATCATTAGTACGCAGTTGAATACATGTTTTTCTGCACACTAAATTAGCAGTCGGGTTTGAGTTTACGAACTTTATCTCTTGTATGTCTAACCGTCTGTAGGTCTGCAGCAGGCCCCAGATACGGTTGTTGCAGGCACTTCAAGCTTGCGCATTCTATTTGCATCCAACAATACTGCAACACTCATTTTTGCTCTTAAGTGGGACATTTCAATGAAGCGCTGTTGAAACAGTGTATCGATTGTTGACGGCTTTGTTGGGAGCAGTTCCCGTTTTGTTGACGCATTGTTCGCGATGTCGCAGCGCAGCGCAAGTGACGCGAGTTCTGTACGCCATTGTCGGTGTTGGCGCTTTTTGTTGTGGCAACATTGTTATTGGTGAAAGTTCGCACTGAACCTCGGGGGAGGCTTTATTACACCTATTATGGGAAAGTGCGCAGCGCTCCCGAGTGACTATTTTTAACCCCCGACGCAAAAACGACGGGGTGTTATAAGTTTGACGTGTCTGTGTGTGTGTGTCTGTCTGTTCCCCTGTGGCGCTCAAACGGGTGGACCGATTTGAATGCGGTTTTTTTTGTTTGAAAGGTGAATTAGTCGAGAGTGTTGTTAGCTATGTTTGATGAAAATCGGTCCAAGATGGCCGCCGCTACAAAATGGCGGATTACATATTTTTCACAACTCCCTTAATATGGGTATAAAATGAAAGGGCTTGACTAGTGGAATAGCATTATTGCAAATTCAAGATGGCTGCCGCCACAAAATGGCGAATGTCGGGGGTTTTTTAAATTTTTAATTTATACTTGTAAAAGCATAATTCAACATAGATTACTAATTATTGAACATATAAACGCATACTTTGTTCTACGAGTTTTATTCGTGACACTTTCTGTTCCTGTTCTGAACTGTCTCTGGTCTCTGGTGGGAGGCTTCCTCCGTGATTATTTACCACCCTACCGACAAAACTGTGCCGCCAAGCGACTTAGCGTTCCAGCACGATGTTACGTAGAAACCGGTCAAGGGTGTGCCTTTAATAAAAACTGCCATACCTCTTAAAAGTTAGCCTGCTTTCACTTTGACCTGCATCGTCACTTAACATCAGATGGGATCGCAACTTGGGTCTAAATTGTAGACATCGATGTAAATCGATGATTGTAGATGAATAAAATAAACTTTAGGTGAACTCTCTGCTGTAGATACCTCTTTTAGGTTAACCCGCTTTTATCAAAGACTGAAAATGACAAGTATAAAGTTCGTAAACTAAAACCCGACTACGCTTAATAATTTAATAGTAATTTCTTAGTAATTTAGTTTGCAAAAGCGCGGGGCAAGCAGCAAATGGCGCCATCTGTTATGTGATTACCGAAACTAATTAAACACTCTAGAAAGCCGCGCGAAGGTCACTTCTCGATTTTTTTCGTAAATAAAATGTAGCCTATGTCACCCGGACCATTACAACAAATCAATAGACACCTCATTCATCAAATCCAGTAGTTAAGGCGCTACGTTGGTACACACAGAATCTCATACAAAAATCGGCCACATATATACATACATACATACATAGACTGCTAAAATCATAACCCTTCCTTTTGGCTTTGCCGTATTCAGGTAAAAAGTCATCAAAACCGGTTAATTTGTTTTTGAAATAATCGCCAACATACATAAAACTAGTAGGGCGCGTGGGTGCGCGGCCCGCAAGCGGACCGCGAGGTTTCGCTTTCGGGTATTTTGGTTTGAGCAGCCTCCATCTATCTCTCCCCTATTCCTAATCCTCGATCATTATCACTCTCCATATTTTTTCTTCGAATCATTCTGCTCATCAAGCACCAAGTAGAACTTAAGGTCTTAATCATCTTTTGGCAAAAACCACTCTTCCATCTTTTATACTTGGTGAGATAGACACCGATGTTTGTATGGCCGCCATCTTGAATCCGCCATTTTGGACTTTTTTTCAGCTCACTGCCAATTGGATGATGTTTCGAGTAATTTTTGTTTGAGCACCTCCTACCTATCTTCAATACCCTGCCCGGACTCCTCAACCAACTTCCAAACCCTCAATCATCATGTCTTCCCATATTTTTCTTTGAGAGTTCTCCAAAAAACCGCATTAAAGCCTTGCATAGTTCACAACTTGTAGTCTCTTCAATATTCGCCATACATTTTCTATGGAAAATTAAAATCCGCCATTTTTAATTTTTTTTAAATTCATCAAGTAGACCTTTGGATCCTCATCATGTTTTGCTAAGAAACAACTCTTCCATCTTTTATACCCTTCGAGATGGACACCGACGAAATTTGTATGGCGGCCATCTTTTTTTCGCCATTTTGAATTTTTTTTCGGCTCCCTGCCAATTGGATGACGTTTCGAGTGACATTTGTTCGAGCACCCCCCACCTATCTTCAATACCTTAAGCGTGCTCTTCAACCGTCTCCGAAATCCTCAATCATCAGCTCTCTCCATATTTTTCCTCTTAATGAATTTTTGTCCTCTATACGAAACCATTTGTGAAAAAAAAATTTTTCATACAAAATTTTACAGGAGAGGCGATGAATGAGTCAGTGAATCAGAACGAACAGCTATATATATATTAACTAGTACGGCGCGTGGGTGCGCGGCCCGCAAGCGGACCGCGAGGATTCGAGTAGTTTTTGTTTGAGCACGTCCCACCTATCTTCAATACCCTCGCCGTGCTCTTCATCCGTCTCCAAAGTCTTCGATCATCAGCTCTTTCCGTATTTTTCCTCCGCATGAATTTTTGTTTTCTACACGAAACCATCAAAAATTTTTTTTGTGTAGAAAAATAAATTCCGCCATCTTGTTTTTTAGTTCTTGATCATATTTTTCAAAGAAACCACTCTTCCATCTTTTATACTTGGTGAGATAGACACCGACGAAATTTGTATAGCCGCCATCTTGAATCCGCCATTTTGGTTTTTTTTTTCACCTCAGTGCCAATTGGATGAGGTTCTGAGTATTTTTTGTTTGAGCAGCCCCCATCTATCTACAAAACTCTGCCCGGGCTCATCAATCATCTTCCAAACCCTCAATCATCATGTCTTCCCATATTTTTCTTTGAGATTTCTCCAAAGAACCGCATCAATCGCCTTGCATACCTAGTTCACAACTTTATACTCTCTCTCAATATTCGCCATACATTTTCTATGGAAAAATAAAGTCCGCCATTTTGAATTTTTTTTGTATTCATCGAGTAGACCTTTGGATCCTGATCATGTTTTGCTAAGAAACAACTCTTTCATCTTTTATACCCTTCGAGATGGACACCGACGAAATTTGTATGGCGGCCATCTTTTTTTCGCCATTTTGAATTTTTTTTCGGCTCACTGCCAATTGGATGACGTTTCGAGTGACATTTGTTCGAGCACCCCCCACCTATCTTCAATACCTTAAGCGTGCTCTTCAACCGTCTCCGAAATCCTCAATCATCAGCTCTCTCCATATTTTTCCTCTTAATGAATTTTTGTCCTCTATACGAAACCATTTGTGAAAAAAAAATTTTTCATACAAAATTTTACAGGAGAGGCGATGAATGAGTCAGTGAATCAGAACGAACAGCTATATATATATTAACTAGTAGGGCGCGTGGCTGCGCGGCCCGCTAAAGCGGACCGCGGGGTTTCGAGTAGGTTGTTTTTATTTGAGCAGCCTCCACCTATCTTTAATACCCTGGCCGTGCCGTGCCTCACCCATCGTCAAAATCTTCAATCATCAGCTCTTTCCATATTTTTCCTCCGCATAATTTTTTTTCTTCTATACGAAACCATTAATGAATTATTTTTGTGTGAAAACATAATTCCGCCATCTTGTTTTTTTTTTCTGTTCATCAAGTATATCTTTATTTCTTGATCATATTTTTCAAAGAAACTACTCTTCTATCTTTTACTACTCTTCTTTTCTACTCTTCTTGGTGAGATAGACACCGACGAAATTTTTATAGCCGCCATCTTGAATCCGCCATTTTGGTATTTTTTTTTTGATCACTGCCAGTTGGATGAGGTTTCGAGTAATTTTAGATTGAGAACCTCTCACCTATCTTCAATACCCTGACCGTGCTCCTCACCCGTCTCCAAAATCTTCAATCATCAGCTCTCTCCATATTTTTCCTCCGCATAATTTTTTGTCTTCTATACGAAACCATCACTAAAAAAACTTTTTGTGTGAAAACATAAATTCCGCCATCTTGTTCTTTTTCTGTTCATCTAGTTGATTTTTGGTTTTTGGTCATATTTTTCAAATAAACCACTCTTCCATCTTTTATACTTGGTGAGATAGACACCAACGAAATTTGTATAGCCGCCATCTTGAATCCGCCATTTTCGTTTTTTTTTCACCTTAGTGCCAATTGGATGAGGTTCTGAGTATTTTTTGTTTGAGCAGCCCCCATCTATCTACAATACTCTGCCCGGGCTCATTAACCATCTTCCAAACCCTCAATCATCATGTCTTCCCATATTTTTCTTTGAGATTTCTCCAAAGAACCGCATCAACCGCCTTGCATAGTTCACAACTGCTCTCTCTCAATATTCGCCATACATTTTCTATGGAAAAATAAATTCCGCCATTTTGATTTTTTTTTCTATTCATCGAGTAGACCTTCGGATCTTGATCATCTTTTGCGAAGAAACCACTCTTCCATCTTTTATACCCTCCGAGATGGAGACCGACGAAAGTTGTATGGCGGCCATCTTTTTTTCGCCATTTTGAATTTTTTTTCAGCTGACTGCCAATTGGATGACGTTTCGAGTGACATTTGCTCGAGCACCCCCCACCTATCTTCAATACCTTAAGCGTGCCCGTCGCTCGTCTCTGAAATCCTCAATCATCAGCTCTCTCCATATTTTTGTTCCGAATGAATTTTTGTCCTCTATACGAAACCATTAGTGAAAAAAAAATTTTTCATACAAAACTTTACAGGAGGGGTGATCAATCAGTGAGTCAGTCAATGAATCAGCACGAGCAGCTATATATATATTAACTAGTATGGCGCGTGGGTGCGCGGCCCGCAAGCGGACCGCGAGGTTTTGTTTTCAGGTATTTTTTGTTTGAGCAGCCTCCACCTATATCTTCCCCCATATTCCTAACCCTCGATCATTATCACTCTCCATATTTTTTTCTCCGAATAATTAAAAAAGATTTTGAAAAGGAACTGTATCAAAGTCTTGCATAGTTCCCAACTTACATTCTCTTCAATATTCGCCATATATTTTGTATGGAAAAATAAATACCGCCATCTTGTTTTTTTCTGTTCATCAAGTAGACTTTTAGGTCTTGATCATCTTTTTCCCAGAAACCACTCTTCCATCTTTTATGCTTGGTGAGATAGACTCTGACGAAATTTGTATAGCCGCCATCTTGAATCCGCCATTTTGTTTTTTTTTCAGCTCAGTGCCAATTGGATGAGGTTTTGAGTAATTTTTGTTTGAGCACCTCCCATCTATCTAACATACCCTGCCCGGGCTTCTCATCCATCTTCCAAACCCTCAATCATCATGTCTTTCCATATTTTTCTTTGAGAGTTCTCCAAAGAATCGCATCAAAGCCTTGCATAGTTTACAACTTGTAGTCTCTTCAATATTCGCCATACATTTTCTATGGAAAAATAAATTCCGCCATTTTGATTCTTTTTTCAATTCATCAAGTAGACCTTTGGATCCTCATCATCTTTTGCGAAGAAACCACTCTTCCATCTTTTATACCCTCCGAGATGGAGACCGATGAAATTTGTATGGCGGCCATCTTTTTTTCGCCATTTTGAATTTTTTTTCAGCTAACTGCCAATTGGATGACGTTTCGAGTGACATTTGTTCGAGCACCCCCCACCTATCTTCAATACCTTAAGCGTGCTGCTCACCTGTCTCCGAAATCCTCAATCATCAGCTCTCTCCATATTTTTGTTCCGAATGAATTTTTGTCCTCTATACGAAACCATTAGTGAAAAAAAAAATTTTCATACAAAATTTTACAGGAGGGGTGATCAATCAGTGAGTCAGTCAATGAATCAGCACGAGCAGCTATATATATATTAACTAGTAGGGCGCTTGGCTGCGCGGCCCGCTAAAGCGGACCGCGGGGATTTCAGTATTATTTTTGTTTTAGAAGCCTCCACCTTCTTCTATCATTTTCAGCATCTTTAACCCTGGCCGTGCTCCTCATCCATCTTCCAAACCCTTGATCATCATCACTCTCCAATTTTTTTTCTCCGAATCATTTGCCGGAAGGAGAGTTCTTCCATAAAAACAAATTTTGAAAAGGAACCGTATCAAAGTAAGACTTTGATACGGTTCCTTTTCAAAATTTGTTTTATAGTTTCCCAACTTATAGTCTCTTCAATATTCGCCATATATTTTGTGGGGAAAAAATAAATTCCGCCGTCTTGATTTTTTTCTGTTCATCAAATTGTAGATCTTTAGTTCTTGATCATATTTTTCTAAGAAACCACTCTTCGATCTTTTAGACTTGGTGAGATCTACACCGACGAAATTTGTATAGCCGCCATCTTGAATCCGCCATTTTGATGTTTTCTTCAGCTCAGTGCCAATTGGATGAGGTTCTGAGTATTTTTTGTTGGAGCAGCCCCCATCCATCTACAATACCCTACCCTGATTGAGGGTTTGGAAGATGGATCAGGAGGATCCATCTTCCAAACCCTCAATCATCATGTCTTTCCATATTTTTCTTTGAGAGTTCTCCAAAGAATCGCATCAAAGCCTTGCATAGTTTACAACTTGTAGTCTCTTCAATATTCGCCATACATTTTCTATGGAAAAATAAATTCCGCCATTTTGAATTTTTTTTCTATTCATCGAGTAGACCTTTGGATTTTGATCATCTTTTGCGAAGAAACCACTCTTCCATCTTTTATACCCTCCGAGATGGAGACCGACGAAAGTTGTATGGCGGCCATCTTTTTTTCGCCATTTTGAATTTTTTTTCAGCTCACTGCCAATTGGATGATGTTTCGAGTGACATTTGCTCGAGCACCCCCCACCTATCTTCAATACCTTAAGCGTGCCATTCGCTCGTCTCTGAAATCCTCAATCATCAGCTCTCTCCATATTTTTGTTCCGAATGAATTTTTGTCGTCTATACGAAACCATTAGTGAAAAAAAAATTTTTCATACAAAATTTTACAGGAGGGGTGATCAATCAGTGAGTCAGTCAATGAATCAGCACGAGCAGCTATATATATATTAATGATAAATGATACGAATACAGAACCTACTTTTATGAAGTCTGTAAAAACGGTAGTTTATTTTGAGGTCCTATATGCTTTAGCTGTACCTAAAATACCTAATTAAAAACGTACGCGTAGGTACGCCTTTTTATGTCTCTTGTACAGAATCTATAATATAACTAGTGTTGCGCTCGGTGCGCGAGCTGCAAGCAGCTCGCGGGCCTTGTAGTCTCTTCAATATTCGTAAAATAAAGAAATGGGAGGCCATACCAAATACCAGAATATTCTGGAAAATCTCTTGAAAGATAGAAAGAAATATTGGTATCACGTTTCTGAAAGGACACTAATCAGTTCTATGCATGCATTTAGTGGAAAAAAAAGGATCTATACAAAAATGTTCTGGAGAGCCACTTGAAAATTAAAAAGAAATTTTGTATGTGTGTAATTATGTATTTTTTGTGAAAAAAATCTTTAAGTTCTTATTATACGTGTAGTGGGGGAAAAAAGTTCCATACAAAATTGTTCTGGAGAACCTCTTGAAAAGAACCCAAAAAATTTGTATGGAGAGAATTTTTTTTGTTCGGCGGCCATCTTTTTTTTGCCGGTTCACCCAATGGCCCAAGGTCTTTAACAACATTTGTTTGGAACCATGCCTGTATGACTGGTAGTTTTGGAGGACCCATAAGGTACTCTGGTAAATTTTCCACAATCATGACGTTTCAGAATTTTCCTGAAGGAAGACCCATAAGTTCGATATATATAAATAGTTAAGGGAAAAGGTTCCATACAAAATTGTTCTGGAGAGCCTCTTGAAAAGAACCCAAAAAATTTGTATGGAGAGAATTTTTTTTTATTCGGCGGCCATCTTTTTTTTACCGGTTCACCTAAAGGCCCAAGGTCTTTAATAACATTTGTTTGGGACCATGTCTGTATGACTGGTAGTTTTGGAGGACCCATGAGGTACTCTGGTAAATTTTCCACATTCATGACGTTTCATAATTTTCTGAAGGAAGACCCATAAGTTCTACGCACATAAATAGTGAAAGGAAAAAAGTTCCATACAAAATTGTTCTGGAGAGCCTCTTGAAAAGAACCCAAAAAATTTGTATGGAGAGAATTTTTTTTTGTTCGGCGGCCATCTTTTTTTTACCGGTTCACCTAATGGCCCAAGGTCTTTAATAACATTTGTTTGGGACCATGTCTGTATGACTGGTAGTTTCGGAGGACCCATGAGGTACTCTGGTAAATTTTCCACATTCATGACGTTTCATAATTTTCTGAAAGAAGACCCATAACTTCTACGCACATAAGTAGTGAAGGGAAAAAGTTCCATACAAAATTGTTCTGGAGAGCCTCTTGAAAATTAGGAAATTTTTTGTATGTAGACGAAATATTTTTTGTATGGTGGCCATATTTTTTTTACCAGTTCACCCAATTGCCCAAGGTTTTGAACATTTTTTGTTTCGAGACGATACCTCTCCGACTGATAGTTTTCGAGATCCCCTAGGGCACTCTAGTCAGTTTTCCACGTCCAGCTCTCTCTATAATTTTGGTGACCTAGAATTTTTGAATTTTACACACATGGAAAGTATGGTGAAAAAGTTCCATACAAAATTGTTCAGGAGAGGTGATCAGTCCGTAACTTCAAGTAGCTTTATATATATACTAGTAGGGCGCTTGGCTGCGCGGCCCGCTAAAGCGGACCGCGGGGATTTCAGTATTATTTTTGTTTTAGCAGCCTCCACCTTCTTCTATCATTTTCAGCATCTTTAACCCAGGCCGTGCTCCTCATCCATCTTCCAAACCCTCGATCATCATCACTCTCCAAATTTTTTTCTCCGAATCATTTTCCAGAAGGAGAGTTCTTATATCTTATTAAAACAAAGTCTTGTATAGTTTCCCAACTTATAGTCTCTTCAATATTCGCCATTGTATATTTTGTGTGAAAAAAATAAATTTTGCCATCTTGATTTTTTTCTGTTCATCAAATTGTAGATCTTTAGTTCTTGATCATCTTTTGCCAAGAAATCACTCTTCCATCTTTTATACTTGGTGAGATAGACACCGACGAAATTTGTATAGCCGCCATCTTGAATCCGCCATTTTGTTTTTTTTTTCAGCTCAGTGCCAATTGGATGAGGTTTTGAGTAATTTTTGTTTGAGCACCTCCCATCTATCTGCGATACCCTGCCCGGGCTCCTCAACCATCTTCCAAACCCTCAATCATCATGTCTTCCCATATTTTTCATTGAGAGTTCTCCAAAGAACCGCATCAAAGCCTTGCATAGTTTACAACTTGTAGTCTCTTCAATATTCGTCATACATTTTCTATGGAAAAATAAATTCCACCATTTTGAATTTTTTTTCTATTCATCGGGTAGACCTTTGGATCCTGATCATCTTTTGCGAATAAACCACTCTTCCATCTTTTATACCCTCCGAGATGGACACGGACGAAATTTGTATGGCGGCCATCTTTTTTTCGCCATTTTGAATTTTTTTTCAGCTCACTGCCAATTGGATGACGTTTCGAGTAACATTTGTTCGAGTACCCTCCACCTATCTTCAATACCTTAAGCGTGCTCTTCACCAGTCTTCGAAATCCTCAATCATCAGCTCTCTCCATATTTTTGTTCCGAATGAATTTTTGTCCTCTATATGAAACCATTAGTGAAAAAAAAAATTTTCATACAAAATTTTACAGGAGGGGTGATCAATCAGTGAGTCAGTCAATGAATCAGCACGAGCAGCTATATATATATATATTAATAATAAAACTGTAACAGATCCAATTCTGTACATTGAAGATATTTTGAAAATTTTTATTGGAGGGCACTCTATAATCGATACTGAATCCAAAACTGCAATTTTTTTCATTTTTGTCTGTCTGTCTGTCTGTCTGTCTGTCTGTCTGTCTGTCTGTATCTTGGCCGCGCATCACGCCGAAACTACTGAATGGATTCGAATGAAACTTGGTACAATTTGAGTTTATACTCCGAGGTAGGACATAGGATACTTTCTATCCCGAAATTCAGCATGGTTCCCTTGGGAGAGGGGAAGAAAGTTAAAACGAGTATTTAGCTGTAATTAATTAACGCGTGGTTCGATTTCACTCATTCTTTTTTTGTTAGAAAGGTAATACTTCAAGAGTATTATCCCGTAAATATTTCAAGGTCATAGGTTTTTTAGTTCAGAAATGACAGACATTTATTGGGTTCAAATAACTTGGGCCCCGGATCTTTGTACGTACAGCTTATTTTAAACTGGCGTGCGTTTAAATTTATATTTGTCAGCCTGTCTATTTGTTCCAGCTAATCTCTAAAACGACTGAATCGATTTTGATGGAACTTTCAATGGCAGATAGGTGATGTTATAAGGAGTAACTTTGGCTACATTTAGTTTAGGTACAAAAAAGGATTATGGGATCCAATCCGATCCTATATAAAAACCTATATCAACGCAGACGAAGTCGCGGGGATCAGCTAGTACAATAATATAATTTAGTAGGTACCTTAAAAAACAAGGGCTTCTCATGCAATCTTTGAATATTTTAAAGTATAATTTCAGACATCGTCATCCGAGTAGAGTACGAAAACACTCAGGTATTTTCAGGTGGGTATTAGTTACAAAATCATGAACCCGCGCTCGTGGCACGGCTCGTGACTTTAATTAAAAATATATCACTTACCCCACTCTTCTCTAAATTGGTCCTCCATTTTAATCATTTGATCCTTTTTGAGCTAATTACTGAAACGCGGACGGATGCGTTTAATTAAAATTTGTCCCCCACATATCGACTTAATTAACAGAAAATACCTGTGACTCCCTTTGCGTGACAAAGGATCCGTCTAAATGATTATGTGATTGTATTTTTGGAGATAATTGGTTTAGATTCGAAAAAATCATTTTATGCGTAGAGTATGTAAGTTGTATGTTATAATAAATTTAATAATCGAAATAATTTTGTTTAGGATTAATATTAATATCAACAAAAATAACCTAAATATTTTCAAAAGTACAGAACCACCACCACTACAGCCTTTTAACGTCCCACAGCTGAGCATAATTAACCTTCTCTTTCATAGGAGAGAGGGATTTAGAGCTTTGACCCGCCACGCAGCTCCAATGCGGGTTGGCGGGCTAAATTACACAAACTGGTAAAATTATATTCTCTTCTGTGATCATCGTGCTTGGCAGAGAAAAGAGATGAATTGTTGGTATAATGTAATAAGTTTAAGCTAACCTTTATGAATTGAGTACGTAGATACTTACCTACTTTTAATTTGATTTTAATATAGGTACCTATTCAAATTTTAAATAACCTGAATATTTTTTTTAAATATTCAAAATGAATCATTACCATCATCATCTCACCCGATAGACGTGCGCTGCTGGACAATATATCTTTTATAAGGATCACCACATAACGCGGTCTTGTGCCGCTTGTATGCGGCGACTGCCAGCGTCTTTTTTGAGATCTTTCGTCTGTACGTCCGTAACGGGTCTTTCAACGCTACATTTGCCGGTACGAAGTACCTACCTACCTACCTTGGGCCTTGGGGTCGTAAGCCCGACATCTATAATTATACGAGTATATCAGTTCTCGAGCTAAATATATTATGTGCCCCACCTATAATTGCCAATACAGCTTCACGATGCGACAAGTAACGGAGAGCGCTCACGGAGCGGTTTGGAATCGCGCCCGCCGCGGCTGCGGGAGAGAGGTTAGAGAGAGCGCGCTCACGAGCCCGCTTGTTTTTGCGGGACCGCAGCCGCCGCGGCTGCGGGCGTCGCCCGCCGAGTTGGCGGGCGACGCCCGCAAGACCGGCGGTTATAGTTATATATGAAGAGCTGGCGAACAAAATGTTATATTTTTTAATCCGATGGTCTTTGGCTTGCTGAATAAGAATATCAACTTAATTTTACTTAAAACGGCCCGCAACTGTATCAAAATTGCATCCACAGGTCGTGGTTTCGATCATAACGGCATAATTACAATAAAGTTTCGAAAGATTTGAATAATCGAGCACGTTTTCGTTCAAAATGGATTAATTTCCATACTTTGTAAGATGTCAATCAAAATGATTATTTCTTTTTCAGAAGAAAAATTTGTTTCTTTTTTTTACTAAGAATTTTTTTTTAATTAAAAAGTTTATCATTTAAAAACTTTATTCACTAATAAAGTTTTTAAACAATTTATGTTGAAATTGGCCTAAACTAACTTACAAATGTCAGACTGACTTACAAATGATAGATTATTGTTGAAAATTAATTAGAATTTTTAGAAATGGTTTACGAATTATTAATTTCATAATTGAAATAGGTTAGAATTAACTGACATTAATTGATTCATTCAGTGGCGCCGAACCGCCATCTTGAATTATTGGTATAAATACGGGTAATTCGAAGCCATGAATTGAGTCTCCTCCAAAGACTCAACCGACTATTAGATGCTTCAGCGTCTAGGTCGTGATATTTGATTGAGGACTGCGATAGCAATCACATCCTCATCGAATAAATGCTGCCATTTTGGACTTGGCTGAGTGTAATTAATTAATTAGTATAAAATATATTTGAAAATAGATCTCAGTTAAACTAATCTCTGAGTTGATATAAATTGAGTTATGTGCGGGTGATAAACGCAGATATTTTAATAATAGTTTGATTTAGTTTTAATATTAATTGATAGTCTGCTTCTGGAGTTATGTGTGTACACAAACAAGTTATTGCTTGCAATATTAATTAATTATTGCTTCCGTTAACTTATATGAGATAGCAAACTGAATTTAACATATTATTATGTTCAATAAAGTCACAAACTACATATGGGTAAATAAAAATCCACGCCAAAGCTCACTGTAAGTATGTCATTCAGTTTAATATTAATATTTAATAATTAATAGGTTACCTGAATCAATACAGGCCATGCCTCTTCAAACTTTTAAAGTAAAACTAAAGAACTGGCTCATGGAGAAATGTTTTTACAATTTAAAAGAATATAGGTATGACATAAATTCTATTTATTGCAATTAATTTTATATTTATATCTTTAGAACGTTGACATGTATGCTACTTACGTCATTTTGTTTAGTCTTAAAATCAATAATTCAATTTGCACACTAATTTATTAGTTAAATGTGTTGGAAGACAATAAGCTTTAAGATCCATAATATTTGTACCACATTTTTGCAAATAAAGACTCTTTAGTTTGATGCAACTATACCGTTTTGTTCGCCAGCTCCTATAAGAAAAATGCGATCGCGCCCGCCAAAAAACCGCAGAGCTTGCGGGCGACGCCCGCAAAGCTCGCGGGCGCCCGCTGCCCGCCGGTTCTGCGGGAGCCGCGAGCAACCGCCAACTCTGCGGGAGTAAATCGCGTCGTGAGTTTTGCACTCGACATTTGTATGAATTTCGAGTATTGCGGGCCCGCAACCGCGGCGGGCGCGGGTGCGAACCGCTCCGTGAGCGCTCTCTCTAACCCGACATCAAGAAAACCCCGACATTCGCCATTTTGTGGTGGCGGCCATCTTGGATTTGCATAGTGCTATTCTACTAGTCAAGCCCTTCCATTTGATACTCATATTGAGCGAATTGTGAAAAAATATGTAATCCGCCATTTTGTGGCGGAGGCCATCTTCAAACATAGCTAAGAAAACTCCCGACTAACCACTTCACCTTTCAAACACAAAAGCCACATTCAAATAGGTTCACCCGTTTGAGCGCTACGGGGGAACAGACAGACATGTCAAACTTATAACACCCCGTCGTTTGCGTCGGGGGTTAATAAACAAAGTCGCCCGCTGAGTGGATAATTCATCATGTCATTTGGATTTAATTTTTCATTCGTCGAAGAGAAGATAGATAAATTCCGCATACAGTGCGACGTCATAAAACCGTTTCGCGCACATCTGCTTGAGGAAATTGACTCGGAGTCATATTGCAAAGGCTCTTCTTCAATCTCATCATTCGACTGAATGAGGTTCTTTTATTGATATTATAAGTTTGTATTACGATTCGATCGAGGATATTTTAAAATAAGGTGTGTGTACACGCGTAAGAAGTTAAGTATACTTCTTTGCATGCAAATGCTTCGTTGTTCTAGTGGTTAGCATATTCGACTACAAATCACGAGGTCCCGAGTTTGATTCCCGGATCGGTCAAATAATTGTTAGGTCTTGGGTTTTGTTAAGCAGTCGATCCCGGTTATTATCACTATCATGAAATCTCTCCTGTGCGAGAGGGGCCCTGTGCCCAGCAGTGGAAAGTTAAAAGGCTATAGTGGTGGTAGTGGTGGCGCCATGCAATTAATTACAACTAAATGGTGTTTGTTTGCGAAACGTCTCTCAGTAGCGAGCAATTTTTAAAACAACGCATCACAAAAATTCACTCTCATAATTTTTTCATAATGCGAGAAGTAATAACTATAACTTGAAAAAATGTGCACTTAGTTAACCCAGAAAAATACGTTCACGATACAGAATGATCATCACGACCGGTGAGAGATCAGGCGCAGGACCGTCGCGTCGGCTTTACGTGCTCTCCGAGGCACGGGGATGTATCTAACACTGCCAACTTCGAAATCCGGGTTGGCACTCAGAATTCCTTGACAGAGAAACCCAAAACCTCATAATTAAATGTCACTTGCTTTAATAGTGAAGGAAAGCATCGTGAAGAAACCTAACACTTGAGAGTTCTCCATAATGTTCTCAAAGGCATGTGCAGTGGTGAAATCTACCAATTCGCACTTGGCCAGCGTGATGGACTACGGCTTAATTCCTATTTTAGGAGACCCGTGTGTAGTGGGCCGCGTAATTCGTTGATCTTGATGATGATGATGAAGTTTATGCTGCAATAACTTTTGTTTTTCTCTCTCAGGTATTATCCAAGTGTGGTCGGCGCCGGGCGTGGAGACCCGGCTGCCGTGCGACCTGGCCGCCTCGGTCCACGAGATCGCCATGACGATGTGGTTCAAGGACGGAGACAGGATGCCAATCTATACGTGAGTTTCATCATCATCATCATAACTGCCTCGTTGGTCTACTGGTTAGCATATTCGAACGCAGATCACGAGGTCTCGGTTTCGGTTCCCGGGTCGGGCAAGTAATTGTTAGCTATTGGGTTTTCCTGTTAAGAAATTCTCTGTGCCAGACCGGAGTTGGAAGCTGGCGGTGTCTCACACCCGTGCATCGGAGAGCACGTTAAGTAGTCGGTCCCGGTTATTATCACTATCATGTGACAATAGTCGTAAAAGCCCGCTAACCCGCATTCGAGCAGTGTGGCGGGTCTAAGCTCTATCCCTTTCTCCTATGTGAGAAGCGGCCTATTCCCAGCAGTGGGACATTAAAAGGCTGTAGTGATGGTGGTGGTGGATCATCATCATATCATCATCATCATCATCATCATCATCATCATCATCATCATAATCACGCCAGCATGTGGACGTCCACTGCTACAGGTATAGTTCGTTCGGTAACTTAGTGTCGGTACAGGCGCAGGTGCTCTTAGTATTCTGCTTTTATTTTTATTACTTTTTTTCTGTTTTGTAATTTTTTTTCTATTCTAACAGAATCTCCGAATAGTCTGCCAATCCGCACTTGGCCAGCGTGGTAGACTATGGTTAAAATCCTTCTCATTTTGAGAGAAGACCGGTGTTCATGAGAATATTATATTTTATGTTTATGGTTATATATTGTAATAAAATACGAATATAAAAAAATATAAAAAGGAAAGAGAATTTTAATGAAAAAATATGTATAGGTATAAAACGCCAAAACCCCTTGTGCCTGTACATCCCGCGCGGCATGCTTTGAAGTCACGGCGGTGTCTTTGACAAAACACCGCGCGGCGGAGGCGGCTAGACACAAAAGGCGACCGTAAGAAAACGAACAGACTTATACCTATGCCTTAATTTATGAACACCATCGTTCCTCAGTCTTCCTCGTACATTCACTTCCCACCGCCACCCTTTTAAGGCTCAGTTACACCACAGGCTTTTACGGCTACCGTTAAAAAAAACACAAATAAAAAGCTAAATGGGTTGCATAAATAAAAAAATGTACTCTTTGAGTAAACTTAAGGGTGAAATTTTGGTCTAGTAAGTTAACAAATCCTGGCAATGGTAACCCAACTGTTTTTTTTTTTTGGTTATTACGATGAAAATGACGACGATGAATTAAACTTGATTACGATGAAAATGACGGCCTGTCTGGCGCAGTGGTGAGTGGTCTAAAAATTTGGATAGTTTCTGGATTTGAGACCGTCAGGCAGAAATTCAGTCAGGAGATGTTCTGTATATAAAGTATCAAACATACACAGAATCGTCCAAAATTCGAAATCAAACTAAGCTCACTCAACAAGCCCTGCCTTGGCGTTAATTAATAAGACCATTGTTTCCGCGCCTGAATAGCTTAATCAGCGGACAATGGAGGCGATACGTGCTGCAGGCGAACGTGTGACCGGACCAGTCACAGTGGACCTGCATTCTGAAACGCGTTGCTCCGGACGAGGGACGCTCTGGAAATGGACGTAAAACTGTTACGCCGAGTTACTTTTATCCATCTGCGCTAGTATTTTACAGGGCGTATCAGCTTCGGTTATTTTGGAGAGGAATAAATAACTATAGGTACCTTGAAAAAATTAATTTTCGGTTTAAAAATCGGTTTAAAAATCGGTTCGTAGTAGTAATGAACTATGGGGTCCCAGGGTGGTTCAATAACTAATAGGTGGACCGACGACTTCAGACGGGTCACAGGGAGCCGTTGGATATAAGAGGCTCAAGACTACGTCTTGTGGAAGTCCATACAAGTGACCTAAGTCCAGCTGTGAACTAGCATCAGTTCCAACTAGCTAGGGATCGAATCAAAGGTCGAATCGAAAAAAAGGTAATATTTATCGAATAAATCGAATTTATCTCTGCTCAAATATTAGTTTTAGTCAAGTCGAATGAGGGACGAATGCGGAGGTTGCGGGTGAGGGAGGAGCCACCGTATGATTATCCTAAAAATACTTAGGGCCTGTTTCACCAACTTCTAAAACTAAACGTAAGTTTTGTCACTTTCTTAATTTATGTCAAGACAAAAGTTGTGAATAGGCTATCCGACACTTATCAGAACGTGGTGAAACAGGGCCTTAATAAGCTAACATTATGTGATTAATAGAAAACGTCACGACCTTCAGGAGTGACCCTCAAGAATACAACGCAGAGAGAGTCAGATTGACGCACTGTATTCACTAATCTAATGGTCTGTTGCGGAAATCATAACAATTCAGCAGTTTCATTAACTACTCTAGCGGCACGCTATGATGGCCGGTTTGACGTTTGTCCGCTCATGAAGTTCCGTATTAATTGATAACGACTTTGAAGGAAATAATTGTATTACTTTATTGACGATAGTGATGTGCAGAGATTCATAAATTTTATCGAATGTAGTTTTAGGTTTAGGACTCAAAATTTATTTATTAAATTGATTTCTTAAATGTATACAAGTGTAGAAAAATCAGTTTGCACCATTTAAGGGGTGAATGTACTTGTGAATATGAACAATTTTCACTATGTGGACAAACCTCTGAAATCGCAAAAAAATATCAATAAATTTTTAAAAATGGAATCTAATACGATCGTCACATAGGATCGCTGGCTAGCACAACTACTACCTCCGGCAAACTCGCGTCAATGCTCAATGCAAAACAAAGCAGTTTCGAATTGACGTTGCTTCGAAAAGTATAAACTGTCAGTGCAATGCGATTGTGATATAGTTTTGACCTGGCTTTGGATTTCAAATATTGATACTGCATTACTGTTGACCCTTGCTCGTTAATTTGGACTCTGTTCAAGCCCTTTGTTGTGGATTTCGTCGATATGACCGAACGTACGCAGAGAACTGTTCTAAATAGTCAGACACGTGAGTTCGTAATACGCCTTCGTAACTATTTCGATCGTGAAGCTCAAAATGGAGGGCCAATTTTACCTATAACGTCAGTGGTTGAACGCGTAGCTGATGCGCTTAATATTGGACAACGAACTGTTAGACGGATAACTAAAAAAAAATATGGCGAGACTGGCACAGAAGAAAATAAACTTCACACACCAAAAAAGAGAAAACGAGCAAAACCAGTCGTAGGCATCGATAGCTTTGATGCCGATGCTATCCGAAGACATGTTTACGGCTACAATTTACAGAAGGAGTATCCAACAAGAAAAAAGTTGGTGCATTCACTGAAGGAAGCTGGATTATTCTTCGGTGGGGAAAGTTCTTTAACGAAGATTTTGAAGACCATTGGATTTCGATACAAAAAATGTAACAAACGCAAAATATTGATGGAAAGATTTGATATAGCGATGGCAAGGTATACTTTTTTACGGCAAGTGAAAGAAATCAAAAATTGGCAAAATGTTGTGTTCTTGGATGAAACATGGCTTAATGCTAACCATACTGTAGGCCGTTCTTGGAACGATGACACAGCAGCATCTACTTCCAAAGTTCCTGTAGGAAAAGGATCGCGACTTATAATTTGTCACGCCGGAACCATCAACGGGTTTGTCGAAGGTTCTCTCATGGCTTTTGCGTCAAAAACCACTGGAGACTATCATGAAGACATGAATGGAGAAAAGTTTACTGAATGGTTTACCTCAATGTTGTGTAGCCTCCCTGAACCATCTATTATAATTATGGACAACGCCCCATACCACTCGATGCAAATTGACAAGCCACCTGCCCAATCCCAAAAGAAAGCTGATATCGTCGCATGGCTTCGTAAAAATGGCGTAGATGCAAACATGAATATGTTAAAAGCGGAATTAGTACGTCTTTTAAAAGAAAACAAACCAACCAAGATCCGATACGTCATTGACGAAATAGCATTAGAACATGGGCACAGAGTTATACGGTTACCGCCTTACCATTGTGAGTATAATGCGATTGAGTTGGTGTGGGCTCAAATTAAGGGATATGCTGCAAGACACAATACAGAACCCCCATTTACCACAAAAAAAAATGCTAAAATTATTAGAAGAAGCTTGTGAACATGTGACTAAAGGAGACTGGGAAAAGGTTGTGAATAGAACTGTTAAATTAATAAGGGAAGATTATGAAAGAGATGTGAAAATAGATAATATTATAGAAAACGAACATATAATTATTAATGTATGTGAAGATAGCAGTGACGACAGTGAAAATAGTAGTATGGACGAATCTGATTAATTATGGCCTTTTGTGGCACCTTTTTTGGTATCTTTTGTATTCATATGTTTCTTGTGTGCATATAAAGTATGTATATTCATTTTCGTTCAAATATTCAGTTCGTTCAAATAAATTAAATAAACATATACATTTTTGTTTTATTAAACCTATTTAATCAGGTACAAAAACAAAACTTAATTGTTTTTTGTTCGAGAATAAATTGACATTCCACATCACTATTGTAATGTGTCAAACCGGCCATCATAGCGTGCCGCTAGTATAACTGTTTTGCATGTGTAGTGTAGTACCATCAATCATACAGTCAGATCGTCAGATGTCAGGATCGGATGTTGGATAATTAATTATCTGCTTTGTGACATTCCGTAGCTCAATTTCTCAATCTCATGTGCCGATACTGTGGAGACAAATAGTTTAAATCTTATTAAAAACTAGCTTTTGCCCGCGGCTTCACTCGCGTGAATTTCGGTCTTTCACAAATACTGAGGGCATGGTGGATTTCTGGTTCCCGTTCCCACTCCCTTTTCCAACCTTTATACCTACTTTCAAGAAAGTTTGAATTTGCTATAGTAATCTACCTATAGATGTAGCTGTAGATTTTGGTTTTTTTTAAACCCGTGGGAACTGTAATTTTTTTCAGGATAAAAAGTAGCCTATGTTTTAAGTCAGGGTATAATATATCTCCATTCAAAATTTCAGCCAAATCGGTTCAGTAACAAACATCCAAACATCTAAACATCCAAACATACACACTTTCACATTTATAATATTAGTAGGATATCATATTTTGACATGGGCTCATGGAATTCACCGACTGTCTTCTTTTGTTCTTCTCAACCGACAGACGTCCACTGCTGGACATAGTTCACTCGCTAGGATCGTCACCGAACACAATCTTGTGCCGTTTGTATCCAGAGAATGCTAGCGGTCCCCTAGAGATCGTCCATCCAACTAGTGGGGTGCCGTTGCGAGGTTGCGTCTTGGGACCTCAACATCTGTTGGTTCTTCGAGCTATGAACCTCGCTCTTACCAGTTTCGTCACTCGATGTGATACGTCGAAAACTCTTTTCCTTGGAATCCCCTCATCTCTGAAGTGATCCCGTAGGGATACTCTGAGCATAGCTCTCTCCATCGCCGGCTGAGTAGGTAACCAACAACAATACATACGGCGAGCGAACCACCGGGTATTTAGTTCCACGATTCATGAATGAACTACCTCCAACGTTGATCCAAAAAGTTGATAACAAAAACATTAAGCTTAAATTAAAAGAATACTTCTTAGCTGAGTTAGATGGCTGACACATTAATCGCTACATGCTTACTTGGTTCTTCAATCCTCTTGTTTTATAATGTAACTGTATGCCTTACCTACTCACAGCTTACTTTCCTACCTACTTAATCGTAAGTTGCGGACAGACACCGAGGACAAACCTCCGCGGTTTTTTCGGTGCATTTTGTACTACTTTTAATTGTACCTACTTATGTTTGATTTGATAAATAAAAAAAAACCCTGCAATTTCTTATGAGGCCTAGTTAACAACCATGTCTTGTCTGCCTCCTTCGGTCTACCGTCTTCTAATCTAAACGATTTTCAGCGTATCAAGTCAATCATGGTCAGTCCAGGATACCCATATAAAACTGTATGTCCTCTGTGCACTGCTAAACTATCCGATTATGATGAAACTTTGGCGAATCGTTGTGCATACGTCCGCGAAGGTTTATGGCCCAAAAAATCTATATAAAATAAATGTTTGTTTGTTTGTCCTCTATGCGTTCCTAAACCTTCTAATTAATCCTAAATATCTACTTTGCGTAGCATTGCAACATATGTATGTCGGAAACAGCTAGTATCTTATAAAGTTTTTACCCTTTGGGGTACGGAACCCTAAAAAGATAAATGCAGATATTTTGTTTGTTTTCTTAAATCATTGTTCGGCGTCCGGCCGCGCCGCCAGTGCTCATCAGATCGCACCAATCGATGCTCATGCATATTCAGCGCGCGGCCGCAATTAGCCGCCCCATAGTTTTGAGCCACCAATTATATTTCGAGGGTGCTCCAGGCTTTTTGCTATGAGACCGGCAATAATCTGAATAACCGAGTACTTACAGTTGGTTATTGGACAGTTTTATAGCAGTATTAATGGTGTTTTTTTTTAAACCGAAATTTGATGTACCTAGTTAATTAGTGACCTTTATTGATGTAGAAGTAGGAATGTACGAGTATGTTGTTGTTGTTGAAGTAATTTGATTTCCGCCATTTTGGCGCTGATTGTAAAGAAATGTGAGAGTGAAAGTTCTCGGAACTAATGAGAATTATGATTAACTAGCTGATGCCTGCGACTTTATCCGCGTTGATTTAGGTTTTTCATAAATCCCCTGCATACGCCTGCAAAGGTTCCCGGCCCAAAAAATCTATATAAAAATGAATGTTTGTTTGTTTGTTTGTCCAAGTGTTCCTAAACCGTGCTTTACGTGGCATTGCAACGCATGCCGGGAACATCTATTTATATGTACCTATTGTATAGTATTATGTTCTATTTCTAACCATTCGGGTACATAACTCAAGGTGGGTCCCCAGTTTAATTGTGTGAGGTATCCACGTGAAATACAAATGGCCGGACAGGACTGAGCCGGTTACGGGCATGAATTTATGTACTGTCTACATGATGTAATTAGTGATAGTGCTGCGAGGCTGCGAGGCCGTAAACGATACCACAGTGTGAAAGACACGTACTGTACCGACCACATGAGTAGATATCGCTACAGAGAGGACGATTCATACAAGCGGCCCGCTGTAGGTACACTCACACATGAGCTCTCATCAACGGTTCACGAACGCTCCGCATCTGACGCCAGGCCGCCGGCTCAGTTGTATCACATGAGTAGATATTCGTTCAGAGAGGAAGCTTCATACAAGCGGCCCGCTGTAGGTATACTCACACATGAGCTCGCACTAACGGTTCACGAACGCTCCGCATCTGACGCCACTGGCTCAGTTGTATCACATGAGTAGATATTCGTACAGAGAGGAAGCTTCATACATGCGGCCCGCTGTAGGTACACTCACACATGAGCTCTCACCAACGGTTCACAAACGCTCCGCGTCTGACGCCACCGGCTCAGTTGTATCACATGAGTAGATATCGCTACAGAGAGGAAGCTTCATACATGCGGCCCGCTGTAGGTACACTCACACATGAGCTCTCACCAACGGTTCACGAACGCTCCGCGTCTGACGCCACCGGCTCAGTTGTATCACATGAGTAGATATTCGTACAGAGAGGAAGCTTCATACAAGCGGCCCGCTGTAGGTACACTGACACATGAGCTCTCACTAACGGTTCAGGAACGCTCCGCGTCTGACGCCACCGGCTCAGATGTATCACATGAGTAAGATATCCCTACAAAGCGGCCGCTGTAGGTACACTCACACTGCGCACGTTTGCCATACAACTGAGCCGGTGGCGTCAGACGCGGACGTCCGTGAACCGTTGGTGAGAGCTCATGTGTGAGTGTACCTACAGCGGGCCGCTTGTATGAAGCTTCCTCTCTGTAGGGATATCTACTCATGTGGTACCGTCAAGCAGTTGGGGTTATGCCGACTTTGCATATTGTGCCAACGATGATCGAAATTCGAGTATCGAAACGACTTCAGAGTGTAATGGAACTAAACTGGCGTGTTTTAAAGTTTGAGTTCGTCTAGACATCCAGCCATTCGTCGCAGCCAGCACCCCAAGCCGAAATGCAAAATTAATATTCAAAGTACTGAATTACAACTTTAAAATTCTTTGCCTTTGGGTAGATACATATTGCTCGGATATTAAAGTTTTTCGATATTTGAAATCGAGTAGAGTTATCGAGGTGTGCAAGCTTGGCATAACCATACAGGTGTGTAAACCTTGTGTCGGTTGCTATTTGCGATAATTCACTGTAAAATTTAGCACCTATTTGCTACAAGAACTTGAATAGAATAGGCGATGTGTAGATAGTGAGTGGTATTGTGCGTTTAACGTAAGAATATGTGTGTTTGTGTGTGCGTTTCTATGTTACCGTTTTTCTGAAAAACAACAGGTCCGATTTTAATATACTTTTTGCATACGTTTCACTTGTAAGCAGGTTTTCAGGTGCGTTTTACGGCTGTTGGCTACAAAGCAGCGCTGAAAATGTGTTTTTAATGTTTAACTATGACCCTATTACCATTCTCCTGAAAAACTACTGATAACCCGACAGGACTGGTGCGACATCTAGCGTGTCTGTACATACGTGTAGCACATATATCTACCACTGATTTTTATATACTTTCGATATGTAGTATATTTTAGTAAAGTATTTAAGGTCGGAATAATGATGAAGGTGGCGTGTGTCTTAACCATAGAAATATGTATATTTTCAAGGATAGAACGGCCTTGTGGGAAACGCGTGCCAAACTTGTGTACACTTGTACACAAGTTTTCAAGATCAGAGTCAGTACGCATCGAGATTTCGATGTAATTTATGTCAAATTAATCAAATCAAACAAACTCGCTCTCATTTATTACTTCTATACATATTTTCAATTCTGTGGGTGAGATCGTAGTTACTAGATGTGCTTATTAAAAAATCTGCCATAGAAAAAATTATTCACTGAGATATTATATAATATGTATTAGTAGTTCCGAAACAACTAAGAACTGTGAGTACCTTCCCTACGAGTATTTAATAATAAAGTTATTAATCTAAGACCCTTGTATCATAAATTACGGAGGGAGATAGCAGGGAACAATATCAATAACATAACTTGGTATAGTGTCCAATAAAATGGGTCACCATAATTAATGGGACGCAAGATTGACGGTCACCGAAGATATTCAAACGTATCCAGAGAAGCTAAAGAGTTCCCACGGGATAATCAAAACATCTTATTCTAGTCTGATGAAGTTGCCGGCAAAAGCTGATAATACCTAAGTAACTGGTAGATAATAAAAAAAAATAATAAGCAGACCTTAAAAATAATAAGCTAACCTAACTCGGAATAAGTACCACGTATTTATTTTATAACCGCTAGATGTTAAGTTCGCAACAAGGCAGGAGTTCGTGCGACGTATGAAGTATGGGGGACCGCCTACGCTCCCCGCATGCGTTGATTGAACACCAACTCAAGGTTTCAAAGATTTTCAAGAAGGTTCAAACTCAGAGCAAATACAACACGATTCAAGTGACCAAGTAAAATATATACGCACACACAGATAAATATGGGTCAATCCAATGCTGTAGTTTGTATGTTCAAACTACTAACTGCACACCTCGAAAAGCACATAGGTACGCATAATTCGAACAGCACACGCGCATAACAAACAGGCTTCATTATTGTCAAATTTTGACGTCCAGTTTAATTTCTCAGGTAATTACTGGGGGTAATAAAAGAACTTAAATATTATTTCACAAGCCACGCCGCACGTCCTTTCGCTGTCACTGACAGAATGTGTCTGTGGCGCCATCTTACGTGCGACGCGTCATTGTCATTTATTTATATAATCTAAGTATATTATCTATATTATTACTTACATTCATCGTCACAAGTATGATATAATGAGGACAGCGGTCTGTCTTAATTTCTTTAATGATTTGAATGTTAAAATAACCGCTCTATATTTGAGATCTCTTTGACGTATCGCCAGGGTTATCTAATCCCTCGAGACAAATAGGGGTCAAAGTTCCAGTACACGTTCGCTTTGTGTCGATAGTTTCCCGACATAACGCGCTAAGCTGAACTTGAGTACTTCCTTCGAGGAAAAGTCATGGGAAAGTTTGCCGACAATTAGCGAAAATATTATGAACTAGCTGATCCCCGCAACTTCGTTCGCGTAGATATAGGTTTTTATGTAGGATCGGATCGGATCCCATAATTCTTTTGTGTACCTAAACTAAATGTTATAGCCTAAGTTACTCCTTATAACATTGAAAGTTCCATTAAAATCGATCCAGCCGTTTCGGAGATTAGCTGGAACAAACAGCTGAAACTGACCGAAAAACATAAATTTAAAAGCACACCAGTTTAAAATAAGCCGTAAGTTCAAAGATCCGGGTCCCAAGTTATTTGAACCCAATACTGAGGGTTGTAATGTCTGTCATTTCTGAACTAAAAAATCTATGACCTTGAAACGGGACAATATATAAAGTATTACCTTTCTAACAAAAAAATTAATGAGTTAAATCGAACTACGCGTTAATGAATTACAGCTAAATACACGTTTTAACTTTCACCCCCTCCCAAGGGAGCCGTACTGAATTTCGGGATAAAAAGTATCGTATGTCCTACCTCGGAGTATAAACTCAAATCGTACCAAGTTTCATTCGAATCCATTCAGTAGTTTCAGTGTGATGCGCGGCCAAAATACAAACAGACATACAGACAGACAGACAACCAGACAGGCAGACAGACAGACGGACAGCGGAGTCTTAGTAATAGGGTCCCGTTTTATCATGGCACGGAACGGTGGATACGGTATGTCTGTCCATCCGTCCATTTGTCCGTGCGTCACCATGCTGTATCTCATGAACCGTGATAGTTAGTTGAAATCTTCACAGATGATGTATTTCTGTTGCCGCTATATAACAACAAATACTGAAAAACTATTTAAGGGGGCTCCCATACAACAAACGTGATTTTTTGCCGTTTTTAGATAATGGTACAGAAGCCTTGGTGCGCGAGGCCAACTCGCTATTTAATAACACAATAAAAAGCCTACATTTGCATCGTTTCTTAGGTAAACTTTAGAAGATTCTATTAGTGTTCTTGCCAACGTAATAACAAACGTAATAACAAACAAACGTCCTATTCACAAGGCTTGAAGAATCACATCTTAAGATATAGTTTACAACGAGCGGATACCCGCGACTTCGTTCGCGTGGATATTGATTTTAATAATCCCGTGGGAATCATTTTGTTTTTCCTATGCTCCTTTGAGCTTAAACCTTACTAAAAACTGTTAAAAGTTCACTGGCGGATGTTTAGGTACATCAAAATGTAAACATCCGCCAGTGAAAGTCCCATCAAAATCGGTCCAGCCTTTCGGAGGTTAGCCAGTAATCTTTGAAGTATCTTCTTTCTAACAAAAAAAGAATGAATGAAATCGGACCACCCGTTAACGAATTACAGCTAAGTACACATTTTGACTTTCATCCCCTCTCCCAAGGGAACCGTGCTGAATTTCGGGATAAAAAGTATCCTATATGTTACTCCGTAGTATGAACTTAAATCATACCAAGTTTCATTTCAATCCATTCAGTAGTTTTTACGTGATGCGCGCACAAACATACAGACAAACAGACAAACAGACAAACCGACAAACAGACAAACAGACAAAAATTTCAAAAATAGCTTTTTTACGTTCTATTACTTATCCCTAACATCCCCCAGTTATTATTTTGCAAAAATCTTCAATGTACAGATATGGTAATTCTACGATTTTATTATATGTATATAGATTTGATCATCTGCCCAATCACTGGAGCGCAAAAAAACTCGCGTCCAAAACTTTTTTAATCCTCCAAACAGCTTCTCTATATCTTGCTATTGGCGAAATGGTTCTCCCACATTGTTGGCCGCCGATACAGCACTTAGCAGATTAACAAACACTGCGGGCTCAGTTTGATAGTAAAAAACCGGCCAAGTGCGAGTCGGGCCTCGCTCTTTTAGGGTTCCGTACATAATTATGAACAATATAATATTTTTGGGCCTAAGAAATATTTAATTTCGGAGCTAGACATCGCAACAAACCGTGAAAGAAAAACCCAAAAAATGTTTGTTTGTTTTGGGTCATACCATACAAACTACTTTATGAATCGTTGTTTTCAGTATTTGATGTTTAAATACAGTATATGGTACATAATATACTGAAATTTCATTCCTAACTGGTTTAGTTTTTGAGATAGCCCCCGTCACAAAAATGGTCTAAAACTGACAACTTTGGTCCCCCATTTCCCTATTTTTTAAGCAAAAAGTTTAAAAAATATATATTCGTGCTGTACCCACTCAATGAGCTCTAAACAGTGATACCCCACAAGCTAGGGTAAGATTTTTTTTTCCGGCTCCTTTTTCATGTATGGGAGCCCCCCTGAAAAAAAATTTAATTCAATCTTTAATTATACATACAAATATCAAAATATCAGGTTTGTAACTTATTTTATCTACGAGCTAGATACCTGTGACCGATGGACGGACAGACAGACAGACAGCAGAGTGACATTAATAGGGCACCGTTTTTACCCTTTGGGTACGGAACCCTAAAAAGCCTCTCGATATGCAAATAAAACGGTTTAAGGGACCTTTCAGGTAGACCGGCGCGGAGAGCGTCGGAGAGCATTTTTTTTTTCACACAGACCGGCCGTTCTAATTTGCTCTGCTCTCCGCGCGCGCCGGTCTGTGTGAACGGACACGCGGATGCGTTCGGAGCCGAGCGTACGCTCTTGGGCCGGATTGTACTCAGAAGTCGGCTGCGCGAGCATGAAAGAGCACGCGAACGGAGCCGGTCGGATGCTCGAGCGCGTAAGAGCACGAGCATAGAGCAGCCGACCGGCTCGACGAGCAGCCGAGCGGCTTTCACACCGAGTGTATTGGGAGCATCCTCGAGCATCCTCTTATCATAAAAGAGATAAAATGTAAAAAAAAGCTTATTTCAATGTCTTAAGATTCTATTTTAAATGCGATTAAAATTTGCTCTGCTCTCCGCGCCGGTCTATCTGAACGGACCCTAAATGGTCAGATTCGTGATTGCAGGTATACTAGTTTATCTTTTGGAATAAGGGTAAGGATGGGAAGGCTGGGTAGATACTTTATACTCTTTACAGTCTTGACGACCTCCCTGGTACAGTTGTCAGAGCTGTAGTCTTCTAAGTGGGACGTCCCGGGTTCGATACCTGGCAGTGGCAATTTAATATTGTCTCTGATCTGCTGGGTTATTCTGTAACTTAGTTACCAACTGAAAATAGTTGCCAACGAATAAATTTGATATACATTGCTGCTTTACTGTGCGAAATTATAAAGTGTTTTCATAATTTCACACAGTAAAGCAGCAATGTATATCGAACTAAATAGTTGGCAACTATTTTCAGTTGCTAACTAAGTTACAGAATAACTCCCCTGGTCTGGTGGGAGGCTTCAGCCATGGCTAGTTACCATCCGACAAGCGGTGCCGCTAAGCGATTTAGCGTTCCGGTACGATGTCACGTATAGAAACCGATCTCAGGTATGGGCTTAATAAATACTGCCATACCCATTTCAGATTGGTCCACCACCACCACCACTACAGCCTTTTCCAACGTCCCACTGCTGGGCACAGGCCTCCTCTCTCATAGGAGAGAGGAATTCAGAGCTTAAAACCCGCCACGCTGCTCCAATGCGGGTTGGCGGGCTTCAACGACTATTGTCACGTGATAGTCATAACCGGAACCGACTGCGTAACGTGCTTTCTGAGGCACGGGGGTGAAACACCGCTAACTACCAACTCCGGGCTGGCACTGAGAATTTCTTGACAGAAAAACCCAACACCTAACAATTATTTGCCTGACCCGGGAATCGAACCCGGGGCGTGGCAGTTTGGCAGTCCGGGAGTTTGGCAGTCTCCATGTCACGGGCAGCAACTAGTTTTCTAGTGAAGCATTTTCCGGTGAACCACGAACTAAATTTCGCCCGTATTTCATACACTAATTACTGCATTATATCGAGATACCAAATTAAATTTCGACAGAGTGTAGCTTGTGTGCGCTTAATTGCAATTTGTCTTAGTTATTTTACTTTACTATGTTTTAATTATATTGGTTAACTTTGAAAATAATTCTAAGAAATAAATAACATTGAAACTAAACTGTAATATTTAAATAACATAATCATTTGGACGACAACATAGCTCAAATATGTATACGTTTTTAGGGTTCCGTAGTAAACAAGGAACCCTTATAGTTTCGCCATGTCCGTCCGTCCGTCTGTCTGTCTGTCTGTCTGTCTGTCCGTCCGTCCGTCCGTCCTCGGTTAATCTCAGAGACTATTAGTGCTAGAAATCTGTAATTTGGCATGGGTATAAATATTAATCACGCCGACAAAGTGGTGAAATAAAATTTTGATAAAATTTTTTTTAGTGTACTCCCCTCCCCACATGTAAAGTGGGGATGAATATTTTTTTTCTCGTTTACCCCATAGTGTGGGGTATCGTTGAATAGGTCTTTTAAAAATACTGTGGGTGTGGGAACATCATTTTTCGATTTCTAGATCCGTTAGTAAAATATGATGTTTTAAAGTGCTAATTTTCATTAGAGTCAAGTATCCCCCCCCCCTCTGTCAGCCAAATGGCAGTATATAGGAACTTGAAAAAATTCACAGCAGTAGTAGATATAATCAATTTTAAAGGAAAACTATCATGGCTAAGTAGGGTTCACAGGTTAAGGAGTTATATCTGTTTTTCGAGGATTGTGACTACGGAACCCTACACTGCGCGTGGCCCGCCACGCACTTGGCCGTTTTTAAAATTTTTGTCCATCTGTATTTTGAATGTTTGTTTAAACGGGTTAATCGATTTTAACGAGATTTTCATAGGCAGGTAGACGAATATAACAAAGTGTAACTCGCACTTAGACCTTTTTAACCCCCGACGCAAAAACGACGGGGTGTAATAAGTTTGACGTGTCTGTGTGTGTGTGTGTGTGTGTGTGTGTGTGTGTGTGTGTGTGTGTGTGTGTGTCTGTCTGTTCCCCTGTGGCGCTTAAATGGGTGGACCGATTTGAATGCGGTTTTTTTTAGAAAGGTGAATTAGTCGAAAGTGTTGTTAGTTATGTTTGATGAAAAACGGACCAAGATGGCCGCCGCTACAAAATGGCGGATTACATATTTTATCACAACGCCCTCAATATGGGTTTCAAATGAAAGGGCTTGACTAGTAGAATAGCACTATGCAAATCCAAGATGGCCGCCATCACAAAATGGCGAATGTCGGGGGTTTTTTAAATTTTAAATTTATACTTGTTATAGGGAAATATGTGGGGGTTCCTGCGTAAAAAAATATATATTGATACCAGTGGCAAATCTTAGGCTACATTTTATCCTTGAAGAGCAACGAATTCCCACGAAATCCAGTCGAAGTCGGGTATCAGCTAGTCAACATTATTTTTGATGACTTCCCTGGCGCAGTGGTGAACCCTGTGGTGTTATAATAATAGGTATACGGGAGGTTCTGTAGGAGGTTCTGCGTTCGATTCCCGTCAGAGACAATTTGTTGTGTCTGTCCTGAATAGCAGAATAACTATTTAAAACATTGGAAAATTGTCGAAAAAATAAAATGAAAGAAAAAACATTTTCCCATACAAAATGTTCATGGGTTTCGTAGCTGTCAAACATCCCGTCGATATGGTAAACTCTCTCACCCGTACCTATATATATCTGTAATTCTACCGTACGTGTGTTTGTCACCTGACTCCTCCTAAATGGTGGACCGATTTGGATGAAATTTTGAGTGTATATATCTTCATTGGCGCTACATATTTAGCGGGTTAGTTATAAAGTGTTGTAATGTATAACTTGGATACTCATTTCTTTGACTTTTATCCGACCCGGATCATTCATCAAGACGCAACAAGACAGTAGCTAACAAAGCTTAGAAGTTGGAACTCCAGGTGATCGTTAAGAACCGCCCTGGCACCGAACCCACTACCCGCTGGACGCCGGCCAAATACAGCCGCGGTCGTGTTTCAACGCCGCCGGCAATTTATTGAGCCTTTTGTTCGGACCTTGTAAATTAAACGTTTGCTTTATGAAGGTATGAATATCGTGAACGGGCTAGTTGCATGGAAGGCGGTCAAAGTGAGGTACATAACGGTTAAGATTAAAGAACACCAAATAACAAGCAAAGTGGATTACTCGAGACAGTTCTCATATCCAACTATGGTTGAGATTAAGGGTCAAATTTTAGTAGAGTAGATAATTTTAGTACAATATTACTTTTAGAAATTAACATATTATATTTTGTACACCAAAAAGAATGTTGTGATTTTTCTAAATAATTAAAATTAGAAAGAGGGTAGTTTTAAATAAAGGTAAATACGTTTGCCAACTCAATATAAGAGATCGCAGCTCGACGAATCGCGTAGTTTCTCTTGAGCACGCTTCAGGTGCGGTCGTGTCTGTGTTGAATACTCAGGGAATTGTGGAAAGAGGGTGTGGTGCTGTTGGCTGTAGGGTGAATGCATGATTTGCTGTCTATTCTAGTTTTGGTGTGATTGGTTATTGTGTTGGTTTTCCCTATTGTGGGGCCTGATTAAATACTTGGTTAGAAGGTCGATGTCATCAGGCTAGGTTGGTGTACGATTGGATGGCTGTGAGGGGCGGTTCTGGAGGCCGAAGTTAGGTTAGGTTAGTTCCACATGGATATCATGTCAAGTGTTGGTTAGCGTTAGCGAATTCTTCACAGGAAGGATGTCTCGCATATCAAGGATGGCGAAAAGATCAAACCATTCCATCCTTGAGCAGCTTCATGTTGACACCAGGCTCTACAATGTGTTATCAAAAAAATCTTGGTTACTTTGACAACATATTCCGACGCCTGCCTGATAATTTAGATAAGCTCATAGTCTTAGGCCCTTAAGATGGAGGGAAGAAGATCTACTCGCTGCTGGTCTGACCATATCAGATCACTCACTGGTATTCCACTTAAAATCGCAATTAAAAAATCCGAGGACCGTACAGTGTGGAACTCATATTATAATTACCAGCTCTAAGGGGGCACTTGATTACGGACACGACCTTCAGTAATGAAGAATGCGACCAAGAAGAAGTAGATCTTAAATTGTATAGCGCGGCCTACTCTCGTCACTATATGTAATTTAACTGCCAAGAGTTGTAACTTGTAAGTTTATAATTCATGTAAGCATCGGTGAACTTTGAAAATCTCTTATTACGCGCCAAGTTTAACTGGATCCCAGCCAAGATAACTTGCAGTATATTATACATGAAAAATGACTTTTTTACTTGACGCTAATGTTACACGATTTAATTTTATTCAAGACTAACGTTGTTCGTCAGATTTTGAGATTTTATAAAACTTTTTCTTAAATATTTGCATTCCTGAAATATTATTTTATATAAGTAGTTTTTTTAGTAAGTATCATAATTCATATTATATCATGTTCTATGCTAACATTGAAATACTGGTACACTATCGTCGGTAGGCAATTAATTAATTATGAAACTTGCTGATCCCCGCGACTTCGTTCGCGTGGATATAGGCTTTTTATATAGGATCGAATTGGATCCCATAATCCTTTTTTGTACCTAAACTAAATGTAGCCTAAGTTACTCCTTATAACATTACCTATCTGCCATTGAAAGTTTGATCAAAATCGATCCAGCCGTTTCGGAAATTAGCTGGAACAAATAGACAGATCGACAAACATATATTTAAACGCACACCAGTTTAAAATAAGACGTACGTTCAAAGATCCGAATCCCAAGTTGTTTGAACCCAATAAATATCTGTCATTTCTGAACTAAAAAACCTATGACCTTGAAATATTTACGGAACAATACTTGAAGTACTACCTTTCTAACAAAAAAAGAATGACTAAAATTGAACTACGCGTTAATGAATTACAGCTAAATACACGTTTTAATTTTCTTCCCCTCTCCCAAGGAAACCGTGCTGAATTTCGGGATAAAAAGTATCCTATGTCCTATCTCGGAGTACAAACTCAAATCGTACCAAGTTTCATTCGAATCCATTCAGTAGTTTTGGCGTGATGCGCGACCAAGTTACAGACAAACAGACAAACAGATAAACAGACAAACAGACAAAAATGTCAAAAATAGCTTTTTAACATTCTATTACTTATCCCTAACATCTCCCAGTTATTATTTTGCAAAAATCTTCAATGTACCTACAGATACGGCAATTCTACGATTTTATTATATGTAGGTATAGATATATTAAGTATGTATAGATAGATAGAAGATAGATAGATTGTTAAAACAAGTTGCACGATAATCATGCTTATAAGTTTGCAAAATTCGCACACTAGAAATAATATTGTTATATTTGACATGTCCAAATTTGCATAGTTGCATTCAAATTATTTGCAATGCATAATTTAGAATCAGTGAATTTGCTGATGCATGTTAAACTATGTAATTATAAATGAAATTTAACACTGGCACCGGTTATTTTTGACATTATTACTCGTGCGCTTGTTTGTAACTAATTAAAAGCTTTTATTTGTCACATCTGATGACTGGTCAGTCTGAATCACAAATCTACTGTTTATATTTACATAGCAAATATACACTTATCATTATTCTAGGTATTAGTCGTTCTCGGCAGCATACTGCAATGCTAAATCGTTAAATTCTTTGACTAAGCTGATAAGACAAAAACGGTTCGTCCAAAAATAGGAGCTTAAAAATTATTTTCTACGCTGCTGATGTCAGAAATCGAACAATGGACTTTTCATTAATAAAGGAGCACCAAAATAGTATACAGAAATATTGTTAATACATAAGTAAACTAAACTACATAAATACTTATCCGATCAATAGATAAATTAAAATTTAAAAACCAGTTTTATTTGACGTATTGAAAGCTAAAGCTTTAAATTTTAAAAGAAAGTTTCCTTGAGGAAACTTTCTTTTAAAATAGTTACGTTATTTGATATTACAGGTTTAGTCATAAAACATTGTACGTAAGTATGTAATAAAATAATTTTCATCGCCTGAAATGTTAACAGCACATTTAACAAAATATGAACATTGCTATATTTTATTGGGACAGGATTTACTACCGTAAAACATTTCACGTGTGAAATTAAAACATTATAAGTATTATTTAGGCTAGTTTTAAGAGAAAACTGCTCTTGCGGTGTATCACACTAATATTAAAAAGGATAAACTTTTGTGTGTGTGTATGTTTGTTACTCTTTAACGCCGCAACTACTGAACCGATTTGACTGAAATTTTAAATGGAAATAGATAATGTCTTGCGTTAACACTAGGCTACTTTTTATCTTGGAAAAATCCACAGTTCCCACGAAATTTTGAAAAACCAAAATTTATAGCTACAGCTATGGGTAGATTACTATAGCAAACTTCCTTTAAAGTAGGTATAAAGGTTAGAAAAGAGAGCGGGAACTTGAACCGGAAATCCACGATTCCCGCGGGATTTGTGAAAAACCGAAATTCACGCGGACGAAGCGACGGGCAGAAGCTAGTAAATAATAAAATAAATATTTCAAGATGTACCTACTTAACTAAATAAGAAAGCTTAGTTCAGTATAAAACACTTCGCCAAAAATTGTGAAGTCTTAGACTATAGGTAATAATACTGCAGGACAGTCGTAAAGCAGTCTCAATAAACTGACTCAGGAAATAAGGTAAAGTCACCCAATTCGGAGGTATTCTAAAATTGGCACCCAATTCGGAGGTATATAGAAAAACAGCGTTTTCAGCCGATCACCAAGCTCTTTTTTACTGCAACATATCTTAATCAATTGATAGTTTATCATTCCATAGATAAATGACGAAATAGTTGGTTTTATATGTATATGTTTTAAAATAACCGGAAAGTTTTACACTAGCAGCCGGCCCGAACGCATGTTTCATACATTTTGCACCTTGTGCACGAAATACCTACGTTTTTTTAAATAGTGTTTATCCGTTAATTTTGAGCTTTATTTGTTTTTATTTAGATATGAATATTTGAAGGACTATATTTGCAATCGAAAACAATCAACTTTTGTGAATATTTGTAAAGAAATTAAGGTGAAAATACGTTTTGAAAATACCTCCGCGTTAGGTGCCAAATATTTTAGCCGGTTCCTAACGCGGAGGTATACCGCAGAATTGCGATTTCATAGACTTAATAAGTTTTTCAATTTTTAGGGTCGTTTTATCTTAAATACGTCTTGTTTCGGTTTTGAATATTTAAATAGGCTATTAGGTTAAAGAGCCCTAATTATGAGGTACACTTTGGCCTCTAAATCACTAGTTATACTGTATCAAAGTTTACCTATTTAGGTAATTTATTGATAGTTTGTATGGGGAAGCTAAAGAAAATTAATTAAAAAGAAAATTAAATTTATGCATATTTCGATGCAATTTTGAGAGAGTATTGTACATATTTACGAAGATAATCTAATTAAGCTTTAAATTATTTGTTTATTATGGACAAATCTTTTCTTTTTTAACACTCAGAATTAGGAAACGTGTTTTTTGTTACAAAACCCAATTCCGAGGTATTACCTCCGAATTAGGTTCTATGAGCCCCTAATTATGTGGTATGGATTGAAATATATATTTTAATATATATATAGCTGCTCGTGCTGATTGGATGACTGACTCACTCACTCACTCACTCACTCATTGATCACCTCTCCTGTAAAGTTTTGTATGAATTTTTTTTTTCACAAATGGTTCCGTATAGAAAATTCATTCAGAGGAAAAATATGGAAAGAGCTGATGATTAAGGATTTCGGAGATGGGTGAGGAGCACGCTTAAAGTATTGAAGATAGGTAGGGGGTGTTCAAGCAAATGTAACTCGAAACGTCATCCAATTGGCAGTGAGATAAAAAAAATTCAAAATGGCGAAAAAAAGATGGCCGCCATAACTAAAAAAAATTCAAAATGGCGAAAAAAAGATGGCCGCCATACAAATTTCGTCGGTGTCCATCTCGGAGGGTATAAAAGATGGAAGAGTGGTTTCTTCGCAAAAGATGATCAGGATCGGAAGGTCTACTCGATGAATTGGAAAAAATTCAAAATGGCGGAATTTGTTTTTCCATAGAAAATGTATGCCGAATATTGAAGAAACTTTGATGCGATTCTTTGGAGAACTCTCAAAAAATATATGGGGATACAATATGATGACTGAGGGTTTGGAAGATGATTGAAGAGCCCAGGCAGGGTATTGTAGATAGATGGGAGCTGCTCAAACAAAAATATTCAGAACCTCATCCAATTCATCCTCTCATCAACTCATCCTCAGGGAGAGCTGGATTTTTTTATTGGAGTCAAACTTCTATTAGTCAATATCAAAGTCAAATGTCAAAACGTTAAAGTATCAAAATGTCAAACTTCAAAATGTCAAATGTCAAATGTTAAAATACTTATCAAAATGTCAAAATGTAAAAATCTCAAAATGTCATAATGTCATAATGTCAAAATGTCAAAATGTCAAAATGTCGAAATGTCAAAATGTTGAAATGTCGAAATGTCGAAATGTCAAATTCAAAATGGCGAAAAAAGATGGCCGCCATACAAACGTCGGTGTCCATCTCGGAGGGTATAAAAAAAATAATGGAAGAGTGGTTTCTTCACAAAAGATGACCAAGATGCAAAGGTCTACTCGATAAAAAAAAATTCAAAATGGCGGATTTTATTTTTCCATAGAAAATGTATGACGAATATTGAAGAGACTACAAGTTGTGTAATATTTGAGGTTTTGATGCGGTTCTTTGAAGAACTCTCAAAGAAAAATATTGGAAGACATGATGATCGTGGGTTTGGAAGATGGGTGAGGAGCACGACTAGGGTATTGAAGACACGTTAGAGGTTCTCAAACAAAAATTACTCGAAACCTCATCCAATTGGTACTAAGCTTAATAAAAACCAACAGGTGGATTTAAGATGGCGGCAATACAAATTTCGTCGGTGTCTATCTAACCAAGTATAAAAGATGCAAGAGTGTTTTCTTGGCAAAAGATGATCAAGACTGAGATCTACTTGATAAACAGAAAAAATCAAGATGTCGGAAGTTATTTTTTCACACAAAAAGTTTTTTTTCACTGATGGTTTCGTATTGAAGACAAAATTCATGCCGAGGAAAACTATGGAGAGAACTGATGATTGAAGATTTCGGAGACGGGTGAGGAGTCAGGTTATAGAAGATAGGTTTTGAGTAATTTTTGCTTGAGCATCTCCCATCTATCTACAATACCCTGCCCGGGCTCCTCAACCATCTTCCAAACCCTCAATCATCATATCTTCCCATATTTTTCTTTGAGAGTTCTCCAAAGAACTGCATCAAAGCCTTTCAATGTTTGCATTCACAACTTGTAGTCTTTTCAATATTCGCCATAAATTTTCTAAGGAAAAATATATTCCGCCATTTAGAATTTTTTCTATTCATCGAGTAGACCTTCAAATTCTAATCACCTTTTGCTAAGAAACCACTCTTCCATCTTTTATACCCTCCGAGATGGACACCGACGAAATTTATATGGTGGCCATCTTTTTTTCGCCATTTTGATTTTTTTTCAGCTCACTGCCAATTAGATGACGTTTTGAGTAACATTTGCTCAAGCACCTATCTTTAATACCTTAAGCGTGCTTCTCACCTGTCTCCAAAATCCTCAATCATCAGCTCTTTGAGTTCAGCAGAATGAATTCTTGTCCTCTTTACGAAACCATTAGTGTAAAAAAATCATTCATAATTTTACAGGAGAGGTGATCAATGAGTCAGTGACTGAGTGAATGAATCAGCACGAGCAGCTATATGGCGCGTGGGTGCGTGGCCCGCTAAAGCGGACCGCGAGGTTTCGTTTTCGGGTATTTTGGTTTGAGCAGCCTCCAAGCTATCTCTCCCATATTCCTAACCCTCGATCATTATCACTATCCATATTTTTTCTCCGAATCATTTGTCAGAATGAGAGTTCTTTCATAAAAACAAATTTTGAAAAGGAACTGTATCAAAGTCTTACATAGTCCTCAACTTGTATTCTCTTCAATATTCGTCATATATTTTGCATGGAAAATAAATTCCGCCATCTTGTTTTTTTTCTGTTCATCAAATAAACACGTCTTGATTATCTTTTGCCAAATAACCACTCTTCCATCTTTTATACTCAGTGAGATAGACACCGACGAAATTTGTATGGACGCCATCTTTAATCCACCATTTTGGACTTTTTTTCAGCTCTCTGCCAATTGGATAAGGTTTCAAGTAGTTTTTGTTTGTGCACCTCCCATCTATCTTCAATACCCTGACCGTGCTCCTCACCCGTCTCCAAAATCTTCAATCATCAGCTCTCTCCATATTTTTCCCCCACATAAATTTTGTCTTCTATACGAAACCATCAATGAAAAAGAATTTTTGTAAGGAAAAATAAATTCCGCCATCTTGATTTTGTCTGTTTATCAAGTAAGTAGACCTTAGGTCTTGATAATCTTTTGCCAAAAAAACCCTCTTCTATCTTTTATACTTGGTGAGATAGACACCGACGAAATTTGTATATCCGCCATCTTGAATCCGCCATTATGATTTTTTTTTCAGCGCAGTGCCAATTGGATAAGGTTTCGAGTAATTTTTGTTTGAGCACCTCCCACCTATCTACAATACCCTGCCCGTGCTCCTCAAACATCTTCCAAACCCTCAATCATCATGTCTTCCCATATTTTTCTTTGAGAGTTCTCCAAAGAACCGCATCAAAGCCTTGCATAGTTCGCAACTTGTAGTCTCTTCAATATTCGCCTAAGGAAAAATAAATTCCGCCATTTTGAATTTTTTTTTCTATTCATCGAGTAGATCTTCTAATCCTGATTATCTTTTGCAAAAAAACCACTCTTCCATCTTTTATACCCTCCGAGCTGAACACCGATGAAATTTGTATGGCGGCCATCTTTTTTTCGCCATTTTGATTTTTTTTTCACATCACTGCCAATTGGATGACATTTTGAGTGACATTTGCTCGAGCACGCGGGCACCTATCTTCAATACCTTAAGCGTGCTATTCGCTCGTCTCTGAAATCCTCAATCATCAGCTCTTTCCATATTTTTCCTCTGAATGAATTTTTGTCCTCTATACGAAACCTTTTGTGAAAAAAAATTTTTCATACAAAATTGTTCAGGAGAGGTGATCAATGAGTGAGTGAGTCAGTGAATCAGCACGAACAGCTGTATATATATTAATATTTTACACACAAACATATAAACAATTACATACGTATCGAATTGATTTTGAAATATATTAATAAATACAGTTCATTTTTGAACACCATGTAGAATTCATTCTACTCGTTTCCCTTTGTATTTTGTACCTCCGAATTAGGGGCCATTTGCCTCCGAATTAGGATTTTTACCTCCGAATTGGGGGATTCGGACTTTTTTCATATTTTATTTAATTTTACATTTAAATCAAGTTTTAATTGTTGTCCTTTTAGGATATTTCAAGAGTTAAATAAATAACGCTTCTAATAAAAATAGCCAGTTCTTCAGAAAGGTGTAGTAAATGCTTATTTTTTGACGTTCTTTCGAGTTTTGATGAAAATACCTCCGAATTGGGTGCCTTTATCTTAGAAGTTCTTTAAAATTACTTGGACGTAGAGAGCTGGCCATAAAAGAGGTCGTGTTTGTTTTACAATCACTACTGAAAGGAAATAAAAGTATGTTCTCCCTCTAAAACATTTTAGGATCATCAAATAATATTAAGTGAATATTCTGACATTCTTAATTTTGCTGTCGTCGAAGTTTATAGATTGATTATTTGACTATTTTTTGCTAAGAAAATCTGAAAATTTTTTGAATCACTTGGCATTGTGAGAGTATATTTAACAGAAGCAGGCGTTACTTTGCAGAAATTCATAATTTAAGAAGAAAAGTCAAAATTATTTGCTATAATCCGCTAAAACAGTTAAATTTGTATGAGTACAACATGCATCATGTGCTATGCATCGTCAGCTCTTCTGTTATTAAATATACAAGAAAAAAGCAACCAAGCGAGTCCCACGCACTACCACCATGTAATATCACACAAATTCACCCCCAAAACAAACTCGACGACCGTTTCACTCCGACATCGGAGCATCTCGGAGATGTTGTCAATTGTCTAGACTCACATTGAATGTATAGTTTATTTTAATCAATAATGCCTAGCGACTGTATATTGCATACGAAAAATTCTCAAATGAAATAGATTTATTAAAACATTTCGCATAAATTCAATGCATAATAATAATGTGCGCACAACTTTACCCGGCCATATTGCATAAAGCGAATGGGCGATTTACTTTATGAAGGTTTTATTAAATATTTTAAGAGAATGTTTCATACGCTTACTATTATGGGCTACCTACATGAATTTTATATTGGCTTATTAAATAAATGTGTATGATAATAATATTGTGGAGTAGTAAACGGGTTTCATGAAAATTATTATGAACTCTGTTATGAAATTGAAAGAGATTTCAAGATCTTTTTGGGTAGAATTAATGACTAAAAAGATTACTGTCTAATCCACTAAGGACGGCTTGGTGAATAAGACAAAAGATCTGGAGTAAATATTTTTTTGGTAAAAAAACCATGAATAATAAACAGGCTATTGTTTATTTCACACGTGAAATATTTTATGGTAGTAAATCCTGTCACAATAAAATAGCAATGTTTATAGCTTGTTGAATGAACTGTTAAAATTTCAGGCGCTTTAAATATTTTTTAATAGTGTAAATTTTTTAGTGAAATAAATAAAAATGTTCAGGCGTCTGATTTGTAGAGCTTTACCTTTGCGGCATCAAAATTAAATAAATAATCTAATGTATCGTGGTCATCAACCAATAGACGTTCACAACTGGACATAGGTCTATTAAAGGGAATTTCTAACGCCGCGATCTTGTGCTGCTTGTATGCAGCGGCTTCCTGCGACTCATCTGATGCTGTCAGTCCATTTAGTTGGGGGTCTGCCAACACTGCATTTTTCCGTGCGAGGTCGCCGTTCAAGCACCTTAGGACCCTAACGTCTGTCGGTTCTTCGAACTATGTGTGTTTTAATGAACATAGGTATAATGCCATTAAAAAGGTAATAAGTATCTTAAAATTTCACGTACATAAATAAATAATATATTAAGTCGAGATATTGCCTTTAAAAACCGATGCACTTTATAACAATTTTACTAGAAATATTGTCGCGAATAATTCTAAAACTTTTATCGTTAACGGACCATAAATTTTATATGGGCCATTATTTTGCGAGAGAAAATATTATGAGTTGAAGAATATTAAAAATTTATATTGTTATGGTAATTTCTAAGACATAATTTTAAGTTTTAACAATAACGAAATGATCTCGTTTATGTTAAGTATTTTAGAAAATTATTTAACAGATTTAATGTAACTCTAAATTTATTTTATTTTAAATGGAATTAAATGCATTTATTATGAAATATGCTGTAATTATAATAGAAATACTTCACCTTATATACAACCCTACGGGTAGCCATTATTACCTACAAAGTTTTTGGTGAAGAGATTACCTACACTAGCGGCACGCTATGATGGCCGGTTTGACACATTACAATAGTGATGTGGAATGTCAATTTATTCTCGAACAAAAAACAATTAAGTTTTGTTTTTGTACCTGATTAAATAGGTTTAATAAAACAAAAATGTATATGTTTATTTAATTTATTTGAACGAACTGAATATTTGAACGAAAATGAATATACATACTTTATATGCACACAAGAAACATATGAATACAAAAGATACCAAAAAAGGTGCCACAAAAGGCCATAATTAATCAGATTCGTCCATACTACTATTTTCACTGTCGTCACTGCTATCATCACATACATTAATAATTATATGTTCGTTTTCTATAATATTATCTATTTTCACATCTCTTTCATAATCTTCCCTTATTAATTTAACAGTTCTATTCACAACCTTTTCCCAGTCTCCTTTAGTCACATGTTCACAAGCTTCTTCTAATAATTTTAGCATTTTTTTTGTGGTAAATGGGGGTTCTGTATTGTGTCTTGCAGCATATCCCTTAATTTGAGCCCACACCAACTCAATCGCATTATACTCACAATGGTAAGGCGGTAACCGTATAACTCTGTGCCCATGTTCTAATGCTATTTCGTCAATGACGTATCGGATCTTATACTTTTCGAAGCAACGTCAATTCGAAACTGCTTTGTTTTGCATTGAGCATTGACGCGAGTTTGCCGGAGGTAGTAGTTGTGCTAGCCAGCGATCCTATGTGACGATCGTATTAGATTCCATTTTTAAAAATTTATTGATATTTTTTTGCGATTTCAGAGGTTTGTCCACATAGTGAAAATTGTTCATATTCACAAGTACATTCACCCCTTAAATGGTGCAAACTGATTTTTCTACACTTGTATACATTTAAGAAATCAATTTAATAAATAAATTTTGAGTCCTAAACCTAAAACTACATTCGATAAAATTTATGAATCTCTGCACATCACTATCGTCAATAAAGTAATACAATTATTTCCTTCAAAGTCGTTATCAATTAATACGGAACTTCATGAGCGGACAAACGTCAAACCGGCCATCATAGCGTGCCGCTAGAGTAGGTACCTAAAACATAGCACACACAAACATAGTCCAGGACGGTGCATTTTTCTGTATTCAAAATGCAAATGACGTCAGCAGCATAGCTGGCATCTCTGGCTTTTTCTATGACATGACCGAATCTTGTTATTAGTTTGTATTTTTAACCCCCGACGCAAAAACGACGGGGTGTTATAAGTTTGACGTGTCTGTGTGTGTGTGTGTGTGTGTGTGTGTGTCTGTCTGTTCCCCTGTGGCGCTCAAACGGGTGGATCGATTTGAATGCGGTTTTTTTTTTGTTTGAAAGGTGAATTAGTCGAGAGTGTTCTTAACTATGTTTGATGAAAATCGGTCCAAGATGGCCGCCGCTACAAAATGGCGGATGATATATTTTTTCACAACTCCCTTGATATGGGTATCAAATGAAAGGGCTTGGGCTTGATAGTAGAATAGCACTATTGAAAATTCAAGATGGCCGCTGCCACTAAATGGCGAATGTCGGGGGTTTTTTTAAATTTTCAATTTACACTTGTGTTAAGGGTGGTTATCGATTTTCGTTCGAAACACCTTGCAAAGGCTAAAATCGCTATGTTTTATCTATTATGGAAAAAATGGTTTTGATTATCTTGTTAAGACACAAACGATGCAAGAAGGCATCCTATTACAAAAGGGCTGAATGCTCAGGGTAAAAAGAAAATTAGGAAAAACCTGTGAAAAAGTCATTTATCTCCGTGTGCAAATGCCCATCTATTGAATTACATATTTTTTTACTCAATTCGTGTGCATCAAACGAATTAGTTAATTTGTTTTTCAAATTAAACAATGATATAAGATTAGACTGTTTACCCTTTGTAATTTATAAAGCCATTCTAACCCTGAAATAATCCAACTTTTAATTTTGTCAATCGAAAACGGTCATTACGTTCTCTGGTAATGGAATCGCTACTTCACGACGTGTTCAAACGTGTACAGCAACGATTTACCCTCCTGCGTATCCGGCGTCTCAGTTAGTACCGCTGCTGTTCTGTTATAGTATGGTGATCTTTCAATTAACACAAAAAAAATCCATTCGCGAGTAGTCAGAAGTATTTTGTCACGCGGTAGAGTTCATTACGTTCCATCGATTTTCAACGTGACTTAATTTTATTAATTTTTTCTAGATTTAGTACTAGGATTTATGTTTTGTTTCTATTCAGAGTTCTATTTCGGAGATTTTATGCATTCACGTATCTCGAGTATTTTAAATTTAAAGTCGATTTGGTCATTTGTTTCCAGTTCATTTATATCCATTCCGTTCCAAAAAAACAAGTAGACATGAGTAAAACAAAGAAAAAACTTACAAAAGAAGAAAAGTTAGCTAAAGATAGAGCCAGAAAACGCCAAAATTAAGAGAAATTAAAAAAACAATTCAGGAATTATTAAAATTAAAAAATAAAAATAGAGAAAAATTACCTTTTAAGAAAAGAACAGAAAAAGATTCGCAGCATCATTGAAATGTCCGCTTGAGCACAACATGAACAGAAAAAAACTCTTTGAAATATAAGAAAAAAAAGAAGGGGCAAAATAAAGTTAAAGAGATAAGTATTGGTCAACGATACCCCTGAAGTTCCTCAAAAAGAGAATTAAACTGGAAATATTTCACCTGAAATTACAGAAACCAATCAAATTATTGTCAAACCTATCTCCTCAGACAAGGTGACTACTTTACTCGGTTTAACAAAGATTGAGACGTAAAATTTCTGCAAGACCAGCCTCGTAAAATCTAAAATTATTTATTTAATTTATTTAAAATGATTATGCTTGTTTACTGTTAATCTAAACTCAAGGTTTAGATTTTATTTCAATTTTATTCGTTTTTTTCACATAATTATTCATTATTTCATAAAATAATCAAAGATGGGCTACTAAAAAGCCTTTAATCCACGTTCGTAACTGAACTTTCGTAACCAGTTACGAACATGGAATTTTTTTCTTCCTTTGATAACCAGCTACGAAAACAGAATTAATATGTCGTTTTCGTAACCAAGTTTCGTAACCAGCTACGAACATGGATTTTTTTTCTTCCTTTGATAACCAGCTACGAAAACAGAATTAATATGTCGTTTTCGTAACCAAGTTTCGTAACCAGCTACGAAAGAAGATTTTTATTTCCATTTTCGTACCTACCTGGTTATTAATTAAGAAAAAGACCACTTGTTAATACCTGTATTCTACTTGCATATGTCGGTAAAAAAGCGTTATAAATCTATTATTATCATATGCAGCTAGCCTAGCTAGACTGATGAACACTGGCTAGTATAAATATACTATCATATTAAATGTCATATTGAATCATATTGAAAGACATTCAAAATTTATACTAGCCAGTGTTCATCAGTCTAGCTAGGCTAGCTGCATATGATAATAATAGATTTATAACGCTTTTTTACTGACATATGCAAGTAGAATACAGGTATTAACAAGTGGTCTTTTTCTTGATTAATAACCAGGTAGGTACGAAAATGGAAATAAAAATCTTCTTTCGTAGCTGGTTACGAAACTTGGTTACGAAAACGACATATTAATTCTGTTTTCGTAGCTGGTTATCAAAGGAAGAAAAAAAAATCCATGTTCGTAGCTGGTTACGAAACTTGGTTACGAAAACGACATATTAAGTCTGTTTTCGTAGCTGGTTATCAAAGGAAGAAAAAAATTCCATGTTCGTAACTGGTTACGAAAGTTCAGTTACGAACGTGGATTAAAGGCTAAAAAGCTTCTGAATTCATTTTTATCCGACGATAGGTCATTACACTCCAAGTGATTTTCATTTCTTTCCACTGGTTCATTACACTCCATTAATTTTCCGGAAAACTGCTAGAGTTACGAAGAGGCCTTGTACATGTAATTTTTTCTCATAGTGTAATCTATAAGTGTATATACAAAAAATAATAATAAAAAGCAAAAATTTTTTTTTTTCAAAACCGCGAAATTAAAACGAAAATCGATAATCACCCTTAAGTAAGTAATTCGTTGCGTAGGTACCTACACATAAAACACACCTCTTGCTACTTTGGTGGCTCTTATCGTTTGCGAGTGCATCAATTCCCAAACGATTCGTTTAACAAGTGTAAATTAAAAATTTAAAAAACCCCCGACATTCACTACTTTTTGGCGGTGGCCATCTTGGATTTGCAATAGTGCTATTCTACTTTCATTACTCAAGCCCTTTCATTTGATACCCATATTAAGGGAGTTGTGAAAAAATATGTAATCCGCCATTTTGTAGCGGCGGTCATCTTGGATAGATTTTCATCAAACATAGCTAACAACGCTCTCGACTAATTCACCTTTCAAACAAAAAAACCGCATTCAAATCGGTCCACCCGTTTGAGTGCTACAGGGGAACAGATAGACACACACACACACACACACACACACACACACACAGACACGTCATACTTATAACACCCCGTCGTTTTTGCGTCGGGGGTTAAAAATGAAATAGCATATTTTTAAGAGCTCTTGAATTTCACATTGAAAATTCTAACTCACAGACTCTAGATTATTCTAATACAGTTTAGACTGAACGAATACAACTTTTGGTTCAGACAGTCCGTAACTCAGTCCGTAAGATTGATTGGCGCCGTAACACAGCATTGGCCGGTATCCAGCCAAGCTTGGCGTATAACAAAAGAATCCGAGCGCTCAGCAGCGCTCAGCAATGCATACATGAATCCTTAACTCGCGAAATAAGTCTAGACGGTTAAATTGCGTGCAGTGAAAAACGGTGCACTTTAAGGGACCGTTCAGACAGACCGGCGCGGAGAGCGTCGGAGAGCATTTTTTTTTTCACACAGACCGGCCGTTCAAATTTGCTCTGCTCTCCGCGCCGGTCTGTGTGAACGGACACGCGGATGCGCTCGGAGCCGAGCGTACGCTCTTGGGCCGGACGGCAGAGCATATTCGGCCTACGGTCGGCTGTGCGAGCATGAAAGAGCACGCGAACGGAGCCGGTCGGATGCTCGAGCGCGAAAGGGCACGGGCATGGAGCAGCCGACCGGCTCGACGAGTAGCCGACCGGCTGCTCTCATATATTTCACACAGAGCGTATTGGGAGCATGCTCGAGCATCCTCTTATCATAAAAGAGTTAACATGTAAAAATAAAGCCTATTTCAATGTCTTAAGATTCTATTTTAAATGCGATTAAAATTTGCTCTGCTCTCCGCGCCGGTCTGTCTGAAAGGTCCCTAAACCAAACTTTATTAAAAAGCGGTCCTGAATTTCATAAGTTTAAAACTCTATGAGTCATGAATTGTATATATGGGTCATTATGGCGTAATAGTCTTACAGTGCCACTAGTGGAGCAAAAGACATTAATACAGTTATTGTATCATCTCAAGTGGTTTTAAGTTACACCAATGACTTCATTCGACGTCATCCTTATCCTTGCAACCTTCGCTAAATCGCTCGTTCATGGAATCTAACCCGGGACCTCCCACTTATAAGACCACAGTTACGACTGCGCCAGGAAGGTCTTCAAAAAAGCTTTGATCTCTGATGACCTTTTCAATATTTCTTCGATGCAGTGACCGAATCTTGGTGCAGAGTTTTTATTTTTTTTAAGACATTCATTGCCTAGTTTGCTTGGACCAGCCACGGTTTTTTTTTTCTGTGGGGTCCAACTTCCAGACGAGAGCTAGTGTGTGGCTAAACTACAAATATTATAACAGGCACAGCCCATAATTTCTGATATAACTCTTGTTAATAGGAGTGTAAAAAAAATTGGATGTCTGTAAAGTTGGTTTACGGACGATAATTTTACGTGATAACGTCTGAAAACATTGCCTCTCTATCGCCTGTTCCGCGCTCTCGCTTGCACACTCGGCTAAGCCAGCCGATCGTGTCTTCTGTATCGCTTGTTCCGCGCTCTCGCTTGCACACGGTACGTGACAATGAGTAATGCTTTTTAGTGCGTGTAGCCGGCGTTCATCGATTTATAAGACGTCACGTCACGTCAAAAGAATAAAAGGTATATAAAACTTTGTATAGTATATATTGTATAGTATATTTTTGTATAGTACATATATATTGTATAGTACCTATATAAAACTTGCCTATCTATGCTATGCTTGACGTAGGGAACGCAATTTTTTTTTGCCTGGGACGTATACAATGGGTTCCCCAGGCGTCCAGCACAGTCAGCAATAGGGAACAGCCGTGGTGGTTTTTAGTGCGGTATACCTACCCCCACTCGGGGGGAGTCCCCCATAACCCCCGTTCTGCCCAAAGAACGGGGGTAGCTATAAAGCTTTTCCACCACGTCAAAAAAAAAAAAGGGAACCCAATTTTGAGAACATACGATACCACTTTTTGGTTAACCCTTCTTAAATGAGCTACTGAGGTATTTCTGCACCATTGCTTGTGATCTTCATCTATACATACTCTTAATATATTATCCTAAGTTTAAAGATAACTAGTAGGTCTATACAGGGTATAAGGAGACCGCTACCGAAAACTTAGCGCTATTGTTATACTACCTAAACATTATCTTATAGGGTAGGTATCGGCGTCGGCGCGACCGCGGTTTCGTAGGTATCTAACGATACGTAAATAGGTCACATCAAGTTCGTTGACCTCCAGCGTCAGCTGATTTTATTTTAATCACGCAAGAATTACGTAACAAACTTTTACAAAATACAGCAAATAAGTTTTTTGCAATTACAGGGCTGTTTAACCCTCCAAAATAGGTATTGCATAAAAAGTGCAATTTTTTTTTGTAAAAAAAAAATTTTTTTTTTCACGTTTTTTTAGTGATATCTTATCAGTAATCATCAGTACTATCACCTGTCTTCGTTTCCGAGAGTGGTCTCCTAACACCCTGTATAGAATCTAGTATAATCTAAAAATGTGATAAATGTACTCACTTATCTCAGATAATATTCAGAAGTAGGTACAGAACTCAAAAATCTAAATTGCATTGTCGGGAGCAAAAGTCTCAATAAATTGGAAACGGTGAAACATTAACGGATAACGGTGTAAGATCACACGAGCAACATGTTATACGTCAAAAAGTTGTATTCTCTTGTCTGTGGAAACTGCCTCGTTGGTCTAGTGGTTAGCATATTCGGCTGCAGATCACGAGGTCCCGGGTTCGATTCTGGAGTCGGGCAAATAATTGTTAGGTATTGCGGGTTTTTCTGTCAAGAAATTCTCTGTGCCAGCCCGGAGTTGAAAGCTGGCGGTGTTTCACCCCCGTGCCTATTTATTTATTTTATTTATTTATTTATTTTTCAAATCACATAAAAAGTACAAAATACAAAAAATACAGTGGAATAGTGATTTCCACACTAGGATTCCCTGTGTCGTGGAAACCAGGAGAGCATATTAAGCAGTCGGTCCCGGTTATTATCACTATCATGTGACAATAGTCGTTAAAGCCCGCCAACCCGCATTGGAGCAGCGTGGCGGGTCTAAGCTCTAAATCCGTCTCTTCTATGAGAGAGGAGGCCTGTGCCCAGCAGTGGGAAGTTAAAAGGCTGTAGTGGTAGTGGTGGTGGTTAGTGGAATAATAATATCTAAATTAGTATAAGCTATTAATTGAGCGGTGATACCCTGGTGGTTAAGAGTTCAGCTTCCCTCCCAGGGGAATCCGAGTCCGATCCCCGGCACGCACTTACCTGTAAATTTTCGGAGTTATGTGCGTTTTAGGCAATTTAATATCCTTTGTTTTAACGATGAAGGAAAACATCGTGAAGAAACCTGCATGCCTGAAATTAATAAAGACAAAACCGATTATTATTCTATTTCAGTCGTACGAGTTTTTATAATTATATTTTATAATTATACTAGCGACCCGCCCCGGCTTCGCACGGGTAGTAAAGCATATTATGCGTAGACCGTACTACCCGCTCAGGGATTAGGCAGCGTTTTCGATGAAAGCTCCCAGGCGGCTTGACTTTTTACGATATTTTCCACAATGAACTTACTATATCTCACCTTATACCCGAATTACTAATTCCGTGAAATTCTGACGTTTCATAATGTTACCAGAAATAAAACAATTCCCACAAAAAAGATAAAAAATTCAAAACTTATGCAAATAGGTACAAATCAACTGCTGCATGTAGATATGACAAATGCCTGACAGACACTTCATGGTGATAATGTCATTCGACTTCCATTTTTGAATAATTTTTTTCAATGTGCTTCTTTTGTTTTCTATTGCTGTTAGTGTGCACTTTCTAGTTTCCATTCTTAGCAATTTCTATTTTAGGGCGAAACAATTAATATTATTAAGCGGCTTAGAGCTTTATATGTTGACAGGGAATTAAAGTAGTTTGGGGTAAAATCGTACTTCGTAGATGTTATCCCTGTTCTCCATAATATAAATAACTCATCTGTAAATGACAATGACAGCTGTCAGAATTAAGTCGATATTAAGTCAAAAATAAGGAGAAAAACTAAATATTTCAAATCAAATAAATTACAGTGTATTTGGGACATAAAAAGGTAAGTTTTCACCAGATTCCGTGAAAAAAAAAAATTTATTTTAAAAGATAAAAATAAAAAACCAAAAACTTGGTTTTTTGAACTTTTCACATAAATTTTGAGGTTATGTGAAAAAAGTGTAAATTCAAAAGTTGTAGATCTTTTTATTACCTACAACTTTGCCATTTGATTTTTTTCCATAGGACTTCTAGTTTTGCCGGAAATCGAGATAAACCGTTTTTTAACCTTAAAACTCCCCCCCTTTTTTCCCGAGCTCAGATCGCCCGTAAATTATTTTTCCTTGTATTTTTATAATATTCTCCTCCTTTATCAATGGGTTTCATCCTACGTACTGTGATTTTTTTTTGGTTTCAATAATTATCGACACTGGGCTATTATAGGAAGAACCGCGGCCACCGACGCGCTTATAGGCACGCTCCCGCCGCGCCGCCGCAATTTTTAAATCTGTAATATCTTCGAAAGTATTCATTTAAATCATATGCTGTAAAGGGCCATATGGATTTATATTAAATCAACAATGTATTTAAGGTATTTAATTAGATAAGGATTAATGCTGTATTGGTTAAAATCGCTTCGAAAATTAGCCATTATTTGTCGTAAAAAGTAAATGACAAAAAAATGTTATTGTGGGATATCCATAAGAGATAGACATATACCATCGCGGACTTTTCTGTAGACCTTTTCAATGTGTACAATACTTAGTACATTATTTTGATAAATCTCGTAGGGTTCAGCCTGCGTTTGCAATGTAAGCGGAAAAAATGTAATTATTTACGACATCACATTAGAAACCTCAAAAATAACAGTATTTCTCCACTATTTAATGGATGTTATTATACATATAAACCTTCCTCTTGAACCACTCTATCTATTAAAAAAAACCGCATCAAAATCCGTTGCGTAGTTTTAAAGATTTAAGCATACATTGGGACATAGGGACATAGGGATATAGGGACGGAGAAAGCGACTTTGTTTTATACTATGTAGTGATTATAGTACCTATACAAAGGTAACATCATTATAAAATAGTCGACACAGAAAGAACTTAGTAGATTAGTGGCCGGACAAAAAGTTGCATGACAAAATGTCCTTACTCTGAAATAATACTTATTTGGCTTTCTGCCAGTTAGTGGCGGGTTAGTTGCCAGGGCAGTCCCTCCTAACGATCACCTGATATCTGGATTCTGGAGATCTAAGCTTTGTTAGCTCTTGTTGCGTCGTGATATATGACCACTGTCGGATGTCGACGTAATAAGATTTATGCTTTGTATTCTTTCAAACTTTCCTATAAACTAACTAAGTACTTTTAAAGACTGATATTAAATAATGAATAACAAAAGTAATAATAAAATAAGTCGATGGACAAAGAACTTAACAGATTATTTATTTATTACTAGCTTTTGCCCGCGGCTTCGCCCGCGTGAATTTCGGTTTTTCACAAATCCTGAGGGATAAGTAGATTTCTGGTCCACCCGTCCCCCACCGTGCGGCGGCGTACCGCGGTACCGCGTACGGCGGGCGCAGGGCGCAGGGGCGCGCGGCGCGGCGCGGGGAGTTCCATGCAGCGCGAGCGTCGGCCGTCGCGCGCAGCGAAAATACCTATCTGGGCGTTTTTTAACATAGGTACTTACCGATTTCAACACAACTCCTTTTTTGAAAGTCGGTTAAAAAAGTAGCCTATGTTACTCCTTGGTTAATCCTCTACTTGTCTGTGAAAGTCCCGTCAAAATCGGTTCAGCCGTTCCGAAGATTAGCCCGTTCAAACAGACAGACAGAGAAAAATTTTAAAAACGTGTGATTCGGTTATGGTATCGTTCAAATAACCATATGAGCTTAATATGTGGTAGTTATTTCGAAAGTACAGACAGACACTTCAATTTTATTTATTAGTATATATTATTTATGTACCAATTTATTGTAGTTACAAAAACAGTAATGTGTACATTGGAAAAGCTTATCTCTAGGTACAAGAGATTTCTCACAGTTTCCCAAGATTGTGAGTAAGGCGTAATAAGTGGTATAGGTTAGTGGGCGGACAAAAAGTTGTATGACAAAATGTCCCTAGTTAAAAAAAACTAAGTTAGTTTTACTTCTAAATTATAATTTTGAAAACTTTGAGGTGTAAATTCCTTGCTGAATATTAGCTTCCCCAGCGTACATACTTTAAAATTAATATTGCCAATAGGAAGCAAATCCTTACTTCCTTATCCTTACTAATATTATAAACTAGCTGACCCCCACGACTTCGTTCGCGTGTTTATAGGTTTTATATAGGATCGGATCGGATCCCATAATTCTTTTATGTACCTAAACTAAATGTAGCCTGTTACTCCTTATAACATTGAAAGTTCTATTAAAATCGGTCCAGCCGTTCCGGAAATTAGCTGGAACAAATAGACAGAACAACAAACATAAATTTAAACGCACGCCAGTTTAAAATAAGCAGTACGTTCAAAGATCCGGGTCCCAAGTTATTTGAACCCAATAGATGTCTGTAATTTCTGAACTAAAAAACCTATGACCTTGAAATATCTATGGGACAATACTTAAAGTACTACCTTTCTAAAAAACAAAGAATGAGTTAAATCGTACTACGCGTTAATGAATTACAGCAAAATACACGTTTTAACTTTCTTCCCCTCTCCCAAGGGAACCGTGCTGAATTTCGGGATAAAAAGTATCCTATGTCCTACCTCGGAGTATAAACTCAAATCGTACCAAGTTTCATTTGAATCCATTCAGTAGTTTCGGCGTGATGCGCGGCCAAGATACAGACAGACAGACAGACAGACAGACAGACAGACAGACAGACAGACAGACAGACAGACAGACAGACAGACAGACAGACAGACAGACAGATAGACAAAAATGAAAAAAATTACAGTTTTGGCTTCAGTATCGATTATAGAATGCCCTCCAAAAGAAATTTTCAAAATATCTTCAATGTACAGAATTGGATCTGTTACAGTTTTATTATATTATAGAAGATGCGAAAGTAACTCTGTCTGTCTGTCTGTCTGTCTGTCTGTCACGCTTTCACGCCAAAACTACTGAACCGATTTGAATGAAATTTGGTACACAGATACTCTAGAGTCTGAGAAAGGACATAGGCTACTTTTTGATGTGAAAAAAGGGCTGTAAAGGGTTAAAAAGGGGGTTGAAATGTTGTATGGAAGTATCGTCATTTTTAAAGCTAAAAGTGAAAAATCGAAATTCACGCGGGCGAAGCCGCGGGCAGAAGCTAGTACTAAATATTTTACCCGATTGTCTAAGAACTGAATCTATCATTGCTATAATATTGTTTAGATAGATGATCGGCACCCTCGGACGCAAGGAGATGAACAGCTACAACATATTATTTCTTGTGAAAGATTTTAACTCATTTTTAACCGACTTCAAAAAAAAGAGGTTTTCAAATCGACATCGATTTTTGGAACTGCAAAATGCTCAGTGTTCACATATAATGGTAATCTGAGAGAGAGTTAAATTCAAGTTTTCAGAGAAACCTACTAATCGGAAACTAACTAGAAAGAAGAAGGCTGATCGGAAGAAACTATTAATCGGATTGTGACCATTTTTTGTTAGCTTAAATTAGGGAACAGTGTAAGTTTCTTCAAAATCAGTTGAGTAATTTTCAAGATATGCACTGTCAAGTGTGTGGTGAAGTCGGTTCAACATTCAATATGGTTATATTAATGAACTAGCTGAACCCCGCAACTTCGTTCGCGTAGATATATGTAGGTTTTTATATAGGATCGGATCGGATCCCATAATTCTTTTATGTACCTAAACTAAATGTAGCCTAAGTTACTCCTTATAACATTGAAAGTTCCATTAAAATCGATCCAGCCGTTTCGGAGATTAGCTGGAACAAATAGACAGACCAACAAACATAAATTTAAACGCACACCAGTTTAAAATAAGCCGCACGTTCAAAGATCCGGGTCCCAAGTTATTTGAACCCAATACTCAGGGTTGTAATGTCTGTCATTTCTGAACTAAAAAACCAATGACCTTGAAATATTTACGGGACAATATATAAAGTACTACCTATCTAACAAAAAAATAATGAGTGAAATCGAACAACGCGTTAATGAATTACAGCTAAATACACGTTTTGACTTTCATCCCCTCTCCCAAGGGAACCGTGCTGAATTTCGGGATAAAAAGTATCCTATGTCCTACCTCAGAGTATAAACTCAAATCGTACTAAGTTTCATTCGAATCCGTTCAGTAGTTTCGGCGTGATGCGCGGCCAAGATACAGACAGACAGACAGACAGACAGACAGACAGACAGACAAAAATGAAAAAAATTACAGTTTTGGCTTCAGTATCGATTATAGAATGCCCTCCAAAAGAAATTTTCAAAATATCTTCAATGTACAGAATTGGATCTGTTACAGTTTTATTATATTATAGATAGATAGATTACAGATATAGAGAATACAGTACACATTTTGACTTTCATCCCCTCTCCCAAGGGAACCATGCTGAATTTCGGGATAAAAAGTATCCTATATGTTACTCCATTGTATGAACTTAAATCATGCCAAATTTCATTTCAATCCATTTAGTAGTTTTTGCGTGATACGCGCACAAACAAACAGACAAACAGACAAACAGATAAACAGATAAACAGACAAAAATTTCAAAAATAGCTTTTTTACGTTCTATTACTTATCCCTAACATCCCCCAGTTATTATTTTGCAAAAATATTCAATGTACAGATAAGGTAAGTCTACGATTTTATTATATTTACTAGATGATGCCTACGGCTTCGCCCGTGTGGATTTAGGTTTTTAAAAATCCCGTGGGAACTTTTGATTTTCCAGAACAAAAAGCAGCTTATCTGTAATAACCCGTCCCCAAAACGGAAAAATCCCGTGGGATCCCCACGATTTCGGAAAACAATTCCTTACAGCATCAGGGTTGAGGAGTTGGATATGTACCTACTCGAGTTCATTCAACGATAAAGTCTTTAATTGGTACCCCCAATATCAATTTAAATAACCGAAAGTTTCTAAAACCCATTAGTTTTGGGGATCAGGTCCCCTACAGCATCAGGATTGAGGAGTTGGAATCCAATTTTTTTATAGAACAGGGTCGCAATGTTTCTCTATCGATTAAAAAAAATTATGCAAATCGGTTCAGAAATCTCGTAGATATCGGTGTACGGTAGAAAAACACAACTCCTCCTTTTTTGAAAGTCGGTTAAAAAAGTAGCCTATGTTACTCCCTGGTTAATTCTCTACTTGTATGTGAAGGTCCCGTCAAAATCGGTTCAGCCGTTCCGAAGATTAGCCCATTCAAACAGACAGACAGACAGACAGACAAAAATTTTAAAAACGTGTGATTCGGTTATGGTAGTGTTCAAATAACCATATGAGCTTAATATGAGGTAGTTATTTCGATATTACAGACAGACACTTCAATTTTATTTATTAGTATAGATTATTATAATAGGTCTACCGGAAAGTTCTGTCTGTTTCTATTACCAAAATTTTCAACACGTAAGCACATATTTATTTGGTACATGTTCGGCTCCATATTTTTATCGCTCAATGTATACATACTGACGTAGCAAATTAACTATAATAAAGTTGATACACATTAGTCTTAAGTGTGAAGCGATAGTGTATCCATGGCTACTGATAAAGTTCATTTACGCCACTGTATTTTATACGAATTTCAACAAGGAAGAAATGCTACAGAAGCATGTAGAAATTTATTGAAAGTTTTTGGTGAAGGTACAGTTTCTGATAGGACATGCAGAAGATGGTACGAAAAATTTGAAACAGGTGATTTCGACCTTTCTGATAAGCCACGTTCTGGGCGACCATCTTTGATCGACGACGATGTTGTTAAGGCTGTGTTGGAGCAAGATCCTTTTCTGACAGCATCGGAGATCGCAGAAAGACTTAATTCAGCTCAGCAAACCATTTCGGACCATATTCAGAAGATAGGATTGGTGTGGAAATATTCAAGATGGGTGCCACATGAATTAAGTCAGAAGAATCTGGATGATCGAGTCATCATATGCACATCTCTGCTTGCTCGGAACAAAATCGAACCCTTTTTGAACCGGATGATAACAGGGGATGAAAAGTGGATTACCTACGATAACATTGTAAGGAAAAGGGTATATTGTGAACCCGGAAAACCTAGCCCTTCTACCTCTAAACCAAATTTGACTCTGAATAAGAGAATGTTGTGTATATGGTGGGACATTCGAGGACCAATACATTATGAGCTTTTAAAACCTAACGAAAAGCTCAATTCGGAGAAGTATTGTCAGCAACTGGATAATTTAAAGACCGCTGTCCAAAAAAAGAGGCCGGCAATGTTCAATAGGAAAGACATCATACTGCATCATGATAATGCCAGACCACATGCTGCTTTGGGGACTCGTCAAAAAATTGCAGAACTAGGCTGGGAAATTCTGTCGCATCCACCATATTCCCCTGACATAGCACCCTCCGACTATCACTTGTTTTTGTCTTTACAGAATTTTTTAACGGGCAAAAAATTCAAAAATGAAGAAGACGTGAAACAAGCACTGGTTCAATATTTCGCAATAAAAGATGAAAATTTTTTCAAAAATGGAATACATAAATTGCCCTTACGCTGGCAAGAAGTCATTAATAATAATGGCAAATATATTATTTAATAAAGTTAATTAACAGTAAGAAAAATTTGTATTTTGTTTTATCCAAAAAACGGACAGAACTTTCCGGTAGACCTGATATGTATATACATATATAGACTAGTATGGCGCGTGGGTGCGCGGCCCGCAAGCGGACCGCGAGGTTTTGTTTTCAGGTATTTTTTGTTTGAGCAGCCTCCACCTATCTACCCCATATTCCTAACCCTCGATCATTATCACTCTCCATATTTTTTCTCCGAATAATTTGCCAGAATGAGAGTTCTTCCATAAAAAAAATTGAAAAATTGAAAAGGAACGGCGTCAAAGTGTTGCATAGTTCCCAACTTACATTCTCTTCAATATTCGCCATATATTTTGTATGGAATAATAAATTTCGCCATCTTGTTTTTTTCTGTTCATCAAGTAAACCACGTCTTAATCATCTTTTGCCAAAAAACCACTCTTCCATCTTTCATACTCAGTGACATAGACACTGACGAAAGTATGGCCACTATCTTGAAACCGCCATTTAAGAATTTTTTTAAGCTCACTGCCAATTGGATTAGGTTTCGAGTAACTTTTGTTTGAGCACCTTCCACCTATATTCAATACCCTCGCTGTGCCCTTCACCCGCCTCTGAAATCTTCAATCATCAGCTCTCTCCATATTTTTCTTCCGCATGAATTTTTGTCTTCTATACGAAACCATCACAAAAAAAAAACTTTGTGAAAACATAAATTCCGTCATCTTATTTTTTTCCTGTTCATCTAGTAGATTTTTAGTTCTTGATTATATTTTTCTAAGAAACTACTCTTCCATCTTTTATGCTTGGTGAGATAGACACTGACGAAATTTGTATAGCCGCCATCTTGAATCCGCCATTTTGTTTTTTTTTCAGCTCAGTGCCAATTGGATGACGTTTTGAGTAATTTTTGTTTGAGCACCTCCCATCTATCTACAATACACTGCCCGGGCTCCTCATCCATCTTCCAAACCCTCAATCATCATATTGTCTTCCCATATTTTTCTTTGAAAGTTCTCCAAGAACCGCATTAAAGCCTTGCATAGTTTACAACTTGTAGTCTCTTCAATATTCGCCATACATTTTCTATGGAAAAATAAATTCCGCCATTTTGAATTTTTTTTTCTATTCATCGAGTAGATCTTTGGATTCTAATCATATTTTGCTAAGAAACCACTCTTCCATCTTTTATACCCTCCGAGATGGACACCGACGAAATTTGTATGGCGGCCATCTTTTTTTCGCCATTTTGAATTTTTTTTCAGCTCACTGCCAATTGGATGATGTTTCAAATGACTTTTGCTCGAGCACCTCCCACCTATCTTCAATACCTTAAGCGTGCCCGTCGCTCGTCTCTGAAATCCTCAATCATCAGCTCTCTCCATATTTTTGTTCTGAACGAATTTTTGTCTTCTATACGAAACCATTTGTGTAAAAAAACTTTTTCATACAAAATTTTACAGGAGGGGTGATCAATCAGTGAGTGAGTGGTGAATCAGCACGAGCAGCTATATATATATTAACTAGTATGGCGCGTGGGTGCGCGGCCCGCTAAAGCGGACCGCGAGGTTTTGTTTTCGGGTGTTTTATTGTTTGAGCAGCCTCCACCTATCTTCATCCCTCTTCCAAACCCTCGATTAGGACTTATTTTTCAGCTCACTGCCAATTGGATGAGGTTTCGAGTAACTTTTGTTTGAGCACCTCCTACCTATCGTCAACACCCTAGCCGTGCTCTTTACCCGTCTCCAAAATCCTCAATCATCAGCTTTCTCCATAAGTATTTTTCCTCCGCATGAATTTTTACTAAAAAAAGAAATTTCACTAAAAAAATTTTTGTGTGAAAACATAAATTTCGCCATCTTGTTTTTTTTTTCTGTTCATCTAGTAGATTTTTAGTTCTTGATCATATTTTTCTTAGAAACCACTCTTCCATCTTTTATACTTGGTGAGATAGACACCGACAAAATTTGTATAGCCGCCATCTTGAATCCGCAATTTTGTTTTTTTTTTTCAACTCAGTGCCAATTGGATGAGATTCTGAGTAATTTTTGTTTGAGCACCTCCCATCTATCTACAATACCCTGCCCGGGCTCCTCATCCATCTTCCAAACCCTCAATCATCATGTCTTCCCATATTTTTCTTTGAGAGTTCTCCAAAGAACCGCATCAAAGCCTTGCATAGTTTACAACTTGTAGTCTCTTCAATATTCGCTATACATTTTCTATGGAAAAATAAATTCCGCCATTTTGAATATTTTTTCCATTCATCAAGTAGACCTTCCGATCCTGATCATTTTTTGTCAAGAAACCACTCTTCTATCTTTTATATCCTCCGAGATGGAGACCGACGAAATTTGTATGGCGGCCATCTTTTTTTCGCCATTTTGAATTTTTTTTCAACTCACTGCCAATTGGATGACGTTTAGAGTGACATTTGCTCGAGCACCCCCCACCTATCTTCAATACCTTAAGCGTGCCATTCGCTCGTCTCTGAAATCCTCAATCATCAGCTCTCTCCATATTTTTCCTCCGAATGAATTTTTGTCTTCTATACGAAACCATTAGTAAAAAAAAATATTTTCATACAAAATTTTACAGGAGAGGTGATCAATGAGTCAGTCAGTGACCCAATCAGCACGAGCAGCTATAAATATATTAACTAGTAGGGCGCTTGGCTGCGCGGCCCGCTAAAGCGGACCGCGGGGATTTCAGTATTATTTTTGTTTTAGCAGTCTCCACCTTCTTCTATCATTTTCAGCATCTTTAACCCTGGCCGTGCTCCTCATCCATCTTCCAAACCCTCGATCATCATCACTCTCCAAATTTTTTTCTCCGAATCATTTGCCAGAAGGAGAGTTCTTCCATAAAAACAAATTTTGAAAAGGAACCGTATCAAAGTCTTGTATAGTTTCCCAACTTATAGTCTCTTCAATATTCGCCATATATTTTGTGTGAAAAAAATAAATTTTGCCATCTTGATTTTTTTCTGTTCATCAAATTGTAGATCTTTAGTTCTTGATCATCTTTTGCCAAGAAACTACTCTTCCATCTTTTATACTTGGTGAGATAGACACCGACGAAATTTGTATAGCCGCCATCTTGAATCCGCCATTTTGTTTTTTTTAGCTCAGTGCCAATTGGATGAGGTTTTGAGTAATTTTTGTTTGAGCACCTCCCATCTATCTGCGATACCCTGCCCGGGCTCCTCAACCATCTTCCAAACCCTCAATCATCATGTCTTCCCATATTTTTCATTGAGAGTTCTCCAAAGAACCGCATCAAAGCCTTGCATAGTTTACAACTTGTAGTCTCTTCAATATTCGCCATACATTTTCTATGGAAAAATAAATTCCGCCATTTTGAATTTTTTTTCTATTTATCGGGTAGACCTTTGGATCTTGATCATTTTTTGCGAAAAAACCACTCTTCCATCTTTTATACCCTCCGAGATGGACACCGAAGAAATTTGTATGGCGGCCATCTTTTTTTCGCCATTTTGAATTTTTTTTCAGCTCACTGCCAATTGGATGACGTTTCAAGTGACATTTGCTCAAGCACCCCCCACCTATCTTCAATACCTTAAGCGTGCCATTCGCTCGTCTCTGAAATCCTCAATCATCAGCTCTCACCATATTTTTCCTCCGAATGAATTTTTATCTTCTATACGAAACCATTAGTGAAAAAAAAATTTTTCATACAAAATTTTACAGGAGAGGTGATCAATGAGTCAGTCAGTGACCCAATCAGCACGAGCAGCTATATATATATTAATATAGATGTATATAATAGGTATTTTATATTAGTGCCATTTATATATTACAGTGCCACATCAAGCAAATAAAACGATAGTAAAGTTGATTCCCAGTCGGATCTAAACAATATCTCTTTTGATACGGACTCAACTGGGGTCTGGAGCTCTTCCAAACGGAAGGCGCGCTCCCTCCATTGCATCCTTTCCAAGGAGTTGTTTAAACAGTTCTGAGTCAGCGCGTCTCGCCTGGATGCGAGCTCCATTTGGCACCGGTACTTGTGATGTTATGAATTGTATCCACTCGAGCGTATCTATCTTTTACGTATTTATCTTTTTTATTGCTATTTTAGACAACTTTGTAGTTGATTTTATGATAGTGAGTTCATTATGTGAAAAGTTAAATTTTTCACAATAATAAAACAAATTAGGTGACTTTAAAATTAATAATCTACTCGAGCGTATCTAAGTATCTTTTACGTATTTATCTTTTTAACCCCTGACGCAAAAACGACGGAGTGTTATAAGTTAGACGTATCTGTGTGTGTGTGTGTGTGTGTATGTGTGTGTGTGTGTGTGCGTGTGTATGTGTGTGTGTGTCTGTCTGTTCCCCTGTAGCGCTCAAACGGGTGGACCGATTTGAATGCGGTTTTTTTGTTTGAAAAGTGAATTAGTCGAGAGTTTTGTTAGCTATGTTTGACGAAAATCGATCCAAGATGGCCGCCGTTACAACATGGCGGATTAGGCATATTTTTTCACAACTCCCTTAATATGGGTATCAAATGAAAGGGCTTGATTAGTAGAATAGCACTATGCAAATTCAAGATGGCCGCTGCCACAAAAATGGAAATGTCGGGGGTTTTTTAAAATTTTAATTTACGGGAACAGACAGACAGACAGACACACACACACACACACACACAGACACGTCAAACTTATAATACCCCGTCGTTTTTTCGTCGGGGGTTAAAAATATAAAATCCCAAATCGCCCCTATATTCGTACATTGTCGTATTTTGTCCACAGCGTGGACTTCAGGAACGGCCCGCCGGTGCACTGGGCGGTGGCGGGCGAGTTCGGCGCCAGGGCGCACTTCGTGCTGAACGAGTCAGACCCGTCGTCAGCCCACCTCGCGGTGGAGAAGGTGGCGCGCTATGACGAGGGCGTCTATAGATGCAGGATCGACTACATCGACTCCCCGACCAGGAATTACAAGGTCAACCTCACTGTCATTGGTAAGTTGAGGTCATAACCAATGGACGTCATAGACGACATAAATCTCTTGCAAGACTCGCCACAGAAAAGCAAGGTTTTTATCTATCACCTGATGTAGAGTTCCAACTTCTAAGCTTTGTTAGCTTCTGTCCTGTCCTCACTTCGTGCTGAATGAGTCAGACCCGTTGTCAGCCCACCGTGCTGTGGACAGGGTCGCGCGCGATGATGAGATGTAGGATCGACTACATAGATTCCTCGACCATTACACGGTAAAACTCACTGTCATTGGTAAGTTGCGGTGTAGTTTTGTTTGTAACATCCTACGCAATGAAATGGATGTTATAAGCTTGATGGATTCGTCTGTATGTGTGTTTCATTGTAAACGGATGAACCGGTTTCCGATTCCGGCAATCGAAACCGGAACAAACCGGAATTGAATGCGGTTAATTTTATTCGAAGCAGCACTTTATTGGGATGGTTCTTAGTTATGTTTGATGAAAATTTATTAAATTTATCACAACTTTCTTTGACGCGATTGGGCTCTTATAGCGTCTGTGTCTCTTCTGTGTACCTACGACTAGACTCAACGTCATGTTACGTACAACGCTAGTTTAGGTTTCTAGTGTTATATTTAATATTTAAGTATCAATATATTTTTATAGTCAGATGTTAGTCATAACAACCAGAACCAATGACTTAACCCGGCGTGAATGAGGTGAGAAATTGTTACACCAGCTATGAGGTGGATAGGTATGAGATACCCAAAATTTTGGTGTTCAATTTTTAATACTATGATTGTGTAATTAGCATTTATGCTTGAACTATATAAATAATAGTATCCATGCAACAAGATTAGTAAATAAAATACCAGCATTAAGTACAAAAAGCGTTATTTTTTATTGAAATAACAAAGTATCTAAATTTTCTTTGAAAAAATACAAGTTTAGGTAATTAACTTCTTTTCCCATAAAATCTAACAAAATTTCAATTTCATTGATAAATTAATATAACAATAGTGTCTTCTAATTATTATAAATCAAAAAGGAATTGAAAAGTCTTATGAGATCATGTTACAGAGCACGATGTGACGTACCCCAGCCGCATGTACGCACGTGTATCTATCGTCACCGCCGGCGCAACACTAAACTCGATACTGTACCTCGACCCTCGCACCCTTACCTCCAGCTACTGAAACGACAGGACTCGCATGGCAACAGTAACATTAAATAATCTGCGTTTAAAAACTTCTCGGGTATGACATACCCGACCTCACTCACGCCGGGTTAATATGCTCTCTGCTACAATATGATAAAGTTCTAATTTGGAACTTCAAAGTCGGTCAGCCTTCCTATTTTTGACGTGTATCAACAAAGCTTAACCAGCATAATTGATGATGATTAATATCGTATTCTATTTGCAGTTCCACCGGATTCACCACGGATATACGACTCCGAAGGCAGAGAGATCCTTGGATCGATTGGTGGACCATTCCGTGAGGGGCAAGATCTACTTTTGTCTTGCCAAGCTTCTGGAGGTAAATTTTCTCAGTTTAGGATTCCGTAGCTTAAAAGGAATAGTTGGTCGAGTGCATGGCAATACCATTTGTTTTACTCCTTTTTTACCCGTTCTATATACCCTAGCAATTTGTATCAGAAACGTTGAATGAAAGCGTTTTGCGCGCGTAGATTGGATGTCAATCACATAGGAATTTAAACACTCACTAAAATATGTCCGATAGAAGATCTATTAGGTCTTTTATCGGATATAGCAGGAGACATTGCATCGGTGTGACAAACTGAGCAACTTCGCCTGCGTTGGTATTATTTATAATTCTACAGTTGTGGGTCAGATCTGTAAGACACTTAGAGTCTGTTTCACCACCTGCTGATGTGTTGAATAGCCTAAACGTAAGTTTTGTCACTTTTCTTACATTACGTCAAGTCAAGTTGTAGATAGCTATCCGATACTTATCAGAAGATGATACAGGGCCTTAGACATTTGTATGTCACTTATTTCTAAGATACACTTACTCCGCGTACAAGCAGCACAATAATGGCGTTAATTAATTAGCATTCAATTCCACAGGTAAACCAGCACCTGACGTGTCCTGGTACCACGACAAGGAGCGTCTAGCGATCACCAAGGGCGGATCCGTGTGTCAAGTACATTTGCCCGCTCTGTCGCGTGAAATGGCGGGAGCAAAACTCCAGTGCAGGGTCGAACCACCGTTACTGCAACCGCAGATTAGAGACGTCACCCTCAAGTTGTATTGTAAGTGCTGAGTGGGATTCTTGAGACCAGCGAAGCGATTGTAAATAGTTAGTGGGATTCTTGGGAGCGTTTGTAGGAAATCCTGGAGGCTTTCGATGTGCGCTTGGAGTGGTCAGCGTCTAGCTGAGGGGGTTTTGTGGTTATAGAGTACATTGACCGGTAGATATTAGTCATGCGGTGGTGAAACCGCCAACTACCGACTCCGGGCTGGCACTGAGAATTTCTTAGAAAAACTCAATACCTAACAAATATTTTGCCCGCCCCGGGGATCGAACCCGGGACCTCATGATCTGCAGTCAAATATATTAATCACTAGACCAACGAGGCTGGAGACGGACGGAGAATACTTTTATCCCAGTTAATCGAAAAAGTTTCCACGGGATCTTTTGACAATCCAAATTCACACGGTGGAACTCGCGGGCATCTGCTGATTATTTATTGATATTTATTGATTTATGAGTATTAGAATAGCAGAGACAGCACTTTGAATTCGCAGTAAAACCTCAATTCATCCGGGTGACGGGCGGAGGTCCGACCCGGGCGGGGCGCGAGCGCTCGTTCGTGTGCACCACCCGCGGGTCCAAGCCCGCTCCCAACATAGACTGGTTCATCAATTCGCAGCGCATGGACTCCGCTTTGACTCAGGTAACCAAAAAACCTTGTGATTTAAGGCTTATTTCTGCTTTGATTCAGGTAGCCACATAACTATAGGCAATAGTTTCACAGGTTTCTTGCTTACCTTGCTTACAAATGATCACTTGGATGGTGAATATATTTGACGGATGATTCTGTGTGTACCACCGTAGTGCCTAAACTACTGGACCGATTTTGATGAATGAGGAACTATTGATTCGTTGTTATGGTCCGGGTCACATTGGCTACATTTTATTTACGAAAAAATCGAGACGTGACCTTCGCGCGGCTTTCTAGATTATTAAACTAGTTTCGGATAGAAATAACAGATGGCGCCACTAGTTGCTTGCCCCGCACTTTCTACATACTAAATTATTATTAAATTATTAAGCGTTGTCGGGTTTTAGTTTACGAACTTTTTACTTGTTGCAGATAATATATTTTCGCGAATGTGTAATTAAAACCTTAAGTTTTGCAGGTGGAAGTAGATGGAGAGGTCACTAAGAGTATCCTGACGTGGCGGGTGAGGAGAGAGGACAGCGGTCGCCAGCTGGTCTGCCGCGTCTCCAACCCCTGGTTCCCCGCGTACACCCTGGAAGATGCCCTGAATTTGGAAGTTCTATGTGAGTACACTATTAATAAGTGCATTTTTAACCGAATTCCAAAAAGTAGGAAGTTCTCAATTCAACACGTATTTTTTTTATAATCCCATAAAAATTTTTTGCTTCAACTCCTCAATCCTGATACTTGGGTACTGCCAATCTAAACTATGGAGATTAGCGAACAATCCTATGAATACCTCAGGATACTTCTCAGACGTGGGGACTTAGGATTTTAAGAACTGTCGATTATGAATGGATTTAAAACGATAAACTAAAAGCTTAAAATAAAAATTCTTTTCAAAAAACCGACTTCAAACACCACTACAAAGTCTCACTGTCTGTGTCTGTGTGTGTGTGCGTGTGTGTGTACTATATTCTATAACTCCTAGATTCTCTATTGTCTATTACCATTATTAATTAAGTTATTATTAAGTTTCGTAGCAACTGATAGGTTTTTAATAACGCAAAAGTTATTGCCGACCCTCCAAAGGCTCCAACCAATTCGAGTAGGTACGTCATGTTCGTATCACAACAGTTTTCGTTAAGTTGGCGTATATTATATGGCGCGGTGCCAAACGAGTGCATCGATGGTAGGGCGACCATGATTTTATGTGAGGTAATATTATAAAGGTGAAAGTTTGTGTGTCTGTGTGTGTGTTTGTTACTCTTTAACGCCGCAACTACTGAACCGATTTGGCTGAAATTTTGAATGGAGATAGATTATGCCCTAACTTAACACATATCTTATCCTGGAAAAATCCACCGTTCGCACGGGATTTTGTAAAGAAAAACTATAGCTACATAGTATATAGGTAGATTACCTGCTATAGCAAACTTCCTTAAAAGTAGGTATAAAGGTTGGAAAAGGGAGCGGGAACGGGAACCGGAAATCCACGATTCCCTCGGGATTTGTAAAAACCGAAATTCACGCGAACGAAGCCGCGGGCAGAAGCTAGTAGGTATGAGATATTTTTTTATTCTTGACTACAATTTCACCTAATTATGGCAAAGAGAAGATTCAGTATAGAAGAAGATTGCATAGAATAGAAAATGGTCCATGTGACTAATTCGAAATATGGTCGATATTTTGATCCAGTTACATGGACCATTTTCAGTTCAACAAACAAACATTTTACTGTGGTATCTACCCGTTTTATTTCGATTCTATTTACATTTGACTAGATTGGTACACCACGAAGTAAGCCTTAAATCACTAGAATAGTGTAGAATATCAGTATGCACTAGAATAGTGCTATTCTACTAGTCAAGCCCTTTCATTTGATATCCAAATTGAGGTAGTTGTGGAAAAATACGTAATCCGCCATTTTGTGGCGGCGGACATCATGGACCGATTTTCATCAAACGTATATAAGAACACTCTCAACTAATTCACTTTTCAAACAAAAAAACCGCATTCAAATCGGTTCACCTCAGGTTTGAAACTGGCCGTCCTCAGCGTGTGTTGTAGACTGGTAGTTACTTAATAGATACCTATTACAATTATAGCAGGGTCCACTCCAAGAGCAGCAGCCTGGTGAGGCTTAAGTATGCCGCGCTGGGTCCTTCGGGCTGGGTAATCAAGGGATACGTGAATGCATAGAGGCTGCAAGGCCTCCTGCCTTAAGTTGGGGACTTGAGGCCCTTGATCTGTACGATTTGTTTTGAAAGCCGTTACCTTATGATTCTTCATTCACATTATTTATGTTTCCTAGAACTTACCTCAATAACCATACAAACTGGTCACAATACTCGATAGCAACCTTCGGTTCAAGTTTCATCTGTACATGGAAATGTTCGTGGAATTTTTTAATCCAAATATAAAAATGTTGGCGTTGAATTAAAAAAAGAAAAACTCTTTTCCAATTTAATATTCTGGTATTTGGCATGAGGATTTTCGTCATTAGAAATAATAATTTAGTTTTAATACAACAATATTGTTTGGCTTCCAAAAATAAAGCAAGCATTTATTATAGTACAAAACAACGATTTTCTCTATGGAAAAAGTACTTGGTGGCCATAGTTTTACTTTAAAGTACCATTTACCTTAAAGTACCACCCACGCAACGCGTCGTCCCCTCAACGTAGAAGTACGCCTAGTAGTATTACGTAACGCGTGTTCCGACTAAGTAGCAGTTTGCTTGTATGAAGTGTCAAGGGTATTTTGCGCAATTTTTTCATGGTAAAAAAATTAAGTCGATATTTTTTGTTACTCAAAAAAAAAACTATTGCCGTAAAGTGCAAGATTGTTTTAACACCAGTTTGGAAAGTCAAGAACGAGTACTTCGTCTATACTAACGCGATAGAAAAAAATCGACCAAGTGCGAGTCAGACTCGCGCACGAAGGGTTCCGTACCATTATCTATAAAAACGGTAAAAAAATAAAAATACAGCCTGGTGACAGACGGACAGACAGACAGATGGACGGACAGCGGAGCCTTAGTTATAATAGGGTCCAGTTTTACCCTTTGGGTACGGAACCCTAAAAATTGTCGTTACTGTTTGTTTAGTCACATTAAGAAGATGCCGATTCACTCAAGACCTTCGTGTATGCCAAGAAAACTATTTTCTAAATCGGAAAAGTCAAGTTAAAAAGCAAACAGCATTTCCATTTGAAATTCCCCAGCGTACGCAGGTACGCATATCCAAGTGGTATTTATGCAGTACATTTCCTTTAGGGAGCGCTAGACTGTGACTAAACACTACTGACCGCTTTGAAAAATATTAAAGGGCGTAAACCGGTTCGAACTGCTTTACATTTCTCATCATAACACCCTGTTAATAGTGAAAAATATGGGTAAAATCAGGTCATATTAGGGTTTGAAACCGGTTTCAATTTACCGGAAAGTTTTGGTAAATATTGTTGTTCGATTTACGGGTTTGTTACCGGATCGATTGAACGAACCGAAATCATATCGGTTCTAAAAACCTAAATTAAACGGTTCATGAGAGACAGTCACGGCAGCGCAATCGCTGTAGTTTCTTTGGGAATTTAAATTTGTAGTCTGATAAATCGGTTAATTTAGATGAAATCGAACCAGAAATGGTTTCACTCTGTAACCGGAAACCGAAACGAAACCAAAACCGTAATCGAAATTATTCCAATACCGGTGTTAATAACCAAAACAAAGATATATTTTCTGGTATCCAAAGCTTGAGCTTTGGGAGCTTTGGGTCTTCAGAAACTGGCGGTTTTATACCAGTCTATAGAAGTGTACGATCTGTTTTTCGAGCTCATAAATACACGAGCATGCTTCAAAATCTGGCGACTTGGTAAAAGTCTATAGCATTTTTACTACAGTTTCGCAATCTTACCACTGAATGGATTTTGATGAAATTTGGTATGGACGTTCCTTATATCTCGGAGAAGGGGTAGGGTATTTTTTATCCCGGAAAAATGTACAGTTCCCACGGGATTTTGAAAAACCCGAAATCTATAGCTACAGCCATAGGTAGATTTACTTTAGCGAACTTCCTTGATAGTAGGTATGAAGATTGGAACAGGGAGCGGGAACGGGAACCGGAAATCCACGATTTCCTCGGGATTTGTTTAAAACCGAAATTCACGCGGGCATATGCTAGTAACACATATAACACACTCAACAAATCCACAGCATCACACTCTGTATTATTTCTGCTCATCTTTTCATAGTCTCTTCAACGTCGCCAGTCGAAGTTGTGGTCATTGCGAGATCATAATTCCATAACCGCTCCGCGGGGGCGTCTTAATGAAGTCGTTAAGATTCTTTCTAAAATTCGCATAAATCCGAATGAATCTCTTAAGCCGTTGACTATTCAGCGACGTTGCGCCTTTATTCAGCGCCTTTTGAAAAAAAAAAAAGTGAAATTCTTTAGAAGATTTTTTGCATTAAAGTACTCCTCAGTCCTCTATCGCGAGGCACGCGGAGTCATTAATATCTGAAACTTTGAAGAGGATAAAAGGAAAATATAAGAGGAACGGCAGAAAGGGAGAAAACCTTTTTATTGCTTCATGTCCAAACGACGGAAATATTCTAATGACTGTGCTAATATGTACACATAATTAAGAAGAAAGACCTTTTTGTGGATACCTCCTATAGATTATGGATTTTATAGCTCTGTACCTCTTTACGTAATATGTTAATTTTAGTTATAATTAAATTGTGCCTGCTATTTCATTTTTTTTAAACCCTTTGATTAATTTTATTTGAGCTTTGGTTTTCAGGGATAAAAAGTATCTCTACAATGGTATCTTTACGCTAAGATAGTCTTTTGTGACAAGTATAAATTGAAAATTAAAAAAACCCCCGACATTCGCCATTTTGTGGTGGCGGCCATCTTGGATTTGCATAGTGCTATTCTACTAGTCAAGCCCTTTCATTTGATACCCATATTGGGGGCGTTGTGATAAAATATGTAATCCGCCATTTTGTAGCGGCAGCCATCTTGGACCAATTTTCACTAAACATAGCTAACAACACTCTCGACTAATTCACCTTTCAAACAAAAAAACCGCATTCAAATCGGTCCACCCGTTTGAGCGCTACAGAGGAACACACACACACACACACACGTCAAACTTATAACACCCCGTCGTTTTTGCGTCGGGGGTTAAAAATCGGTTCCAGCGTTAGACTGCGACCTATCGAGTACACATTTTTTTTTTTTTTTTTTATAAAGATTGCGGGCAAACGAGTAGGCGGGTCACGTTAAAGGATTACCGCCGCCCATGAACATTTGCAGTACCAGAGGAACCACTTATGCGTTGCCGGCTTTTTAGGAATTTGTTGATCCTCCCCTTGAATAGCCCCATATTGTAGTTATGTGAAAACACCACCGAAGGGAGTTGGTTCCACAGTTTTAAAGTGCGCGGAAGGAAAGACCTTGCACATCGCTTGGTTGTGGTCCGCCAATGATCCAGGTGGTGAGGATGGTAACATTTGCGGTGGCGTGCGGTGCGGTGATAAAAGAGAGAAGGCGGAATTAAGTCAAACAACTCGTCAGAACACTCCCCGTTATAGAGGCGATAGAATACGCATAGGGAGTACATTTATCTCTTTCGTTTCGCTGCGAAGATGTGTTTCAATGTATTCATTTTTTAACCCCCGACGCAAAAACGACGTGGTGTTATAAGTTTGATGAGTCTGTGTGTATGTGTGTGTGTGTGTGTATGTCTGTCTGTACCCGTGTAGCTCTCAAACGGGCGAACCGATTTGAATGCGGTTTTTTGTTTGAAACGTTAACTAGTCGAAAGTGTTGTTAGCTATGTTTGATGAAAATCGATCCAAGCAGGCCGCCGCTACAAAATGTCGGATTACAAATTTTTTCACAACTCCCTTAATATGGGTATCAAATGAAAGGGCTTGACTAGTAGAATAGCACTATTGCAAATCCATGATGGCCGCCGCTACAAAATGGCGAATGTCGGGGGTTTTTAAATTTTTAATTTATACTTGTTCAGTGTTTTGTTTGACTTCATTTTCCCTAATGTTAGAAATTAGGTAAATAATGATGAATAATGTGATAATTGTGTTAAACAATGACAACAATGTAATAATGAATTGTACACTAATATAGATAATTAACAGAGTTTATGAAATAATAATAAGAAAACATATTGATTGAATGTTTATCATTGTATTAATGCTAAAAGTCAACCATTCAATCAAATGCATAACCGTAAAATGTATAATTATTTAAGTTGATAATTATTAAGATCGATAATAGTTCAAATTCCGTAAAATGTTTATCAAAGAAGTATTTTTGTTTGCTTAGTTATATTTTAAATAATTAAGATATTCCAATGATGAATTTTGACGAATGAACATATTATATCATGACATTGTTACGAAATAGCTTAGTTCGTTCATGACGAGATTATAAAAGCATGGTAGTTGAAAAGAGGGAATCAGTCTTCCCACGAAAATTGGTGAATAAACTTGTGAAATAAGTCTACGTGTTGTTATTCTACGAGGTCTTCTAACACTAAGTAAAAGGAAACATCTCTATTTCAGCTCTATCTTAGCGCACATTATTACGAAACAATTTACAAACAATTTACTTAGCTAAAATCGATACACCAAAACTTCGCTGGAGTTTACAGAGTAGATAAATCTGAAACAACGTCACATACTAGAACAATAATTATATTTTTACGCCTTCATATCATCAAACACCATACATATGTATATTTCTAATGTTCATCATTATCTCAACATATTCAACACTCCCGTGTTCTATCTATGTTATCTGTTTCTATTGTTGTTATCTGTTCTAGCTATGTTAGCTTACTAATTCACCTTTCAAACAAAAAAAAAAAAAAAAAGAAAATCGGTTCATTCGTTCGGGAGCTACGATGCCACAGACAGACACACACAGACACATCAAACTTATAACACCCCGTTTTGCGTTGGAGGTTTCAAACCTCGAGATCTCATCGTCAATTTGCTGAAATTGATTCATCAAAACTTCGCGGGAGTTCGCCGAGTTGACAACTCCGAAACAACGTGACTCGGGACAGCTGTTGTGTCGGAACTCGGAGTCGGGGGTAGGACGCGAACTTTGCGAGTTAATCTCATCAAGTTTAAGCCCTCATACGCATTAGCGGTCAGCCGCCCAGGCGGTTCTTGCCGCCTGACGCGGTTGAAACAGCGGTTCACCGCCACCGGTGGCGAGCCGCTATTGAACCGCGTCAGGCGGTTGGACCGCTTGAAGTCTGACAACAGCGTTCAGTTCAGTCTATCATAAACGAAGAATTAGTAGATATTTTCCAAAAATATCTTCTAATTCTTTCCATTGTTTTCATTTTAGGTCTCTGTTTTTATAATCTGCTGCTTCACAATTCCATATTGCTTATTTTCTTTGTTGACAACACACCTGCGGCACGCCGAGAACTGAACCGCCTAGTGCGTATAGGCAACATGGCGGCCAGCCGCGAAGCATTCCCATTCAACCGCCGCGGTTGGAATTTCGTCGCGGTTTAGTGCGTACAAAATGAGCGGTTGGATATAAAAATACAAAAGCGGCTAGCCGCGCCGCTACCGCAACCGCTAATGCGTACGAGCGCTTAATATTATCGTACGCTGTCAGAGTTATTGCGGTTTCCCTTGTATACTCGTAGGCGTATAAGATCACATCAGTGACAAGAAACGAAAACTTTAGTCGTACAACATAGAAAGAAAAATACCTAACGAGTGTTTTCCGTTGTTCTATCGTCTTTTACTTTTACGAAAACTGAGTTTAAAATTTCCCTTTGTATAAACAAATATAAACCATTCTTGTAATTTTAGATTGAACGACAAAAAATATTAATTTTAGCCATACTTTTTAACCCCCGATGCAAAAACGACGGGGTGTTATAAGTTTGACGTGTCTGTGTGTGTGTGTGTGTGTGTGTGTGTGTGTGTGTGTGTCTGTCTGTTCCCCTGTGGCGCTCAAACGGGTGGACCGATTTAAATGCGGTTTTTTTTGTTTGAAAGGTGAATTAGTCGAGAGTGTTGTTAACTATGTTTGATGAAAATCGGTACAAGATGGCCGCCGCTACAAAATGGCGGATAATATATTTTTTCACAACTCCCTTGATATGGGTATCAAATGAAAGGGCTTGACTAGTAGAATAGCACTATTGCAAACTCAAGATGGCCGCCGCCACAAAATGGCGAATGTCGGGGGTTTTTTAAATTTTCAATTTATACTTGTTATTACGAGGATTTAAAAAAAGGCATTACTTATGTGCAAATAGTAAGTTTTTTTTTGACGTGGTGGAAAAGCTTTATAGCTACCCCCGTTCTTTGGGCAGAATGGGGGTTATGTGGGACTCCCCCCCTCCCGAGTTGGGGTATACCTGGTGGTACCTAAGATTCCGATACAATCTAAGATGTCTTGTCGGTTTCCAACTTAATCACTTGGCAGCACGTCTTTGAGTTAGGGTGGTAGATAAATGTGGTAAACCTAACCAAGCCAGACCAGTCTTACAAATCATATTATATTCCACAATTGCCCCTGCCTGGAATCGAACACAGATCCTCCCACGTAGAAGATTACGGCGCTAACCATTGCGCCACGGAGGCCATCGAGACTATTATAAAACTACTGTCAAAACATGACAACAACCGAAACAATAACTCTAAAATCACTTGTAGCCCGGTCAAATTAGACTTAAAAATAGGGGTGAGGTTACAAGAATTCCCACCTGGCTGAAAATTGGTAGGATTGTTCAAAACACTATTCTAAATAAAATGTGAAAAGTCCTCATCGATCCGACACCTGGAAAAAAATTTACTCCTGGACACGCACAGTTGACTCACACTTGCCTGAAAATTGGTAGGATTTGAACAATCCTACCAATTCTCAGGCAGGTGGGAATTATTGTAGCCTTGAAAGTCTAAATTGACTGGGCTATTGTTTATCTCAACATTTCACTTCTTCCTTTATAAAGCTGTGCGCACATAACTTCGCGTCATGTGCACGTGTACTTATTTAAGTTTTTAATACACACAGACACTCGGTCTTAGCTTTGCATTTCACTGTAACGAGATCTTACGCGTCGTGACTCAAATCCAGTGGGGGCATTATACGAGGACTTCCGTGTAATTTTCTCGCTAGTATTTTTGAGATTGTGTCAACAGCAATTTTGTTATACAACATTATTATGGGTTTAAAGCATTGATATATCAAAAGGAAGATATGACTTCAATGAATATAATATAATTATAACGTCTCCCGACCAAACTTCGGTCATGACGGCCAATCTCAACCGAGGTGGAGACTTGTCTACTATGTAGAAGATATTATAGTGCACAAGTGTCTTATGCACTAATATATAGTGTAATATATACTTTTGCATAGTTGGCTTGGCAAGAGCACTCTGTATTCCTTCAATATCATAACCGGAGAGAAATCAGGTGCAGGATAGACGGCTTTATAATGTGCTTTCCGAGGCATGGGAGGCATTCAAATAAACTTTTACAAGTACTTTTAAACCGTCAATTGAATCTGCCACTATTAACAGAATCTGAAAGACTGTTTAGCCACCTTCTGATAAGTATCGGATAGCTATCTACAATTTTCGTCTTTGTCACTTGACCTAAAGTAAGAAAGTGAAAAAACTTACGTTTAGAGTATCCGTATCAGAAGGTAGTGAAACAGGCTCTAAGTAAGTATCTTTGGTTGTTTATGTCAGTGGATATAAAACTCAAGTTTATGGGCATTGTCGTGATGTTCGCGAGTCGCTTTTTTATGGGTAACCACTCATTTTCTATCCTCTTACTCACAAACTGCCTGTTTTGAAATGGTTTCAACTTGATTTCTACGACTTAATAGTAGGTTTATGGTTTAAAAACTGCGGTCATGGTTGAGTTTGTTTTGTCGACCTTCTACTCAACAAGCTATATTTTAGGAAAAATTTAACCGGCTTCGCTCCAGCAATCTCAGAGAAATCCGAATGCCAATCAAAAATTTTGTGTCATATGGATACATTTACGCGTATACCATCGTACATAAGAAGGAGAATTAGGTGTGCTACATATTAAAACCTTTCTGAAAGTATGTAGGTAAATTACGATAATGAAAAAATCATCAAAATCGATTCATTCATTTTTGAAATAATCGCGAAATGTTATCGCGAAACATTATACATATATGCATACATACATACATACATACATACATACATACATACATACATACATACATACATACATACATACATACATACGGTTCAAATACAGAACCTCCTATTTTGAAGTCCGTTACTTGAAAAGAGGGACATCGTAACTAGTTTAAAGATTTGTTTATGTAATCAAAAACTTACATTCAAAACTCCATATTTTAAAGAACCAACTTTAAACATTAACGTATTTTTTAAAAACATATCAGATTTTAATATAACTATAAAAAATCACAGCGAACAAATTAACAAGCGATGCTCTCGCACAGTGGAGTTTTTCAATTAACTTCTGGACAAAAAGTCATGACATCTAGTTAGCGGTTGTGCAGTCGTGTCTATGCCATTACGCTGCTCTTCTATTTTTGGTGTAGTAATAAAGCTGTTTAACTCGGTCCTGAATTATTTAAACGAGAAGTGAACGCTCGCCTAGTCTTTTGTAAGTGATTTTAAAGGACTTTAGAGACGAGTTTCTATTTAAAAGGCGGAATAAATATTATAATAGTCCATACGTTTTATGATGCTTGGCTACTAAATGAAGTTAAAAGGGTGTTGATGCTATAAGGGTTTTTAATCCTTCAATATACGAGTAGGTGCTTACCGCTAAATAAAATAAATTAAATTACGTTTTTCATTAAAATATATTTACTTTTCATATATTTAAAGAGAACATATATAATACTAGTGTTGCGCTCGGTGCGCGAGCTGCAAGCAGCTCGCGTGCCTTGTAGTCTCTTCAATATTCGTAAAATAAAGAAATGGGAGGCCATACCAAATACCAGAATATTCTGGAGAGTCTCTTGAAAGATAGAAAGAAATATTGGTATCACGTTTCGTATCTTTTCCGAAAAAACACTAATCAGTTCTATGCATGCGTTAAGTGGAAAAAAATGGATCTATACAAAAATGTTCTGGAGAGCCACTTGAAAATTAAAAATAAATTTTGTATGGACACGAATTTTTTTGTTCCGTAGCTATCTTTTTTTTACTGGCTCACCAAAGGGCCTAAGGTCTTGAACATTTTTAGTTTCAGGACCATGCCTCTATGATTGATAGTTTTTGAGGGCCGTTAGGGTACTCTGGTATTTTTTCCACATTCACTACGTTTTGTGATTTTTGTGAAAAAAAATCTTTAAGTTCTATTTATAAGTGTAGTTGGGGGAAAATTTATCATACAAAAATGTCTAAGAGAGCCTCTTGAAAAGAACCCAAAAAATTTGTATGGAGAGAATTTTTTTGTTCGGCGGCCATCTTTTTTTTACCGGTTCACCCAATGGCCCAAGGTTTTTAATAACATTTGTTTGGGACCATGTCTGTATGACTGGTAGTTTTGGAGGACCCATGAGGTACTCTGGTAAATTTTCCACATTCATGACGTTTCATAATTTTCCTGAAGGAAGACCCATAAGTTCTACGCACGTAAATAGTGAAGGGAAAAAGTTCCATACAAAATTGTTCTGGAGAGCCTCTTGAAAAGAACCCAAAAAATTTGTATGGAGAAAATTTTTTTTTGTTCGGCGGCCATCTTTTTTTTACCGGTTCACCCAATGGCCCAAGGTCTTTAATAACATTTGTTTGGGACCATGTCTGTATGATTGGTAGTTTTGGAAGACCCATAGGGTACTCTGGTAAATTTTCCACATTCATGACGTTTCATAATTTTCCTGAAGGAAGACCCATAAGTTCTACGCACATAAATATTGAAAGGAAAAAGTTCCATACAAAATTGTTCTGGAGAGCCTCTTGAATATAACCCAAAAAATTTGTATGGAGAAAATTTTTTTTTGTTCGGCGGCCATCTTTTTTTTACCGGTTCACCCAATGGCCCAAGATCTTTAATAACATTTGTTTGGGACCATGTCTGTATGACTGGTAGTTTTGGAGGACCCATGAGGTACTCTGGTAAATATTCCACAATCATAACGTTTCGTATTTTTCCTGAAAGGACACTCATGAGCTCTATGCATGCGTTTAGTGAGGTAAAAAAAGTTCTATACAAAAATGTTCTGGAGAGCCTCTTGAAAATTAAAAAAAAAAATTGTATGGACGCGAAAATTTTTTTTGTTCGGTGCCTATCTTTTTTTTACTGGCTTACCAAAGGGCCCAAGGTTTTGAACATTTTCAGTTTGAGGACCATGTCTCTATGACTGATAGTTTTTGAGAGCCTTTGGGGTACTCTGGTAAATTTTCCACATTCATGACGTTTCATATTTTTCCTGAAGGAAGACCCATAAGTTCTACGCATATAAATAGTGAGGCGAAAAAAGTTCCATACAAAATTGTTCTGGAGAGCCTCTTGAAAATTAGCAAAATTTTTGTATGGAGACGAAATTTTTTTTTGTTTGGTGGCCATATTTTTTTCACCGGTTCACCCAATGGCCCAAGGTTTTGAACATTTTTTGTTTCGGGACGGTACCTTTCCGACTGATAGTTTTCGAGATCCCTTAGGGCACCCTAGTCAGTTTTCCACGTTCAGCTCTCTCTATAATTTTGTAGACCTTATATTTTTGAATTTTACACACATGAAAATTATGGTGAAAAAGTCCCATACAAAATTGTTCAGGAGAGGTGATCAGTACCTGACTTCAAGTAGCTTTATATATATAATATTAGCTGATGCCCGTGACTTCGTCCGCGTGGGTTTAAAAAATGTGATAAATGAAGAACCGCTCGACTGATTTTGTGCAAACTTCACATAAACCATCTACTAAATAGTCCAAACAAAGCCTAAACATTTGGAAAAGTGGCACTGATTTTTATATATATAGATTAACCATCGTAAGTACCACTAATATTTCTCGTTTCCTCCCAAGTAAGCGTAAAACTTGTGTTATCAGTGGTTGTGACAACCATTTGAACTGAAATTTGAACCATTAACTTGGCGCATTGCAGTCTGCTCTTTGCCCGCTGAGCTATTAAGGCTAAGGTAAATAGAGCCTTAGTTTTTACGAAAATATAATCAGATGCAATTCATGATTAATTATTATTATTTATCAGTGGTCAAATAAATTAAAATTATTTCTACTCTAGAAAAGATTTATTTTTATTCCACTCAAACACTCAATTGATTCAATAAGATATATTGAAAACCGATTTAAAAGAAAGAAAACAAAGATTGCAAACAAAATTAACGCGGTCCACAGTGGAGTTTTTCAATTAAATGTTGGACAAAAAGTGGTGGCATCTTGTTAGTAGCGTGTACTTGTGATTATAGCCATTACGCTGGGCCTCGTTTCGCTGAACAAGTATAAATTAAAAATTAAAAAAAAACCCCGACATTCGCCATTTTGTGGCGGCGGCCATCTTGTATTTACATAGTGCTATTCTACTAGTCAAGCCCTTTCATTTGATACCTATATTAAGGGAGTTGTGAAATAATATGTAATCCGCCATTTTGTAGCGGCGGCCATATTGGATCGATTTTCATCAAACATAGCTAACAACACTCTCGACAACACCTTTCAAAGAAAAAAAACCGCATTCAAATCGGTTCACCCGTTTGAGCGCCACAGGGGAACAGACAGACACACACACACACACACACACAGACATGTCAAACTTATAACGCCCCGTCGTTCTTGCGTCGGGGGTTAGAAACTGAAGCAGCATAGTTTACTTGGTTATGAATTAACAACAAGCGTTACAAGTGTAAATTGAAAATTTAAAAAACCCCCGACATTCGCCATTTAGTGGCGGCGGCCATCTTGAATTTGCAATAGTGCTATTCTACTAGTCAAGCCCTTTCATTTGATACCCATATCAAGGGAGTTGTGAAAAAATATATCATCCGCCATTTTGTAGCGGCGGCCATCTTGGACCGATTTTCATCAAACATAGCTAAGAACACTCTCGACTAATTCACCTTTCAAACAAAAAAACCGCATTCAAATCGGTCCACCCGTTTGAGCGCCACAGGGGAACAGACAGACACACACACACACACACACACACACACACACACACACACACACACACACACACAGACACGTCAAACTTATAACACCCCGTCGTTTTTGCGTCGGGGGTTAAAAATTAAACTTTCATAAAGAAGTCCATAGACATCCCTAGCTGGATATAAAGTGTATTGTAGGGTATTTTTCATGTAGTGGTCTTGCGCCACTTGTATCCAGCGGCTGTCTGAAAAAACTGCTTGAGTGCGGAAAATCGTTGAAATCGCTACTTAATACAAGTATAAATTAAAAATTTAAAAACCCTCGACATTCGCCATTTTGTTGCGGCGGCCATCTTGGATTTGCATAGTCCTATTCTACTAGTCAAGCCCTTTCATTTGATACCCATATTAAGGAAGTTGTGGTAAAATTTATGTAATCCGCCATTTGGTAGCGGCGGCCATCTTGGATCGATTTTCATCAAACATAGCTAACAACACTCGACTAATTCACCTTTCAAACAAAAAAAAACCGCATTCAAATCGGTTCACCCGTTTGAGCACTACAGGGGAACACACACACACACACACATTAGACACACACACACACACACAGACACCCACAGACACACAGACACACACACAGACACACAGACACACATACACACACACACACACACACAAACACACACACGCACGCACGCACGCACGCACACACGCACGCATGCACGCCAAATACCAACTCCGGGCTGGCACTGAGAATTTCTTAATAGAAAAACCCAATACCTAACAATAATTTGCTTGACCCGGGAATCGAACCCGGGACCTCGGGTTCTGCGCTCGAATATGCTAACCACAAGACCAACGAGTCAATAACCGCCACAGACGGCACATAAATTCCCACGTACAGAGTAGGTACAGACTAGTGACTACAGACCCTTGTCCAGACCGCGGCCATTTGTATTTCGCGCGAATTCCTCACATAATTAAACGCTGTCTTAACACACTCGGAGCAAGATCGAGCCTGTTTCAGATTATATTAATTTTCAAGAGAGTTGGTTATTGTTCGACAGCTTTTCCACTGAATAGTTGTTTATTACCTACTTTAACCAACTCGTCCCGGCTTCGCACGGGTAGTACTTACCCGCTACTATCCCACTATACATTGTTTTGTTATATCCACGGGTTATATCTAAAAGGGATTTTGGGGCAGCGTTTTCGATGGAAGCCCCAGGCAGCTTGACTTCTTCCGACATTTTCAACAATTATCGTCATATTACTTATTACAACTAATTTACACAAAACTTTAACTTTCGTTTCATTGTTATTTTGAGGTAAGAACGTTTTAAGCGCAGGTCATATTGGGAGCCAAGCGAAAAGAAACGATGATCGTTTTGCTCCGCTTATGTCGCTATGCCGCGTCTTTTTAACCCCCGACGCAAAAACGACGGGGTGTTATAAGTTTGACGTGTCTGTGTGTGTGTGTGTGTGTGTGTGTCTGTCTGTTCCCCTGTAGCGCTCAAACGGGAGGACCGATTTGAGTGCGGTTTTTTTTGTTTGAAAGGTGAATTAGTCGAGAGTGTTGTTAGCTATGTTTGATGAAAATCGATTCAAGATGGCCGCCGCTACATAATGGCGGATTACATATTTTTTCACAACTCCCGTAATATGGGTATCAAATGAAAGGGCTTGACTAGTAGAATAGCACTATTGCAAATCCAAGATGGCCGCCGGCACAACGAACGCATACATTGTATTTGTATAGTATACTCCTTATATACGAGATATGAATCTATCTCTTTTTAACTCTGTCTTAAGTCAGAGCAAAGTTAGAGTATGCTCTATTACGATTTGTGAATTGTATTACGAGTGGTGCATATACTTTAGCTACTAACGGCGATGGCGTGTGAAAAAAAAACAACCAAACAGCGAAAGTATCACATGGCTTTTAATTGTAATGAACTTTTAAGTGGTATTCCGATACGTGAACAAATGTACCATTGTGTGAAAAAGTATCCCCTAATTTAAACCTAAATGCGAATTATGTTTGTTTGTTGATTTACTTGATTATCCTTCAATTACGCATCAACAGAGCTGTAAATCGACGTAATTTTTGCATGGACACAGTTGAGGATCTGGAGAGTGACACAGGATACTTTTTATCGCGAAACAAAAACCTAACTCGACGCAAGCGAAGTCGCGGGCAAAAGCTAGTCGGAAATAAAACGGCAGACTAATTGACTCGACCGACCGTCTGCCCGCTTTTACAGCTTTTTATGGCTTTTATCGTTTTCAGCTGCGAAATATGGTAATAAAGTGTGTTCCAGAAAACCGTTTGTTAAACTCTGGCATCTGGACATTGCGATATGAGCATCGATATAATATCGACTGGCTTTTACGGTCGGCTTCGCTCTAAAGTAGCTAATATTAGTTGAACTGTATGTTGTCCCCCCATCCCGTATTGGAGTAGCATGGCGGGTCTGAGCTCTAAATTCCTCTCTCCTATGAGAGAGGAGACCTGTGCCCAGCTGTGGGACGTAAAAAAGGCTGTAGTGGTGGTGGTATGTTGTATTCTGCTAGAAAGAAAATATCGAAACACAACTATGGTTATAATAATGAGCTCTATCTTTAGCATCTGTTTACAACAAATTGTTTGAAAAAATTTAATCAAAAAAAATTTTTTTTTTCTCTTGATATTGACTGCTTTATTTTTTAATTTGACACTATGTTCTTTCAATGCATACATTATGTATCTATTTATTATGATTTTCTAAAAATTCAATGTATCTCGTACTAATCACACTATAATTAATTAAATATTATAAAGGCGAAAGTTAGTGTGTGTGTTTAACGACTATTGTCACATGAAGTGATAATAACCGGGACCGACTGCTTAACGTGCTCTCCGAGGCACGGGGGTGAAACACCGCCGGCTACCAACTCCGGGCTGGCATTGAGAATTTCTTGACAGAAAAACTCAATACCTAACAATATTATTATATATACTATGTCAGAATAAAACACTCTGTATAATATAGTTACGATGAAACTTGGATAAATTTTTTGATCCCACAGATAGGTACCCAAAGAAAGTTCTCGACACTTTGGCAAGTCGAACAAAAATGTTGTATGATTAATTTCGGGTCTAGACAAATTGCTTTTGGATTTCTTGAATTCTGACTAAGAAAACTTTTCCCGCGAATTTATTGCTTTTAGATCATTCGGAAACCGACTTATTCGCCACTAGGTGTTTCCCGCGACATCGTCTACTTTACCTAATTTATATTTTTCTTTGAACGGAGGCAAAAATAAGGATGTCACCTATCGATTACGCTCCATCAATAGATACCTAATAAAAACCTACCTAGACACTTAGCGCAGGCAGACTCACCTATTTGGCGCCGGAGAGATGCTATTTATCCTGTGAATCCAAAATCAGCCATTTTGGAGATCATTTACAATGTAATGGTTTCTTTAAACGACGTAGTCTTGAAGATACTCAAGTTTTGACGACCAGTGGTGAGTTCTGAGGTCTAGTACGTGGGAGATCCTGGGTTCAATTACCGGCAGTGGCAGTTCGGGAATTCATAATTTCTAAATTGTCTCTGGTTTGGTCTGCCGGGAGGCTTCATCCGAGGCTAGTTACCACCCTGCCGGCAAAGCCGTGTCACCAAGCGATTCAGTGTTCCGGTACGATGCCACGTATAAACGATATGGGTTTAATAAAACTGCTATATTTCAGGTTTTAGCCCGCTTACAGCATAGACTGCAACGTCACTTAACATCAAGTGAGATCACAGTCAAGGGCTAACTTGTAGACGGGTTAAAAAATACTTAGCAAGGAACATAGAAGGAATGACGCTTCGTATCAGTTGGTATGGATTCCTCTAGTTCTGTTTTGAGGTCACCCTTCTCAACAACTCCACAGTCACCTCAATACAACTTCCCTCAACCTTATTAAGGTTGAGGAAAGTTTTATTGAACCTCACGTGTCTTTTTTAACATTTAAACTATCGTGAGTGATATTCATTTTTATTTAATTGAACTCACGTGTCTTTATGTAAGGCTGAAGCCGGAACATTTAATTATTATTATATTAATTAGAGGGATTAACTAGTAGAACTTTACGACCAACTTCTAACCGATGTCTTTGAAGTTAGAAATTCGATGAAATGACGGTTAGAGTACCTACTACAAGTTTGGAGTTCATTTTTCAATATTGAATTGACTTGGCTGTTTACTTAGAATTTTGACTTTGAGTATAATATACTATTACTTACAATAAGTAAATTTAATTTTCTTCAGTGCCTTACGAGAATAACTCTTTGTATACAGACTCTAAACTAAATTGTCAGGTCTAAAAATAGTGTATTAGCTATGTTTGATCGGAGTCGGAAATCACTCGGAGCGCTTTGATTTTCAAGCACTTTCACATGCTCTCACTCTTAACTCCACCACTGGTGCGGCAGCTGAAGTTCGGAGCTGTGATGGGTTACAGCGTACTCTGACTCTACTTAGACTTAAGACAGAGTTAAAAAGACACAGGTTTAAATAAATAAAATAAATAAATACTCATCATCATCATCATCATCATCATGATCAACCCATTACCGGCTCACTACAGAGCACGGGTCTCCTCTCAGAGTGAGAAGGGTTTTGGCCATAGTCTACCACGCTGGCCAAGCGGATTGGCAGACTTCACACACCTTTGAGAACGTTATGGAGAACTCTCAGGCATGCAGGTTTCCTCACGATGTTTTCCTTCACCGTTAAAGCAAGTGATATTTAAATACTTAAAACGCACATAACTCCGAAAAGTTAGAGGTGCGTGCCCCGGGATCGAACCCACGACCTCCGATTAGAAGTCGGTCGTCTTAACCACTAGGCTATCACAGCTTACTAATAAATACTCACACACACATAATAAGGACGTCTGTAATTCCTAAGGTAGGCAACTAAAATGCCTGTGTTATAGGTAACAGCTGACTGATATAGTACAATGTATTTACTTAAGTCCATATAGGTATATATTTAATAACTGTATAAATACATAATAGGTACATACTTATGTACACAATACACCCAGACTCGGGCCGGAAGGTAGGGACGGAAGGTAAGGCTGCCAACCGCGCCAATGGGCCAGTCAAAATTACCCGGACTAACCAGTCCCCTTGTTCCAGACCCACCAGCAGCGCAGATCTCTCTGATAGAGCCCAAAGAGCCTCGACTGCTGAGGGAAGACGACGACGCTGAACTGCTTTGCTCAGCTGACGCCTCGCCCCCCTCTTACAACTTCACCTTCTACAGAGGGACTGAGGTAAGGCTTGGTTTTGTTAAATTCATCTACAAGTTCGCCCTTGACTGCGATCTTACCTGATGTTAGAACGATGTAGTCTAAGATGAAGTAGGCCAGATTTTATTAAACTTATACATACAACTTGCTACTCACACAGTTCGAAAAACCGATAGACGTTGGGGCCCCAAGGTGTTGGAATGGCGACCTCGCACCGGAAAACGCAGTGTTGGCAGACCCCCCACTAGGTGGGCCAACGATGTCGAAATAGTCGCAGGGAGTCGCTGGTTACAGGTGGCACAAAACCACGACGTGTGGAAGTCCCTACAAGAGACCTATGTCCAGCAGTGGACGTCTATCAGAGATGACGACGACATGATATATACCACTTATATCATCATCATCATCATCATCATGATCAACCCATTATCGGCTCACTACAGAGCACGGGTCTCCTCTCGAGAGTGAGAAGGGTTTTGGCCATAGTCTACCACGCTGGCCAAGCGGATTGGCAGACTTCACACACCTTTGAGAACGTTATGGAGAACTCTCAGGCGTGCAGGTTTCCTCACGATGTTTTCCTTCACCGATAAAGCAAGTGATATTTAAATACTTAAAACGCACATAACTCCGAAAATTTAGAGGTGCGTGCGCCGGGATCGAACCCACGACCTCCAATAAGAAGTCAGTCGTCCTAACCACTAGGCTATCACAGCTTACCACTTATATACATACCACTTATTGGTGGCGGTATCATACGTGAAAGCTAAATCGATCGGCGTGGCGGCATAGCTTTGTCGGTGGAGAGGTAACACCAGAGACAATTTAGAATTTACGGATTTCCAAATTGCCGCTACCACCGGGCATCAAAGCCGGGACCTCCCACTTATAAGACCACAGCGCTCACCACTGCGCTAAACTATTCTTTCTCATAATCATGAATATTCGGAAGGAAGCATACCCAAACAGACGTATCTAGAATTTTTATCCGTACAATATGTCTGTGTATCTGTTCCAGAATCTAATCTTCAGAACAGCTGGACCGATTTTTATGGGACTCTCACAAACAGATAGAGGATGAAACGAAGTGATCTTGGCTACTTTTATCCTAAAAATATTAAAACATACCTACAGATATGATGAATTAATATGTTTACCAATTCATTATTATTATTGGAAAAACAGATTGCAATCCCAATAAGTGGATTGACTAATGGCATGCTTTACTATACTTTCAAAATTCAATCTTCATATTATAGATTTTGGAAACGTACTTATTGTTTATTTTCGGCCGTTAGTATAACCATTTTTAGGGTTCCGTAGTAAACAAGGAATAGTTTCGCCATGTCCGTCCGTCTGTCTGTCTGTCCGTCCGTCCGTCCATCCTCGGTTAATCTCAGAGACTATTAGTGCTAGAAATTTGTAATTTGGCATGGGTATAAATATTAATCACGCCGACAAAGTGGTGAAATAAAATTTTGATAAATATTTTTAGGGTTCCGTACCCAAAGGGTAAAAACGGAGCCCTATTAATGTCACTCGGCTGTTTAGGGTTCCGTACCCAAAGGGTAAAAACGGAGCCCTATTAATGTCACTCGGCTGTCTGTCTGTCTGTCTGTCTGTCTGTCTGTCTGTCCGTCTGTCCGCCGGTCACAGGTCTCTAGCTCGCAGACGAAATGAGTTACAAACCTGAAATTTTGGTATTTGGTGTAAAACGTTGACCCAAAATCAAATATTGAATTAAAAATTGAATTAAATTATTTTTCAGGGGGGCTCCCATACATGAGAAAGGAGCCAGAAAAAAATTTTTTTTTCTTACCCTAGCTTGTGGGGTATCATTGTTTAGAGCTCATTGAGTAGAGTACGAATATATATTTTTTTAATTTTTTGCTTAAAAAGTAAGGAAATGGGGGGTCATCAAAATTGTCAATTTTAGACCATTTTTGTGACGGGGGCTATCTAAAAAACTAAACTAGTTAGGAATATGATATTTCGGTATATTATGTACTATATGCTCTATTTGTACAACAAATACTGAAAACAACGATTCATAAAATAGTTTATAAGCTGTGACCAAAACAAACGAACTTATTTTGCGTTTTTCTTTCACGGTTTCTTGCGATGTCTAACTCGGAAATTAAATATTTCTTAGACCCAAAATATTATATTGCTCATAATTATGTACGGAACCCTGAAAGAGCGAGGCCCGACTCGCACTTGGCTGATTTTTTAGGGTAGCTCCCCTACATGTAAAGTGGGGATGAATATTTTTTTTCTCGTGTACCCCATAGTGTGGGGTATCGTTGAATAGGTCTTTTAAAAATACTGTATGTGTGGGAACATCATTTTTCGATTTCTAGATCCGTTTGTAAAATGATGTTTTAAAGTGCTAATTTTTATTAGAATCAAGTGTCTTTCCCCTCTATCAGCCAAATGGCAGTATATAGGAACTTAAAAAAATTCACAGCAGTAGTATATATAATCAATTTTAAAGTAAAACTATCATGGCTAAGTAGGGTTCATAGGTTAAGGAGTTATATCTGTTTTTCGAGGATAGTGACTACGCAACCCTACACTGCGCGTGGCCCGCCACGCACTTGGCCGGTTTTAATAGACTTCATAAATATACATACTGTTAATTTTAAAGGGTTTATATTTATAGCCTCCACCTGACGTCTAAATATGCTTCTTATCCATCAAATTTTCATTGAAGCTCTCTCATCACAAACTTAATAAAAGCCACGGTTATTGTGAGAAATTTATAGGTGTAATTAATTAGTAGCATGAAGGAAACCTTTCTCAGGAAATAATTAAGTTTGTTTAGGCGCAAACATAATATAACGTATTTGTATTGCTTGCTACGTTAAGGGGTTATATGAGTAGCTCGCAAATGAACTGCCGCCACCACCACCACTACAGCCCAGCAGAACAACTCTCCAAAGTTTCATCATAATGGGATGAATAGTTTAGGAGTGCATACGGGATATGCAGATAAACATTGATTTTTTATTACCCGACTACGGCAAAGCCAAGGGAGGAAGGGTTATGATTTTAGCAATCCATGTATGTATGTATGTATGTATACATACATACATACATACATACATACATACATACATACATACATACATACATAAATACATATATGTATATAAGTTTGTGGCCCATTTTTGTAGGAGATTCTGTGTGTACCACCGCGCCGTAGCGCCTATGCTTCGTTGTTATGGTCCGGGTCTATGTCACCCGGACCATAACAATTTTACACTCTACATTTTATTTACGAAAAAAATCAAGAAGTGACCTTCGCGTGGCTTTCTAGATTATTAAATTAGTTTCGGATAGACATAACAGATGGCGCCATTAGCTGCTTACCCTGCGCTTTATGCACATTAACTAAATAATTATTAACAGGTTCCCTGTCCCCATACAAATGTGTCATTGAAAGGTTCTACGCTCACTTAGTCATTTCAATATTCTCTTTTGTGTCAAAACAAAAGTTGTATAGAAACACTTTTCTAAGAAGATTTTTGTAAAAAAAATAATAAAAAAAAATAATAAAAAAATGATCACATGTGATTCATGCACGCATGGCAAAGGATCTAATATACCACGCTTTTTGAATCAAATATGATATGATCACATATGATTCAAAAAGCGTGATATGTGTGTGCATTTACAATACGCTCATGAATCTTATATGCACTAAAAATAAATGATATTTTTGAGCAGGCAACACAAAAAACACAATTCACTCTAATTTTATTATCTATATACATATCTCCGCTCTATGTTACGATTGGTGATTTGTATCTGTGGTGCTAAAAAGTGAAGTACCTTACCTAAAAAAACAAATAAACAAAAACAAAAAAAAAATATTCTACGTGTGATGACAATGAAATGGTACCTACCTATAACTGGAGAAGAGACGAGACATTGAAGCCTAGAATGACGGTTGATTACAATACCGCTAAAAAAGGAATTGACGTTTCAGATCAGCTTGGTTCCTATTATTCCCCTCTTTGAAAAAGCCTTACTTGGTATAAAAAAATCGCATATTATGATCTCATTTTTCAAGCCACCATAGTAAACACGCGCGTCATATACAACGAACTTACAGGAAAACAAATGACTGTACTGCAAGTTCAAGAAATAATTATTCGGTCTTGGCTCGGAGAAGCAGCGGTCAAAAAGCACCGCCCACGGCCTCCAACGCAAGGAACTACGTCCATCACAAGTCACCAACTAACAGAAATCCCTAGGAAAGACGGAAAACTAGTTGGGAAGCGGTGCTCTGCCTGTTATTCCAATATAAAAGCAGCTCAAGGCAATCCCCTTTGTGCCAAACAAGTAAACAAAGAGTGCAAGATGTGTAGCAAAGCCTTCTGCTTGAGCTGTTTCAATGAAAACCATAAAAACTGATGTGTATTTGGACAAATATAGTGATTTCAAGTGTGTAAATGATTATAATTACGTAAATAAAACTCTCTGATTTTTGTAAACAAAAAATTCCTTTTATTGCCACCAAAATTGACTCCCATGCACTAAAAAACAAAAAAATACCAGATTTTATTTCGTTTATTTGATTTTGATGATGTGTCCTGTCACGTCCCGTACAAAAAATGAAATTAGCCCGCCACGTTCTAATACAAAAATGTATCGGAACAAGCATCAAAAATTGTGCATATATGATTCATGAGCGTAACAGACCGAGCGAAAAAGCGTTCCAATGAATCATAAATGATTCATTGGACAGGGAACCTGTTAAATAAGTAAGCGTAGTCGGGTTTTACATTACGAACTTTTTCTTGTTTATTTAGATAGATAAATAGATAAAAAAAAATTATATAGATTTTTGTGATATTAGAGGTACTGGTTATGGAATATGGTGGTAGGTACAAGGTTAGCCCACTAGACTGCATTTCAAAGTCATCTCAAAGTCTACTCTAATAGTTCTCGGTACTACGAGAGACGTGAACTGCCCACTTCCGCTTGCAAATCTTAATTAATTCTCAGTACCTATCGCGATTGAATAGTCCGTCCACGCAAATTGAAACTTAAGTCGGCGGGAGTTCCCTCAATTCCCGCGTAGCGTGACAGGACGTGACGGGTAATGAGGCCTTAATTAGTGCCTTATGAAAATTCAATTTGTTGTTGCCCGTGAAAAGAATAACTTTATAATGGCGCCCCATTAAAACGCCCGGTCCGTGTTGGATTAGTTTTTCAGTGATACAAATCAGTCCGGAATTTATTTTACGGTTATCATGCTACGCTATAAGATAAGTAGAATGAAATATATCAAATAATCAAAACAGGTGATAAATCTATACATATAATAAAATTGTAGACTTGCCGTATGCCTAGATTTTTGTAAAATAATAACTAGGGGATGTTAGGGATAAGTAATAGAACGTAAAAAAGCTATTGTTGTTTTTGTATGTTTGTCTGTTTATCTGTTTGTCTGTATGTTTATGCGCGCATCACGCAAAAACTACTGAATGGATTGAAACGAAACCTGGTACGATATAAGTTCATACTACGGAGTAACGTATAGGATACTTTTTATCCCGAAATTCAGCACGGTCCCCTTGGGAAAGGGGATGAAAGTCAAAACGTATATTTAGCTGTAATTCAATAACGCGTGGTCCGATTTCATTTATTCTTTTTTTGTTAGAAAGTAGATACTTTAAGGATTTCCGACTAATCTCTAATAGGCTGGATCGATTTTGATGGGACTTTCACTGGCGGATGTTTACATTTTGATCTACCTAAACATCCGCCAGTGAACTTTTAATAGTTTTTAGCATGGTATGAGCTCAAAGGAGCTTAGAAAAAACAAAATGATTCCTACGGGATTTTTAAAAACCAATATATATCCACGCGAACGAAGTCGCGGGTGTCCGCTTGTATATATGAATAAAAAAGAAAAAATCTTTATACCTACTTACTTAAGCTTGGGACTTCAGAGGTCTGTGATATTAGCCTGATAATGATGATGGCACGTTTAGTTTATTATTTTGTCCATTTATAAAGAAAAAACTACGAAAATCCATCCGTATGCGTTAAACCTACCACAATCTATGTGTTAAGTCAGGGCATAATCTATTTCCAATCAAAATTTCAGCCAAATCGGTTCAGTAGTTGCGGCGTTAAAGAGTAACAAACATACCTACACCCAAAACATACACACAAACTTTCACCTTTATAATATTAGTGTGATAATAAAAATAGAGTAACACAATTATGTTAACATAAGTGACATTGCGTTTTTATGTCCACCGTGTGGGGTAATTATTCGACGCCGCGATTAAATATAGGTACACCTTTCACGCAAATTGAAACTTAGGTCGCTTGGAGTGTAATTCTGTTGTGGCGTGACGCGACGTGACAGCTAATAAGGATTTAATTAATACCGTGTGAAATTTCAATTTGCCAGTGGATAAAAATAACAATATTATTCTTCTATTTTTTTTATGATGTTTAAGTTTAGCATTTTAAAATTATATTATTATTTATTACCGAATAAGATAGATAGTTTTAGGAAAAATACGAAATACCATTGATTTGTTTTTTTTATTTCATCATGTCAAGTTAGCCCTTGTAGATAAAAGCATACTATTCTAGAAGGGTTATGTACCCACTTGGTTTCTTTTCGGCTTCGTACCGAAACGCTAAATCACATGGCAACATATTGTCTTTGTCGGTAGACTGATAAGTTGCCAGGCAGAAGCCAGTTAAAAAATCATAGTTGATGAAGTAGATGTTAATACATTTTTGTTTTTAAGAAGCAGATAACAGAGACTTACTTTAACATTTTTATAAAGTTTCTCAACGTCGTGTAGGCCGCAGTTATAAGGAGGAAAATTTATAAGTAAAAAATTCAAACGAATAACTACCAAAAACAGTGTTTTCAAACTCCAAAAAAAACCTAATTTTGTGAAAAATATCATGAAAGTTTCTAGACGATGTACTAAACCGCTAATAACGCATTCACAGCAGTAAGGGGCGGAGGTTATTAAAAAAATTCTAACTGAAGATTCTGTAACTGAAATAATGGTATATTCCATTTAAAAATCATGTGATTTAAAAAAGAGCAAAATGTTTTTTTACAGAATTCTACTTTACTTTCCTATTATATTTTTATTGCTAAGATTTTTTTAAATTAATAACTCTAAACTTATTGTTCAGAACCACCTCATCCGAGACGATCCGATAGGAGGGATAGCAGTGGAGGGCAACAAGCTGGTGCTGAGAGGTCTGAGGAGACACCACTCCTCGAGATACAGGTGTCGCGCTTGGAACTCCGAGGGAAGCGGTCTGAGCGAACCGATCACTTTGAATGTTCTGTGTGAGTTGCTGAAAATAAGTGTTAAAAAATTTTGGTGGCGAATTTTTTTTTTTCTTTTTTTTTTTTTCTTCTTGAAGAAAATTATTTTTCTTTTCTTCATCCCGGAAAAGTAATCCTCCGGGAACACCGTTATAGCACGCTTCTTTTTGCGTCGAGGTTGAAAGGAGATCTTTAAGTTTCACAAGAAGAATTCTCACACGAAATTATTCTCATGTTGAAGTAACTACACGTACATATTATGTAGTCATTATCTTCATCTTCATCCTCTTGAGAATTTTCCATGCAAGTGGGCATAAAATCTTAAAAAATAAAGGAACGTTAACATTGAATTATATAAATTATACTTATAAATTAAAATAACTAAAATTAAAAATTAATTAAAATTAATCATAATTTTGTGCCCTTAAGTAGGGTGTCCATTATGAAGGCAGCATTCCTGCGCTGAATGGCTATTGAAAGCCGTTGCGCGAGAAAGCTGCCTGCGCGAGGGTCGCCTGTTGCCTCCTTAAGGCGTTTACTGAGGTCCTTGTGGAGCCCCCGGGCACCCTTGCCCCACGGACCCAGTGTCTCGACGCCAAACCGGACAAATTCGTATTGGGCGCCGAGACAACTGTATTTGTTTGTAGTGGGCATTGTCTGTTTATTTTGCGTGACTCCAATGGGGCAGCTCATCGCTAGATCACTTCATTATTCAAGCAGGCCCCCCATGTCCGGTTGATAGAAAGTCAATGTTCATTTAGCGTTGGTCAGATACACTTTTGCATTTAAGCAGTACATGGTTCGGTGTCTGTATAAACTTGCTTGTATCATGTTTAGCTCGTCCAGAATGTTCCGCTGGAAGCGTGGTGCAACAAATAGCAGGAGCTCCGGGCGGGGAGATCAGAGCAAGATGTTCCGTGTCAGCGCCGTCAGCGAGGGATGCGGGGCCGTTGAGGTTCTACTGGACTTACAATGGAACCAAGGATGTACTACCGGTAAGTGGAATTTTGTGTGGTAATAAATTCTCAAGGATGACATGATTATGCGTGTATGGTTGTGTCGGCTATCCTATGTAGGCTTACTTTTCGTAAGCCTGGTAATAAATTGTCAAAACTTGAATGTAATTGATGACCATAATGCTAATAATTTAGCATAACGGGCAACCCTACCAGTTGCGTTATTATCATACCAAGTCCTGACATAGTCTGACCACGTCAGACGATAATAGATTTTATATTGATTTCTGCAAGAAATTAGGAAAGTTTCCTGCTAGTGAACACTCGACTCGACTGACCTGTATGAACCATCACAAAAAAAAATCCTCACCTTGGATGTTGGTATGGATTTTTATCGTGAGGTATTCTGGAATGATGCCATATCTTTTTTTGGCAAATTTGAGTTTAAAGAACCTTTTCTAACGTATATTATAGTAGCAATAACCCTCTGCAAATGAGATCGAGGTTTTGTCGAAAATTTGATTAGCGTCTCAGAAACCTAAAAAGAGTTTTAATTTCTCAGATACCACCAGCTAACGTAACTATAATGGGCGCAACAAGTTCCGTTATTCACGGTCTGCCATCCCCCGACGGTGATGATGACTTGGGCTGGCTGGCTTGCTGGGCCAGCAACGACATTGGCAATCAGCGGGAACCTTGCTTGTTCAGGATAATGCCTGCAGGTTAGTATTTCTGACGTTTGGTGGTGGGAAATCAGGTTTTCCCAGGGGCCGAGGGTTGCTTAAATTTTAAATTTACAGTTATTAAGTATGAGATTCTTAAGCCCAGTTTGTCTTGAACTTAGTAAATATTAACAGCACTCCCCGAGCCTCCGAGTAACTGCGAAATAGAGGATGAATTCCTCCGCTGTGACCCCGGCCACGACGGTGGGCTGCCTCAGAGGTTCATCTTGGAGGCACTGGAGGTACGGCACCAAGAGCCCGTGATGGGCGATGAGTCCACCATGAACGATCAGGTGAGCTGGCTGCGTATTATTTTTAACTCTGTTCTTCTACCAGGGTAACAGGGGTCTTTCTAACAGGGTATTTCCCCGAGAGTGATATGAGATCAAGAAGAAAAATTTCGTAAACTAAACCCGACTACACTTAATAATTTAATGCGTAAGCGCGGGGCAAGCAGCTAGTGGCGCCATCTGTTTATGTCTATCCGAAACTAATTCAATAATCTAGAAAACCGCGCGAAGGTTCTCGATTTTTTTATCCGGTTACCCGGACCATAACAACGAATCAAAATCGGTACAGTAGTTTAGGCGCTACGGTGGTACACACAGAATCTCATACAAAAATCGGACACAAACATACATACATACACTTTTGGCTTTGCCTTTGCAGGTAAAAATAACTTATGTATAAAGCAAAAGAATTATGATCTTAACGACATCTGGTGGAATATCGTTCATGACTATTAATTGCCTGTTGAACAAGTTCTCCTATTTTAGAATTTTTCCTTCCAAAGAAATATTGGCGTAAAGAAATAGTTATAGTAAACTCCATTGATTAACAAATTACACAACCAAGAAAATTGAATTCATCATCATTATGTTCATCGCTACCAATAGATGCCTACTGCTGACCATGTATCTTGCAACACCATAGAACATGGTCTTATGCCACTTGTTTCCAATGGCTGCAAGCGACTTTATTGAAATCGTCCGTCCATAAATTATAGTATTGAAATGTGATGAATTATCCTTCCGGAAATTAACATGTGATTAAAATATTCGAGCTTCCATTTTTAACCCCCGGCGTAAAATCGACGCAGTTTTATAAGTTTGACGTGTCTGTGTGTGTGTGTGTGTGTAACAAATCTGTGTGTGTGTCTGTCTGTGACATCATAGCTCCCAAATGGATGAACCGATTTTGATTTTGTTTTTTTTTTTTGTTTGAAAGATGAATTAGTCGGAAGTCTTTATGAGTCTTTATTTATTCATTCTATATTTTAGGAAGTCTTTATTTATTCTATATTATTATATTTTATACTATTATATTCTATATTATTATATTTACTTACTACTACTACTACTACTAACTTACTACTACTTACTACTACTACTACTAATACTACTAGTATTATATTCTATACTATTATATTCTGTATTATTCTATACTATTCTATATTAGCTATGTTTGATGAAAATCGGTCCAAGATGGCCGCCGCCACAAAATGGCGGATTACATATTTTTTCACAACTCCCTCAATATGGATATCAAATGAAAGGGCTTGACTAGTACAATACTATACATTAAGATAAACAAATCCAAGATGGCCACAAAATGGCCAATGTCAGGGTTTTTTTTTAATTTATACTTGTGTTTAGGGCTTCTCCGGAAGAGGCCTCTCAGAAGCAGTGTACAGAGCCAGCAACGACGTGACACCGCAGTTTCCTCTCGATGCCCTGTCCCCGGGACGATACACATTCCTGGTGTACTCGGAAACTCCGCGCGGGAGATCGCAGCATCCAGCCGCTTTGCACAGCATACCCATTCGGACGAGCGATGATTTGGATATACCTGGTAAGCATCATTTGTCAATTTAAAAACCACTTGAATATTATTTACTAGCTGATCCCCGCAACTTCGTTCGCGTAGATATAGGTTTTTAATATAGGATCGGATCGGATCCCATAATTCTTTTATGTACCTAAATTAAATGTAGCCCATTACTCCTTATAACATTGAAAGTTCCATTAAAATCGATCCAGCCGTTTCGGAGATTAGCTGGAACAAATAGACAGACCGACAAACATAAATTTAAACGCACACCAGTTTAAAATAAGCCGTACGTTCTAAGATCCGGGTCTCAAGTTATTTGAACCCAATACTGAGGATTGTAATGTCTGTCATTTCTAAACTAAAAAACCTATGACCTTGAAATATTTACGGAACAATACATAAAGTACTACCTTTCTAACAAAAAAAGAATAAGTGAAATCGAACAACGCGTTAATGAATTACAGCTAAATACACGTTTTAACTTTCATCCCCTCTCCCAAGGGAACCGTGCTGAATTTCGGGATAAAAAGTATCCTATGTCCTACCTCGGAGTATAAACTCAAATCGTACCAAGTTTCATTCGAATCCATTCAGTAGTTTCGGCGTGATGCGCGGCCAAGATACAGACAGACAGACAGACAGACAGACAGAAAGACAGACAGACAGACAAAAATGAAAAAAATTGCAGTTTTGGCTTCAGTATCGATTATAGAGTGCCCTCCAATAAAAATTTTCAAAATATCTTCAATGTACAGAATTGGATCTGTTACAGTTTTATTATATTATAGATAGATTGAAACTTTTACTTAGTCCAATTTTATTGGGTTTTTCTATCAAAAAAAAAGTGTTAGATATACTCCCTGCCTTTGAGAGCACAAATCCGTTGAGCCTGATCTCTCTCCGGTCGTTTTGCATTTACGTTTCATTGGACTATGAGAGTGAAGGAATAGAGTGTGTAACTGTGTTTGTGCACACACGTGTGCACTATACTATCTCTTGCGTAGTTGTTTAGTCTCGGCCTCTGTTGAGATTAACCACCATGACCAATAACTGGTAAGATCTTACTAATTAACCCTTTAATTAATTCTTTGTGTTTCCCAGGTTCACTCCAAACTATGACTCCGATGCCTCCTCAGCCACCAGCGAGTGATAACAGCGTAGCACTTCTGGTAGGAGCTTCGTTATCACTAGTCCTCCTCACCATACTGACCACTCTGTGCGTCACGATGGTAATGATATGCAAGAAAAGACAACGCCCTCAAAGAGATCCTGAACAAAAGTAAGTTGGTGTGTAAAAGCACAATTATTATAGAATTAAATAAAAGACTTTATAGATTTTTGCATTTGTGCATAAGTTAAAAAAAGCAAGGTAAAAAAAAGCTGTGATAGCCTAGTGGTTAGCACGACCGACTTCTAATCGGAGGTCGTGGGTTCGATCCCGGGCACGCCTAACACCTCTAACTTTTCGGAGTTATGTGCGTTTTAAGTATTTAAATATCACTTGCTTTAACGGTGAAGGAAAACATCGTGAGGAAACCTGCATGCCTGAGAGTTCTCCAACGTTCTCAAAGGTGTGTGAAGTCTGCCAATCCGCTTGGGCAGCGTGGTAGACTATGGCCAAAACCCTTCTCACTCTGAGAGGAGACCCGTGCTCTCTAGTGAGCTGGTAATGGGTTGATCATGATGATGATGATGATGATGATGTCCATATGTTAGCAGAATAAAGGCAGTATTATGGCAGTAATTCACAATGTTAAGTGATAGCAGATGTTGGATAGCAGAGGTTGTTGTTCCAAGGATGCAAGTTATGTAATTGCTAATTTTTTTCGAAATCAGTTCATTGGTTTGATTTGAGTGAAAAGGCAACAATCAGACAGACAGTTAGTATCTGCTTTTCCCTCTCTTTCTTTCACATGTTTCTGTCTATTGCCGTGCCGTATCTATGTAGGGGCTACATCTACGGGATATGCCATTGGGCATTGGGTTGGTTGGCGGTAAATTTTGGCAGATCAAAGAGGTTCATTGGCAGAATTACACATTAAAGCGACCACACTTACGGTTATCGCTATGTTCAATGGCATATCCCGTAGATGTGACCGCTATATTATAAAAAAAAATTATCTTGCAGTACAATATTGCGTCGAAGCGTCGGAGTATCGATGTACAGTGGATCGTCAATTTCACCGAGTATAGTTCCGACGGTGGTGGTGAGAGGTCACAGAGGGTCCAGAGTGCTGGCTGCGAGGTGGTCAGGAGTGCTCGACGATACACCGCTCGCTGTGCTGGCGTTGGACACGAGACCCCATGGTGTGTATCCTGCAATTAATATATTTATTTATGTAATACTAGCGGACCCGGCAGACGTCGTCCTGCCCGCTATTAGCGCCACCTACCGGGTCTAATTTTTCTACTTATAAACCTTCCTCTTGAATCACTCTATCTATTAAAAAAAACCGCATCAAAATCCGTTGCGTAGTTTTAAAGATTTAAGCATACATAGGGACATAGGGATATAGGGACAGAGAAACCGACTTTGTTTTTACCCGACTGGGTTATGTGTTTCACCTGTGTGTATGTATGTCCATTCCTATGTCCGCGTGTAACTAATCAACGGCTCAACGGATTTTGATAAATGATACGTCATTAGATTTGTCTCAATGACGCGAGTGTTATAGGGTACCTAAATTTAAAAAAAAATCAAAATGGCGGACTTTATGCGCTTTAATGTGCGAGCTGAAAAAAAATTTTTTCTTCAAGACCCTCGAGTGGGGTATCAAAATAAAGGGATTCAAAAGGCAAATACAAAAATGTATAAATTTATATATTTGGAAACAATTTGGAGTGATAAATCGTAGAAAATGACCGTTTCCTATGTCAGTTCGTAACTACTTAACGGCTCAACCTATTTTGATAAATTATACGTCATTAGATTTGTCTTGACGGCGCAAATGTTACTGGGTACATAAAATTCATAAAAAATCAAAATGGCGAATGTTATGCACTTTAATGTGCGGACTGAAAAAAATTTTTTTCTTCAAGACCCTCGAGTGGGGTATCAAAATAAAGGGCTTTAAAAGGCGAGTACGAAAATGTATACAATCTATATGTTTTAAATCAATTTGGAGTGACAAATCATGAAAAACAAAATAAATAACAACTACACTAAGTGGTACGGTGGTAGTTTATTAATTTTTAGTTCGTTTTTTAGCATGGCAGTCGGGTTTTTTTAATTTTTAAATTATAGCTTGTATACTATGTAGTGATTAGGCTGTTGCCCGTCACTTGGCCCGCGCGGATTTAGATTTTTTTTAAATCTCTTGGGAACTCTATGATTTTCGTGATAAAAAGTAGCCTATATCCTTCTCCAAGGTTTAGCCTATTTCTGTGCCAAATTTTGTCACTATCGGTTCAGCGGTTTAGGCGTGAAAGTGTAACAAACAAACTCACTTGTGCATTTATAATATGAGGCTGTCAGCGCATAAGCGGCCTAACCCACATTTTTTTAAGTTCTTACTCATAGACCTAAACTGATTACAAAGATGATAATTCTTTGTCTAAAAATGGCCTACTCTAGCGGCACGCTATGATGGCCGGTTTGACGTTTGTCCGCTCATGAAGTTCCGTATTAATTGATAACGACTTTGAAGGAAATAATTGTATTACTTTATTGACGATAGTGATGTGCAGAGATTCATAAATTTTATCGAATGTAGTTTTAGGTTTAGGACTCAAAATTTATTTATTAAATTGATTTCTTAAATGTATACAAGTGTAGAAAAATCAGTTTGCACCATTTAAGGGGTGAATGTACTTGTGAATATGAACAATTTTCACTATGTGGACAAACCTCTGAAATCGCAAAAAAATATCAATAAATTTTTAAAAATGGAATCTAATACGATCGTCACATAGGATCGCTGGCTAGCACAACTACTACCTCCGGCAAACTCGCGTCAATGCTCAATGCAAAACAAAGCAGTTTCGAATTGACGTTGCTTCGAAAAGTATAAACTGTCAGTGCAATGCGATTGTGATATAGTTTTGACCTGGCTTTGGATTTCAAATATTGATACTGCATTACTGTTGACCCTTGCTCGTTAATTTGGACTCTGTTCAAGCCCTTTGTTGTGGATTTCATCGATATGACCGAACGTACGCAGAGAACTGTTCTAAATAGTCAGACACGTGAGTTCGTAATACGCCTTCGTAACTATTTCGATCGTGAAGCTCAAAATGGAGGGCCAATTTTACCTATAACGTCAGTGGTTGAACGCGTAGCTGATGCGCTTAATATTGGACAACGAACTGTTAGACGGATAACTAAAAAAAAATATGGCGAGACTGGCACAGAAGAAAATAAACTTCACACACCAAAAAAGAGAAAACGAGCAAAACCAGTCGTAGGCATCGATAGCTTTGATGCCGATGCTATCCGAAGACATGTTTACGGCTACTATTTACAGAAGGAGTATCCAACAAGAAAAAAGTTGGTGCATTCACTGAAGGAAGCTGGATTATTCTTCGGTGGGGAAAGTTCTTTAACGAAGATTTTGAAGACCATTGGATTTCGATACAAAAAATGTAACAAACGCAAAATATTGATGGAAAGATTTGATATAGCGATGGCAAGGTATACTTTTTTACGGCAAGTGAAAGAAATCAAAAATTGGCAAAATGTTGTGTTCTTGGATGAAACATGGCTTAATGCTAACCATACTGTAGGCCGTTCTTGGAACGATGACACAGCAGCATCTACTTCCAAAGTTCCTGTAGGAAAAGGATCGCGACTTATAATTTGTCACGCCGGAACCATCAACGGGTTTGTCGAAGGTTCTCTCATGGCTTTTGCGTCAAAAACCACTGGAGACTATCATGAAGACATGAATGGAGAAAAGTTTACTGAATGGTTTACCTCAATGTTGTGTAGCCTCCCTGAACCATCTATTATAATTATGGACAACGCCCCATACCACTCGATGCAAATTGACAAGCCACCTGCCCAATCCCAAAAGAAAGCTGATATCGTCGCATGGCTTCGTAAAAATGGCGTAGATGCAAACATGAATATGTTAAAAGCGGAATTAGTACGTCTTTTAAAAGAAAACAAACCAACCAAGATCCGATACGTCATTGACGAAATAGCATTAGAACATGGGCACAGAGTTATACGGTTACCGCCTTACCATTGTGAGTATAATGCGATTGAGTTGGTGTGGGCTCAAATTAAGGGATATGCTGCAAGACACAATACAGAACCCCCATTTACCACAAAAAAAATGCTAAAATTATTAGAAGAAGCTTGTGAACATGTGACTAAAGGAGACTAGGAAAAGGTTGTGAATAGAACTGTTAAATTAATAAGGGAAGATTATGAAAGAGATGTGAAAATAGATAATATTATAGAAAACGAACATATAATTATTAATGTATGTGATGATAGCAGTGACGACAGTGAAAATAGTAGTATGGACGAATCTGATTAATTATGGCCTTTTGTGGCACCTTTTTTGGTATCTTTTGTATTCATATGTTTCTTGTGTGCATATAAAGTATGTATATTCATTTTCGTTCAAATATTCAGTTCGTTCAAATAAATTAAATAAACATATACATTTTTGTTTTATTAAACCTATTTAATCAGGTACAAAAACAAAACTTAATTGTTTTTTGTTCGAGAATAAATTGACATTCCACATCACTATTGTAATGTGTCAAACCGGCCATCATAGCGTGCCGCTAGTTTAACTATAGTTATCCTGTTATGTAATAGATGGCGCAACAAAATCCATTTTTGTATTTAATTATTTTCGTCTTTTATTTGAGCAATGATGTCCTAACCCGCCACTAACTAATACTAACTGTCTCAGGTTTAGGCCATTTTTGCGCTGACGGCCTCATATTAGTTAGGATTTACTTTCTGTTCAACGGAAGGAATTAATAGAATTGTATCAAAGGTTCAGAGCTACTTTACCAATAAATAGCTGTCAAACACAAAGGATTGGCGTATAGATAGACCATCTTTTCTGTGAAATGGCAAAAAATGAAACTACGGCAGCTGTCATCTTAGAATTTCATACAATTTGACTACAGGTTAGTGTTGTCAGTTAGTTAAACATAAAATACCTACCTAATTAATTATAATAAGAAAAATCTTTTCGGAAATTAATATAGGTAGAATCCGTAATTATATCTTAGCATTAATGATACCAAAAGCTATTAAAAGTGATGCCTGCTTCGATTATTCCATAATAAAATTGAATAAATACAAGCGAGTATCTGCTGGTACAGTATTATCAAGTGCAACCGGTTTGAGAGCTGATAAAACCCATTTAAAAACAGACTAAATTTATCATCAGTATACTTACGTAATATGTAAAATATACACATTAAAGTGACTATAATATATTAATGCGTCTTGGCGGGAGTGCATGTGATGCGATGAGTCGTAGTGAATCCCAGATTGGGATTACTAGTCGCGGGCGACTTTTCGTACCTCATACGTACTGTTATGAGATTTCCGTAAATTTGTCGAATAAACGATTATATGGCAATACTAAGGCGATACTAGCGACCTTCCTCAGTTCACAGATAGAATGGTCGCACTGTAGACAAAAGTTTACTGTCAATTTATTCATACAGTTTCAAAATAAAAACTGATTTTATATGAAATTTCAAAAATATGGCATTGCTTTATTTTGCATATAATTAGCAATGAGTTAACAGCGGACGAAATTTAGTTGCAGCAAAATATTATTAACAAACTTGAAGGGGATAGAGAGAAAAGTATACTTACTTTCTCTCTATGCAAAGTATAACCATAAGGGTAAGGTGATGGGTTATTTTAAGGGTTACCAACTAACCATGTTATTAAACTTATGATTCACGAATTCTTTGAGATCGTTAACGTCAACTACTAAACCTACGTAAGCTATAAAACCAATATATCAATGAGTTTATTATTCTTCTTACAGCTGATACAGATTCCGGTCACAGCGATGGTGAACTGATTCAGGAGACAGATCTGACAACACACGACGATATGGAGACACAAACTGAGTGATATAAATGCACCGTATTGGTGAAAATTTAAAAGAAACTACAGTCATATTAATGAGAAATAAATAAGCATTAAATGATTTATTGCATTTGTAACCAAAGATAGACTAGACGCTATAATTAGTTATGTATTGGTCGATATTTTAATTTGATCAGAGACCATGTGGCAATTAACTACTTTCTTCTTCTACTTCTAGAAAAATATCTTGATGAAAATCTGTAATGATTTCATCTCGAGTTAAGTCTTAAAGAATTCTAATGCATCAAGTTTGCAATTTTAGAGTGTGTAAATAGTCATATTATAACTTGCTTGATGCATTGTTATTGAAATATTAAAAATTTTATTATATTTTAGAAACATTCAAGTGTTGGTACTGAATCGTTTATGAAGTAGATACAGTTGCTATTAGATTATTGAAAAATGAACTTTATCGAAGCTACTACGATTCTAATATTTTGATTTTATTATTTAGGAACATTCAAGTGTTTGTAATGAATCGTTTAATATAGTAGGTACAGTGTTATTTGATTACTGAAAATTTTAATTGTGTCAAAGCTATCATGGGACGTCTAACTTCAATTTGTCGGTAGAAACCAAATAGAGAGCAATTTAAATTTTGATATTGGTATTGATGACGATTTTTATGCATGCAGTATTATATAGTGATAATTTATGAATAAGATAAAGTGAGTGCTATTTATATTGATATTATTATAGATGAAAATAAATTTGAGTCGATATAAATGTTGTTGCAAACATATTAACAGGTTTAGCTTTTGAATTAAAAAATCAAAGAACATCTATTCTCGATATAAATGTTCTAGAAATTCTTGCCCTTGCTACATTGCAACATCAAACAAAATAATGTAATTATAATTTTTGATATCGATGAATTTTTCATTTATCATACACGATGGATGAATTTGAGAAGAAGAAAATATTGTAAATTATCATATTTTTCATATCGAAGGTATTAAGTCTTTATGTAATACGGGTATTAATATAGACAGTGTAATACTTTTATGATTTATGTATTTGTAATAGTTTAAATTTGATCCCACTTACTAGAGTTAACTTGTAGACTTAGGAGCATTTTGGATGCAAAGATGTGCCATGAAAATTTTAAAGCGAACGTTTAAGGCATGTAGCAGATCTCATGCCATATAATGGATAAGTCGTGCTGGATTTTAGACGCTTTGCCGCTATGGTTTCGAGGAGTAGATGTGATAAAGGCTTAAGCCTCAAAAACATAGAATGCACGATAAAAACCCGTGTAACGTGACTCTAAATGTTATACGAAACTGAAGTATCAGAGTAGAATAAATAGGAACTGTGTTCTTATAGTAGGCCTGCAGCGTTATGTTTATATTATACAGTTCCTTGAGTTAAACATTAAACACATGTACGCGCGCATTCATTGTGTCATCCTGACTTGCTCTGCCGTCGTGGGTTGTTTCTTTCCAAGCCATTAGGTACTGTGCAAGTTTGGACTGCACTGGAAGGGACGCTTTGTGCTTTTTCCATCCCACGATATGCACCTTTAAATAATTCCAAGGTTAATTATTGTGATTGCAACATAAGCAGTTGCAACCGAACTACCCTCAATTTTATAATTTAATTTAAATCCACGTTCCAATTTTAATTTCAGTGATTAATATTATTTCGACAAAATGTATACGTTTTAGTATTACATTGTTATAAGTATTTAATAAATGAAATAAACTTTATATTTTTAATGACATTCTGGTTTTATTTGACAACTCTAATATTATTCTTAATAATAGTAATAAGATCAAAATAATAATATCAATTATTGCATTCAGACAAAGAGGGTACTGATTTGAAAAAGATCAAGATAATGATGTCATGCAATAACTGATATTTTTTTATTTTCAAAATAATAATATCCATTATTGCATGACAGAGAAGGTACTGATTTGAAAAAGATCAAGATAATCCCTAAACGGCGTAACCGATTTTCATCATAAACATAGCTAAGAACCATCCCAATTAAAAATGGATTTCGAATAATAAAACAGCATACAAATCTGTCCATTCAGACAGACAATTAAAACTTATACCTAACACCCCTCGTTATACGTTGGTTGATAGTAAATAATCTTCTAAATGGTTCTACTTACTTCTGAGTATTGTACGTAAGTACCTACTTCGGAATCCAATGCCATCACGAATATTGGGGACGAAGTAACTTTTGAATCCGGTTTGTGTCAACCCGAGTTTCACGAAGTAAGCTGATGTGATTCAATTTGATTATTTCTTCATGAATTTTCATAATATTATGCATTTAATCGAGTTATTGGGTACTGTGGAAATATTGTGACTGTAAAAGCTTTTGGTTGCTATTAAGGGTTCCTTATCAGATAGTTAGAGTAAGGTTAATAAATAAATTGAAAAATAAAAGAATTTAAAAGAGAAATGCTAAAATATTTTTGACGTGCAGATAACGTCTTATAAATCGATGAATGCCGGCCGCATGCACGAAAAAGCATGACTCATTGTCACGTACCGCGTGCAAGCGAAAGCGCGGAACAAGCGATAGAGAAGGGACGATCGGCCGGCATAGCCGAGCGTGCAAGCGAGAGCGCGGAACAAGCGATAGAGAGGCAATGTTTTCTTATGATGTACGCACGTAAATAATAATCATCCGTAAACCGACTTTACAGACAGCCAATTATTTTTTTTACTTACGGAGTACAAGTTTATCTTTAACTGTAACCGCCTTTCGTGCAACTGGCCCTAACTTATACTAACGATACTATAGCAATTTGTTGGCAAAGTTTTGTGTGTGTGTGTGTATGTGTATATGTGTGTGTGTGTGTGTTTGATTTACTCATCATATCAAGATGACGAAATCAGCCAGTTGAGCAACACAATAACAAAACAGCATTGATCAACTTCTTAAATTCTTTTGCCGCATTATTAGAACCTAAATCACTTGAAAAGTTTCGAAGTTTTTAGAAATTGTTTCTCCCCTTTAGTATTTCTGGCGCACATTACAAGTGTATAAATCAGGTTTTAAATCTCACAGCAGGAAGTTTCTCGCTAAGATTGTAACATTTGTTCTGTTTTAAGGTTACCGCATATCCCCAGACAATCCGTAGGTCACGAAAGAGGTACAAAAGCCGTAAATAAAAAATTGATTGTCTGTAAAGTCGATTTACGGACGATAATTTTACGTGATAACGTCATAAGACAAGTCTAAATTGAAAATTTAAAAAACCCCCGACATTCGCCATTTAGTGGCGGCGGCCATCTTGAATTTGCAATAGTGCTATTCTACTAGTCAAGCCCTTTCATTTGATACCCATATCAAGGGAGTTGTGAAAAAATATATCATCCGCCATTGTGTAGCGGCGGCCATCTTGGACCGATTTTCATCAAACATAGCTAAGAACACTCTCGACTAATTCACCTTTCAAACAAAAAAAACCGCATTCAAATCGGTCCACCCGTTTGAGCGCCACAGGGGAACAGACAGACACACACACACACACACACACACACACACACACACACAGACACGTCAAACTTATAACACCCCGTCGTTTTTGCGTCGGGGGTTAAAAACAAAGAGAAATAGATGCGTCACAAGTCGAACGCAGTGCCGCGCTACGTGCTACGTTCCACGCTACGTGCTACGTGCTACGCGCTACGTTCCGCGGTACGTGACAATGAGTCATACTTTTTCATGCATGTAGCCGGTGTTCAACGATTTATAAAGGCGCCTCTACACGTTGGCCAACATGATGGCGGATATGTTGGAAGGTGTTGAGCGAGGAGTTTGTGTTCGCGTCCACACGTTGGAAGGTCGTTCAGTATGCTCCGGGGCAACCTGCGGGCCAACTTGCGGGCCATCGTTCCAATACCTTCCAACTCCCGCTCTACACGTTGGGCCAACATATTGGGCCATAAGATGGGCCAGCATGTTGGCGAACGTGTGGATGAGCAGTTAGACGTTATCACGTCAAAAGTCAAAAAGGAAATAACTTAAATGGATACCTACACAGTACAAAAAAAAAAAAAGCAATTCTCTCATACCGAAGTCTGCCTGAGCCTAAGTGGATGGGTTTCTTTTTTTAGTGCCTGACAAATGATTTTCCAATAAAGGCCAGAAAATTTACAAATTATACAATATTCTGTACCCTACAAAGTACTCGAAACTGGCACTTAAGCCCTAAACTAAGATAAGTTTGTGAGTCTTAAGTACTTAACTTTTCTTATTAAATTGATAAGAAAAAGTTGGGACTAATCTAAAATTTACCTAAAGGCCATGCCCGCATCAATTGCTTACTAAACTTGTGATATTCGTCAGTTTTCATTACTAAGAGCCCGTTTTACCACCTTCTGATAAGTGTCAGATAGCTAAACGTAAGTTTTGTTTTTGTCACTTGACATAAAGTAAGAAAGTGACAAAAGTTACGTTTAGGATTAACCTAAACGTAAATTTTGTCAACTTAAGTGAGTGTGTGAAAAAGTGACTTTAGTCAAAACTACGTTTAGGCTATCCGACACTTATCAGAAGGTGGTGCAACAGCCATAACTAGTCGGAATCATCAAAATTGGTTTAGGCGTATAGAAGTTATGGTGGAATATACTAACTCACATACATACTTGAAGCCTAAAAACAAAATACTCCTTTTTCAGGCAGTCCTATAAATTGCACCTTTTGCCCCTTGTGATTAATTATCATACACTTTTTTCTTATGTATTTTGCTGGAAAGCCCGTGAAGTTCCTGCGAAAGGAGTGAGACTGAGAAAGCGGGTAGTTCGATACTGCCCGTCCCTCCTCACAGCACCGGAGTCAGTATGCTTAGTTACATTGCAGAGCTCGAAAACTTTTCTAAATACTATTGATCGAATCACAATGACTTCAGAGTAAAATGGACCTAAAAAGCTAACATTAAGGCCGCTCTCTTCACGCGCTTCTCCATACAAACGTATTACGCCTATCATTCTAATATTTGTAGCAATAGATCTAAAGTTAAGCCAGATATCAATTTATATCTCCATTATCTATGCCATAAAATAAAAAAAAAATAGTAAAATTATATTTATTTTGAAAGTTATGATGCTTGAAAAATCACTATTTTTGGGCAACTTCGTGCATAAATAAACTATATAAGAAACTAGAAAATTGAAAAACGACCGAAGTCTTATCATACGTTACTTCATAATAATTTCAAATGTCTTTAGTTAATGTAAAAAATTGCCAAATATTTGCTAAAATAGGCGTAATTCCAAACCTAGATTTGCATCTTTTTACTTTGCCGTTTTTCACTAAAAATCATGATAAGTATCTCAAGCAAAATTTATTTATTTAATTAATTTATTATTTATTTATGTATATATTTTTAGTACTCTTCTTTACTGGAGACGTCTCGCTCTCTAAATGCAGAAATCACTGTTTTAGACTCCACTCACAAACGATATGTCGCTCCCATGGATAGGGCTCTTAAGGTTTGAGTTCGCCAATACATTCAGCATTCGAAAACAGCCAGCGCCAGAGCTTGAAAACTTTTCTAAATACTACTGATCGAATCACAATGACTTCTGAGTAAAATGGACCTAACAATGCTAACATTAAGGTTTCAGTTTGCTAATACATTCAGAATTCGAAAACAGCGTCCCAAGCAGAAATGTTGTAATATAAATATGCGAACTATTGAATCACGACTTTAAAATAAGACTCTTTGGGTTCATTTTGCTCTGAAGTCATTGTGTGTCGATACTCGAATTTCGATCATCGTTGCCACTATGTACAAAGTCGGCATAAGGCTTCTGCTTAGGTCTTGCAGTTCTGTGCGATCACATTTAAGTTACGGCGGGCGCATTTTAACCATTAACTAAAGCCACTGGAGGCGAGGCAAAAATTATTGTTACTGTTATTGTTGTAAGCTTTCTATTTCCTGTATGTATTGTATTATTAGTTACAACAAGTACAAATTAAAAATTTGAAAAACCCCCGACATTCGCTATTTTGTGGTGGCGGCCATCCTGGATTCGAATAGTGCTATTTTACTAGTCAAGCCCTTTCATTTGATATCCATATTAAGGGAGTTGTGAAAAAATATGTAATCCGCCATATTTTAGTAGCGTAGTATTAACATAGCTAACAACACTCTCGACTAATTCACCTTTCAAATGAAAAAAACCGCATTCAAATCGGTCCACCCGTTTGAGCGCTACAGAGGAACAGACAGACACACAGACACATACACACACACACACACACACACACACACACACACACACACACACACACACACACACACATACACACACACACACACACACACACACACACAGAGACACGTCAAACTTACAACACCCCGTCGTTTTTGCGTCGGGTGTTAAAAATTATAAAAGTATCTGTGCGATTTCATAAGTCCTAGTTTTGAAATAGTTTTTTTATAATTAACTTGGTAGCTATATGACTGCTAAGCTATGACAAAGGACCTTGTATAAAACAAGCTATTGTAAGGAAAAGTTTAACTGACTTCGGTGCAGCAATTTAAGAGAAATGTACCTATGTACCTATCCATCAAAAATATTAGTGACACATGGATACATTTATGTGTGTAACTTCGTATATATAAGAATGATAACTAGGTGTGTTATAAAATAAAACCTTTCTGAAAGTATGTTAAATTATGATGATGAAAAAATCATCAAAATCGGTTCATTGGTTTTTGAAATAATCGCGAACGAACATACCTCCTTTTTTGAAGTCGTTTAAAAACCAGATCTTATTCTAATTTATCACGTACTTTACTCATCGTTTACCCACCATAAACATTTCGATCTAACACCATAAACATTTACTCGTACACCCCCATTATAATAAGTTTCCCATCCAAGTCGAGTTGGTACAGTAAAGTGGATGCAACAATATGAGCGCCGCAACTTAAGTGCGCCCGCAGTAAAACTGCGCCGTAACTGTTTGTTTAGAGCATCCACTACGCTCCATATAGCGGGTGCTCTACGCACAGGGTAGTACGCGCACAGAGGCATCATTTACACGACTCGTTCCAGTAGCGGCGTGACACGCATTCATTTATTAATCCCTGACGCAAAAACGACGGGGTGTTATAAGTTTGACGTGTCTGTGTGTGTGTGTGTGCATGCGTGCGTGGGTGCATGCTTGCGTGCGTACGTGCGTTTATTGACATATCCAAAGCACACACAAAAACTTCACGAACTAACTCTGTCACAGGAATGCTTTACCACAGGAACACCAGGGGATGCCCACCAAAGTTCGCTTAGCTCCCAATGTGGCCTGCACTTTATACTTGGAATATAGGTACGACAATGCAACGTGGATGGAATTTAGACATACGACCTTTTAGATTTCAGTCCATTCACTGACCGTTGAACTATAGAGGCTTCTAGCCGTATTAGAGGTTATGAACTGCTAAAAAACTTATATAAGAGGAAAGGTCAGGTCGATGTCAGATTAAAAATTCTTTCCCAAACTTTAACAATACCTTCTAGTCTAATTAAACTAATTTAATATAAAGTATAATTTAACTAATTTAATTTTAGCGATAGATTCTAGACTTGATTATAATCTCACAAACGTCTAGAGCTAAAGGTGAAGGTGAAGTTTAAACTTGAATAAAGGTTATTTGGGGACATGCAGATAACTAATTTCGTAACTGTAGAAGTCATACCTATACCCAAAGTAGGTACGAGACGAATAAAAGTGAATAAACAACATTAAATTGCGCTGTGCTATGTTTTATCCTATCACTAGCGGACCCGGCAGACGTCGTCCTGCCCGCTATTAGCGCCACCTACCGGGTCCAATTTTTCTACTTACAAACCTTCCTCTTGAATCACTCTATCTATTTAAAAACCGCATCAAAATCCATTACGTAGTTTTAAAGATTTAAGCATACATAGGGACATAGGGAAATAGGGACAGAGAAAGCAATTACTTTGTTTTATACTATGTAGTGATAGTGATTATAATGAAGAAACGTGGAAGAAACAAACAAGCCCTGCTGAGTTGCGCTTTGTACAGATGTGCTTTAAAACATAGCAAGGAATCACTCGACGCGATACCTGCTGGCTCGCATGCCATCGCATTGCCCAACCCGCTCAGTCTTCTGTTTATCTCTTTTTAGGGTTCCGTAGTAAACAAGGAACCCTTATAGTTTCGCCACGTCCGTCCGTCTGTCCGTCCGTCCGTCTTCGGTTAATCTCAGAGACTATTAGTGCTAGAAATCTGTAATTTAGCATGGGTATAAATATTAATCACGCCGACAAAGCGGTGAAATAAAATTTTGATAAATATTTTTTTAGGGTAGCTCCCCTACATGTAAAGTGGGGATGAATATTTTTTTCTCGTCTACCCCATAGTGTGGGGTATCGTTCAATAGGTCTTTTAAAAATACTGTGGGTGTGGGAACATCATTTTTCGATGTCTAGATCCGTTTGTAAAATGTGATGTTTTAAAGTGCTAATTTTTATTAGAGTCAAGTGTCCCCCCCCCTCTATCAGCCAAATGGTAGTATATATGAACTTGAAAAAATTCACAGCAGTAGTATATATAATCAATTTTAAAGAAAAACTATCATGGCCAAGTAGGGTTCACAGGTTAAGGAGTTATTTCTGATTTTCGAGGATTGTGACTACGGAACCCTACACTGCGCGTGGCCCGCCACGCACTTGGCCGGTTTTTGTTTTATAATAATACCGGGCAAACAAGCAAGCGGATCACCTGATGTTAAGTGATTACCGTCGCCCACGAACAATTAGCAGTACCTGAGGAACAACTAATGCGTTGCCGGCTTTTGAGGAAGGAGACTGGCTATTCAGCTCGCTGCCGGGACGCATCGGATACTTTGCGGCAGATTACGGCTGAAGTGTTGTCGCTAGCCAGGTGGATTCGGGGTAGAATCCTACCACAAAGCGGTGATACCATCTAGATTAAGTTGTGTGGTATCAGGCACAAGGACCTGTAGAGGGGACTGAGAGCGTCAGGGCCTCATATTGGCAGGGTGCCCCGCGTGCAGGTGATGTTGATTTTAACCACATAAGTGGAATTTGGGCCATTTACACCCCTCTTACACTTACATCTCGCTTGCACTTGTGCGTATGCATGTCACGCTGTCGCAATACCAGCCCACTGGCAACACCTCACAGCTCTATGTTTGTTGAAAAAACATATTGCTAGAAACTTGGCTTAGCTGAGCACAGTACAGCTCAATGTTGTTTATTCACTCGTATTATACAAAGCTGAATCTACAGTAGTTTAATTAAAGACAACAGGTGACCGAAATAGACAAACATACAGGACAGGTGCTGCGTTATTTAATTGGAATCTGTGTCAGCCTCTGGCGCAAATTGCACTGTGCTCTCAATATAGACAAAGTAAAGTTTAGGGCCAAATGAAATGAACGATGCAGAATACCTGTCAAATGCAGCCCGCCCCGTGTTTATTCCTGGGGTCTTCGAGATCTTTATTTATTCATACCGATCCAGTTTAATTTAATGTGCTTGTATCTCTTACTATTGGGTATACAACTTAATATTGTTGCTGCTATTTTATTATGCCCTGGTACTTTGATTAAGCAGTAACGATGTCGCGATTTTCTCTACGTCTTATTCCCCATTGCTGAGGATCGTTACTCCTTGCATTGACAGCTCTGGCGCAGTGGTGAGTATGGTCTTATAAGTGGGAGGTTCCGGGTTCGATTCCTGACAGGTGCAATTCAGGAATTTGTGATTTCTAAATTATTGTCTCTGGTCTGGTTTTGTGGGAGGCTTCAACCGTGTCTAGTTACCACCCTACCGGCAAAGCCGTACAGCCAAGGGATTTAACGTTCCGGTACGATACCGCGGAGAAACCGATGAGGGGTATGAGTTAAATAAAAACTGCCCCATATCTCTCCCAGATTAGCCCGCTTCCATCTCACATTGCATCGTTCCTTACCATCAGGTGAGATCGGAGTCAAGGGTTAATTTGTAGATGAATAAAATAAAATAAAATACTGTATAAAATTCACTGTAGGTATACTGATGTACGAAGTGTTTTTGTTTTTTTATCCCAAATTGAAAACTATCTGTCAATTCCATTTTCCCACTGTTGTGAGACAAAACAAAAAAAAAAAGATTGATTTGATTGTTCAAATCAAATTTGTTAGCGCTGGAAAACAGTTCATCTATTATTGTTTCAATATTTAGGTAGAGCATACGAGTAAATTCTATATTAAATATAGCCATCATGGGATTACTGAAAACATATATGTGTAGTTCAACCAAAATATTTTCTTATTCAATGACCTGAAAGTGGGATACCAACCCTTGTATAAGAAAATGGTTATTGGTATTGGAATGTATTTAGGTAGTATAATATTTATATATATAATATATTATATAATATATATATATATTTATTTATTTATTATAATAATAGCGCTTAAGTTTTTGAGAGTGGTCTCCTTACCTACAAATACAGGGTGTATTTGTCTTATTATCTTCTACTATGCTATTTAATTTTTCTGCTGTTTGTAAAGATTTGACATGAGGTCACTAAAGCTCGTGACTTGAAAAGTAAGACAGTAGGTATAAGTATCTATAAGCGGTCATAACTAGGGGAATACACAACAGCTGCCGATCGCTTGCGCAGTCCACCGTATTAGAACCACAAATAATTCAATAGTTTAATCGTATCCAAATAGCTTTTGAAATCCGTTTATCTGGACTCAAAGTACAGACTGCAAAAAATGACTCTTTACAGAATGCAATAAATTAAAAATTAAAAACCAATTCCAACACTTGATCACTCAGCAGCTCAAAGCAAACAACATTAATAACGTCTCCATACCCAAAGCCTCGGCCGTTCTTACATCGTAAAAAAGGAATATTTCCCTACTAAACCTTGCCATAAACACAACACATCAACATTATCTCATACCGCCCACCTGTACTCTAAATCTTAAGCAATAAAGTTGAAATTCGAATAGCTGTCAGCTTAAGATATTTTGGTATTACCCGTCTGTGTAACTCTCCCTAATTCCGCTATAAAAGTATGGGGCACTTTAGTTTATGACAATCTAAAGTTAATAACTTTGAAGATGGTTTATGCAAGCCCTTTGATGGTTTATAGGGCATTATTAACGTCTGTCTATGCCTCTCGAGTTATTGCTTTACTTGTAAGGGTTGAAGGGGTTTTCGGTTGAAATCGCATGATTTTTACGACATGTTTTTCAGCGGGGGACACGATGTTGGGTTTTATGTCCATCTACTATAATGTTTATTTCTATGAAGGTCTATAAAAACGCGTTGATACGTGAATAAGATTGTTTGTTTATTCACTAAAGGGCCGATTTTTATCAGCCAAATAATCTTAATATTATACTGAATAATATTATACAGCTTGTTTGACAATTTTTGTATAGGATTAGGGAAACTATCATTCTCATTATCCAAAATACGTCATATATTTCACTACTATACTAACCATAACAAGTAATATAATATCTATAACCATAATAAGTAATAATAATGTCCTTCCGACTGAATTTCGGCCACGCCAGACAATCTCAACCGAGGCGTAGACTAACCAACTACGCAGGAGATATTATAGTGTACAAGTGTGTGCACATACTCTCTATTCCCTCATTCTCATAGTCCACCAATGGGACACGACTGGAGGACGATCAGGTGCAGGAACAACGGCTTTACATGATCTCCTAACGCACACACAGCGCCCACTTCCAACTCCGGGCTGGCACTGAGAATTTCTTGACAAAAAAATCCAATACCTCATAATTATTGGCCTGACCCAGGATCCAATCCTGGACCTTGTCATCCGCAATCGACAACGTCAACCACTAGACCACCGAGGCAATTTATAGTCATAACCATTTTTTTTTCTTCCGGGGAGGAAAAAATCCCTTCGGTCTTTTGCCTCTTGGCAGGGCATGTCCGACTTGCACGGACTAAAACGACCTCCCCTTATCCTCTGGGTCAGCACGGAACCGCAATCGCATTACTTCATGCTGAAGCTGATTCAGCATGAAGCATGCAGCATGAAGTAGTCATAACCATAAGCAAGTGATAACAACATACCGTCGCAGAAGCCCCGCCATGCAAATCACACTTAGCATACGTAATAGACTGAAAGGCCGCGAAAGTTGTCCGATCCACTGGCAAATTTAAAACTTTCGTGAAAGCGAATGCACAAAGTGTAACTAACGTTTGACCTGAGCCCCCCGACAACGTCCCCCGAGTGCTGGATATTAACATAGCTTTGTGAAGGCTAACTTTGTCTTCACCTGCAACGGAGAGAAGAGGTGACGACAAAATTAAAATGAAATATATTATAATGTAGAGTATACTTATTGTTGGCATAGCTAGAAACTTTTGACAGTGGACGAACAAAAATAAAATAAAAGAGATCACTGGTGAATGTTTAGAAGTATAAACGAATGCATCAGGAGTAGGTAAACAAGAGATGTACAAATGCAAGTAAGAACGAGCTGGTAAAACTCGTATATTAGTGCTTATAAAAAACTTCTTATCATGAAAGTCTCTTTCAAGAGGTACTTACTACCTACTCTGAAAAAATAATATTTCCAAAATTTTTGTTTACGTCTTAGAATGGATGAACTCGGACCACCAACAATGCAATTAAGGCCATTTTACCCGACAATGGCAAAGCCAAACTACTGGACCGATTTTGATGGATGAGGTGTCTATTGATTCGTTGTTATAGTTCGGGTGACATAGGTTACATTTTATAAACAAAAAAAATCGAGAAGTGAACTTCGCGGCTTAAACTAGAATATTAAGTTAATTTCGGATAGGCATAATAGATGGCGCCACTAGTTGCTTGCTCCGCGCTTTCTTCCTTTCCAATTCTCATTAGTATGCAATTGAATATTTTAAGTTTTTCTGCATACTAAATGAATAGTAGGGTTTTAGTTTACGAACTTTATCTCTTGTTACTTTGACGTTACAGTGTTTCGATCGAAGAGTATCAACACAGTGTTAAAAGTCGTACTAAGTATACTCATCATAATGATATCGAAGGATAGCTCACAGCATTCAGTTTGATCTCGAAAAATGTTATCCCGCCGAACAGCGTACACGTTTTCCGGTTTTATTTTTTTATATTATGTTTTATCAGCTCGCATCATATAAGCAACGTATGTTTTATTATCGACGCTACCCGCAGATGGGCGAAAGCTCTTACGTGGCCGCGCCCGATATCGCCCCAATAATTCACAATCGCGTCTTCCCTACACAACAATCCCATCTATTGGAGGCATCGTCGTTGTTGCTAGGTGTAACTTCCTTTGTTTTTAGCAAAATCCTGGTTTTTTATGACTATATACTTATTGCATCAATTTTGTTATGAAATAAATGTATATAACAAAATGTAATGTCAAAGTATAATAATTTAAAGTACCTAAGCAAAAATCTACTTAGATTTTCTGAGCAAATTTTTATAAAATTCTTAGGCTTATAAGGTCTTAATATACGTCTTTATTAAAGGTAAAACACTCAGTGTACATAAAATACAAAAACAATGTTACCTATATCATAATATACTTACCTACCTAATACAAATAAAGATAAAAAGTAAAATAAGTATTAATACATAAAACTTATAAACTATCTGGGAAGGTTAAAAAATTATTTCGAGCCGTATTATTAGTAATGGCTTATATAAAACTTTGTATGAAATTTTACAATTATTAATATATACATACTAGCAGACCCGGCAGACGTCGTCCTGCCCGGTGAAATACCGACATCAGCGCCACCTACCGAGACACGATAAGTTACCTGTACTTACCCGGTAATTGTTTTCAAACCATTCAAGAACCTATTGAAATATACACAAAATTTCATCAATTTATTAAAATCGTTACAAATTATTGTTGTCGTTATTATTGTTACAAAACATATGATAAATGAAGAACCGCTTGACCGATTTTGTGCAAACTTCACATAAACCATGTACTAAATAGTCGAAACAAAGCCTAAACATTTGGTTTGGCTACCTGAGCCCGTTCTTGAGTTATAGAATTACAACGAAAAGTGGCATTGTTTTTTATATATATAGATACATATTATGTAATACTAACTATATATCTACTATATAAAAATAAGTCGGTTTTTCCTTCCTGACGCTATAACTCCAGAACGCACGAACCGATTTCCACGGTTTTGCAATCGTTGGAAAGGTCTCGGGCTCCGTGAGGTTTATAGCAAAGACAAACACGCGAACAAAGTCGCGGGAGTCAGCTAGTTGTGTATAAAAATACACAATATATAGATAGTGTGTGTGATAGCTTGAAACGACATATTTAAACGCAAAATATTTTTTATGTGTTATTGCTATTATACTACAAAGGCGCAAAAAGTTATTGAGTAGGTACTAAGCTATCAAACAGCTATTTATTTTAATGACACAGTTATTCAATAATATAATAATTTTACACTGACATTTTAAATGAATAATTGCATTCGGAACAATTCATACCGATAGGAAGGTACTTATGGCTTATTGCAAATTAATTAAGTCTTTCATTCACGGATGTCATAGTTATAATAAGTACAGGTACTTAATCCTTTGTGTCGACAGATGCATTGTAATTGATATGGTCATATTAATTTATTTTCATGTATTCATTTTCAGTGATGAATTTCTGCCAAATATAACGGAAAGCCCTCAATTTTAACAAAATTTAATGTTTTTCCGCTAGTGTTTTACTGTAAGATTTTTATATCATTAATTGTAATTAAGTAATAATATGGTCTCATACTCTACTTGATATCTGAGATTTCGTTCAGAAAAACGTTTACCTAACGTAAAAATTTTAAAATCTTCATTTCTAGAACCCAAATATGTGTTTCGGCAACGACACGTGATATCACGGCGTGTGTAGGATGTTTATTGCGCCTTCTCTGTGCTTTCTTCTTTAGATTTGTATATCAGTTGTAATACTGGTCTGTTACTAGCTCTAACTGATGTCTGCGATTTCGTTTAGTTACCTAAACGTTTATTAACCTAAAAAATCTCCATCTCCAGAAACTTTACGAATTACCCAAATATATATTTCGGCAATAACACGTGTAAATATATCACGGCGTGTGTCGGTAGGTAGGATGTTTATTGCGTCTATATTTCAGCGCGCGGCACTCGCGTCGATGTTATACGCTGCTTCCCGGGACGGTTGGTTGATTGATGAATCGGACCCCGGATACGTGCTTCCTTCTGGTGCGGATCTTTTGTGGTGGATACTTGCAACGTTACCGTGAAAGCCTATTTCGTGTTTTTTTGTTTTTTCAATATAATATTCAACAGGCATTGAACCTAGGGGTTAAGAGGAAACGCGGTTGCTCTTTTCTCCATACAAACGTTCTCGCGTGTTTTCTCTCTGGTTTATGATACTAAAGCAATGATTTTTTACAATAAAATAAATATCAACCTCTTCTATGTCCCTACGTTTTCCTTTTTGAAGATACATTATTTTTATAAACACTAGAACCGTTAAAAAATGCTCAAAATTGCCTACTTTAGATCGCTTTCAACAGAGGCTTAATGTACAAATTTGACAATTAATAATGAAAAAAGCAAAACACAGGGACATAGTATACCTATATATTTTATATTCAGTTTATGAAATATCTTTTAAATTGGTCCAATATTGGAGGAGGAATCACTAGAGAGCCAAACCTCGAATTATAACTTTTTACTTACGGCTATTGAGTCGGATTTGCAGTTGTCCTTATTGCACGAATTTGAGGCGCGAGACGGTCGAACGCGACAACGATAGTTTTTTCAAATACCTAATTTTCAAAAGTCTCTTCGACCACATTTCCTCTTAAGACTGTGGCCTCCCTTTCGGGGGGACCGAGATCGATCGACACACACCTCAACTTTTCAGAGTTATGTGCGTTTTAAAAGCAATTGAATATCAGTCGCTTTAACTGGAGGAAAACATCGTGAGGAAACCTGAGAGTTCGCATGAGAATCCGCACTCGGCCAGCGTGGTGGATTATGGCCTAAACCCTTCTCACTCTGAGAAGAGACCCGTGCCCTGTAGTGGGCCGGTAATGATGATGAGGTTGAACGTCAAGTAGTCTAGTAGACCTTCACATTTAATTTCTAAAATAAATCTGCTAGACTGGACGAAAAGATGGTGCTATCTGGACAAAAAATTACACGACACATTCACAAAAGACGTAAGAAAATATGGCTAGACAATTAAAAATGGCACTCTCAACGTACCGCTTTTGATCTTTTTTTTTTTTATTCAACTACAAGTTAGCCCTTAACTGCAATCTCACCTGATGGTAAGTGATGATGCAGTCTAAGATGGAAGCGGGCTAACTTGGAAGAGGTATGTATACCCCTTTATCGGTTTCTACACGGCATCGTACCGGAACGCTAAATCGCTTGGCGGCACGGCTTTGCCGGTAGGGTGGTAACCAGCCACAGCTTAAGCCTCCCACCAGACCAGACCAGAGACAATTTAGAAGTTATAAAATCCCAAATTGCCCCTGCCGGGAATCGAACCCGGGACCTCCCGCATATAACACCACAGCGCTCACCACTGCGCCAGGGAGGTCGTCAACGGTAGATTGAGCTGTATTAGATATCTAACACCAAACTTGAACTCTAAGGTCTCTTTAGACTTCTACAGAACACTATATTTTATCTCAGGAGGTGAATCACTACCCGTGTCACTATAAAACGTATCAGCTGTAATTTATACGCGCGACTCTAGCACCCGGTGGATCGAAATCTGCACTATACTGGTGCATCGTAAACTGAACTACAGTATTATACCTAGGTCCTAGACGAGCTACTTAATTATCTAGCTCGTTCGTTTTAATAAAACGTTGAATAGAAACAGGCGTTACTTTGCGGAATTCCATGATATACAATTAATATAAAATTAATCTATACTAATAAATAAAATTGAAGTGTCTATCTGTAATATCGAAATAACTACCTCATATTAAGCTCATATGGTTATTTGAACGGTACCATAACCGAATCATACGTTTTTAAAATTTTTGTCTGTCTGTCTGTCTGTCTGTCTGTCTGTCTGTCTGTCTGTTTGAACGGGCTAATCTTCGGAACGGCTGAACCGATTTTGACGGGACTTTCACATACAAGTAGAGAATTAACCAGGGAGTAACATAGGCTACTTTTTTAACCGACTTTCAAAAAAGGAGGAGTTATGTTTTTCTACCTATGTACACCGATATCTCCGAGATTTCTGAACCGATTTGCGTAATTTTTTTTTTTAATCGATAGAGAAACATTGCGACACTGTCCTACAAAAAACTTGGATTCCAATTCCTCAATCCTGATGCTGTAGGGGAACTGATCCCCAAAACTGAATGGGATTTAGGAACTGTCGGTTATTTAAATTGATATTGGGGGTACCAATTAAAGACTTTATCGTTGAATGAACTCGAGTAGGTACATATTCAACTCCTCAACCCTGATGCTGTAAGGAATTTTATTCCGAAATCGTGGGGATCCCACGGAATTTTTCCGTTTTGGTGACGGGTTACTACAGATAGGCTACTTTTTGTTCTGGAAAATCAAAAGTTCCCACGGGATTTTTAAAAACCTAAATCTACACGGGCGAAGCCGTGGGCATCATCTAGTTTGCTATAATCCGCTAACAGTGACTTTGTAGGCTCAACACGGAGGCTTTGTAGGTTCAGGAGATGTCGACTTCACAACGGACGATTGCAAAAAACGTTAAGTAATAAGTTTAAAATTATACTCGCTTTTTTATTGTTAGTGTTCCGTACTTAAAGGATAAAACGGGACCCTATTACTAAGACTCCACTGTCCGTCTGTCTGTCCGTCCATATTATGTCACCAGGCTTGTATCTCATGAACCGTGATAGTTAGTTGAAATTTTCACAGATGATGTATTTTGTAGCCGTTATAACAACAAATACTAAAAAATAGAATAAAATAAATATTTAAGGGGGCTCCCATACGATAAACGTGATTTTTTTGCTCGTTTTTGCTCGATATTGATAATGGCGACGCTTGAAATATTCACAAAATATTTAGTTAGAATATATTCACTTTTAAAATGAATAGTTAAATTAAAATAAAACATATATTTAAGGGGGCTCCCATACAACAGACATAATTTTTTTGCCGTTGTTATAGATAATGGTACGAAACCCTTCGTGCGCGAGTACGGCTCGCACTTGACCGGTTTTATTAAAAGGTTAACTCTATGTTCTGAAATTGAAAGAAATTCATTTATTCGCTTTAAAATAAGTATTTAAGTTAGAAATGTTTTCAATTTTATGGTGGGGGCCTGTGGTGGGGGTACCTGTCAAATTGTCATTTTGTGCTTACTACCCTCACTCTTTTGCTTGCCTTCGTTTAAATTACTGTCTTATTGAAAAACTAGATGATGCCCACGGCTTCGCCCGTGTGGATTTAGGTTTTTAAAAATCCCGTGGGAACTTTTGATTTTCCAGAACAAAAAGTAGCTTATCTGTAGAAATCCGTCCCCCAAACGGAAAAATCCCGTGGGATCCCCACGATTTCGGAATACAATTCCTTACAGCATCAGGGTTGAGGAGTTGGATATGTACCTACTCGAGTTCATTCAACGATAAAGTCTTTAATAGGGTATTTGACAACATTGAAAATATACTATTGATTGTGGTCATCTTATCAGATAATAGCCTAAAAAATACATATTTCACTCAATCAAACTAAACTATGTAATTTTACGCGATATTTTGCACGAAATAAAACATAATAATTTTTGAAATTTTATCAGGAACGTGAACGCTCTGGGATTGTTTGTGATGTCACTTGATAGCACGTAACTTGGTTGATATAATTGAAGTTTATCAAGTCAACCGAAACTAAACTTTATACGTGAAAGAATAAGATTGATATTAAAATGAGTAGGTATAACAATTTAGAACATTTCGATACAGCAGTCGCCTTGCGTAGCGTCTCTGTCGCACGCAGCGAGTTCCGAAAACGAGCGAGCGAGAGAAGTGACTTGCATAGCGATTTGTGACGTCACGCGTATCATGTGATCAGAAATGTCGTTTTTGGCGTGGTTTTCAAAACTTAAACTTTATCATTGATTTAATTCTTAATACTGTAGATATTGCGAAAAATATCAATGTAGTGTGTTTTAATAAGTAATAAAGAATAATTTAAAACAATTTCCAAAAATTAGTCAAATACCCTATTGGTACCCCCAATATCAATTTAAATAACCGAAAGTTTCTAAAACCCATTAGTTTTGGGGATTAGGTCCCCTACAGCATCAGGATTGAGGAGTTGGAATCCAAATTTTTTATGGAACAGGGTCGCAATGTTTCTCTATCGATTAAAAAAAAAATTACGCAAATCGGTTCAGAAATCTCGGAGATATGGGTGTACATAGGTAGAAAAACACAACTCCTCCTTTTTTGAAAGTCGGTTAAAAAAGTAGCCTATGTTACTCCCTGGTTAATTCTCTACTTGTATGTGAAGGTCCCGTCAAAATCGGTTCAGCCGTTCCGAAGATTAGCCCGTTCAAACAGACAGACAGACAGACAGACAGACAGACAGACAGACAGACAAAAATTTTAAAAACGTGTGATTCGGTTATGGTAGCGTTCAAATAACCATATGAGCTTAATATGAGGTAGTTATTTCGATATTACAGACTGACACTTCAATTTTATTTATTAGTATAGATAGTTTACGAAATTCCCAGACCAACCAACGTTTTGGAGGAGTTTTCTTACCAACAATGTGACACGAGAATTTTATATGCTTAATTATATTAGATGGTTTTTAGGGTTCCGTACCCAAAGGGTAAAAACGGAGCCCTATTAATGTCACTCGGCTGTCTGTCTGTCTGTCTGTGTGTCCGTCTGTCCGCCGGTCACAGGTCTCTAGCTCGCAGAGGAAATGAGTTACAAACCTGAAATTTTGGTATTTAGTGTAAAACGTTAACCCAAAATCAACTATTGAATTAGAAATTGAATTAAATTATTTTTCAGGGGGGCTCCCATACATGAAAAAGGAGCCGGAAAAAAAAAAATTTTCTTTACCCTAGCTTGTGGGGTATCATTGTTTAGAGCTCATTAAGTAGAGTACAAATATATTTTTTTTTAATTTTTATCTCAAAAAATAAGGGAATGGGAGGCCATCAAAGTTGTCAGTTTTAGACCATTTTTGTGACGGGGGCTATCTCAAAAACTAAACTAGTTGGGAATATGATATTTCAGTATATTATGTACTATATGCTCTATTTAAACAACAAATACTGAAAACAACGATTTATTAAATAGTTTATAAGCTGTGACCAAAATAAACGAACATTTTTTTGGGTTTTTCTTTCACGATTTGTTGCGATGTCTAGCTCGGAAATTAAATATTTCTTAGACCCAAAATATTATATTGTTCATAATTATGTACGGAACCCTGAAAGAGCGAGGCCCGACTCGCACTTGGCTGATTTTTTTTAATTTCAACGTGATTAACATACTAATCCGATTAGGCATTTGTCAAAACATACAATGCTTCGAGCCAATGTTGTTTGTATAATCGTACACGGACAAACAAATCGAGACATAATTTCCAATTATTATTGAAAATATTGGCTCATAAAATTTAATATCGACAATTAAACGAATTGCATCGAGAACAATCGATGTGCCTTATTAAATTTATTATGAAGCCCCTTTATTAATGCAGCACGCACAATACACTGATGTGTCGCCGACGTCATATTTTGTATGTGTAATGATGACATTTCAACTGCCTGAAAATTTATTATAGACGATAATTAATGTTGTACAACCAATAATATAATATTACTAGCTGATGCTCGCGACTTCGCCCGCGTGCTTTCATACAAATCTCATTCCCTATTTAACCCACTTGGGGATAGAATTCCCAAAAATCCTGAAACACGTAATTCTTTATTTTTAACCGACAGTACAAATACCGATTTTCATTGATATAACTTTAAAAATGACGGACTTTCATACAAACTTTCATCCCCCATTTAACCCATTTGGGGGTATTTTTTCCAAAGTTTTTTAACCTGGTAACTCTTTATTTTTAACCGAAAACCTAAATACCAATTTTCATGGATATAACTTGAAAAATGGCGGACTTTCATACAAACTTCCATCCCCTATTTAACCCGCTTAGAGGTAGAATCCGCAATAATCCTTTCTTAGAATGCGCCTACGTTATAAAAGGAAGCTATTTTGAAAATTTCAAGTTTCTAGCTTCAGTGGTTTTGGCTGTGCGTTGATTGTCAGTCAGTCAGGACAAGCTACTTTATATTATTATAGATGTTGTATGGCTAAGGGTTATCGTCAAAGATGGGATAATAATATAATATGTAATCTCAAATTTATATACCTAGCGAGTAAAGGGACCGGACCGCTTTCGAAAACGAAGACAGGTAGTATAACCCCCGCACTATTGCGCTGGAATTTTGTCACATTAACTTCAGCGTGACGTCAGACGAAACGAAAATATACCGTCGGCAACAAAAATTTTTTTATAAATAAATTTAACCGAATGAACAAATAAAATTTTCAGCTTTTATTGATTTTAAATGAAGAAAGTACCTATCATAATTCTTCAACTCCACTGATGAATTACAAGAATCATATTCTTGTAATTACAAGAATATTTATAGAATTACAAGAATCATATTCCTGTAATTCGGATTCGGAATTTTTATCAGAGTCTTGTGTCTGAATCACTATCATTTTCTGTATTAATAATGAATAACTCGTCAATTAATCTGTCTTTGCGCCAGTATTAAACAACAATAACAACAAAATGTGTGAATTTACAATAATTATTCAAAACTCGATACGCGTCTGCCAACAGTTTTTGTCAACGGTACCGACGTCTGCCTAGTGCTGACGTCATGAAAATGGCGGCCAGACGCAATACCAATTTTCGGGGTTTATAGTGATGATTACTGATAAGAAACCACAAGAAAATATTATATTTCATCTATTTTCAAAAGTTCGCAATGTAATGTAATCTGCTGATGCTAGATGTCAACGAACTGGTTAAATACTTACTTACCTAAAGTTGTCACACGCATTTTTAGGACAAGCTGTCTAGAAACTTGCTCAACGCTTCCCAGCCGAAAGTTGAGTACACAAATTAATAATACGAGCTTTATTCGTACACTCAAACTTGTAGACTGTTGCGGAGAGATGTATAGGTATTGTATAGTCAAAATGTTATAGCGTTATAAGTTTTAAGTAGAAATAAGCGGTTTGGGCTCGCTACGTCTCGGAGGTCGCGATAACACGAGGAAACAGGAGTTTTGGTCTATGGCTCAAGGCATAAGAGATCGAATTCGTCTACCGATAGATTTCTTAAGGAACTTACACGCGGCGCGGCCATGCGCCGCTTGTTCGCAGCTGTCTCTGGGACGTTTAGTGTCGTCTGTCAAAATAGTGGGGGGTCTGTCAATATGACTGATTTTCTCAATATGGGGGTCTTTAAAAAATCTGTAAATTATTTAAATAGCAGCCTTTTTAGATGTCTATCCAAATACATTAAAATCATCCTGGTTAATTACAATGAAATTAAAAAAAAAAACACTTTTGGCCAACTTCCTTTGTACTTTGTAGTTACAATATTAATTCACAATTGACAGTTCATGAATGTCCACAGTTGATTAATTGAGGAGTTGGAATCAGAAGTTTTAGTAGGACCATCTTGCATACTTCCTAATCGTTTAATACAAATCACACAAATTGGTTCAGAAATCTCGTAGGAATCGGTTTATATAATTAAAAAAAAAAAATCAAAAATGAGGAACACGGTACACAAAATCAGGAAACTAGAAAAATAGGCAGACCTAAAATGTCACAGTTTATGTTATACGTGAATACGCTTTCTCTAGTAAACTGTGCCACCCACGAACATTACCAACTAAAACTTTGAAAGTGATTTTGTGTAAAGTTTTCTTGGGAAAATAACAATGTGCTGAACTACAATATAAGAGACGGATTTGTATATTTAATGAAATGTTTTCATTCAACATTGCTATTGATCCATGATTTACGAGTGGGTATGTCTTTAGATTTGAAATAAAATGGCCAAAATGGTCGTGAAACAATTTTGGCCACTACGACAAATCTCAAAGGAGACTAGCCACCTACGCAGGAGTACAAGGAGCGTGTACAAGCACATGTGCACTCTCTATTCCCTCACTCTCATGCTCCCATGGGACGACCATCTGACACGACCAGGGAGATCAAGCGACAAGACAGACTTTATGTACGTGCTTCGGTATGGGATTGTTACGTTTCTAACTTTCCAGTTTCGGGCTTCTAAAACTTTTCTATTTCTATTTCAAACAGCCACAGATCAACGAGTCCACCACCACTACAGCCTTTTTACGTCCCACTACTGGGCACAGGCCTCCTCTCTTAGAGCTTAGGCCCACCACGCTGCTCCAATGCGGGTTGGCGGGCTGTAACGACTATTGTCACATGAAGTGATAATAACCGGGACCGACTGCTTAACGTGCTCTCCGAGGCACGGGGGTGAGACACCGCCAACTACCAACTCCGGGCTGGTACGGAGAATTTCTCAGTACGGCAAATAATCATTTGACAGAAAAACGTATTGCGTTTTTCTGTCAAATAATTATTTGCCCGACCCGGGAATCGAATCCGAGACATCGTGATCTGCAGTCGAATATGCTAACCTAGAGGTTAGCATATTCAGTTAGACCAGTCCTAGACCAGTAGTAGAGTCAGAATTCCACCGAATTAAAAATCAGACTATAGAGCGACAACTTTTTAACCCCCGACGCAAAAACGACGGGGTGTTTATAAGTTTGGCGTGTCTGTGTATGTGTGTGTCTGTCTGTTCCCCCGTAGCGCTCAATCGGGTAAACAGATTTGAATGCAGTTTTTTTTGTTTGAAAGGTGAATTAGTCGGGAGTGTTCTTAGCTATGTTTGATGAAAATTGGTCCAAGATGCCCGCCGCTACAAAATGGCGGATTACATATTTTTTCACAACTACCTCAATATGAGTATCAAATGAAAGGGTTTGACTATATGAATAGCACTATGCAAATCTAAGATGGTCAACCACCACAGAAAGGCGAATGTCGGGGGTTTTCAAATTTTTAATTTATACTTGTTTTTCTTATCAGTAAACAACAGGTACAGAGTGCTTAGTCTCAGTTTGGAGCGCTCCAAAACTTTATCGTATACTATTGATCGAATGACAATGACTTCAGAGTAAAATGGACCTAATACGAATTAAATTAAGGTTTGAGTTCGCCAATACATTCAGCATTCGAAAACAGCCAGCGCTCCAAACAGACTTGTTGTAAAATAAATATTCGAACTATTGAATTACGACTTTAAAATAAGTCTTTGGGTTCATTTTGCTCTGAAGTCATTTGTGATTCGATCAATAATATATTTTACTTTTAATTTAATTTTAATTTTTAACACCTGCGCACTCGAGTACAGACCTCCATCGAGAATTTTCATAAATAAAAAAGTTGTTCGTCTCGTCGAAACGAACCTACTCACGAAAATTCAGCTTGTTATTAATCACTAAAAAAGTTCCTCGGCTGCCGGACTATATCTGTATAGCTTTGCGCGAATTATATCGTCGGCATAGACAATATATCATAACTATTCTGACAATGAAAGGAAACTATTCTCTAATGGGCACGCCGAAGCAGAAACTATGCAACAGTTTGATATTGTGTCGGATTCGTTCGATACTGAACGCGAATTGTTCTGTTTAACGGGTTACTGTAATTATTATTGTTAAGATAAGTTTAATGGTGAGGCTTTAGGCTGAGATCTAAAGTATTCATCCTCTATTTAGCCTAGAGACAGTTCAAACGGGACATAAATTAGTCCCTGACATAAATCTGTCTCGTTTCAACTATGTCTCTGCAAGTCTGAGTACCAGTAATTACTTGCGGAGCCAAAATATGGTCACTAACTATGGGTCTCATAAGAAGGCCTGGAGTCACTCAGCGGACGATTAAGAAAGAAAAGGAATCTTATACAACCTCAATTCATGCGGACGAAGTCGCAGCCGTCAACTAGCATAAAAGTATGTTCACAATTTTGGGTACATTCGAACAGAAAAGTGTGAAATATTTTAATAATTCCTTTTGTTAATTTTGATTTTGATTTTGTATTTGTGAGCACATATTTTAAGTCCCGCATGCAGTGGCAGGTAGAGGGGACACTGCACCGGGCGCCAATATCGTACGTGACCGTACCAAATGCGCTGTCTTCGATTCCTGATTAAACCGGTATAGAACGGGAACGCTTCCAACAAAGGTAGCCATTGCTACGCGAGGATAGAAAGATATTCGATTTGAAAATATATTTCTCATTCATCACAATCACAATAATCACAATAATATCACAATATTCACAATAATATTATAAAGGCGAAAGTTTGTGTGTGTGTGTAATATGATAGTTACTCTTTAACAGCGCAACTATTGAACCGATTTGGCTGAAATTTAGAATGGAGATAGATTATGCCCTGACTTAACACATAGGCTAGTAGGCTTAATATATTTTTATCCCGGAAAAGTATTCCTGTGGGATTAGGATAGATATAGACTTCCAAAAACGCGATAGATGGCGCTGACTGTTCTTAGGTAAATCACGCTCACATAACACATTATTACAATAGTTGTATGCATCTGTATGCGTTTGTATTTTTATCCTGGAAAAATCTACAGTTCCCACGGGATTAAAAAAAAAACGAAATCTATAGCTACAGCTATAGGTAGATTACTATAGCAAACTTCCTTGAAGGTAGGCATAAAGGTTGGAAAAGGGAGTGGGAACGGGAACCGGAAATCCACGATTCCTTCGGGATTTGTGAAAAACCGAAATTCACGCGGGCGAAGCCGCGGGCAGAAGCTAGTCTGATGTAAATTACTGATGAGATGATAAGAATGTAGTGCTATATATGTTGGTCAAACTGGGCGCAATTTTGTAACTCGATATAAAGAACATATGGCTGCCTTTAGAAACAACCAGCCTCAAAGATCTCATTTCGCAAAACATCTTTTGGATAGTGGACATAGGATAGACGAGGGTCATACATTTGAAATTTTACACACATGCTGTAAAAGTTTAAGACTGTGCGTGTTGGAACAATTGGAAATAGTTGGGCACAGCGGTAGAAGTGTCGAATTGCTGAATGAGCAAATAAATATGTCATCTTCACCGTTGCTCAACATATTTAGGGGGCGTGGCCAGAGAGAAAGAGAAAGGAGGGTAGATGACTAAGCGGGGATAGTATATATAAGACCGCTCATTCGACACGAACTCACTTTGCAATCGTCCGTTGTGAAGTCGACATCTCCTGAAGATGCTCCGGTGTCGGAGCGAAACGATCGTCGAGTTTGTTTTGTGGTGAATTTGTGTGGTGTTGTGCCTACAAGATTGTGTGGTGTTGTGCCTACAAGATTGTGTGGTGTTGTGCCTACAAATTTGTCACTGTTAGCGGATTATAGCAAAATAATTTTATATTCATTGTATATCATGGAATTCCGCAAAGTAACGCCTGCTTCCATTCAAAAAGAAAGCGACTCACAAAATACAAAGAAAATAGCGCGAAAAATTTATATTTTCTATTTTTTACTTTTACTTTATATTTAATTGTATTAATTAAAATTGAATTTATTTAAAATAGTGGACCCCGGTCGTGCTCGGTGACATACCGACATCAGCGCCATCTACCGTGGCGGTTACTTATTTATTTTATTATAGGTGCTTTTTATGTCGTCTTTTGTCGAAATGGGTTTTTTTTTCCATGTACTGATCGGATTTTATCAAAAATTAAAAAGAAAAAAGCACGTTAGTAATGGAATTTCATAAATAGAATTTCCGCTCTAGCGCGTTAACAATGAAATCTCATAGTTCTTTTCGCCCCGCATATTTGTTTGACAGTAATGACGTACTTTTGACCGTCGATAGGAGAAAAACCAGAAGGTACTTTTCGAGCAGGTGTAGTATAAAAATCTAAATCCACGCGGACGGAGTCGCGGGCATCATCTAGTTTATATTTAAATTGAGTTGAAACTTGAATGTAAATCAGAAGTTAATTTAAATCTCGATTATAACGAGATCACATCTCGTATTATACAAACTTACGAGCACAACAACAAAAACGTACAACGACATATTAAACATAACAATTCAAAAGGTGTAACGACTTTATTACCGCAATCGGCGAATAATTTAAATTCGCTAATTTCAACCACCCGATTTTGGCTTTTGCGACAAACGTGATAAGGAGTTTATCTGTGTGAAAGGAGTTTAAGGTGAGTGGAAATTTATTATCACCGGTGTACACTGTAGAAATTAGGCCAGGGATGAATCACGCTAGTAATATTGTACGTGACTGTACCTCGGTAACGCGTCACGTCTCCAGAGCATTAGAAATTAAAACTGAAAGAACGATCCTGTAATCTCCATCAGGAAAGTTCAGAGTAAAAGGTACACGAAGAAAAGGCTTTTAGCGACTTTCTGTATCATTTCCTGCGGCTTTAGGGAATGGATTAAAATTAAAAATTAATGTGAAAATTAATAAGATCATTGTCGGGTGTACCATTGCCATCGACAATAATTATTATTTAATTTTCTCTTTATCTATCTATCTATAAATTTTTTTAACGACTGCTTAACTATGCATATGTATGTACAACCAAAGGACTAAACCAACAGACATAATAATTAGGGTAGATTCGCGATCATTACTGTTTACTAAGAATTCACGTGTACCAAAATAAACACTTTCGTGTGATAGAAAATACCTCTGCACAAAAAAAACTTACGTCAAAATCTCGGTGTGAGTGTGATTTTGAAAACTGTACACAAGTTTGGCACACGCGTTCTATCCTTGATAATGTATTTCTATGCCTAAACCTAACCTAACCTATGCATCTCATATATTCGGTCCTGCCATAAATATTCCCAAACAAACCACAATATCCCCGACCTTCTCGATATGTACTCGCACTAACATTAACATGATACCCTGTCTCGATATCGAGTAAGTTTCTACCATCCAACAATCAATTCTGAAACCTAGTCAAAACTTTCGCTAATTAATTGTAAGAGCTTTATCTTCGGCCTCGTTATAAGTTCTTCAGATTGTAGCTGGCGAACTTAACGGCTGCGTTTTCTACTTGACGATACGATTACGATACGATGTCTTCATCTTCTTCATCTTCATTCTGGGCAGGTATCCGCACGTAAACCACACAGGTCTGTTGTGCGTGATCGCCTCTTGCGTTGTAGTCTTCACTCCAGCCATCCGAGATCGCTCCAGAAGCTTAGCAGGCCGCCCAGGTTGCCAAGGACTTCTTGGAGTGAGGCTGGGGATCCTAGGTGGATCCTGCGTTGTTCGGTCACGCCCGTGCACTCTAGGAGCACGTGCGCTGGTGTTTCATCCGTCTCCATGCATGCTCTGCATAGAGGACTGTCTGTGACACCTATAATGAAAAGGTGTTTGTTTAGTGGGCTATGCCCTGTTATAAGTCCCACCACCTTTCTGAGTTTACCTCTGTCTAGGTGCAGTAGTTTGTTAGTTAATTGTTGATTTAGAGTAGGAAAGGCTTCCCTTGTCTGTCGGCAATCTGTGGCATTGTTCCAAAGTGTGGAATGTTCCTTGCGTGTTAATGCATGCAACCAGGTCTTGTACTCACTGAAAGGAATAGGTACCATGGGTTCCGGTCCTGCAACTCCCAGTGTCGTGGCCTTACGTGCTAGTTCGTCAGCTGCCTCATTGCCCGGGTCTCCCGCGTGTCCTTTGATCCACCGTAAGGTGATATCATTGGAGACGGAGAGTTCTTCCAGGGCTTTGTGGCAGTCTTGTATGAGTCGGGATGTCGATGTGGTATTAGCCAAGGCTTTGAGAACGGCTTGGCTGTCCGAGTTAATGTTAATTTTAAAGTTTGTTACCTGTCTATTGGTCATTGCTATGACCGCTGTTGTGATTCCAGCACACTCTGCTTGGAAAACAGAGTTGTCCTTACCAAGTGCGTGGCTTATCTGAATGTTGAGTTCTTGGCAGTAGGCTCCAGCTCCTGTGCCAGTTCTGGTTTTGGACCCGTCTGTGTACACTTCAATAGTGTCCTGGGCTGGTTTCGGGTTTTTGTTTTCCTCCAAGTTGATTTTGTAGTTTCTTTCTAGGATAAATTGTTTGCTAGTTCTATCACATATCCATTCTAAACGGGGCTCTTTATTGATTCCCTGAGTTAGAATTTTAGTATGTGCTGTGTCATAGGTCATCCATAAACCCAGTGTTTTGAGTCTAAGGGCCGCAAGTGTTGCTTCTTCCCTAATGTGTAATTGCAGAGGTGTGATCCCCAGTATCACTTCTAGTGCTGTTGTTGGCGATGTGCTCATGCAGCCAGTGATGGCGAGGCATGCTTGTCGTTGGAATTTCTGTAGTTCTAGCTGGGTAGTGATAAGAAGTGTTCGCGGCCACCACACTAGTGCGGCGTATGTCAGTGCACTTCTTATCACTGCTAGGTAAAGCCATTTGATTATTTTTGGTTTTAATCCCCAGGTTTTTCCCAGCATGCGTTTGCAGTGATATAGTGTTATGAGTGATTTGCTGATTTTGTTATCTATGTGCCTTTTCCAGCTGAGCTTAGAGTCAAGGATAACTCCAAGATATTTTACCTCATCGGATAGTTGAAGGCTTGTGTTGAACAAGGTCGGTGGATTGTTTAGTTCGATTTTTCTTTTATTTGTAAAAAGAACCATCTCTGTTTTCTTGGGATTAACCGTTAGTTCATTTTCTTTACACCATCTCTCGATTAGTTTCAGAGCTCTTTGCATAATTTCATACAGTGTTTTTTCAAGTTTGCCGCTAATTAGGATAGTAATATCGTCGGCATAACCAATTGTGTAAAATCCATCTTTGTTTAATTTTGTTATTAGGTCATCAACCACAAGGTTCCACAGGATTGGTGATAGGACACCTCCTTGAGGACAGCCTCTCGCTACCACGCCTTTCGTTGTGCCGTTGATGTCCAGTTTTATAATTCTTTGTTCCAGCAGTGCTTTTATCCAGCTGCGTAGAGTTCCTGGTACATTATACCGGCCCAGGGCTTTGTCTATGCTGTCAAATGTGGTTTTGTCAAAGGCACCTTCAATATCGATGAAAATGCCTAAAGTTGACAGTTTGTTTTCAAGTCCGTGTTCTATCTTGGCTATAACTGAATGCAGTGCAGTTTCTGTTGATTTACCCGTACTGTAAGCGTGTTGGTATGGGTGTAAGGGTTTGTATTTTAAGGCTCCATCTCTAAGGAACCTGTCAGCCAGTCTTTCTAGCGTCTTCAGTAGGAATGATGTAAGGCTTATTGGTCTGAAGGATTTCGGCAGGGTGTAGTCACTCCTGCCTGGTTTAGGTAGAAAGACAACCTTCACTTCCCTCCAGGCCAGTGGTATATATTTGTATGCTATACAGGCTTTGTATATTGTTTCCAGCCAGGGTGTTATTGCGGTTGCACCCCACTGTAGTAGTGCCGGGAAGATACTATCAGTCCCTCCCGATTTGAAAGGGTGAAAGGTATCAATTGCCCATTTTATTCTGTATGGAGTGACTATTCTGTTTGCAAGGTCCCAGTCATCTTCCGTTGGTTGGGTATTTGTTGTAGTTGCCCAGTCTGGTGAATTTACAATTCTGCAGCCTGGGAAGTGTGTTTCAATTAGTGTTTCGCTTAACTCTTTGTCATCTTTGGTAAAGGTTCCATCGGCTTTCTTCAGTGAGCCGAGGGTGCGGGAGTTATCTGCTGCTAGGATTTTACGTATCCTGGCGGCGGTGTCGTTCTTTTCTATGTTCGTACAGAATTTTTGCGATACGATACGATGTATTTATTTTATTTATCTATAAGGTAGACATTGATTGCAATCTCGCCTGGTGGGTAAGTAACGATGCAGTCTAAGATGGCAGTGGCCTAACCTGGAGCGGGTTTGAAGTTTTTATTAAAATTAAATTAGAGATTAATAATTCCTTATTTGCCCCTGAAATGGAACCCGATACCTTCCACTTATATATCACTACTATTATATAGCAAGGAGTTCGTCAAAATTGTATCAATTAATAATACAATTTTACGATGTTAATAAACTTGTCGATATTTTCAAAATCACACCCGACAAAATGTATTTATTTGATGTTGTATGCTTAGGAACAAATTACCAACATCGGACGTATATGTTAGTAATAAGTTCCTAAGCATACAAAATACTAAGGCTTGCTATGGCTTGCAATATATAGAGCTTGCTATGGCTTGCAATATAATAATATAGAGCTTGCTATGACTTTACTTAACCTTGAGACAGAGTTAAAACAGGACATAAATATTAAGTCCTTGGCATAAAATATCCGATAGCAAAAAAGTCAAACATATATATATAAACAGACAGACAGTTACTTTCATAATACCTACATGTAATATTAGTATGAGTATTTTTGAAGACGTGATGATTTTTTGCTATTAAAGTTAATAAAACACACCAGGTATCGTTATGTATTGTTAGAAGTCGCTGTTAATTGAACTTTTTGACCATCAATACATTTTATATTTCGTGAGTTTTAAATAAGACTATTAGCGAGTTGGTCTTTCGAAGATGTGTATTATAATGCGGCAATTATTTACGTTTGTTGTGCAAAGTTGAAGATGGTCATTAGATACCGTGAACGACTAACGACAAGTCGCAAATTAATTTATGACTTTGATTGACATAGGCACCTTTTCCAACGATGAAGCGGGCATGAGCTAGTAAAAAATAAACTGACAAACAAACAATATTCATTTACTTGCTATAAAAATGTGTATTTTACTTATTGTGTTCAGTTTAAATAATATTATGGCTGAGAACAAAATATTTTATCGACTTATTATAAGTTAAAATCTTCTAAAACGGATCTTTATTCATTTATGTCAATTACAATTATTATCTATAATATTTATTATTATAGATAATAATTTATCTATAATATTTATTATTATAGATAATTACAATTCTTGGATCGATTTTCGTCAAACATAGCTTACAACACTCTCGACTAATTCACCTTTCAAACAAAAAACCGCATTCAAATCGGTCCACCCGTTTGAGCGCTACAGGGGAACAGACACATACACACACACAGACACGTCAAACTTATAACACCCTGTCGTTTCTACGTCGGGGGTTAAAAAGAGTGGTATCATAATAAATTTTCATTATTTACACCAGAATTGTCATCAGACATAGTCATCTCATCTCCAAATACATCCAACAGTCCATAGAACTCACAAGGAGAACAGAGAGGAGTATCTACCTGTTGCACTTCAGATAACTTGGAAAAATCGACATCGTACGCACTTTTATTAAAGTTATAACTCACCATCGACCCAAATCTATGACCCCAGAGTATATCATATTCGGTGAAACTCGACCTGGCTTGCACGGGCTGACCAGTTGATTCTATTATACCTTCAAAAACAACCAGTATTTCTAATTTACAACAGAGCAAATCTGCTGCTGATAACTTGTACAGAGGACTGTTTTCATCAATCACATGTACTGCTGTTACGGGCCATAGAAAGAAAGTCGATTCACACTCATCTATCTCTACGTTTAATTCCGTTTGTTCTAAATTAATTATTTCATTTTCATCAGCGTTGTATCTTATGACATACGCCCTTGGTTTGATATTCAATATTCTGGATTTTCTCATATCACCAACTCGGAATATTAGACAGAATCTATCGTTTCTCATATTTATAACGGCGTGTTTGCTGAAGAGAATAGTCTGCGTTCTTCCTCTTGGTCTCGTCAATTTGGCGAATAGAATTCCGACCATTATGGCTTGGAAAATAGAGCTCACTATGCACTGGAGGCACATTGCTGTAATAGTTTCTGGGCATTCTAATGTGATAGCTCTACGACCGTATGCAACTGTTGTATGAACTTCGACGCTGAACAAAAATGCTGATGTTAAACCGTAGATGTTTTTGATACAAGGCGTGAAACCTGACGCGTTTTGATTCGGTGGGAGATGGTTTTCACTAAAATCGTCGTGTTTGTAAGATATCAACCAGTAAATTATGGCAAAGAATAACCAGTTACAAGTGAACGCTGTAAAAAAGTTTAAAATTGTCCAACGCCATCTAGTTTCTACGAGCAGAAAGAAGTAGTTTGAGAAGATTTTTAAGTTTTTTGTTGTCCTCGTATAAATATTGAATTCGCCGCTCTTGAAAACAGCACGTAGGTACTTTCTTCTTATGGTTTTTGAGCGCATTATTTCTGTAAACACATGATACATATTAAAAAATATACTAAATTATTACAAACACTGATGATTTGATGAAAAATTCATATTAAATTTTTAAAAATATTATCATTTACTTACTGCTAGTTTTTGGATGATAAACACCAGGTTTCACCAAAGGAGTTCCGGATTCTAAGCCGTTGTCTAAAGCATGACAAGACTTTGAACAAAAGCACTGCTTTTCTCCTTTCTTCATCACTTTCCTATACAACAAAAAACCATTTAAACGCAAGATCAAAAATTAATGGAATATAAGAGTATATAAGAAAAATATATTTTCAATGAAAATGATACATTCCTTAGTGATACTTAATTGTTAGATTCTGTTCAAAAGAATAATATAAACATTTCATGAAAACTTACTTTTGAAATCAGTGTATTTTGTAACAAATCATTTAATTGTAGAATGTCTCAAATAGGAAAGTAATGAAATATCCATTGTCTCACTTGATCTGAATATAGAACTCAACTAAGCACTATTACTGGCAAATGTAATTAAACATAATACTGTAAACATACGATAAGATAATTACTATCTTCAGTGACGTAGCTTCAAAATTATTAGATTTATTAGCAAATAGTTGTGATTACAATATTTGCAGCAAAATTTTGCTTGACAGGTAAACTTCTTTAAATACTTAAATATGTATATAATTATAAGAACTATGTACAACAACCACTCATTCGAGGCTTACATATTTTTTAATTTTTTTAAGGGCTTTAATATATTAAGTACATGACAGTCCTATTGTACCATATACATATAACAATCAGTCAGAGGCGCATATATATTATGCCATTCTGCAACATCATATTTCTCTTGTCAATGCCATTAAGTAAATGATAAATAATCCAATATTCAACTACTGTATATATTATGTACGTAGATTAGTGAAATATGATATCGTGAGCGGGACACAATACGATTGGAGAGCCAATCAGCGCTTACGAGGAATCCGCGAAAGCTAATCAGTGCTTACGAACGATCCCCACGCCCTCCCCGCGACCCCCTCACACCCCGAGACACCTCATTTTCGACTTCTGCGCATTGAAGGTCACCGGTTGACTTATTTGCCGTCACTTGTAGACATCTCTCAATGCTGCATTAATTTTCCTTTCTAACCCCCAATATACATTTCTCGTCCGAAAACTCTTAATTTGTTGGAATAAATATAAAAATAGAGGTTAAAAGTAAATAAACAGTGGCAGAAGTATAAACAGATAATATGATAAAAGTAGACTATAATGAGATAGTTATTTATAATTTATAATGAATTGCGAATATCTATTTCAAGCGAACTATCATCTCTGTACAAACATGAAATAATTATGTGTACCCCAAGCCTTAGCACATTTAGATAAAATTAGATAACTACTGTGATTGACGATAATAATTTATATGTGAAGTTTTTTTGATATACAATTAAAAATTATTAAAATGTTAAGTTTGAAATAGTAAATATTTCACTTTTCCAACTAAAGAGAGAGATAATAATTATTTATATAGCTTATGCTGCACAATATTCAACTAGAGCAGACACATTCCGCAGGTACTCTCTAAATATAAACTGTAATTACGTAACACATACATAACTGGCAAAACGTGAAATTAGTACAGATACGTCAAATAAAAAAAAGCTCTTAAAGCGTATTTTTTAATGAAATTAATAAAATCCTTTTAAAATCTATGCATCGAGATAAATTGAAACTCAACATAGCTACTCCATTTAAAAAATTTTTTTTCGAATTTCAGCAAGTTCCCAAAAACAAAAGAGTACATATAAGTTTTTACAGCGATATACTTGTTTTCATCATGCATTTATTTCATTTCTTGAAACAGCACAAAATGTAATACATATTTTCTGAAAATCAACTCAAAGTAATCATCCCCTGTACAAAAACAGATTGAAAAATAAACAAGTATAAATTAAAAATTTAAAAAACCCCCGACATTCGCCATTTTGTGCCAGCGGCCATCTTGAATTTGCAATAGTGCTATTCTACTAGTCAAGCCCTTTCATTTGAAACCCATATTAAGGAAGTTGTGAAAAAAAATGTAATCCGCCATTTTGTAGCGGCGGCCATCTTGGATCGATTTTCATCAAACATAGCTAACAACACTCTCGACTAATCCACCTTTCAAACAAAAAAAACCGCATTCAAATCAGTCCATCCGTTTGAGCGCCACAGGGGAACAGACAGACAGACACACACACACACACACACACACACACACACACACAGACACGTCAAACTTATAACACCCCGTCGTTTTTGCGTCGGGGGTTAAAAAGATAATAACGTAAAGGATAGATACGCTCGAGTAGATTATTAATTTTAAAGTCACCTAATTTGTTTTATTAATGACGAGCGGATACCCGCGACTTCGTTCGCGTGGATATTGATTTTAATAATCCCGTGGGAATCATTTTGTTTTTCCTATGCTCCTTTGAGCTTAAACCTTGCTAAAAACTGTTAAAAGTTCACTGGCGGATGTTTAGGTACATCAAAATGTAAACATCCGCCAGTGAAAGTCCCATCAAAATCGGTCCAGCCTTTCGGAGATTAGCCAGTAGTCTTTAAAGTATCTACTTTCTAACAAAAAAAGAATGAATGAAATCGGACCACCCGTTAACGAATTACAGCTAAGTACACATTTTGCCTTTCATCCCCTCTCCCAAGGGAACCGTGCTGAATTTCGGGAAAAAAAAAAAAAGTATCCTATATGTTACTCCATAGTATTAACTTAAATCATGCCGAGTTTCATTTAAATCAATTCAGTAGTTTTTACGTGATGCGCGCACAAACATACAGACAAACAGACAAACAGATAAACAGACAAACAGACAAACAGATAAACAGACAAACAGACAAACAGACAAAAATTTCAAAAATAGCTTTTTTACGTTCTATTACTTATCCCTAACATCCCCCAGTTATTATTTTGCAAAAATCTTCAATGTACAGATACGGCAATTCTACGATTTTATTATATGTATAGATAGATATAGATATAGATTATCTATCTATAATATAATAAAACTGTAACAGATCCAATTCTGTACATTGAAGATATTTTGAAAATTTTTGTTGGAGGGCATTCTATAATCGATACTGAAGCCAAAACTGCAATTTGTTTCATTTTTGTCTGTCTGTCTGTCTGTCTGTCTGTCTGTCTGTCTGTCTGTCTGTCTGTATCTTGGCCGCGCATCACGCCGAAACTACTGGATGGATTCAAATGAAACTTGGTACGATTTAAGTTTATACTCCGAGGTAGGACATAGGATACTTTTTATCCCGAAATTCAGCACGGTTCCTTTGGGTGAGGGGATAAAAGTTAAAACGTGTATTTAGCTGTAATTCATTAACGCGTAGTTCGATTTAACTCATTCTTTTTTTGTTAGAAAGGTAGTACTTTAAGTATTGTCCCGTAAATATTTCAAGGTCATAGGTGTTTTAATTCAGAAATGACAGACATTTATTTTGTTCAAATAACTTGGGACCCGGATCTTTGAACGTACGGCTTATTTTAAACTGGTGTGCGTTTAAATTTATGTTTGTCGATCTGTCTATTTGTTCCAGCTAATTACCGAAACGGCTGGATCAATTTTGATGGAACTTTCAATGGCAGATAGGTGATGTTATAAGGAGTAACTTAGGTTACATTTAGGTTAGGTACAAAAAAGGATTATGGGATCCAGTCCGATCCTATATAAAACCTATATCCAGGCGGACGAAGTCGCAGGGGTCGGCTAGTTATGATATAAAAATGATTGTCACCGATTTTTGTGACGGACCGTCAATTTAATTTGAACGGCCTGTGTATACGGTAACGGTATATAATGCGAACAGACACAGCGCGATAACATTTTATGGTAACAGCACAGTTTAAAGAGATGTAACAGTTAGTGCGGATTTGTTTTAATTAGCCGACGAAATGTTTACACAGCTTTTTTACGTTACAATGTAACATCAGACATCGTTTAATTTGCATTAAGAGAGAATTATAATATTTGAAGCTTGATCAGCAGAATATCGTAGTTACAGACAGCATAAATATGAGGAAAAAGTACCAGCATTATAACTTTGATGGTCTACAAGGCAAACTTTCTAAGTAAATTTTTTTTCAGATAGGACATTTTAGGATGCCAAATGTATTAATGAGCATATCACACTATTTGTACTCACTATAATCTTTAATATGTTTAAATCAAAATTAGTCATTTTTGAAGTGAATCCCATGGAAATATCTTTAGGTATACTACACCTGCTCGGAAAGCACTTTCTGGTTTGTCTCATAACGAAAGTCAAAGTACGTCATTACTGTCAAACAAACATGCGGGCTGAAAAGATGTATGGGATTTCATTGTTAACGCGCTAGAGCGGGTTGAAAAGTTATATGAAATTCCATTACTAACGTGGTTTTTTTTATTTTTAATAAAATTGGATCAGTTCATGAAAAAAAACCTATATCGACAAACACGACATAAAAAGCACCTAATAAATAACTAACCGCCACGCCGCGCCGCCACGGTAGGTGGCGCTGATGTCGGTATGTCACCGCGCAGGACGACGTCTGCCGGATCCGCTAGTTTAAATATATATTCACAATTCTTATTAATATAATTAAATATGTATGTAAAATAAAATAAAAAATAGAAAATAGAAATTGGTTCGCGCTATTTGTATTTTGCGAGTCACTTTCTTTTGTTTTACCTATTCCAACGTCTTTTTTTGATTGATTTCCGGTAATAATTTTAATAATTTTGATTATTTTATCATTTTCCTCGTAGGTTTAGTATAAAGCACAATGTATCCCTTCGGGAGAAAGTGCAATTCCTCTCGGGCGTTTTGTGGCCCTACGGCCTACGGCCTCGGGCCTCAAACTACACCCTCGTAGTAATCGGTCACTTTCTCCCGTCGTGGAACAATGTACTATTGTCTTTTTGAGTAGTAGTTAGTACTTATTCGTTAGCAGAATCCCCGCTAGTCTTCATTTCATTGATTTAAAATACGGAAAATCAAAAATTGCTCTCAAACCTTGTCAGGTTTGAAAAAGATAAATTAAAATACCTTTTAATGCAGTAACAGTAGTAAAATTATATCAAAACCTTTGTTCCTCAATTTTATTTTACAAGAAACGACTTCCCGTAACCAATCGTGAAATTTTAATTCGCCGACAGAGATTTAGCGGCGGGTAGTTTAATATTTAAGTACGAACCGCCATTTCATTTCCAAGGTTGAGATTAAACTCGAGTCTCGGTCTGGACTCGCGAAGTTAAATACTTACATAATAACTACTGGTTGTTAACCGCGACTTCATGAGCGGAGGGTTTAATGTTTCTATTTCCTGAAAGTGGAGGATATTTCCCTAAAGCTTTCCTTTTCTGCAGTCCATCAGTAGTGATAATTTTCTAAAACATTAGTGGATACGATGAGTCAACACTTACGGATCTGAAAGGTGGGCCTAATTTTCTAATTAGGGCCCTCCTTTCAGATCCATCTATGCAGAGGGCGTTGTAAAGAGTCACTCTCGCAGTATACCTGCGAGGTCAAATCGGGCATGAGGAGATCATATCGTGGCATGAAGAAAGTCAAACATTTGCTCTTTGGGTTAGGAAACTGAAGCATGAATGGGTGGGAAAAGGAATCAATAAACGCTGAAGTTCTAAAGTGCTTCAATGATGACCAGGAAATGAGGCGTAGGAAAAAGGAAAATGTGGTCATTAGGTGGATGTACGATCTTAAGCGAGTCGCTGAGAGACGCTGGATACAAACGGGACAAGATCAAGTTCTGTAGCGATCGTTGCAAGAGATGTATGTTCATTGTTCAGCTGAAGACATATCGATTGAAAAACGACGACTTTGCTGCAACATTTTTGGAGTTTCATTTCTTCGCCATAATATGAGACATGTCCATCTGTGGACGTCTATCCGACAACGATGACTCTGCTGCAAGAGTTTCATTTCCTCTCCGTACTAACCTGCAATTTCGAAGACGTCCACTGCTGGACATAGGTCTCTTGTAGGGACTTCCACACGCCGCGGTTTTGTGCCGCCTGTATCCAGCGACTCCCTGCAACCCTTTTGATGTCGTTGGTCCACCTGATGAGGTGCCTACCAACACTGCGCTCCGGTGCTTTTCGACATTCCAGCACCTTGGGACCCCAACGTCTAGCGGTTCTTCATAACATAATATAACAACTCCACATCCACTAATCATCATGATCAACCCATTACCGGCTCACTACAGAGCACGGGTCTCCTCTCAGAATGAGAAGGGTTTTGGCCATAGTCTACCACGCTGGCCAAGCGGATAGGCAGACTTCACACACCTTTGAGAACGTTATGGAGAACTCTCAGGCATGCAGGTTTCCTCACGATGTTTTCCTTCACCGTTAAAGCAAGTGATATTTAAATACTTAAAACGCACATAACTCCGAAATATTAGAGGTGCGTGCCCGGGATCGAACCCACGACCTCCGATTAGAAGTCGGTGGTCCTAACCACTAGGCTATCACGGCTTATATTGGATGAGATATCCACTAATATTGGATGAGAAATGAAAAAAAAAAAAAAAGTAGTTAGTTGTGTGTGTCCCTTCAGCTTAGGTACTCAATACTAACAAAACAAGCAAAAAAAATAAGATCTCCTGATAGATCACTATCCGTCCCTCCGATCCGAGTGTTTGTCATTCTATTAGTAGAGAAAACATCCCGTAGTTTGCTATCACTTGCTCGGGTCAATTTAGGTTATGGTAGTAATTAAATCAAGTGCTTGAGGGTTGATTTTTTAGCGTTCCATGGCTGTTTCGCTTTTACGGGAGCTGTTTAATTGTTTTTGTAGGTATCCCCTTCTGTACCCAGATTACTTCTATTATTAAAACGTTCATTTATATTCCTTGGGACTATGGTTTGATGTTTGAGCACCTCAGTGCTGATGTAGCTTTAGATGAAAATCAGCTTGTAATAAACACATTTTTAAAAAAGGCCAGGATAACGTCACAAAATTCCAAAATATTTTTAACCCCCGACGCAATAACGACGAGGTGTTATAAGTTTTACGTGTCTGTGTGTATATGTGTGTGTGTGTCTGTCTGTTCCCCTGTGGCGCTCAAACGGGTGGATCGATTTGAATGCGGTTTTTTTTGTTTGAAAGGTGAATTAGTCGAGAGTGTTGTTACCTATGTTTGAAGAAAATCGGTCCAAGATGGCCGCCGCTACAAAATGGCGGATTACATATTTTTTCACAACTCCCTTAATATGGGTATCAAATGAAAGGGCTTGACTAGTAGAATAGCACTATTACAAATCCAAGATGGCCGCTGCCACAAAATGAGGAAAGTCGGGGGTTTTTTAAATTTTTAATTTATAGATAGGAACTTTAGGTATTAAACTCGACGAGTCCTCATAAGTCATAGTTAGATGAAAAAATACGGTACCTACACATCTTGGCTGTCAGTCCCCTGACCGAAAACCCCGTGGAAGTCAAGCACAGGGGACTTACGGCGAGTGGCCAAACACCGCCTCCAATATTTACTTAGGAGCTCGCCGGGCGAACCGATGCGGGGACGAGATACGTCACACATTCCTTTAACTATTCAAATATTTTCTAAAAATGGCTGCCACGATGATCAGTCACTCGTCTTTTTTGTTTCTAACACTCTTCAAATCTGGTCCTCGGTCTAAATCGCGATCATTTAAATAAGTATATAGTCCAAGATCCCAGGGCCGCCAGACGTCACGTATTTTCTGACGGATGAAATGTGGACGATTGAGTAGTGTTAGTATGTACTATGATCGTATGCCTACCTGCTAGCTTGGTCAAACGGCCAATTTCCAGGTATCAGGTAATCAAGGTACATAAAAACATTACTTACTTCACGTAAATTTTCATGGCTGATTTTTATATATGTTTTCGAGTGTATAGTTAAAAATAAATTGTCAATACTCCCAGACACTTTCCGTCGGCCATATTGCTTGACAGACGCTTTAATGGTCTCAAAATAATTAGTCAACTTCACGTAAATTCTGACGCTCCATTTTTATATATGTTCATCCGACAACTATTTTAAAAGCTTTGACAAGAAGACAGACCGATCCAAGGGGCCAATCATCCCCTAAACTAAATTTTAATATCTCTGTGAGTGGGAGCGCGAGAGCATTATCTACGCGCATGAGACTGGGCTACTGATGAGATGATTCCATTCATTGGTAATAATAAAAATTTTATTAATTTTCGACAATGCCACTCTTTCACCGTAATTAACAATAAAGTTATGTCTGAAATCCATGAAGATTTATCGTGTTCTGAGCATGAGGAAGCCGATACAAAGATCGTATACCATGTTTGTAACATCGATGCTCAGGCTAATTTTGTGATACGATGTTCAGATACTGATATAGCAGCGATAATGCTGGGAAATATGCATCATTTGAAAAATAATGATTCTCGAGTTTGGATTTTGACCGGCACTGGTAACAAGCAGAGATATGTTGACTTGAATGCTATCTACGAACAATTAGGACCGTCGTTGTGTCGAAGTTTACCAGCATTCCATGCTATCACAGGATGTGATTTTAATCCAGCATTATTCAAAAAGGGCAAGCAAAAGCCGTTTAATATTTTGAAGAAAAATGAAAAGTACCAACAAGCATTTCACCGTTTTGGTACGTTGGATTTTGTTGGTGATGTAGATGAAGAAGAACGTGTATTCAACATAATACAAAAATTTATCTGTGATGTTTACAACGTTCCTGGAATAATTGATGTAGATGCTGCCAGACTACAGTTGTTTATTAATACATACATGGTATCTGATATAAATGAAGAATTTAATCGAAAGAATTTAAGAAACTTCGATGCCAGTAACTTACCACCTTGTAAAAGTGAGCTTTGGCAACAGTTTCGACGGGCTAGCTATATCGCTAGTCTTTGGAACAATGCAAGTATGAAGATGATAAATATTTTCAACCCCGAAAACAATGGCTGGACACTACAAGATGGTAAATATGATTTTCATTGGTTCGATGGAGATCAATTACCGGGTTTTGTCAGTGAGTCGCTGGAAGAACAATCAGGTAAATTATTTTCGTTTCTCATATTATTTGTATCTTTTTAGTTTTTTCAGACCTTCATTTTTTAACTTGTTTTTTACAGAAGAAGAAAATAAGGACAATGCTGATGATGACGATCACGATTTAGATATTCAATTTCAAGATTGGCTGGATGATGAATTATCTAATTTCAACGATGATGATAATGAAGATTAAAAGCCACTGTTAAGAAATATTGAAGAATTAATATTTTTCCACTTTGTTTCCAAATTTCCAATAAATAATTAATTAAAAAAATTGCTGCTATTTAAATATTATGTGTTATTTTTAAAAAATATTTTTTAGTACTAATTAATAAATTGAAAAAAAAAAATTAAAAATGTCGGCTAACTTTAGTATTATTTATTATATGTCAATTTTTTTCTTCTTATTTTTGTTGCTAGCTAATTGAAAATATCTGTTCAAGTAATTTTCATGGCCTTAACAGCGCAGTCGGTCTCACTCAGTCTCATGCGCGTAGATAATGCTCTCGCGCTCCCACTCACAGAGATATTAAAATTTAGTTTAGGGGATGATTGGCCCCTTGGATCGGTCTGTCTTCTTGTCAAAGCTTTTAAAATAGTTGTCGGATGAACATATATAAAAATGGAGCGTCAGAATTTACGTGAAGTTGACTAATTATTTTGAGACCCTTAAAGCGTCTGTCAAGCAATATGGCCGACGGAAAGTGTCTGGGAGTATTGACAATTTATTTTTAACTATACACTCGAAAACATATATAAAAATCAGCCATGAGAATTTACGTGAAGTAAGTAATGTTTTTATGTACCTTGATTACCTGATACCTGGAAATTGGCCGTTTGACCAAGCTAGCAGGTAGGCATACGATCATAGTACATACTAACACTACTCAATCGTCCACATTTCATCCGTCAGAAAATATGTGACGTCTGGCGGCCCTGGGATCTTGCTCTAATAGGTATGAATTCTGGTCGAGAAGTGTCAATACTTAATAGTGTCGCACAGTGTGCTACATACCTTATAATCTTTGCAACGAGCTTTAGAATCTTTGCTGTCAAAACATAGCAACTTCCTCGTTAGTCTAGTGGTTAGCATATTCGACTGCAGATCACGAGGTCCCGGGTTCGATTGCCGGGGCGGGCAAATAATTATTAGATATTGGGTTCTTTTGTCAAAAAATTCTCAGTGCCAGCCCGGAGTTGGTAGTTAGCGGTGTTTCACCCCCATGCCTCGGAGAGCATAGCATATTAATGTGATAATAGTCATTATAGCCCGCCAACCCGCATTTAAAAAGTGTGGCGGGTCTAAGCTCAAATTACCTCGACGTGTCTGTGTGTGTGTGTGTGTGTGGTGTGTGTGTGTGTGTGTCTGTCTGTTCCCCTGTGGCGCTCAAACGGGTGGACCGATTTGAATGCGGTTTTTTTGTTTGAAAGGTGAATTAGTCGAGAGTGTTGTTAGCTATGTTGATGAAAATCGATCCAAGATGGCCGCCGCTACAAAATGGCGGATTACATATTTTTTCACAACTCCCTTAATATGGGTATCAAATGAAAGGGCTTGACTAGTAGAATAGCACTATAGCAAATATAAGATGGCCGCCGTCACAAAATGGCGAATGTCGGGGGTTTTTTAAATTTTAAATTTATACTTGTGACTGAATTGGATAACTCCTCTGGCTAACAAATACTACCTACCCATGTAACTTATAAGAGTGGTAATACTGAAATTATCGGGTTCCTACACGGCACGTTAGTAGGAATCTATTCACAAGGCGCGTGCTGTGCCCGGTAGCTTACGACATCGTACTTTATTGTTCAAGTGATTGATCGCCCCGGGTGCAACGTTCGATTCCAGCTTCGGACAAATAAAATGTTATTTTATAGATCTTTATCGTGAAATGGATACATAAAAGTTACTAAAGCGGAAACGGGTACCAACGATTTTAAGCCAAAAATAAACTTTTATAGGTACTAAATCGTAAATTGAGAACAGTCCAAAATGCTTAAAAGATCTAGGTATGATGTGAATTCATGTTTATTTTAAACTACCATTCGAGAGTGTGAGTAACTTTGCACTAAATTAGGTCATGTTTTAAAATATCAATTCAACGATGTCCCATAAGAGAGAGTACGTAATTTTATTAATTAAAAGAAAACGTTGTTAAGACAATATTAATACTTATAGCTCTATACACCTCTTATAAACTAGAAAATTTGAATAGTAGGGTAGACTGGGTACGGTTGAAACGGTGGACGGTTGAAACAAAGCGAATATCTCGACACCGCGTGTGGTGAGGTTGATGGTTACAAGGGAAGAACGAAGCGCACGACAAGTCCAAACAAGAATTTTGGTGTTGCGTCGCCCTTCGCGCGCTGTACTTGTAGATAGGAGGCCCCATTGTGTTTATTGACGTAAAAGTAAGTATTTTTTGTCCTTACATTTTTGCAATTATAATGGTTTTATTAAAGTTAGAGTACTGAGAGTTTTGTATCGTTTTTATTGAAGTTTGTAGAATATGGTTGTATGATTAGTGTTTATTCAAATTTATTTTTATTCTTACTGTGAACCATTTTATACCTAAAAGGGGGGTTGGGGACAGTTGAAACATTTTTTGTGGGTACGGTTGAAACATTTTATTTATTTAACTTTCTTGTTTTTAAGATGCCAAGGGTACACCAAAGGGAGACTACGAGACGTCAAGTTGATTTATTGACGTACAAATAAGCATAAGAAGATGTAAAAGCCGGATCTTGGTTAAGAACAGCGGCAAAAAAGAATGGACTGAACCACTGCTCCCTGTTGAGGTATACAATGTACGTAAACGAGATGTGACTGGTGGCAATGAAAATCAAGAAATGGGATATAAGGCTCACATTCGAGTGTTTAACCAGGAACAAGAGCGTGAAGAATCTAAATATTTAATTAGATGTGCTGACATATATTTTTGCTTATATAAAAAGTATGTCTAACAAAACTATGCGAAAGGGGCCGTTCAAATATTACGTAAGCAGATTTATCACAATTATTTACCCCCCCATCCCCCTTGTCAGCAAAAGTAAGCAAAGCTCTTACCCCCTCCCCCTATGCTTACGTAAACATTTTTCAATTAAAAATGTATTTTTTTATATTATAATTATAATTTTAAAAATAAGAAAATAGATTTAGGATAGATATTAGATTTTATTGATACAGTATTCAATATAGAGTAAGGGACAAAAATATTATAATCTTACGAACATAACAAACTTAATGGTGACGTAATCATCATCTAGATTCTAGACTCCCCTACCCCCCATGTCATCCAAAATAAGCAAAACAAAGACCCCCACCCCCCCCATAGTGCTTACGTAATACTTGAACGGCCCCAAACTAAAGGATATATAACTAGAAAGTCGTAAATGTTATTAGACGATGAATAAAACATGTTCATTTATTATATTTTGTATTATTTGCATGTGTTTCAATTGACCCCAGGCACTGTTTCAACCGACCCTGGCATGGGGACGGTTGAAACAGTTTCCATTTTTTTTTAGATTTGATTTTACACATAAAATACAATACAGTGATCTCAAATAACATTGCCCATTCGTAGACAGATATGTGCTCTTTTATTTGATATATTTCCTTCAACGCTCGCTTAAGTATTTCCGACGAAATGGACGATTAATGCTAAAATGTTTCAACCGTACCCAGTCTCCCCTAGGTACCTACTCTCGTAAAAAACAATCATAAAGTCAATATAGAGCGTAGGTGCCTCTGAAATAACAAGACCCAACCATTTCAGAACAGAGGTCATACACCTATAGTTTGCCTATATTTACGTAATTCAAGTAAAGGGTTTCGTACATAGAACTTTCGCGTACGTACTTATGAGTTACACGTTTTTGATAAGCAAGTTTATTTTAGACTAGATGATGCCCACGGCTTCGCCCGTGTGGATTTAAGTTTTTAAAAATCCCGTGGGAACTTTTGATTTTCCAGAACAAAAAGTAGCTTATCTGTAGTAACCCGTCTCCAAAACGGAAAAATCCCGCGGGATCCCCACGATTTTGGAATGCAATTCCTTACAGCATCAGGGTTGAGGAGTTGGATATGTACCTACTCGAGTTTATTCAACGATAAAGCCTTTAATTGGTAACCCCAATATCTATTTAACTAACCGAAAGTTTCTAAATCCCATTAGGTTTGGGGATCAGGGTTCCCTACAGCATCAGGATTGAGGAGTTGGAATCCAAATTTTTTATAAAACAGGGTCGCAATGTTTCTCTATCGATTAAAAAAAAATTACGCAAATCGGTTCAGAAATCTCGGAGACAGGTGTACATAGGTAGAAAACACAACTTCTCCTTTTTTGAAAGTCTTATAATTAGAAAGCTTATTATGAGGTAGTTATTTCGAAATTACAGATAGACACTTCAATTTTATTTATTAGTATAGATATAGATATCTTACGTACAATTGATGATGTGGCGTATAGGCTATAGAATTAATTACATGAACTTCCAGGAAAATTCGAAGGCGTTGGAACACGTGATACACTCGTATTGCTCTTATGATGAGCGAGTAAATTAGGGATTACACCATTAAAGATTTCATACGGAATTTTCAAAAGACCTAAATCAAATTAATATTTTACGAGTAGGTGATCTTTAATGCAGTTGGGGTGGCTCTAAAAATACTTGAAGTTCCAGGAAAATTCGAAGAAAGTTGAACATATTGTGATAGATGATTGAGAGGTGAGGGATTAAGAAAAGGATTAAAATTTAAATCATCAAAGAGTTGCCACGGGATTTAAAAAAAAATCGTAAATCAAATACCTGGTGAAAAAGAGGTGATTTTTCATCATCATCATCATCATCATCATCATCATCAGCCTGTGGACGTCCACTGTTGGACATAGGCCTTCCCCAAAGAACGCCACCACACCCGGTCCTCAGCTTTCCTCATCCAGCCACTTCCCGCCAGCCTCTTTATATCGTCGGTCCATCGTGCTGGAGGGCGTCCCACACTACGCTTGCTTAAACGCGGTCTCCACTCAAGGACTTTCCGGCTCCAACGACCATCGACCATTTGATGATTGAGGTGATTTTTCATCGCATAAAAAACAGAAATAAAATAATTTAAGGAACTTCTTCAAATGGCCTCGTGTCTCAAAGTTTAGCAATAATACACTTCAGGGAGAGTCTTGGTAAAAGCGGAATAACTACGGTTAATAAATAATTCCCTTCAAGCTCTGTCTGAGGCAGTCACGGTAATTCAGCAGTTATTCTGAGTTTGCGCACCTCCAAAACTTTACCAAATACTAAATATCGAAAAACTGTAATAATTAATGCAAAATGAACCCAAAGACTCTTATTTTAAAGTCGTAATTTAACACTTTGAATATTTTTATTGTACAACATTTCTGCTTGGGGCGCTGGCTGTAGACGAATGCTGAATGTTTTGGCGAACTCAAACCTTAAAATAAGACAGTTTAGGTCAATTTCACTCTGAAGCTATTGTGTTTCGATATGCAGTATTTAGTAATTAGACTGTCACATATTTTATTAAATGCCTTAATTAAAGTAATATTAAATATGTACATATCTGGCTGAATAAATGCTTTTTTATTTTCATTCTTTTCTATTTTTTTTTTTAAGTTTTCGTGGTGTGCAAGCTGAGACTAACCATACTGCTCAAGATTTCCAGTTGGGGAGAGGTGTTTCACGCAACTTTAGAGCCATCATTGAGCGCGGGAGACATCTTACCTGCTTATTCGCCAACTGCGAGATTTAACTCGCGACATAACCTTGAGAACGTTGACAAAAGTAAACTTTGTAAACAGTACTCTTCTTTGTAGTCATTGAGAGAATGAAAGACGATAAAAAGTTATACGACCTTAGCATGAAATGTTTTTGTGTAGGTATATTTTAAATTGTAACGAATCGACTTCGGTCCAGTAATCTCAGAGAAATCGGTGTACCAATCAACAATATTAGTGAATGATAACTAGGTATGTAATACTATGTAATACACTAAAACCTTCCTGGAAGTACCTACAATATGTATGTAGATTACGAAAGTGAAAGAATAATCAAAATCGGTTCATTAGTTTTTGCAATAATCACGAACATACATACATCCATACGTCATACTTACATACATATATACATACATACATACATACATACATACATAAATACATACATACATACATACATACATAAGGGTCGAAAACAGACCCTCTTGTTTTGAAGTCGTTTAAAAATTTGGAAGTCTTTGCCAACCCTATTTAGAACTAACATTTTTAATTAGCTTCTGCAAGGTTGTACTCCATTTTGTTACAAAAACATACGCCAGAGTCTAACCTGGACGCCCCATATAGCACAAACATTTGAACACTTATTTGAACGTGTACCTGCCCACACGTTCACGGTCTTTCGTATACGAACATACATTTTCATTTTTCGACCGCACAAGTTCAAATTCAAATGAAGTATTACAAATAATATCTATTAATATTTGCTATGTCTGTTTGGCTGGTAAGCAAACCTGTGTTCAAATATGTGTTCAAATCTGTGTTCAAATGTTTGTCTATGTGCGGCACCGGAGTAAGAAAAATATGTTCGCCGGGCAAAAATTAAAATTAACGCTGAAAGCTAATCACCCCGCTTGTCGTTCTATCGATTCCAAGACTCCGGAAATCTTCAACTCTTCAGTTCAAGTTGAGTTTGTCTTCGGAACTAGATCAAAAGTGCGGAGTCTTTATTTTCCGGAAGCCGGCGGCCCGCTGTTTAAGTTTGCGGAACGTTGAGACTTGAGGCTTATTACGCCGTTTCCGCTGAACGGAACGTAAAGTTCACTTGAGTGTATTGGTACACGAGTGTACAAATACTCTGATCCTTTAGTTGAAAGGATTGGTTTAGAGTCACGTGCTCTTCATTCGAGTAGAATAAAAAAGAATAACAGAATCTTAATATATAAAACAAAGTCGGGTTTGTTCGAACACATAACTCGAGAACGGCTGGATGGTTTTTCGTGGTTTTAAATTTTTTGTATTTGTATCCGTCCCAAATAGCAGAATAACTATTAAAAACATTGGAAAATTGACGAAAAAAATAAATAAAAGAAAAAACATATTCCCATACAAAATGTTCACTGGTTTCGTAACTGTCAAACATTTAATGTTCATCCTGTCGATACGGTAAACTCTCTTACCCGTACCTACCTAGATAATTAGGGTTCCGTACCCGAAGGGTAAAAACGGAGCCCTATTAATGTCACTCGGCTGTCTGTCCGTCTGTCTGTCTGTCTGTCTGTCCGTCTGTCCGCCGGTCACAGGTCTCTAGCTCGCAGACGAAATGAGTTACAAACCTGAAATTTTGGTATTTAGTGTAAAACGTTAACCCAAAATCAAATATTGAATTAGAAATTGAATTAAATTATTTTTCAGGGGGGCTCCCATACATGAAAAAGGAGCCGGAAAAAAAAAATTTTTCTTTACCCTAGCTTGTGGGGTATCATTGCTTAGAGCTCATTAAGTAGAGTACAAATATATATTTTTTTAATTTTTATCTCAAAAAATAAGGGAATGGGAGGCCATCAAAGTTGTCAGTTTTAGACCATTTTTGTGACGGGGGCTATCTCAAAAACTAAACTAGTTGGGAATATGATATTTCAGTATATTATGTACTATATGCTCTATTTAAACAACAAATACTGAAAACAACGATTTATTAAATAGTTTATAAGCTGTGACCAAAATAAACGAACATTTTTTTGGGTTTTTCTTTCACGGTTTGTTGCGATGTCTAGCTCGGAAATTAAATATTTCTTAGACCCAAAATATTATATTGTTCATAATTATGTACGGAACCCTGAAAGAGCGAGGCCCGACTCGCACTTGGCTGATTTTTTTTTCTGTACGTGTGTTTGTCACCTAACTCCTCCTAAACGGCTGGACCGATTTGTAGGACGGACTCAATCACGGACAGAAACATAAAACGAGTTCTGAAAAAATACTTCTATGAATCACATTCAGAAAATTGATAGGCAATAATAATAATTAATTGATAGGCAATTATGTCTCACCTTATTTCGGAACAATCTGTATATTTGCCTGATTGTAACGGGTTTGGCGGTACAAACTGCACTCGGCAATGCCACTTCACAGTGCTGCTTACACATTATTAATTTATTAGAGGTATAGGTACTCTACATAAGTTATTAAGTTACTTTATTAACCCCCGACGCAAAAACGACGGGGTGTTATAAGTTTGACGTGTCTGTGTGTGTGTGTGTGTGTGTGTGTGTCTGTCTGTCTGTTCCCCTGTGGCGCTCAAACGGGTGGACCGATTTGAATGCGGTTTTTTTGTTTGAAAGTTGATTTAGTCGAGAGTGTTGTTAGCTATGTTTGATGAAAATCGGTCAAAAATGGCCGCCGCTACAAAATGGCGGATTACATATTTTTTCACAACTCCCTTAATATGGTTATCAAATGAAAGGGCTTGACTAGTAAAATAGCACTATTGCAAATTCAAGATGGCCGCCGCCACAAAATGGCGAATGTCGGGGGTTTTTTTAATTTTAAATTTACACTTGTAGTTAGAATAGTTTAATTATTAAGTTTGTATAATCCATAAGTTCAATTATTTAAGAGGAATGTGCAACGTCCGCACAAACTCAGGACGTCAAGAAATAAATTGTAAATAAGAAATTGTAATAAATAAAGAAATAAATAAAATAAAAAATTAAATTTTGTGTATATATTTCAATGAGTTCCTGAATGGATTGAAAACTTAATTACCGGGTAGGTACAGGTAAGGTAACCTACCGGGTCTCGGTAGACGGCGCTGATGTCGGTATGTCGCCGGGCAGGACGAAGTCAGCTGGGTCCGCTAGTATACGTATAAATACGTAAACTTACCGCTATTAATAAATACACCGGCAAAGCCGTGCCACCAAGCGATTTAGCGTTCCGGTACTATGTCGTGTAGAAACCAATCAGAGGTATGGGCTTAATACAAACTGCCATACCTCTTCTAAGTGAGCCTGCTTTCATCTAAGACTGCATCGTCACTTACCATCAGAGTGCTTAGTCTAAGTTTGAAGCGCTCCAAAACTAAAAGTATACTAGAAGTATACTATTGATCGAATCACAAATGACTTCACAGCAAAATGAACCCAAAGACTCTTATTTTAAGTCCATTTTACTCTGAAATCATGGTGATTCGATCAATAGTATACTTATAGTATACTAAAAAGTTTTGGACCGCTCCAAACTTAGACTAAGCACTCAGGTGAGGTGACTCACGCAGGCGAAACCGCGGGCGGTCGCTAGTGTTAGCATAAATGTTTGTCTGTGTCAAGTAAAGTTTCAATAATAATATTACGAACAATGAAACTCTAATTTGTCGGGCATATTTGCTACGGAACTTGTTAGTTGCCCTCACTGACATCCGCTCTACATATTGTACTCGGAATAAACTTGCGAACTTACTCGTAGCCCGAACCCTTACTGTATGCTTAGTCCCACTTTTTACATAGTGGCAACGATGATCGAAATTCGAGTATCGACACACAATGACTTCAGAGCAAAATGAACCCAAAGACTCTTATTTTAAAGTCGTAATTGAATAGTTCTAATATTTATTTTACAACATTTCTGCTTGGGGCGCTGGTTGTTTTCGAATTCGAATGTATTGGCGAAATCAAACCTTAATGTAAGCCATTTTAGGTCCATTGTACACTGAAGTCATTGTGATTAGATCAGTAGTATACTATAAAGTTTTGGAGCGCTGCAAAGTGGGACTAAGCATACTGTACAGTAGTAGATAAGTAGGGTATTCTTACCGGTTATCGTCCATTTAGTGGAGTTACTGAGTTTGAGAGGGTGAAAATATATGTTCTATAAAAAAAATTAAACAAAAACTTGTTGGAATATACTTCTAGTATAGTCTATTTTCATTGCATGTTAGTATTTTTTTAGTCAGATAACTAGTTTTTTTTTTAATCCTAATAAAAAGCTGAAAATGCCGATTTCACCGGTTATCGTCCACTAAATCTAGTTATCGTCCACCCTTGTACCTGTTATCCGTCCACTGATTTCTATGAGAAATTTAGTATGAAAAAGTATGCATGTAATGAGTAAGTAATTGAATATGTAATATTAACACGACTTTAATATGTATTTAATATCTATACCAATTAAAATTAACTTCCTGTCCGTGTTTTCGAAATATATGGGTTTTTATTAGTGAACTTATGTTTACTTATACATTATTAAAAAGCCACATAACCATTTATAAAAAAATTGTTTTTCTGTTTTTCGTCTATTCGTAATACTTAGGTACTTTTCAAAACAGCTGAACCTATTTTGACAGAACTTTCATAGGGTGACAGGAAACTTTATACAAAGTGATGTGGTCTTTCTACGCATACGCAATAGCCGTCAACTGCTTGTTTTAAAATAAAACAGGTAAAAAAAACTATAAGTAGGTACATATAATTTGGCAGCCTCCCTGGCGCAGGGGTAAGTCTTATTAGTAGAAGGTCCTCTACTTGATTCTCGGCAGAGCAATTTGGTAAATTCAATTTAATAATTTCAAAATTGTCTCTAGTCTAGTATACCTTACTTCCAATTCATTTAGCGTTTAAGGGTATGGATTCTGCCGTACCTTTTTCAGGTTATCCCGCATCCATCCTATACTGCATCGTCAATTAACATCAGATGAGATCGCAGTCAAGGACTAACTTGTAGATGAATAAAAAATAAATTATAGATATTTGAGTAATAATCAAAATTCACCTAAATAATAACATAATATTAAAAAATATATGTTTTTCATACAGTTTAAAATATAGGTGGACGGATAACTGGTGCACTTCAGATTCTCTATTTTAAATTTCGTCCACAAATTATAATGATCGACAATACTATCTTAACTTATAAATATATCGAAGTTCCAAGGAGAAACATAAAATATAAGGTAAATCTTTTGTCAAACAAGTTTAATTATTTATATTTTTACTAAATCTATTTATTTTCAAATAATTGCTTGGCGGTCGAAACTTAGAATATTTATTCAGTGCAAAAGACATGGCCGGAATTTGCCCTGATTAGTCGAAAAAAACTTACTTAAATAAACATAAATGGAGGTTAATTATTCATATGTGAAAATTGCTTTTAAAATAAACTAAAATATATCGTGGCAATTACATTTCTCCAGCGCAGGCGTGGAAAAAAACACAAAAAATAAGAATGTTAACTGATATTTGTTTTTCTAACTTTTCTAAGGTCATATCCAAGAAGGTTATTTATATACTCTATGTAGATACTGGAGACTGCGCCTGAAACATTGTAGTTAAGACAAAATAGTCATTTTATTTACCAGTTCTCTCTCGAGTCAAAATTCCTTATCTATACCCTGATTTCTAATTCCGTGGAATTCTGACGTTTCGTAATGTTACCAGAGATAAAACAATTCCCACAAAAAAGATAAAAAATTCAAAACATATATAAATAAAAATCAACTGCCGCATGTAGAATGACAAATGCCTAACAGACACTTCATGGTGAGAATGTCATTTGACTTCCATTTTTGAATGAATTTTTTCAATGTGCTTCTTTTGTTTTCTATTGCTGTTAGTGTGCACTTTCTAGTTTCCACTCTTGCCGTTTTCTATTTTAGGGCGAAACGTCTAATATTATTGTTCGGCATATGGCTTTTTATGATGACTGGGAATTAAAGTAGTTTTGGGTAAAATCGTACTTCGTAGATGTTAACCCTGTTCTCCATACAAATAACTCATCTGTAAATGACAATGACAGCTGTCAGAATTCCACGGAATTAGAAATCAGGGTATAAAAATATTATTTAGGTTAAGTATAGAACGTCCATATTTGAATCTCCCGCTGTCAAAGAGTTGTTGGGGGCTGAATCTAGATGGCGCTGAATGGTTCTCATTTTTTTACTATGGAGTTTTCATTTTTCTACGGTAGGAGTAATGTATTCTGTGGTACCTACGCACTACGTACACAAAAATCGATTCTCCGATTAATCGATCTCAGATCGCCATCCTTATTTTGTTGTTTCTGGCTGGCTTCTGCAATCTGCGTTGTGCGTAGGTAACCTAAATAATATTTTTAGATAAGACATTTTTACTCGAGAGAGAACCTTGAAATAAAATGACTAATTTATCTTAACTACAATGTTTCAGGCGCACTCTCCAGTGTCTATATAGAGTATATAACCTTCTTGGATATGACCTTAGAAAAGTTAGAAAAACAAATAACAGTTAACATTCTTATTCTTTGTGTTTTTTCCACGCCTGCGCTGGAGAAATGCAATTGCCGCGATATATTTTAGTTTATTTTAAAATCAATTTTCACATATGAATAATTAACCTCCATTTATGTTTATTTAAGTAAGTTTTTTTTTCGATTTCGAGCAAATTCCGGCCATGTCAAAGGGCACAGCTCCATACAAATTCCGGCCATGTCCTTTAGATATCATCCACGCGTGATTTTGAAGACCTAATGTTTCATATACAATGAGAAAAAAGTGGACGAAGACTAGTCACTAACTAGTGTATGTGTATAGGATTCGAATTAATAAACTTAATTCCAATTTTGTGCACACCTCGATTGATAACAGGACTACCTAAAATTAAGACGCTAAACCTGTGTTTGACCGCCCGGACGATAACAGATTTTCTTAAGAAAATAGTAAACTAGTTGCCGTCCACCCCTTTTTTTGTGTTCCAATATAATCAAAAGTCAAAAAACACGTTCACAGTATTTTATGAAACATAAGTAAGTGCTACAAAGAAGAATCAAACTAAATCTTATAGTAAAATGTTTAATAACTTTCCGTGATAGTTGAAGCATGCCACTAATTTTTTTGCTCCACACGGCTCGTTTTCATTCCTTAATTGCATACTCAAAATTCGATCGCTTTGTTTTCGAAGAAACTTAAGTGAAATAGACTTATTTCTTTCTCTGTGTCTTGATAAGACATTCAAGTTGGCATAGAGATGCATTATTTTTATGTGAGTCATAAAATGTTTCTATTTTTAAGCATTCCTTAAGAGTGATCCGCTCGGTGGACGATAACAGGTGCGTGTCCGGAAACCGGTGTTCCTACCCTACCTACTCTCACATTAGGCCTGTGTCACTCCGCGTGTAGGTATTAAAAACATACCTACAGGCGGCGGCCGTTTCGATAAGGCCAATCTAGTAGGCTGCCACAAGCGAAGAAAGACGCACGCGCGCGCGCTATATGTTCGACCACGTTCAACTTTCTCGATAGTTGCAAGATGGACACAAAATGAAAAAAAAGCAAAAAGATACTGTGCAGTATTTAATTGTTTAAATACGGATCGTGATCGAAATTTAACTTTTTTTTGGTTGCCTAAAGACGCTGACAGATAAAATCTACTTTGATTGGATTACATTATGTTCCTATTTGAAATTAAATTAATTCAAACTACAAACCATTTCTCCCCTTGTTGAACAAAGTACTATTCCAACACCCTAAAAGTATTTAAAAGTACAATAAAAAGACATTTTAGTCGTTTCTTTAGACATTTTAGACATTTTATTCTTTTTGTCTATTTAAGTACAATGAACAAAATGTGTTTTATTTTATTAACTTCATTAAATTAAATCTTTGGCAATAATCGTATAGCATATACAATTATGCAGCTAGCTATGAACGTACAGTACTCGGCGCTGCCTGCCCGTCACAAGTAGGAGTAAACGCTCGTGCTGTGCGCTAGATGGCGTAAGTAGTTTCTCGAAGTAAACAACCCTAGTGTCCGCGGATCATTCAAACGTATAACCACGTATAACCTATTATGAACCGTAAACCAGTGAATTAAGGCACATATTCCCTTAAAAAAAAAATTGTAGGTACGTAAATGAACACGTGCTCGACTGGAACGCGAGCTAAATTAAATCATATTGTTTATCAAATTGAGTACATATTTCTTTAAAAACCATTGCGAAGTAAGGCTTCTGTACCTTTAGGTACTAGTTATTATTCTGTGCTCACACTACGATAGGACTCTTCAGAAAACGTGATATGTTTTGCTTGCTTATACCGCAAATTCTTTTTCCCCGACTACGGCCAGCCAAAATGAAGGGTCATGATTTAAGCAGTCTATGTATGTATGTATGTATGTATGTATGTATGTATGTATGTATGTATGTATGTACGTATGTACGTATGTACGTACGTACGTATGTATGTATGTATGTATGTATGTATGTATGTATGTATGTATGTATGTATGTATGTATGTATGTTTGTATGTATGTATGTTTGTGGCCGATTTTGATGAATGCGGTTCAATTCTTTGTTATGGTCCGGGTAGGCTACATTTTATATACGAAACAAATCGAAAAGCGACGTCCGGTTGTCATAAAAATACGAAAATAACCTTTAGATGATATTAATATTGGTATAATGAATTTCTAGAAGCTTCCGCAACTGTACCAGCATTTGCGTCGTATTGGCGTCGTCGGCGGAAACTGGGCGCTAATTGTAACCGCAGCGGAAATCAAGTCGCTCGGAGTTCGTCTGCAAACTGAGCAATATTTTGATTTTATTGACTGCAATACTACATACTTACTAGTTTCATAAAACACACAAGGAGTATGATTGTGTGTAACATAATGCATAGATCGTTAAAGGCTATTGTTATAACCCGTTGTCCCAGGTAAATGACAAAGGCGATGCGACGCGATACGACTCTATAGAAAATGACAAGTTTATCTACGCGACAACGTGGCCACGTGACGTCGCATCGTATTATGTGGCGTTCTTGCGTTTGTCCTTTACCTAGGACAACGGTTTAAACTGATTTGACATTAGCAATGAACTGAAAAATGTTTAAAAATTCTAATTAACTATCGTAAAGCATCTATGAACCTCACACAATTCGAATTAGTTTGACAAATGAAACTGTACCTATTTTGGGAATTTAAAAGAACAGTTCCTTTTAAAAGATTTAACCTATTCGTCTATTCTTATTCTTACTCATCGAGGTGAAAGATCCTCCTTTTCATTTACAAGTATAAATTAAAAAACCCCCGACATTCGCTATTTTGTGGCAGCGGCCATCTTGGATTTGCAACAGTGCTATTCTACTAGTCAAGCCCTTTCATTTGATACCCATATTAAGGGAGTTGTGAAAAAATATGTAATCCGCCATTTTGTAGCGGCGGCCATCTTGGACCGATTTTCTTCAAACATAGCTAACAACACTCTCGACTAATTCACCTTTCAAACAAAAAAAAACCGCATTCAAATCGGTCGACCCGTTTCAGCGCCACAGGGGAACAGACAGACACACACACACACACACACACACACACACACACACACACAGACACGTCAAACTTATAACACCCCGTCGTTTTTGCGTCGGGGGTTAAAAAGGAATCTATTAAATTTTTTTGAGAGGATCATTAAACTGGCGTCTATTATTACAAACTTTTAATGTAAACAACACACCTATGATTTATATTTTATAATTTACCAAGTTAAAATTCCTCAATGTATGAAATATAAAGTAAGTATTATCGTTTAAACTTTTTCAAACGGGATCCTGGTGTCACACACTCCCGCAATAAAGAAAACTCCTGAACCCCGATAAAGTGTAAGTTAATGAATAATTCGGTTCCGGAGTATGAACTTGAGTGGCTGTCGCGGTAATCTACGGCCCAAGTTGGGAAGATTTTTCACGCGAGTTTGAGAATCGGCGTCGTTAAGCGCAGAACAGAGATGTAATATATCACTTGCTCACTCTACCGTGCTCGGATGGCTTTAAAATAGAATATAGGCGGTGTACTCGAATGGATGTTGAGAAAAGTTTTCAAAAAAAAAAAAATTCAATTCAAATCGTATTTTTAATCCCCGACGCAAAAACGTGTTATTTCATTACAAATATTTCCCCGTGCAGCGAGTAGTGGGAGAGTAAACAATTAAACTCGTGTTTGTCGGGGCATCTTTGTGACAGGCGGCCAACTTTGTTACCGCCGACGTCCGCGCTACATATGCTCTGAATATACTTCCCAGTTTAGTTTGGAAACTTGATATATCATACATTATTACTACGCTTATAATAATAATAATTTAAGTGTGACGTGTGCGTGTGTGTGTGTCTGTCTGTTCCCCAAACGGGTGAACCAATTTGAATGCGGTTTCTTTTGTTTGAAAGGTAAATCTGTCGGGAATGTTCTTAGTTATGTTTGATGAAAATCGGTCCAAGATGGCCGCCGCCACAAAATGGCGGATTACATATTTTTCACAACTCCCTCAATATGGATATGAAAGGGCTTCATAATAGAATAGCAGTATGCAAATCCAAGATGGCCGCCACCACAAAATGCCGAATGTCGAGGGTTTTCAATTTTTAATTTATACTTGTTGAAGTTATACTTCTTTCTTTAGGCGCGTAAAAAAAAATATGAGAGTGAATTTTTAAGATGCGCGCACACAGTGTGATACGAAAAATGACATGTAAGTTACATAATAGCCAATCAGAACACTATACGAGTAGTTACTACACTATAACACGAACGTATAGATTATAACTATACATTCATCCTCATCATCATCATAGCGTAGTAAATAGTGATACTGTATGATATATCAAGTTTCCAAACTAAACTGGGAAGTATATTAAAAGCATATGTAGCGCGGACGTCTCGTCTGCGGTAACAAAGTTGGCCGCCTGTCGCAAAGATGCCCCGACAAACACGAGTTTAATTGTTTACCCCTCTACCACACGAGTAGTAAATCTACAGAGAGGAAGCTTCCACAAGCGGCCCGCTGTAGGTATACTCACACAAACACACTCACCAACGGTTCACGGACGCCCGCTCGTTCCACTAACCGGTACAGTTGGTGACAAACTGTGCGCATATGTGTGAGTGTACCTACATCGGGCCGCTTGTAGAAGCTTCCCCTCTGTAGGTACTCTGTGCCTCTACTATTCGCTGGACGGCGAAATATTTGTAATTAGAACCATTTGTTATTATGTACAGTAAGGCACAAGTACAACAAGTAAAGTTCGTAAACTAAAACCCGACTACGTTTAATAAATTAATAATAACAAGCGGACACCCGCGACTTCGTTCGCGTGAATATTGATTTCAAAAATCCCGTGGGAATCATTTTGTTTTTCCTAAGCTCCTTTGAGCTCATACCGTGCTAAAACCTGTTAAAAGTTCACTGGCGGATGTTTAGGTAGATCAAAATGTAAACATCGGCCAGTGAAAGTCCCATAAAAATTAATTCAGCCTTTCAGAGATTACTCGGTAATCCTTAAAGTATTTCCTTTCTAACAAAAAAAGAATGAATGAAATCGGACCACGGGTTAATGAATTACACCCAAGTACACATTTTGACTTTCATCCCCTCTTCCAAGAGAACCGTGCTGAATTTCGGGATAAAAAGTATCCTTTATGTTACTCCGTAATATGAACGTCAATCATGCCGAGTTTCATTTCAATCCATTCAGTAGTTTTTGCGTGATGTGCGCACAAACATACAGACAAACAGACAAACTGAAAAACAGAAAAAACAGATAAACAAACAAATAGACAAAAAATTCAAAAATAGCTTTTTACGTTCTATTACTTATCCCTAACATCCCCCAGTTATTATTTTGCAAAAATCTTTAATGTACAGATACGGCAAGTCTACGATTTTATTATATGTATATAATATAATATATGTATAGAAGATTAAGTGGGCAAAAGCGCGGGGCAAGCAGCTAGTGGCGCCATCTGTTATGCCTATCCGAAACTAATTTTATAATATAGATAGCCGTGAGAAGGTGACTTCTCGATATTTTCGTAAATAAAATGTTGCCTATGTCACCCGGACCATAACAAAGAATCAATAGACACCTCATTCATCAAAATTGGTCCTATAGTTTAGGAGCTACAATGGTACACACAGAGTCTCATACAAAAATCAGCCACAAACATACATACATACATACATACATACATCCATGTTTGTATGTATGTATGTATGTATATACATATGTATGTATGTACATACATACATACAAACATACATACATAGACTGCTAAAATCATAACCCTTCCTTTTGGCTTTGCCGTAGTCGGGTAAAAAATTAATTTATTTCATACAGAACCAATTAACTAGACCCAGAACGATGCATTACTCGGTTTTAATAGACCAGGCAGGCGGCACGTCTTAGTTGCCGTTTACTCAAATAACATGATCATTTTACGTATAGACACGATACTGCTTTCAGAATAGTAGCAACCTTGTAGTATAGATGGCGGTGGACCGAGTTAAATCGCAGGATTGATGAGCGATTTAACGCGACATATTAGTCCATATTTTAAACCTAGGTATTAGGTACCATAATATTATTATGCTCAATCTAATATATTCTTAGACCCTTGCGAAATTTTTGGAAATCGTGCAGTTTTGCACGAGAATAATAGTACATTGTTCCTCGACGGGAGAAAGTGACCGATTACTACGAGGGTGTAGTTTGAGGCCCGAGGCCGTAGGCCGTAGGGCCGCAATACGCCCGAGTTAGGAATCGCACTTTCTCCCAAAGGGATACAATATATGTACATACTACATATACGAGGAAAATAATAAAATAATCAAAAATATTAAAATTATCACCGGAAATCAATCAGAAAAAGACGTTGGGTTTCCATTATAAAAAAATTTCTTTTGCTTTGTTGTATCTATTTTTATCTATTTCTAGATATTATATTTAAAATAGCGGTCGAAGGCACCCGAGCGCGCGGCAGATCGCCCATGTAGTCCAGTCATTTAAGCTTAAATTAGGTAAGAATCTCGGAATTCGAGATACCCAGCTGGTAAGTCTGTAAATACTTGTATATTGACACCCTAAAAGTTGTCTCAAAACCTACATATGGCAGGGTGTACGCTACTATTAAATTTCAAGGTCAAAGGTCACAAAAATTGGTTTTTTGCTCTTTTTTTGTAAATATCTCATTCCCTATGGGTTTTTGCTATTTGTATTTATTACCAATATTGTAGAATATAAAATTCTCTACAAATTTTGTTTAAAAATTTTTTTCATACGGTGAACCGTTTTCGAGATAGAGGGCGGAGAGCGCGCGGTCACAGCATCACTTCAGGTCAACCGGTGCCTCCGGTCGAAAACGCGCCATATACCAAAGTGTCCGGGATAAAACTAGCGATATTTTAGGGGCATATACTAAAACTCATTACCACTCTGAAAATATCACTTAATAGGGCCTGCCCCCTCCCCCTCCCAGGGACAGCGATTTCAATTTGGTGTGCGTTTTTGTGGGTATGTAGTATGTACGCACAAAAAATGTAATAACTCGAAAGTATGATGCTGGACAGGTCTTTTAAATGACCTTATTCGATTGGACACAACATTTTCCTTTACTAAACTCTAAATAATAGTATAAAATGTTAAAATAACTTGATCAAAAATGCTTTGGAATAGAAAGATTGAAAAAATATTGAAAATTATAAGTTTATCCTGCATTTTGCAAAAACGAGGTCATTAAGACCACATTTTTAAGTACTTATCAAATCGACAGATTTTGAGATAAGCAATAAAACATCATAAAAATTTTGACTGTAAGTTACTCACTTTTCGAGATATTATTGTTAACGCGTAGCGATGAATAGCAACAAAATAAAATTTCACATATTTTAATTTTTACTGTACGAATTTTTAATCAGTTGAAGTAGGGGTCCGATCCTTAAGGTAAGGTCGAAACGACCTTACTCACTGACTAACCAAAAACAATATTATTATTAGCTGATCGCCCAAGGTATGCGATGGAAACCCACATTCGTATAACATAAGAATTTACGCGATCGTGGTTAGTTATGTTTCTATACTTACTAATAAATAAAATTGAAGTGTCTGTCTGTAATTTCGAAATAACTACCACATATTAAGCTCATATGGTTATTTGAACGATACCATAACCGAATCACACGTTTTTAAAATTTTTGTCTGTCTGTCTGTCTGTTTGAACGGGCTAATCTTCGGAACGGCTGAACCGATTTTGACGGGACTTTCACAGACAAGTAGAGGATTAACCAAGGAGTAACATAGGCTACTTTTTTAACCGACTTTCAAAAAGGAGTTGTGTTGAAATCGGTAAGTACCTATGTTAAAAACGCCTTGATAGGTATTTTCGCTGCGCGCGACGGCCGACGCGGACGCTCGCGCTGCACGGAACTCCCCGCGCCGCGCCGCGCGCCCCTGCGCCCTGCGCCCGCCGTACGCGGTACCGCGGTACGCCGCCGCGCGGCGGGGGGCGGGTGGACCAGAAATCTACTTATCCCTCAGGATTTGTGAAAAACCGAAATTCACGCGGCCGAAGCCGCGGGCAAAAGCTAGTAAACAATAATAATAATGGCTGTTTATCGGAACCTTTTTGTAATTCTTTATGAATACCTTAATATCTTAAAGATTTCTTGAATAAAATATATCAAATATCTAAAACAGCAAGCGAGACGTCCCTACGCAACGTCTGTCGTATTGAATAAATAATGGAATATGGAATTTGCGGGATTTCTTACCCGCGCCTAACTGAAAACTCGGCACTGTAACGGAATATTAAACTGTTTAATAATGTATTAAGTTATCGGATGAACTCACATAATGTAACTAAAGCGTAGATTCCACTAGAGTTGCCTTGTCAGTAGGTGCTTACTTATATTTTAATCCATACTAATATTATAAACTAGATGATGCCCACGGCTTCGCCCGTGTGGATTTAGGTTTTTAAAAATCCCGTGGGAACTTTTGATTTTCCAGAACAAAAAGTAGCTTATCTGTAGAAACCCGTCCCCAAAACGGAAAAATCCCGTGGAATCCCCACGATTTCGGAATACAATTCCTTACAGCATCAGGGTTGAGGAGTTGGATATGTACCTACTTGAGTTCATTCAACGATAAAGTCTTTAATTGGTACCCCCAATATCAATTTAAATAACCGAAAGTTTCTAAAACCCATTAGTTTTGGGGATTAGGTCCCCTACAGCATCAGGATTGAGGAGTTGGAATCCAAATTTTTTACAGAACAGGGTCGCAATGTTTCTCTATCAATTAAAAAAAAAATTACGCAAATCGGTTCAGAAATCTCGGAGATATCGGTGTACATAGGTAGAAAAACACAACTCCTTTTTTGAAAGTCGGTTAAAAAAGTAGCCTATGTTACTCCCTGGTTAATTCTCTACTTGTATGTGAAGGTCCCGTCAAAATCGGTTCAGCCGTTCCGAAGATTAGCCCGTTCAAACAGACAGACAGACAGACAGACAGACAGACAGACAGACAGACAGACAGACAGACAGACAGACAGACAAAAATTTTAAAAACGTCTGATTCGGTAGCGGATGGTAGCGTTCAAATAAGTTCAAATAAGCGGCCCAACAGTTTAACCGATTTTGATGAAATTTGGTACAGAGGTAGCTTCCATCGCGGGGACGTACGTAGGCTACTTTTTATCCCGGAAAATTAAAGAGTTCCCACGGGTACGGTACGGTCTTAAGGGTCCATCCGTTTAAGCGATTTATATGAAAGTTGGTACAGAGGTAGCTTGCGTCCCGGAAATTTACATAGGCAACTTTTATTTCGGAAAAGCAAATAGTTCCACGCGGACGAAGTCGCGGGTATTATGTAGTTTAGTTTAATTAGAACGGATAAATATCCAGTCATCATCATCATCATCATAGGTCATAAATACATATTAATAGTAATTAAATTAATATGTATTCTGTGCATCTGCCTCGTTGGTCTAGTGGTTAGCCTATTCGACAGCAGATCACGAGGTCCCTGGTTCGATTCCAGGGTTGGGACACTTCGCACGGGCCTACACGTTTTTTCTGTCGTAAAGCTCCAATAAAGCTCCCAGGCGGCTTGACTTTTTCTCAATTTTTTCAATTATCAACATATTTCAACCGATTGTGCGAAATTCTCAACAAATTATACAATTAAACCTTCCTCATGAATCACTCTGTCTATTGGTGGAAACGGCATGAAAATCTGTCCAGTAGTTTTTGAATTTATTAACAGACAGACATATAGATGCGGTGTTTTATAATTATACCAGCGGACCCGGCAGACCTCGTCCTGCCCGGTGACATACCGACATCAACGCTTCCTATCGAGACCCGATGGGTTACCTGTACCTACCCAGTAATCGAGTTTTCAAACCATCCAGGAACCCGTTGAAAATTACACACAAACTTTCATCCAAATCGGTCCAGCCATTTAGCAGGAGTTTACCGGAGTTTACAGCAGGAGTGCTGGGATGAAAATTATGTGTGTTTGACAGTTACGAATCCCATGAACATTTTGTATGAGGAAATGTTTTTCTTTTATTTTATTTTCTCGTCAATTTTTCAGTGTTTTTATCCAGGATGAAGACAATACAACAAATTAAAAACTATGAAAATCGGTCCAGCCGTTCTCGAGTTATAAGTGTTCGAACAAACCCAACTTTGTTTTATATATTAGAAAGATATATTGATAGTATGGATTTGTCTGGGAACTATAGATAGTAGGAACGCGTTGAACCGTCAAAACACTACTAGTCTTCGACGATCATATAGTATAGGATCCCGCCATATAACGACCTTCACCGAGATGCTTATTTGATGAAACGTATTTTATATTTAATTTAATACGTCAATAAATATATTGCATATGGGTTGCCTAACAAATTCCAGTCCAGGATATGATTAATTAATAATTGAAAAAAAAATTTTTTTTAAACATTTTACTGGTTTGATTATTAGACAAATTCATAATGAGTTCATCTTTATTTTCATTTAATTTTAATTCAATAATTAGACCGGTGCAAAACTGTTTACACCTGGCTACACGAGAGTTGTGACCGGAAAAGAATAAGCAACCTAAGGTTTGCATATTCTATGGGCCTCATACTTTCGATTGGTATAGAATTTGTCTAATAATAATCAAACCGGTGAAATGTTAAAAAAAAAAAAAATATTTTTTATTTATTAATTAATCATATCCTGGACTGAAATTTGTTAGGCAACCCACATGCAATATATTTATTGACATGTTAAATTAAATATAAAATAGGTTTCATCAAATAAACATCTCGGTGAAGGTCGTTGTATAGCGGGATCTTAGACCAATAGTAGTTAGCGGAAACTAGAATCTAGTTAGCAAAGACTTAAGTACCGGAATAACACAGTTTCCGATATTACAAAGTACCTAAGTAGTTGGGACACTTCGCTCCCCTGACGAAGTGGCAAGCACCCGGTTATCCGGTCAAATAGCTCCTGAAATTGGTATTTTATTTGCTGCCAAACTTACAAAGTCCAGCATTTTTACCCGACTGCGCGACCCAAACGAGTGTTAATGTGTTTATCAGTCTGTGTATGTATGTATGTGACATTTATGGCACACTAGAGACCAAACGCTTTGGTCCAAGATCCCATAGCGAAAAGACATAACTTATTTTCTGAAAGATAAAACCTTAGGCTCTCAGTAGTGTCATGTGCTTTGAATACCTGCGTACTTGTGGAGTTCGTACCTCTGGTACCTTAGCAGATATCAAGTGAGAAAGGTAACTTAAAATAAGAGAAACATAACTTACGGCTATTATTTTACTACCTAAACTTAATCCAATACCAATATATGTTATAGGTACTTGGTTTAGTATTTAGTATTGTTCAAACTGGCAATGAACAACATGCAAACAAGTATAAATTAAAAATTTAAAAAACCCCCGACATTCGCCATTTTGTGGCGGCGGCCATCTTGGATTTGCATAGTGCTATTCTGCTAGTCAAGCCCTTTCATTTGATACCCATGTTTAGGGAGTTGTGGAAAAATATGTAATCCGCCATTTTGTAGCGGCCATCTTGGATAGATTTTCATCAAACATAGCTAACAACACTCTCGACTAATTCACCTTTCAAACAAAAAAACCGCATTCAAATCGGTCCACCCGTTTGAGCGCCGCAGGGGAACAGACAGTCAGACACACACACAGAGACACGTCAAACTTATAACACCCCGTCGTTTTGCGTCGGGGGTTAAAAATGTGTCTAGTCTAGTTACTTTGTCAGATGTTATAACATTTCACATGATATTGTAACGCGAATATATATGAGCACAAAGGAACGGGTAACATGTTTGTTAGCATTATGTATGGTATTGTTGCAGGACTGATTTTAATTGTTTACACTAATAGCTTGACACCTAAGGACAGCTCAAAATGTATGGTTTATAAAATTCATAAAATAAGTAAATGTTGTAGGTACTATACCTACAACATTTATGGGTGTTGGCTTGTTCAAAACATTTTCAATTGCATGATCAACCCATTACCGGCTCACTACAGAGCACGGGTCTCCTCTCACAGTGAGAAGGGTTTTGGCCATAGTCTACCACGCTGGCCAAGCGGATTGGCAGACTTCACACACCTTTGAGAACGTTATGGGGAACTCTAAGGCATGCAGGTTTCCTCACGATGTTTTCCTTCACCGTTAAAGCAAGTGATATTTAAATACTTAAAACGCACATAACTCCGAAAAGTTAGAGGCCCGGGATCGAACCCACGACCTCCGATTAGAAGTCGGTTGTCCTAACCACTAGGCTATCACAGCTTTATCATTTTCAATCTATAATATAATAAAACTGTAACAGATCCAATTCTGTACATTGAAGATATTTTGAAAATTTTTATTGGAGGGCACTCTATAATCGATACTGAAGCCAAAACTGCAATTTATTTCATTTTTGTCTGTCTGTCTGTCTGTCTGTCTGTCTGTCTGTCTGTCTGTCTGTCTGTCTGTCTGTCTGTCTGTCTGTCTGTATCTTGGCCGCGCATCACGCCGAAACTACTGAATGGATTCGAATGAAACTTGGTACGATTTGAGTTTATACTCCGAGGTAGGTTATAGGATACTTTTTATCCCGAAATTCAGCATGGTTCCCTTGGGAGAAGGGATGAAAGTTAAAACGTGTATTTAGCTGTAATTCATTAACGCGTTGTTCGATTTCACTCATTCTTTTTTTGTTAGAAAGGTAGTACTTTATATATTGTCCCGTAAATATTTCAAGGTCATAGGTTTTTTAGTTCAGAAATGACAGGCATTTAGTGGGTTCCAATAACTTGGGACGCGGATGTTTGTACGTACGGCTTATTTTAAACTGGCGTGCGTTTAAATTTATGTTTGTCGGCTATCTATTTGTTCCAGCTAATCTCCGAAACGGCTGGATCGATTTTGATGGAACTTTCAATGGCAGATAGGTGATGTTAAGGAGTAACTTAGGATACATTTAGTTTAGGTACAAAAAAGAATTATGGGGTCCGATCTGATTCTATATAAAAACCTATATCCAGGCGAACGAAGTCGCGGGGGTCGGCTAGTCTATAATATAATAAAACTGTAACAGATCCAATTCTGTACATTGAAGATATTTTGAAATTTTTTATTGGAGGGCACTCTATAATCGATACTGAAGCCAAAACTGCAATTTGTTTCATTTTTGTCTGTCTGTCTGTCTGTCTGTCTGTCTGTCTGTCTGTATCTTGGCCGCGCATCACGCCGAAACTACTGAATGGATTCGAATGAAACTTGGTAAGATTTGAGTTTATACTCCGAGGTAGGACATAGGATACTTTTTATCCCGAAATTCAGTACGGTTCCCTTGGGAGAGGGGAAGAAAGTCAAAACGAGTATTTAGCTGTAATTCATTAACGCGTGGTTCGATTTCACTCATTCTTTTTTTGTTAGAAAGGTAATACTTCAAGTATTGTCCCGTAAATATTTCAAGGTCATAAGTTTTTTAGTTCAGAAATGACAGACATTTATTGGGTTCAAATAACTTGGGACCCGGATCTTTGAACGTACGGCTTATTTTAAACTGGTGTGCGTTTAAATTTATGTTTGTGTTTCTGTCTATTTGTTCAAGCTAATCTCCGAAACGGCTGGATCGATTTTAATGGAACTTTCAATGTTATAAGGAGTAACAGGCTACATTTAGTTTAGGTACATAAAAGAATTATGGGATTCGATCCGATCCTATATAATACCTATAAACACGCGAACGAAGTCGCGGGGGTCAGCTAGTTAATTTATATTATTTAATTCCCTCTATAAAAAAATCCTGTGATGAATTTTCGTTTGTTATGAATGTCTAGGTTCCATTTTCGCCAAAGAATTTAAAGATAGCCTTAGAAATCTTCCTCCAAAAAAATCTTTAACTTTTGACAGATTAAAAAAACGACGCATAATATTAATTTGTCTAAATTTTTGTAACAAAACCCGTTAATTTGCGAAAATCTTCATTTGCAGATTTACCCTTATATGCATGTTTTTTTCAGGTTCATTTTCTGTCTTTGAAAACATTTAAATAATTAATATATATATAGCTGCTGGGACTGATTCACTGACTGACTCATTGATCACCCCTCCTGTAAAATTTTGTATGAAAATTTTTTTTTTCACAAATGGTTTCGTATAGAGGACAAAAATTCATTAAGAGGAAAAATATGGAGAGAGCTGATGATTGAGGATTTCGGAGACGGTTGAAGAGCACGCTTAAGGTATTGAAGATAGGTGGGGGGTGCTCGAACAAATGTCACTCGAAACGTCATCCAATTGGCAGGGAGCCGAAAAAAAATTCAAAATGGCGAAAAAAAGATGGCCGCCATACAAATTTCGTCGGTGTCCATCTCGAAGGGTATAAAAGATGGAAGAGTTGTTTCTTAGCAAAACATGATCAGGATCCAAAGATCTACTCGATGAATACAAAAAAAATTCAAAATGGCGGACTTTATTTTTCCATAGAAAATGTATGGCGAATATTGAAGAGACTACAAGTTGTGAACTATGCAAGGCTTTAATGCGGTTTTTTGGAGAACTCTCAAAGAAAAATATGGGAAGACATGATGATTGAGGGTTTGGAAGTTGGTTGAGGAGCCCGGGCAGGGTATTGAAGATAGGTAGGAGGTGCTCAAACAAAAATTACTCGAAACATCATCCAATTGGCAGTGAGCTGAAAAAAAGTCCAAAATGGCGGATTCAAGATGGCGGCCATACAAACATCGGTGTCTATCTCACCAAGTATAAAAGATGGAAGAGTGGTTTTTGCCAAAAGATGATTAAGACCTTAAGTTCTACTTGATGAGCAGAATGATTCGAAGAAAAAATATGGAGAGTGATAATGATCGAGGATTAGGAATATGGGAGAGATAGGTGGAGGCTGCTCAAACCAAAATACCCGAAAGCGAAATTATAATATATACATATATAGCTGCTCGTGCTGATTCACTGACTGATTGATCACCCCTCCTGTAAAATTTTGTATGAAAAATTTTTTTTTCAATAATGGTTTCGTATAGAGGACAAAAATTCATTCGGAACAAAAATATGGAGAGAGCTGATGATTGAGGATTTGGGAGACGGGTGAAGAGCACGCTTAAGGTATTGAAGATAGGTGGGGGGTGCTCGAGCAAATGTCACTCGAAACGTCATCCAATTGGCAGTCAGCTGAAAAAAAATTCAAAATGGCGAAAAAAAGATGGCCGCCATACAAATTTCATCGGTGTCCATCTCAGAGGGTATAAAAGATGGAAGAGTGGTTTCTTCGCAAAAGATGATCAGGATTAAAAGGTCTACTGGATAAATAGAAAAAAAATCAAAATGGCGGAATTTATTTTTCCATAGAAATTGTATGACGAATGTTGAAGAGACTACAAAGTACAAGTTGTGGACTATGCAAGGCTTTGATGCGGTTCTTTGGGGATGTCTCAAAGAAAAATATGGAAAGACATGATGATTGAGGGTTTGGAAGATGGTTGAGGAGTCCGGGCAGGGTATTGTAGATGGATTGGGGCTGCTCAAACAAAAAATACTCAGAACCTCATCCAATTGGCACTGAGCTGAAGAAAACATCAAAATGGCGGATTCAAGATGGCGGCTATACAAATTTCGTCGGTGTAGATCTCACCAAGTCTAAAAGATCGAAGAGTGGTTTTTTGACAAAAGATGATCAAGACCTTTAGATCTACTTGATGAACAGAAAAAAAACAAGATATTGTCAGAATTTATTTTTTCACACAAAAAAAAAATTTTTTCATTGATGGTTTCGTATAGAAGACAAAAATTGATACGGAGGAACAAGTATAAATTAAAAATTAAAAAAACCCCCGACATTCGCCATTTTGTGGCGGCGGCCATCTTGAATTTGCAATAGTGCTATTCTACTAATCAAGCCCTTTCATTTGATACCCATATTAAGGGGGTTGTGAAAAAATATGTAATCCGCCATTTTGTAGCGGCGGCCATCTTTTACCGATTTTCATCAAACATAGCTAACAACACTCTCGACTAATTCTCCTTTCAAACCAAAAAAACCGCATTCAAATCGGTCCACCCGTTTGAGCGCCACAGGGGAACAGACAGACACACACACACACACACACACACAGACACGTCAAACTTATAACACCCCGTCGTTTTTGCGTCGGGGGTTAAAAATATGGAAAAAGCTGATGATTGAAGATTTTGAAGATAGGTGAGGAACACGGCCAGGGTATTAAAGATATGTGAAGGCTGCTCAAACAAAAACAATACTCGAAACCCCGCGGTCCGCTTTAGCGGGCCGCGCAGCCACGCGACCTACTAGTTAATATATATATAGCTGCTCGTGCTGATTCATTGACTGACTCACTGATTGATCACCCCTCCTGTAAAATTTTGTATGAAAAATTTTTTTTTCACTAATGGTTTCGTATAGAGGACAAAAATTCATTCGGAACAAAAATATGGAGAGAGCTGATGATTGAGGATTTCAGAGACGAGCGAATGGCACGCTTAAGGTATTGTAGATAGGTGGGGGGTGCTCGAGCAAATGTCACTCAAAACGTCATCCAATTGGCAGGGAGCTGAAAAAAAATTCAAAATGGCGTAAAAAAGATGGCCGCCATACAAATTTCGTCGGTGTCTATCTCGGAGGGTATAAAAGATGGAAGAGTGGTTTCTTCGCAAAAGATGATCAGAATCGGAAGGTCTACTTGATGAATAGAAAAAAATTCAAAATGGCGGAATTTATTTTTTCATAGAAAATGAATGGCGAATATTGAAGAGACTGCAAGTTTTGAACTATGCACGGCTTTGATGCGGTTCTTTGGAGAACTTTCAAAGAAAAATATGGGAAGACATGATGATTGAGGGTTTGGAAGATGGTTGAGGATCCCGGGCAGGGTATTGTAGATAGGCGGGAGGTGCTCAAACAAAAATTACTCAAAAACTCATCCAATTGGCACTGAGCTAAAAAAAAACCCAAAATGGCGGATTCAAGATGGCGGCTATACAAATTTCGTCGGTGTCTATCTCACCAAGTATAAAAGACGGAAGAGTGGTTTCTTAGAAAAAGATTATTAATACCTAAAGATCTACAGTTTGATGAACAGAAAAAAATCAAGATGGCGGAATTTATTTCTTTCACACAAAAAGTTGTTTTCACTGATGTTCGTATAGAAGAAAAAATTCATGCGGAGGGAAAATATGGAAAGAGCTGATGATTGAAGATTTTGGAGATGGGTGAGGAGCACGGTCAGGGTATTGAAGATAGGTGAGAGGTGCTCAATCAAAAATTACTCGAAACCTCATCCAATTGGCAGTGATCTAAAAAAAATACTAAAATAGCGGATTCAAGATGGCGGCTATAAAAATTTCGTCAGTGCCTATCTAACCAAGTATAAAAGATGGAAGAGTAGTTTCTTTGAAAAATATGATCAAGAACTAAAGATCTACTTGATGAATAGAAAAAAAAATCAAGATGGCGGAATTTACGTTTTCAAACAAAGTTTTTTTTATTGATGGTTTCGTATAGAAGACAAAAATTTATGCGGAGGAAAAATATGGAGAGAGCTCATGATTGAGGATTTTGGAGACGGGTGAAAAGCACGGCTAGGGTGTTGACGATAGGTAGGAGGTGCTCAAACAAAAGTTACTCGAAACCTCATCCAATCGGCAGTGAGCTGAAAAAAAAGTCCTAAATGGCGGATTCAAGATGGCGGTGATAAAAATTTCGTCGGTGTCTATATCACGGATTATAAAAGATGGAAGAGTGTTTTTTGGCAAAAGATCATCAAAACGTGATTTACTTGATAGTTAGATAGAAAAAAAAACAAGATGACGAAATTTATTTATCTATACAACATGTACGACGAATATTGAAGATAATCATCATCATCATCATGATCAACCCATTACCGGCTCACTACAGAGCACGGGTCTCCTCTCAGAGTGAGAAGGGTTTTGGCCATAGTCTACCACGCTGGCCAAGCGGATTGGCAGACTTCACACACCTTTGAGAACGTTATGGAGAACTCTCAGGCATGCAGGTTTCCTCACGATGTTTTCCTTCACCGTTAAAGCAAGTGATATTTAAATACTTAAAACGCACATAACTCCGAAAAGTTAGAGGTGCGTGCCCGGGATCGAAACGACCTCCGATTAGAAGTCGGTCGTCCTAACCACTAGGCTATCACAGCTTCTTTTTTTTATAAGAATATGAAGATAATGCAAGTTGGAAACTATGCAAGACTTTAATACAGTTTCTTTTCAAAATTTGTTTTTATGGAAGAACTCTCATTATGACAAAAGAATCGGAGAAAAAATATGGAAAGTGATAATGATCGGGGGTTTGGAAGATAGATGGAGGCTGCTCAAGCAAAAAATACCCGATAATGAAACCTCGCGGTCCGCTTTAGCGGGCCGCGCACCCACGCGCCATACTAGTATTATATACTCTTTCTAAAAAATTATCCTATATTTTCATTTTAATGAATTCACTTTCGCCAACAAGCCTGACCAGTCAGCGAGTGGATTTGTTTTAATTCGCAACTCATCGTATGTTTATCCGGAGTTTCTTTCGACTTTTTTCTCCTTCAAACGTACCGCGGATATGAAATTCTTCGAGACAATGACTAATGTTTCAAATGCCCGTCTTTATGGAAATGAAATTGTTCCGTTGTAACTTTCAGCGACGGGTATATGTACGTGCTCCATCAGTGAGCGACTTGCGAGGCGTATTCGTCTTGTTACCCGACTACGACAAATCCAAAAGGAAGAGTTATGATTTTAGCAATCTATGTATGTATGTATATATGTATGTATGTATGTATGTATGTATGTATGTATGTATGTATGTACAGTCCATACCATATCCCAATGCAGTATTTGTAAACAGAAATGGCGTCAGATCACGTGATCATATTTGTCATTGTACTCATAGTGATGGGAAGCAGAAGCAGGCAGATTGTGAATGGACGATTGAATGAATACATTCTTAAATCGATTATCGAAATAGAGTGATTTTAAAAACAACCTTCTATCGTTGAAAACGATATTATTTAAACCTTTGAAATCAGATACTACATTTAATATTACTAGCTTTGTAGCAAGTTTTGTTACATGATGTTTTATCTGGTTATATGAGATTTAAAATAACATAAAGCTTTTTATAAAAACATATATGAATTGATGACAATAACCAAAAATTTCCTAAAGAGTAAGAAATAGTTTTATTTGAGGGAGGGGGAATGCTCATCCAAAAAAAATCCAATAAACAAGCCAAGTCGTCGAAAATAAAAACTAAAGAGCACCAGAGAACACCCGACACGTACAACATCAAGAGAAGCAGCAAAACGAATGACCCCGCAACACCCGAATCAAACGATCAGACCAGTGCAGTGCGAGCGAGACAGTTGACCACGCAACGGAAAGCGGCGGCGAAATGACAGCGCGGCGCATCGGCACACGGCACTGGCACCACAAACCGAAGACGACCGAAAGTATCGTTCGCTCGCTCGCTCCCTCTTAGTATCGGTGAAATTTGATATGATAGTTAAACGTTGGAAAGGACGCCAATGTCCTTTCCAACGCTTATTTATACTTAGCTTAGGTATCACGCAAGCGAAGCCACGGACGTCTACTAGTTAAAAATTTATATGAGTAGAAGTCGATTCGTTAAATAGGCAGCAAATGTTATCATTATGGCATCGTTACTGAGTATCTCTATACGCAGACTTCCAGCTGGTACCTAATTTTGGCAAATTCCACAGTCGATCGATGCTAAAAGAACGATCCCGGCATCGGATGCGCCTTACTTAATAACGATAACAAAATTAAACGAGAGAAATTAAAGAGACACAGACAATACACTGACCTTTACAAAAATTACTACTTCCGATTTTACCCGAATTTTAGAATCGATTAAACTCGTTCTTACTCGTTCGTAACATTCACTCTATGGTTCACTTTTCGTTTTCAGCACTAGGCATTTAGTCTATATCTTATGTCAAACTCCATAGTAGGTCAATACTCTGTGGTTTTATTTTACGATTGTGGACTAGATTTTTGTTAAAATATTTACGTAAACTGCTAAAATTGAATTGGTTTTGTGTGTAATATAAACTTAACAAGTTTTACTTTGGGAAAAAAGATCATTGTGAGTGATTTGTTATAAGCAACAATGAAAATATTGTACGCAAAAGTGAAATGTCGTGACGAGTATGGTATGTTTACTTTAACTGCATTGGCTTATGTGATTGACTGTATATGTATGTATGTATGTATGTATGTATGTATGTATGTATGTATGTATGTATGTATGTATGTATGTATGTATGTATGTATGTATGTATGTATGTATGTATGTATGTATGTATGTATGTATGTATGTATGTATGTATGTATGTATGTATATATGTATGTTTGTGGCCAATTTTTATATGAGATTCTGTGTGTACCACCCTAGCGCCTAAACTACTGACTGATTTTGATGAATGAGGTGTCTATTGATTTGTTTTTATGGCCCGGGTAACATGGCTACATTTTATTTAGTTTTAGAAAAAAGTCAAGAAGTTAACTGGTAACATGGCTACATTTTATTTAGTTTTAGAAAAAAGTCAAGAAGTTAACTGGTAACATGGCTACATTTTATTTAGTTTACGAAAAAAGTCAAGAAGTTACCTTCGCGCGGCATTCTAGATTATTAAATTAGTAATTCGAATAGACATAATAGATGGCGCCACTAGTTGCTTGCCTCGCGTTTTCGCACACTAAATTTTATTATTAAATTACAAGCGGATACCCGCGACTTCGTTCGCGTGGATATTGATTTTTTAAAATTCCCGTGGAATCATTTTGTTTTACCTAAGCTCCTTTGAGCTCATACCTTGCTAAAAACTGTTAAAAGTTCACTGGCGGATGTTTAGGTACATCAAAATGTAAACATCCGCCAGTGAAAGTCCCATCAAAATCGATCCAGCCTTTCAGAGATTAGCCGGTAATCTTTGAAGTATCTCCTTTCTAACAAAAAAATAATGAATGAAATCGGACCACGCGTTAATTAATTACAGCTAAGTAAGTACACATTTTGACTTTCATCCCCTCTCCCAGGGGAACCGTGCTGAATTTCGGGATAAAAGGTATCCTATATGTTACTCCGTAGTATGAACTTAAATCATGCCAAGTTTCATTTCAATCCATTCAGTAGTTTTTGCGTGATGCGCGCACAAACATACAGACAAACAGACAAACAGACAAAAATTTCAAAAATAGCTTTTTTACTTTCTATTACTTATCCCTAACATCCCCAGTTATTATTTTACAAAATTCTTTAATGTACAGATACGGCAAGTCTACGATTTTATTATATGTATAGTGTTAGAAATCAAACGTCGAAGTGAGAATAAAAATAATTTTAATGAGGTAATTTTAACAAACAAAGCATTAGATGAACACATGTTTTACTTCACAACAAATCAGCACTAAACCACAGTTATACAATAAGAAAATAGTCAAAGAATGAGCAAAACAGAGTTGAGCAGCGTAACGTTGCCGTTGTAAAATTGGAGGTGAAATGTGCCACTACACAAAGCGCTCCGGCCTTATATAGGCTAAGGTTGATGACGATGAATCGGGGAGGTGACGTAATGCTTATTGCACGTCGAAACACGCTCGCAACGTGCTGCATAGCGACGGGCCGCTACTACCCGCAGCTAACACGGCCAGCCCTGGCATGAGGCCGTCCCGGGCTCTGTAGACTCTCGCAGCCACTCTCGCTCACGGACCGGCAATGCCTGCATCAACGATTAGGCACAGGGTCTCGTAACCTGTAATCATAAAATTCTTTAAGATCGCAATTCTTTGATCGCACCCCAAATCACAGTTTAACAAGAAGTAGACACAAACACTTCAACAGTAAGTGTTTAGTAGAGAAAGGGGTCCAGATGTTGAATCTGTAGCTCTAACTTTTCCTTAGCTTATGTACCGAACAACACGATCATATAATCGCACACAGCACTAATTCTATACAAAAGACCCCAAGTATGATACTGGCTACTAGGCCTAACAACCACAAGTTAAGTTTTCCAAATGTCGAACTTGGCTTTACATGATGACTCGATCAGTGTAATCAAAAATTCGCATGAAAACAATCTTTCCACAACTAAAATTGTAAAAATAAGTGCGATTGCTTGGCACATAGTCTAAAAACATGCAAAATAAGGGTTACTTTAACATTCAAGAACGGCTCTATCGCCTCTATGGAGCTTTTTGTTCTTACAGAGCTTTCCTGGCTCTACTTCTTTTTATAAGCTCTATACGTGTAAAACAGTAACAGTGATCTTCACCAGTATGTAATTCACTAGGTAAGTCTCGATTAAACTTAACTGCTAATTATGGGTCAGATAAAAATAAACCGTCAATGCACTCTAGTTGATAGAGTTGATAGAGCAAAGTTTTATTAATAACCCCGCTCGACCCATCCTGAGACAACCCAAAAATTCCAAAGAGAAAATACGATTGTTTGTTTCTAATCACGTCAGTCAGTAACAGTGGGTAAGTAAGTGTACAGACTCAAGTACTAAAGTAAGACTTTAACATTTTGTAAAGTGCGAGACTCTCGCTAACAAAATCCGTTAACATTCAATATCTTTCGGATACATGATCTCTTGAATCATCGTTAACTCGTCAAAAGTGTCAGTGTTGCTCTAATCTACGCTTATTCGTGCAAAAACCTAAGACAAAGTATCAGTCTTCTTCAGGTAAAAACAAACTAATTCAGGAAGACAGGAATGTACTAGTACATTATTTTCTTTTTGTAGAAAGTAATTGTTAACTGGTAAATCGTCAAAACTCACAACCGTAGATAAGGATGTATACGAAAACCAGTAAATGAACCGCTAATCGCTACGGATCATCACTCAACTCTAGGTCTCACTTGATCGCGGCACAATTTTAATTTCTACCTTCGTTCGTAAATAAATTATAGACGAGTTCTTAAGTTTGAATGAACGAAGTTCTCAATGAATGAATGTGGCCGTACTGTGAGTACCCACACTACTTCTATATTTTTCGCCGTATAAATCTTTGCACAAAAATGTGCGGTAGTCACATTTTAAACATTTGGTAAACACGTATTGGACATTTAAACAATAAATTGGAAAAATCTCACCAATGAGCCAAGTGATACTTAGGCTCAGACTTCTCGTGTGCAGTGCGATGCATCTCTGCAGTCGCGTTCACGCTGAGGTGTCGCAGCGGCGAAGAGACACGCTCTCGCCACCCGCTGACGTCGGAACGGCAACCTCGTGAACTCGCGACTCGAAAGTTCACCTGCATTTTTATAACCAAAGCAGATTCCTCATCTGTGGGAGAAACAACATGTTACTTTGTGTCATTTCTAGATGTTTTCATCTAGGAACAAAGTTATCGTCTGAAGTTATCATGGACAAATATGTCACTCTTCTTTCATTTCAATTAATTAATTCATCCTAAAATTAATTTCCAACATTTAACAAGTCAATTCATTTCAAGGGTTTAAAACGTCTACCGAGACGTGCTACGAAAGTAATAATAAAAAGTACGTAGGTTAGGTTTTACGTAAACTCCACGGTGTCTCGAACCGGACACAACCTGGGCGCGACCTTGGCGCCAATCGGATGCAACCTGGGCGCGACCTCTGCGCCATCCATCACCCGCCAGCAGCAGCAGCCAGCTTGTTGCCGCTAACCGTACAGCACCGTGGTTAGATGCAGACACTTTAACGTGTCCACACTTGCTACGAACAAGTCCACTCCCGGGACTCAGATTGACGTACTAGTCGTCATAATTATCGTGAGAAACTGTAGAGGAAACACAAACTGTTAATTACTCATGGCAACATACACCGTTGCCTATTCTGGCAGTCATCACACATACATGGCCCTCATACAAAATCACACTTTCGCTTTCAAAACTAAAACGCTTCGCACTCAAAAGTATGCATATTTCTCCAGACATTTCATCTCATTCATTCTCATACCTTAACTTGCAAGTTAACCCACAAAATACACCCCCCCGCGTTAACGCCCAGGACAAAGCCTGCCAGGACAGCACCTGATATGCGTATCCGGATACGACTTCCCAGGACAGCACCTGGCCTGCGCATCCAATGGACGCGACTTCCCAGGACAGCACCTGGCCTGCGCATCCAATGGACGCGACTTCCCAGGACAGCACCTGGCCTGCGCATCCAATGGACGCGACTTCCCAGGACAGCACCTGGCCTGCGCATCCAATGGATACGACTTCCCGACCTGGCACATTTATCACAATCAACCCATTACTTAATGCAAAGTCAATCACCATCCACCAACTAACCGTATGCCTAACGGTATGCCTAATGGTATGCCTGAGAGTGAGAAGCTTCTCGAAATAATCAAATGTAAACCAAGAAGTAAGCCTTAAATCATTACTCCTCAAAGTAATTCCTACTCTAACCTAGTTTAAATCCTATGCTAAACCTACCTACGTTAAAAGAATTTTTCTTCTAAGAAGGATGGCAACCAACTGAACAATAAGCAAGGTTTTATGATTGAGACAAAACAGTCGAATTGTGTGTGTGAAGAACGCCTTGCACGTCTTCAGACACCAGCCGCCTCGCCAAGGCGCCATGCACTGCGCTGCCACCAGCGTGGACTCGCTGCAGCTCCCCGCAACAGCTGGAGCTCGCAACGACCACCCGGCAGCGTGCTGACCACTCCACAGTGGCCACGCACAATCAGATCTGTACACACAACAAAATTCAGCGCAAGTAACATGTTCAAATCAAAAGAGCAGCAAATAGTGTTGTAGACAACATTAAGCAATCAGATCATAAACATAGTTCCGTCACTAGAAACTAGTCGGGTACACTCCGACAAAAATACACGTGAGTTAAAGCCACACCGGCTTCAATTCCTTTAAATAGTTCCGTCATTTCGACCGTGATGATTTTTTTTTTTTTTGCTAGGCTCTTAGATTCTTTTGACATATGGCATAAAAAAGTGTAAGTTACTGAATACGTTTACACCAATACATCGTAATAACGGTAAAACTTTTCAACGATTTTAACGTCATAAGTTATGGTTAGACGCGGTTACTTCGTAACCTTCACGCTTTATGTAGGTAGATAGCGACAGTCCAAAAGAATTTAACCAAAATTCAGATTTTCAATGTAACCGCACGGGTTCATTATAAACTTCAAAATTCTTTGAACGTTAACATAAAATAAAAAATTTAGTATTGAGCGCTACTAGGTAGACGCTGCACAAGCCACGTATTATAACAAAGGAAAATAATTCAAGCTCATACCGACCGTCGACTTTATCGAATTTTCCACGAATCCACGCGATGCGCGCTATACAAGCAGTGTCGCGGCAATTGCACACGAAGACAGGCACAGACACCAGGCGTTGCGCACACCAGCGCCGAAGCAAGCGCAAAGGCGTCGCGGCGGCCATCGCAGCCGGCAGCCACCAGCAGGCGGCGGACAGCGAGATACCGTGGCAGACGCTGCGCGGCCAATAGCCTCGCAGTAGGCAGCTCACGAAGACGCGCCAGGCGGGCGCTACACAGAAAAATGCAAGGCACGTTAACAAAGAGGGTATATCTGGCAAAAGGTTAACTTCACCGACCCTAAAATGTAATTTTTAGTAACACCAGACGGTCATATCATTTCGCCGGTCGGCGTCTGATTTCACCGGTTGACCGCAACTATTTAAAAATAAAAGTTCAAATTCAACCTCATATCCATATGGCGGGTGCTATGCTAGTAGCGTCGCGGCGATTGCAGACGCGGCAGGCGTCGTGGCGAGCACCGTGCAGTCAGGGACACGACCGCCACCGCACGACGAGATGCCATAGCAGACGCTGACAGGATCAGACGCACAAAGCGGTGCGCACACCAGCACCGGGGCGCTGAGGTGTTGCGGCGGCCGCTGCAACCAGCAGCCACGAAACAGGCGGTGCACGGAGAAATGCCGTGGCGGACGCTGCAGCCGGCAGCCCACAGTAGACGGCTCACGATGAGATGCCCAGGCGGGCGCTGCGGCCCACAGCCACAGGCGGCGCACGGCGAAATGCCGTGGCGGACGCTGCAGCCGGCAGCCCACAGTAGACGGCTCACGATGAGATGCCCAGGCGGGCGCTGCGGCCCACAGCCACAGGCGATGCGCACATGAGCGCCGAAGCGGGCGCTGCGCATGCAGCTATGCGCTCGTCCGAGCGCCGGCAAAGCCTCGCGCTCATTCAGAACGCCGAAGCTCATGGTGACGTGCTCAGCAGCACCAGGTTGGCTGGCGGCATACCCGCAGCTGGCGGCTATTGGAAGGTATGTGGAAGAAAGAAACAACTTGTTGGCTTCACTGAGTAGATACTCATAGTATATAATATATTAGCCAATTTAAATTAATTATTTTATACAAGGAAGAGCACATGTCCGCTTCCTAGCACAGTCGGAATACGAAAGAAAAGAAGATGGCGGCGGTTCGTTACTTCAAAACATTATGGTTGCAGGTTATGAAAAATAAAGTTATGAAAACGTTAAAGTATCGATTAATTTTTGTAACGATAAACCAACACGCCCCCTCAAAAATTAATCACCTTTATACAAATCAATAAAAGTAACCTAACTAAACGGAACATATTTCTTCCTTGCATTATCTGGGAGTTACATAATAATGGTCCAACATTCGTTGCGCAGGATCAGGGAAAACCCAGAAAACCCTAATCAGACCATTTCATTTACTTAAATAGGTAAATGTAAATTAAATAACATATTATGAATTTAATTATAATAATATACATGAATTTAATCAGAAAATCACTTAAGATAAGGTAATTTTAATCTAAACCCATTTTGCTTCTCATTTCCTGAAAAGTAATTACAGGTAATGGCTTGGTCAAAGCATCCGCCAGCTGCTGACCTGTGGGAATGTAATTTAATTTTATTACATTATTTTCAATTTGTTCCCTAGAAAAATGATATTTAATATCAATATGTTTTGTACGCTTATGATTAGTTGGATTATTTGCGATACTTATACAGCCGTTATTATCCTCATATATTATAATTGGGTTAACAATATTCATGTTTATACTAGCTGCTAATGATTTGAGCCATAAAGCTTCCCTAACAGCTTCAAATAATGCCATATATTCGGCTTCAGTAGATGATGCCGCTACTGACATTTGTTTCTTTGTACTCCAGGTTATAGTACACTGCTCAAAAAGCTTAAATAAATACCCAGTTGTACTTTTCCTATCTTTTGTATCATTACCACCCCAATCTGAATCTACATAGCCACTTAGGATGTTATTATAGTCGCACCTTTTGTATGTTAACTTTAAATCAATTGTACCCTTTAAATATCTTAATACTCGCTTCAGACACTGCCATAGTTCTTTATTATTTTTGTTTGTGTACCTACTCAGTACATTAACGCTAAAGCTTAAGTCTGGCCGAGTACATAACATGACATACATTAAACAACCTATAACATTTCGGCATGGCGCATTATATTTCTCATCAGAGTTTAATGCTTCATAATTCAGTTTAGTTTCTAGTGGAGTATGTACAGGTTTACATTCGTGCATATTAAACTTATTCAAAATAGTTTTTATGTACGCACTTTGATCTAACGTAATTTTGTCATCGGACCTGTTAATTTTGATACCAAGAAATAGTCTTATTTCATTTAAGTCAGTCATCTCAAATTTAGTCATTAAATACATTTTAAAATTATTCATTGTTTCAATTTCAGCACATGCAATCACCAAATCATCTACATACAATACGACATATATATTTTTACGTATATCTCCATTATCCAACATGTAAATACATCTATCAACTGATGAGTTTTGAAAACCTTCCTTTTTTAATGCTGCCTCGAATACGTCAAACCAACACCGAGCTGCCTGTTTGAGCCCATAAATCGATTTATTTAATTTACAGACACAATTATTTTTATTTAATATACCCTCAGGAACTGTCATAAAAATTTCCTCCTTTAATTCCCCATTCAAAAAAGCAGTTTTAACATCCATATGATGAACTAATAAATTGAATTGATTAGCAAAACTAATAATAAATCTGAAACTAGCTATTCTAGCAACGGGAGCAAAGGTTTCATTATAGTCTGTTAAATATTCTTGACTGAAACCTCTTGCAACAAGTCGGGCTTTGTATCTTAAAGGTTTTCCAAATTCATCATGTTTTATAGTGAAAATCCATTTACAGTCTACAATATTTTTACCTTCTGGTCTAGGTACTAAAGTCCATGTATAATTTTTCAAAAGAGAATTTAATTCATCTTTAATTGCGCTTTCCCACTGAGATCTATCGTCCCGAGTTTTAATCTCTTCATATGAACATGGTACTTTACATAAAATCGAATGAGCACACATTAAATAATCAAGATCCTCCTCAAAGTAAGAAATAGGGGGAAGATGTTTTAATCTATCACTCCTCCTAAGTTCATGATTATCTGTGTTTTCAAAATTTTCAGAACTACCTACTGCTTGCTCTGATTCGTTTCTATTCTCACAGATTAATTTGCGAATTTTATTGGGACACACGTGTTCATCAGATTTCGATACATCTGATTTATTAAGTCTGTCAGAGTTTCGAGACTTAACTGATTTCGGAATGTCACTAGTATCAGTTTTATTTTGAGAATTTGCAATATTCTCTTCAGATCTAAGCATAGGCCTAGACTGTAGAAAATTAGTCTCGTCAACAATGACGTCTCTAACTACCACATGTTTTTCGCATTCTGGGTTCCAAACTTTGTAACCGTTTGGTTCGTAACCCAACAAAATACCTTTCCATGATTTATCATCAAATTTCGTTTTACCGGTTTTATTATGAACATAAACCGTTGAGCCAAAAACTTTTAAATATTTAATTTGCGGTTTCCTGTCATGCCACATTTCGAATGGTGTTTTCGAACTATTTAAAGCTTTTGTCGGGGTTATATTGATCAAATAAACTGCAGTTAAAACTGCATCTCCCCAAAATACTTTATTTAATTTAGCACCGTTTATCATAGAACGAGCTTTCTCAGTAATAGTTCTAACCATCCGTTCAGAAACTCCATTCAATTGTGGTGTTCTAGGAACCGTCAAATGGTAGGTTATACCTTTTTCAACACAGTAAGTTTTCATTTCGGTAGATAAATACTCTCCACCGTTATCACAATATAGATTGACTAATTTTAAATTAAACTTAGCCTCGCTCTTTGCAACGAAATCTTTAAAAGCAGTAAATACATCTGATTTATATGTTATCAGGTATGTAACACAGTAATGAGTGTATTGATCAACAAAAAGCACAAAGTAATTTTTGTTGTCAATAGTTGTAGGAGTGATAGGTCCGCAAACATCTGTATGTACAATAAATAATGGTCGCTTTATGTGTGTTTTATCTTTGGCTTGGTTGAACGGCAATCGACTCTGTTTACCACTTATGCAAGCTTCACATAACTCATCATTAGGTATAATGTTATTAATTTGATTTGGATCATAAACCATGTCATGATTTTTAATTTGTAAAAATTTAGCTTTACTAATATGTCCAAATCGTTCATGCCATAATTTATAACTATTTTTGTCACTGTTGCTTACTTGTGAAACAGATCGATTTTTGTTCATACATGCCAATAATTCTAAAACAATTAAATTGTTTTTTAACATACCTTGCATAATGGTTGTATTACCCTTACGTATATCTGCCCCTTTCTCGTCGAAAATCACCGTCAATCCAGCACGCTGCATCCTCGATACAGACAATAGATTGTATGGAACCTCAGGGCAAAAAAGAACTTCCTCGAGAACTCCTTGGATCCCTTTGTCGCTAGTAACCTGTAGACTGCCCTTTTTAGTAGCTGAAATAAATTCACCATTTTTAGCAATAGAAATTTTTAAAGGTGGCTGCAGAGAAATATAATTGATAAAAAGATCATCTCTGTTTATGATGTGGTCTGATGCTCCTGAATCCAGCAGAAATGTAATTTTATTTCCATTGTCATGGTATTCGCCCGTCATAAATGCAAAACCAGAAAAATCGCTTGATGTGGATGGTTGACTCATTTCAACTGCCTGTACGGTCCTTGTCCTTTCCGTAGATTTTTGCTGATACATCCTTTTATAATAGTAACAGTCATTTTTAAAGTGACCCCTGCGTCCACAATGATGGCATTTTACAATTGACTTCTTTGCAGTTTTATTGTAATTTTGATTAAAATTATTTTTAGGTTGTAAATCTTCGAACTTTCGTTTACGGTTGCCAAATCTAGATGTCTTCTCCACGTGCAATACTTTCGCGCTAGTGTCACTTAATTCGTTTTTTAACTTCACTTCATGGTCTAATAGTCGCGTTTTAACAAAAGCCAATGTTAAATTGTCTTCCGACAATGTTTCGATCGCAGTTATCACACCATCATAAGTTGAGGGTAGGGTGAGTAATAAATGTGCAACCTTGTCGGTTTCCTCTAATTTTGCACCAGCTGCTTGTAAATCCGTGATCAGTTCGTCAAACACGGCAAAATGTTTTATTAGGATGACGTCACTTTGTAACTTCAACGCCAATAACTTTTTACGTAAAGCTAATTGCGTGGCAATACTTTTACGTTCGTAAAGTGCATCCAAACTTTTAAAAATGTCTCGCGCCGAACTGTCTTCCTTCGCAAAACCGAGGTAGGAATCGGATAAATACTCGACGATGGTACTTTTTGCAATCCGATTATTTTTTTTCCATTCACTGCATCGAATAATTGGGTCGTCGTCTATAACTTTTATAACGTCCAATTCACTCAGCAACGCCCGTATTCTAAACTTCCACACACTGTATTTTTCTCCATCAAACGGTTTAATATTCCGTTTGGTTTTTAAATTATCCATCACGATTATGACACTCGAACTTTAAACTTAAAAAAAAATGGCGTACACTGGACACATAACCTATTGGAAGGTATGTGGAAGAAAGAAACAACTTGTTGGCTTCACTGAGTAGATACTCATAGTATATAATATATTAGCCAATTTAAATTAATTATTTTATACAAGGAAGAGCACATGTCCGCTTCCTAGCACAGTCGGAATACGAAAGAAAAGAAGATGGCGGCGGTTCGTTACTTCAAAACATTATGGTTGCAGGTTATGAAAAATAAAGTTATGAAAACGTTAAAGTATCGATTAATTTTTGTAACGATAAACCAACAGCGGCACACCCGCAGCCGGACACACTCACGTTCGTCACTCGTTATTGCCTTGCTCACAGCTCGGCACCCACAAGTAACTTTTCTTCAACTACCTGCAACTTATAAACTTTTTCGAAACTCTTAGTGAGCGAGGCAGCCCGTAAAGGACTCCTCTCTCTAACTCAATGCTAACAAATATCACCGTCACTCTGCTCAACTATTTTTATCTCCAAACAAAACTCCAAAGGGGAAATTTAAATCAACCTTAAATTTCCAAAATCAGAACTGGCAATCGAGCACAAAAGGCCTTCAATCCCACTTCTGATGTTAGAAATCAAACGTCGAAGTGAGAATAAAAATAATTTTAATGAGGTAATTTTAACAAACAAAGCATTAGATGAACACATGTTTTACTTCACAACAAATCAGCACTAAACCACAGTTATACAATAAGAAAATAGTCAAAGAATGAGCAAAACAGAGTTGAGCAGCGTAACGTTGCCGTTGTAAAATTGGAGGTGAAATGTGCCACTACACAAAGCGCTCCGGCCTTATATAGGCTAAGGTTGATGACGATGAATCGGGGAGGTGACGTAATGCTTATTGCACGTCGAAACACGCTCGCAACGTGCTGCATAGCGACGGGCCGCTACTACCCGCAGCTAACAATAGAATATAGAATAGATTATTACAAGTTCCATAGTATAAACTTTGTAAGTAGGTAGTAAGACAACCAATATTTAAAAAAAAAATTAAACCGACCTCGGCCCAGCATTCTCAGAGAAATCGGTGTATCAATCAAAAATATATGTGACATATGGGTACATTTATGCGTGTAACTTCGTACATAAGAATTAGGTGTTTTATATAAATAAAACCTTTCTGAAAGTATGTAGACTACGATAGTGAAAAAATCATCATAATCGGGTCATTGGTTTTTGGAATAATTGCCAACATACATACATATAACATACATACATATGTACATTTAGGTCAAATACAGAACTTCCTTTTTTTAAGTCCAGGCTTATAAGAAAATGGCGTAAATTCACTTTCAAACCCCTGTAAGCCCAAATAGTTTCAAACTCGTTGGAGGCCCTTAATCAATAGCTTGTTGGTTAGTTGAGTAGATTAATGCCTATAACAGATTCTAAACTTGTCGAACTATCACCGATGTAAAAGTGACTATAGTTAGGAAATTACAAACGTGCAAACTGAGTCATAAACCATTACGAGCATTGGTTTGTGAGGGCTGTCCCTCGCTCTTTATAACTTGTTATCGACTATAGACAAATATTTTTTATTGTTACACACAACACCACAGAATCAGGTTCCAGTTCCATAAGGCCTGTAAGTGCGAGCGAAAAGTCCGATAAAAATGATTTATGACTTAGTACGCACGTTTGTAATGTCCCAACTATAGTTTTCTTTTACAATAATTACTTACAGACTTGCCAGACGCGATAGTTTAATTTCAAAAATATAGTTATACTTACATTTTCCAAGTTTTTTTTTCTCCTTAATTCCTGTTTTTCTTTTCTTTATTTCATGTTTGTGTTAGTAACTGATTTTCACGCTAAAATTCTGAGTGTTTGAAGAAGAGTGTGAATGTTTCTGTGCTCTGAATAAACGATTTTTTTTTAAATAATTTCCGGAGATTCGGAGATTTAAGATTCAGAGGTTTTCTGGTACCTCTTATATCAGAAAACCTCGGAAAATTTAAAATCTACATGTGGCTAAAAACCTAATTTTATGTATCACAGCTTATTTTTACCTACTTTCGGCCAATTTAGTAGGTATATGACCAAATCAAATGCAAGGTAAATGGGAATACTTGTTATAATTATAAAGAAAATTTTCAAGCAGCTCTATCACTTTGCAGAATTCCAATTATCTGTATAAAAAATTTAATTATCTGTAAAAAAAAGTTGTAAAGAGTGGCTGTGATTCCAACTCTCAGATGAGTTGAGTTCACCAATTGGTTTCATTCCAGCCCGTTAGCGAACTGACAAACTCAGTGCAAGATCTATGTAATCAGCCGCTCGCAGACTGCTGATACATGAGTAGATATCCCTACAGAGAGGAAGCTTCATATAACCCCCGTCACGTAAGTGCGGTGAACTTCAAGTGCGCGCAGCGTCGTACGAGTGAGCGGGACACAATACGATTGGAGAGCCAATCAGCGCTTGCGAATGATCCGCGAGAGCTAATCAGTGCTTACGAATGATCCCCACGCCCTCCCCGCGACCCCGAGATACCTCATTTTCGACTTCTGCGCATTGAAGGTCACCGGTCGACTTATTTTCCGTGACTTATATAAGCGGCCTGCTGTAGGAACACTCACACATGAGCTCTCACCAACGGTTCACGGACACTCCGCGTCTGACGCCACCGGCTCAGTTGGATGGCAAACGTGCGCCGTGTGTGAGTCTATCTACGGCGGGCCGTTTGTATGAAGCTTCCCCTCTGTAGAGATATCTACTCATGTGCTGCTGACCTACTTCCCGCTGCACAAGTTTCGACGTACGACTCTTGTAGTACCTATACGTTGTCCTACCCAGGATTGTATGTAGCGCCAGTGCTGTCTGCATCTGTCTTCTTTATAAGATATTTTTTAACTCGATTTAATCGTAGATACGTCAGCACACGGACACATTTTAACACGGATATAAAGAGACTAGGTACCGTTGAAAAAAAAATGTTACGGCCGAATATTAAAATGTCCTTTCATGCTTAGGAGCATCCTTACTACGAGGTCTGTTCAAAAAGTATCGCGAATTTTGAATTTCCGCGGGCTACGTATATTTGATTTTTGATTTTTTTGTAGCCTTATATTGGTACTCATGTCCCTTACTTATGCTGACAAGGTCGGCCATTTTGAATGTTTAGTTAATTTTTTACAGCTGTTTTGCTTGGATGTGTTTTGGCTCGTCTTCGATTTTTGCCTAACGCACGGTCGAATGTGAAGTTTTTGCTCACAGTAGTGAAATTATAATATCACGGCTTTGTCTTACGTACATTTTTCCGTTTGCAGTGAAACAAAGTCCCATAATCAGTAAAAAAAAAACAATAATAATAATTATTAATTAATTAGACGCGGATGAAGTCACGGGCAACAGTCTCAAATAAACATTTCTAAATTTCCATCTCAGTAAACAAAAACGCATTTAAAACCAGCTGATTCAACGCCCCCGAGCCGTGGGGGAGCATTTGAAATTATAATAGTGATGCCGAACTGAGCTGTATAAAATTAAATATTCAAATATTCTTAAAACAGTACAAGATAACGGTTTACGGGTCGTTCCGAATTGTGCTCGAGCAATTGTCCCGTTATCTTCCCTTTAAATGCGGGCCGGAAAACAAATTTTGTGCCCTCACCCCCAAAAACTGGGATTTACTGTGACGCGGCTAATAGAAGTTATCGTTATGCTTTTTAGGGTTCCGTGCCCAATCGGAAAATAGCCGCTCTGCTGTCTGTGCGTCTGACTCTAGCTCGTAGATGGAATGAGTTACAAATCACACTATGGTATAGAATGTTGACAAATTCATACCGAATACCTAACGATTATTGAATTTGTAAAATTGAGTTATTATTCAGCTTCTTTTTTAAGAAGGGACTAAAAAAGGAGCCGAAACACATTGTTTCTTAATCTGGCATGTGGGGTAAATATATAAGAAAATAATTGAGTAAAGTAGATGTACTATCTACTTTACTCAATTATTTATGTATTATCTATATTTGTTGTATTCAAAAACAAAGGAATGGAAAGAACCCATCAAACTTGTAAGTTTCAGATCATTTTGGTCACGGGATCTATCTCAAAAACTATTTTTATTGGATTTTGTGATATAGGTGAGTATTTTATAGGAAATTGACGTTTCTGTATGTTAAACATTCTTAAAACAACAATTCATAAAGTAGTTAGTTAGATGTGACCAAAACAAAGGAATATTTTTGACGTGATAGCGTCCTATAAATCGCGTGAACGCCGGTCGCGAGTACGAAAAAGCATGACTCATTGTTACGTACCATAGCAACGCACGTACCATAGCCGTATTGCCCGTAAATCGACTTTACAACCAATTTTTTTCGTTGATCCTTTGTACGGAACCTGATGGAGCGAGACCCAACTCGCACATGGCCGATTTTGCTTTTATTGGCATAGAAAATTGGGGGCGCGTCTCCATGATTTTAACGACTTCTCTAATGTGTTTGAGCATTAATGCTGTTGGTACGTACATAATAATAAGATAAGAGTGTTATTATTCAAATGTTTAACGAAACAATCACCCTTTTTATCCGACGACGGCACAAAAAGAGGGTTATGAGTTTTCCTGATCGTTTTGTTTTTTTTATATTATAATATTATTTATTATTATAAACTAATATTTTTTTGACGTGATAACGTCTTATAAATCTATGAACGCCGGCCGCACGCACGAAAAAGCATGACTCATTGTCACGTACCGCCTAGCCGAGCGTGTAAGCGAGAGCGTGGAGCAAACGATAGAGAGGGAATGTTTCGTTATCATGTAAAATTATCGTCATAAACCGACTTTACAGACAACCAATTTTGTTATTGCTGGTACGCTTTTTCGTTTATTTGCAATTTTATTGCCGAAATTACTGAAAACGCCGATGCAAGTTATTTATAACCTGCATCGGCAAACTAAACGAAATAACACTTGATATTTTTTCAATAGATTCATACTGACGATTGTAAAAGTTTATTTGAACAAAAAAATTCTAACTTAATTAATTACTTACTTACTTACTATTCAATTAAATATATCTATATTTTTAAAATAAACTTATCGCATTAAAATTAATAATACCTTGTTATTACCATACAATTCCAAAGTCAAAAGTCGAGACGGACCAGAAATTGGGTAACCGTATAAAAGCGAATGTTATCATGAAATTCGTCTGTATTTCTTAATCTCGTCCACGCGAACCCGGAAATTAAAATATTCATCGCTCGAAGCCTACCGTTTTCTATACCCTTGTTTTAGAAAAGAAATCTCTGAACAAGAATCTATTTTGAACTCTATTTGAACGTGATTGAGTTGAAAATCGGTTGTGTTTGAATGGTATTTCTAAAAGAGTTGATGCGGTGTGTTTGCACATAATCGTGAAAGTTGATGTACCTATATATTTTTTTTTAAAGGACGCGGTGATTTTTAATATTTCTATGGAACGGATTCGCTATCTTTTGGTTTGATTCAGCAAAGGCTTTCATTCTCGTACGTATTTCTTTATATTAAGGCCGCTCTCTTCACGCGCTTGTCCATACAAACGTATTACGCCTATTATTCTAATATTTGTCGCAATAGGTCTAAAGTTAAGTCAGATATCAATTTATATCTCCATTATCTATGCCATAAAATAAAAGTATTAGTAAAATTATATTTATTTTGAAAGTTATGACGCTTGAAAAATCACTATTTTTGGGCAAATTTTGGGGCAGCTTCGTGCGTAAATAAACTATATAAGAAACTAGAAAATTGAAAAACGACCGAAGTCTTATCATAGGTTACTTCATAATAATTACATGTCTTTAGTTCATGTAAAAAATTGCCAAATATTTGCTAAAATAGGCGAAATACCAAACCTAGATTTGCATCTTTTTACTTTGCCGTTTTTCACTAAAAATCATGATATCTCAAGCAAAATTTATTTATTTAATTAATTTATTATTTATTTATGTATATATTTTTAGTACTCTTCTTTACTGAAGACGTCTCGCTCTCTAAATGCAGAAATCACTGTTTTAGACTCCACTCACCAACGATTTGTCGCACCCATGGAGAGGGCTCTTAATAAAAAAGGCTTGTCCTAACTAATAAAATTTTACATAAGTAAGTAACTACATTTTATGATGGACTAGCGGATACCCGCGACTTCATTCGAGTGGATTTAGACCACAACGACGATTGTTTTGTTCACACGAGTATAAATTAAAAATAAAAAAAACCCCGATATTCGCCATTTTGTGGGGGCGGCCATCTTGGCTTCGAAAATCATAGTGTTGAGTATTCTACTAGTCAATTTTCAGTTGATATCCATATTGAGGAAATTGTGAAAAAAATATGTAATCCGCCATTTTGTGGCGGCTTTGTCATCTTAGACCGATTTCCATCCAACGTAGCTAAGAACTCTACCGACTAATTCACTTTTCACACAAAAAAAAAACAAAATCGGTTCATCCGTTCGGGAGCTACGATGCCACAGACAGAAACACACACAGACACGTCAAACTTATAACATCCCGTCGTTTTTGCGTCGGGGGTTATATTTCGTCAATTAAAATAACAAAGTGATCTTGAAAATAATAAAGCCTATCTAGTTATACAAAGAGAATAGACAATAGGTGTACCTACTGAACCTGGTGTGTGAGGCACAATAGACTCATTGAAAATCGAAGGCTTATGCCGTGAATGAGATCTGAACACAATATAAATCGATGGTTTGACAGAATACCCAATTTTGTAATCCGAAAATTGAATAATTGAATTATATGATGACGAATTATTTATGACGACGAGGTCTTTTAAGTGGGAAGCTTCCCGGGTAGGTACTATTCTAGGGGTACCATAATCTTCTATTTGATTTTGAATTTAAAACTTTACTGACTAAATCAGTGACTATGAGGTTTCAACACGGTTTCCGCACGGTGGAGGAGTCTTGACTTATCTTAAGAGCCACAAGTTGGCCTATACGAAATAAATAATCTATACTTACTAATAAATAAAATTGAAGTGTCTGTCTGTAATATCGAAATAACTACCTCATATTAAGCTCATATGGTTATTTGAACGAAACTATAACCGAATCACACGTTTTTAAAATTTTTGTCTGTCTGTCTGTCTGTCTGTCTGTCTGTCTGTCTGTCTGTCTGTCTGTCTGTTTGAACGGGCTAATCTTTGGAACGGCTGAACCGATTTTGACGGGACCTTCACATACAAGTAGAGAATTAACCAGGGAGTAACATAGGCTACTTTTTTAACCGACTTTAAAAAAAGGACGAGTTGTGTTTTTCTACCTATGTACACCGATATCTCCGAGATTTCTGAACCGATTTGCGTAATTTTTTTTTTTAATCGATAGAGAAACATTGCGACCCTGTTCTATAAAAATTTGGATTCCAACTCCTCAATCCTGATGCTGTAGGGGACCTAATCCCCAAAACTAATGGGTTTTAGAAACTTTCGGTTATTTAAATTGATATTGGGGGTACCAATTAAAGACTTTATCTTTGAATGAACTCGAGTAGGTACATATCCAACTCCTCAACCCTGATGCTGTAAGGAATTGTATTCCGAAATCGTGGGGATCCCACGGGATTTTTCCGTTTTGGGGATGGGTTTCTACTTTTTGTTCTGGAAAATCAAAAGTTCCCGCGGGATTTTTAAAAACCTAAATCCACACGGGCGAAGCCGTGGGCGTCATCTAGTCTATACATATAATAAAATCGTAGATTTGCCGTATCTAATTGCCGTATATACTTACATTAAAGATTTTTGAAAAATAATAACTGGGGGATGTTAGGGATAAGTAATAGAACGTAAAAAAGCTATTTTTGAAATTTTTGTCTGTTTGTCTGTATGTTTGTGCGTGCATCACGCAAAAACTACTGAATGGATTGAAATGAAACTTGGCATGATTTAAGTTTATACTAGGGAGTAACATATAGGATACTTTTTATCCCGAAATTCAGCGCGGTTCCTTTGGGACAGGGGATGAAAGTCAAAATGTAGCTGTAATTCATTAACGCGTGGTTCGATTTCATTCATTCTTTTTTGTTAGAAAGGAAATACTTAAAGATTATTGGCTAATCTCTCAAAGGCTGGATCGATTTTGATGGGACATTCACTGGCGGATATTTACATTTTGATCTACTTAAACATCCACCAGTGAACTTTTAACAGTTTTTAGCAAGGTATGAGCTCAAACGAGCTTAGGAAAAACAAAATGATTCTCACGGGATCTTTAAAAACCAATATCCACGCGAACGAAGTCGCGGGTGTCCGCTTGTTCTGAATAATTATGTCCTGCCGACTACCTACATTTCGATCGCAGCGGCCAATCTCAATGTGGTAGCTAACATGATGCAGTCTAAGATGGAACTGGGCAAACTTGGAAGAGGTATGCATACCCCTGATGTACCAATTACCTCCTACTATAATCATAAGTTTCATTCTTCACATATAATAAGGCGTATGTAGTACCTTCATTGTACTGGCAACATTTATTTAAATGTTGAAAAAATGGGGTAGTTTGAAAAAATCCCCACCACTCGTAAGCTTCGTCCGAGCCTCGAGTCACGCCATTCCTCATTATAATATTATTGTGCGCGGCAAAGAGTAAATGTGTGCGCAGCAACGAGCAGTCATCTATCTATAATATAATAAAACTGTAACAGATCCAATTCTGTACATTGAAGATATTTTGAAAATTTTTATTGGAGGGCACTCTATAATCGATACTGAAGCCAAAACTGCAATTTGTTTCATTTTTGTCTGTCTGTCTGTCTGTCTGTCTGTCTGTCTGTCTGTCTGTCTGTCTGTCTGTCTGTATCTTGGCCGCGCATCACGCCGAAACTACTGAATGGATTCAAATGAAACTTGGTACGATTTGAGTTTATACTCCAAGGTAGGTTATAGGATACTTTTTATCCCGAAATTCAGCACGGTTCCCTTGGGAGAGGGGAAGAAAGTTAAAACGTGTATTTAGCTGTAATTCATTAACGCGTAGTTCGATTTAACTCATTCTTTTTTTGTTAGAAAGGTAGTATTTTAAGTATTGTCCCGTAAATATTTCAAGATCATAGGTATTTTGGTTTAGAAATGACAGACATTTATTGGGTTCAAATAACTTGGGACCCGGATCTTTGAACGTACGGCTTATTTTAAACTGGTGTGCGTTTAAATTTGTTTGTCGATCTGTCTATTTGTTCCAGCTAATTACCAAAACGGCTGGATCAATTTTGATGGAACTTTCAATGGCAGATAGGTGATGTTATAAGGAGTAACTTAGGCTACATTTAGTTTAGGTGCAAAAAAGGATTATGGGATCCAATCCGATCCTATATAAAACCTATATCCAGGCGGACGAAGTCGCGGGGGTCGGCTAGTTCGTTAATATTCTTATAAATTCAGTGATTGTATTAATTTTTCTTACTATAAGTAATAATAATAATGAAACTTGTAATTTGCTAATCGGCAAATTTTCTAGAGCAGTGTCAGTGTCGTTATCGATTACAAGGAATTTTCACCGACATTGATGGATCGCCGCGGGCGGGAATTTTGCTGTCACCGGTGATATTTCCGCGGTGGTTCAAGTTAGAGGCGGTAGCGTTGTTTTGGGCAAAACAAATCTTGTGACATGAGATTAAGACAATTTGTCCTAAAGTTTGTTGTTCTCTTGGGGGAGATGATGAGCTTTAACGTGATTTTATTTTCCCAAGGACACGTTCGGTGGTTTTTTTTTCGAGTTCACAAACGGTTCTGCTTGTTCAAATTATGTATATTGTAAATCAGATATAGCATTATAGCTTCCTACACATTGGCGCGCTATTTAAATGGCATCGTGTCTGATTGTTTTGCAGCCAAGATAGAAAACAAGCAAGACTTGATATCACCGTTGATAGCACCGATTTGCTCAGGATGGCACTCGTCTCGCGTGCTATCTGAAACGATTTCTTGTCTTATAGATTACATAATATTTTCTATTGCAATGATATTCTATTACTGTTGCCACACTGTATTGCAACTGCCGCCCGACTAACAAATGCATCATCACAAAGAAGTGGAACTAATATTGTATATTTAATAATGCATACTCATGGAGAATTCCACCATTTACACGAATAATTGGAGAATGAAAATTCATGTTTTGTCCCTGTTATGTGCATACTTGCAGTGCCGATTGTAATGATGACTTTTTTATTTCTTTTGTCTCGTAGTTGGCTCACGTGGGACAACCATTTGTGAAAACTGCATGACATTTAGCCGTAAATTTTTTTCTTCCGTGTAAAAAGTCCGGCTTAAAAAAAGTGTAATTATAAGCCCTGCAAATTAGTATTGCACCTGGCCGCCATTTTCATGACGTCAACACTAGACAGACGTCGGTACCTACCGTTGACAAAAACGGTTGACAGAGTATGCGCATTGAGTTTTGAATAATTATATTGTAAATTCACACATTTTGTTGTTATTGTTGTTTAATACTGGCGCAGTTAATTAATAATTGCCGAGTTATTTATTATTATTAACACAGAAAATGATAGTGATTCAGACACAACAGACTGAAAAAGTGAAAACATTCCAAATCCGAATTACAAGAATGTGATCGAAATACCGAATTACATCAGTGGAGTTGATGAATTAGGATAATTTCTTCATTTAAAATCTATAAAAGTTGAAAATTATTTGTTCATTCGGTTTAATTTATTTATAAAAAAAAATTATGTTGCCGACGGTATATTTTCGTTTCGTCTGACGTCAGCCTGAAGTTAAAATGACAAAGTTCCAGCGCAATAGCAACGTGCGGGGGTTATAGCGTAAATTATTATGAATCCGCTGTATCTTATAACTCGACGTGCAAGAAACTCGACTTTCATTTAAGCGCACTTGAAAGTAAATATGGCAGAGGAACTTTTCTATTACTTGTGTTTGTTATTGGATAGGATTTCTTTACTTGCTGACGTTGCAAAAATATTTTTCCAGCATCGATTTTGCTCCGGCATTACTCGGACTGACTGTTACAATGGTAATGCTGATGTTTTTGTAGGTCAATATGGAGTACCTAGATAGCATTTTCTAGTGAGTAGGTACATAGATATCCTTTTGAGTTTCTCAGTGAACTCGGAGTATTCTGAATTAGGTACTGAATGTATGTGGAGACAGGTAAGTTTCTCTACGTGAACAAAATAAGGAGAAAAAGGGAATAAACAAATAAATTATTATCAGTTAAATAACATCTTTAAAATATCTAGAATCACTGACGAAGTCACATTTCAAGAGCTGAAGTAAAAATGGGCGGATTACATATTAGTTCCAAGAACAGTTAGAAATTGGGATTCCAAGATGCTGGATGGAGACCTCGCACCGGAAAGTGTAGTGTTGGCAGATCTCTAATTGACCGACGACATCAGAATAGTCGCAAGTGGCTTACAGATATAAACGGTACAAGATCGTGTTCTGTGGCGATCCTCACACGAGACCTATTAAGCAGAGGACGACAAACGGCGTAATCTATCGCCGACTTAAATGGATTATACAATAACTATTACTAAGAGTCGATGTAACTTATAGAATAGAATAGAATACGAAAGTTTTTTATTCAAATAAACTTTTACAAGTACTCTTGAATTGTCAATTGAATCTACCACTGTTTCGGAATGCCGTTCCAACCGAAAAGAACCAGCAAAAAACTCGGCGGTTGCTCTTTTTTAAAATAACAATAGGTATAACAATTTTATGTACGTTTGAATTGCCGTTTTGCGCATTGCTGGAACGAGTTAAATCCATGCTTTTTGTTATTTATATAATCTTCAATTGTATAATATGCTTTTTTAAAGAGCATACTTTTAATACAATTCTTAAACTTGTGTAAAGGCAAGTCTAAATTGCTTGTGGAATTTTATTATAAAACATGACACCCGTTTCCACAAACGACTTTCGGACCTTCTTAAAGTCATACGTCTTATATCACTACATAGTATAAAACAAAGTCTCTTTCTCCGTCCCTATGTCCCTATGTCCCTATGTCCCTTTGTACGCTTAAATCTTTAAAACTACGCAACGGATTTTGATGCGGTTTTTTTTAATAGATAGAGTGATTCAATAGGAAGGTTTATATGTATAATAACATACATTAAATAGTGGAGAAATACTGTTATTTTTGAGGTTTCTAATGTGATGTCGTAAATAATTAAATTTTTTCCGCTTACATTGCAAACGCAGGCTGAACCCTACGAGATTTATTAAAATAATGTACTAAGTATTGTACACATTGAAAAGGTCTACAGAAAACTCCGCGATGGTATATGTCTATCTCTTATGGATATCCCACAATAACATTTTTTTGTCATTTACTTTTTACGACAAATAATGTCTAATTTTCGAAGCGATTTCAACCAATACAGCATTAATCCTTATCTAATTAAATACCTTAAATACATTGTTGATTTAATATAAATCCATATGGCCTTTTACAGCATATGATTTAAATGAATACTTTCGAAGATACCTATTACAGATTTAAAAATTGCGGCGGCGCGGGCGGGAGCGTGCCTATAAGCGCGTCGGTGGCCGCGGTTCTCCCAGCCCAGTGTCGATAATTTTTGAAACCAAAAAAAAATCACATTACGTAGGATGAAACCCATTGGAAAAGGAGGAGAATATTATAAAAATACAAGGAAAAATAATTTACGGGCGATCTGAGCTCGGGAAAAAAGGGGGGGAGTTTTAAGGGTAAAAAACGGTTTATTTCGATTTCCGGCAAAACTAGAAGTCCTATGGAAAAAAATCAAATGGCAAAGTTGTAGGTAATAAAAAGATCTACAACTTTTATATTTACACTTTTTTCACATAACCTCAAAATTTATGTGAAAAGTTCAAAAAAACCAAGTTTTTGGTTTTTATTTTTAACTTTTAAAATAAATATTTTTTTCCCGGAATCTGGTGAAAACTTACCTTTTTATGTCCCAAATACACTGTAATTTATTTGATTTGAAATATTTAGTTTTTCTCCTTATTTTTGACTTAATTCTATCGACTTAATTCTGACAGCTGTCATTGTCATTTACAGATGAGTTATTTATATGGAGAACAGGGTTAACCACATCTACGAAGTACGATTTTACCCCAAACTTCTTTAATTCCCTGTCAAAATATAAATAGTTTCGCCCTAAAATAGAAATTGCTAAGAGTGGAAACTAGAAATTGCACACTTACAGTAATAGAAAACAAAAGAAGCACATTGAAAAAATTTATTGAAAAATGGAAGTCGAATGACATTATCACCATGAAGTGTCTGTCAGGCATTTGTCATAATATCTACATGCAGCAGTTGATTTGTATTTGCATAAGTTTTGTTTTTTTTATCTTTTTTGTGGGAATTGTTTTATCTCTGGTAACATTATGAAACGTCAGAATTCCACGGAATTAGTAATTCGGGTATAAGATGAGATATAGTAAGTTCATTGTGGAAAATATCGTAAAAAGTCAAGCCGCCTGGGAGTTTTCATCGAAAACGCTGCCTAATCCCTGAGCGGGTAGTAGGTACCTACGCATAATATGCTCTACTACCCGTGCGAAGCCGGGGCGGGTCGCTAGTTATATATAAAATAAAAGAAAGTCGTGTAAGTTACACTATTTATAACTCAAGAACGGCTTTACCGATTTAGACGAAATTTGGTGTAGACTAGACAAGGCCTTAGAAAAGGACATAGGGTACTTTTTATCCCGGAAAATTAAAGAGTTCCCAAGGGATTTTTAAAAAATATTTTCCCATACAAAATATTCACGGGTTTCGTAACTGTCAAACAACCCGTCGCGTGGATACGGTAAACTCTCTTACCCGTACCTACATATATTATTATTCTTCTGCACGTGTGTTTCTCACCTAACTCCTCCTAAACGGCTGGATCAATTTGGATGAAATTTTGTGTGTATATTTCAATGGGTTCTTGGATGGTTCGAAAACACAATTACCGGGTAGGTACAGGTAACCTACCGGGTCTCGGTAGGTGAGGCTGATGTCGGTATATCACCACCGGGCAGGACGAAGTCTGCGGGATCCACTAGTATACACATAAGTCAATCTTAAACTGCATCCTCACTTGCCATCGAGAACGTTTGCTATTTATTGATATGTACTTATACTTATGTAATAACCTTTACACATGTTCAAATAACTTTTCAGTATACTTACCTTATTTAGCGCACGGTAAACTGCTTGTACACATAATTATGGCCATGTAAACCGCAGTGGACCAGTGTAAATAGGAGGTAAGTAAACTGTGAGTGCTATTTCACTAAGCAATATTGTATTTATTCCGTAGAACTTTCGTTAACGTTGTAACCGCGTCGGATTGGTGTAATTATGTTTTAACGTAAAAGATTGTTTGTTTGTTTGTGAGTTTTTCTTTTTCCATATTAATTATTCCTGAAAAATTACCGGACCGAATTTAATGCAGTAGTTTGCATTTAAGTAATAACGTATAATATCTTCTGACCACGTTCTTAGATAAGTATGTTACAGTATCCATAGAGACTTACTTATACTATAACTGTACACTTAAACTGTCAACTTATAATTATTATACCTAATTAAAACATGTTTTTTTTTTAATTTTAATTTTGAACGTTTTTAAAAAGCATTTTTAAATACTGTTATGTTTCATCATATATTTATGTTTCATCATTTGAAATTATATTTATTATTATTTTGAATTATAGATATAGGTATCTATAGTATAGCTGTGATAGCCTAGTGGTTAGGACGACCGACTTCTAATCGGAGGTCGTGGGTTCGATCCCGGGCACGCACCTCTAACTTTTCGGAGTTATGTGCGTTTTAAGTATTTAAATATCACTTGCTTTAACGGTGAAGGAAAACATCGTGAGGAAACCTGCATACCTGAGAGTTCTCCATAACGTTCTCAAAGGTGTGTGAAGTCTGCCAATCCGCTTGGCCAGCGTGGTAGACTATGGCCAAAACCCTTCTCACTCTGAGAGGAGACCCGTGCTCTGTAGTGAGCCGGTAATGGGTTGATCATGATGATGATGATGATGATTTAAATACTCGTAGAATTAATATTATTTATATTAATATATTATCAAAAGGAATTCTTAGCTCTAAGATCTGAGGTGTGGGTTATTAGATAACCAAATTGACATAACCCGGGCCCTTTAAGATGCGTCTTCGCCTAAATAAATATTTTTATATTAGAAACAGGTCCCTTTAGAATAACGCTCGTCACTCCTGTTTGCATAATTCCGTATAATGATGATGTGGTCAAGTTAAGGGTTGTTTCACACTGTTTTGTAAACTTAAAATGTTTAGTAAATTACTGAATAATTTTGAACAAATCTATAACTTACTTAAATATTCGTGTCTTAAAAATATTACGAGATGAATTTTAGAATACTACTTACTCTGTATTTTTTAATAGATTTTTCACATTACTTTAAATGGAAAACTATTATTTAGGGATAAGCTGTTCATAAAATAAAAATATAAAACATTAACTCATTATGGACTTGTGCCTCAACTTAAGAACCTCCTTCATTTTGAAATCAGTAAAAAATAAAAGACCATCGATGAATTATTAAATCTTGGGAACGAACTTCTTACAAGCTAAATAATATTTGATGTGGACTGTGTGAATTTTTTATGGCAAATGGTATGGTATGGTAACAAACAAGTAAACGAGTGGGTCTTGCAAAAAAAACAAGTAAGTGAACAGGTGGTTCTTATTGTGATGTTGAGTAAATACCACCCATGTTGCTTATTTGCAGCACAGTAGCAAATAAGTTACGCAATTTCAATCTTTAATGTCACAAGCCAAAACCTATTAAAAGATCTTGGTAGCGCTATCTTGTTATTTCATCGTAAGCTTTTAAAATTATCTATTCTTGACAATCAATTATTCGGCAATTAAACGATTTGTTTGCGATACTAAAATAAATTAGGTACGCTTGATTACAACATTCTCACTACTGCCATACGCATGATTTATGATAGAGCCATAAAAAGAGTTGAATTCACTTTTTATTAAAGACGGTTGTTCACAGCTCGATAGTGGATACCGTATCTGATAATATATTTTTATTTATTAATTTTAATGTAAATTTTAGCACAATAATGCAGCAATGTGAAACAAGATATCATGTAACATTAATATATATTATAGACTCTGATATTAAATATCCTGTTGAGAAAATTGCAAAATTTAACATGCAAGTGTTGATATAAGAAAGAACGGCCATTTTAAAAACAACTTTCTTTAGCTATATTAAATATTTTCTTGAGAACACCTATACTAAATATTTTCTTGAGATCTAAATAACTAGCATTACCTAGTTATTAGCTTTTACTGAACCAAAATAGTACTACTTCATGTTTTTACCTGCATTTCTTTTTAAAACATAATTACCTACTTAGTACTTATTCAAAATAAATTTTGAAACCAGGATTTGTGAAAAGCGTTATTGATTTCATCTAAAATTATTTATCTACTTTTACAATTTTCAGGTAAAAATTTTGGTACACAACTTAGTTGGTAAAATTTTGGAGTACAATTAATATTTCACAATTTAGAAGCTCCTTGAAACTTTTGTAAAATATGACCTGAAAGAAAATCTGAATTACCTTGTTAAAAATTCCAGGAAAAGTTACCCACCAAAACGCCTTAGAACGTAGTGAGCTTTACAATTTGCTCACTTTAGGGCGTAAAGGAGATAACAGAGATAGGTGGTAACTTGTCATGATCAGTTCTTTTGCACCATTGATGGAGAATTACCAAACTGATTTCTCATGAGATCAGAAACAATTAGGAGCAAACGCATTACTGCAGCATAACAGACTGCACTGCGTGAAATAAGGATGAAAAGCAAAAAAAGTCAGGACAAAAAGGAAAACAGTTCAACGCGTGAACAGTGAAGACCAAGCTTAAAATCGGTATGTGTGCGTGGGATGCAGCTGTGTGCGTAACGTTGCAGGTATCGGACCCTCAGTTCTCTTCAGGCTGTCGCGCTTGAAGCACGTCTATTGGGGAGGTTGTGACTCTCTCGTTCAAATTTGGAATTACGTCGCGAGCGATACTAGAATTGTATTGTAATTTAAAAAAAATAACGAAAAAACGTTTGTGTGTTCTAAGCTTAAGATTTCATTAGTTCAAAAAATAAGTGGACAGGGCAGTGACAGATTTCAAAAAAAGTATTTTTTGTGAATGTGACAAGAATTAGTGCTGTGATTAGGGGTGTTGGTGTTTTAGACTTAGTGCTGTGTTTTCGAAATTTGGATTTCTGAAAGTTTTTCTGTGAGCTGAAGGTCTTCTGATTGGCTCAACTTAAGCTATTATTAAATGTAAGTTTTATTATAATTATTTTATAAAAAGTTTATGATCTAAAAAATCCATATAATTTTTTCTTTTGAAAATTCACAGAAGTCATAAAAATTAAAAAAGATATAAATAGGTATAAAATAATTTTTATGCGTGAATTTTTATACAGTTTTATACATTTACCAAATTAAATAACCCTTATCTCTATGGATGGTTTTTCAACGTTATTCCAAATAGGAAATCTTGAAAAGCTCTAAGAGCTTTGGTGATAAGAAAAGAGCTCTACACTTTGCATCTAAGCATGTAAATAAATAATTAATCTTTGACTTACAATTACATTTACTTAACTACAACCTTTGCCTCAATTTACCGCGTAAATTCAAATATAATTCAAATATTATTCCAAAGTTAAATTTTAAATCAGATTAAAATGTTTTAAATTAAAAAAATCTTAAATTAAAAAAAATAATTTAAAAAAATCTTAAGAAGGCTAAGGTCCCATGTTTTTGTGGTTCGATTTTGATCAAGTTGAACAACAACCTACCTACCTTCATACTTACCTACTTTTAACTGTTTTGCAATTGCTACAGTTCTACCTCGATCAGTTCAATGGGATTTCAGCAGTTTGGCTAGGTTTATTTCTAACTAGCTTCTGCCCGCTGCTTCGCCCGCGTGAATTTCTGTTTTTCACTAATCCCGAGGGAATCGTGGATTTGTGGTTCCCGTTCCCGCTCTCTTATCCAACCTTTATTACCTATTTTTAAAGAAGTTTGCTATATCTATTTCTATAATCTACCTATAGCTATAGCTGTAGATTGCTATAACAAATTACAAATATTTCAAAATCCCCGGGAACTGTGGATTTTTCAAGATAAAAAATAGCCTATGTGTTAAGTCAGAGTATAATCTATCTCCATCTAAATTTCAGCCAAATCGGTTCAGTAGTTGCTGCGTTAAAGAGTAACAAATATACACACATACATACCTACACACAAACTTTCGCCTTTATAATATTAGTGTGATCTAGTAAGAGAATATTATAAGCGAAGACTACCTCCCAACTTACATGGTTCCCGAGGGCGTTGTAGACCAAAACCCTCCAGAACCCACAAGTATAACTGCAATCGACCAACAATAAACAAATACTTTGGGAGTCCAAACTATGCATAGGCACCTACAGTATACGATTATTAGCTTCTGACGAAAAGTTGTTGGAATTAGTAAATCACTAATGGAGCGAGTCACACAATATAACCTTGCTCTAGAAAAAAGGCGACGCTAAAGATATTAGAAACTACAGTCCAATAGACACTCACTCAAAGAGCGATGGAGAGAGCTATGCTCGGAGTTGAGGAGATCCGTAGAAGAACCAAAGTCACCGACATAGCTCAGAGGCGAAACTGTAGTGGCAATGGGCGGGACGCATAGTTCGGAGAACCGATGGACGTTGGGGTCCCAAGGTGCTGGAGTGGCGACCTCGCACCGGGAAGCGCAGTGTTGGTAGACCCCATACTATGTGGACAAACCGTGTCATGTGGAAGTCCCTTCAAGAGACCTATATAGGTCCAGCAGTGGACGTCGATTGGTTGTTAACGACGACGACAGTCCAATAAGCTTTCTGAAATGTCTCTACAAACTATTCTTTTCCTGCCTACTCAACAAGATTAGTCTACAAACAGATAGACAACAAACAATAGAGCAAGAAGGCTATCTCTACCATACACCATTTGACCATAGACACACCATTGAATAAATATTTTGAAAAATACCAAAAATACAGTGAGCACCAGAGATTGTATAATAATTATGTAGCCTTCCTTAATAATTACAAAAAGCTTTTGACACAATTTACTACAATTCTTTATGGGAAGCTTTAGAACAAATTTTTTTTTTTTTGTTTTCTATTTATCATAATTAGGGAAAATAATGAATGTATCTAGAATATGTGCCTTAGCCTTTTTGGGTATGCGGGATGGTTGTCCTTAACACAGATTGATAAACTAGTAAAGACAACTAATATAAATCTAATAGCATAAGTTAGGCTAAATAAATATTATAGATCTAACCCATTGTAAATCGGGTTTTTTTTAGATATAAATGATTACTTACTTACTAACATTTAAATAGACAGTGCTTACATCAACATCATCAAGGATTTCTACAATAAAAGCCCAAATAAGACGGTTAATTTTTGGGGATTTATGCTTTCATTTACGAGGCTTCATCGATGAATCATTGAAAATGAACCGTCTAAACACCGACCGTATTGGGCTTAAGTAGAGTAGAGCTAGAGACACTAGGACTGTTCCAAGTAAAAGGAGGAGCTAAGCAAGGCAATCCACTATCACCCAAGGTTTTCATAGTTGTTCTAGAGCTAGTCTTTGGAACATTAAAATTAGATAACATGGGAATTTCTATAGGTGGAAAACGATTACACCATCGTCCATCTTAGGGTTGCCAACCATGGCTTTACGTGCTCTTCAAGGTACGGGGGTGTATCTAATTTCCTGGCAGAAATATCCAATATCTTTTTTGGCCCTACCAGGTGCCGGACCTAGAATCCAGGACAAGAGTCTAATGTTCCGTAGCCGAATTAGCTAGTAACTAGACGAAAGTGGCAATTACATTAATCGTTAAGTATTCTTTCATATAGAATATTTAAATTTTGGTAGGTAGCTGGTACGTAAATACTTAATTATAGCCTTCAAGTGTCACATTTAGTAAATGGACCTGAATTTAGGCTACCCAGAACGAGGGTAGCTATTAAATTTACTTTTCTTCAATTTGACGTAAAATGGAAACTAGAGAAATGTACTCTACATTTACCTACCTACGTCTACTTTTTACATAGGGTCATTCTACTTATCCCGCGATTTATTGGCAGCGCTTCCTGGTGGTCTTGAAGCATAATAACTAATAAATCAGACATCATCATCATCATCATGATCAACCCATTACCGGCTCACTACAGAGCACGGGTCTCCTCTCAGAGTGAGAAGGGTTTTGGCCATAGTCTACCACGCTGGCCAAGCGGATTGGCAGACTTCACACACTTTTGAGAACGTTATGGAGAACTCTCAGGCATGCAGGTTTCCTCATGATGTTTTCCTTCACCGTTAAAGCAAGTGATATTTAAATACTTAAAACGCACATAACTCCGAAAAGTTAGAGGTGCGTGCCCGGGATCGAACCCACGACCTCCGATTAGAAGTCGGTCGTCCTAACCACTAGGCTATCACAGCTTTTTATGTTCATAAATCACACATTATTATGAACAATACAAATCATTTGTGTGAATAAAGTACTCATTCGTGGTATAAAGACCACTTACTAGTACCCTTACAACATGAGCTTGAGGAGTGGTAACAGCGGCGTGCATTTCATAAAAGCAGAAAAGCTTTGCATACCCTGAGAAAATAATGCTTAGGTAAAACGATAAGAAAAGGAGCAGAAGAAATTTTAATACTACCGATTCCATACCCTTTTAGGCTTAAAATCCTTTAAGTGGGAACCTGGTATATAGTGACAAAGCCTATGCTTGACATTTTATATTATATTATCATTTATCACCTAATTCTCGCGACTTAAATGGGCAGTTTAGTTGAGAACGAGCGTTTACCATTTTATTGTATTTCCATGGTAATGAAAATGTGCAAAGTTCTGTTAAAATCAGTTCAGTAGAAGTAATTGAACATGACAAAAAGTCATAGTCTAAATCGATTGAAAGTTAAACCGACTTCACCACGCACTTAACAGTCCATATCTCGGAAACTACCGAACTGATTTTGATGAAACTTGCACTGTTCCCTAAGTTGAAGTGCATGTAAGCCAGTGGAAAATATCGTTCAATAATCCGATTAATAGTTTCAGAAAAATCCGTGGCCAAACATACATACAATACACACCTATGACTTGAAAAATTAAAATTATAACAAAATAAAAACTACTTTAGCACACCCCGGAGTTAAAAAAAAACAATAGATTAGTTACCTACCTATTAATTAAAATTCGCAGAATTCTACGAAGTTACTTCGGGTGTTAAGTAAGATAACGGTGATTAATAGTTTAAAGTTAAACGACGCAAAGAATCTTCTAACTTTATACAATCTTCCGGGATTTTAATGGAAATTATCTTAAGATTTTCCTATCTAGAATATTCTCGAATTTTCTAAATACTTATACCTAGAATTTTCCCAATGTACCTACTATTAAAAAAAAATTAAATATTTATGTCGCTGCTGAGAAAATACTTCGTAAATAGCAAAAGTTCTTAAGTCGCATCCACACCAATAAAGATTTGCAAAAATAATAAAAAGTTCGGCGATTTGATTTTTGCCGAACTTTTTATAATTTTTAGTTTGTACCTTAAATAAAGTATGCACTCACTACATTTTGCAACTTCGTATACGCGAGATTGAGTATGTTGAAAGTGAGAGTTTTACTATAGATTCTGTGATAACATCACAGACAAGCGCTAATTTCCGATCTTTTCTGCATTTTTAGGGTTCCGTACCCAAAGGGTAAAAACGGAGCCCTATTAATGTCACTTTGCTGTCTGTCTGTGTCTGTCCGTCCGCCGGTCACAGGTCTCTAGCTTGTAGACGAAATGAGTTGCACACCTGAAATTTTGGTGTTTGATGTAGAACGTTGACCCAAAACCTAAATTTTTTCAAAATTTAAAAAAATATTTTTCAGGGGGGCTCCCATACATGAAAATGGAGCCTAGCCTAGCTTGTGAGATATTATTAAGTAGAATACGAATATATATTATATTCTTTTAATTTTTTGATTTAAAAATAAGGAAATGGGGGGCCATCAAAGTCGTCAGTTTTAGACTATTTTTGTGACGGGGGCTATCTCAAAAAGTAAACCAGTTAGGAATATGTAATTTCGGTATATTATGTATCATATACTGCATTTAAACAGCAAATACTGAAAATAACGATTTATACGTTTTTCTTTCACGGTTTGTTGCGATATCTAAGTTCGGAAATGAAATGTTTCTTATACCCAAAATATTTATGTTGTTCATAATTATGTACGGAACACTAAAAGAGCGAGGCCCCACTCGCACTTGGCTGGTTTTATTAAATAATAATTCGATGACACGCAAGGTTCCTACACGATCTTAAGGCTGGGCGACATACTTAAATATTCTATTGAAGACTAGTATTCGAGAGGATGGTGTGAATGTGACCTACTTTTTAACGAGATAGGTAAAGTGCAATTTAGCTCTAATGCAGGGTTGCTTTAACGCTTTCTCAACCATTTTTAACCGACTTCAAAAAAGGTGGTTATGTATTCAACCCGTAACAGAATATTCTGGTGTTATAAGACGAAGTCAAAGACGATCTTATAATTCAAAATTTTCTGGATATTTTGGGAGTTGAGTTCAACGTAATAGGTATAGACTAACTAGAAGGAGCACTATTTAAGAAAAGTAGCTCGCTGAATGCGGCAACGCAATACCGAAGTGTGTACGCGACTACGTATAAAGACGTGTTAGAATAATGATGCCAGACTCATAACTTTTACCCGATTAATGGAAAAAATATTTTGTACAGTCTAGAATGTTGCTTAGATTATAACTGTACTATACTATACTATAGATGCATAAATTATAACTATATGCATTATGCATATATATTTATACTCATGTACGCCAATATGGCGTACCTTTTGTAGCCGCACTTCGCTGGTACGCGCTGCTCCTTCTAGGTCGTAGCGCAGTGGAGACCAATATTACTCGTAATTCTATGAAGTATACATTACAACATGTATCGCTAAACCTATATAAATCTTCCGTAGACGGGTACATTGCGTATGCTAGAAACATCGGATTAACCTCGTTATTCCTTATGTTCCATAAAAATGTACGAAAAATAAACATCATTACGGATCATTCTAGCGTTAGTTTTCCCCGCTCTACACCCGATAATCGAGTGCGAATCGATTAATAGAGTTTGGTACGTGATTGGAGCATTTTGACCTACTGAAAAGTCGATAGCTCTGTATGCTTAGTCCCACTTTTTACATATTGGCAACGATGATCGAAATTCGAGTATCGACACACAATGACTTCAGAGCAAAATGAACCCAAATCCTCTTGTTTTAAAGTCGTAATTCAATAGTTCGAATATTTATATTACAACATTTCTGCTTGGGGTGCTGGCGAACTCAAACCTTAAAATAAGCCATTTTAGGTCCATTTTACTCTGAAGTCATTGTGATTCGATCAATAGTATACTATAAAGTTTTGGAGCGCTGCAAAGTGGGGCTAAGTATGGGTGTAGAGCGGGGAAAACTAACGCTAGAATCAATGCGGGGCAATGAAAGTTGTCAGTTTTAGACGATTTTTGTGACGGGGGCTATCTCAAAAACTAAACTAGTTAGGAATATAATATTTCGGCATATTATGTACCATATGCTCTATTTAAGCAACAAATACTAAAAACAACGATTCATAAAATAGTTTATAAGCTATGACCAAAACAAACGAACATTTTTTGGGTTTTTCTTTCACGGTTTGTTACGATGTCTAGCTCGGAAATTAAATATTTCTTAGACTCAAAATATTATATTGTTCATAATTATGTACGGAACCCTAAAAGAGCGAGGCCCGACTTGCACTTGGCTGATTTTTTCTTTTATAAGCACCTTCTCCCGATAATAACAAACACAATAAAAATAGAATTAGTGAAATTAGTTCAGCCGTTCATGTGTGACGCATTGACCAAGGAAAATAGGGATTCATTTTTATAATATACATAGATTATATGAAAACATTTAGTCGCGCATTACCTCGACGAGATATTATTACGAGAACGTAAATTAGAACAGAAGTCGAAGCTTCCTTTTTATACTATATATATTTTTTAATATTATATATCCTTACTACTAAAGTTCGGCCGTTCAGAGAATGCGTTCCTGACACGTCGCGATTGAACTTACGACGTAGCTTTGTAATGGCGTTGCAGTTACGACAAAAATATTTTTGCTGGTTGTTTACCGTTTTAACAATTGATGAGCATTAAAACAACATTATTATATCAATAATCAATGAATGTTATAATTTTGTGCCAAACTGAGTGTCAAATAACTTGGTAAACAATATTTTTCTAAATCTATACTGCGCTATTACAAGGTTATGTCAGCGCTTTATATTTGTATAATAGTGCTGTGCTAAAAACAACAGGCAAGTATCGTAATCTGTTCTTATACAGTTATACTTATAATATAAAATAATACGCTTTGTTTTTCTTTTTAAGAATTTGAAAATAATGGACTATAAGATAACTTTTATGAAATATAAAAATAAAACTATGACCAAACCGAACGCGCGAAAGAAAGTAGCATTTTTATATTTAGGTTGAAAATGGTAACCCAACAAATGGCGTTGGGCCGCCATTTTGTGACGCTAAAACAGTCGTCTGTTGTCGTTTCGTGCGCATAGACCACGTTCTTCAAGTGTTTTCGATCTGTTTTTATTTGACAATTTTATTATATGAATATTACCTTTTTTTGGTTTCTACTTAAATAACTAAAATATAAATTTTAAATGATTCCGCCAATTTAAAACGAAAATAATCTTAAAATAATGCGCCGGTTCATTTTGGAGGAACGGTAACAAACTCAGTGTTATGTTGTGCCCATCACTAGTCGTGACTAACTGATAGGTGTCAGGAACGCATTCTCTGAACGGCCGAACTATAGTTACTATACTTGCATACTCGGTACACGCACAGTTTCATTAAAAAAACTTAAATCTTCACAAATAAATAAACCTAAAATTTTACTTAAATTACAGCTAACATTGATAAAAAGGAAATAATTCTGTGTGCTTAGTCTAAAGCGGAGCACTCGAAAACGAACTCGAAAACTATTGATCGATTTCGCCAATACATTCAGCATTGTTCGAATGCTGAATGTATTGGCGAACTCAAACCTTAATACAAGACATTTTAGGTCTATTTTACTCTGAAATCGATCAATAGTTTTCGAGTTCGTTTTCGAGTGCTCCGCTTTAGACTAAGCACACTGATTGGAATACCGTAGTAACTACAAATTGGGTGTTACGCACAATGCGGCCAAGGTGAGAGCGATTGTTAGAAAAACAATACTGGCATTAAGCTATACTTATTACCGCTTTAATGATGGAGTCATTTGAAAACGTCCAAAACAAACAGTGATTTGTTTTAGCGACATTTACCTGGTCTACAACACACACATGGCATACGGGTCGAATACAGAACCTCCTTTTTTTGAAGTCGGTTAAAAATATAAATAAAAGATAGTTCAATAAGAAACACAGAAAAAACCGCATCAAGAAAACCTCAATTACAGCTAACATTGATAAAAAGGAAATAATTTTGATTGGAATAGCGTAGTAACTCCAAATTGGGTGTTACGCACAATGCGGCCAAGGTGAGAGCGATTGTTAGAAAAACAATACTGGCATTAAGCTATACCTAATACCGCTTTAATGATGGAGTCATTTGAAAATTTTACAAAACAAACAGCGATTTGTTTTAGTAAAATACCTGGTCTACAACACACACATGGCACACGGGTCCAATACAGAACCTCCTTTTTTTGAAGTCGGTTAAAAATATAAACAAAAAGGAGTTCAATAAGAAACACAGAAAAAAACGCATCAAGAAAACCTCAATTACAGCTAACATTGATAAAAAGGAAATAATTCTGATTGGAATACCGTAGTAACTACAAATTGGGTGTTACGCACAATGCGGCCAAGGTGAGAGCGATTGTTAGAAAAACAATACTGGCATTAAGCTATACCTAATACCGCTCTAATGATGGAGTCATTTGAAAACGTACAAAACAAAGAGCGATTTGTTATGGTGACATTTACTTGGTCTACAAGGCTATCAGTGTCACTGTGCCGTATTTAATAAAACATTAACTACTTACGAGTTACGAGTACTTAAATAAGGTCGCTTTTTGAATTGATTCCAAAAAGAAACAGTTCTCAAATATATATTTTTAATCAAGTAAGTAAAAGTTGGGCTGGGCACACAATTGGCCCAGCCCAACTTTTTTTGTTGTTCACAACAAAACAACAACAACAAACACAATTGCGGCCCTCTAGAGCCGCAAGTGAGGGCGCTATTTTGCGCTTGTCTGGAGCAGGGTCAGTTTCCACGTCCTTGGAAACTACTGCTGGTCACTCGATCATAGAGGCCATCCGACTTGTGCTTCAGGGATGGATGAAAAGGAGACATGGTGCACTGACGTTCCGCCTTGTGCAGATTCTTTCGGGGCATGGGTGCTTCGGAAGATATCTGTACAGGGTGGCACGCAGAGAACCCAGAGATGAGTGCCACGAATGTGGAAGTTTCTCAGACACGGCGCAACATACGTTGGCTGAATGCCCGGCATGGACGGAGCCACGCCAGCTATTTTTGGAACCGTTGGGACAAGACCTCTTGCTGCCCGTAGTGGTCAAGGCCATGGTGGACAGTGAGAGTGCTTGGGAAGCGATGGTCTCCTTTAGCGAAATTGTTATGTCGCTAAAGGAAGCAGCGGAGCGGTTGAGAGAGGAAGCCGTGGATGCTCATCCGCTCCGTCGCAAGAGAGCTGGGCGCAGGCGAGCTGCGCATGACCGTCGCCTGCCCCCTTGAGCAGGACCTCCGGGCGATAGACACGGGGAGTCTGTCGCTCGCGGGAGAATAGGTCCTCGAGTTGGAAGGAGCGCCATGTGTTCCTGGTGCTCCTTAAAATGCGTAAGGGATCCATGTAATCCCAGAGTTAGGCCTGCTATTTCGGGTGCTTTAGCTGAGTGCAGTAGTGTACGAAAGTGTTCCTGCACCCAGCAAAAGACGAGACGGAACACCGTGGGATTTTAGTTGGGCACATAATTGGAGGACAAGATAAATGGAGCAAAATAGTAATGCACTGGTACACAGGACATCTAAAAAGAAAAAGGGGCAGATCATTACAAAGTTGGGTCGATGATATCCGTGAAATAGCGGGGTACATGGTCCAGAACTGCTGGCGACAGAAATTTATGGAGGAAATTGGAGGCCTTTGCCAGAAAGTGGCAAACAGACGAATTATAGGTTATTGAGGCATAAGTAATATAATTACATTTAAGTGTTATAAATAAGTTAGATTAGTAATATGTAGTTTAATTGTATGTTTAAATGTATTTTGTAGTTTAATTTGTAATCTTATACCTATTATTAGCAACTAACGCATTATTGTAAAAAGGAAACGTCTGAATAAAGGCTTTATTTATTTTATTTATTAAGTAAAAGTTAGCCCTTGACTGCAATCTCACCTGATGGTAAGTGATGATGCAGTCTAAAATGGAAGCGGGCTAACTTGGAAGAGGTATGCATACCCCTGATCGGTTTCTACACGGCATCGTACCGGAACGCTAAACCGCTTGGCAACACGGCTTTGCCGGTAGGGTGGTCAGCCACGGCTGAAGCCTCCCACCATACCATACCAGAAACGCGTATGTTTGGTTCACCTTTCCACCAAAAAAAGAAGTATAGAGTTCAATGCCTCAAATCGCCAACATATAACAAGTTTTTTTTTTTTATTTCAACTACAAGTTAGCCCTTGACTGCAATCTCACCTGATGGTAAGTGATGATGCAGTCTAAGATGGAAGCGGGCTAACTTGGAAGAGGTATGCATACCCCTGATCGGTTTCTACACGGCATCGTACCGGAACGCTAAACCGCTTGGCAACACGGCTTTGCCGGTAGGGTGGTCAGCCACGGCTGAAGCCTCCCACCATACCATACCAGAAACGCGTATGTTTGGTTCACCTTTCCACCAAAAAAAGAAGTATAGAGTTCAATGCCTCAAATCGCCAACATATAACAAGTTTTTTTTTTTTATTTCAACTACAAGTTAGCCCTTGACTGCAATCTCACCTGATGGTAAGTGATGATGCAGTCTAAGATGGAAGCGGGCTAACTTGGAAGAGGTATGCATACCCCTGATCGGTTTCTACACGGCATCGTACCGGAACGCTAAATCGCTTGGCGGCACGGCTTTGCCGGTAGGGTGGTAACCAGCCAGTATAAATTAAAAATTAAAAATTAAAAAAAAAACCCCCAACATTCACCATTCTGCAGCGGCGGCTATCTTGGATTTGCAAGTGCTATTCTACTAGTCAAGCCCTTTCATTTGATACCCATATTAAGGGAGTTGTGAAAAAATATGTATTCCGCCATTTTGTAGCGACGGCCATCTTGGATCGATTTTCATCAAACATAGCTAACAACACTCTCGACTAACTCACCTTTCAAATAAAAGAAACCGCATTAAAATCGGTCCACCCGTTTGAGCGCCACAGGGGAACAGACAGACAGACACACACACACACACACACAGACACGTCAAACTTATAACACCCCGTCGTTTTTGCGTCGGGGGTTAAAAAAAGTATAGAGTTAGCTCAATGCATCAAATCGCCAACATATAAAAATAATAAAACCCTTTCTGGAGAAAACTATAATTTAGATTTGTTGCTGTTCTCTAAGTGCCTGTTTCACCACCTTCTGATATGTATTAGATAGCTATCTACAACTTTTGTCTTTGTCACTTCACATAAAGTTAGAAAGTGACAAAACTTACGTTTAGGCTATCCAACACTTATCAGAAGGTGGTGAAACAGGCCGTAAATCTTTTGCTTTTAGTGACTGAAAGATTAAATACGAATGAACTAACTAATTTAATTAAGTACTCACCTCACAATATGACTAAAACAGTATTCTTTAAATTATGATTGCGGATCAGCGTTTGCGTAAAAGCATGAGAGAATGAGATTAAAGAATTTAAAATACTAATGCTCTTTATTATTTTCCGGGGAAAACATGAAAATGAGCAGATCCCGAATGTTCATTATAAAGAAATCCCGCTAATTCTGAGCGATTAATCTCTCAAGATTACCCCTGAGGAGTTGCTAATTACTTTTTTAAACAGAGCTGGAACATTTTTCTGTGTGTCTGCTGGAATATTTTTAACAATTCGCAAAGGTTTTTATTATGTACTAGCTGACCCCCGCGACTTCGTCCGCGTGGTTATATAGGCTTTTATATAGGATCGGATTGGATCCCATAATCCTTTTTTGTACCTAAACTAAATGTAGCCTAAGTTACTCCATATAACATCACCTATCTACCATTGAAAGTTCCATCAAAATCGATCCAGCCGTTTCGGAAATTAGCTGGAACAAATAGACAGATCGACAAACATAACTCTAAATGCATACCAGTTTAAAATAAGCCGTACGTTCAAAGATCCGGGTCCCAATGTTATTTGAACCCAATAGATGTCTGTCATTTCTGAACTAAAAAACCTATGACCTTGAAATATTTACGGGACAATACTTAAAGTACTACCTTACTAACAAAAAAAGAATGAGTTAAATCGAAGTACCCGTTATTGAATTAGAGCTAAATACACGTTTTAACTTTCTTCCCCTCTCCCAAGGGAACCGTGCTGAATTTCGGGATAAAAAGTATCCTATGTCCTACCTCGGAGTATAAACTCAAATCGTACCAAGTTTCATTTGAATCCGTTCAGTAGTTTCAGCGTGATGCGCGGCCAAGATACAGACAGATAGACAGACAGACAGACAGACAGACAGACAGACAGACAGAAAGACAGACAGACAGACAAAAATGAAACAAATTGCAGTTTTGGCTTCAGTATCGATTATAGAGTGCCCTCCAATAAAAATTTTCAAAATATCTTCAATGTACAGAATTGGATCTGTTACAGTTTTATTATAATATAGATTTTTAGCCGACATTTAAAAAGAAGGTTCTCAATTCACCACTTTTTAACCCCCGACGAAAAAACGACGAGGTGTTATAAGTTTCACGTGTCTGTGTGTGTGTGTGTGTGTGTGTGTGTGTGTGTGTGTGTGTGTGTGTGTGTGTCTGTCTGTTCCCCTGTGGCGCTCAAACGGGTGGACCGATTTAAGTGCGGTTTTTTTTGTTTGGAAGGTAAATTAGTCGAGAGTGTTGTTAGCTATGTTTGATGAAAATCGGTCCAAGATGGCCGCCGCTACAAAATGGCGGATGACATATTTTTTCACAACTCCCTTGATATGGGTATCAAATGAAAGGGCTTGTCTAGTAGAATAGCACTATTGCAAATTCAAGATGGCCGCCACCACAAAATGGCGAATGTCGGGGGTTTTTTAAATTTTCAATTTATACTTGTTTCTATGTTTAACACATTTCATGTACCTACACCGATTTCCATGAGGATTTAGGAATTTAGGCTGTGATTATAATCCATAGGTAGATACTAATATTATAAATGCGAAAGTGCGTGTATATCTGTTTGTCTGTCTGCTAGCTTCTCAAGGCTCAACAGTTTAACCGATTTGGATGTTTGGTACAAAGTTAGCTTACATCTCGGGTACGGACATATAGGCTTTTTATCCCGGAAAAGCAAATAGTTCCCATGGGATTTAGGATTAAAAACCTAAATCCACGCGGACGAAGTCGCGGGCATCATCTAGTAGGTACAAAGTATATCAGTGAACTCCAGGTCCCAGCTCTTCAATCCTGATATATGTATTTGAATACTTTTTTGTTGTCAAAGACATAAAGGGCAAGAAATACATTATGAAAGACAAGAAGCAAGACATTTCAAGTTTCTTCATTTTTAACCCCCGACGCAAAAACGACGGTGTGTTGTAAGTCTGACGTGTCTGTGTGTGTGTGTGTGTGTGTGTGTCTGTCTGTTCCCCTGTGGCGCTCAAACGGGTGAACCGATTTGAATGCGGTTTTTTTGTTTGAAAGGTGAATTAGTCGAGAGTGTTGTTAGCTATGTTTGAAGAAATTCGGTCCAAGATGGTCGCCGCTACAAAATGGCGGATTACATATTTTTTTACAACTCCTTTAATATGGGTATCAAATGAAAGGGCTTGACTAGTAGAATAGCAATATGCAAACCCAAGATAGCCGCCGCCAAAAAATGGCGAATGTCGGGGGTTTTTAAACTTTTAATTTATACTTGTTCAAAATTGGTACATAGAACACTTTTTGAGTGTCAGTCAATTTTACAAGCAGGTATAATAATTGTATAGTTAGGTATATATCATGAAAGAGTACATACAGTGCCAAAATTGTACATAGATTTATTAAATCGGATTTAAGTTTCAGGTAATACTACTTAGTGTACAGGTTTTGAGTGATTTTCCAGTTCGAAGCAAAGTACGTGTAGGTACTAGGCATGGGCTTACTAAATCAGTTGAGACTGAATATATAATCTATCAATCCAAGAAAAGATAATAACATATCCATATCAGGTTATTATACTAATATAATATACAACGTTAGTTTTACTTTACGCAAAACCTGAAAGTAGTTTGTTCAGAATCAGTAACAAAATCGAATCCAACCATTTTTATATAGTGTTATATTTTTGTCCAAAAATATTTTGAAATCTTACAAGCTTAGACACAACTAGTGTTGCGCTCGGTGCGCGAGCTGCAAGCAGCTCGCGGGCCTTATAGTCTCTTCAATATTCGTAAAATAAAGAAATGGGAGGCCATAATAAATACCAGAATATTCTGGATTCTCTTGAAAGATAGAAAGAAATATTGGTATCACGTTTTGTATCTTTTCTGAAAGGACACTAATGAGTTCTATGCATGCGTTTAGTGGGAAAAAAAGATCTATACAAAAAGGTAATTAAAAAGAAATTTTGTATGGACACAAATTTTTTTGTTCCGTAGTTATCTTTTTTTACTGGCTCACCAAAGGGCCTAAGGTCTTGAACATTTTTAGTTTCAGGAACATGCCTCTATGATTGATAGTTTTTGAGGGCCGTTAGGGTACTCTGGTAATTTTTCCACATTCACTACGTTTTGTATTTTTTTGTGAAAAAAAAAACCTTTATGTTCTATTTATACGTGTAGTGGAGGGAAAAGTTTCATACAAAAATGTCTAAGAGAGCCTCTTGAAAAGAACCCAAAAAAATTGTATGGTGAAAATTTTTTTTTGTTCGGCGGCCATCTTTTTTTTACCGGTTCACCCAATGGCCCAAGGTCTTAAACAACATTTGTTTGGGACCATGCCTGTATGACTGGTAGTTTTGGAGGACCCATGAGGTACTCTGGTAAATTTTCCACAATCATGACGTTTCAGAATTTTTCTGAAGGAAGACCCATAAGTTCGACATGTATAAATAGTTAAGGGAAAAGGTTCCATACAAAATTGTTCTGGAGAGCCTCTTGAAAAGAATCCAAAAAATTTGTATGGAGAAAATTTTTTTTGTTGGGCGGCCATCTTTTTTTTACCGGTTTACCTAATGACCCAAGGTCTTTAATAACATTTGTTTGGGACCATGTCTGTATGACTGGTAGTTTTGGAGGACCCATGAGGTACTCTGGTAAATTTTCCACATTCATCACGTTTCATAATTTTCTGAAGGAAGACCCATAAGTTCTACGCACATAAATAGTGAAAGGAAAAAAGTTCCATACAAAATTGTTCTGGAGAGCCTCTTGAAAATTACCCAAAAAATTTGTATGGAGAGAATTTTTTTTTGTTTGGCGGCCATCTTTTTTTTACCGGTTCACCTAATGGCCCAAGGTCTTTAATAACATTTGTTTGGGACCATGTCTGTATGACTGGTAGTTTTGGAGGACCCATGAGGTACTCTGGTAAATTTTCCACATTCATGAAGTTTCATAATTTTCTGAAAGAAGACCCATAAGTTCTACGCACATAAGTAGTGAAGGGCAAAAAGTTCCATACAAAATTGTTCTGGAGAGCCTCTTGAAAATTAGGAAATTTTTTGTATGGAGACGAAATTTTTTTTGTATGGTGGCCATATTTTTTTTACCGGTTCACCCAATTGCCCAAGGTTTTGAACATTTTTTGTTTGGGGACGGTACCTCTCCGACTGATAGTTTTCGAGATCCCTTAGAGCACCCTAGTCAGTTTTCCACGTCCAGGTCTCTCTATAATTTTGTAGACCTTATATTTTTGAATTTTACACACACAAAAAGTATGGTGAAAAAGTCCCATACAAAATTGTTCAGGAGAGGTGATCAGTACGTAACTTCAAGTAGCTTTATATATATAACTAGTAGGGCGCGTGGGTGCGCGGCCCGCAAGCGGACCGCGAGGTTTCGCTTTCGGGTATTTTGGTTTGAGCAGCCTCCATCTATCTCTCCCCTATTCCTAATCCTCGATCATTATCACTCTCCATATTTTTTCTTCGAATCGTTCTGCTCATCAAGTAGAACTTAAGGTCTTAATCATCTTTTGGCAAAAACCACTCTTCCATCTTTTATACTTGGTGAGATAGACACCGATGTTTGTATGGCCACCATTTGGACTTTTTTTCAGCTCACTGCCAATTGGATGATGTTTCGAGTATTTTTTGTTTGAGCACCTCCTACCTATCTTCAATACCCTGCCCGGGCTCCTCAACCAACTTCCAAACCCTCAATCATCATGTCTTCCCATATTGTTCTTTGAGAGTTCTCAAAAAAACCGCATTAAAGCCTTGCATAGTTCACAACTTGTAGTCTCTTCAATATTCGCCATACATTTTCTATGGAAAAATAAATTCCGCCATTTTGAATTTTTTTTCTATTCATCGAGTAGACCTTCGGATCTTGATCATCTTTTGCTAAGAAACTATTCTTCCATCTTTTATACCCTCCGAGATGGAGACCGACGAAATTTGTATGGCGGCCATCTTTTTTTCGCCATTTTGAATTTTTTTTCAGCTCACTGCCAATTGGATGACGTTTTGAGTGACATTTGCTCGAGCACCCCCCACCTATCTTCATTACCTTAAGCGTGCCCCTCACCTATCTCCGAAATCCTCAATCATCAGCTCTCTCCATATTTTTGTTCCTAATGAATTTTTGTTTTCTATACGAAACCATTGTTGAAAAAAAAATTTTTCATACAAAATTTTACAGGAGAGGTGATCAATCAGTCAGTGAATCAGCACGAGCAGCTATATATATATTAATGATTTACCGCGCATCAGCTGACGGTCGACATACAGCGGCGGTCATTCAACTCGCGTCGATCGCAAGTCGCTGCGGGTGACGGCTTGCGGTGACCATTTTTTTCGAGGACAACGACGCAACATAACAAGCTTATACATATAACTTCGTTACTTTTCATTATATTTTTTTGAAATTTTGTATAAATATTCTTAATGTAAAAATATTTGACATGTGTTTCGGTTTTTGCGCAAAGTAAAACTAACGTTGTATACCTAATATCAAAATACATATAATCTATACATATAATAAAATCGTAGAATTGCCGTATCTGTACATTGAAGATTTTTGCAAAATAATAACTGGGGGATGTTAGGGATAAGTAATAGAACGTAAAAAAGCTATTTTTGAAATTTTTGTCTGTTTGTCTGTTTATCTGTTTGTCTGTCTGTCTGTTTATCTGTTTGTCTGTTTGTCTGTATGTTTGTGCGCGCATCACGTAAAAACTACTGAATGGATTGAAATGAAACTCGGCATGATTTAAGTTAATACTATGGAGTAACATATAGGATACTTTTTATCCCGAAATTCAGCACGGTTCCCTTGGGAGAGGGGATGAAAGGCAAAATGTGTACTTAGCTGTAATTCGTTAACGGGTGGTCCGATTTCATTCATTCTTTTTTTGTTAGGAAGTAGATACTTTAAAGACTACTGGCTAATCTCCGAAAGGCTGGACCGATTTTGATGGGACTTTCACTGGCGGATGTTTACATTTTGATGTACCTCAACATCCGCCAGTGAACTTTTAACAGTTTTTAGCAATGTTTAAGCTCAAAGGAGCATAGGAAAAACAAAATGATTCCCACGGGATTATTAAAATCAATATCCACGCGAACGAAGTCGCGGGTATCCGCTCGTACATAATATGTATAATATCTGGTGAATCTGAGCAGAGATTGAGCGACATTGGTAACATAAATAAATTAATTTCTTTTCTCAATTAATTTCTCTTCATACTTTATGGGCTTAAATAGTCTATCAAATTATTATATTTGATGATGGGGTAATTTTTTAAATTGATACTACAAAACCTAACAAAATGAAAAAAGGAGTGATATAATATGATATCAGCTTTAGGATATATTATATCCGAAGATATATACTTACGACTATATTTGTCGGTAGCTGCACATGACTCGTGGGTACGCCAATTAACCGAGACCGCTAAGTATTTAAGACTGCTTATGTTAGGAGTACTTAGTGTTTAACGACTTGGGTACTTAGCGGGGATAGGATTTATGAGGCGAAGCTTCGGCTACATAGTATCTTAGATATACTTAAAGGGTTTGGAAGCAAAAATTTAAGATAGCGAAAAGATGTAAGAAATATTATATAAAGGATTCCCAAAGGTAAACGGGCAAAATCCGACCCGCTTTGTGAAAAGTTGCGGACATGAACCAAAATAGTTTTGAACGAAAAACAATATCGCAGTGAGCCGTTGGATACGGTGGTCCAAGACCGCGACGTGTGGAAGTCTCTACAAGAGTCTTATGTCCAGCATTGGACATCTGTCTGTTGATGAAGTCGACGACGATATCGCTAATCTATATTTTTAAGGGTAATAGAGGTACTGATAGACATCCACTGAAGGACTAGGTCTGTTGTAAGAACTTTTAAACGCCGTGTTCTTGCGCCGCTTGTGTCCAGCAGCTCCATGCGGTTATGTTAGGTTATGATGTCGTCGGATCACCAAATAAGACATAGCTAATTTTTTGGTAAAACTAAGTAGTGTGTTTTAGCTAATAATTCACTCTGCTGTAACCATGTCAATGCAACGGAACGAAAGAGATAGATGCATAGATGCATAGTCTCATTTAAAACAGGCAGTTTCGCTATGGTTTTTTAGGCCCGACGCAAAAGCGACGGGGTGTTATAAGTTTGACGTGTCTGTATTTGTGTGTGTGTGTGTGTGTGTGTGTGTGTGTGTGTGTGTGTGTGTGTATGTGTGTATGTGTGTGTGTGTGTGTCTGTGGCACCATAGCGCTCAAACGGGTGAATCGATTTGAATGCGGTTTTTTGTTGTTTGAAAGGTGAATTAGTCGGGAGTGTTCTTAGCTGTGTTTGATGAAAATCGGTCAAAGATGGCGGATTACATATTTCTTCACAACTCCCTCAATATGGGTATTAAATGAAAGGGCTTAACTAGTAGAATAGCACTATGCAAATCCAAGATGGGGTTTTTTAATTTTTAATTTATACCTACTTGTCAAAACATAGCGAAACTGTCCGGATACGTTAGTTTCTTGGCGGAAATGTGCTATCGCCCTAAGATCTTTTACTACATCTTCCTCGCGAAACTAAAGCAGCAGAACGAAAGGGATAGATGGATCTGTGAAGCGAAACAAGGTAGGTATACTCTGCTTTTCAATTCCGTGTAATTCTGACGTTTCTTAATATTACCAGAGATAAAACAGTTCCCACAAAAAAGATAAATAAATTCAAAACTTACATATAAATTAAAATCAATTGCCGCATGTAGATATGACAAATGCCTGACAGATATTTCAGGTACTTTAGTTTGGGGTAAAATCGATCTTCAGGTGGTAACCCTGTTTTCCATACGAATAACTCATTCTATTTTTAAATGACAACTGTCAGAATTCCACTGAATTAAACATCAAACTATAGCCCATTGTAAAGCTGATATTTAACTACTATCTATTCCTCTTGTTCCGATGCTATGGTTTAACCGTTAATGGCGGAGATGTGCTAAAGGTCTAAAGGATATCAAAAATTCTAAAGAAAACTATATGAAGTAGATGTTCCAAGTTGTCGCTCAGTCCGTCTGAGATCTTTATTCTAATCTTATTAAGAGGTAAGATTACTTAATGTTTCTCGGTCCCATTTGGACTTTCCCTGGACACTCAAAGCTTAGCCGAGATTTAGATAGTAAAATGAAGAAAATTCAGCCGTCTTTATTCAAAAGATGGTTTTATTTCGAGACAGGACTAGGTAAGTACCTACTGATAAAATTGTTCTTATCTTTATGAAAATGTAATAATTGAAAATTACTTTACTGCTGGTTTTTTGCTAAAGGAAAAATGAGAGAAATTTAAGTTATTTAAAGAAACATTCTGAGAAATGTCTTTGAAATGGAAAAGGGAATAATATTCATTTTTAGGGTTTCGTACCCAAAGGGTAAAATGGGACCCTAATGCCTTTTAACATCTCACTGCTGGGCACAGGTCTCTTCTCTCATAGTGAGAGGGATTTAGAGCTTAGACCCGCCACGCTGCTCTGCTCCAATGCGGGCTGGCGGGCTTTAACGACTATTTTCACATGATAGTGATAATAACAGCTTAACGTGCTCTCTGAGGCACGGGAGTGAAACACCGTCAGCTTCCAACTCCGGGCTGGCACTGAGAATTTCTTGACACGAAAACCCAATACCTAACAATTAATTGCCCGACCTGGGAATCGAACACGGGACCTCGTGATCTGCAGTTGACTATTCGAGGCATAAAATCCAATATTATTCGTGGAAATAAAACTATATAATTTGTGAAAATAATCCGACCGATAATAACCCAAATATAGTTAATATTCATGAGCTTATCCCGCGTAGTTATCACGATATCTATGATAATAGAAGCGTTAATAATTATTATGTTGTTTCGCACATAATCACCGAAGGTTTATTATTATTGAACGGGTTTCTAAGCGACGTGACGTGGTTTTTGTTGAAGGGATAGAAAAAATATCCATTAATAAAAGATCGCTTTCTCCGCCCACGATATCGTAGCGTCTAGATTTTGTACGAACTGATATTTATCTACACGAATAAATAAAATCTTATTATAATCGGCTCTGCATTTTTTTTCAGGAAAACGGTAATCTCATACAAACATTCTTCCACCATTGGGGGTGGAATTTCACCAAACCGAAACACGTAATTCTTTATTGTTGACCGACAATACAAATACCGATTTTCATTGTTATAACTTTATAAATGACGGATTTTCATACAAACATTCATCTCCCATTTGACCTTCTTGGGTGTAGAATTTCCAAAATTCCTTAAACACGTAATTCGATATTTTTAACCGAAAACCTAAATACCAATTTTCATGGATATAACTTAAATAATTTTTTTCAAAGAAAAATGAACCGACTTCAAACGAATCGAACTAAAAAGTTTAAAATAATTTTTTATTCATTTAGATTGACGATTAAACTACCTAACTCAAATGATATATAATTTTTTGAAGTCGGCGCCAAATGACTTCAAGTTCACTTCAAGTCGATAATGTGCCCCCCGGGTCCCAGACTCACGCTCCGCGACTAGGTTCACCGCGCTCGCATTCAAAAGTGGATATTCTGATTTTACTTACACGAATTGAATGTGGTTTGGCGCCGACTTCAAAAAATTATATATCATTTGAGTTAGGTAGTTTAATCGTCAATCTAAATGAATAAAAAATTATTTTAAACTTTTTAGTTCGATTCGTTTGAAGTCGGTTCATTTTTCTTTGAAAAAAATTATTTTATGCTTTTCAGTGATTTGTTTTCTATATGTTAGGTAATAATAATAATAATAATATAAATGAGAACTATGTAAAATAGATTATGACCTATATATTATTAATTATTATTAAATATCCTGTGACATATACATTTTATGTGTCATACTATAGGTGAGTGGTTTTATTATGTTCTAACCCAATCTAACCTAACTTCTGATCTATACAAGATTAGTTTGTATGCGTACAACTCTTGTATAATTTGCATAGACCGTAATTTACAATCTATACGCGACTAGTTTCACACCCTTGCGGTTTGGCTTTGTATAGAACGGAAATACACGTAACCATGCACAAACTCCAAGGAATCACTCTATATGCAACTGTACTGACTTCGGCCCAAAACTTTTTGCAAAAGGTCAATGTTACGTAGGCGTAGCAGAGTGAAGTCTTTGGACAGAATAGCTATATCAGACTTCAGCAATAGGTCTGGCAATCTCAGAGAACATATAAGTGACATATGTGTACATTTATGCTTATAACTTCGTACGTAAGAATGATAACTCGATGTGTTATATACTAAAACCTTCACCTCTCAAAGTATGTAGATAACGATAGTGAAACAATCATCAAAATCGGTTCATTAGTTGCGGAGATAATCGCGAACATACTTACATACATACATACATACTTACATACATACATACGGGTCGAATACAGAACCTCCTTTTTTTGAAGTCGGTTAAAAATGACAAACTTTCATACAAAACATCCCCTATTTAACCCTCTTAAGGGTGGAGTTTGCAATAATCCTTTCTTAGTGTGTGAACGTCATACGAGTTACGTCATAAAAGAAAGCTACTCTATTTTAAGGTTCCTAGCTTCAGTGGTTTAGGCTGTGCGTTGATGATCAGTCAGTCAGCCAGTCGGTCAGGACAAGTCTCTTTATATTATAGATTTCTGTAATTTTTGAGCCAGCTTTGAACAAAATATGATGAACCAGCCATTACCTGATGGGTACTCAAAAAGAGTCAAAGCCGTTTCCAAAAGGAACTTTCCTTTATCAGAACCAATTCGTTAATGGGATATCAAAATCAAATTAAGCGTCGAGGAAATTTTCAAATAACGACCGAGTCGAGGAGGGAGGTGTCAAGCTGTCAAGGGCCCTTCGGAAAACGAACTGCTATTGAGTAATGGCGGCACGTGAAATAATGATCACAATCAACTTGTATGTATGGTATTATATTTAGAGCTCTTGAGCTAGGTCTAGCTTTGATGCTCGTTATTGTAAAGGTTTTTAAAGTTTTTCATCACCATATTTCCGCTTTAAATATGTATGACATGTATATTTTATCTGTGGTGTGAACTGTCAAAAATTGATACTTTGACTTTGACTGATGTGATGGCACGTGAAATAATGATTAGTATCTAGCTATTGTGTACCTACGGTATTATATTTAAAAGCTCTTGAGTGCTCTAGCTTGATCTAGCCTTGAAGCTCGATATCGTAAAGGCATATAGGTATAGTTAGTCTGTCAAAAACTGACACTTTTACTTTAACTGATGTGACGGCACGTGAAACAATTATCACAATCAACTTGTACGTATTATATTTGAGAGCTCTTGAGTGCTCTAGCTTGATCTAGCCTTGAAGTTCGATATTGTATGGTGCTGCTACACTGGTGGCAGGAAATTTTTTAAAACATTATTTAACATTAGCTAACACTATAAATTTTATTAATATTTGTTAGGTTTTGTGATAATTTGTTACATGTTTTCAACGCTCTCACACTGATAAAAATGTTGTAATATTGTTGCATAACATTTTATATGTTTGGACCTGCATTCCTTGGTATGCTTTGTTATATAGGTACTTTGTTGCGTAATGTTAATTAATAATGTTGCATAACATGAAAACATTTGAATATTTTTGCTAACATTTGTGACAAAATGTTAACTAACAACTGTTGAAGAACATTTTTTAATTGCGGTGTCGCAGAACCATAAAGGCTTTTAAGGGTTTTCAGAACTCCGACGTATGCCATCTCCCTCTCTATACATATATTTAATCTGTCAAAAACTGACACTGACTTTAACTGATGTGACAGCACGTGAAATAATAATGATCACAATCAAGTTATGTGTACGGTATTATATTTAAGAGCTCTTGAGTGCTCTAGCTTGATCTAGCCTTGAAGCTCGATATTTTAAAGATTTGAAGAATTTTTCAGCGCCATCTTCCTGCTTTATAAATTTTATCTGTGGTGTGAACTGTCAAAAACTGCCTCTTTGACTTTGACTGTTGACTTTGACTGTAATTATTATGCAACCAGCCGATATCCGTGACTTCGTCCGCGTCCGATTATGGTTTTAAAATTTCCCATGGGTACTCTTACTAGGTATTGATTTTCCTGTATAAAAATCAACTTAAGTTAATTAAATTCCTTGTGTAATCCAATTTAATTAAATTCCTTGTGCCTGTGAAAAATTCACAGGCAGGTATTGGACTCATCAAAATCGGCGTAGTTGGTCCGACGTTTTATAGCCTTTACTTCTCGAAAATATTTAGGGCTCCTGCGTGAAAAATAACTTGATATCAAACTTGGAACAATATTATACGAACAGATTATACAATACTATATATTATAACAATATTATACGAACAGAACGTCGAAAATGTATTTTCAACGTCTTAACAGCTGAACCGATCTTGACTAAATTCGGTACAGGGATAGTTCGTATCCCGGAAATAGATATATGATATAGAAATATATATATGTATATACCTTTCATCCCGGGAACTCAAAGAGTTCATCCGAGATATAAAATAAATCTAAATTCACACGCTCAAAGTCACAAGCACAAGCGCGTAGAAGTCTACGGCCTACGTTATGTGATATACATATAATATATAAATACATGTTGATCTTAGCACACAATACTGCGGCACACTGTGGGGTCTAATCTCATAAACCACAACACATTCTATTTTAAACCTTATTCCCGACCACATAAATTCGGTTGTCCCCTGCTAAACTTCCTCCGTATTCCACCCTGTTTCGTAACAAGTCAATCATTATGATCTCATTAACCAGTTAATTGGTATCTATGGTTATTAACATAATTAATGCGATCGATCACGTTGGGGTGTTTAATGGGGTTTACAAGGGACACGGAACAATTTAGGGGCACTTACACCTATCTACTTGCTTAAGAGTGTTCTAGTTATTAGCCCTAAAGTCGTGCACTCTCAAGCACTTGATCACACTTAAGCAAGTGATATAGTGCCCCTATATGTATATCTTACTAATATTATAAATGTGAAAGTGTGGATGTTTGGATGTTTGTAACTCTATAACGTTGCAACTACTGAACCGATTTGGCTGAAATTTTGAATGGAGATATAGGTATTATGTCCTGACTTTAACTTTTTATCCTGGAAAAATGCACAGTTCCCACGGGATTTTAGAAAACCCGAAATCTATCGCTACCGCTATAGGTAGATTACCTACTATAGCGAACTTCCTTGATAGTAAGTATAAAGGTCGGAAAAGGGAGCGGGAACGGTAACCGGAAATCCACGATTCCCTCGGGATATTTTGTTCAAAACCAAAATTCCTAGTTTCGTAATAAAAAAATATCAAGTATACCTACTATATTATAAAAAGTTGTCTTTCTATACTACAAAATATGTATGCATCGCCACTTGCCATCAGATGAGAATGCAGACAAGGGCTGACTTGTAGATGAATAAGAAAAGGTGCTCAACATATCCCGTCAGGTTAAAAAGCTCTGGAAGACAGTGGATGCCGAAATAATACCGCGACGGCACAGATTAATCCACCACGCATCACGCCTTATTCGTACGGTCGTGCCACCAAATATAACCCCCGGCACGTAAGTCGACCGGTGACCTTCAAGTGCGCGCAGCGTCGTACGAGTGAGCAGGATACAGTACGATTGGAGAGCTAATCAGTGCTTACGAACGATCCCCACGCCCTCCCCGCAACCACCTCACACCCCGAGAGACCTTATTTTCGACTTCAGCGTATTGAAGGTCACCGGTCGACTTATTCGCCGTGACTTGTAGATCGATAAATCACTCTAGGTTCAGAGTTCTTTTTTACATCACTATACTAATGATCATCAAGGTATAAAAGTGTCAATTTCCCAAACAAAGCCGGTATAATCTTGATACGGTATTAAAACACCTGATATGTGTTTTAATACCGCGCAGTTAAATTGATTACGGTATTAAGGTCGCGCAGCACATTACGGTGAAACGGGTTCGGACACGCGTTTTAATTAAAATTGACGAAATTCCGACTTCCGTTTTTGCTCGGCCAAATTAACTTCTGAACTTCATTTCTAATGTAAATTTATTTCAGTTAGAAATCTATTCAATGGTAAGAATAATGTAGCTGGGCAGTTCTTTTGAACGGGAAAAATGTAGGCAATTAATAATTATAATAATATAGGTGGGTGAGATTTTGGGTCGAACTGTATCCTGGGATTAACTCGACCGATTTTACTCAAATTAACTAGGTACATTACGTGTTAATTTGATCCAAATTTGTTACGTAACTACCTACTACGCAATTAAAATAAGACTCAATAATTTTTAATGTAGTGTGACATGCATTTTATTTCAACACAAGCGGACACCCGCGACTTTGTTCGCGTGGATATATATCGGTTTTTAAAAATCCTGTAGGAATCATTTTGTTTTTCCCAAGCTCCTTTGAACTCATATCATGCTAAAAACTGTTAAAAGTTCACTGGCGGATGTTTAAGTAGATCAAAATGTAAACAACCATCAGTGAAAGTCCCATCAAAATCGATCCAGCCTTTTAAAGATTAGTCAGTAATCTTTGAAGTATCTACTTTCTAAAAAAAAAGAATGAATGAAATCGGACCACGCGTTATTGAATTACAGCTAAATACACGTTTTGACTTTCATCCCCTCTCCCTAGGGAACCGTGCAGAATTTCGGGATAAAAAGTATCCTATATGTTACTCCGTAGTATGAACTTAAATCATGCCAAGTTTCGTTTCAATCCATTTAGTAGTTTTTGCGTGATGCGCGCACAAACATACAGACAAACAGACAAACAGATAAACAGACAAACAGACAAAAATTTCAAAAATAGCTTTTTTACGTTCTATTACTTATCCCTAACATCCCCCAGTTATTATTTTGCAAAAATCTTCAATGTACAGATACGGCAAGTCTACGATTTTATTATATGTATACTGTATAGATATAGAAGATAGATAGAAGATATCTTGATTATAGCTTGCTTACTGAAGTGAAAACATTTTTAGGCGCGTTGAGCACTTTTCGGGTGAACAAAAATCATGGAACTCGGGTCATTGTCACCGAAAGCTTTCCATGAGTAGGGTAGACTGGGTACGGTTGAAACGGTGGACGGTTGAAACAAAGCGAATATCTCGACACCGTGTGTGGTGAGGTTGATGGTTACAAGGGAAGAACGAAGCGGACGACAAGTCCAAACACGAATTTTGGTGTTGCGTCGCCCTTCGCGCACTGTACTTGTAGATAGGAGGCCCCATTGTGTTTTTTGACGTAAAAGTAAGTATTTTTTGTCCTTACATTTTTGCAATTATAATGGTTTTATGAAAGTTAGAGTACTGAGAGTTTCGTATCGTTTTTATTGAAGTTTGTAGAATATGGTGGTATGATTAGTGTTTATTCAAATTTATTATTATTCTTACTGTGAACCATTTTATACCTAGAAGGGGGGTTGGGGACAGTTGAAACATTTTTTGTGGGTACGGTTGAAACATTTTATTTATTTAATTTTCTTGTTTTTAAGATGCCAAGGGTACGCCAAAGGGAGACTATGAGACGTCAAGTTGACTTATTGACGTACAAATAAGCATAAGAAGATGTAAAAGCCGGATCTTGGTTAAGAACAGCGGCAAAAAAGAATGGACTGAACCACTGTTGCCTGTTGAGGTATACAATGTACGTAAACGAGATGTGACTGGTGGCAATGAAAATCAAGAAATGGGATATAAGGCTCACAATCGAGTGTTTAACCAGGAACAAGAGCGTGAACAATCTAAATATTTAATTAGATGTGCTGACATATATTTTTGCCTACCTAAAAAGTATGTCTAACAAAACTATGCGAAACTAAAGGATATATAACTAGAAAGTCTTAAAATGTTATTAGACGATGAATAAAACATGTTCATTTATTATATTTTGTATTATTTGCATGTGTTTCAATTGACCCCAGGCACTGTTTCAACCGACCCTGGCATGGGGACGATTGAAACAGTTTCCATTTTTTTTTAGATTTGATTTTACACATAAAATACAATACAGTGATCTCAAATAACATTGCCCATTCGTAGACAGATATGTGCTCTTTTATTTGATATATTTCCTTCAACGCTCGCTTAAGTATTTCCGACGAAATGGACGATTAACGCTAAAATGTTTCAACCGTACCCAGTCTCCCCTATAGCTCATATACTGTATACTGTGTACCTATGTAAGTATACTGTATATACTTGTGTACTTTTTGGGTGAACAAAAAGCGTGAAACTCGCGTCATCGTTACTGCACGCTTTGGGGACTGCCGATAGAAGTGACAACTAAATAACTTGTGAAATGTATCGTCGAGCTATTAGATTTTTTTTTTGTTTTGAATTATTTTCGGTTTGTAAAAAAGTGTTAATGACCAATTTAAACTTTAGTCCTTGATCACTTCTATCGCCTTTATCGGCAGTCTCCAAAGACTGCCTCGCATTTTTTTTCCCCTCATTGTCATAGTTTTGTTGGTTTTCTTTAAAAGCAAGCTATAATTTAAGAAAAATTAAATCAGCTTCAATACACATAGAAGCATCGGTATAATACAAAAGAAACAAAGAACAAGTGATAATCTAAAAGATTGAAAGTTAAACCGACTTCACCACGCACTTAAAAGTCCATATCTCGAAAACTAGTAAGCCGATTTTGATGAAATTTTCACTGTTCTCTATGTTGGAGTAAATGTAAGCTAATAAAACTTGCAACCGCACTAGTCGCCCTTACGATTTTCGGAAGGTGCCCTCGATTTCTCTGGCCTGCCATCAGCAAACCCTGATTTCCTTATCATGGAACCACCTTTGAAATATTTTCTTTCCAACAAAAAAAGAATCATCAAAATCGGTTCATAAACGACGAAGTTATTCGCGAACACTCATGAAAAAGCATATATACCTACGGTCAAATTGAGAAACCTCCTCCTTTTTTGAAGTCGGTTAATAACTAAAAAGGGAAAGGGATTTCAAAAAAAAAAATGAATTAAATTATGTTGGTATGATTTTAGCACTTTTTGTCTTTTCTATTCCTACTACCTACTACTTTTGTTAAAACTATTTTTAGACGCGCAAATGAATCTTTATTCGTTTTGTGAACAGAAGAGCGCCGCCATTTTGTTTTTTCATCACTCATTCTCATTCAAGCACTGAGTGGTGGTAAACGCTCGTACACGCTCCCAGTCAGAAATGATATACAAAATATACAGAGGAATATTTGCAATTCAAAGTGTATTTTATTTTAGCTCGACGACCTACTTCCAACGGTACCTACCGTCGACAAAAGAAGCTATAAGTACTTCTTTTTATTTTCAGCTGATTTAAATACTTGAACGATGTATTTTTAAAATCTACAAGTTAATGGCAGGCTACTTACGTAAAAATAACGAACTATTAAGTAAATTGATTACCTACTATAAAATGGAAATGTTTTCTGTTAACTTTAGGATTTTAAAAAAATTCTAGATCACATCTCGTTGACCCATTAGGCATCCGGGCCGATTTATCTGTTGCGAGTGGAAAGCTTATAAGAGCCTGTTTCACCACCTTCTGATAAGTGTCCAATAGCCTAAACGTAAGTTTTGTCACATTCTAACTTTATGTCAAGTGACCAAGACATTTGTGAATAAGCTATCCAACCCTTATCAGAAGGTGGTGAAACAGGCCCTAAGTATTCTGTAACACAATATGTGTTTAAATCAGCCTGGAGGTTATGGACTGTCTCACCAAGACTTGTCTACATGTAGACTGACAGCCCAGTCCTGCAGTTGCAGTATGGCAGCAACCATCGTCTCAGATCTTCAGTTGAACTAAGTGTGTGGCCTTAAACCGTAGGTATCTCAAAAAATACTAATATAAAATAACAATATAAGAAGTTAAATATGCATAATGTTATTCTCTTTGTGCTTCATTAAATTCCACCGCACAAAATAATATACTTTTCCGTAAAAGAAAAAAAAAAGATAAATACCTATTTCATTTCGTCCATTCTGTTTACTGAGACTGAATGTATTTGTATAAGGAAATAACTTTCAAGCAAAATCTTTACCCGCGAAACGCTTAGGAGAAAATCCATTTTGCGAAAATATGGCTCGAAACATTATTTAGGATTAATTATAATATGAAACGAGGCCACAAGCGCTGAAAAGTGCATCCTTAGGGTTGCTCTACCTTAAATATAATCAGCTGAGAATTAATTTATGGTAATATAACCCTGGTTAAATACTTACTCATTAAGGATTAGTTGAACCATAGACGTTTATGAAAGAATTAAACTTGTTCGGTTCGGTATGGCTAGCCTAATTGTCTATAATAATATAATAAAACTGTAACAGATCCAATTCTGTACATTGAAGATATTTTGAAAATTTTTATTGGAGGGCACTCTATAATCGATACTGAAGCCAAAACTGCAATTTTTTTCATTTTTGTCTGTCTGTCTGTCTGTCTGTCTGTCTGTCTGTCTGTCTGTCTGTCTGTCTGTATCTTGGCCGCGCATCACGCCGAAACTACTGAATGGATTCGAATGAAACTTGGTACGATTTGAGTTTATACTCCGAGGTAGGTTATAGGATACTTTTTATCCCGAAATTCAGCATGGTTCCCTTGGGAGAGGGGATGAAAGTTAAAACGTGTATTTAGCTGTAATTCATTAACGCGTTGTTCGATTTCACTCATTCTTTTTTTGTTAGAAAGGTAGTACTTTATATATTGTCCCGTAAATATTTCAAGGTCATAGGTTTTTTAGTTCAGAAATGACAGGCATTTAGTGGGTTCCAATAACTTGGGACCCGGATCTTTGTACGTACGGCTTATTTTAAACTGGCGTGCGTTTAAATTTATGTTTGTCGTTCTGTCTATTTGTTCCAACTAATCTCTGAAACAGCTGGATCGATTTTAATGGAACTTTCAATGGCAGATAGGTGATGCTATAAGGAGTAACTTAGGCTACATTTAGTTTAGGTACAAAAAAGGATTATGGGATCCAATCCGATCCTATATAAAACCTATATCCAGGCGGACGAAGTCGCGGGGGTCGGCTAGTATAGAATAGAATAGAAAAGTTTTTTATTCAAATAAACTTTTACAAGTGCTTTTGAATCGTCGATTGAGTCTACCACTCATTGCCATTCTAATATTAGTATTGCCATGCTAATATTAGAATAGTTTCAATTATTATTTCTGATAATTTAGTGATCATACTCATACACTAGATGATTTTGTAAAAAATCAGGACAATTGTTTTAGCTACAAAATAAACTTGATAACTATAAATATGATGATAAGCTTACCCTATGTTTAAGCTACAAATAGAAGCTTGTAAGGCGTGTACCAAAAAAAAGTGTGTGTGCAATTCACACACGGCGAAAGTGAATCTTTTACCTATACCTATCTATTCAAATTTTTTGAATGCTCCAAAATATTATGCAAATATTGTATAGAACATTAAAACCTTGTTTATGGTTTTTGAAATAAAATTTGGGTTCATAAACGGAATGTAGGCGGAGAGCGGTCGTCAATTCAATGTGTCTGGAAAAAAGAAAAAAAGTCCGACTTGCATTCTATCTCATTCTCTCGCAGGCTAAATCCTATTTATGTTTATGAATATGTTTGTCTCTTTTTAGTGTCGCTTTAACGTTTCATTGAATTTATAAATCACAACGTAAAGAAGTTTCAATACAAAAAAGTTTTTTAACGTGTGTAAAGTGCCCTTAGTTGAGAAGATTAAGGTAATACCAGGAACACACGGGATAACAGACATCGTTAAGTAGATTTAAAGTTGTTGCATTATACATTTGGACGGAGCGGAAATTATTTGGAACGAGCACGAAATATTTTGTACCCTAAATTAGCATAATCCTCCGGGGTACGGTTGTCCCGGGGAAACTTTGCTGGTAGTAATGTGATTATATCTCTTGATTTTGGGGGGTGCCGATTAAATTATTGCATATTTAATTATATAATTTAACCACCTATTTGGAACGAATTACATTATTTATTGTTATTGTGCGTGAGGAAACTGAGTTTCTAGGAGGTAATTACCCAAAAACCACAGGTTGGGAATTTATGATTTTGGCTTAATGTTTCAGATTTTTTGGCGATAATACGTGTACGTGTACGGCGATTCAGAATTGACAAAATTTGATAGTTCAAACCATTGTTGGTAAACAAGAAGAATAACAATGTTAAAGTATGAACACTGGAGAATGAATGGCAAAAGAATTTGGCTTTGAACAGGTCTTTGTTGTTTTTGTCTCGTTCTCACCCTATTTAAATAGAGTGTGTGAGGTAAGTACAGAAAAACCTAGAGAAAAATATCACTAAGATTGTACTTGTCCTCACTACAATGTTTAAAGCGCTGTCTCCAGTGTCTATAGAATATAGTTCTAACCTTTTTGATCTCGAACAATATTAAATTAACTTTTCTGATATGGAATGGCATGGCACAGCATTTTGATGATTTTTATAGCTATTACATAAAAATTGAATTGCAACCAACAGTGTTTAACTTAATTTACATAACTAATTCCTCTTACTACGTACATACATTAATTAATGTTGTATTAGAAATCGTGTTGAAAATTGTACTAATTTACTAAACTGAACCTGAGTGAAGTATTGTCCGTTAAGGAGTTCCTTCCTTCTTTTCCTTGATCAGATCTTCACCAAAGAATGCGACCAGCCTGATGATCTAACCTTTCAAACAGAATTCTTTTGAAAGGTCCAGCTCCCAGAAATTTCAGATTTTATGGAATCATCGAGTAGCACCGCCCAACAAGGAATACTCGTCTAATTAACCTCCCTTTTTTTTGAAATACACTACAAATTAGCTGTAAACATATTTACATAATTTTTCTGACGCTTTTGACAATTTCGTTCCACATCCCCCGATTAAAAAAATCAGGAAATTTCCAGTCATACGCCTCCGGCTTCCGATTTCAATTCGTACGTTGTTTGCCCTCAATCTTCCCGTTTCTTTGTTTTGCAATATACATAAAATTCCTTGAACGGGAACAATCTTCTATTGTATCCCTAAATCTCGATATATCTGTCGGTCAAAAATTTAGATCCCACCTTGACTCGGGCATAAAGTAAACAGAGAAAAGGTTATGTCCCGGTCTCGTGCGGGGCTGCCCGTCAATATTTGCATGGTAATTCCGCTGTTTGCATTTTATTTTCGATCTACCCGCGAAATGAAGATTTCTGCTGAATGGTATTTGTCCAAATCTCGTACGATCTATTTTGTGAAGTCGGTTAAAAGAGGAGGTTATCAAACCGCTATACTTATAGGTATTCACATAACATGATAATCATCTAGTCTAGCAATCTCAGAGAAATCGGTGTATCAATCAAAAATGTTAGTGACATAGTTATGTGTATAACTTCCTAAATTAATGTCAAGAAGGTGTGTTACTATATTATGTGGATGCTGAAATCTTCCTGAAAATATGTTGATTACGATAGTGAAAAAAACATCAAAATTGGTTCATTGGTTTTTAAAATAATTGCAAACATACTAGGTGTATTACATACGTGTACGGGGCGAATACGTACATATAACCTCCTTTTGTTGAAGTCAGTTAAAAATATATACCTATCTAACAAGTATCTTTTCAAACAACACTTTTCTATCTACCTACGTCATAATAACGTACTACTTTACATAGTAATCACGGATGCTAAAGAAGCACCAGACATCGCATTGACGCAGCGCTCGTAATCAAGAACATAAGAATCGCGACACTCAAAAAAAAAAAAACTCTCATTATTTCACTCTCGATTTCCGCCCCCACGTCATTATGTCGAATGTCAAAAGGCCTTGCATTAGACTCGGATGTACACCGAGAGCGAGGGATCCGTTTTATCGACGCTTTTAATATTTTAAAATTGTTCAAATTTTAAACGATAATAAAAATTTATTTTACTATGTAAGTATATTGTGGGCATCGGTGATCTAGCGTTTGATATGGTCGACAGCGGATGAGTAGGTCCTGGGTTTGATTCTCGGGTCGGGTCAAAAATGATGAAATTTTTCTGTCAAAAAATTCTATCTTTCTATCATATCGTATCATAGCGACCGAGATATGCGAGATATTATTTTTATTCCATCTATTTTAGATGATAAACAGGCTTGCTTGGGTGATTTATGACATTTTACCAGAAATTTTAATCCTACTAATATTATAAATGTGAAAGTGTGGATGTTTGGATGTTTAGATGTTTGTATGTTTGGATGTTTGTTACTCAATCACGCCGCAACTACTGAACCGATTTGGCTGAAATTTTGAATGGAGATAGCTTATGCCCTGACTTAAAACATAGGCTACTTTTTATCCCGGAAAAGTATTCCTGTGGGACTAAAATAGATATAATCTTCCAAAAACGCCATAGAGGGCGCTGACTGTTCTTAGGTAAATCACGTTCACATAACACATTATTGCAATAGTTTGCTGTGTTGCATGCATTGGCAACACATAGGCTACTTTTTATCCTGGAAAAAATGCACAGTTCCCATGGGATTTTGAAAACCCCGAAGTCTACATCTACAGCTATAGGTAGATTATTATAGCGAACTTCCTTGATAGAAAGTATAAAGGTTGGAAAAGGGAGCGGGAACGGGAACCGGTAATCAACGATTCCCTCGGGATTTGTTCAAAACCGAAATTCACGCGAGCGAAGCTGCGGGCAGAAGCTATCACACATAATCACAATACCAATCCTACTAATCCTACTATATAATATTATAAATGTGAAAGTGTGGATGTTTGGATGTTTAGATGTTATGATGTTTGTTACTCAATCACGCCGCAACTACTGAACCGATTTGGCTGAAATTTTGAATGGAGATAGCTTATGCCCTGACTTAAAACATAGGCTACTTTTTATCCCGGAAAAGTATTCCTGTGGGACTTAAATAGATATAGACTTCCAAAAACGCGATAGATGGCGTTGACTGTTCTTAGGTAAATCACGCTCACATAGCACATTATTACAATAGTTGCATGCATCTGTATGCGTATGCACTTTTTATCCTGGAAGAATCTACAGTTCGCACGGGATTTTGATAAAAACGAAATATATATCTACAGCTATAGGTAGATTACTATAGCAAACTTCCTTGAAAGTAGGTATAAAGTTTGGAAAAGGGAGCGGGAACGGGAGCCGGAAATCCACGATTCGATTTGTGAAAAACCGAAATTCACGCGGGCGAAGCCGCGGGCAAAATCTAGTTTAAAAATAATCTTAAACCTAGATGAGTGGAGCTGTTGTAGATAATATTATCCTTATAGCAATAAATTCACCATTTATAATTTTTAATGGTCTTTTGTTGATTGGTAAAATCACTAAAAGCAAAAAGTTCACCAGCTCCTATTGTAAAATTAATCAAAATCACTGAATATTGTCCTATATTGTCATACAAATACAAAGCACGGCTACAAGCAGCTTTAGACCTTAACTGATTTGAAATATGAGCGATTGAAATATATTAATACTCTATAATAGCTTCTGTTTATAAAGGCAGGTGAAAGTAATAACACTAGAAAGTTTTCTCAAAGCACTTATTCCATTTGATCAAGGAGTTTATTTATATGTCATGAGAAGTATTTCATAAAATTAAATAATAGTCGATTAAGTTCACTACAATTAAATGAGTGTAGCTCGTTTCAAAAGTTCGTGTAATTGTTAATCTTAGGTACAAATACCTAAACAAAAATGTCTGTCTGGGATTTTGAAATAACTGCCTCTTATTCGGTGATATGCTTATTTAAACGATACCACAATCCAAACAGATGTTTTCAAAATGACTATCAGTCTGTTTGTATGATAGACAAAAATTTTATGTAGATACATATATATAATTATAACTAGCGGTCCGCCCCGGCTTCGCCCGTGGTACATATATAGCCTATAGCACTCAAAGGTCACGTACATATCCAACGGTGAAAGAATTTTTGAAATCGGTCCAGTAGTTCCTGAGATTAGCGCGTTCAAACAAACAAACTCTTCCGCTTTATTATACAGTGTGTCCGGGATCGAATTAGCGATATTTTAGGGACATATTCTACAACTCATTACCTCTCTGAAAATACCACTTATTAGGGCCTGCCCCCTTCCCCCTCCCAGGGACAGCCATTTCAATTTGGTGTGCGTTTTTGTGGGTATGTGCGCACATAAAATGTAATAACTCGAAAGTCTGCTGATGCACAGGTCTTGAAATGACCTTATTCGATTGGATACAATATTCTCCATCATTAAATACCAAACAATAGAATAAAATGTTAAAATAACTCGATCAAAAATGCTTCGGAAAAAAAAATACTTTTTCAAAAATATTGAAAACTACAAGTTTTTGCTGCATTTTGCAAAAACGAGGTCATTAAGACCACATTATTAAGTATTAAATCGACAGCTTTTGAGATAAGCAACAAAACGACATAAAAAATTTGACTGTAAGTTACTTACTTCTGGAGATATTGGTAATTGTAAGTACTTCGTCCCCAAGCATGAATTACGAGTATTGAACCCAAATTTAAGATTCATCATTTTTTTACTGCAAATAAGGTAAAAAAATCTTAACTTTATAATTTAATTTTTGTTAGTTATTGTAAAAACACACTACACTAACCAGCCTGTAAGGATATAATTAAAACAACGAAGCTCCAATAAATGACCATTTATTTAATTCTGATTTATTTGAGGTTAGGTTTTTGAATGTATTTCATTATTTAGCCCTAATTCTCAATGAGTCTACCACCACTTCGGAAACCTATTCTATCAAGAAGAAGTGGCAAGAAACTTGATAGAATTTGTTACAAATGAATATTAATGTACGATTTTTAACTTTCATTTAACTAAGACAAGATAAAGTGATTATGATAGGATGATTTTAAACTATATAAGACTTTATAAAAACTTCACCGATAACCTTTCCGTAAACTTTATGATGATAGCTTAATTATTTCTAATAGATAAACTTAAAGTAAGGTTTTTTAAAGATTAACACACGACAATTATGACATATAACAAAATTACAAGAAGTCTATATAATTTACATTTGGAGAACAATATTAAAAGAACCAATACTTAGCTTTTTCAACTATTTCGACTCACTAAATATAGATATAAACCACTTTTGCTTATTCAAACGAGAATCAAACGGCCTTCTTTGTGAAGATCCGTTTTATAGCCCGTTTCCCTCCACAAAATAATCCAAAAACCACACCCATGTGATTTTTGCTGGTTGGTTAGAATTTTGACCAATACGGTCTATTCAGTCCTCCCATTGGCTGACATAGACCGGACATAGCTATTTTTCATTTTTATTGATTGGTTGATATCTTAACGCAACTTGATTCACATCAATACAATTTCGTTCAGAAAAACAAAGTATTATAACTTGCATTACATTTAACAAATTACTCTAAGCAATTAAAAATTAATATCTTTTGATTGTGAAAATTAACAAAATTATATAAACTCGTTATAAAATGGGCCAAATCCGAAACCCATTTGTTAGTTCTTGACACTCGTCCATCCTGACTCACTTTGCGACCCTGCAAAGAGAAATAAAAGTGCATTTGAAAAACATTCCACTTAAATAACAAAATAAATAACCACATCTATTTTATTTATTTGCAAAATGCATGTATTCAATCATAATTGATCAAATATAGTGACATTATACCAACGGTAAGTCATTATTTATGAAATTTTAATAAATCAATTAATTGAAGCCATGAAACTATTTCTATCCATTAATTAGGTCGATTATTTCCAGTAAGCCAACTTGTCTTAGCCATTAGAATTATTTTAAATAAATATTGAGCTATTTGTAATAAACCGTTCAATAGTAACCAACAAAATGGTTTCAGTAAACCAATTAGTCTGAAATTGATACGACCGTTTCTATTAAACTATTTAACAAATATATACTTAGTCGCTCATTAGCAACAATCAGTCAAATAAAACCATTTAAGTATAACCAATAAAATCGTATAGGTAATGGTATGGATAAAATCGTATAACCATTGTTCGCATATAACCATTGTTCGAATATAACCATTGTTTCGATATAACCATTGTTCGAATATAACCATTGTTCGAATATAACCATTGTTCGAATATAACCATTGTTCGAATATAACCATTGTTCGAATATAACCATTGTTCCAATGTATCCATTGTTCGAATGTATCCATTGTTCGAATGTATCCATTGTTCGAATGTATCCATTGTTCGAATGTATCCATTGTTCGAATGTATCCATTGTTCGAATGTATCCATTGTTCGAATGTAACCATTGTTCGAATGTAACCATTGTTCGAATGTAACCATTCTTCGAATATAACCATTCTTCGAATATAACCATTCTTCGAATATAACCATTCTTCTAATATAACCATTCTTCGAATATAACCATTCTTCGAATATAACCATTCTTCGAATATAACCATTCTTCGAATATAACCATTCTTCGAATATAACCATTCTTCGAATATAACCATTCCTCGAATATAACCATTCCTCGAATATAACCATTCCTCGAATATAACCATTCCTCGAATATAACCATTCCTCGAATATAACCATTCCTCGAATATAACCATTCCTCGAATATAACCATTCCTCGAATATAACCATTCTTCGAATATAATTTATTTTATAACTGTTTGCAACTAATCAATTGTATATACTACAATGCCACCTTAAACCAATAAGTCGCAACCAATGCCACTTCCAAAACCAATCAGTCCCTAAGTTCCAATTTCCAAAGCAACTTTCAAAATTAATCAGTCACAACCTTTGTGACCTTCTCAAACCAATTAGTTGCAACCGATGCAACTTTCGAAACAATCAGTTGCAACCGATGCAACTTTCAAAACCAATTAGTTGCAACCGATGCAACTTTCAAAACAATCAGTTGCAACCGATGCAACAGTTGCAACCGATGCAACCTCCAAAACCAGTCAATTGCAACCGATGCAACTTCCAAACCAGTCAGTTGCAACCGATGCAACCTTCAAACCAATTAGTTGCAACCAATGCAACTTTCAAAACCAGTCAGTTGCAACCGATGCAACCTCCAAACCAGTCAGTTGCAACCGATGCAACCTTCAAACCAATTAGTTGCAACCAATGCAACCTTCATAACTAGTCTGTTGCAACCAATGCAACTTCCAAAACCAATTAGTTGTAATCATTGGAACTTTCTAAATTAACCAGTCGCAACCAATGCTACCATTTCTAACAATATCATCATACCGAACCACAGCTCAGCTACGCTACAGCATAGCGCGTCTATCCCAGGCCTATCTTAACATAAATTGCTTGACCTGCTGACAAACAAAAATCTGTCTCTACCAACGTTGCCTTATTTCTGCGCTCAACCGCCCTTCAACATAAATAGGTATTAGCCCTAGCCAACCAATCATACCTAGACTAAAAATAAATTGTATTCAGATCTCCCTGTGTTCCTGTCCTCTAACCATCTTAGTAATATAATACTTGTGAGTGGATTCATTGTAGCGCCATAAGAGCATCACATATCGCTTCGTACAATATCGCCCTATGTGGTGACGGCAACGTTATGTCAATACTATCTCTTCCTCTATCCCGCTACCAATAACTTGCATGCCTACTATTACTGTCCCATCCCGATTATGACTGCACCATCTCTATAAAAAAACAAACAGTACTCCGATCCCTAATGAAATGTTTTTTAGAAATGAAATAGCGAAAGGCGGACAGGAAATATGCAATTTGTTTTCAGAATACTTTCAATCGGTTTATAACGAGCGACCCTTATCACTAAACTCTTCACTATCGTATTATGATAATAGTAATTTGTGCTGCAATGAAACAATAACAGCTTCTTCTGTTATTGTTGGTATAGAAGAAGTGTATAAATACCTGCTCACTATTAATGTCAATAAAGGCAGTGGTCCTGACCAAATTCCCCCTATTTTACTTAGGAAATGTGCTAAAGGTCTTGCTTACCCCCTCACCTTTGTCTTTAACTTATCACTAAGATCTGGTGTATTTCCATACAGATGGAGAATGGCTCATGTTACTCCAATACATAAATCCGGCGCCACAGACAATGTCAGTAATTATAGGCCTATCTCCATTTTATCATCATGCGCTAAAGTTTTCGAGGCACTTATACAACCCAAATTACTCTTTCGTTTAAAAAAATACATTAACCCAAGTCAACACGGTTTCCTTCCTCGTAGGTCCACAACTACTAACCTTGTCGGATATATTGCTGATATTACTGATGCACTGGACAATAACACTGAAGTGCATGCTATCTACACGGATTTCAAAAAAGCTTTTGATTTAGTAAACCACGATCTATTACTATTAAAGCTTAGTCGGATGGGTATTCACGGTTCTCTTTTAAGGTGGTGTGAATCATATTTGAAAAATCGGTCTCAATTAGTGTCTCTTTACGGTTTTAAATCTGACATAAAAACCATTCCGTCCGGTGTTCCTCAGGGATCTCATTTGGGTCCCCTACTTTTCTTAATTTTTATCAATGACCTTAGTAATGTACTCTCTTCTAATTACCGTTTTTATGCCGATGACCTTAAAATCTACCGTAGTATTTCAAATGTAAATGATTCTGTATTACTTCAGAAAGACATCAATAATGTTGTTGACTGGTGTAATAAGAACTTGATGGCTTTAAATACTGAAAAATGCATGTTTATTAAATTCACTAGAAAAAAGTCCTCAGGTGGACAGTTGTATTATGCATATGATATCCCGCTAAAGGAAGTATATGTTGTCCGAGATTTAGGTGTATTTCTAGACAATTCACTCTCTTTTCGCCACCATTTTGACACGATTGTTAAAAAGGCATCTAAACTATCAGGTTTTATTTCGCGTCAAATGAAATTGTTCCGGGATCCGAATTTGACAGTTATTATTTATTCCACTCTTGTACGTAGTATTCTCGAATACTGCAGCCCAGTTTGGAGTCCTACATATAACGTGCATTGTGACAGACTTGAACGTGTACAAAAACGATTCCTTTACCAATTAGCTTTCAGCGACAATAAATCCCGGGAACTGAACTCCTATGATTCGCGGTTACAATCTTATAATCTATTGTCTCTTAGGAACAGAAGAAAAAAACTCGATATGATTTTCTTTTTCAAAATTATTAATGGCCTTATTGATGCACCGGATATACTTAAGCGTCTAAAATTTAGCGTTCCGCGTCTCGGCAGCCGTCTACATAATCGGAAACCGTTTAAGCTACCTTTCTGTCGCACCAGGGCAGGGCAACACGCTCCGATCTACCGCATATGCTCCTTAATTAACTCCCACAGGAGCAACTGCGACATATTCACAAGTTCTTTGACTTCTTTTAGGAAAAGTTTGAGGCTGTAACTTCATTACATTTAACTTAGTATCTCTGTAACACCCTTTATAAATTATCTTATATATATATTGTATTTTTTTTTTTTTTATTTCTCTTTCTTTGTTCATTAAGTACTATTATTATTTATAGTATTGTAGGTATTTTCGTTTGTATACACATATTGTAATTAGTTTTAGTTTTTCTGTGACTTAAGAATGCTGTGGTCATTTCGAGAAGGTTCCAATTAGTGTAGTACATATTTTGTGTAATTTATTAAGATAGATATAAAAATTGTAACCAGTTTAATGATCCAAATAAAAAAAAAAAAAAAAAAAAAAAAAAAAAAAAAAAAAAAAAATCTCTACCGACCGACGAATCTCAATAACAACAAAAACAAACAACAATAACAACAAAATGCGCGAATTTACAATAGTTATTCAAAACTCAACAGTTTTGTCAACGGTACCAACATCCGTCTAGTGCCAACGCAACCAAAACCGCGGTCAGGTGCATCACCAATTTGCGGGGCTTACAACCACTTACATCACACCAAAAGGAAAACTAGACCCTCCAGCCATATTTGTATAAACTTTTGTAACAGTGTTACCAAACAGGTTATAAGGGAAACGTTATCAAAAACATAGCGCCACTATCAATAGCCCAAACAACCCATCTACCTAAACAATCCAAAACCAAGAACCACTTGTCTCATACGTGTAGTATTAGAGATTCATCCTAAGTCTATATCAATTTAATATCACCAGAATGAAAACAATTGTTCACTTACACAGAACTATACCTCCACCATAAATATGATTATCAAAACTCAATAGGTAAAAACTCAAAACATTAGATTCAAAGAAATCACAAGTCCACCGAACGAACTAGCGATTATTTTCATACTTCCCAGTTCCTATTATAGCTACACAAACTTTTACACAAATTCTTAGTTACGAAAGAAACGTCTCAAACCATATAAATTTAATTTACCAACAATAGATCAAAGCTCACACAGAGCTATCTCTCCCTCACCACATATACTCAAATGATAGCAAAAGAAACCTTAAAGCACGCCACCTCGTGCGGTCAGCCTGGCCTCCTCGTTTCCAACTTCCCGACGTACCTACCAAGGGCGTCTCTACTCAGTTCATCTCAACTAGAGAGCGAAAATTTAAAAACGAATCGTATATTCGCATCACAGGCGCTATTCACAGCTGATCATTGAAATTGAAGTTACCAATCTTGGACATAAAAGAAAAGAAAATATAACAAAGAATTATATTTCTAAAATAGAATAAATATTTGAAACTAGTGCGAACTGATTAAACCAAATCCGGCCACAGAAAAGATAAGCAATAATAATATGTTCTCATAATTCCTACTGTGCCAGATAAAATAAACTATCCTGAACACAGTAGTTTCATCTAAATTTAAGAAGCAAGAAAAATAATTGCTTTACTGCCTTATTGATCAACGTTTCTATAATAGGAATGAATGAATTAAAATGACTTTCGACATTGTAGTTTAAACATTTTGTGACACTTTGTATGTATCATTATTTGGTCCAATATGTATATAAGGTAGTTAAATCTATAAAGAAATTATTTATGTTAAAATAACTCTAAAGAATTGCACGCCAATACTTGGCAGGCTAAAGTGCATTGCATTAGCCACGTCATAACACTCCGCAAATAAATGATTTGAATTTGAATTAAACCCGACTACTTATAAAACATGATTTCCAATGACAGACGTTTCAGGACTTATTATTAAAGCAGAATGATCAACCCTGACCCAGAAGTTTACACAAAATGTAATTTATTAAAAATCTTCTTACGAATATATGACAATTTGAAAATTAATAATTATTAATGCAATAGCGAATTCAACCGTTTCAACTTCCTGTTTCTCTGGCACGTCTGGCGGCCATTTGCATTAATTTATACGCATACATTCCCAAACAAAAAGATTTGTTACTAATACATTATTTTATTTGTTATTTTTTTTTTTAGATCGTACAATATGATTAAAGTAAATAAGTAATAAATAATAATTTTATTACTTTGTTCTAATATTGTTTTATTCGTTTCACGCATTCGTGCATTTTGTGTGAATATATAACTATAACCTTCATTTTGTGTAACAAAACTTATTTCAAAATGTCAATGTAACATGATGCTAAGACATGATGCGTCTTCAGCAAATTCTACATTGCAAACTACTCAACATGGACATCGTTGCAATAGCTATGTTAGATTAAGTATAGTGTGCGCTAAACAAATAGTTCAAACCAGCAGGAGCATTGTAACTATACACGTCTTTTTCTTACCAAGTAGTTCAACAACTATAAACTTACATATAACCTAGAATAATTTTCAAACTTAAACTTAGATTTATTCAAAAACGGCAAGACCTAGAGGTATTAAAATGGTATGTTTGGCTATGAATAAACCGACACTAAATGCTGCATACGACATGCTTGTAAACGGCTTTTAAAAATGGGTTATACGCCCATAGATTTTTGGGCATCCTCATTTAGTGTATTACCTTTTATTTCATTTTTCAAACTATTTTCTCCAAAACAAAGTACAGAGCAAAAATTACTATCGAACACACAATTTGTTTTCACTAGAGCGAAATATACTATTCCCCTCGTCTTATTCACCTCGTGCGTAATGCTTTACTTTCCATAAACATGATAATACCAGAACTACACACAAAGACTCCCAATACCTTTTAATCAATCCTTACGTTCAATCCATAACAAAGTAACCATATTATTTGAACCATATAAAACGATGGAGAATTCTAAAAGATCACCAAACCGCGCCAAAACCCACGACGTTAAATTTTCAACAATTCTAAATTAAATTCCCGCATAGCAACAACAAAGTTACCGAAAGCTGCACCTTATTTCCACAAACAATGTGTGTTTTGCACTTGCACGCACGGATACCCACCAAATGTGAAACATTCTTTATAACAAATTCAACAGTCTTCTAACCAACCATAATATAAAAACGGAGTGTCTTTCATCACAACTATGCTGGATAGTGAGATAATGACAGAATGATAAAGGCCAAGTACAGTATTAGATTAGTCAAATCTCATGTTGCAAACAATAACAAGGAAAACAGTAACTTTATGGCACTTTCCAGATCCTTGCGTAACAACAACAAAATTATATGATACCGGTAGGTAGTTACCGAAAACCACATCGCTATCCAACTTTTCCCACCCACAATTTGCCAGTAAAATTTCCGTATAACCTCTCAGCAAAATAAACATTTTAAAATACCAGCACAATTTCGGCAAAAATTAAAAATAACGGAAAGATCCTACCAGTTCATCCGGATACACCTTTGCTGTGATAACTCTGATGCACGTCTTCTCCGAAATGGCCTCGTTCTCTTCCACTCTTGCATGTCTGTGGGCTGCTGTAGGACCTCGACTGCTGGGATCCTACCGCAGTAGGATCCCACTTCTGAAATGTAAAAACACACTACACTAACCAGCCTGTAAGGATAGAATTAAAACAACGAAGCTCCAATAAATGACCATTTATTTAATTCTGATTTATTTGAGGTTAGGTTTTTGAATGTATTTCATTATTTAGCCCTAATTCTCAATGAGTCTACCACCACTTCGGAAACCTATTCTATCAAGAAGAAGTGGCAAGAAACTTGATAGAATTTGTTACAAATGAATATTAATGTACGAAATTAACTTTCATTTAACTAAGACAAGATAAAGTGATTATGATAGGATGATTTTAAACTATATAAGACTTTATAAAAACTTCACCGATAACCTTTCCGTAAACTTTATGATGATAGCTTAATTATTTCTAATAGATAAACTTAAAGTAAGGTTTTTTAAAGATTAACACACGACAATTATGACATATAACAAAATTACAAGAAGTCTATATAATTTACATTTGGAGAACAATATTAAAAGAACCAATACTTAGCTTTTTCAACTATTTCGACTCACTAAATATAGATATAAACCACTTTTGCTTATTCAAACGAGAATCAAACGGCCTTCTTTGTGAAGATCCGTTTTATAGCCCGTTTCCCTCCACAAAATAATCCAAAAACCACACCCATGTGATTTTTGCTGGTTGGTTAGAATTTTGACCAATACGGTCTATTCAGTCTTCCCATTGGCTGACATAGACCGGACATAGCTATTTTTCATTTTTATTGATTGGTTGATATCTTAACGCAACTTGATTCACATCAATACAATTTCGTTCAGAAAAACAAAGTATTATAACTTGCATTACATTTAACAAATTACTCTAAGCAATTAAAAATTAATATCTTTTGATTGTGAAAATTAACAAAATTATATAAACTCGTTATAAAATGGGCCAAATCCGAAACCCATTTGTTAGTTCTTGACATTATAAACTCAATAACTCTAAAGATATCCTAAAAACTAGGTTATTTCCGCCACAAACCGAAATTACCATCTCTGTTCTGTTAGCTAGTTGCTTCATGTTGGGAGGATCGTTGGATCATGTCCAAATACAACTTATTTTATCTGCAACGGACAAGATCGTCTCCAATAATTCTTTTCTGGTATTTGGTACCATATAAAAGACCTTCTGCTTCATAGGTCCTCATAAAAAGAAGTCCAAAGGTGTAAGGTCTGGAGAATGAGGTGGCCATTCCATTGAATTGCTGCCACGTCCGATCCAAGGCGAATAGTTGACATCTAAATGCTCTCTTATGGCTATAATAATACCGAGTAGGCATGTCTTTAAACTTAGCAAACATCACAAACCTGAATCACAAACAAAAATGAGTAATAACTTAACTATAGCGATCATAACGCCTCCTCGCCAGGAACAACAAAATAAAATTTCAGATATTTCAATTTTTATACGAATTTTTAATCAGTTGAAGTAGGGGTCCGATCCTTAGTTTTAACCTCATTCGCTGACTAATCAAAAACAATATTATTATTACCTGATCGCCCGAGGTATGCAATGGAAACCCACATTCGAATAACATAAGAACTTACGCGCTCGCGGTTAAGTTATGTTTAAACAATAATATCTCCAAACGTAAATAACTTACAGTAAAATTTTTTATGTCGTTTTGTTGCTTATCTCAAAAACTGTCGATTTAATACTTAACAATGTAATCTTCACGACCTCGTTTTTGCAAAATGCAGCAAAAACTTGTAGTTTTCAATATTTTTGAAAAAATAATTTTTTTTCCGAAGCATTTTTGATCGAGTTATTTTAACATTTTATTCTATTGTTTGGTATTTAATGATGGAGAATATTGTATCCAATCGAATAAGGTCATTTGAAGACCTGTGCATCAGCAGACTTTCGAGTTATTACATTTTTTGTGCGCACATACCCACAAAAACGCACACCAAATTGAAATGGCTGTCCCTGGGAGGGGGAGGGGGGCAGGCCCTAATAAGTGGTATTTTCAGAGAGGTAATGAGTTGTAGAATATGTCCCTAAAATATCGCTAATTCGATCCCGGACACACTGTATAAGTATAGATATGTAAGTTAGTTATGGACAGTACCTTTGTATTATTTATGAGGAATCTAGGCTGTATTTTATGCCGACAAAATTAAGTATTTAAATAAGTATATCATAAAAATCAATGTTTGTCTGTATGTCCTCTATGCACTGCTAAACTATATGTACCTACATCCGATTATGATGAAACTTTGGTGAATTGTTCTGCATACATCCGCGAAGGTTACTGGTTAAATCTATATAAAAGTGAATGTTTGTATGTTTGTCCTCTATGTGTTCCTAAACAATACTTTACGCGCCATTGTAACGCATGCCCAGAACAGTTAGTAAGTAAATATAAAAATCAGCCAAGTGCGAGTCGGGCCTCGCTCTTTTGGGGTTCCGTACATAATTATGAACAATATAATATTTTGGGTCAAAGAAATATTTAATTTCCGAGCTGGACATCGCAACAAACCGTGAAAGAAAAACCCAAAAAATGTTCGTTTCCTTTGGTCACAGCTTGTAAACTATTTTATGAATCGTTGTTTTTAGTATTTGTTGTTTAAATAGAGCATATTATGGTACATAATATACCGAAATATCATATTCTTAACTGATTTAGATAAAGCCCTGACTTAATACACAGACTACTTTTATCCTGGAAAAATCCATAGTTCCCGCGGGATTTAAAAAAAAATCTAAATCTACAGCTACAGCCATAGGTAGTTTACTATTGCAAACTTCCTTGAAAGTAGGTATAAAGGTTGGGAAAGGGAGCGGGAACGGCAACCAGAAATCTACGATTCCCTCAGAATTTATGAAAAACCGAAATTCACGCGGGCGAAGCCGCGGGCAAAAGCTAGTATAGGGATAATACATTTTAAAGTCTAATAGTAAAATTATCTTGCGAAATATCTGTGTATCTATCTAATCTCGACTCCATCACAGGAGCATCCCTACGACATAAGACTCTGTAGGTACACAATAACACAGTATCGCAAACTTTGCATTATGGTCCCCATAAATTTAATAGTCCCATTATTAGGAACATAAACCTCCATTGTACGTAGCATCTTAATTGAAATCATGGCTAAACTAAAGCGATTAGCATTTGAATCTGTCGGTCGTGCGTTTTGGACCTCTATTAATTAGGGGAAGGGCGTGATTAAAAGGTAATGGCGCTTCGCAGGGGTTTAGATAGGGGTTTAGTTTTGTGTCGTCCCCTTTACGGAGTGACGTAGTCGCGTACCACATACGAGACTTTGTAACTTCACTATAAACATCGGCACGTACATCGAACGCTGAAGGAAAGTGGAGGGGTGAAAAAAAAAAAAAATAGAACCTGTATTTGTGTTTGCGCATACACTTGTGCTCTATAATAATATGTCCCACGCGTATTTGGCTAGTCATTCTACTCCGTTGAGATGACTGCCGTGATCGAAATTCGCTCGGAAGGATATTATTATGATTTTTTATATTTATCCCAATATTCATCCCATTTTCCAAAATGGATAATCTACAGCAATGAAGGTGTTTAATTAAAAACCGATAAAAAGCAAATATGTTTGCGTCGGCATCGGCTTAATTTAATTCACGCTTTACTGATATTCGTATCACGTTGCGTTCGGGAAACGCTTTAGAAACGTTTTTATAACGGTTCACGTCATGAGAAACTAGCGATGTTTAACCCCCGACGCAAAAACGACGGGGTGTTATAAGTTTGACGTGTCTCTGTGTGTGTGTGTATGTGTGTCTGTCTGTTCCCCTGTAGCGCTCAAACGGGTGAACCGATTTGAATGGGGTTTTTTTTTGTTTGAAAGGTGAATTAGTCGAGAGTGTTGTTAGCTATGCTTGATGAAAATCGATCCAAGATGGCCGCCGCTAAAAATGGCGGATTATATATTTTATCACAACGCCCTCAATATGGGTATCAAATGAAAGGGCTTGAATAGTAGAATAGCATTATGCAAATCCAATATGGCCGCCACCACAAAATGGCGAATGTCAGGGGTTTTTAAATTTTTAATTTACACTTGTTCCTCAAATATCTAAAGTCATCTTTAGCTGATAAACCTAAAGACTGAAAATTTTGCCCGTAATATTTTCCGGTTTCTAATCTCCACATCTGATGCCTTGTAGTCACATTCACGTGGGCGTCACAAGGTGGGAATTTTTATTGTATATTAATTTGCAGCTGAAAGAGCTTTACAGGATCCAATATTTCAGCGCGAATGTTCCCCGGGTTGATAATACGCGGGCTAATTAAAATTTATTCACTTTAAATTACGAGTTATTTTAACCGTAAATACGGGGATGTTTTTACAGTAGGCAGAAATTTCGCGGATCGATTTTATTATTAACTTTCCCGTGAGTTATACGTTCATAATTTTATTACTTTTAGTAGCTTTCGCTACTAAAAGTAATAGCAGACTTTGTCCGCGCGGAGTTAAGCTTTTTAAAATTCCCGCGAGAATGTTTGTTTTCCGAGGATAAAAGTATATTATCATAATACGTCTATACTTATCTATACTAATAAATAAAATTGAAGTGTCTGTCTGTAATATCGAAATAACTACCTCATATTAAGCTCATATGGTTATTTGAACGATACTATAACCGAATCACACGTTTTTAAAATTTTTGTCTGTCTGTCTGTCTGTCTGTCTGTCTGTCTGTCTGTTTGAACGGGCTAATCTTTGGAACGGCTGAACCGATTTTGACGGGACTTTCACATACAAGTAGAGAATTAACCAGGGAGTAACATAGGCTACTTTTTTAACCGACTTTCAAAAAAGGAGGAGTTGTGTTTTTCTACCTATATACACCGATATCTCCGAGATTTCTCAACCGATTTGCGTAATTTTTTTTTTAATCGATAGAGAAATATTGCGACACTGTCCTACAAAAAATTTGGATTCCAACTCCTCAATCCTGATGCTGTAGGGGATCTGATTCCCAACACTAATGGGATTTAGGCACTGTCGGTTATTTAAATTGATATTGGGGATACCAATTAAAGACTTTATTGGATTCCAACTCCTCAATCCTGATGCTGTAGGGGATCTGATCCCCAACACTAATGGGATTTAGGCACTGTCGGTTATTTAAATTGATATTGGGGATACCAATTAAAGACTTTATTGTTGAATGACCTCGAGTAGGTACATGTCCAACTCCTCAACCCTGATGCTGTAAGGAATTGCATTCCGAAATCGTAAGGATCCCACGGAATTTTTCCGTTTTGTGGACGGGTTACTACTTACTACAGATAGGCTACTTTTTGTTCTGGAAAATCAAAGTTCCCACGAGATTTTTACAAACCACACGGGCGAAGCCGTGGGCATCATCTAGTAATATAATAAAGCGGAAGAGTTTGTTTGTTTGAACGCGCTAATCTCAGGAACTACTGGATCGATTTCAAAAATTCTTTCAGCGTTGGATATGCACATGATCCTTGAGTGTTATAGGCTATATATTATGTACCACGGGCGAAGCCGGGGCGGACCGCTAGTACATAATATATGTGTAAAATATGTATGGATTAAGTACTGTCATGCAAAAAATCACGTAAACTCGTACCTATATTGTAGCGTGATTGTAGGACAAACTAACAGACAAATACACTTTATTGTTTTAAGTGCTACTAACACACATTATAATAATATTAGTGAGGATTTCGTTTTTTTTTTATTCATTTACAAATTAGCCTTTGACTGCGATCTCACTCTCATAATTAAATTAAACACACACACACACACACATGCCCTTTGCAAGTTAAACGGTTAATATATCTATATTTTTTTAATTCATTTTGTTAAGTCTATACTTCATTGTTTTTGTAAATTCATAAAAAAGTGAATAATTTTCTACATAAATAAATATTATTTAGTACCACTCTTTTTAACCCCCGACGCAAAAACGACGGGGTGTTATAAGTTTGACGTGTCTGGATGTGTGTGTGTGTGTGTATGTGTGTGTGTGTGTGTGTGTGTGTCTGTTCCCCTGTGGCGCTCAAACGGGTGGACCGTTTTTAACGCGTTTTTTTTTGTTTAAAAGGTGAATTAGTCGAGAGTGTTGTTAGCTATGTTTGATGAAAATCGGTCCAAGATGGCCGCCGCGCCGCTATAAAATGGCGGATTACATATTTTTTCACAACTCCCTTAACATGGGTATCAAATGAAAGGGCTTGACTAGTAAAATAGCATTATTGCAAATCCAAGATGGTCGCCGCTACAAAATGGCGAATGTCGGGGGTTTTTTATATTTTTAATTTATACTTGTTATCTCTAAGTCCCGTAGCGCTAATTTGATGACGTTACGCTGCATTTTCCAGATAGGTAAGTAGTATCATGATTCATTGTTTAATTCAAGACCGAAATAATCGCACTAGTAGTATGTAGTGATAGTTCATAATATATTATATTATATTGTAAATAAAAGGGACAGCGCTATAAATTGCTTTGTCCGCCATTCATAGCCGGCTAAAGGAGTTTTTACACTAAACCGTTTCTGAGACGTGTACAGGTACAGATAGTTTCATAGAGTAAGGAGAGTCACTTTTGAGTTTTAGCCGTATGGAAGCGCGATATTATATATTTCTTGTCAAACGAGGTTAGGTACCTACCCCTCGCAGTCCACTAGCGCAATTAGGTAATATGTATGTACACTATCGGAAAACTCTATCTCTGTGACGAAATATAAATTCACGCACACTTAAATAAATTCATGACCAGTGATCATGACGCATTCATGATGCCAGAAATGTTCATTAAAAAAAAGTGTTTCTGTGGCTTGTGCCAATTGCATTGTTATAGCCTGCTTACTATAAGAATGGACCTCGCTGGAATGTGACGGCCTCTCCCACTTCCCGGCTCACCACCCGCATTCGTCCTGTCGCCTCAGTACGGTCACAGAGTACCTACAGAGGGGAAGCTTCTAGTAAGCGGCCCGCTGTAGGTACACTCACACATATGCGCACGTTTGTCACCAACTGTACCGGTTAGTGGAACGAGCGCGCGTCCGTGAACCGTTGGTGAGTGTGTTTGTGTGAGTATACCTACAGCGGGCCGCTTGTGGAAGCTTCCTCTCTGTAGATTTACTACTCGTGTGGTATGGTTCGCAGTACGTCGCAGTGACGTCATCGACGCCAGGTCCATTCTTATAGTAAACGGGTTGTACTTATACAATCAGTGTGCTTAGTCTAAAGCGGAGCACTCGAAAACGAACTCGAAAACTATTGATCGATTTCAGAGTAAAATAGACCTAAAATGTCTTGTATTAAGGTTTGAGTTCGCCAATACATTCAGCATTCGAACAATGCTGAATGTATTGGCGAACTCAAACCTTAATACAAGCCATTTTAGGTCTATTTTACTCTGAAATCGATCAATAGTTTTCGAGTTCGTTTTCGAGTGCTCCGCTTTAGACTAAGCACACAGATAAAATCGCAATCGTAAATGTCCAACGCTAGCTTGTCAAATGTCATATCCTAGCTTGTCAACCGCTATACTGTCAAATTTCAAACGCTAGCTTGTCAAATTTCAAACAGTAGCTTGTCAAAATATGTCAGACGCTGGCTTGTCAAATGTCAGACGCTAGCTTGTCAAATGTCAGACGCTAGCTTCTCAAATATCAAACGCTAGCTTGTCGACGAATAAAGTCAGCCAGCCACGTCGTCGGTTCTGTGTAAATAGTCCCTAAAAAGTATATCACACCCTCCACTATAACATGAGGGGGCGGATAAGCCCACTTTGAAACAAGATACGGTACAAAAGGGACCCCATCAAAATTCTGATGCCGTCAGAACCCATATTTATCATTTTCGGTAAAATTTTCACTCAAAGCGGCATATTAGTTGTAGTGGTGCAAGTTATGAACTTGAAACTTTTCGAACTCAAATACCTACCCTTATTATAAGTTAAATTGAAAGCTATTTATAACGTTATTTGAGATAGGGCGCTTATAGCTCAACTCATCATCATATAGAAATATAACAATTATATAACTTTTTCTTTGCAAACTTTGACAAAACTTTATAAATGTGTTGGTAGATGACGGTAGCACCGGCTAGTTTTGATCGAACCATAGTATATTTATAATTGGGAATTTGAAGTAATAAGTGTATCTACCTGATTCAGGAGTTATAAAGAATTGATAGACATACAGACTGACTGACGGACGTGTCACCCAAGTAGACTGTGAGACCTCGCTTTGCTCAGTCAATAATAGAGTCATGTTTTATTTTCGACTTCAAAAAAAGATGTTCTGTGTTCGACCCGCATGTTTTTAACCCCCGACGAAAAAACGACGGGGTGTTATAAGTTTGACGTGTCTGTGTGTGTGTGTGTGTGTGTGTGTGTGTGTGTGTCTGTCTGTTCCCCTGTGGCGCTCAAACGGCTGGACCGATTTGAATGCGGTTTTTTTTGTTTGAAAGGTTAATTAGTCGAGAGTGTTGTTAGCTATGTTTCATGAAAATCGGTCCAAAATGGCCGCCGCTACAAAATGGCGGATTACATATTTTTTCGCAACTCCCTTAATATGGGTATCAAATGAAAGGGCTTGACTAGTAGAATAGCGCTATGTAAATCCAAGATGGCGGACGCCACAAAATGGCGAACGTCGGGGGTTTATTAAATTTTTAATTTATACTTGTTAAGTATGTATGTATGTTCGCGATTATTTCAAAAACCAATGAACCGATTTTGATGATTTTTTCACTATCATAATCTACGTACATTCAGAAAGGTGTTATCGTTCTTACGTACGAAAGTTAGATGCATCAATGTACCCATATGTCACTTATATTTTTGATTGATACCTACACCGATTTTTCTGAGAATGCTGGAACGGTCGGTTTAATTTTTTTAAAATTATAGCTTGGTAGATAGTTTACATATATTCGCTTATTACTTATTCCACAATGTAATATCTCATGGAACTCGAATCATTCAATATTAATTCTCTAGACGGGAATGGTTTATTTACTTTATTGGCTCGATCACGGTTCATTCAAATTCAAATTCGAAATAGGATTGATTGAATGAAGTAGCTCTTTACAAGATCTTTTCATTAGAAAGCCTATCTATGTCTAAAGGGGATACTGAGGTAATTTCTGAATGTTGATTTAATAAAGAATAAGCTAATAATACAAGTCATAATGTACCTCTATTGAATCTCTTTTTTATACTTAAATTATTTATTTATTTATTTAGTACCAAAAATTCAAAATAAAACTTAAAGAAGAGACTTATATCACATGAATGTCAGACATAATTTATTGCTAGGTTAGGTGGTTTAAAAATATGTTAATAAATTTTACAAAAACGGTTGGCAGTATACTATGTACAATTGTTGACCCTAGTATTTCTTAATAGTAATATGGGCTACCACATATCGATTGAGGAATATGAAAATTAATGTACTGTTAATAAACCTTTAACGTAAAAAATGCCAGCTCATGTGAAATATCACTAAAAGGAACATAAAAAACACCTGCACAAAATTGCTAGCGAAAGTTCATTAAGCATACCTTTTGAGATCATTCAGGATAGTGTCCCATAGTTAAGTCTTTTGAGATAGTGTCATAGTAATCTTTTGAGATAGTGTCACAGGTAGTAATCTTTTGAGATAGCATCGTAGAGCAAGCATGCGTAATAGGTCGTTAGTCGCTCCTTTCTTGTACAATGTACCATCTGGGATGGGAGTACCTCGTGAACGCTAGGTATGGGCGTTGTTTTACGTCACTATTCACAATAACTTGCCACTGAGCATGAAAACGAATAACTAGTTTGGACTCGAAAGATAAACTAGTTATTTTCATAAACACGTGGTGTTTGTTAGTAGTTTCAGTACAATGCGGTCACTAAATTTAAAGAGAGAATAGGAAAAGCGGTCTTGTGCCGTTTGTATCCAGCTGCTCTACGTGGCTCGTCTGATGTCGCATGAGTCAACATAGTGGGGGTCTGCCAACACTGCGCATTCCGTTGCGAGGTCACCATTCCAGCACCTTGGGACCCCAAAGTCTATCGGTTCTTCGAACTATGTGCACCCCTTACTTCAGCTTCGCAACTCGTTGAGTTATATCGGTTCCCTTGTTTACTATGACAGAATCAAAAATCTAGTTACGAAAAACACGTGCTTTTACACGTAACGTAACATCTTAGACGTAACTGGTTATGACATTTTGTGAGTCACGTAAAAAAAACTAATTACGAAAATCGCCTGTTTTAAAACAGGTTACATTTTCGATGTACAGTAACTACATAGTTACGTCGCGTTTTACAAAAATTACGTAAAAAAACTAGTTACGAAAATCGTCTGTTTTGGAACACGTTAGACTTTCGACGCAAGTAGTTACGTTGCGTTTTGCAAAAATCACGTAAAAAAACTGGTTACGTAAATCGTTTGTTTTAAAACAGGTTACATTTTCGATGTAACTATATAGTTACGTCGCGTTTTACAAAAATCATCTAAAAAAACTACAAAAAAAAAATCGACGTAATTGGTTACGTTGCGTTTTGCGAAAATCACGTAACGACTCACGCCTAGACTGAACACCATTGATAGTTTACGCCTTGTAAGATACTGCCTTTGAGGCGAAAGGGGAAAGGCATTCAAAGGGTGTAAGGGATAATTCACGGCGAGGCTTGCACGGAAATTGTTATCTTGGTCGCGTAAGCGGTTTAAAAAAAGAGGATTACTTAGTAACGGCGATGATTCTAATTCTACCTTCAACATGTTTCTTCAATTAGCCGATTTGACAGTTCGTCTTAAATTAAGACTTAACCTCCCGTTTGGGGGAGGATTTCCCACCTTTACTTCCCACAAAATGATTTTTGGTAAATTAAAAAAAAATTCAAGCTTCCTTTTCTTCAAGAGAAAAAAATAAAAGGAAGCTTGAATATCTCGGCCACATAATGAGACACCGAAAATACGAACTACTACAACTCATCATACAGTGCAAGATCCAAGGAAATTCAAATAAAGAATTTGAATTTGAAAACGAAGTGTGGGGAGAAGAAGCACATCTTGGCTGAAAAACCTACGCCAATGGTTTGGAAAAAGCACCCGTTCATTATTCAGAGCTGCGGTGTCGAAGATACAAGTTGCCTTAATGATCGCCGACCTTCGAAAGAAGATGGCACTTTAAGAAGAAGAAGAAGAAAAAATAAATTGGTATATATTTAAAACAAATTCGTGATTAGCATTCACGAAGTCTTCAATTTAGTTATATTTATTAGTAAAATACCAATTTATAATACAGTTTGTGCTGTGTAAAACAAATTAACATTACGAGTATTTAGTTGATCATAATATTATAATGTTATACGCTTGACGACAATCACGCCTGATGGAAAACAATGATGAGGTCTAAATTGAAATACGCTTGCCTAGACAATGCCTATTCACTCTTACCTTGAAAATACTCAGGTCGTAGGAGACGGGAAACATGGACGCTGCAGGAAGGGTGTTCCATACCCTAGCGGTTCATATCAGAAATATCTTTTGTGTACTGTAAACTGTGAAGTGAGTAGGAAGTGACCGCTAAGGGAAGCCAGATTAATAATGGGTCTGTTTAGAGGATTCGCTCGGTAAATCATCCCGAAGGAGTTGAATCCAATTATAACATTATCCACAATCCACAATCAATCCAGTATCATTTAGGCCGTGTCCCCATTAGGCGAACAGTACGCGGCTGACTGTTCGCTGGCTGACTCGGATACGGCCTTATTCTTTTGTATGCTTGGAGGAATGTGAGACAAATCACAATGCTGTGGGAAGATTTTTTTAAATATCAGAAGTACAGAAATTCCGAATTCCTAACTATTGTGGTTCCAATGCAGTGAAGCCTACGGAATATACTCAAATTCCTAATTCCTTACTAGCTTAGTTCTTCAAAGGCGCCTTAACGAAAATGATCTACCACTTGGCACAGGCAGACTGTCATTTTTGGCATTTGGAGTTGCTCTTTATCTATTTCGGAAATCGTTAAACAATGTACTATCCCACCCGGGATAGTAGCGGATAATTACTATCCGTGCGAAGCCGGGCCGTGTTGCTAGTAGGATAGAAAATCAGGGATGATTTTATTATTATATTATTCTTCACGCATACTCAAGCCACTGTCAACGGTAACAATGAAAATACCACCTGTTTGGTGTAGTTTAAAAATACGTGATCTTTAGAAATATCTATCCCAAGTTTGATATTATACACTTTCACCTCACGAGGTATCTATTGTCATATTTTCAGGTCGGTCGATGCTTTAGAAATAAGTATGTTTTATTAGACAAATCTCTTAAAGCTTCGATTTGCCGTCAAAATATTTATAGATAGAGTATAGCAGTCCCGAAGATATTTCAGATCAGAATTTATTTCTCAACATGTCACAACACGGATGACGCTAGCGCCAGAATAGGGTGGCTATCATTTTTATTTTAGCTCCACACTCAAGAAGTTTATTTTGGTACTTGCATTTAAAAAGAGCACTTTGAATTTTTTTACTCAATATTTTTTCCAGACAGTTAGCCGAGTACTTTATATAAATTAGTAGGTATATGTATAACTTTTCTATTTGTTTTTATTCATATCTTTGGGCATGTAATTTTGAAAAATCCCTGCTTAGCTGCTGTAACTCTACTCTCTAGGGTTTATTAGGGCTATATAGGGCTAAATTTACAAATCTCCCTTTAAGTTGTGCGTTTTCCACCAATCAGTCACAGATTTTATAGGTATAGATGACTTTTTATGAAACTCTATCCCCCTTTTTTAAAATATGCTAGATAATAAATAGGACCGTCCCAAGAAAAAAGATACCTGGTGAGCGTACTAAGCACCCACTGAAGGCTTAGCCAGGATTATTGGGGATTTGGCTCTTAAAGGCCAGCAAAAGGAGCGAGCCATAAAAAAACTAAGGATAAGTGCGGCCTAGAACGATAATACTTCAGGAACAATGCTAATACATCGAAAGTGGTTTTTCAGATAGAAATATAACTAACCCCGCGCCACACATATACAAACATTTGCACAAAGATTTTGAAGAACTTTGCTCACACATTTAAACACAGGTTTGCTTACCTGTCACACAGACTTTGCAAATATGTTCGCTTCATTTGAATTAAAACTTTAAACGCTTTGATGTGCGCTTGAATGACCAGTACCGAATAGCAAAGTGCTCAAACTTTGAACAAATACCAAAGGCCCCTGCCACACATGTGTTCAAACAAGTGTTCAAATGTTTATGCTGTGTGGCGCCGGGGTTGGATATAGCTAAGAGACTTTGTACACTACTGGACTTTTTGTAGCGTTTTAGGTAACGAGCAACAACGCGATCTAGTCGCAGCTCCTTGTTTATATTTCCACTGTAAATATATGGGGATAAGATATTATTTTGTTTTCTTTTTAACCCCCGACGCAAAAACGATGGGGTGTTATAAATTTGACGTGTGTGTGTGTGTGTGTGTGTGTGTGTGTGTGTGTGTGTGCGTGCGTGCGTGCGTGCGTGCGTGCGTGCGTGCGTGCGTGCGTGCGTGCGTGCGTGCGTGCGTGCGTGCGTGCGTGCGTGCGTGCGTGCGTGCGTGCGTGCGTGCGTGCGTGCGTGCGTGCGTGCGTGCGTGCGTGCGTGCGTGCGTGCGTGCGTGCGTGTGTGTGTGTGTGTGTGTGTCTGTCTGTTCCCCTGTGGCGCTCAAACGGGTGGACCGATTTTAATGTGGTTTTTTTTCGTTTGAAAGGTGAATTAGTCAAGCGTGTTGTTAGCTATGTTTCAAGAAAATCGGTCCAAGATGGCCGCCGCTACAAAATGGCGGATTACATATTTTTTCACAACTCCCTTAATATGGGTATCAAATGAAAGGGCTGGACTAGTAGAATAGCACTATTGCAAATACAAGATGGCTGCCACCACAAAATGGCGAATGTCGGGGGTTTTTAATTTGATTGTATGATGCAAAGTAACGTACCTACTGAAGCTTTTATCATGCTTAATCTTATATTAGGAGTATATTGTATTTTATAAAAAATTATAGATTATAGATTGTATTCAACCGAAATAGCTAAAACGTATACAGCTATAGAAGTTTTTGCTTAATAAGTACTTAATTTTACACGTGCAAAATAACAGAAAATCCATTCTGCTGACTAAATCAAATCAAAATACAAAATCTCGCGAACTTCATAAAACTTCATTCATTAATCTCCAACAAATTTCATAAAATGAAAAATTAAAAAATCTCTATCACGAAAAACTTCAGCCATTAAATCCGATTATTTTAACTGTATTACCTTCGAGAAAACTCCGCCGTGAACAGAGTAGACAGAGGAGGGCTAAGAAATTGGCCATTAAGAAATTTGCATCGACTGGAAGAAGCCTTTCTATTAAAATATCGTGTTACGAAATATTTTATACTATAGCGGAGAAAAAAAAAATATCACCGTCACAATTTACATAATGGGCCCCGCTTTCAAGTTCTTCAGAATGCTTCAAACTCAATGGAGGGCCTGAGGGACCAGATAATGCCCTCTCCATTTACACGGGCCCTATACTCTGAAGATAACGACAGATCGGTGTAGTGGTTCTTTTAATATTATGTATGATCTTTGATGTGGGATTACGCCCGGGCTTTTGAGTATTGTACAGATCAGGTGGGCGTGCTTCGGACAGCTAAGCGTTCTGAAGAGGGGTCCAAGAGACAATATACAAGAGAATGGGGCGACAGACAATAGTCCGATGTCACGGGAGATTCCTTCCATCTTTTTGATCTGAAATTTTGACCTAAATGTTCTTGGTCCTTATAAAATTAAATCAAATCAAATCAAATAAACTTTATTCAAAATTGGTACACTGTACACTTTTTGAACGTCAGTTTAGAACAAGCAATGGTGATAATTACTTACGAAAACTTAAAACTAAAACTACGAGGGTTCCAAACGCACCCTGATCTGAGAAGAGCCCACACAAACTCAGCCGGGTTTATTTTTTTTACTATCACCATCTTACAATATGGTAAAGCCATAAAAATGATTTAAACTGTTGGCTTTTAGAGCAATCTATGTCCATGGATTTTTGTCATTAAAAAAATCTTTTAAGCTATAGTAAGATTTTTCAATTTTACAAAACAAGATTACTAATTCTTATACCATGATGCACCCATGACCACTAATTGCTAATTATTTTATCATTTTGTTTTATGATTAACTAATGAACATACTTTTGTTATGCTACACATATTTTGGAGTTAGTTTTTTGAAAATCTCGATATCTTTAACTACACCAATTCAACTGATATATTGAAATATTATTATTATTTTCATTTTTCCCATTTTGCGTGTGTAAAAAATCAATTATGTGGTATCGATACAGAGAGGGGAAGCCCAAAATTCAATCATCTTTGTAATTTAGATGAAAAATTTTGATACCGTGTTTAGAAATGAAATCATTTGGTTTGATTTTGTTAATCAATATTTCGTTTTTCTTGCAGATTCGGAGCGCAGATAAGAAAAAATAATGTAAGAATATTTTCAACTAAATAGGTTAAGCTAAAATATAGAAAATAATAGAAATATAAATAAGTATATTAATTAGAACTAGTTCTTCATTCATGTTTATGTAACTTAGATAATAAAAATTAACCCATCAGCTTAATATAATAGTTATCCTAATAGCTTTGTTTACAGTTAATCAAAACACTAGTTAATACGATTTGATGTTGAGTCAAATAAATTGATTTGACACGCTTAGAAAATGAGGTGATTTAACTTTAGTATTCCTAGAATTTTGTTGCCGAACCTATCAGAACTAAATAAATACAACCTAATATTAACCTTATACTTCTGATCATAAAAATGCTATATTTGATAAACATGCCGCAATATAAAGTTTGGTTAGGCAATTGATGTGTGAAGAATTGATTGGTTACGTCATTTGATGTGCTTATACAGTTGGTCACGGTGTTTGTATTGTAGTAGATCCTTGTTGGGTGGTAAATAAAGAAATGTTGCATTCAAATTAGACATCAATGGCATAGATGGAAAGACATAAAAATTATTGTAAATGGTTTTAAAGACTTAAACGCTTTGTATCAAGTTATTTATGTTAACGATGTGGGATGTGTTAAATGATAATTACATTAATTTATAATCCTTATATTATTTGATTGCTTTGTGTCCTAAATAAAGACTCAAAGGTTTACCAGATTTACGACCAACTAGCTTTTGCCCGCTACTTCGTCTTCCTGGAATTTAGGATCACCACCACCACTACAGCCTTTTAACATCCCACTGCTAGGTACAGGCCTAGCAGTGTCCTCCTCTCTCATAGGAGAGAGGGGTTTTAGAACGTAGACTCGCCACACTACTGCAATGCGGGATGGCGGGCTTTAACGACTATGACTATGACATGATAGTGATAACAACCGGGAACCACTGTTTAATGTTCTCTCCGAGGCACGGGAGTGAAACACCGAGGCACTGTAGTAAAACACAATTTAGAATTTTCAATGTTAATAATAAATATTTTGTCGGAAGAAGGATTCCCCCAAACGCAAGCTTCAAAGCCATCAACCGGTATTAAAATCCTGTTAATTTTATTAAATAATACCGTAAAGGGTTGTACTGGTACAGCGGGAGTTAATTAAGGTAATTGGTTTACGATGACGTCCGAAATACGCGGTACATCCTGTTTTATGTTTCAATCAGATAACAGGAGGGAGGTGTAGCGTCATATTTTCTCGTACAAGGTCGCCATATCTGGGAAACTCTGGGAAAAACATTTCCCTAGGTACCATCGGCCTTAATTTATAAGTTGAAGCGGTTTTATAAATGGCATTTTTTGTCATTTAATTTTTAACCGATACCTGATCTATGTTCGCAATCATTTCAAAAACCAATAAACCGCTTTTGATTATTTTTTCACTATCGTAATCTACATACTTTCACACCTAGTTATCATTGTTATGTACGAAGTTACACGCATAAAATAAGTACCTACCTATATTTTTGATTAGTACACTAAAATACAAAAAAATGACAATTATACAAGCTATACCCATATAGCTTGTATAATTGTCATTTTTTTGTCATTTCATGTGCGTATTTTTCCTATCTAGCAACAGTAGTAGTAGCTACATCAATTTAACTAATGATGATGCTTTATCTTGTGGTCAGCTGAATGCAAAGCAAAAATAAAAAGCATCAATGCAACTTTGTCATTAAAAATCACTTGTGAAATAACCTCGGCTTAAAATACTGAATCCTATAAAGGATTTCTGTATAGGTACTTTGCGCAGACATGACTGTGTTATTGCCACAGCCGGCCAAACCGCATTGGAGCAACCTGGTGCGTCTAAGCTCTAAATCCTGTCTCCTATGAGAGAGAAGGGCAGCAGTGAGACGTAAAATAGCTGTAGTGGTGGTGAACTGTGTTATTAGTTCATAAAGAATATAATAGAAAAGCTTTTTTATTCAAATATAAACTTTTACAAGTACATTTGAATCGTCAATTGAATCTACCACTGATTCGGAATGCTGTTTCTACCGATAAGAACCAGCTAGAAACTCGGCGGTTGCTCTTTTCAAAATTAAAAAAATCCTATACCTACTGGTAGTTATAGGTTTTTTTTTTAATCTGGCTGAGACTGAGTGTATCACCTTTCTTTTTGTAAAAGTAAATGTTTTTTCTCACAAATAATGTATTTACTTTCCGCCTGTGTTTTAGCCCCAACACTATAATTACGACATGATTCTACGTTCATTACATTAATTAGTCAACGCAGGTTTAATTACGCCAAATTTTTACGACATTAATTTAGAAAACCTGAGGTTTTATTTACGGATTCGCATTTCACTCCCCGTTTTCATTGAAATTATGGAGGAATTAAAACAGATTATATTTGAAAAATATTGGATTTACAAATTCTTATCTAAGACTAATATGGATTTTTTGATCGGTGTTTATCGGTTGTTTATGATAAGGTAATTTGGGATGTTTATAACAGTCTGAGACCACAGTGTAACTTTTAAAGTTTACTTTAACCGTGAGTAAATCTGTCATTAAAAGTGGAGATGTTGAAACATTAAGTAATTTACACAATTACAGATTTACACACCTTAACTTATAATTAACACTCAGGGCTATCTTTTTGCCTCGTTGGCGTTGTGGTTAGCATATTCGACTGCAGGTCACGAGGTCCCGGGTTCGATTCCCGAGTCGGGCAAATAATTGTAAGGTAGGTATTGGGTTTTCTGTCAAGAAATTCTCAGTGCCAGCCCGGAGTTGGTAGTTACCGTTGGTCCACCCCCGTGCCTCGGAGAGCATGTTAAGCAAAGATTCCGGTTATTATCACTATCATGTGACAATAGTCGTTAAAGCCCGCCAACTCGCATTGGAGCAGCGTCCCGTCAAGCTCTAAATCCCTCCTATGATAGAGGCCTGTGCCCAGCAGTGGGACGTTAAAAAGCTGTAGCGGTGATGGTGGTGGCTATCCTTTTTAACGTACCTATTATATTTCGATTGATAAGATATCGTCCCTTCCATAGTGGGGTTCTGAGAGAATCTTAACAACTTTCCGACCACAAGGGAGCTCTTGGATGCCTTAAGCGTTTGAGGTCGAGTGCACACTTTTATAAGGGTTTTTGAATAAGGGTTAAGTGTAAGAATGGCCGGAATGAAATCGAAATTTCACCGCAAATATTCTATGAAAAACAAGATTTTTTTTTCGTAAACAAGTGTGCTGCACGCCGTGTTTGTTTTAACTATACTAATTTCAATCTTATGTTGAAGTAAATTAAGCTGAATTTAAGTTTGTATAAACAAGTATAAATTAAAAATTTAAAAACCCCCGACATTCGCCATTTTGTGGTGGGGGCCATCTTGGATTTGCATAGTGCTATTCTACTGGTCAAGCCCTTTCATTTGATACCCATATTGAGGGAGCGTAGCGGCGGCCATCTTGGACCGATTTTCATCAAACATAGCTAACAACACTCTCGACTAATTCACCTTTCAAATAAAAAAACCACATTCAAATAGCGCTGCTTTAATTTTACAGTGACACATCTCAAAAATACACTTTTTTCAGGAAACCAGTTTAAAAAAAACAAAAAACGTAATTGTTCATATCTCTTATTCTATTAATGATAATCTTTTGTTTATTGCTTCGAGCAACGAACAATCAATTGAAGTTCTTTTATTAGTGAGCAACGTAGCCCTTTTAGTAAAAAAAACCCATAAAACTTACGAAAAATCAACATGCTTTTGACATACGTCAAAGAAGCTTTGGTTTCATTATTTTTGACATTGGCATAAACTAATGTTATGACATTTAAATTTATAGCAACTTTTCCTGAACAATGACATAATACTTAATAGATCAAATGTTTCATCTACACAATTTTTAAACAACGACTTATTTATATTTGAAACAAAATTTTCTAGTACATTATTTTCGGAATAATGTCACTTTTACGATTACATTACTATTCTAAGTAAACTGCAATACAAAACTAAAATATTTGTATTATATAACGACCGTTTTTGTTTTGCATGGGTAAAATTATATGAGTCTTCAAAGCTAATGGAATCACAGAGAATACTAATATAGTAAAAAATATATCTTTTATAGAACATAACTTAACTTGCTAACCTCAAAATGACAAAAAAACTGTATTATTACACGTATTCATACATAATATACCTGAAACACTTAGTTAAAAATAAATATACCTTTATATTATCGAAATACATAACAAAACCAAATTAGTAATTTGTACAGAAACAAAACTAGACGTAAAATTTAAGTAGGTTTCAAAAATTGTGTTACAAAGTTTCTCAAAACGTGTAAAAGTACAATATGTTATAATTTATTTTATAGATTCTCAAAAAAGGCTGCATAAAATCTCAGAATAAGTTTTTATTTTTAGTAAAGGCCCTTTTTCTTTTTCTCACATATAGACATTTTAGTTTTTGAAATATTACTGCTGCTAGTGTTTATTGTCTTTCCTATCTTTTTAATTATTACTTTCTTGAAAATATCACTTTCATATGAATTTTACAATAATATGAGTAATTTATCATCTGCATCACATCACAGTGAAAATAACAAATATTGTCATTTTAAAAGTAGAAACTTTTAAATTAATAATATCTGTTAATTTCACTGTTTCATTTTCTATATTTATAGAATAATTATTTTTGCCTATGGATGTTGCTAATTTTTTTTATATCAATGAAGTCATCAAGAATTCTCAAGATCAGTAGTCTCTAATACAGTTTCAGAGCTTGCTGCCAAATTCAAGCTTTCAAAAGTCTGGCTAGGAAACAGTCTCAGTTGAAAGACAGCTGCACATGTTATTTTCTACCACTGGCAATTTATCTGATATGGTAATGCCCACGTCACATCTTTCGGAATCCGAGGAACTGCTTGAATCTGTAAAAGAAAGAAAGCTGGAACAGGATGAGACTTTTGCTGAGAGCTGCTTACAATTTGTAGAACAATTACAGGAACGTGTAGATTTTGATTTTGTAAGGCAGTTGCCAAATTAAATTCTTTATTTGAGGAAGTTTGGCCAATGGGATTTTTATTAAATTGCTTATGTATTTAAAGCCTTTTTTGGATCTTGTTCTTCCATAGAAAATTCGTCGTATTGGTATATTTTGGGACTATCAACTACATATATTTCGTTTTCTTTAGAAGTACTATTTTTTATACTTATTTTCATTTTCATGTTTTATGATGTGTGTACGTGGACACTGCAATAAAACATAGTAAATCATAATAAAAGGCATTTTCAATATTGAGAGGTCCTGGGTTCAATCCCCGGGTTGGACAAAAAGTGTTACTGGGATTTTTCTGTTAAGAAATTCTCAGTAGCAGTATTGAATCAGAAAATGTACCCGGCAATAGGCTCGCCCCCTATTTTGTGGGACTTAAAAACAAAGTTGGCGAAATATTTGTGTAATTGTGCCTTGTTATAGGTATTATGTGTTTTAGAATTCATGTTCCCAAACTATGCTTTAAGTATGTCACAACAAATTTAATTTAGAGACACATTGCAAATAAAAATAATGGCACATTAAAAATATTGTATTACAAATTATCTTGAATAATGACACATGTATTATAAAAGTCAGTGAACAATAAGGCCGGCCTCACACAGACGGAATGGACGCCGGAATTCAGAAACAGAATTCCGGATCTGAATTCAGAAAGCCCAGAAATGCATACAATTTCACTGTTCCCCACACACAGTCTGATTTTTTCCGGTTCTGAATTTTTCAGATCGATCTGACAAAATGCGTCGACGAGCGTTCTGAATTCCGGATCTGAATAATTCAGATTCTGAATTCAGAACGCACGTCTTTCCATACATTTCTATAGAGCGAACACACACACCCGGAATTCAGATTCGGAACTTCAGTAGAATAGAATAGAATAGAATAGAAAAGTTTTTTATTCAAATAAACTTTTACAAGTGCTTTTGAATCGTCGATTGAGTCTACCACAGGTTCGGAATGCAGTTCCAGCCGAGAAGAACCTGTAAGAAACTCGGCGGTTGCTCTTTTTAAAAATAACATTATAACAATTATTATTATTAATGTACATGATTGAAATGCCGTCTCGCGCATTGCTGGAACGAGTTAAATCCAAGCTTTTTTATCGTTTATATAATCTTCAGTTGTATAATAAGCTTTTTTTATGAGCATACTTTTAAGAAAGTTCTTAAACTTGTGTAAAGGCAAGTCTAAGACATATTTTTTATTCGGATAAACTTTTACAAGTGCTTTTGAATCGACAAATGAATCTACCACTGGTTCGGAATGGTGCTTACAATTCTACACGTTAAGAAGGGCAGACAAAAGTCGTCACTGCAACCTGGTAGCGTATAGATGTGTTGCGACTTGCGATCCGTCGTGATGTGTGACACGAAAAATTTAATTTGATGGAATGAAAAATAATTTATTTTAATTTCTTATTCAATATTTAGTTTTGGGTTAAAGTTCTACACCAAATACCAAAATTTTAGGTTTGTAACTCATTTAGTTTACGAGCTAGAGACCTGTGACTGGCGGACGGACAGACAGACAGACAGACAGCCGAGTGACATTAATAGAGCTCCGTTTTTACCAAAAATGATAATGATTACATTATTCTAAATTTTGTATCCGTGGTATTATTATTATAGTGCTTTATTATTATTATCTATAAGACACTTCTTTATTTTTAACCCCCGACGCAAAAACGACGGGGTGTTATAAGTTTCACGTGTCTGTGTGTGTGTGTGTGTGTCTGTGTCTGTTCCGCTGTAGCGCTCAAACAGGTAGACCGATTTGAATGCGTTTTTTTTGTTTGAAAGGTGAATTAGTCAAGAGTGTTGTTAGCAATGTTTGATGAAAATTGATCCAAGATGTGCGCAGCTACAAAATGGCGGATTACATATATTTTCACAACTCGCATAATATGGGTATCAAATGAAAGGGCTTGATTAGTAAAATAGCACTTTGCAAATCCAAGATGGCTGCCGCCACAAAATGGTGAATGTCGGGGGTTTTTTAAATTATAATTTATTATGTATTTTTATTAAATACAAATCTGACATTTTATTAAAAGCAATTAGATATTGTAATTAGAATTAAAAAATCCGGTCAAGTGCGAGTCAGACTCGCACACCGAGGGTTCCGTACTCCAGAAGTATAAGTACAATCTGTTTTTCATTAGTTTGTCTTAAAAGGTAAGGTGCTAATTAAGCTAGGCCTCTAAATTGTATGAGCGTTAATTGGATGATTCCAGTGTATTCGTTTGTATTTCTTTTTATTATAAAAATGAAAAAGAAGCGCGATGAGTATCAATCGCTCTTCCATATTCAAAGACGTTCGCCTGAACCGAGAATACGTTACTACTGATCAATCGACAAATTCAGAATCTGAATTCCGGTGCATTGCCTCACACAGTACCGGAATTCAGAAACGGAATTCCGTTTCTGAATTCCGGCGTTCATTCCGGCTGTGTGAGGCCGGGCTAACGTAAATAGTGTCATAATCTGCAAAGAATTATCGCAAATATATGATTTTTAGTTACGAAACAGCCACATTTCGTTTTAGTTCCTTAAATTAGAAATAATTTTTATTTGAATATAAATCGATCATGAAATATGCTATTTATTTTCACTACTTACTTGTTTTGATACCGTCGCAACACCGTATACCACGTTCTTTAAGTGAAGCAAAACTTAACTATGACACCAAAATTTATTGAATACCGTCACAGTACAAAATATCACCTTATTTCAGAAAACATTCCATAAATTATTATGAATTATTTTGTTTTATGCTGTTATCCTAGAGAAATTTTGAGTGTCACCTTGCGAATACTCGAAACAACTGGCGTTGTGTCAATGTATCATCAAAATGGCGGTAAATTTCGATTTATTAGATAACGTCATTCGATCACGCCACCACGCCAAATTTAGACATATAATTATGAGTTTTATTCACATCATAAAAAAGGTTGATTTGCGTTGAATCGTAACATTATCAAAAAAACGTCACATTTGGTTATGTGCCACTATCAAATTAAAGCAGCGATAGGTCTACCCGTTTGAGCGTCACAGGAGAACAGACAGACACACACACACACACACACACATACGTGACACATACACACACACACACACACATACATACACACACACACACACACGTCAAACCTATAACACCCCTTGTTTTTGCGTCGGGGGTTAAAAAATAAAAAAAACGCCTGCTTTGTACCGCGTCTATATCCTAAATGCAATCTACTTAATTACCACTTACCAGTGAGAAGCACACCAACAAAGCATGGCCGAACTTTGCTAATTTTAATCATTGAGATTTCAATCTCATACCGCTCTTTTCCTGCAAGTTGTTTGCAAAGTTCGACCGCACTAAAATATTCAGAGCTATCGGTTTTTGTTCTCGTCTACGAACTCGCGTTTCTTTTGTGGTCCTCTTCGAAATTATGTAAGCCATCTCGGGAAATAAGTTGTGATATCTTGAGATTGCATTCTCTGTTCAATTAATTAGGGTTCCGTAGTAAACAAGGAACCCTTATAGTTTCGCCATGTCCGTCCGTCTGTCTGTCTGTCTGTCTGTCCGTCCGTCCGTCCGTCCTCGGTTAATCTCGGAGACTATTAGTGCTAGAAATCTGTAATTTGGTATGGGTATAAATATTAATCACGCCGACATAGTGGTGAAATAAAATTTTGATAAATATTTTTTTTAGGGTAGCTCCCCTACATGTAAAGTGGGGATGAATATTTTTTTTCTCGTCTACCCCATAGTGTGGGGTATCGTTGAATAGGTCTTTTAAAAATACTGTGGGTGTGGGAACATCATTTTTCAATTTCTAAACCCGTTTGTAAAATATGATGTTTTAAAGTGCTAATTTTTATTAGAGTCAAGTGTCTCCCCCCTCTATCAGCCAAATGGCAGTATATAGGAACTTGAAAAAATTCACAGCAGTAGTATATATAATCAATTTTAAAGGAAAACTATCATGGCTATGTAGGGTTCACAGGTTAAGGAGTTATATCTGTTTTTCGAGGATTGTGACTACGGAACCCTACACTGCTCGTGGCCCGCCACGCACTTGGCCAGTTTTTTTTACTTAATAACTTTACTAGTGACTCGTGCTGGCTTGCACGTGCAATTTACAATTATTTTTAACCGAATTCAAAAAGAGGTAATAACTTCGACAGTATGTACACACGAGTAGATATTATACAGAGAAAAAGCTACCTACAAGCGGCCCGCTGTAGTACACTCACACATAGCACCGCTCACGCACACACGAGTTCTCACGAACGGTTTACGTACGCTCCACTCACACTCCACTGGTAGGACAGATGGTAAACAAACGACAGGGCTGTGGGTCGTGCGCACTTTTCCAATCTCTTTTTTTGTGTACCCTAGAGATCAAGTGAAGTAAGTATACCTACCTTTACATATCTATACAATAAAATTAATGAAATGAAATTAATTGAAATGACATGAATTTATTTATTGTAGGATAGTATGTGCCACTTATGATACTATGTCAAGACTCTACTACTGGTTCGGAAAGCAGATTCTACTGAATAGAATTGAGTAATAACATTGCCAGGTACAACCCGTTTACTAAAAGATTGGACCTGGCGTCGATGACGTCACTACGACGCGTGGGTACGGTGTGCAAAAAAGCATCATTAAGAATATTTAGGTATTGTATGAAACTTCAATGTTTGTGAAAAACTCTGGGTATGCTGTGTTAGTATTGTCTTGCGAGCGAGCGAGTCAAAGCAACTTGTCAGCGAGGTCCTATCTTTTAGTAAACGGGTTGTAAGTTAAAATGTGTTATAGATCCTCTATGCAACGGGCCATCGGGATGGGCCTATCTAAGGTACCTATCTAAATAAATAATTAAATACTCACACATACACACACGGCCGTCTATTCCTAAAGTAGGCAACTTCATGCCTGTGTTATAGGTAATAGCCAACTGATAGACATATTTACATATATATATTTTATATAAAGGTATATATACATTATACATACATATTATAAATACACCCAGACTCGGAGCGGGAATCGAACCCGCGACCCTGGAGCGGAAGGCAGGGTCACTGCCAACCGCGCTAACGGGTCAATCTAAGTAACTAGGTACTTAAATCATTCAATTTACTAAAGTAAGTAAGTGTCTAGATTCTAGGTACTGTCACTAGGGATATCTACGCACGTGCTATCACACTTATTTTTAGTAAGTATCTGTTCATAAAAATGTCTACGGTTTTATAATCTACTACCTTTCTAAGTAACTAGGTACTTAATTCATTCATTTTACTAAAGTATCTAGTTCTGTCACTAGGGATATCTATGCATGTGCTATCACACTTAGTTTTAGTAAGTACCTACTACATACCTAATAGTAACTAGGTACTTAATTTACAAAAGTAAGTAAGTATGTAGGTACTATCGCTAGGGATATCTACGCATGTGCTATTACATAATATACTTTTAGTAGGTACCTACTAAAAGTACTAAAAGTACCTACCTAAGTAACTACATAACTTATATTTAGTATAGTAATATAATATAAAAACATATTTTTCCAATCATTATTACATATCTTGCTATATTATGTATACTAGTATATAATAATTATTTTTATTTTTACCCATAATTTTTCACATGCAACAGGTGACAACCCTATCAGAATAGGTATAAATTTTGGACGTTCTTAGGTAGCTTTTCCTCTGTATAATATCTACTCGTGTGGTATGTATGTAATGTTATTGAAACTGCAAAATACTGCAACTAAATATAAAATCACACTACCACACTAATATTATAAAGGCGAAAGTTTGTAAATATGGATGTATGGATGTTCGTTACTCTTTCACGCAAAAACTATTCGACTGTTACTCTTTAACGTCGCAACTATTGAACCGATTTGGCTGAAATTGAATGAAATTTGAATGGATAAATTATGCCCTGACTTAACACATAGGCTACTTTTTATCCTGGAAAAATCCACAGTTCCCCAGAAATTTTGACAAAAATTTTAAATCTATAGTTACAGCTATAGGTAGATTACTATAGCAAACTTCCTTGAAAGTAGGTATAAAAGTTGGAAAAGGGAGCGGAAACGGGAACCGGAAATCCACAATTCCCTTGTGAAGAACCGAAATTCACATACACACAATATATTTGTGCAATAATAGTTGGTAAATAGCACTTTATCTAAACAAACATTTTAAGTTTGTAATGATATTTTGTTCATAGGCTATTGTGATAGCCTAGTGGTTAGGATGACCGACTTCTAATCGGAGGTCGTGGGTTCGATCTCGAGCACGCACCTCTAACTTTTCGGAGCTATGTGCGTTTTAAGTATTTAATTAATATCGCTTGCTAGTTGCTTTAACGGTGAAGGAAAATATCGTGAGGAAACCTGCACGCCTGAGAGTTCTCCATAACGTTCTCAAATGTGTGTGAAGTCTGCCAATCCGCTTGGCCGCGTGGTAGACTATGGCCAAAACCCTTCTCACTCTGAGAGGAGACCCGTGCTCTGTAGTGAGCCGGTAATGGGTTGATCATGATGATGATGATGACTGATATTTTAGTGTTCTTTTTGCAATTAAGTAAACAATTCTGCTTGCTCGTAAATTACACTATATAGTATCTCACAAACTGCTCTTTCGGCCGTAAGTTGTCAGCCAACATCACTCGCGGCAACGCTCGTGAGGTTTCTGATTGCTTTGTTTCCCGACGGGCCGAGATTTGAATATATCATTTAGGAACTCCTCTTACTCCTAGCGCCCTGGTACTGAAATATTCAATGCTATCGGTTTTTGTTTACCGGTAAATCCGATCCTCGGTTAGCGTACCACTCGGTACGGTAATATTTTATTACCTGTATCGCGGAATAAATTGCGGCGGAGCGAAATTGAATCGGATATGTCATGCGGGTAATGTAAATCGTTTTCCTGCTAAGTATAATTCTTTTTTTATATATACAGGATATACGGAGACCGCTTCCGAAAACTTAGCGCTATTATTATACTACCTAAAAACAATCTTAGGGTAGGTATCGGCGTCGGCGCGAACGCGGTTTCGTAGGTACCTAACGATACGTAATTAGGTCACACAAAGTTCGTTGACCTGCAGCGTCAGCTGATTTTATTTTAATTACGCAAGAATTACGTAACAAACTTTTTAAAATACAGCAAATAAGTTTTTTGCAATTACAGTTCTGTTTAACCCCCCAAATCAGTAATCTATATCAGTACCTACTATCACCTGTCTTTCTTACAGAGAGCGTTCCCCTGACACCCTGTATATCACTACATTATTATAGAACAGAGTCCTCTGCCGCGTCTACCTGCCCGTCTGTCTGTTCGCGATAAACTCAAAAACTACTGAACAGAATTTCATGCGGTTTTCACCAATAGATAAAGTGATTCATGAGGAACGTTCAAGTGTTATTTGTTAAGGGTTTTTGTAAATTGGTCGAAATGAAATATGATGATAGTTGAAATTGTTGTACCTAATTAGATACTACTCGTGCGAAGTCGGTGCGTGTCGCTAGTATCATAACAATGTACATTGTACATATATGGTCACATAACCACCTTGATTTAGCCACAAGATTTAACTCACATAAAAAGATTAAAGATCAATTACTACAAAATTTCTTGGTATTTCAGTTTGGCCAGATTATTTCTTATCATTTTCTGCAATTAGTTACTGCACTACAAAAACATTGTTATCATCTAAATTATTCATACTAGTAATAAAATTTAAAGCGGGGTTCCCACCCTATATGATAATAACAGGTATTTTTGTAATTGTTCGGGGGTAAGATAACAATCGACGGTACACCATATAAACGATGTTGTCATCACAATTAAAGTAATATCATCGCTTTGAATGCAAGGTTGTTGTAAAATAGAAGTGTAATAAACTCACCTTGGACTTAAAAGCGGACATAATAACTTTAAAATTATGAAAGTAATGTAGTCAACTACGCCACAATGGATAGCGCAATGTGATAATGGTTTTATGATATTTTTCATTAAAGCTACGAAGTTTGTTGCAATACAATAGTTAAAATATAATTAACTATCTATTAAATATTCAATTCATAAATTCATGCCCATAACACAGTTAATTAAATTACATAATTTAATGTTCAAAAACTGATTAGGTACTCAAATTAAATTAGACTTAAGAACAAATTAACCTAAATTTTATCCGAAGTAGGTACTAATGTTACAGCATAATTTCTCATAATTTCTGCCCTCCTCGCCTTCTTGTTTGAAGACAAGTTTTTTTTTTCTATTTTCTTTCTCGGTCTTATGTTTTTATCTCATCTTGAATCGTCCTTCTGGCGTCCGTGTTTCTTGCAGCGTATAACTTGAGGAGGTAACTGTAAGGCAAGAGTTAAAAGGATTCTATTTCATTTATTCTATAATTTTCTTTTCTATAATTTTGCTGACACACGCTTCATCCTAGACCTCATTTCCGTTTTACATCAGACATGATTGTTAGCAAGCGCTAGCCTATCTACCTCTTTGGTCTAGGGTTAGCATGTTCGACTGCTTGTCACGAGATTCTGGGTTCAATTCCCGTGTCGGGCCAAAAATTGTTAATTTTTTTTTCTATCAGTAAATTCTCAGTACCAGTCCGGAGTTTGACAGTTGGCGGTGCACCACCGTGCATCGGAGAGCACGTTATCCCGCTTGTTGTCACTATTATGTCACAGATATCGTTAAAGCCCGCCAACCCCCATTGAAGCAACGTGGTGAGTCTCAGTTCTAAATCTCTCCTATTCTATGCTCTAAATTTTGATGGCGGTAGCCAGCCTGTCTTGTTGTAAACGATTAAGTAAATTAAATAAAAATGCCATTCCGGGTTAGCTCGCTTCCATTTTAGATTGCACCGTTAGTGGAATCGATTTTTTCCTCGAATACAAAAAATTAAACATCAATAAACTCTTCATTGAATGTAACAAAAAGTCACCCAATAAAACTGTCAATCCTATCATTTCGATGACTGGATTCTGAGAAAATGAATCGAGAAACAAGATTGCCCCAATCGTTTTACTTTTAAATTGATATTACTTTGATCATAATTCAGTGTCTTTTATTTAAGTAATGGATTGTCAAATATATCACGTAACGAGATACATTTTGGAACTCATTATTATAATAGACTGTTTTGTGGGTGTGTATAATGTTTACTGATTTCCGTTTGGCTGCAATTTCATTTGGTGGAAAGTATGGAAGCACTGATCTCAATTTTTCAATGCAAGAATCCTAAATATTTCCACAATAAACACCTAGCCTAGATTACTCCCATTTTATTCTCTATCTGCTTGATTAAGTTCTGTCAATATCGGTTAAGCCATTCGGAAGACGAGGCCGGTGAAAACAAAGATTAATTTTAAAAACGCGTGTCAGGGTTATACTATTGTTCAAACATATCTATTCATATGAGCTAAATAAGAGGCAGTTATTTTGAAATCACAGAAACGTATCCATTTTATTTTTTTGTAGAGATAAATATTAAAATCTAAGCCTTTTTAAAATGTTGTTTTTAAAATTCACAAATGTATAGCGATTTATATTCTAGACCCAAATTCACAGAACAATAAAGATTGCAGATTGAAGGTCTAATGTAGTCATCAGATTAAATATCTCAAGAGCAAACCTATAATTTGAAAATATTTGCAGCCTGCTATTGCACAAGAAAAAAATCATTTATTTGCATTGTTAAAGAAGGATCAAACATGACATCTCATCATAATGATATTATCATTAAACTCATCATCGTTATGAATAAACTATATTGAAAGATGACAAAGTTATGTCTTAATGATTCAATATTTATATGTATGTAGAGTCGACGACAGAATGTTTTTTTCTTCAAGTGTGACATTACATTTGTAACGAACTAAATTGAACTTTATTTTTAGGAGTTTTTGAGTAGAAATTTGTATGATTTGTGAGCAACGGATACTTCTACATTTCTTGTAGAAGTTTATCTTCCATTAAACTATCAAGGCTTCACCGTAAATAAAACATGAAGACACGTTGATTAGATTGTATTAAAAATTTCGTCTAACATTTATTGGAATCGAGCATCTAATTGTGTTTTATTGGCCCGATTACATACATAATGGTTGGATGTCACCCAAATTTAAAAGCATTTCACTATACCGGTCTTATCTTGCTCCGTTATTGAAATTTACTGTGGGATTCTCGCCCTTATTGACAAGAGGATAAACAGCCTTTTAATAGAACATATCAGTATTTTATTGGTCGTTATTGATTAAGGTCTTTGTATTCGTACGTTTCAGTATTTTGGTATTTTAGTAGACGTCTCCGACTATATTTTCGGCTTTAGCTACGGTAATTCGACATATTTTGTCTTCGATATTGAGGCCAGCCTTACAGTAGTAAATTTTACTCAAGTAATCAGTTAAAGTGAATAAATGACGATTTTGTAAGTAAATAAATTTTTTACCTCTATTATTGTTCTGCTGCTTTTAGATTTTTATGTTGTAAGATCCAACATTAAAATAATATGACGAATGAACGGTATTTTAATTTTTGTATTTATTTGGTATCTATTAGTATTTTTGTCGAAATATTCGAGTCGATATCTAAAGTTAGAGTAAAACTTATCAAGTTTTTTGTCTATCTTTTGACATTTGGATGCATAATCCGATCATAATAAATCTCTTGTTTTATATGAATTTATTCTTGTTAAAACCAACATTAACATAACATTTACGTATCGTATCACCAAGAACATCTGTATGTCATGTAGAATTATTCGCTTTTTATCGGAAGAAATCGAAACTTTTTATCGCCACGACATCAATCGGACATATTATTCGAGTGCCGTATCAATACGTACATTGGTACATTTCTACGTCACGCTACAATCATATAAAGCTCAGCTTATCAGCAATAAGCAGGGCAATCTAAGTATATAATGATACATTCCACGTTACATATTTTTCTTTACCAAAGATCCTTAGTATCGATAAAGGAGCGCGTATAAATAACTAAGGGATCGCGTGTTCGCGTGTACGGTGGGCGAAACGAGGTCTTCAAACATGTTTATGTGATTATAAACTTTATTGTTCACGTAACAGGGGTTATATGTGTGCGAGCGTGTATGGTATTGGTACTGCGATGCCTCCGCCAATTCCCATTCAGGATCGAAGGTTAAACGAAGCGTTCAGGTACTTCCTATCTTCGCCTCTGTGCGGCCAGGAAATAGGAGAGACCCAATGCTGCAGAAAATCGCTGAACGTGATTCGTTCACTCGTTTACTGATATCCCCTTTAAGACTTTTACCCTACGTTTACCAATATAAATACTAAGACGAAGATTACATTGTTAAGGTTCCGTACCCAAGGGGTAAAACGGGGCCCTATTACTAAGACTTCGCTGTCTGTCTATCCGTTCTTCTGTGACCAGGCTGTATCTCATGAACTGTGATACACAGTTAGACAGTTGAAATTTTTGCAGATGATGTACCTTTTTGTTGCCGCTATGACAACAAATACTAAAGAACAGAATAAAATAAATATTTAAGGGGTACATAACATACAATAAAGGTGATATTTTGCTCTCTTTTGCTCGATATTGATAACGGTAACAGGTAGACTCTTGAAATATTCACAGAATATTTAATTATATATTCACTTTAACAATAAATACTTAAATTAAAATAAAACAAATATTTAATGGGAGCTCCCAAACAACAAATGCGTGCTACGTGCGCGGGGCCAACTCGCACTTGGATGGTTTCTTAAATATCTAATTCGTCGTTCGTCGTTAACAACCAATAGACATTCACTGCTGGATATAGGTCTCTTATAGGAACTACATTGGTCTCTTGTGAGGATTGCATGGGTATCTTACTGCACTGCACATATACACACCCTTGTAGAAACATATTTTTCTATGCAAAACTGAAATATTTTGCTCTACTTCATATTTATTTAAGTAGACTTTTACAAGTTCTATCGAATTATCCAAAGTGTGTCCAAAGCACATGTTACCGCAGAAAACTGACTAACAGACGTAGTGGGGATCCTGAGACACCGGCTTTTTAACCCCCGACGCAAAAACGACGGGGTGTTATAAGTTTGACGTGTCTGTGTGTGTGTGTGTGTGAGTGTGGGTCTGTTCCTCTGTAGTGCTCAAACGGGTGAACCGATTTGAATGCGGTTTTTAATGTTTGAAAGGTGAATTAGTCGAGTGTGTTGTCGGATCGATTGAATGAAAATCGATCCAAGATGGCTGCCGCTACAAAATGGCGGATTACATATTTTTTCACAACTCCCTTAATATGGGTATCAAATGAAAGGGCTTGACTAGTAAAATAGCACTATGCAAATCTAAGATGGCCGCCACCACAAAATGGCGAATGTCAGGGGTTTTTTAAATTTTTAATTTATACTTGTTTCTAAACTTAATTCAGAGTTCCCGACACAATATGGGAATTGTTACCCAGTGTTATTCAGTGGAATTGAAGATAAGATTTATGAATGAATTTTCATTTCATTTTCTCATTTTCAATCTACAATTCATGCGTTAGGAATATTTTGTCCCCATTATATCATTTTGGGATTAGAAAAACCAGCACATTTTAAGGCCCGACAATAATTTCTGCACATAAATTTTGTCTCACAACTTAGCATGATATTGTATTGGGGTATTTTTTGTAAGGCTGTTCTATAAATGGGGATTGAATTATGCGTAAGTACTGTTGAGTGTTGTTTTATGGTGTAGGGAATTCACGACAGGGGTTAGAGAAATTTAAAATGTATCTTTTAATTTTTATCGAAGCAAGGTAACATGAAATTCAGTATTGTTGGAATTCTCCTTAAGAATATTTGTGAGATGCTTGTTGTAGATTTAGAAATAGAAGTAATTTATTCAATAAAATCTATACTTAATTACTTATAATAATATTGAATAGTCTTAGAAAATGAGAATCCATAAATTACGTTATAATATGTTGCATTTGGTCTTAGCTTTTATTTAAGTACTAGCGGATCTGGAAGATATCGTTCAGCCCGGTGACATACCGACATCAGCGCCACCTACCGAGACCCGGTAGGTTACCTGTACCTACCCGGTAATTGTGTTTTCAAACCATCCAGGAACCCATTGAAACACACACAAAATTTCATCCAAATCAGTCCACCCGTTTAGAAGGAGTTAGGTGACAAACACACTTACAGAAGAATTTTATATATACAACAAATCACAAACTATGAAAATCTGTCCAACCGTTCTCGAGTTACGTATAAGTGTTAGAACAAACACGACTTTGTTTTATATATTAAGAATATACTATATACTTATATCTAGTCTATACTTGTATCTAAATACTTAAATATACTAGAATTTTAAATGTGTGTTTACTCCATACAACACGGGCTCTGCAACAATATAATTTTTGTCGGTAAATTTTGTTCCATGACTCGGCACGACTTTGCATTGTAAAGGCGTAATCTTCGCACAGTGGATCTTTGTGCCATGATTCATGATTGGCCGGAGTGCTTAGTCTCAGTTTGGAGCGCTCCAAAACTTTGTAGTATACTATTGATTGACTTCAGAGTAAAATGGACCTAAAATGGCTCGCATTAAGGTTTGAGTTCGCCAATACATTCAGCATTCGAAAACAGCCAGCGCCCCAAGCAGAAATGTTGTAAAATAAATATTCGAACTAGGGAATTACGACTTTGAAATAAGAGACTTTGGGTTCATTTTGCTCATTGAAGTCATTTGTGATTCGATCAATAGTTTACAATGGTGTGCCTTGTTATCGCCACTAGACTGTGAAGGCAGTCGTAACTATCGGGTTTTAACTTTTACTACTCTATTATTTGGAGGGACCATCGCACGGATAATCTGTATGAAATTATTATCTATTATACTTACTTCCTATACTTACTTACTTCCTACTAATACTCGTATATTAAACTATCTCGGTGCTCTCGTGGTTGGGTAGTCGACTGTGGACCACGATGTCCTGGGTTCGATTCCTGGGTTGGGTCCAAAAATTATGAGCTATTAGCTTTTGCCTGCGGCTACGTCCGCGTGCATTTCGGTTTTAAACAAATCCCGAGGGAATCGTGGATTTCCGGTTCGCGTTCCCGGTCTCTTTTCCAACCTTTATATCTACTTTCAACGAAGTTTGCTATAATAGTGATCTACCCATAGATCTAGATAGCTATAGATTTTGGTTTTATTAAAATCCCGTGGGAACTATGGATTTTTCCAGGATAAATAAAGCCTATGTGTTAAGTCAGGGCATAATCTATCTCTATTCCAAATTTCAGCCAAATCGGTTCAATAGTTACGGCGTTAACCGTGTTTGTGTGTGTGTATGTGTGTAATACACACATACACACACGCAAACTTTCGCCTTCATAATATTAGTGTGACTAGTGTGACTATAATTCTACTTCCTATTACTAAAACTCGTATTAAAAACTGCATCGATGGTGTATCGGTTGGATTAGTCGACTGCGTATCACGAGGACGTAGGTTCGATTCCAGGGTCGGGCCAAAAAATTACGTATGTGGGTTTTTCTGTCAAAAAATTCTCAGTGTCAGCCTGGCGTAAGGAGTTGGCGGTGTGTTTTTTATTATTATTTTATTTTTAAAACAATATAAGAACACGACTAATATTCCCCTTTCCGTCCAAATAAGCGAAAGCTTGTGCTGGAAGTGGGTACGACAATTATTTTTTTTTATTTATTTATTGTAAGAAATACCCAGAGAGACATTACAGATTTAACCAATTCATCTCCCTGGGCCATTACACACACTACAAATATTACAAATTCATAACTAAAACTAAAACATAAAATAAAAGAACAAACAAAATAAGACAAAAACAATACATAGTACGAAATCAAAATTAATACTCCTTTTTTTCTAATAATATTTTTATGTTTTTGGTGAGCTGATCCAGTGGAGTGTGGTAAACATCCAGTCCCGGATTTTCGCGAACCAAATCATTGAGTAAGCGCAGCGCACGAGACACCGGGGCATGTTGAGCCAGCTTAGTTCTGTGACGTGGCAGCGCGAACAACCTGCGTCGACGCGCAACCGCATAACCATTAGGCGCGTACAAGCAGATAGACTGCAATATATCCATGTTACTTTTTTCCCCCCGGATTAGACTGACTATGTAAGTGAGTAAGGCTACATTGCGCCGCAATTTCAGAGTATCATAGCCAGTCATACCAAGGAGAAACATGCTCGGGTATATCGTAGGGTACCCTACCCAATACCCGTATTGCTTTCTATAAAGCCAGCGGATGAATTTTTTTTGGATTTTTTCCACCATGTCTATATATTTATTTTCATGGGGGTTCCAAATTATGCCATTACTCTCAAGCCTGCTTCGTACGAGTTTTATGTTAAAAGTTAAAAGTTTTATGGCAGCGATGGAGTTCAAATTCTGCGCCTGTCTTAGTACAAAGCCGAGGGTTCTATATGCTTTAGTACAAATCTCTTTTACATGATCCCGAAAAGTGAGGTCATCTGATACAATTGTACCCAGATCCCTAATTGTCCTCACTCTTGATAAGCTCGATCCACACAGCACATAATTTGTAATGATTGGAATTTCTTTGCGAGTCAATGTGATGACTGCACACTTTTTCTCGTTAAAAAATAGTTTATTAAGTCTGCACCATTGCAACACATTATCAATATCTAGCTGTAGAAGCTGAGCGTCAAAGGAACTTTTGATTTCAAAAAAGATTTTCAAATCATCTGCAAATAGTAGGCAATTAGCATAACTGATAACATTTGGCAAATCATTAATTAACATCAAAAACTCCAATGGGCCCAAATTGCTACCTTGACTAACACCGGAATACGTGTCGTAGGGTTCCGAACAATGCCCCTCGTACTGCACATACTGCTTGCGATCTTTTAAATAACTGGAGAAGAAATTAAGTAATAAAGGTGTAACCCGACCGAAGCAAACTTACCAAGGAGAACATCGTTGTCAACGGTATCAAAAGCTTTTTGGAAGTCAAAGTAAGCCGCATCTACCTGTGAACCTTCGTCAACTACTCCAGTCACGTAAGTCCAGTAGGTCAGCAGATTAGTGCACGTTGAGCGGCCCGTTCGGAACCCATGCTGAGCTTCTGAGAGTTGACATTCAAATTGCTTTCTTATGCGATACTCTAAGATTGATTCGAATAGTTTTCCGAAGGTAGACAATACCGCTATAGGCCTGAAATCACTTATCTCTGAGCTCAATCCTTTTTTTGGTACAGGTACCACACGTGAGATCTTCCAGACTTCCGGGTAAAACGAGTTCATATAACATATATTGAAAATATGTTGCAACGGTGAGACAAAAATGCTATTGCAATCTCTAACTAGATATGGTGGGATGCCATCGGGACCCGAGGCGCGTTTCGGTTTCAGCTTCTTAAGCGCTCTCCTAACATCGCCCTGGTGAATCGAGTCTACATGTATACGTGAACTATCCCCGTTACAAGACAAAAGAGCATCGTTTACGCTAAGTCGGGGCGGCGCCTGCGCGTATACTGAACTGAAATACTCGGCAAATAATTGGGCACACTGTTCCCTGGGTATACCAATTCTCCATTTTTTTAAATATTCTTTTTTGTAATAACTCGCTTAGAGTTCATATAATCCCAAAATAATTTTGGATCGCGTTTAATATTTGCCTCTATTCTAGTTTTGTAATGCTCGAAATCAATTTTGATGTTTGACTTGACTAAAGACCGATATTCGCGAAATAATAGTTGAAAATGTTGATTTTTTGTTGCTTTGAACAACCTGTGATACTTTGCCTTTAATTCAATGTTACGTTTAGTACTGTTTGAATACCAAACGGGATATATGTACCTGGACTCTGTAATTTCCCTTGTTCGAAGCGGAACAGATTCTATAAGACATGAATTAATATTGGAATAAAATAATTCAATAGCTTGCTGCGGATCTGAGATCTCATACAAATACGACCAATCTATTAACGCCAAGCGTTCATAGAGTAGTGGAAAATTAGCTCTTTTAAAATCCCATTCCGGTGCAATATTATGCGACAACTTTTTAATTTTTATGTTATTTTGCTCACATGTAGAGACAGAGACTAAGCATAGCTCAAGTGGAGGGTGATAACTATCCGGAGATACAAGGGAATCTTCGGCCCTCTGCACCGTCACTTCACTCAATGACTGACTAACGAGTACCAAGTCTAAGAGTTGCCCACTGTCATTTAAGATATTATTAATTTGCTTAAGCTCACAAAATGATAATATAAACTCAAACTGGGCCTTAGAATTCAAACTGGCAGAATTAAAATTAAAGTCGCCACATATTAATATTTTTTGCTGACTATAAGAACTATAAATCATTTCAATACATTCGAATATCATAGAATAATTTTCATCATTTGAATGCGGAGGTATATAAATACAAACTAAGATGCATATTAAATTTTAACTGCGATATAGACCGCCACAGATTATCTCGCTGTTCAGAGCCTCATTCATTGGTACACTTATTGTTTGCAGCGTATATTTTGAGTGCGCTATGATAGCTACTCCTCCCCCACGGCGATTATTGCGTCTATCACACCTAAGTATACAAAACCCTTTTGGAATGACTTCAGAGTCAGTTATGCTGTCGGTTAACCAGGTTTCGCTGATAAGATGTATATATCTAGGGGAGAGGCAGGCAAAAATTATAGTGTAACGGGTGGGGTTTGAACCTTTGATCTTTATGTTTTAGATCCACGCCCGACGTCCGCTACACTATAGAGGCTAACACGGCTTGAATAAATGACAATAAGGCCTAGGCCGCACTGCGAAATTTATTCGCGCGAATTTTTTCGCAAAATTCTGTGACATATGGATTCTGTATGAAACTCATGCGATTTAAAATTCGCGAGAAAAATAATATATCAAAATGCGGAATATAAACCGCGCGAATAAAATTCGCGCGAATAAAATTCGCGCGAATAATTTTCGCAGTGCGGCCCCGCTCTAATAAACAGCAAAACTAAAACTAAACAAAACATTTGGGTCCGCAAAACAGAACAAAAAACAATTCTCGATCTAAAGTAGACCAACATTTTTATTACAGAGGTAAAATGATTGAATAATGATAATCACTTTGGTGGCTATTATTTAAAACATTTTATATGTAAAATGTTTTTAAAAAATGTCAAAGGTCAAAAAGTATGGATTTTTTCATTGATAAAAATATAATAGATTCGACGAAACATGTCCAAAACCAGCTTGTTTAGACCAATTTACATAACCAGTATATAGGTATTCTGAGTTTGTGCACCTCCAAAACTTTACCAAATACTACGTATCGAAAAACTGTAATATGTGTTCAAAATTAACCCAAAGACTCTTATTTTAAAGTAGTAATTCAATACTTCGAATATTTATTTACAACATTTCTGCTTGGGGCGCTAATTACTGTAAACGTATGCTGAATGTATTGGCGAACTCAAACCTAAAAATAAGCCAGTTTATGTCTATTTTACTCTGAAGTCATTGTGTTTCGATCAGTAGTATTTAGTATAATTTCGAGCTGTGCAAAAGCTGTGATAGCCTAGTGGTTAGGACGACCGACTTCTAAGCGGAGGTCGTGGGTTCGATCCCGGGCACGCACCTCTAACTTTTCGGAGTTATGTGCGTTTTAAGTATTTAAATATCACTTGCTTTAACGGTAAAGGAAAACATCGTGAGGAAACCTGCATGCCTGAGAGTTCTCCATAACGTTCTCAAAGGTGTGTGAAGTCTGCCAATCCGCTTGGCCAGCGTGGTAGACTATGGCCAAAACCCTTCTCACTCTGAGAGGAGACCCGTGCTCTGTAGTGAGCCGGTAATGGGTTGATCATGATGATGATGATGATGAGCTGTGCAAACTGAGAATAAGCATACGGATCTCGATATAAAACGTAGAACGTGTGTGAAAAGCAGTTACTTCTAATTTGAAAACTGTTTACATGTACCTAAATATTTTTTAACTTAGTAGTTAATTTGTATGTTAACGAAAAGTTGTAAATGAGACGCAGATGCATGTTTTGATGGAATGGAATTTACTATAAAATCTAATCAAGTAGTGATTTAACCTAGTGGCACAAATAACTAAGTAGTTACTAATGACATGTAGTTAAAAGCATAACTGAATTAGTTAAATGGCGAGAAAGCATTTTTGAATCGTAGTTGTGAGTTACGACTGGTTTAGACTGGGATTAAATCGCTTAGCGACACGGCTTTGCCTATGCATAAACCTTCTCTACTAAACAAGACTAGAGACAGATGAAAAATTTTGCCACTGCCAAGAATTGAACCTGGGACCACTTATGAAACCACAGCGCTTACTACTACGCCAGGGAGATCGTCAAAAGTGATAATGATGATGATGATGACAATGATCTACTATCAATGGTTTTTTTGTCAAATTTTAGAGTTCCGTACACAAAGGGTAAAACGGAACCATATTACTAAGACTCCGCTGTCCGTCTATTTGTCTGTCCGTCTGTCACCAGGCTGTATCTCATAAACGGTGTTAGTTAGACAGTTGAAATTTTCGCAGATGATGTATTTCTGTTGCCGCTATAACAACAAATACTAAAAAACAGAATAAAATAATAATATTTAAGGGGGCTCCCATACAACAAACGTGATTTTTTTGGATGTTTTTATAGATAATGGTACGGAACTCTTCGTGCCGAGTCCGACTCACACTTAGCCGGTTTTATTTCCTTGCGCAGGAACCTTCTACATTCTTGTGGCTATAGAGGTAGCCTTGCTCTCTTAATAATCTTCTACCTGCCTGTGAGAGTCCCGTCTAAATCGGTTCAACCATTATGAAGATTAGCCCGTACATACTGACATACAGACAAAAAAACGTGTGCTTAGGTTATGGTATCTTTCCAATAATTATATATTACGTGCTTAATATGGTGCTGTTATTTCAGAATCACAGATAGGCACTTAAATTTTTATTCATTTCTTAGGTAATTATAGATTGATAAATAACAATTGATAGGCATAAAACTACTAGTTAAAAAACGAGCCTCTTAAATTCAATATATTCATGGAGATGTTACTAAATAAGATTTCAACGATCAGGTGTTTATTGATATCCATCGATTTAACTATTGCGAGTGAGTTATATGAGATTGTATCATAATTCGTGGCATTTGAATAAATTGATAATAATTTATATAATGGTCCATAATAATAATTATTTATTATTGGTGTTATTATTGACTTGTAACACCTCTGTAAGGTTAGGTCTAAGGTTATACGCGATGTCATTTAGAATCTATTAAAATTGACTTTTTGTGCTCTGAGATTTTGACCTTTTTCGATGACAGATTTGCTTTATACCCACTTAAAATCTCATATTTTAAGATGAATTAGTTCAAAATGAAAAATTTTGAAATGAAAAATATTAATGTTTTATCATATTTTATGTAAATTCCTTTAAAATTTAATAATAAAAAATTCAGTTAGTAAAACAATTTGTTCGATTGAATATCATGACATGATATTCAATCGAACAAATTGTTTTGAACAAATTGGTTTAGGTTTTTAATTATCTCGTTGGGACTCGGGATTTTTCGGGATGTATAAATTAGCCGAAAATCGAAAATCTGGTCGAAATTGTTTCAGTCATTCCGAAAATTAGCGCGAACAAACAGACAGACAAATAGGTAGACAGACAGATAGACATACAGGCATAGAAAAAGACAAAACTTAAAAAATTACATCATTTTACGAAATTAACAAGATGCAGTTATTTCGAAATACAGATATTTCAATTTTATTCATATTTGCTTGTTTTATAAAAGACAGTCAATTATATTTAACTAGCGGACCCGGCAGACGTCGTCCTGCCCGCTATTAGCGCCACCTACCGGGTCCAATTTTTCTACTTACAAACCTTCCTCTTGAATCACTCTATCTATTAAAAAAACCGCATCAAAATCCGTTGCTTGCAAATGCCGTTGCAAAAAGTTTTAAAGATTTAAGCACACATAGGGACATAGGGACAAAGAAAGCGACTTTGTTTTATACTATGTAGTGATACAGAATATTATGTAATTTTCGTCGTCAGAAGCATTTTAACTCTGTCGATTAGTATAAAGGTACATAATATTTAGCATCTAAAGATGTTATACTATTTATTGATTTTAAGAACGGTTTGATTTTCACTGAGTGCCATAAAACGTGAAACATATGGCATCAATTGGTTATAAAACAGATACCGTAGTGTTTTAAAAGTATCGTTTTATGCGAAATATATTCATTCAGGCCATTATTCCAAATGTTATGATAATTTATTACGATAATTACCTATTAATATAGACATTTTTATTACCACAACAATCGAAGAGGTCTGAGGTTAGGGGCAGTGTGTCATATTGAATAGTTAGTTTTATCTCGCCTCTATGCCTTTTCGCGAAGACCGAGAAAAAATATCCTTTAACAAATGGACCGACCAGGCAATGGAAATTTCTAGGACGCGTTCGTCATCAACTGCCTCGTTGGTCTAGTGGTTAGCGTATTCGACTGCAGATCACGAGGTCCTGGGTTCGATTCCCGAGTCAGGCAAATTATTGTTACGTATCGGGTTTTTCTGTCAAAAAATTCTTAGTGGCAGGCCGGAGTCGGTAGCTGGCTGGCGGTCTTTCACCCCCGTGCTTCGGAGAGCACGTCAAGCCCTCGGTCCCGGTTATTATCACTATCATGTGACATTAGATTTAAAGTCTAATGTCACATGATAGTGATAACCCCACCCACCCAGCCCACCATGTCATTACAGCAGCGTGGCGGGTCTAAACTCTAAACTCTTATTCCCGCTCTTCTATAAATGCCTGTACCTAGCAGTGAGACGTTAAATAGCTGTAGTAGTGGTATCAGTTTATGAGTTGCGAGGTGCAATGCTTCTTGATTGTTATTCCGCGCGGTGAAATAGACAAACGGGCTGCATGGCCGCTGTGAACTAATTAATTCTGTGATAATCGCTGCGCTAACGAACCTATTTGTCCGCTTCATTTGTAGATCCTTCAATATCGATTGTACTTTCAACTCTAATCGCGTGGTCGCAATATGACCATGATGTTTGTAAATTAAATTTAAAATTACTATTGCATAGATAATTCACTCGTGTGTTTTAAATGCTTAATATAATTTAGCTGTTACTAACCGATGCGTAACAAAAGAACATATTTTTTTTTTTTTTTTATAAAGTAGCCTATTTCCGTTTCCGGGCTGCAAGTTGTCACTGTGCCAAATTTTGCCAAGATCGATTCCACGTAACAGTGTATTTAGTGTATTAAGCTGTATATTTCCGCCAATATCGTCAACTTTTTGTTACGCAGGAACCCTACAAGAACCAAAAAGTCACACAAAAGAAACGTTTATTTGAATCCTGCTCCAAATTGTTCAAGTAGGTATCTACCTACTCATTAATTTCAAAATTTTAGACAGATACTCCAATTTTTATATCTTTGCGTACTTACATAATAATTCAATGTTATTTTGTAAAAGTTTTTCTACGAACCAAGCTAGGTAATTATATTTGTCAAATATAAAATAAAATAGCGAATGGATTTCAGTCTTACTTATATTAGCTTTTTAACCCCCGACGCAAAAACGACGGGGTGTTATAAGTTTGACGTGTCTGTGTGTGTGTGTGTGTGTGTGTGCGTGTGTGTGTCTGTCTGTTCCCCTGTGGCGCTCAAACGGGTGGACCGATTTGAATGCGGTTTTTTTTGTTTGAAAGGTGAATTAGTCGAGAGTGTTCTTAGCTATGTTTGATGAAAATCGGTCCAAGATGGCCGCCGCTACAAAATGGCGGATGATATATTTTTTCACAACTCCCTTGATATGGGTATCAAATGAAAGGGCTTGAATAGTAGAATAGCACTATTGCAAATTCAAGATGGCCGCCGCCACTAAATGGCGAATGTCGGGGGTTTTTTAAATTTTCAATTTACACTTGTAATGTAGAGCTATTGAAATGAAATCCGAATGGAGTGTATATAAATTAGGTAAGTACCTATTATTATAACTTAAATCTCTGAATTAACAATGAATAGGTATACCTACCTAGATAGATACCTAGATAGATGAACCTCCTGTAAAACAGAAAATTAATAATTCAATGAGACAAAATGAATAACTACCAGAGAGTATTACAATTCCCTTTTAAAGATATTAAAGAATCAAGCGCGATCGACTGGCTCGGCATTTTTCTTGGGTCCCGCCAAACGTTGAATGTCAGCAATTGAGCTATCCTTTATTTCAATGGCTCGGAAGTACCATTTCTCCCGTGGGATTTTACAAAGCGCTCAGGGAATTGTAACTATATATTACTTCATTGATTTATGAATCGGTTACATTTGTTATTCCGTTTCCTTGCATAGAGCAAGTTTCGGCTCTGGAAACACATTTTATTTTTGGATTACGTGTTTAGTTTGCAATTTTCTATCATATGGATACTGTTTAATTAAGTTTTAACACAATTTTTTCGTGTTGAATGGAAGCAGGCGTTACTTTGCGGAATTCCATGATATACAATGAATATAAAATTATTTTGCTATAATCCGCTAACAGTGACAAATTTGTAGGCACAACACCACACAATCTTGTAGGCACAACACCACACAATCTTGTAGGCACAACACCACACAAATTCACCACAAAACAAACTCGACGATCGTTTCGCTCCGACACCGGAGCATCTTCAGGAGATGTCGACTTCACAACGGACGATTGCAAAGTCCTTCACTTCACTTTGCAATCGTCCGTTGTGAAGTCGACATCTCCTGAAGATGCTCCGTACCCTTAGTCTAAAATATGATAGTATACTTCTTCGAGTCATCGAGTGCGAGCTTCTCCATACATCTACAGCCAGCGCTCCAAGCGGCCAATAGCAAAATTAAAATCATGCGAACGCTTGCGAACGCGTGCTCAAGAAAACGTATACGAACTACGTCATCATCGAGAAATTTACTCGATGATGACGTAGTTCGTATGCGTATACGAAAATTATAGCTACTTCGCAGTCTAATACACCACTTTGACACCTCAAAACTCGAAAATGACGTCATTTTCGTATTCATACACGATTCGATACTCGTATTGAAACTCACCGAAAAAATTCCGTGAGAGCTCGGTGATATTATGTTGTTTTGCCCACGGAGGTATGGAAAATAATCACAGAAGCTGTGAAAGCTAACCACTGCGATGAGGGAAAGCCTCAGCGGCGCGCGTTGTTGTTTGTGTTGTGTTTCTCGGATGAACCACTTGTGTAGTGTAAGAGTAACCCACCCTGGGATCACCAGCCTCAATTCAAGAAGTTCTCGGCAACTTGGGTGGCCTGCTAGGCTTCTAGAGTGACTTTGGGTAGCTGAAGTAACAACTTTGCCGACGACCGCCGCCACGCATAACACACCTTCGCGGTTTACGTGTGGATGCAGTTTGAAGAGTGACCCACCCCTCTAGAAAGAGTGGCTCTAAAAGAGAGTTTTCTCAATGTGAAAGAAGAATTTAACAAAGTCGAGAGAGGTAAGACAGTCAAATCATTTGGTATGAGTACCTTAGATACATTAAGACATAATATGACTATGAGTATAGCTACAATATACTTAACCTATATTATTTTGACTCTGCTTATTACATAAGTAGATAGCACTTTCGTTTGTTAAAATTTCTATCTTTACTTTAATGATTCGCTATTTCGCTGATTCATGTACAAAGACAAAAACCTAGATACATTTCTCTCCCCAAAATTGTATGAAAAAGTCAGTTTCAATATTCTTAACTTTTTAAGTAGGTAGGTAGGTACCTAGGTATCTAACCCAAGACTTTGTCTACGTGGATTAATATTTGTATTAATCGACGTAGACAAAGTCTTGGGTCTTTATACTCCTCATACAACCGGTGAACTTTATATCACCTACAATTTATCACCCATAATGTGTAAAACTGGATTGACGTTCTTCCATTCTATGCTTGGTATCTACAATAGGTATGAATTAATTCCCAAATCCCCCTAGTTTAGTAGTGTCCCTGCAACATCAGGATTAAAGAGCTGGGACATGTAGTTCAATGAGACTATATGCTTTGTACTTACCATATGAATTCATTATAATAGATAATTCCCAAATCCCTATAAATAGTGTAGGACAGCAGCGCGACCTACCGGGTCCAATTGTATTTTCTAAACATCCAGGAACCCATTGAAATATACACACAAAATTTCATCTAAAACGGTCCAGCCATTAAGGAGGAGTTAGGTGAAAAGCACATGTACAAAATAATTATATTATGTACCTATAATAGTAAAGTTTACCTTTCTTGGGGTGAAATTTTTAATAATAATTATATATCACTTAAACGTCTTTATTTTTAACCCTAACCAACCAATTTTTATGGATATTACTAATTGAAAAATGACGGACTTTTCATATAAACTTCCATCCCTGATTTAACCCTTTTAGGGATGGAATTTTCAATAATCCTTTCTTAGTGTGTGCCGGGCAGTCATACAAGGAATCTACTGTCAAAATTTCTAGTTTCTAACTTCAGTGGTTTAGGCTTTGCGTTGACAAGTCAGTCAGTCAGGACAAGCTTTTTTATATTAAAAAAGTATATAGATAGGTACATAGAAGTTATTTCAATGATATTTTGACTAAGTATCATTTGCATACTTTGCCATTTACCTATGTACATGCAACTTGCCTACCTATTTTCAATATCCTAAACACAATTACATTTAACCTCATGTATCTAAACCTACCTACCTACTAATTAATTAATTAGGATTCTTCAACCTCAGAAATACCTACTACTCATTGAAATTGTTTTTGAAGCTAAAATTAAACTTAAACTATTAATATTTACAGGTAGCACATCACTAGAGCATCAGCTAGAGCTGTCGCCTGTCTTCAGTGTCCAAGTCTTTGAAAAATAGTCAGAGTCCTCAATATCTGCAGCTGGCGGGTGTAAATCAGACTTTAAGATAATATATTATGTAACAAATTAAATACCTAATAAAATTAAGTAACTAAATATCTAGTCAAGTAAATACCTATAAATACATAAAACTATCTTTATTGTTTTATTTTACTTTGTCATGATATATTGACATAACTACAAATAATGGTATTTAATAAGTCATTCCGGGGACAAATAAAGTACAAACCTTTTATTTATTTATTTATTACTATTAATACTTAAAACTTACAGACATACAAACTTATAGAATTATATAATTTTATTTATCAAGCAACCAAAACAAATTATACCTAATTTTTTTTGGTTGCTTAATATATTGTATGTATGCATAATATATTGTAGTATGTATCTTAATTTTAATATATTATTAATTATATATTTTACAATTATAATATTCATTTGAGGTTAACAAAAGTAAAAATAACAAAATAAATAAAATGTTAATTTAAATAATATGATATACTACAACAACAGTAAAAATATTATATAAAGTTCTCAAAAACAGAATCTTCAGTATGATTTTTAATTGATTTTATGCAACTTTGTAAATGTTGTTTTATTAACTTCATTTTTATGTTTAATAAAATAAATAAATCTTTAACTTGACATGTCATCTTTAAGCAACAAAAAATATCTAGATCCACCGATAGAATTAGACTCTATATGCCCACATAAGCCAGCATGTATCAACTCACCGGGGTATTGAATAGGTAATTATGTGCTTTTTGCCTTGTAAACAGGATTTACAAGAATAAACTTTTGAATTTTCATACGAAGGGCCTATTTCACCACCTTATGATAAGTATTGGATAGCTTAGTCACAACTTTTGTCTTAGTCACTTGACACAAAGTAAGAAAGTGACAAAACTTATGTTTAGGCTGTCCGACACTTACCAGAAGGTGGTGAAACAGGCCCTTATTGTTGTAAAGATCAAGATACTTTTTAACATATTGATAATTTTGATGACAAAACTTTTCATGCCACTCAGTTAAACTAGAAATATAATTAGCAGGAGGTAATTCCATTCTAAAAATTAATTTATATAATTTAGTACTAATAAGTAACCTCTTAGCAAATGCTCATACACTGTTATGAAACAAAAATTTTACAATAATTTTGATCACTTTTCATGAAATATAAAGGATATTTCATGAATCTAAACATTAACCAACAGAAAAAAGATTTGTTTTTAATGAAAGAACATACATTACGTCTTGACAGTTTTGTTTCAATCCACTTTTTACCATTCCAGACTTCATAATATTATATGGTACCGACCCCTAACAAATCCAAAGCACTTGAGAAGTGAGAACACGCTGAATAAGTACGTTCATTAAACTCTGAGATCACAACACATAATATGTTCACTAGCATTGGAGTCTTAAAGTCCACTCGCTGGATGAAGACACTGTGACCGCAGACTCCTCGTTAAAAGATGAATGCATTGTTATCCTTGCACGCCGTTCTTTGGATTCCCTTGCTTGAACCAGCAGTTTTGTGTGGTTACATTTTTTAGTCTTGGGCGGAAGGTTTTGTAAACTCCTTCACACACAGCAGGGTGAGTTCTGGGCGATGGACGGTGGCCGCCCTTGCTTGTTGGTCATCATGAAGCCTGGCTTCATTGTTAGGTGCCTATCGAGGATGATCCCCAGATGAGATGGGGTGTTAATTGATACAAATCAAAAGTTTCATTTTTGTTTTGTTTTGTTCTACACAAATCACAGATAACATTGACATAAATCCACCATAACTACTCATACTCAATTTTTTTAATAACTAGTTTAAAGTTTGACTCTGGGTTCTAGCATTTTTGATACCTCATAGAGTCTACAAAAATATCAATTAACATAAATTAATAATTTTGTTATCAATACAATATATTATACAAAAACTTTATTTAAGTAGGGATGTGAAAATAATCGATTTTTATAATAATCGTTTTTTTTTTAATTTTTTCTTAATACTTATTTTACTAAAACTTATAATCTTACTTATTGCCAACAAAACCGATCACTCGGTTTGACAATAATCGATTTTTTAAAATTGATTTTGTAATGATATTCGATTTAAAAAAAATCAATTATCATTCGATAGAATCGATTTAAAAAATTAGGTTAATTTCAAGTTTTAATTGATACTTGTAGAAACAATTTTTTTTCTTGTTTAGACTTAAAGTTTAAAAAGATTTGTTTTGTAGATACTTTATTTTGAAGTCAAAAGGTTGCTATTTTATTTCTTGTACTAAACTTATAGTTTCATTTTATTTTGAATCTAATAAAATGTTACATGGCAAATATGATTTGTGGCAAATATTATTTTTAGTTTTTTTTTATTGTTTAAAGTTAATAAAATGTTTTTGGTTATTTTTATACTTATCATTGTATTTAATTTTTGTTTTGATAAATCCTACTAATATTATCCTACTAATATTATAATTGTGAAAGTGTGGATGTTTGGATGTTTGTTACTCTATAACGTCGCAACTACTGAACCAATTTGACTGAAATTTTGAATAGAGATGGATTATGCTCTGACTTAAAACATAGGCTATTTTTGTCCTGAAAAAATCCACAGTTCCCGTGAGATTTTCAAAAACCCGAAATCTATATCTACAGCTGTAGGTAGATTACTATAGCAAATTTCCTTGAAAGTAGGTATAAAGGTTGGAAAACGGAGCGAAAACGGAAAATATCCACGATTCCCTCAGGATTTGTGAAAAAACGAAATTCACGCGGGCAAAAGCTAGTTGATAATATAATATTATTACTATTTATAGAAAAGCAGGCATTTTTAACCAACATCAAAAATTTTTCAACGGCGATGTAACCAGAAAAATTACGTGCAACGCGATAATTTGCGTCGGTATTGAAAACTGATCTTACAACTTCTCTTACTTACTCGACAAATCTTACGATCTTCCATCTTTCCGTGTGAGTACCTTTATAGGCTTGCAGTTGGACTATTTGCATAGTTCCTTGTCGTCACTCCAAATTCATAAATACCTACTCATATCTATTATGAATGTGAATGTAACTCTGTCTGTTGGTCAGTTATCTTTTCACGGCACAGCCACTGAATGAATCTTGACGAAAGACGTAGAGATCGGCCACGGTGGCCAATCCCAAAGGAGGCTAGTCAACGATGTAGGAGATGTTATAGTGCGCAAAAGTGCGCGCAAACACAACTGACAAAACCTTGTTTTGTCCAATCTGGGACTTGAACTTCCAATCTCGGGGCTGCTATTGATAATTTCTTGACAAAAACCAACAATATTTCAAAAAACAATGAACCGATTCTGATGATTTTTTCACTATCGTAATCTACATACATTCAAAAAGGTTTTAGTATATAACACCTGCAGTTATCATTCTTATGTACGAAGTTACATGCATAAATGTACAAATATGCCATTAATATTTTTGATTGGTAGGTAGGTACACCGATTGAGATTGCTGGACTGAAGTCTGTTTAATTTTTCTTAAAATATAGCTTGTTCGGATAATATAAATAATCAAATTTTTCACAAAAACGATTATTTCTTTTAAGAAAAATCGATTTTTCCTATATCGATTAATATTGAAAAGTGAATACTCGATTTTTAATTAATCGATTTTTTTACTCAAATTCACTACTCACATCCCTATAATTAAAATATTTTTTACGATTAATCATTAAAGGTAAACATTTTCACGTAGCTTTCGAATAATATTGGCACTTTAAAGATTTTAAGCTTGTCCCTTAAGGACACAAAATTGCCGTTATTAAAAGTTATTATGGCAACAGTAAAATAAACATAAATTAGCATATAAACATAAAAACGTTAAAAAGATTTACTTAACGCAAAAAGAAGCAAAAATACCGCTAAATATTGAATACCGTTTTTATATTATCGTTAATTGTTGTTGAGTTAACGTTACAAATTTTAACGGTATGCCCTGTTTTAGAAATAAGTTTTTAGTTGTCTATAACAAATTACCATAGAGTTACATAACATAGTCTGCGTAATGAACTGTTTCTATGACTCGTGTCAAATATACGTCAAAAAACGAAGAAACTAATGTCAAATTTGATAAAACGCCAGCGTATATCTGTCGCACTTTTTTGCGAATGAGAGAAGAGAGAGAATAACTGCCCCAAAACTATCATTTTCCGATCGAGTCATGTTTACACGTCTAGATTTTCATACATGATTTTCACTGTTTAGACTACCACTTGAGTTTTAAAAACTATTCGTTTAGCAAAACGCGTGACCAAACGATACGCAAAACTTTTTGAGAGTATAAAATGTTAGACTAAGGGTACCGGTGTCGGAGCGAAACGATCGTCGAGTTTGTTTTGTGGTGAATTTGTGTGGTGTTGTGCCTACAAGATTGTGTGGTGTTGTGCCTACAAGATTGTGTGGTGTTGTGCCTACAAATTTGTCACTGTTAGCGGATTATAGCAAAATAATTTTATATTCATTGTACAATTTTTTCGTTTTTCGTTTTGCGTTTTTACATAAATGAACACTTAATTTTGTGATCTCAATGGCGACTCTATTGAGTAAGTACGCTTAAATATCGATTTTTTACGGCTAATTTTAAGGTAAAATGTAGAATTTACGAGTATATTTTAATGTCCATTCAATCACTGAACTCAAATTTTAAAAATTTTATATTTAATAAAATAATATAAAATTTTATATCTGAACTTCTTTGTTTACATTTCAAAATAGCGCAAAATGGCACTTTCACGGTTATTTTTGTCCACTAAAACAAATAAATTACATCGAAATCTCGGTGCGTACTGAGTGTGATTTTGAAAACTCGTGTACAAGTGTACACAAGTTTGGCACGCGTCCTACGAGGCCGTTCTAAACTTGATAATATATTAGGGCTACAATAGAATAGAATAGAAAAGTTTTTATTTAAATAAACTTTTACAAGTACTTTTGAATCGTCAATTGAATCTACCATTGGTTCGGAATGCCATTCCAACCGAGGCCAATATTAAGAAACATATCTGTGGAAGAATATAATATGTTTAGAAGTGTTCACATCGTATCCTTTTAGCTCCCTTTCACTAGTCTTATCCTGTCTAGACGTGATAACCCAACTGAACGCTCCGTTTACTGCCACAACCGTTGAAACTCTGAAACAGTCTTATGTAAATATCATCCCCCTTTTGTTGCAAAATATCCTATGTTTCTTGTGGAGATTGTTCAAAATTGAATAAAAGTCTAGCCGGCGAATAAAATTAAACGTCTACTCTTCGCATCCTTGCCAGCAGTTTCTTGAATTGACTAAGTTATTTTAATTTCCAACGGCCTTTTGTGAATGCAATATTGCGAGCGTTTGTTTCGCTTATGAAATCACTTTGTACCTAGAATAAAAATAATAAGAATAGGGAATAGATTGTTATTTTCTGTTTTATTTTGAAGCCTGCCCAGTGAAGAGGTTTCTGATGCTACAAGCTTTCATATTATGATTGAGGGCAAAACAATCGAACGAGCAGGGTGCGTTTTTAAGGATTTCGTACCAAAGGGCAAAAGGATTACTAAGACTCCGCTGTCCGCCTGTCTGTCTGTCTGTCCTTCCGTCTGTCACCAAGCTGTATCTCATGAACTGTGATAGTTAGACAGTTGAAATTTTTACAGAATATGATGTACCTATTTCTGTTGCCGCTCTAACTTTTCTCTTCTTCCCGTAAACACATGCTATTCCTTACAACGATTGAAGTATACCTTGTGCCTGTACGTTGTCCCTGTCCCGCTCGATTTACGTATAGCTGCATCGTTCGACAGAGTTAAATAATTTTTTTATTTTATTTCATTTTTACGCTTCGCCTCTATTGAATATAAAAAATATCATCGATACACCAAATCCTCCTATTCGACATCCTTTCAATTATCGACCTAAAACAAATTGAAAAGCCCAGTGTATCCCGGCCCAATACACCCGGCCCGGTCGCTAATCAGCCGATGTCAATCAAGTTTGTTTGTGTGTCTATCCGCCGCGAATCCAGCCTGCGTTGGAAGGCTCTCGTTTAATTCCGCTGCAATTCAAATTGTTCGGTAAGTCTATTTATGTCTGTTCGAAAATAAAGATTCACTTTAAGTTATTAACCGACTTTAACAAGCTATATTTTTAGATTTTTGAACATTCAATAAAACTGGCCAAGTGCGTGGCGGGTCATGCGCAGTGTAGGGTTCCGTAGTCACAATTCTCGAAAACTTAACCTGTGAACCCTACTTAGCCATGATAGTTTTCCTTTAAAATTGATTATATATACTACTGCTGTGAATTTTTTCAAGTTCTTATATACTGCCATTTGGCTGATAGAGGGGGTGGACATTTGACTCTAATAAAAATTAGCACTTTGAAACATCATATTTTACAAACGAGTCTAGAAATCGAAAAATGATTTTTAAAAGACCTATTCAACGATACCCCACACTATGGGGTAGACGAGAAAAAAAATATTCATCCCCACTTTACATGCAGGGGAGCTACTCTAAAAAAAATATTTATCAAAATTTTATTTCACCACTTTATCGGCGTGATTAATATTTATACCCATACCAAATTACAGATTTCTAGCACTAATAGTCTCTGAGATTAACTGAGGACGGACGGACGGACATGGCGAAACTATAAGGGTTCCTTGTTTACTACGGAACCCTAAAAATGGTAGTCGAATGACATGATCAACAGGAAGTGTGTGTCAGGAATTTGTCATATCAACATGAAGAAATTGAGTTTTAGTCAATTGCTCGTCGTACCCAAAGGGTAAAAACGGATTCCTATTAATGTCAGTCGGCTGTCTGTCTGTCTGTCCGTCTATCTGCCGGTCACAGGTCTCTAGCTTGCAGACAAAATGAGTTAACCTGAAATTTTGGTATTTGGTGTAAAACGTTGAGCCAAAATCAAATATAGAATTAGTTTAATTAAATTATTTTTCAGGGGGTCTCCCATACATGAAAAAGGTGCCGAAAAAAAAAATTCTTACCCTAGCTTGTGGTATATCATTGTTTAGAACTCATTAAGTAAAGTACGAATATATATATTTTTTTTCTCAAAAAATAAGGGAATGGGGGGCCATCAAAGTTGTCAGTTTTAGACCATTTTTGTAACGGGGGCTTTCTCAAAAGCTAAACTAGTTAGGAATATGATATTTCGGTATATTATGTACCATGTACTGTATTTAAATAAAAAATACTAAAAATAATGATTCATAAAGTAGTTTGTAAGCTGTGACCAAAACATTTTGTGGGTTTTTCTTTCACGGTTTGTTGCGATGTCTAGCTCGGAAATTAAATATTTCTTAGACCCAAAATATTGTATTGTTCATAATTATGTACGGAACCCTAAAATAGCGAATCCCGGCTCGCACTTGGCTGATTTATATTTATAGTGTAAATTATTAATTTATTATCTTTTTTGTGGAAATTGTTTTATCTCTAGTAACATTAAGAAACGTCAGAATTCCACGGAATTAAAAATCAGACTAAACAATTTCTGAATACTCATGCAGGGCTTTTGATGCTGTCACACCGCGCGTTATACAAATAAAAACAGCATTCCACTAAGCAAACAGAGTGTACTCACTAATGAAGGCCCGTCAATCAGTCCGTTTGTCCGTCCGTCGCTCAACCGATACAAATTAGTGACAACGGAACGCGACGGCCGAATCCCTGTTAATGATCTTGTCTATAACACAATAATATTATTATTATGTATAAGGTACATACTCTATAACTTCATGTCAATATAAATCCTACACCTAAATTAGAATTTAAACCGTTTCACGTTCCCTGAGAGGCTAAGCTAATGTTTCTTTTAACAAGTATAAATTAAAAAATTAAAAAACCCCCGACATTCGCCATTGTGTGGTAGCGGCCATCTTGGATTTATATAGTGCTATTCTACTAGTCAAGCCCTTTCATTTGATATCCATATTGAGGGAGTTGTGAAAAAATATGTAGGTAATCATACACATCATAAGACGGATTACATAATATTTTTTCACAACTCCCTCAGGGTATCAAATGAAAGGGTACACTATGATAAATTTCAAATCCAAGATGGCCACCACGAAATGGCGAATGTCGGAGGTATTTTTAAATTTTTAATTTATACTTGCAGTTGTTTTATTCGTTTTTTTATTTCGTTAGTTAGTGATGATACTTTGATTCCAAAACATGATTGCAAACTACAACAAAGCTCAGTAAGAAAACAATTAGTATTTGATGTTTTGACGAATTTTTCCATTTTCTTTTGTAAGTTGACTTAATACTTTACGTTAGCAGACGCTATCACAGGGGGCCACGAAAAAGTCTTACGTAGTTATTCATCTCTTTAATATGACATTTTTGGGCAATTATTCACTCTGCAACCTTTTTGCGAAAAAATTTGGTTGCGGCCTAAGCTCCACTTATCAAGAAGGGTCTTGGATGTTATAAAAAAGGTAACTTATTAATTTTGCCTATAAATTTCCAAAAAGGGCTTTTCTTTAGTGCGTTCTTTGTTTGCGGCTATTCTTATTTAGGCTACGTAGTCCTTCCATTTAAAGCTTGGTAGAATATAGATACGTTTTTTTATTGGAAGGAATGTAGTTATTTCCATGGCCACATAAAAGAGCGGAGCAATATAAAAAAAAACTGTTCTATTTTATCGTAATTAGAAGCCAAAAATAAAAACTTAACGGTTAAGTAGCGGACTGAAATCTCACAAGTTGCTCATATAATATATTTATTTATATTATACTAGCGGACCCGGCAGACATCGTCCTGCCCGCTATTAGCGCCACCTACCGGGTCCAATTTTTCTACTTACAAACCTTCCTCTTAAATCACTATCTATTAAAAAAAACCGCATCAAAATCCGTTGCGTAGTTTTAAAGATTTAAGCATACATAGGGACATAGGGACAGAGAAAGCGACTTTGTTTTATACTATGTACTATGTAGTGATAGTGATTATGAATTTATGAGGAATAGATATATATTTTTAAATGTATTTCACTCGCTTCAGCAATGCGTAAGATGACAATTATTTGTGTACACAACATAATAACAGGTATTGTTCTTTGAAGCATCTGCCGAGTTTCTAGCTGATTCTCGGTTGGGACAGCATTCCGAACCAGTGTAGATTTACTTGACGATCCGAAAGCTCTTGTAAATGTTTATTTAAATAAGAAACTTTCCTATTTTATCCTATAATCTAACATTTCTTTCTTTCTTCTTTTTCTTTTATAGTACGTACGTAAATATACGTTTTAACTTTTATAGTTACATATTTCGAAGACCTACTATTTTTCTTGCGTCACAAATAAATTGACCCAATAAAGCCAACATATCATATTATAACGAAGTAGCTATGTAACCTCAGGAGTCAGTCTGTCTGTCAGTTAACGCGGGAACCCGTGTTTGCGCCGAAAGCCAATTAGAGGGTGCGATGAGTTCAAACACGGGCAGCTAATGATTAAAGGCAATTATTGATATACAACACTCTGTTTCATTAATCGATTGAAGCTTGTTCTTACACAAGAATCTCATTGTCACGTATTTCTGGTTTATTGAAGATATATTATTGTCTTTAATCAAGATCTGATGACGATTTGATTAGAGTTAATGATGCAGTGTTTCATTGCAGAATGTAAAGAGAAGTTATCACTATCTTTTTCTTAAATACCTGTAAAACAGAACTGTGATTGACTGACTGACTTACTACGGTGCCAAAGACTAACTGACAACGCACAGTTAAAACTGGTGGACCTAGAGATTTAAAATTTGGAAAAAATATTCCTTGCCCTCTAAGGCACTTAGAACACTCTGCACTAAAACACGATTTTTTGAAGAAATAAATCAAGAAAGAAACCAGAATGAATTCCATTCCTAATGACAAGTTGTGGTCAAGTTTGTATGAATAAACACTTTTAAAACCATAATAGGTACTTGCGGATGAAGTCGCGAGCATCAGCTAGTACCTACATGTCTAGTTGTATATGGTGCGAAATAAGGTAGACTTTGTGACTGCACAACGCGTCTCTTGCACTCTTCGTTCCATAGAAATGTCTGGAGAGCATTCGCGGTCGCGTACTGAAAAGTCTTCTTTAAGTTTTGCGTGTTGCGACCGCGTATTCTCAAAGTCTATCTTGATAACGTTGATAGATCATATTACAAACATATTAAAAAGCTGTGATAGCCTAGTGGTTAGGACGACCGACTTCTAATCGGAGGTCGTGGTCGATACACACCTAGAATCATTGAATACGGCAAACGAGGCCAATGGATTAGCACCTTAAAGACGTCACCTGCGGCTAATCTCTCCGGTCGTATCAGACCGCCGTCTTATCTGCCTACGAAAGTATTCTTCACACAAGATAAAGTGCATGTGAGTTTGCGCACACTGGTGCACTATAATATCTCCCGTAATTGGTTAGTCTGTTGAGATTGGCTACCTTGGCCGATAGAGAATATTATTATAAATCAATTTGACGATTCAAAAGTACGTGTAAAAGTTTATTTGAATAAAAAACTTTTCTATTCTATTCTATTCTAATTTTTTACAGTGACTATTAGAAAATAGCTTTTTCACTCGACTTCGTTCATATAAAATTTATTCATATAAATCTTTCTGTATACTCGTGAAAGTGACTTTGTCTATCTATCTGTAACCTTGTCTGTAACGTTTAAAATAGCAATGCAAAGTGTCAGTCTGTCTATGACACAGTTACTATTTTTCTTAACATATTTATAACGTTAACGTTTCGTAAAGTTATTGACCTCATTTGATCGCCATCTTGTAACCTTACTGCTAAAGCACGTTCTGACTCCAATCGCGGCGCGCCGTTCAAAAAGTGATTCGTCATCAATCGACCCGTTTCTGATTTCGAAACTGATATGACGAAAATTCAGTCCGAAATAAAAGCCTGAAAAGGCTTTTTTCGGGCGAAACATTTTTCTGAGCTAAAGGTTTTCGCTTCATTACGATACCCACGTAATGGTTAGTAGGTACATGATGGACAACTTAAATGGCCTTGGCCTTTTCATCCAAGTAATAAATATAATAACCACCACTTTAGCACTTTAACATCCCACTGCTGGGTACAAGCCTCCTATCTCATAGGAGAAAGGAATTTAGAGCTTAGACACGCCACGCTGCTTCAATACGGGTTGACGGACTTTAACGACTATTCTTAGGTACATGATTTTGATAATAATCGGGAACGATGGCTTAACATGCTCTCCGAGGCCCGGCTTCTCGGCTGGCACTGAGAATTTCTTGACAGAAAAACCAAATACCTAACAATATTAATTGACCCGACCCGGGGATCGAACCCGGGATCTCGTGATCCGCAGTCGAACATGCTAACCTCTAGTTCAACGAGGTAGTTTGTTACTTATTCACGTTAATCCGATTTTGACAAAACTCATCAACAAGCTTGCTTCCTGGGCGAATACTTTCACCCCGAAAAATCAAAAAAATCCTAAAGTTTTTCTTTTACGAAAACACAACGGCTGACTAATAAAAAAAGTGACTAATTAAAAATTTTCCCCATCTAGAACAACAAATATTTGAACTATTTGAAGTGGTCGAGTCCAATTTATAAATCGATTCGATCCTCAATTATATCAACATCGATTCCATTTACGTTAAATACTAATTGCGAGGCGATTCCGTCGAATTTGCGCGCGCTATCTACAATCGAGCCCATCGTATGATTATTGCTGTCCAGTACAAACACACATGGGACTGTGATACGAGCAACGCGCTTAGAAGTAGACTCCGGTACAAAGCGAGAACTACAAACTAACTTTTGCTTCAAAGCCACAAAATCGAAGTATATCACGCTTAATATAATATATTCTCTATCTTGTTATACGACGTAGACTCCGATGCGAAACAGCCACGAAATCAAAGATAGAAGCATGATATGCTTACCCTATTCTGTACCTTGATATATCACGACATGCAATGCTTGAATATATTATTATATTTTTGATTTTATGATTTGCTCATCAAAATTTTTTCTGTCCATCAACAGTTTTGTTCTCCATATCCAAATATATCTTCATTTGATCTGTTACCAAGAAACCGATACTCTGTGATAGTGAAATTTGTTTTAAATGGAAATAATTACTGAAACTGGTTCGAGATAAAATGCTTGCTCTCCTTTTTCTTAATACAATAGGTAAACTGTGATAATTATTCAAGCAAAATAAAACTATTTTACCTCAATTATTAATTTTAAAAATATTATGAACAGAAAATAATATGTAAATTAGTAAAAAAATTGTTTTAAGAGGTAGACTTATTTATTAATTTGTCTGGTCTAGTACTTTGGCAGAATACTAGCTAAGGAGATGTGTTTACAGTTTCTCTTCTCGTTTTTCGTCACGGACAATTTGATCAAAATACTGGTCTGTAATATTTCGTCTGATCCGGTACGTTGGCAGGGGGAAGAGTTTCGAATGGGTATTTTTTTCTTAAGCAGTGTTGATTATTATTGGTTCAACTGACCCGGTACGTTGGCAAAATCTTCTCCTTAGGCCTGTTGTTAACACGCGGTTGAAACCCGCGTTTTATATGGATAACACGCCGGACGGCGCGCCGTGTCTGGCGTTATTCATACACAACGTGAATTTCCACGGCGTGTTAACAAGAGACCTTAGGCAGTGTTGATTATTATTGGTTCAACTGACCCGGTACGTTGACATAGTCTCGAATAGATATCTTCTCCTTAGTCAATGTTGATTATTGGTGTCGCGTGGGACTCCGGGCACCGCTCGTCAACGGACGAGCTAATTGCTGTCCCTGTAAACACAGATTAGGGACACCACCCTTGACTTGATGGCGCTTCACGAGTTCCCGGTAATCGGTGATTGTGCGCGGGCTCCGGGAATTTTGTTTAGTCTGAATTCGATTTAAATATTTATCGAAGGAATACTGTGTGCCGATTGAGACACTGATATGTTGATGGCGTGTTTGACAAGAATGGTTTTTAACCCCCGACGCAAAATTGTCGTGTGTGTGTATGTGTGTGTGTGTCTGTCTGTTCCCCCGTAGCGCTCAAACGGGTGAACCGATTTGAATGCGGTTTTTTTTGTTTGTAAGGTGAATTAGTCGGGAGTGTTCTTAGCTATGTTTGATGAAAATCAGTCCAAGATGGCCGCCGCCATTCGTCACAAAAATGGTCTAAAACTGACAACTTTGATGGCCCCCCATTTCCTTATTTTTTAAGTAACAAATAAAAAAATATGTATTCCTCACTAAATATCAAAATTTCAGGTTTGTAACTCGTTTCATCTACGAGCTAGAGACCTGTGACCGGCGGACAGACAGACAGACGGACAGACAGACAGTAGAGTGACATTAATAGGGCTCCGTGTTTACGCTTTGGGTACGGAACCCTAAAAAATAGGTTGAAATGGTGCCAATATGAACGTCAAATGACCACTCACTCACTCAAGAGAGTTCTTGCAATTAAAAAGAATTGAAAATTGATCATTGTTTATTAGCTCGTATTTATACAGCTATGAAAGCGCTTACTCTATTGGTCTAAACTTACGCTGTTGGTCTAAAATTTTGAAATTTAATAATTTTCACCAGCCTGCATTATTAATTAATCTAGTGGCCTCTGTGAAAGTATTTTTAACCCAATTAATAATTTCCACGCTAACAGCTTTGCATATTTCTATCTCCCCGCATAATTTTCGTTTCGGCTCGGCCTATAGTACGTACTACGGGGTAAATAATAAATATTCATAACTAGTTTTCCGGTCCGCGGCCTGGAGTGCCTCTACTCAAACGAAATTGCTAATGAGATTTTAGTAACACCATTCTAATATAATGCACGAGAATCATACTGTTGGCATTTTCCCCTCCGCACTTTTTATTTTTAACCCATAGAGGTAATAATAATAAGTAGAGTTGGCATACCTACCTTAAAAACTTGCCAAAAATACACTCACACACGCACAATCCTGTAACATAAAATGGCGCGTGTTCATTGTGATGTCTCAAGTTGTGCGTGTGTGAGTGTTCATGTATACATTTTAGGGAGGCCATCTTAAGTCACGAGTCTGCCACGATCTGTTTTATTGTTAAGGTGCGTCCAGACTTGAACATTTCACCGAACCGAACAGCGAACATTTCGGCGAACTTGTTACGCTCAATGTGGACGGCGCGCTTGGAGCGCTTGAGATGGGTTACTGCGTAACAGTTCGGCGAAAGTTTCGCCGACCTAACCTAACCTAACGTAACAGTTCGGCGAAAGTTTCGCCGAACTGTTACGCAGTAACCCATCTCAAGCGCTCCAAGCGCGCCGTCCACATTGAGCGTAACAAGTTCGCCGAAATGTTCGCTGTTCGGTTCGGTGAAATGTTCAAGTCTGGACGCACCTTTATGTTTAAAAATGTAGTGTTGTCTCTTACACACTTATGAAAATTTTGATAAGCTTGAGCTATTTTCCGATCCACTATTTTCTATTATAGGACATTATGCCAAGTCCTCTTCCTATAGAGTCAATGATTTAACCCCCGACGGAAAAACGACGGGATGTTATAAGTTTGACGCGTCTGTGTGTGTATGTGTGTGTGTGTGTCTGTCTGTTTTAACGCTCAAACGGGTGAACCGATTTGAATGCGATTCTTTTTTGTTTGAAAGGTGAATAAGTCGCTTCTTAGCTATATTTGATGAAAATCGATCAAAGATGGCCGCCGCCACAAAATGGCGGATTACATATTTTTTCACAACTCCAGCAATATGGGTATCAAATGAAAGGGCTTGACTAGTAGAATAGCACTATGCAAATCCAAGATGGCCGCTGCCAAAAAATGTCGGGGTTTTTTTGAATTTTTAATTTATACTTGTAAGTTTAGCCGTTGTGCTATGAAGTCATAAAGGATGGTAATATTAAAAAATAACTCAACAACTGAACCGAACACTCACTAGGTAGTAGGTACTTACCCCAATCGACCCAAACCCTTATTCAGAACATCGCCAAGTTTATGAAAGGCCCTTAAAATATCAAAGGTTTTCACCCGCTCTTATATTGTAACCCCCAACCCGAAAACTCTCACCTATATAACAAGCTGTAAGCCCCCTATTACATTACATTATGATGATAATCTTGAAAATCCCCTTCCAATAATAATTTCCTATTCTTAAGCCTTTACCGTCGAAACCTAGTCCTTATGTACAATTCTTTACCCTTTTTTAACGAGCGAAGTGAGGCCTCCAAATCTACTTGGGTGAATTAGTAGATACTTGTCCGTTTGTACGTCTGTATGTCTGTCTGTCAATGTATGTTATATAAATAAACTTTTTTGATTTTGAATTGTTAAATGAATCTACCACTGGTTCCGAATGCCGTTCCAACCACCAAGAACCAGCAAGACACTCGGCGGTTGTTCTTTAATATAACTATACTACATATGTTGTGAACATATTAATTAATTGCCGTCTCCCGCATTGCTGGAGCGAATCAAATCCACGCTTTTTTACCCTCAATCGAAACTCCCACTAAGCCTCACCTGTAAACCTCAATTTACGTAAAAATCCAACATCAAATTAGAAAATTACCACTTTCATTACACCAGTCGCCCTTGACCTCTGTAGTGGTAGAAGGTGGGTTGAAGCCATTAATTATAGTTTTTGCCCAACATTAGGGTAATTGATTGCCGAAAACTCTTTACAAGGCCATCGTGATAATGAGTATCGGTGAACAAATATAGTGTTTTGGGCCTATTTTGGAAATCCTTCAGCACGGTTTTAGTTAATGAGGGTAGATGTCGAGCGTAATGACGTTGTACAAACAAAACTCGATCCAATTACGACAACTTAAAACTAAAGCTATACGAGCTAAACGCGCCTGGTCTGAGAAGAGCCCATATCAAACTCGGTCGGGTAGGTATTTCTTTTTAACCCCCGACGCAAAACGACGGGGTGTTATAAGTAGCGCTCAAACGGGTAGACCGATTTGAATGCGGTTTTTTTGTTTGAAAGGTGAATTAGTCGAGAGTGTTATTAGCTATATTGGATGAAAATCGATCCAAGATGGCCGCCGCTACAAAATGGCGGAGTACATATTTTTTTCACAACTCCCTTAATATGGGTATCAAATGAAAGGACTTGACTAGTAGTATAGTACTATGCAAATAAAAGATGGCCGCCGCCACAAAATGGCAAATGTCGGGGGGTTTTTAAATTTTTAATTTATACTAGTACTATTTGCATCTAACAGTATTACTTGGATTAAGTATCTGTTATTAGAACTATTGGACCGGACTATTCCGAACCAGTGTTCTATTCATTTCACGATTCAAAAGTGCTTGTAAAAATTTATTTGAATAAAAAACTTTTCTTTTCTATTCTTTTATTTTCTATTGGCTAGAAGAGCAACTCATTGCCAAGTTTTTATCATTAAACTTAATTTTCAACCTATGCTAAAATCATTTTATATCAACCAATTACAACCAACTTACCAAATACTTCAAACGGTTTACTTCCATATGAACCATTGCAAATGAAGGTAGAGTGAACATTTGGATAATTATGAAGGTATTCCGCAAACTGAACACGAAGTATGTCCAGGAAATGCGTTGAAATAGTTAGCGTGCTCTCTACCTGTATGCTTAGTCTCAGTTTGAACAACTCCAAAACTATACCGAACACTAGATAGAGAAAAACTGTAATATGTAATACAAAATGAACCCAAAAACTCTTATTTTAAAGTTGTAATTCAGTACTTTGAATATTCATTTTACAACATCTCCGGGAGCGCTGGCTATAGACGAGTGGCTGAATTTATTGGCGAACTCAAACCTTAAAATAAGCTATTTTAGGTCAATTTTACTCTAAAGTCATTGTTTTTTTTCAACTACAAGTTAGCCCTTGACTGCGATCTCACCTAATGGTAAGTGATGATGCAGTTTAAGATGGAAGCGGGCTTGGAACTTGGAAGAGGTATGTATACCCCTGTGTATTTCAAAATGTAAAATGTAGTATTTAGTAAAGTTTTCGAGGTGTGTGAACTCGGACTAACCATACTGCATAGCGTCGAAATTAAATTTAACCGAGTTTTCCCCCGATTATACTCCATAAAACCTCTTTTAGCACGTTAAACGAACGCAATTGTGCACAAGTTCCCTCACATTTCGAGTCTCGTTAGCCTCTAAAACTTGGGAGTGAATTTTAGCAATTTTAGAAATAGTATTGGCTAAAATTTCGTTGTTTTAAGTTTAATACCTCTCTATAAAAATATTTAGCCTTTTCACGTAGTAACAGAGAAACAGAGGGTCCTGCAATTAAACTTTTAGAGAACGCAGTCTAAATTCATTAGCAAGATCCCGCACGGAATATTAAAAGAGAGAAAGAAGCTAAGTTTTATAAATGTTTTGAATATCCCACAGCGCGCTGAGAGAAAAAGATGGAAATGAAATTCTAAAATACCACCGAAGCAAATGTCGTGGAATCTCATCTGAAAGAACTTTCTAAAAAGATAGCAATTATAAATTTAGGAATGTAACTTTGAGATAATAATGTAAAGTTATGATATTGGATTTGTACAGTATTCTTTTCGGTAGCTCCACTCCATGTAAATGGGAACTGATAGTATGCTTTCACGTAGGTACACTATTTTCAGGGTTCCATACCCACAGGGAAAAACAACATCCTATTAATTTCATCCCACTGTCAATCAATCTCAAAATTTATAATTTCTAAATTAGCTCTAGTTTTTTTAGCTGTGTCTTATAGTTGCCAGCCTAAGGACAAAACCGTGTCTAATAAGGGACCAATAAGGGTTATAGGATATCCCTTTTAAGTCTGTTTTAATCTTGCATGCGAGCACGTAAAGCCATCGGTCCGGCGCCTGACTGATCTCTCTCTGGTCGTGTCGCATTGGCGTCCCATCGGACTATGAGAGTGAGGGAATGAATAGAGAGTGCACCTGTGTATGCGCACACACTTGCGCACTATAATATCTCCTGCGTAGATGGCTAGTCTCCGCCTCGGTTGAGATTGGCCGCCGTGGCCGAAATTCGATCGGGAGGACATTACATTAATCTTGCATTGTCATTTGTCGCTCATCACCAAGTGAGATTGCAGCCGCTGTCGAGAGCTAAGTTATGACATGAAATAATTTAAAAAAAATACCTGTTTATACTGTCGGTCCAACAAACCTGGAACCTCCTGAAGGGCGATCCAGTTCATTCTTGTGACTCCATGCATGAATGAATGCGACAAGCCCGAGCCTCGTGAGTATGTTTAAATTTTACTATTATTAATCGTTTCATAATATTGTCACTGGAAAATTGTAAGAATCCTTAATTTATAATGTATCTAGATATTTACAAATATTTTGTGACATTCTACGTAACGTGTATAGGTCTGAATTTAGATCCGCCCAGGAATTTCTATGTAATTCTTGACTGCGACTACAAACGGTAGTGATGAAGACGTAAGTCTTCATCACTACCGTACATCACTCTCTCGTGGTTGTGACGCAACTAAAATAAGGATTCCATGTTTAGCTACGTGACCCTAAAAATAGATACCAAAATAGTTCAACGAATAGTGTTTGTAACATTCGGATTTCAATCCAAATCGAAAAAAATAAATATTTTATGTTTCGGAGCTATGAATATGACGGGAACAAACAAACCGCGGCATTATTCCGGCAATAAAACCTTCCGGAATTCCGATATAAGGAATGGGTGGATTTGGCAGAGCGTAAAAAAGTTACGACCGGCAGCATCCCCTTGATCAAAGATTTTGCGTAATCCCGCGCGTCGGTATCCTTATGAAGGTGTCTTCTCAAGATAACTTTGTGAGGGAATATGATAAAATCTCAGGTGCCACTTGTCTTGCTATAAGACGTATATACCTACGGCAACGTTGATATGTTACGAAGTTTTATGAGATAATAAATTTATGCAGCAGAAAGGCTGACAGATTATACCGTCTAGAAAGCGGTAGAGCATACCGGTACATACCACCGTTATCATACCGGTACAAAATAGGTACCGAAATCTCAACCTTTATAAAAGATACCTTTATTTAACCGCTTTGCGATTTCGGTACCGAAAAAATACGAAAAGGTGCGCGCGCGGGGGTGAAGAATTTGACCACGTGCCGCGCGCCGCGCGTCCCCCGCTTCCCGTCGGTTCCTGTGTTTGTTAAAACGTAAGGATTTTAAGAAATTCCAAATGCTAATTTTAATCTAAAAATAAGAATATTAAAGAATATAGAATGCCGAAGTGGTGGGATTCATTCAACGGCACATCAAAGTAAAGCCTTATTAGATAAAAATATCGATATAAATAGCGGTACCGAAATTTTATTTCGGTACCGAAATTTTATTTCGGTACCGGTAAACTGAAATATAAAGGTACAGAAATAAAGAGGTACCGAAATGAAGCGGTACCGAAATTATAGGTATTTAAACAATTCGGTACTTTTATTAAAAGGGTAGGCCCATTACCGCTAAATAAAACTACCATTAAATTCCGGTTATTCAGTCCCTGCGTCTATCTAAATTTAGGGAGCCATCTTGTAACGAAGTGAAACGGTTCCTACATACAGTCTCGCGTAACCTTGCAGACTCTAGAGACGGAACCCACTGGAATTCTAGAGAAGGATCAAACTTCGTACGGACCTCGGAAGAAACTTCATTAATTTCATACATTCCATTAGAAAGGTTAAAGGGTACTTAAACCTCTGAAAGATAATCTTATATATATAAAACAAAGTCGTGTTAGTTCGAACACTTATAACTCGAGAACGGCTGAAGCGATTTTCGTGGTTATTGATTTGTTGTATTTGTCTTCGTCCCGAATAGTAGAATAACTATTAAAAACATTGGAAAATTGACGAAAAAATAAAATAAAAGTAAAAACATTTTCCCATACAAAATGTTCACGGGTTTCGTAACTGTCAAACATCGGCGGGGTGATTACGTAAAACTTTGCAGTAGCGATAGCAACGCGACAGCAATAGCAATGCGACAGCGACCACTACGCGACCGGTCGCAAAATGTCACTAGAATTCGTATTACGCAAGCCGATCGCACGTCTATTGCTCGCCTGTCGCAAAATGTACTTTTTCCATCGATAATTCAAAAATTAATAAAATTGCTTGTTAAATGTATGTATTTTTAAAAAACAGTAAACGTACTCGACAATTACTCACAACAAATCAACAATCACTTTGCAACAAATGCAGAGGTTGTTGCAGTTTGACGTTTCATTTTGCTTGGCTGTCGCTGTCGTATTGCTGTCAAGGAATTTTAGATAATACCAATTTGATGTTTGCAAAAGTGACGTTTGACAGCAATGATCGCGCAATTTACGCCTGTTGCAAACCTGTCGCGAGATACGTAATCACCCCGCCGGTCGCGTCGATACGGTATTTCTCACCTATATATAATTCTTCTGTACGTGTGTTTGTTACCTAACTCTGCCTTAGCGGCTGGACCGATTTGGATGAAATTTTGTTTATATTTCAATGTGTTCCTGGATGGTTTGTAAACACAATCACCGGGTACAAGTAGCCTACCGGGTCTCGGTAGGTGGCACTGATTTCGGTATGTCACCGGGCAGGACGACGTCTGCCAGGTCCACTAGTGTCTCAATAAATGTTAGTTAATTTTATGCGGTAATATCGTCTGATGACGATAGCACGGGAAACACGGTCTAGCTAGGTAGGTCCAGTATTGAAAAAGTGGTCAACCGCCGAATCCAACTGGGTTGGGCAGCGTTCGGGAATCTTCGAGAGGACGTCTTCTCAGTGTGTGGAGGCTTCTTCGAACAACGCGCGTGATTGTGATTCACGGATCTGAAACATACTTGTAGAATAGACTAGTTGCTAACTGTCGGTCTCGTAAGAAGCTCAGAATTGCTCAGCGCATGATTGAGAGAACTATTCTGGGAGCATCCGCGAGAGATTGAATCGAAAATGAAATCCGCAGAAGAACCAGTATTTTTACTTATTAATTTACTAGCTTTTCAGGCTTCGCCTGCGTGAATTTCGGTTTTTCACAAATCCTGAGGGAATCGTGGATTTCTGGTTCCCGTTCCAGCTCCCTTTTCCAACCTTTATACCTACTTTCAAGGAAGTTTGCTATAGTAATCTACCTATAGCTGTAGCTGTAGATTTTGGGTTTTTCAAAATCCCGTGGGAACTGTGGATTTTTCCAAGATAAAAAGTAGCCTATGTTTTAAGTCAGGGCATAGTTTATCAACATTTCAGCCAAATCGGTTCAGTAGTCGCAACGTTATAGAGTAACAAACATCCAAACATCCACATTTTCACATTTATAATATTAAGTATGGAAGTAGGATTTATTAGATACTGACATAGCTCATGGAGCCGCAAGTCGAGTTGCTCAATAGCTCATCGAGTCGCAAAACAGAAGTGGCATATAGCTCGAAGAACTGATAGAAATCGCCAACAAATAGGCCTATTTAAACTCTTCCAAAGTTCGTTGAGCCTATCTTTAAAAGCTTTAATAACTCAATAAGTGTTCGTTAATGTCCGTCGATGTTATCGGACGGGCTTCCGTGTAATTCGGCCGATCGATTATCGCTCCGGGTCCGATTCCAATCGCGGACGAGATAGCCGCTCGTGACCACACGCAGCTGTGTAAACATTCGGTACCTGATCGTGTTTAGAAACGCGCGTTTTTTGGTTATAAACGCGCGTTTATCGTAATAATTTAATTGGTAGTTTACATATATTATAACTGCCTCGTCGGTCTAATGGTTAGCATATTCAACTGCAGGTCGCGAGGTCCCGTTTTCGATTCCCGGGTTGGGCAAATAATTGTTAGGTATTGGGTTTTTTTGTTAAGAAAAGTTGGTAGTTGGCGGTGTCTCACGCCCATGCCTCGGAGAGCACGTTAAGCAGTCGGTCCCGGTTATTATCACTATCATGTGACAATAGTCGTTAAAGCCCGCCAACCCGCATTGGAGCAGCGTGGCGGGTCTAAGCTTTAAATCCCTCTCTCCTATGAGAGAGGAGGCCTGTGTCCAGTAGTAGTGGGACGTGAAAAAGAATGTAGTGGTGGTGGGGGGATATATTTTAGTAACCTGAAAGAAGTATCAGTCTTTGAGAGCAAGGACATAGAGATTGCATCAGTGTTTGTGCATAGTTGGTTTTTCTCCGTTGAGATTGGCTGTTATTATTTTTGAAATCGATCAGTAGAGAATTGTGTGTTAGTATACAATATCATAAAAGGCATCGCTTAATATAAAACCATTAATACTTTCGGTTAATTTATAAACTGGAAACCGTATTTATAATTTTCTGGAATATAGAGCACATTCGTCGGTATTAATATGTGATGATTTATAAAATTATTTTATTGAGAGAACTGCAGGTGAAAATTGAAAACTAATAAACTCATTACAGTTTATGAATATTTTAAAATGTACATGTTTGATATAAGCTTTTATTTTCGAACATTTGTTGAATTTATTATTTCTGAGTGCTTTAAATAACATTATTGCGTCAATTATTTATATTTGTAGTTCCGCCAACTTATTTTTTGAAGTAGAAAATTACGTTCGCAATTACAAGACGTATGTTTTCACTTTAATAACAACAATTAAAAATAGATGTTATCTGTCCGATAATTTAGTGGAAAACTCAATTATTACCTCAGAAATTAATGTTCATTTTTGTTTGTAAAATATCTAAGTCATACGCTATAATTGTAGTGTAAATAAAAAGCCATGAGAACTGAAAATAGTCGCAGTTAAGCTATGGCTTAAATACATCTTACCTTTGCCAGAGCTTATCAGCCTCAGGCTTCTGGAGGTACACTGGAAAGCCGCTAAGCGAGTTCTTCGGTACCTGCAGAAGGAGACTATACATCTCAAACTTTTATACAAACCAGGTCAGTCCTATCCAACGGGATATGCTGATGCGGATTACGGGAACAATATTATAGATAGGCGATCCTTCACAGGTTTTGTATTCTTGATGAGTGGAGCTCCTATTTCATGGGAAGCGCGCAAACAGAGCACAACAAACTCCTTAAAAGCCGGAACGCATTAGTGGTTCCTCTGGTGCTGCAAATGTTCATGGGCAGCGGTAATCACTTAACGTCAGGTGACCCACGTGCTCGTTTGCCCGCAATTAATAAAAAAAGGCTAGCTCGGTCTGGTATGGAGTACTGTTGCCAACTTTGGAAGGGCTCTGCCAATTCGATGCATTAGACTCGGCAGATGGCCGCTCCCGAAGAATTATTTATTGGCAATCAGTCACTAATATAAAGCAGGCAAAATTGCTGTTTGCAGCGCCGACGTAATGTCACCTGCTTATCCGTGTTATATTTTTTTATATTATTTAACTGATAAAAATATAATACCTACTCTAACTTTTTACGTTTTGAAAAAAGCAACTGATGAGTTTCTTGATGGCTCTTCGTAAAATCGCGGTGACATAAAAGAGCTACAAGTTGGTTAAAAGCTACCTATATAAAATAAATCATTTTGAAATTTTAAATTTTTTGCTGAAAGTCCTTACCTACTTATTATTCCTTTACTCGACTCGCCCTTCGGGCGTCGAAACTGAAAACCGACCAGTTGTTCCCTTACCCGAGCACATAAAACATCATTGTTGGCAATTCATTTAAATAAATGTATCCCCAAAACGCCTATTCCAAATAAATTGTATTTTGCTTTGTTTGAACAGGCCATCGGGATAAAAGCAGAGGCCGTTTCATTTAAAAACGCTCACTCAGTTGTTTTTCAAATAAATATTTATTAATCGCCAAATTGCAGAATCGTTTGGTCTTACAAGTACAAATTAAAAATTTAAAAAACCCCCGTTCGCCATTTTGTGGTGGCGGCCGTCTTGGATTTGCATAGTGCTATTTTACTAGTCAAGCCCTTTCATTTGATACCCATATTGAGGGAGTTGTGAAAAAATATGTAATCCGCCATTTTGTAGCGGCGGCTATCTTGGACCGATTTTCATCAAACATAGCTAAGAACACTCTCGACTAATTCACCTTTCAAACAAAAAAAAAACCGCATTCAAATCGGTTCACCCGTTTGAGCGCTACGGTCCACCGTAGCGCTCCACAGACCACAGGTGGACAACGGTCCACAGACAGATACGCACACACACACACACAGACACGGGGGTTTTTGCATCGGGGGTTAAAAAGGCATGATGGTAGTTCATGTACAAATACAGGGAAAAATCCGAAAATCAAGGATTTTAATATTCTCATTGCAAAGGGGCCAAAATGGGGAATCCAAATTACAAAGTGAGGTTATTAGGTCAAGTGGGATATCACATGAAAGGGCTCGAAAACGGAAGTCTGAAGGGCATTCTATATCCTATAGTTGGGATATTACAAACGTGAGAACCAAGTCATAAATCATTTTAATCAGACTTCTCGCTCGCACTTACAGGCCTTATGGAACTGGAAGCTGATTTTGTGGTGTTGTGTGTAACAATAATATAGGATTCGTCGTTTGTTGATAACAGGTTATAAAGAGCGAGGGAGAGCCCTCACAACACTATGATCGAAATGCTTTATGACTCAGTTCGCACGTTTGTAATGTCCCAACTATATCAGTGCATATTAGAAACGAGGAAGTGAATCGGTTTATACATGCATGTAGAACTAGTTTTGCCCGCGACTTCGCCCGCGTGAATTTCGGTTTTTCACTAATCCTGAGGGAATCGTGGATTTCTGGTTCCCGTTCCCGCTCTCTTTTCCATCCTTTATACCTACTTTCAAGGAAGTTTGAATTTTCCAGGATAAAAACCGAAAAGTATTGCCTGACTTAAAATATAGTAGCCTATATTTTAAGTCAGGGCATAATCTATCTCCATTCAAAATTTCAGCCCAATCGGTTCAGAAGTTGCAACGTTATAGAGTAACAAACATCCAAACATTTAAACATCCAAACATCCACACTTTCACATTTATAATATTAGTAGGAATAGTTAGCAGAAATTCAAATAAAAAGATTTAAAAGCAGAAAGTAAACAATAATCCGTAAAATGAGCTAGACAACCCAAGTGCAAACTTTCAAGGCATTAGTATGTTAATGTGCCGTGCGAGTTAGCAACTGAGCTAATACCTTTGTCACGACATCCAGCAGCACTAGTACACTTCATTATTTGCTACTTTGAAACACGGTCTTTGAAGTTAATGAGAAAAAGGGCGATCTGATCCAACTTTAGGGTAAAGGATTGTTCAAAAAAGGCAGTGGCACAGTAATGAAATAAAAAAATAAGAAATATCAGTGTGCTACAATAAAAACAAGTTTTATAAAGTATTTTTCCTTTTATTTTTATTATATTCTCCTCCTTTTCCAATGGGTTTCATCCTACTGTGTTTTTTTTTTTACTTTTTATTATTTTTAAAGGCTTCTACCCTGGTCTACTAGTACAAAAGTATAAAAATCATTTTTGTTTGTACGCATCCACTCGTTGACGTTGTTTCAGCCTGATATTATATCATAATAAAGAATGAGAAGAACTGAAATCCGTACCTAAATTAGACTGCTATTGTTTACCCTAACCCGGCCAGAGTAGCTACTGGGTAAATAGTACCACGCCTGTGTCTAATTATAACCTTCACTGGCTACTCTCACTCAATAGTTTCTAGAAGTAACACACTCTTTACACTTCAAATTGGACCATTATGTCTTATCAGCGGATGATGATGATGAATGATGAACATTTTAACATTAAATTATCGTGAGTGATATTCATTTTAAGGAATTGAAACACCGGCTTTAACTCACGTGTATTTTTGTCGGAGTGTACATATATTATAAATATTATAAATTCGAAAGTGTGTTCGTTTGTTTGTCCTTCCTTCACGCCCCAACTAAGCAACCAATCGACTTGATTTCTGGCATAGAGATAGTTGAAAGGACGCAGAGTAACAGGGTACTTTTTATCCCAGAAAATCAGAGTTCCTAAGGGATTTTAAAAACCCTAAATCCACGAGGGCGAAGTCAAAGTCGTGTTCGCGGTTGAATAGAAAGTTTTAATTATACGTATTTGTTTTTTGGTATAAAATAATGATCTAAATGAAAAAAATATGCAACTGCTATATTGTTTTCATTTTAATTTGGATGCCGTTTCGAAAATGGAACTTATAACGAACCATCCATACAGACGTCATAAGTGAAAATGGGTATGTTATACCTAGTAGAGATCGTGCCTGTTCTAAATAGAGGTACGTCATAAGCAGGGTTAACTTTGTGAAATAGCGAGCTTTGTTTTGGGGAGATGTTATGAAGTTATCATAAAGAAAATAGCAACATCCCATTATCCAGCTAAAGGCTTTATTTCGGAGAAAATGAAACCTCTCTATTCTCTAAATAATATGAAAGATAAAAAAGAATGTAATAATGTATATGAGATAATAGAGACAATACAATATTATAACAGTGTTCTTATACTGAAAAGCTGAAAAATGTTTGATGTGAGGATTCTATTATTATTCTAAGGCTAAGGCAATGCCAAAATAAATTGTACCTTTTAACACTCAATCTGACAAATAAATTGTCACGGTCATGGACCTTCACGGCGGTTGTAGCTTAGTGCTGTACATAGAAGAAAAGAGAAACCTTAGTCAATGGAAATTTCCAGCGGACATTCATGATCTACTACTACTACTACTACTACTACTACTACTACTACTACAGCCTTTTAACGTCCCACTGCTAGGCACAGGCCTCCTCTCTCATAGGAGAGGGATTTAGAGCTTAGATCCTCCATGCTGCTCCAATGCGGGTTGGCGGGCCTTAACGACTATTTTCACATGATAGTGATAATAACCGGGACCGACTGCTTAACTGCTCTCCTAGGCACGGGGTTGAAACACCACCAGCGTCCGGCACTGAGAATTTCTTGACCAAAAAACCCAATACCTAACAATTATTTGCTCGACCCGGGAATCGAACCCGGGACCTCGTGATCTGCGATCGAATATGCTAACCACTAGACCAACGAGGCATAAATTCATGATCATGAATTTATTGAAGTGTGCGTGAATTGTTTTGTATTCTGTGGCAGTGAACACATAATTTTTCGTCAGTAGATATAAATATTTATGGATCATGTGTATGTATGTATATACTTTATTGCACACCACATAAGAGAAGAATACGAAGTTTATATTATACACAAGAATACAAAGTTTATATTAAAGTGTATTTGTTATAGTATATAAAGGAAAACTTAAAACGTAGATACAACAAGGCGGTCTTATCGCTAAGTAGCGACCTCTTCCAGACAACCAGGACCATACCTATACATGCGAGCGCGAGTGCGTGTGTGTATGTGTGTGTGTGTGTGTGTGTGAGTGTGTGTGTGTGTGTGTGTGTGTGTGTGTATCTGTCTGTTCCCCTGTAGCGCTCAAACGGGTGAACCGATTTGAATGCGTTTTTTTTTTGTTTGAAAGGTAAATTAGTCGAGAGTGTTGTTAGCTATGTTTGATGAAAATGGATCCAAGATGGCCGCCGCTATAAAATGGCGGATTACATATTTTTTCACAACTCCCTTAATATGGGTATCAAATGAAAGGGCTTGACTAGTAGAATTGCATTATGCAAATCCAAGATGGCCACCACCACAAAATGGCGAATGTCGGGGGTTTATTAAATTTTTAATTTATACTTGTTTCCGCGCATTCGTAGGTACGCCTAACGCCGACTTTAAGACGAAATAGTAGTTAACTTTATCGATATCTGCTGAAATATTTCTATCAAGCTATCAAAATATCTCCTAATCAATCGACATCGACATTGCCAGCAATCGTTTTGTTGTTGTTTAATTGTTTTATTGCTTTACGTTATTATTTGGTAGTAACTTTATATTCTACCTAACCTTTGCATGCTTCTCGCTATTAACTTTGAAATTTAATTTGTTCTCATTTTTATTTATTTCTTTATTAGCTGTAAAGTTCCATACACACTTGTTTGAATTTTTCTTTGGGTAACTTTTTTCGTCACATTACATACACAAGCATGGATCAACCCATAGAAAAATGAATAAGAGGAGATATGGCAAGGGGGCGTAGTTCGTGCGAACTCTTCTGGTACTAAATACACCTGACAACCGTTTCTAAAGCGTTTCTGTCTTTAGTCGAATGTCGTCCAACGATCTCTTCACCGCTCTCGATTTTTAACAAAATACAGTGTTTTTAGTGGTTGTTTGCAAAAAATCAAGCAAAAAAGTGAATCACACGAAAGATGGCATTTCATTTCACATTTAAGTACAAGTTATTAGAATAGAATAGAATAGAATAGAAAAGTTTTTTATTCAAATAAACTTTTACAAGTGCTTTTGAATAGTCAGATGAATCTACCACTGGTTCGGAATGCCGTTCCAACCGAGAAGAACCAGCAAGAAACTCGGCGGTTGCTCTTTTCCAAATTTACAATATCAATATAACAATTTTATGGTAAGTACATGATTGAATTGCCGTCTCGCGCATTGCTGGAACGAGTCAAATCCACGCCTTTTTATCATTTATATAAGTAATCATAATTTTATTCAGATAAACTTTCGGAAGCGTTTACGAATCGACAAATGAATCTACCACAGGTTCGGAATGGTGCTTACAATTCTACACATGTGAAGAAGGGCAGACAAAAGTAGCCCCATTTCCGACGGTGGCACCCGTTCACGAGCATGACGCATGATCCAGCCATTGCTTCGCTCAACCATATTCGAGGGAACGTAACAACCCTATTCGAGGGAACGTATTGTTGTTATTTTCCATAAAAAACAAGAAAATATTATTTTGTATATTTACATTATGCTGAAAATGTGTTAAATTGAGAAGTCTGTATCTCATTATGAACAAAAACCATTGCTTGCTTAGTAGAAATCAAACATTGAATCGGTCGGTCTTAGGACGCAATGGTACTTGTACTATACAGGGTTAAATAAAAAATACCAGAAAGCTCTCGGCAAGTAATTGTTATCATTAAAACTAACAACTTTTGTTCTACGACTTTTTTTTTAACTCGATATTTTGTGAAATATTTAATATTCAATAGTTTACATAGATTATCTCCTTGTAGCTACTCTGTAACAACGGCAACGCCGCACAAACGCACGTCACGTGTCTTGGTCTCGAGTCTCGACTCTGTGCGCACAGAGTAATGTCACTTTAGAGAAATAACATATTTTTTTAATTTTTTTGTATGAAAAAAATTAATGCGGAATTTTGAAAAGTCGTAGAACAAAAGTTGTTAGTTTTAATGATAACAATTACGTGTCGAGAGCTTTCTGGTATTTTTTATTTAACCCTGTATAAATATATTCTTTCACTAAAACTTTAGACCTTTCATGGAACCGGGCGCCTTTACTCAACATCGACAACGTGTGATTTACGGTGATTGAAACTGAACGCTGTGTACTAAACGATAAAGTCTATATTTGCTGGTGCTGCTTGCACTGATCTATCAGTTGCAATATAGCATTTTGTAGCAAGTGGTAGGGACAAACTAACGGCAGCAGGTTTCTATACAATTTGATGTAAAGGCCAAATCTCTCTTATTCATTTATCTATGGAACAACCCCATGCTTCGAGCATGTAAAGGCGTCCTTCTGCGCCGGTCAACTCTCTCTCCGGTCGTGTCTGATTGTTGTTTCATCAGACTACGAGAGTAAGGGAATAGAGACTGCACCCACCAACGTACATACTTGTGTACTATAGCATCTCATGCGTAGTGCGCTAGTCTCCGTTAAGATTTATCTATACATATAATAAAATCTATATACATATAATAAAATCGTAGAATTGCCGTATCTGTACATTGAAGATTTTTGCAAAATAATAACTGGGGGATGTTAGGGATAAGTAATAGAACGTAAAAAAGCTATTTTTGAAATTTTTGTCTGTTTGTCTGTTTGTCTGTTTGTCTGTTTATCTGTTTGTCTGTTTGTCTGTATGTTTGTGCGCGCATCACGTAAAAACTACTGAATGGATTGAAATGAAACTCGGCATGATTTAAGTTAATACTATGGAGTAACATATAGGATACTTTTTATCCCGAAATTCAGCACGGTTCCCTTGGGAGAGGGGATGAAAGGCAAAATGTGTACTTAGCTGTAATTCGTTAACGGGTGGTCCGATTTCATTCATTCTTTTTTTGTTAGAAAGTAGATACTTTAAAGACTACTGGCTAATCTCCGAAAGGCTGGACCGATTTTGATGGGACTTTCACTGGCGGATGTTTACATTTTGATGTACCTAAACATCCGCCAGTGAACTTTTAACAGTTTTTAGCAAGGTTTAAGCTCAAAGGAGCATAGGAAAAACAAAATGATTCCCACGGGATTATTAAAATCAATATCCACGCGAACGAAGTCGCGGGAAATAAATAAATAATACAATAGATATACATATAGATAGACAATAAATTTTTAAAAACATTATTGACTCTGCGGTAAAGCAAGAGAAAGATACTTAATGATGAGTTAGCCAATAAATTTGTCAGCCCGGGGCTCGAACCTGAGATCTCATAATGCGCAGCCAAATAACCGCTAGCCGGCGAGCTAAAATATTTAACCGAAATATTAACGTAGTAAATTTTCTCAAAGTGGCCGGCGGGTTTTTTCATAACCAATAAGTTATGTTCATCTTCCTTATTGAACGAGGGTGCGGTGCATTTTATAAATAAAATAGTTTAATAATAGAGACCATAAGGAAAATTGTCAGGAAAAGTGCCGGAAAAGATCGTAAATTGAGTTTGCTCTCGTGTTTTCCTTCGGCGTTATTACGAGTAGATAAAACGGTTAAACGCGTGTCGCATCAACCAAGGTATAAGGCCCTAATTCTCCCTGCGCTGATGTCGGTCGCGTACGTCGGTCGGAACTCTGTCAGCGTCATTGGAGTCGCGCCTCGCATGACTGGAAGTGAGGAGGATGCTCGATCAGATCACAACGGTGCTCAAAGTCCTCCACGGAAAGATTAATAGCCCTTTGCTACTCGAGCAACTGTCACGGATATTGGTACCGGATGGCAGGCGTGTCAGGAGACACAAACTGTTTGCCGTGCCCAGAGCGCGTACAGTAGCGCGTGCTCGCTCTCCTATCCCTCGCGCTCTCTCAGCGATCAATGCTGTCCTCGGTTTCAAACCCGAGTTCGATGTGTTTGCTGATGAATGGAAGGTGATCGTACGAACGTGTCTGGAGTTTTGTGAGAAGTCAGTGTGATTGTGATTGTATAACCTATTTACTTTTCAGTGCTCTTTTTTATTTTTTATTATTCTTTTGTTTTTACTTAATTACTTAGAGTAAGTGGCCTGCGCGCCGCTCTAATTGATTTAAATAAATAAATAAATAAATGACTCACTTTGGATCTGTATACATTTATCCGCTGTCTACACTTATTAGATTCCGCGTTGTTAAGTATGGGAAGACCCACCCGTTCAACATCAGCGATGGACCAATTCAGGGCTCTTTATTTTCTTGAATCTAGAAGTCAAAGTATCATTTCACCGTATCATTTTACCCATTTTTCACAAAGTGTGTAGGTACCAAAGTATCACCCATTCAAATTATTCAGAACTCCACGGGAGACTGAAATAAAGCTTTCGCGCAAAAAAGAAAATTTGAAGGGAAACAATTTAACTTTTTAAATTATATTTACATCCATGAGTTTATGGTGACGAACAAAAAACTTTTCTCTTTGTCTTTTGCAAATACTTTTTGGCCTTAGCAAATACAATATTGCGAGTTGCGACTGCATAAATGAATACTCCCGAGTTCAAATTAATTTGAGAAATTTTCGAAATTAAAGCAATTTCACCTTTATTACCTGTAATATTTATTACCTGTAATCTCGACGTTAAACAATCGAGGTTTTAAGGAAGTTTGCTGTGTTGAGATGATGAGAGTCTTTTTAACCCCCGACGCAAAAACGACTGGGTGTTATAAGTTTGACGTGTCTGTCTGTGTGTGTGTGTGTGTGTGTGTTTGTCTGCTCCCCTGTGGCGCTCAAACGGGTGGACCGATTTGAATGCGATTTTTTTGTTTGAAAGGTGAATTAGTCGAGAGTGTTGTTAGCTATGTTTGACGAAAATCAAACATAGCTAACAAAAATAGCAATATTGCAAATCCAAGATGGAAGCCGCCACAAAATGGTGAATGTCGGGGTTTTTTTAATTTTTAATTTATACTTGTTCAGTATGAACTAAGGACTTGATGCTGCTGGTTATTAAAACCTTTAGCACACCTCTGTTGTGAAATAATAAAACCGAAAATACCGCCATATAGGTACGTCTTGTCCGCTATAAGACAATCGAAACTGAAATGAATCTGCCTATCCTCGAACGGTTTCTACCCGACATCGTACCGGAACATTGAATCGCTTGGCGGCACGGCTTTGCCGGTAGGGTGGTAACTAGCCACGGCTAAAATCGTGTTGTGTTGGCAACGCTGACGATTTGATAGCTTAGTTGGCAACGTCTTCTTATGCCCCGTTAGACAAGTTTCCACCTCGCGTTGTATCTATCCAAGCCCTTAAGAGGAAACGCGGGTGCTCTTTTCTCCATACAAACGTTCTCACTTGTTTTCTCCCTGGTTTATAATCCTAAAGCAATGATTTTTTACAATAAAATAAATATCAACCTCTTCTATGTCCCTATGTTTTCCTTTTTGAAGATACGTTATTTTTATAAGCACTAGAACCGTTACAAAACGCTCAAAATTGCCTATTTTAGATCGCTTTCAACAGAGGCCTAATGTACAAATTTGACAATTAATAATGAAAAGAGCAAAACATAGGGACACAGTAATCCTTTATATTCAGTTTACGAAATATCTTTTAAATTGGTCCAATATTGGAGGAGGAAACACTAGAGAGCCAAACCTCGAATTTTGACTTATCCTTACGGCTATTGAGTCGGATTTGCAGTTGTCCTTATTGCACGAATTTGAGGCGCGGGACGGTCGAACGCGACAACGATAGTTTTTTCAAATACTTAATTTTCAAAAGTCTCTTCGACCACATTTCCGCTTAAAGCTTGAACTCAACCGTGACATGGCCAAATTGGAAATGTGTATTTGCGCGATGAGAGGGTCATGGCTCTCCAGCCATGACGCTCTCATCGCACAAATATCATATCATCCGCTCTTCATACTTGTACCGTTTGTGTTCAACATACCATACAGATTACAGATCCATCAGAACGGATTCCAGTCATTTAAAAACTTCCAAAGTTACATTTGAAATTTTTAACCCCCGACGCAAAAACGACGGGGTGTTATAAGTTTGACGTGTCTGTGTGTGTGTACTTCCAAAGTTACATTTGAAATTTTTAACCCCCGACGCAAAAACGACGGGGTGTTATAAGTTTGACGTGTCTGTGTGTGTGTGTGTGTGTGTGTGTGTATGTCTGTCTGTTCCGCTGTGGCGCTCAAACGGGTGGACCGATTTGATTGCGGTTTTTTTTTGTTTGAAAGGTGAATTAGTCGAGAGTGTTGTTAGCTATGTTTGATGAAAATCGATCTAAGATGGCCGCCGCTACAAAATGGCGGATTACATACTTTTTCACAACTCCCTTAATATGGGTATCAAATGAAAGGGCTTGACTAGTAGAATAGCACTATTGCAAATCCAAGATGTCCGCCGTCACAAAATGGCGAATGTCGGGGGTTTTTAAATTTTTAATTTATACTTGTCCTATATTTTCTTTGATTGTTCTGGAAACAAATAACAATTCGCAGTAGGAAAAAAGTGGCTAACTTAGCGGAAACCGCGTAGTTGCCTATAGTTCATTTTAGAAAGTTAATATGAGAATATAAAATAACTAGTGTTGCGCTCGGTGCCTTGTAGTCTCTTCAATATTCGTAAAATAAAGAAATGGGAGGCCATACCAAATACCAGAATATTCTAGAGTCTCTTGAAAGATAGAAAGAAATATTGGTATCACGTTTCGTATCTTTTCTGAAAGGACACTAATCAGTTCTATGCATGCGTTTAGTGGAAAAAAAGGATCTATACAAAAATGTTCTGGAGAGCCACTTGAAAATTAAAAAGAAATTTTGTATGGACACGAATTTTTTTGTTCCGTAACTATCTTTTTTTTACTGGCTCACCAAAGGGCCTAAGGTTTTGAACATTTTTAGTTTCAGGACCATGCCTCTATGATTGATAGTTTTTGAGGGCCGTTAGGATACTCTGGTAATTTTTCCACATTCACTACGTTTTGTGATTTTTGTGAAAAAAATCTTTAAGTTCTATTTATAAGTGCAGTAGGGGGAAAATTTTTCATACAAAAATGTCTAAGAGAGCCTCTTGAAAAGAACCCAAAAAATTTGTATGGAGAAAATTTTTTTTGTTCGGCGGCCATCTTTTTTATAATATAATATTATTATATTATATTATAACTATCTTTTTTTTACTGGCTCACCAAAGGGCCTAAGGTTTTGAACATTTTTAGTTTCAGGACCATGCCTCTATGATTGATAGTTTTTGAGGGCCGTTAGGATACTCTGGTAATTTTTCCACATTCACTACGTTTTGTGATTTTTGTGAAAAAAATCTTTAAGTTCTATTTATAAGTGCAGTAGGGGGAAAATTTTTCATACAAAAATGTCTAAGAGAGCCTCTTGAAAAGAACCCAAAAAATTTGTATGGAGAAAATTTTTTTTGTTCGGCGGCCATCTTTTTTTTACCGGTTTACCCAATGGCCCAAGGTCTCTAATAACATTTGTTTGGGACCATGTCTGTATGATTGGTAGTTTTGGAGGACCCATGAGGTACTCTGGTAAATTTTCCACATTCATGACGTTTCATAATTTTCCTGAAGGAAGACCCATAAGTTCTACGCACATAAATAGTGAAAGGAAAAAGTTCCATACAAAATTGTTCTGGAGAGCCTCTTGAAAAGAACCCAAAAATTTGTATGGAGAAATTTTTTTTTTGTTCGGCGGCCATCTTTTTTTTACCGGTTCACCCAATGGCCCAAGGTCTTTAATAACATTTGTTTGGGACCATGTCTGTATGACTGGTAGTTTTGGAGGACCCATGAGGTTCTCTGGTAAATATTCCACATTCATAACGTTTAGTATTTTTCCTGAAAGCACATTCATGAGCTCTATGTATGCGCTTAGTGAGGTAAAAAAAGTTCTATACAAAAATGTTCTGGAGAGCCTCTTGAAAATTAAAAAAAAAATTTGTATGGACGCGAAAAATTTTTTTGTTCGGTGCCTATCTTTTTTTTACTGGCTCACCAAAGGGCCTAAGGTTTTGAACATTTTCAGTTTCAGGACCATGTCTCTACGACTGATAGTTTTTGAGAGCCTTTGGGGTACTCTGGTAAATTTTCCACATTCATGACGTTTCATATTTTTCCTGAAGGAAGACCCATAAGTTCTACGCATATAAATAGTGAGGCGAAAAAAGTTCCATACAAAATTGTTCTGGAGAGCCTCTTGAAAATTAGCAAAATTTTTGTATGGAGACGAAATTTTTTTTTGTTTGGTGGCCATATTTTTTTCACCGGTTCACCCAATGGCCCAAGGTTTTGAACATTTTTTGTTTCGGGACGGTACCTTTCCGACTGATAGTTTTCGAGATCCCTTAGGGCACCCTAGTCAGTTTTCCACGTTCAGCTCTCTCTATAATTTTGTAGACCTTATATTTTTGAATTTTACACACATGAAAATTATGGTGAAAAAGTCCCATACAAAATTGTTCAGGAGAGGTGATCAGTACCTGACTTCAAGTAGCTTTATATATATAATAAATCAAAGATTAAAAGTCACCAAAGGTAGATACTTAAGTACAATTTTTCATAGAACATATTTTTTAAACTTGACTGCTAAAATTGCTTGCCCTTAAAACTTATTTCTCTTGTTTCAGGTGGAAGAAAATGTTACCCATAATGTAGAAATGTAAGTTCCTATTTAATTTAAATGTAAAATTTTCATTATGTTAAAAATAAATTTTATAATATCAATATGTAAGTAATAGAATTTAAAACCGGCCAAGTGCGTGGCGGGCCACAGTGTAGGGTTCCGTAGTCACAATAGGGTATTTGACTAATTTTTGGAAATTGTTTTAAATTATTCTTTATTACTTATTAAAACACACTACATTGATATTTTTCGCAATATCTACAGTATTAACAATTAAATCAATGATAAAGTTTAAGTTTTGAAAACCACGCCAAAAACGACATTTCTGATCACATGATACGCGTGACGTCACAAATCGCTATGCAGTCACTTCTCTCGCTCGCTCGTTTTCGGAATTCGGTGCGTGCGACAGAGACGCTACGCAAGGCGACTGCTGTATCGTAATGTTCTAAATTGTTATACCTACTCATTTTAATATCAATCTTATTCTTTTAAGTATAAAGTTTAGTTTCGGTTGACTTGATAAACTTCAATTATATCAACCAAGTTACGTGCTATCAAGTGACATCACAAACAATCCCAGAGCGTTCACGTTCCTGATAAAATTTCAAAAATTATTATGTTTTATTTCGTGCAAAATATCGCGTAAAATTACATAGTTTAGTTTGATTGAGTGAAATATGTCTTTTTTAGGCTATTATCTGATAAGATGACCACAATCAATAGTATATTTTCAATGTTGTCAAATACCCTATCCTCGAAAAACAGATATAACTCCTTAACCTGTGAACCCTACTTAGCCATGATAGTTTTCCTTTAAAATTGATTATATATACTACTGTTGTGAATTTTTTCAAGTTCCTATATACTGCCATTTGGCTGATAGAGGGGGGGGGGGACACTTGACTCTAATAAAAATTAGCCCTTTAAAACATCATATTTTACAAACGGATCTAGAAATCAAAAAATGATGTTCCCACACCCACAGTATTTTTAAAAGACCTATTCAACGATACCCCACACTATGGGGTAGACGAGAAAAAAAATATTCATCCCCACTTTACATGTAGGGGAGCTACACTAAAAAAAATAATTATCAAAATTTAATTTCACCACTTTGTAGGCGTGATTAATATTTATAACCATACCACATTACAGATTTCTAGCAGTAATAGTCTCTGAGATTAACCGAGGACGGACATGGCGAAACTATAAGGGTTCCTTGTTTACTACGGAACCCTAAAAACGTGAGTAGTCAGGATTGCAACAGGTACATTGTACAATAAGCTGTACCTACTCGAAAATAATATAAAAAAATCAACTCTCACCTCTACAAGGCACAATAAAGTGGCGATCATGTCATCGTACATCAGAATCTTGAACCAGTGTTGCCGTTTTAGCCACTTTGTGGCTAGATCTAGCGGATTTTCAACAGTTTTAGCTACAAAATAAATCCATCTAGCCACCAAAATAAATCTAGCAACTTCTAGCTACTTTTTGTATTTTTAGTTTTGTATTTTCTAGCTTCTTTTTAATAGTTGAGCTCTCAGCTCTATATCTATTTATATTGTTAAGTACCTAGGTAGGTATCTGTAGTGATTAAAAAGAAATCTATGGTTAGCAGTTAGCTTCATAGATTGAGTAGGCAAACTGACCTTAAAAGACTGGTATCTAGGGCCGTATAATAAAAACGCTGGCTCCACACGTTGGTCCCAATGGTCGCCCCAATGTTGGTCGATATTGTCGTGAGGCGTTCACATCTTGGCTATAATACTAGAGTTCTTTCGCGTCATAGCCAAAGTGAAGATTGTCCGATACAGAAATCGAAATTGCTGTCAGCGCTTTTACGTACTGTAAACACGTGAGTACATACATATTATTATTATAACTTGTATATATTAATGAAAATAAAAAGAAAAAACCACGTCAAAGAATCTGGTGAATGACGAGACGTCATATAACACGGAAAAAGACTGATGTTGGCACCAACGTATGGACGGTTCGTGAACGTTGGTGCAGTTATTCCTTTTTTGAAAAACCGACACAGAATGGCCAACTCCCAATGTTCGAGCGAGCCTTGGCCAATGCTAATGTCCCGACCCACACGTTGGGTGACCAGTGTTGGGGCCAATGTCTGGAGCCGGAGTATAAAAACATTGAGTAGGCAACACCAGAACAGATCCACACCGATATGTATTAGTAATCTCAGATAGGGCCGAGGTTTTTAATCACTTTTGATATTAAAATAGGTACCTAGGTTTATTTTAAAAATTATTAAATTAGGTCATGATATTTAGCTACTTCTAGCCACTTTTTGAAGGTGATTTTTATTACAAAACTAGCGACTTTTTCATTTGAAGTAGCCACAAACTATATTGTCCTAACGGCAACACTGTCTTGAACATGCTCCGGTGTCGGAGTGAAACGTACGTCGAGTATGTTCCAGAGGGTTTGAGTACTTATTGCGTAGTGGTGATATGTATTGCTGACTTAGTTATTACTTGCTCTTCCGGCATATATAGCAGCAAGACACACAGCAAGCAACACAGCGCATGCTGCACGTTGTACCATACAAATTCCTCTGTTTTGCTCAGGTTCAGCTATGCTCGGAGTATCCTTGCGGAATAAAATCAAAAGGGAAGAGATCCGCAGGAGAACTAGAATTACCAACTGCTAGGGCACATTACTTGAAGAACCGATGAACGTTGGGGTCCCAAGGTGCTTGAGTGGCGACCCGGCAAACGAGGCGTGGGAAGACCCCCCCACTAGATGGATGGACGCTCTCAAGCGAGTCGCTGGCAGCCGTTGGAAACAAGCGGCACAAGATTCTGCGGCGATCCAAGATAATACCTATGTCCAACCGTAGACGTCTATTGGTTGAGACGATGACCTTTGTTTTTCCTTGTGAACCATGGACTTCCGCAAATTAACGGTCCCTTCTATCCAACTTTACACTTTCAATTAAAATAGTTACGATTAAAATATATAAGGCAAATACGTAAAGGCATATTTCTGTAATCAACTTATTGCAAACCCTTTCGAAGCCCTGAACAATTAGCCCCCCCGTTTGAGGGTCCTGGAGAATGGTGCCGCAAAAACTCGGAATTACTTATGTTTGGTGAACTACTGGCGGACTTAATTAGGGAAAGTTACCCCGAATGCCCAGTTTTTACCGTGCCGTTTGATAGAATGCCCCAAAATGAGCTTCACTAACAGCCTTCAATGTTTTTCCGTACCAAACTATTTGGACAGTTCATAATAGTTGAAAATAAATTAGTATACTAATTGTCTGTTATGAAAACCAACACATGAGGGCCCGATTAGCGGGTCCTCTACAATAGTTCGAAAGCAAACAAGTCGTTGAGTGTTTACAGCAAAGAGCGTCTTTATTATAAATCTTAGCCTATATATATACATTAGCCACGCCCACAGAGCGACGCGTCACCTTATGAGGTCATCTTTCCGCATTCAAAATTATCGCCTTATATGGGCATAAAATAGGACCGAGCGCAACGCACACATACATACTCGCACAAATACTAAAGTGACGGTAGGTACACAAAAGTCTTTTACAAATGGAATGACGAGCGTTTACAATAATAATTGTGTCAATCCTTTTAGAGCGTAAGGATACAATGAGACAATCAATTAGAGCATTATTCGACGTCATTAATTGTTGGACATCGGTCTCTTGTAGCGACTTCCACACGCCGGTGGTCTTGTGCTGTTTGTATCCTGCAACTCCTGCGTTTTGTCTGATATCGTCCGTCCATCTGGTAGGGGGATTTGCCAACACTATGCTTTCCGGTGAAAGGTCGCCACTTTAGCACCTTGAGAACCCAATGTCATTGGTTCTTCGACCTATGTTCCCCGCCTATTGTCACTTAGTTTCGCAACCTGTTGAGTTATGTCGGTGACTCTGGTTCATTTACGGATCTTCTCATTTCTGATTTGATCGCGTTGAGAAACTCTGAGCATAGCTCTTTCCCTCGCTTTCTGAGTGACTCTGAGCTTTCTTATAAGGTTCATAGTTAGCGACCACGTCAGGGAGCCGTGCCTGTCATCACTGGCAACACGCACTGTTCGAATACTTTCGTAAATTAGATGTGGCGGTTAAATTTTTTCTTGAAATGGGACCTACCCAGCTGGACTATGTGTCCCAGGTATATATAACATAGGTACTCGTCTACAATTTCAAGATTATTATTATACCAAGAAAAATCTTACCTGTATGCAATAATGGAAATGGGTTCACTACTTACCCTAAACAAACAATGAGGAATCTGACACAAATATCTCGATGCCGATAGAGATCAACTTTGTTGCAGTGATCGTTCTTGGATCGCTGTCTCCATCAATTAATTTAAGAGCAAAATGTAAATGCACAAAAATGAATATCGATAAGGTCGCCGTCGCGACTCGAATAAAATTGGTCATCATTTTTCGTCCTAATAAACTTCGGATTTCCGATCTGTTGAATATTAAACGCGGGGGAATAAATTTTCTATAACACCGGTAGTTGGGGGAAATCGTCGCGTTTGCCCAAATTGGTAATTTACATTTGGAATTACTGAACTCTGCAAGTAATTGGCTGGTTCGGACCGGTCCCGGTGAATGCGAAATTTAATTGTTTATTGACGGACCGATGATGTGTATCGGACGTTTACAATTCCGTAGGTACTTGTTCAAATTAAAGCATCGATACGATGAAATTGCAGGATGAAAATGTGGTAGTGTATATTGTATAAAGATCCACTAACTGCCGCACTCAATCAGTTTATGCTATCCGACACTAATTATATTAATAGAAAGTAGTGAAACAGGCCCTTAGAGTCCCGTCAAAATAAGTTCATCCCATCTAAAGATTAGCTCGTACAAATAAACAGACAGGTAACAATTTAATAAATGTGTCTGGAATCAGGATTCATCATCATCATCGTCATGATCAACCCATTACCGGCTCACTACAGAGCACGGGTCTCCTCTCAGAGTGAGAAGGGTTTTGGCCATAGTCTACCACGCTGGCCAAGCGGATTGGCAGACTTCACACACCTTTGAGAACGTTATGGAGAACTCTCAGGCATGCAGGTTTCCTCACGATGTTTTCCTTCACCGTTAAAGCAAGTGATATTTAAATACTTAAAACGCACATAACTCCGAAAAGTTAGAGGTGCGTGCCCCGGGATCGAACCCACGACCTCCGATTAGACGTCGGTCGTCCTAACCACTAGGCTATCACAGCTTCGCTATCGCAGCTATTGAAGCTGAATCAGGATTACGTACAAATAAATATTCATGTCATCTAAATAAGAAGTGGCTGTTATTTGAAAATCATAGTCAGATAAGTCATTTTAATTTATTTTTATACTTGAATAGAAGTTAGGGATGTAATGAATCGTATTTCCGTTGTGTTTTTCACTACATGATCAACCCATTACCGGCTCACTGCAGAGCACGGGTCTCCTCTCAGAGTGAGAAGGGTTTTGGCCATAGTCTACCACGCTGGCCAAGCGGATTGGCAGACTTCACACACCTTTGAGAACGTTATGGAGATCTCTCAGGCATTCAGGTTTCCTCACGATGTTTTCCTTCACCGTTAAAGCAAGTGATATTTAAATAATTAAAACGCACATAACTCCGAAAAGTTAGAGGTGCGTGCCCGGGATCGAACCCACGACCTTCGATTAGAAGTCGGTCGTCCTAACCACTAGGCTATCACAGCTTTTTTTTACTACACTTTATACACAATCTCGTTTGAAGTCGGTTATTTTAGAAATGTAGTATTCTGAGGGTAAGTTCGTACAAATTAACTCTCGAAAAGTAGAGCACCTATTAATATTTATGCGCAACCGTGTTGAAACAAAGGTTGGGGGCTCTTGTTTTTCTTATTAAAACATGTTTTCTTATGAATAGACGGATCTTATTCCAACTTGCTCTTGAGAAGTGTTTTGATGGGAGCTGGGCTGTTTAATGTTAATTATTATTAGGGTTCGGCAACCTTAAGGAAAAACGGAATCCTTATAAACATGACTCTTGTGTTTGTTCGTCCGTTAGTCACAGAGGTTTTGTATACAAATAGAGATCATATTATAGAAACACTATAATATAGTATTAAACCTTATTAAACTGTACAACCTAAAGAAGTACAGACAGCGAATACCTACCGTATCAAAAGTGTGCCAAATGGCTTTTAAGTAAAAGCCATTCGGCACACTTTTGATACGGTAGGTATCCTAAAAAAGGCTTTCACTTATGGCTTAATTATGCAAAAAGGTGATTAATGAAACAATAAATTTTTATGAAGGTCAAAATATTTTCCCCCAAATAGTAATCACACTAATATTATAAAGGCGAAAGTTTGTGTGTGTGTGGGTGTGTTTGCGTGTGTGTGTGCCAGTGTGTGTGCGTGCGTGCGTGTGTGTGTGTGTATGTGTGTATTTTGAAAATACCTAAATCTATAGCTACAGATAAAGTAGGTAAAAGGAAGCGGGAACGGGAAACCAGAAATCCACGATTCCCTCGGGATTTATAAAACCGAAATTCACGCGGGCGAAGCCGCGGGCAGAAGCTAGGTATATCATAATATGAACTATTAATTATTCAACCTCTGATCTACCTCCGGGTCCTCCGAAACAAGTCAGAAACTCAGAACAAAAACGAAGAACTCAAAGTAAGTATCAGACATTCAGACCGCAAGGATGCGAAGTGGTCTATTAATTATTACTTACAAATAAAATAATAGATTAAAACTAAACCGTACCTTTTCAATACCTTCTTTCCAAGTTGTAACAAAGGTCGGGCAAAGTTCGCAGTTATGAGAACTTCTCAAAGGAATTACGTTGAATACAAATTGAGTTTTAATGAAGAAAACAATTCGCTATCGGGTGAATATAGTTTATTTCTATTTCTGAAACTACTCGCCCCTGTCACAACAATCGCCGTATATTTTTAACCGACTTTAAAAAAATCAGCCCATCAGCACGGTTGGAGACAGGCCTCCTAACATTATAGAGCTTTATAAGAGCAGCAAGAATTTCTTGAAAGTTGACCCATCTACATATATACCTTGTATGTGTGGTTATAGTTATTACATCTATATATATAAAAATCAATGCAACTTTTCGTTGTAATTTTATAACTCAAGAAAGGGCTCACCTATCCAAACCAAATGTTCAGGCTTTGTTCGGACTATTTAGTAGATGGTTTATGTGAAGTTTACACAAAATCGATCGAGCGGTTCTTTATTTATCACATTTTTTGTATCAAATAAAAATCTATCTATACATATACATACATATCAATCGATACGGTAAAAACTCTTTCACCCGTACCTATATAATTCTTCCGTACGTGTGTTTATCACCTAACTCCTCCTAAACGGCTGGACCGATTTGGATGAAATTTTGTATGTATATTTCAATCCTGGATGGTTTGAAAACACAATTACCGGGTAGGTACAGGTAACCTACCGGGTCTCGGCAGGTGGCGCTGATGTCGGTAATTCACCGGGCAGGACGACGTCTGCCGGGTCCGCTAGTTATTTATATAATACTAACGAACCCGACAGACGTCGTCCTGCTCGGTGACATACCGACATTAGCGCTACATACCAGATCCAATTGTGTTCATAATGGACATTATTCCAAAATCCCCATGGTTTAGGTTCTAATTAAATCGACAGCAGCGCCACTTATCGGGTCCAACTTTTCAAACCATCCATTGGAATATACACACAAAATTTCATCCAAATCGGTCCAGTTTAGTTTAGTAGGAGTATGGTAACAAATACATATACAGAAGAATTATAATATATGTACATAATATATTAAGATATGTTTATGTAAATTATACGGAGAAATATCTATACATACTAACGAGCTTCTTACAGTACATTCTAAGTGGTATATCTATACTTACATTAACTAGATCATACATACCTGCCTCACTATTTCGCCGTAAGCAGCTCGTTCCATGTAACCTAGATTTTACACGAGTTAAGCGCTGACAACGTCGGCCTTGGAAAGTCATTTGCGCTGAAACGTAGCGGGCTGATGTTCAAAGCCATTTTCGAGAGCTTAAATGTGTTTAACAATATTATATTATATTTAAAAGATTTCAGAAAAATCGTAATAAATAATCGTAAATCATGATAAGTTCGTTAGCAGTGTGTTAAATCCATTCTTCAGTCCTTATTTTTCTAGTAGTTTAACAGGATAACGGTAATATTATAGTGGAAAATTAAAAACTAAATTCGTGGGTAAAAACAAAAGAAATGTTTCCGTCGGTTTTGACTTTTGACCTTTCACTCTTTGGAACATGAAAATTTAATCAAAACAACAACATCTACCAAGTTCGTAAGTGGTCAGTCTTTTATTACTTTGATCAATGAATCATGAGGTGAATTGGCCCTTTTGATGAAATAACTGACTTCTTCCATTACCGCAAAAAATTAGTTCAATTCCTAAGTACCTAGGTTTTTTTAATTCAACTAGGTACAAGTTAGCCCTTGACTGCAATCCCATCCGATGGTAAGTGATGAAGCGGGCTAACTTGGAAGAGGTATGCATATACCCCTGATCGGTTTCTACACGGCATCGTACCGGAACGCTAAATTGCTTGACGGCACGGCTTTGCCGATAGGGTGGTAACCAGCCACGGCTAAAACCTTCCACCAGACCAGACCAGAGGCAATTTAGAAACTATAAAATCCCAAATTGCTTCTGCCGGGAATCGAACCCGGGACCTCCCACTTATAAGACCACAGCGCTCACCACTGCGCCAGGGAGGTCGTAGGTAATTATAGACCTTCTGAGATGACAAGAAGCTGGATCCCTACGCAAGAGACGTGCTCGACTAGAGTGTATTTTGTACACTCTACCACACTGATCTTGGTTACATTCATCCTGGAAAATGTGTGTGAAAATCATTTTTATTTGAAACTATAAGTCACGTACACATAAATGTAACTTCTATAAAAATAACATGACAAAAGAAAAATAGTACTAAAAATGGCTTTACTTAGCTTATTACTTGCAAATTAAAAATCACGGCCCCGAAATAGACACTGTGGGCTGGCAAATTAAAAAGGCTAGGCCTACATCTCTGAGTGTCTAATGAATTTTTGAAGTTACCTATAGTTCTTTAGGCACGTCCTAAGATATTGTAATATATACTCTAAATAGATGTCAAGTTTATATCTGTCTGTGGTCACAAGTTTTTTAATGACACGTGACGATGACACGTGACGTGCTAGTGATGTAACTATCGATATTTTGACTGTGAGGATCTATAGGGACACAATATGCGTGTTTAAATATGTGGACCATACTCTAATATTACATTATGCGAAAGTGTGTCTTTCTGTCTTTTACCTTTTCAGGGCCCATCCGATTTGGACGAAATTTTGTACACAGACAGCTTGCATCCCGGGAACCGATATCTAAGGCTACTTTTGTCTTCCAGTATCAAAGCGTTCCTACAAGATTAATAAAATAAAAACCTAAGCTCACGTGAATGAAGTCTCGGGCATCATCTTGTTAGGAAATACAAGAATAATATGTTTCATATTATAGTATATTTTTAACCGACTTCAAAAAAGGAGGTTGTATGTATGTATATATGTATGTATATAAGTATGTTCGCGATTATCTCCGCAACTAATGAACCGATTTTGATGATTTTTTCACTATCATAATCTACATACTTTCAGAAAGGTTTTAGTGTACACATCGAAAAATATACATATATATATATATTAAAAAAAAACACAAAATATACATATCCTTCTAGAACCTTTGTTGTGCCTTCTAGAACTGAAATAAAATCGAGTCTTTTTGGAGTCGATGAAACTTTATAAACGGTGTTTCGAAAATACGATCATACAAGCTATTTTTAAGAAAAATTAAACCGACTTCGGTTCAGCAATCTCAGAGGAACCGCGGTGTACCAGTCAAAAATATTAGTGACATGTGGGTACATTTATGCGTGTAACTTCGCACATAAGAATGGTAACTAGGTGTGTTATACATATACTAAAACCTTCCTGAAAGTACTATGTAGATCAATAGTGAATTGTTTTGTCTCGAAATACAAAATATTAAACCTATTTATATTAATAGGTATTAATATTATACTTCGTGCAATTTGCACATTGCACACGTTGCACATTGCACGAAGAACCGATGGACGTTGGGTTCCCAAGGTGCTTGAATGGCGACCTCGCACCAGCAAACGAAGCGTAGGTAGACCCCCCCACTCGATGGACAGACGATCTCAAGCGAGTCGCTGGTAGCCGCTGGAATCAGGCGGCACAAGATCGTGTGCTGTGGCGATCCTTGCAAGAGCAGCATGTATGTAGCAGTCCTATGTCTAGCAGTGGACGTCCATTGTTTGAAACGAACGAACGAACGAACGAATATTATACACTTACTAAATTTCTTTGAACATTAATGTTTATACGTCACTCCGTTAATGTGCGAATGGAAACTTCATTGGCGGAATTTTCTTCTGCATTACAGACATCCATTGGTAACGGTTCTCTTGCCTTAAATTAAAAAAATCAGACGTGGTTTTAAGACAGCTTTTAGGGTAAAACTTTTAAAACGTGCCGCCTTGATATGGGTTATGGGATGGGGGGAGGGAGAGGGTAAATCATCCAGTGTTGAGGTTAGAATTGATTTTCGTTGTTTTCTTGAAAACGATGAATTACCTTATTATAAGAATGTTAGCATTATACTCGTGGACCAAACATCTATCACTAATGACTATTTTATCTCTGAATTCGTGCTAGTGGCTACGGAATCTAATGTTCAAAAAATTAAAAAAAAACCCCAACACCATTTTTTGATCGCGGCCATCTTGGATTTGCATGGTGTTATTCTACTAGTCAAGCCCTTTAATTTGATACCCATATTAACGGATTTGTGAAAAATAAATAATCTACCATTTTGTAGGGGCGGCCATCTTGCATCGATTTTCATCAAAATAGCTGACAACACTTTCGACTAATTCACCTTTCAAACAAAAAAAACCGCGTTCAAATCGGTTCACCCGTTTTAGCGCTACAGAGGAACAGACAGACAGACAGACAGACAGACACACACACATACACACACACACACACACACACACAACACACACACAGACACATCAAACTTATAACACCCCGTCGTTTTTGCGTCGGGGGTTAAAAATTGTATCGCACGTAATCGATATGCAATTTTAGTACATCACTATGCTAAAAAACATAACCTTTATTAGTCAACAGAAAATATTTAAAAAATAGGCAAAAATCGGTGTAGAATTGAACACGTTGATGATTTCCAAAAACTACAAATAACGTTACATAATTTTAGATTATATTTACATACAAAACTATCAAAACTCACCGATGAAATGATAATGTTCCTTTAAAATTTTCTTTTCGGCCCCTATAGGAATTACATTCTTTCACAGCACAGGACATTATAATAAAACTACGGAAAATTTATCAAAAATAACTTAAGATCAAACATTTATAAATTCTTGGAAGAAGAACACCAAAATAATAAAAATTTATCAGCCTCGTAATGTATGTTTTTGGAAAATTATGACGCGACTAAATTCAATTGTCAATTGACATAAAACATGCAAAAACAATATCTAAACAATCCATAAAGTAATGATGGTTTATGAGACATACCTATTTAATTTGGTAGGATTAAATTTATTAAAATTTAACAAATAAGTCCATTTGACAATCAATTTAGTGACATGCTTAGAAATAATAAAAAGCAAGTGCGATTCGGTGTTTCATTTACACCTAGACAGGAGTCATTTAGGTTAGGTGAGTACAATAACTGTACCTCAAGTTAATTTTTAGCTTCAGATCTCTTAGTTAATAGATCAATGGGCACGTCATGAAAAAAATATGAGAGGGTGACACGAAAAACAACATGTTAAAGTTTGCAACGTCTGACAGTCGAGAGGCGAGCAGTCGCTCGCTAACCTCTCGACTGTCAGACGCTTCGCAAATATGACCGTCTGTCGCGCCATTTATTATCTGATTGTAATTAATTATTTGCTTGCAAAGTACACTTTACATAATATAAAAGCACCTTTACACACACTTTTTTTACTATACAGATATAATTTTGGGTTCCGAGGTGTTGCGATTGCAATTTCGCACCAGAAAGCGCAGTGTCGGCAGATCTTGACTAAAAACAGATACATCAAACGAGTCGCAGTCGTTGGATTCAAGCGGCGCACGATCGAGGCGTGTGGAAATCCCCACAAGAGATCTATTTCCAGCAGTAGATGTCTATTTGCTATCGAAGATTAAGATTTTATGAATGTAGGTTTACAGCCGGTGTCTTAAATAGGTATTAATATAAAATTTAGCATCGAAAAAAAATTCCGCCAGACCCCCTGAAATTGCGTCTTCCGAGTAAACAATAAAGCTTTATTAGATACTAAATTCGACTGTTGATAAAAGCTCTTATTAATATTTAATGTTTCATTATTTACAAGCTTTCCCCGTGTCTTTATTGAAAGCTAAGTAGGAACCGATTATTTTTAACCAACTTCCAAAAAGGAGTTCTGAAGGTTTTCAATTCAGCGCAATTTTTTTTTATACGTACCATTACTCCGACATTTTGAATCGTGTTTTTTTTTTTAATAGGAAACAAAATATCGTAATGTTTGAATGCTTGTAACTAAACCTAAGATGGTTGGTGTACAGAGATAGATTAGACTTTGGAGAAGGACATACGCCATCCATCAGGAATGGCCTTCTTCTTCTTCTTCTTGTTGTGCCTCTCCATTACTGAAGGTCAGCAGTCAGTCTTTTGAACCTCTCCTTGTCCATGGCTAGGCGGAATAGTTGTTCGATTGTCTTGATGCCAGTCCATTCACTTATGTTTCTTAGCCATGACTTCTTCCGTCTTCCAACACCTCTTTTTCCTGCCAGTTAATATGGAAGAAGGAATACGGGAATGGCCACTCTAGGTATTTATGGGTAGGTACAACTGTATCACTCTTGGGGTAAATTAGAACAATATATGGTTTGATATTTGATACGCCGATACCTTGAAGGGCCTTGATGGAATACATTTTTTATTCTTACTAACTTATGTTTAGCGTTGTATAGCTATACATATTTTATTGATTTTTTCCAAAAATAATTCGTCAACGCCCTTAGAGCACTGATTTTACTTTTGTTCCCCATTTTCAAAAGATTTCTTTACCCAAAAATATTTACTGAAAACAAAACAAAATGGACTGAATTTTTGATTAACTTATTTCCTTACAAAGTTATAATTTTTGTTTCATTATTCTGATTGCCTGTTACTCGTTAAAAATTTATAGGTAGTTATACTTAGAAAATGTCAATTTGACGCGAAATAAGAATTCTCAACCATCGAAAACTTTTCCAATTTAAACTGAAATTGTAATTATTTCAATCAAAAAAATTTAGGACGTGTCTCTAACGAGTTTTCATTCTTATTTGTTCTGTTTACTGTTTTAAAGGACATAATATCTTGTTTGATTTTTCAAAGAAGTGTTATTTCAGAGACCATTACTTACTAGTTATTTATCTTAATGATTTTACGGAGTGAATCTTCTGTAAGTACCTATTAGGTAGGTACTAATACTTTTAGGTAGGTACTTCTCTGTCGTTACCTTATTATATTGTAAAAGGCTATTTTCGAGGTATTGGGTTTTTCTGTTTAGAAATTCTCAGTGCCAGCCCGGAGTTGAAAGTTGGCGGTGTTAGATGCACCCCCGTGCCTCGGAGAGCACGTAAAGCTGTCGGACCTGCGCCTGATCTGTCTCTGATCGTGTCGCATCGGCGTCCCATCAGACTGTGAGAGTAGAGAGTATGAGAGTGGAGAGACTGAGACAACTGAGAGTGCCTGTGTGTGCGCACACACTTGTGCACTATAATATCTCCTGCGACTTTACAGTGCGAGGTCGCCACTGCAGCCCCTTGGGACCGACGACATCAAAGGAGTCGCAGGGAGTCGCTGGATGCAGGCGGTACAAGACTGTGGCGTGTGGAAGTCCCTTCAAGAGACCTATGTCCAGCTTTTTGTGGACGTCTTTCGGTTGATAATGACGATGCCGCTGTCCGCATCGGTTGAGATTGGCCACCGTGGCCGAAATTCAGTCGGGAAGACATTATTATTATTGTACAAGTGTAAATTGAAAATTTAAAAAACCCCCGACATTCGCCATTTAGTGGCGGCGGCCATCTTGAATTTGCAATAGTGCTATTCTACTAGTCAAGCCCTTTCATTTGATACCCATATCAAGGGAGTTGTGAAAAAATATATCATCCGCCATTTTGTAGCGGCGGCCATCTTGGACCGATTTTCATCAAACATAGCTAAGAACACTCTCGACTAATTCACCTTTCAAACAAAAAAAACCGCATTCAAATCGGTCCACCCGTTTGAGCGCCACAGGGGAACAGACAGACACACACACACACACACACACACACACACACACACACACACACACACACACAGACACGTCAAACTTATAACACCCCGTCGTTTTTGCGTCGGGGGTTAAAAAGGAACCCCGTTTTTCGTGGAAAATATAAAAAACCCACAGGTATTAGGTATTTCAACATTGAAACTCTATTATACAACTTTGTGCGATTCTATTGTTTTAAAGTTTCCGCCGGGTGAGAGAGAGAGAGGCGGGCGTCGTGTTTTTATTTCTGAAACCTCCTTTTAGTTGAAACTGAAACTCATGAGAATATTTTAAGTTTTGTTGTTTTTGCTTTCGTAATGTTTCCACTCGTGAGAGCTGGGAAAACTTAAGTTTTGTATTTTATCTATTTATCAGGTAACCTTTGTTGTTGACGCAGATCTTATACATTTATAACAAGTGTAATATTGGTAAGAAAATAAAAAACCCGACTGCGTAGTAATTTTTTTTTCCCATTCATGTATGATCACAATATTTTTTAGTCAAAATATTATAAATATATTTTCGTAATCATCTTTTCAAACCCTTTAATTTGATACCCCACTAGATAGGATTTAAAGAAAAAAAAATTTAAATCCTACCACAAAGGAACAAACATACATACATAGACTGATAAATAGATTACCACTCCTTTGCGTCACGCAGGCGGGTAATTCGAAAAACAGTCGTTCTATTGAGAACTTTCCTTATAAAGGTTAGTTACAAATAAAAATCATCACAAACTAATTTAATAAAGTTACAGTGAAAAACAGAACTGCCGTTAGAGCTCAAGTTGAAAACATTCAAGTAATGGAAAAATAAATAACGTCATTAGTTATTAAGACAGCCATTTTGCTTTGGTATCTCGGCTTTTCGGAATTAATCTATTCGCAACCTTAAGGGCGCTGCTCGCTAGCACGGTCACGTGCAGGCTCCGGTGAGGTTGGACCCTTGTCATTGCCGGGCGCCTGTCTGTCTGTCACGACTGAAGGCCCAAACCTGCGAGATCAGGTTTACTTTTTGGGGATTTTTTTAGGTATTAAAAGTTGCGGTTACATTCTCTTTTTATAAGGATGAATGCGGTGTATATTTGCTGAATATATAGCGTTAAAAGCCTAGTGGTGAGGACTTCGGTCTCTCTTCAACCAAACTCGGTCCGAGTTTGGTTCTCAACACGCATCTCAAATTTTCCTATATGTCCATTTTAAGCAATGAAATATTAATTACTTCAACGGCAAAGGAAAGCATTGTGAGGAAACCTGCACGCCTGAGAGTTCCTCATAATATTCTCAAAGGCGTGTGAAGTCTACCAATCCGCACTTGACCACCGTGGTGGCCTAAACCCTTCTCATTCTGAAAGAAGGCCCGACTTTTGGCACACAAACAACTTGCGTCCTGAAAACGGACATCTTATTCCAGACTATCAAAAAGTTCATATACAAGAGAGATATATTAATAAAACTCCAAACCCGCGCGAACAAAGTCGCGTCTATAAGCTATTTTGAAATAAATTAATGATTTTCAAACAGTCAGCGCAACAGCCCCTGATCGCAACAGCATAATGCTTTCCCAGCAAAAACTTCATTTGTATTCAAGTGGCGAGTCGCGAATTCCCACGCTATTCCAGCGAAATAGGGCCCAAATAATGGCCACGGGTTTTTTATCGTTCTCATTCTTTGTAAGTGATGCGATGACACAGTGTAAGATCGGAACGTGGAACTGGGAATAATCACAGCAGTATCACAATTAATATGCAGCTTTACTCGATATACTGTGGCAATAATTTACAGATAGGTCCATACCTATGTCTACAAGAGACGAAATTCCACTTTTAGTATACTCGTAAATGCCTCTAGTGATATCGTATTTGCGTTGCGTTGCTTTTGTGGCGTTGTTATGTAGCGACCACATATTATACGCGATATGCCATTGAATATAGCGATAACCGTAGGTGTAGCCGCTTTAATGCGTAAATCTGCCATTGAAACTCTATCTGCCAAAATTTTACGCCATCTCACCATGTCACTCTGACTTAATTGACTCTGAATTAATTGACACCTCATTCATCAAAATCGGTCCAGTAGTTTAGGTGATACGGTGGTACACACAGAATCTCATACAAGAATCGACCACAAACATACATATATAGACTGCTAAAATCATAACCCTTCCTTTTGGCTTTGCCGTAGTCGGGTAAAATGTGTGGTAGATATACCAAACGGTACTGCGGCACTGTGATGCGACGCGGCGTCACTGAGTTGCTTCTGCGGAGTCGCTGCGGCGTTCTGCATATAAAAATTCGTGGTATTCGCGGGAACACATTGTGTTGCCGCATAATACAACTGTCACTTGCGTTTATTATTTATCTTACCGCATCTCATCGTCTGGGATCACTCATATTACCTTTGAGCTAAATTAGAATACAAAATGTAGTTGGGTACATGAATAAACCAATTAGTTGCGTATACCTGTTTGCTCAAACTTATTTCTTATGAATATAAAACAATAATTTACAAAGATTCTCATCTAGAGAACCAATTTACTGGACCGGCGAGATAAATTATGTAATCTCCTTTGTCGCCTAAAAGTAACAACGATAACAGGAAAAAAAGGAAGAATTTAAAAGGCTATAACTCACCCTCCACCCTCAGAAAACCCTTTCAGTACTAGCCGGAGAGCTGATGGAAATTTTTATGCAGATGCTTTATAAAATCTAGGCTAGAAAAGCGAGGCTTATTTAATAAGCATTAAACCATTACTCACACAGCTTAGATTTGCCAACTGGTACCTAGTAAATTCGCGGGTTATAGCAGGGAAGGTAGTTATTTTACAAACTGATAGCTTTTTAAAGAGCCCTTGTATAACATGACAATATTTTCATGTGTAGTTGAAGCAAGCCAGGAAGAAAACGATACAGTCGCCTATTCACGTGAACACGAGTGCATTCACCAAATAATGTTTGTAGCGCTGTTAACGCTCCTTTGTGAACCAAGCTTCAACTGCGCGCGAAAATGTCTCGTCAACAAGCACTTATAAAGCACCTCCTCAAAATTTCCCACTGTCTTTCGGGCCATGTCGGGAAAGGGTGAGAACATTGCAGACTTATAAATCATGCCGTTTCAATTATGTCTGCACACCTAGGTATTTCGCCGAAAATTGTTCCGCATTTGTATTTTAAATTTTGATACAATAAATACAATATTTTCGTTTACCAGTTTGTATAATGGTTCTTTTTCATTTGAGCTGCATAATGCCTTGATTTGAGGAGGCTAAAACTAAGGCTGAAACTAAGGCTGCTTAAATACTTCTGCTCTTCCGTCTCCACTATGCGCAAGATTAGGACTCTTCTTTTGAGCATGAAAGAAAATCAAACAATATTTGGTCTGTAAATTTTGCCTCATGGATTTTCCTGATTAAATAAATCACTTGAGGCAGATAGTGACAACGACTTCAGTTAGCTCCCACCACCACCACCACTACAGCCTTTTAACGTCCCACTGCTGGGCACAGGCCTCCTCTCATAGGAGAGAGGGATTTAGAGCTTAGACCTGCCACGCTGCTCCAATGCGGGTTGGCGGGCTTTAAAGACTATTGTCACATGGTAGTGATAATAACCGGGACTGACTGCTTAACGTGCTCTCCGAGGCACGGGGATGTAACACCGCCAGTTGGTACCAACTCCGGGCTGGTACTGAGAAATTCTTGACAGAAAAATCCAATACCTAATAATTAATTGCCAGGAATCTAACCCGGGACCTCGTGATCTGTAGTCAAATATAACCTAACTAACCAACAACCTAGCTAACCACTAAACCAACGAGACAGATTCAGACTTCAGTTAGCACTAACAGGAAATCCACCCTGCCAGCAGGTAGATGTCCTCATGGATACAATAGCTCGAGGGTTCTTGGTAATTTTATTGTGGCTTTCGCAATAAAAATAATTTTATAACAGCAGAAAATTCTCTAACAGCTTATGTACAAGTACCTAATGCACCACGTTCTTGAACGTTCTGCTGGCACGGAGCCAGCACGAGGCTTCTCCATTCAGTTTTCACAGTAGCTTTCGTTTCTATTTATATTTAAATTTCCACTTTAATTTAAAAAATACGCGTATAAATAACGCGATTGGTGGTTAGTGGAAAGCCTTTGGGAGTGGGGTGTTCTTGCTGAGAGTTTAACAAAACATGAATACAGATTTAGATTTTGATGACCTCCCTGGCGCAGTGGTGAGCGCTGTGGTTTTTCTGTGGAAGGCCCTGAGTTCGATTCCCAGCAGAAACAATTTGAAAATTTATAATTCCTAAATTCTAAATTATAATATGAATTTATTTTGAATAAATTACAATATGAATTTATTTTGAATATTTGAACTGGCGCAGGCCTAATAATCTGCTACAAGCATTGGAGATCTTGGGCAAAGAGGTGTTAGCTATCAACTAGATAGCTATGTCATCGAAGAAATTGTATTACACAAAACTAGCGACCCGCCCCGGTTTCGCACGAGTAATAATTACCTATTACTATCCCACCATACATTGTGTTATTATATCTCAAAGGAATAAGCGTTTTCGATGAAAGCTGGTGCGTGAAAGCAGAGGTGGTTTGACTATTTCCGACATTTTCAACAACTATCGTTGTATTTCAACCATCTATAATATTATAATAAAACTGTAACAGATCCAATTCTGTACATTGAAGATATTTTGTAAATTTTGATTGGAGGGCACTCTATAATCGATACTGAAGCCAAAACTGCAATTTTTTTCATTTTTGTCTGTCTGTCTGTCTTTCTGTCTGTCTGTCTGTATCTTGGCCGCGCATCACGCCGAAACTACTGAATGGATTCAAATGAAATTTGGTACAATTTGAGTTTATACTCCGAGGTAGGACATAGGATACTTTTTATCCCGAAATTCAGCACGGTTCCCTTGGGAGAGGGGATGAAAGTTAAAACGTGTATTCAGCTGTAATTCATGAACCCGTTGTTCGATTTCACTTATTCTTTTTTAGTTAGAAAGGTAGTACTATATTTATTGTCCCGTAAATATTTCAAGGTCATAGGTTTTTTAGTTCAGAAATGACAGACATTACAACCCTCAGTATTGGGTTCAAATAACTTGGGACCCGGATCTTTGAACGTACGTCTTATTTTAAACTGGTGTGCGTTTAAATTTATGTTTGTCGATCTGTCTATTTGTTCCAGCTAATCTTCGAAACGGCTGGATCGATTTTAATGGAACTTTCAATATTATAAGGAGTAACTTAGGCTACATTTAGGTACATAAAATAATTATGGGAACCGATCCGATCCTATATAAAAACCTATATCTACGCGAACGAAGTTGCGGGGATCAGCTAGTTTTATATAAAACTGTAAAAAAATTTACTTTATAGTTACCTCATGAATTACTAACACCACCTACTTGTGAAAATCGCAAGAAAATCCGTTCAATAGTTTTTGAGTTTATCGCGAACAGACAAGCAGACAGATGCTGTAGGGGACTTTGTTTTTGATGTAGTGATAAAATATTTAGTATAGGTTGATACCTATGGTTTGGCGCATGAAAAGATTCTCTTTAAATCTTAGAAGAGGCAAGTTATGTAAAAATATAGTACGACTGATGCCTTGTTTGTGGTGTATTTGTTACTGCTCGACTTGGCGGGAGCACTGCCGTGCTCCCAGATATGAATAAATTAATAAAAAATATTAAAATGAGTAAAGGATCTTTGAATGAAAGAAAGAACGCACAGTGTTTGACGTTCCGCTGATTTTCTGATTGTAGGTCAAAACATCACAATTAACCTTTGATGAAGAAAAGAAAATTGAAAAGATTCCAAACCACGCGAAACAAAGAGCCCTGAAAAGAAGGCTTTCAGATATAAAATTAAAAGGAACCGCTCCTTTGACCAACACAAACTTATATTATTATTTCAACCTCGGCCCCTAAATGTTTCCATCGTTGGCGAGCATCAGAAGTCCGGACGGAATTTCGGCGAAATTCTTTTTTGTGTAATCGAGATAGAATGTTTTATTGGTAAATATATAACAAAGTTTCGTGTCTACCTTTTATTTATTACATTTAGATATCCACGGGAGTAGTATTGTCTCATAACATATTGCTTTCACAGATAAAATACATTTTGTTGGTACTTGAACTGAAATTGGATGCCCACGTCTCAGATATTTTTGTTGAAAAACACTATTTTTGTTGTTTAATAAAATTGTTACCTTGATGTTACCTGGTTATGAATTTTGATTTATATTTTTGGGTTATATCCGTATAATATTCATACGTTTTAAAGGAATGTGCAGCAGCTAGATAAAGGCTTATGCACTGTTGCAAATAGACTACTAATCTACAGACTAATCCATCAGTAGGTGCGTATATAGGTATTCAAATGAAAATAAAATCCAAACTTCCAGACAATACGCATAAAATGTTCATCTGCTTGTATGAGGTGTATCCCGAATGTTTGCACAGTATAATGTTGATGTAAACTCCCAGGAAGTGCAATATTCAATTAAATTTACCAGGACCACCGCCGATTCGTCGGAAATCCGTCCGACCCTCATATAATATCGAATACAATATTATGAATAGCAATTGTTACTACTTTTTTTTAGCGTGAATACTCAAAGTTTAAGAAAGTCCCTGCTATCCATCCATATGTGACGGAGACGGTTCCGAGTGACCTGAGATTTTGATATTTGGCATGAATTAACCCACGAAACCGAATATTGAATTAGAAGTTCAATCAAATTATTTTTCATGGGGGTTCCCGAACACGAAAGGAAGTTGCGTTATTTGTTTGAACTCTTCCATTCTGGAAATCATATTAAGTACAGGACGTGATACATAAAACATACATCCAATTTAACCCTAAACGTCAGTTAGGTTAGGAGTAAATCTAGCGGAATTCTACGAGCGGAAGAAAAACGCACGAAATTTTTCTTTGGTATTTTCTAGGCACTCTCCTTATGTTTCAACTAGCTGACCCCCGCGACTTCGTTCGCGTGTTTATAGGTTTTATATAGATCGGATCGGATCCCATAATTCTTTTATATACCTAAACTAAATGTAGCCCAAGTTACTCCTTATAACATTGAAAGTTCCATTAAAATCGATCCAGCCGTTTCGGAGATTAGCTGGAACAAATAGATAGACCGACAAACATAAGTTTAAACGCACACCAGTTTAAAATAAGCCGTACGTTCAAAGATCCGGGTCCCAAGTTATTTGAACCCAATAAATGCCTGTCAATTCTGAACTAAAAAAACCTATGACCTTGAAATATTTATGGAACAATATATAAAGTACTATCTTTCTAACAAAAAAAGAATGAGTAAAATCGAACAACGCGTTAATGAATTACAGCTAAATACACGTTTCAACTTTCATCCCCTCTCCCAAGGGAACCGTGCTGAATTTCGGGATAAAAAGTATCCTATAACCTACCTCGGAGTATAAACTCAAATTGTACTAAGTTTCATTTGAATCCATTCAGTAGTTTCGGCGTGATGCGCGGCCAAGATACAGACAGACAGACAGACAGACAGACAGACAGACAGACAGACAAAAATGAAAAAAATTGCAGTTTTAGCTTCAGTATCGATTATAGAGTGCCCTCCAATAAAAATTTTCAAAATATCTTCAATGTACAGAATTGGATTTGTTACAGTTTTATTATATTATAGATAATATGTCACATTTCAAATGAATTCTGGATCACAGCTTTCCGATCGCGGAATTCCGATAGATTTTTGTCGTTTGGCTAGATAGGATTGTGGAGTCGAAGTCTTAATACAAGCATCGTTTTTATCATAGATAAATGAATAAGAAGAGATATGGCAAGGGGGCGTGGTTCCTGAGAACTTTTCTGGTGTTAAATACACCTGAGAACCGTTTCTGTCTTTAGTCGAATGTCGTCCACCGATCGCTACACCACTCTCGATTTTTAACAAAATGCCGTGTTGTTCAGTGGTTGTTTGAAAAAAATCAAGCAAAAAAGGGAATCACACGAAAGATGGCATCTCATTTCACACTTAAGTACAAGTTATTGTTGTTATTTTCCATAAAAAACAAGAAAACATTATTATGTATATTTACATTATGCTCAAAAAGTGTTAAATTGAGAAGTCTGTATCTCATTATGAACAAAAACCATTGCTTGCTTAGTAGAAATCAAACATTGAATCGGTCGGTCTTAGGACGCAATGGTACTTGTACTATATAAATATATTCTTTCACTAAAACTTTAGACCTTTCATGGAACGGGCGCCTTCACTCAACATCGATAACGTGTGATGTACGGTCGGTACGGTACGGTATGATGAACGCTGTGTACTAAACGATAAAGTCTATATTTGCTGGTGCTGCTTGCACTGATCTATCAGTATGCAATATAGCATTTTGTAGCAAGTGGTGGGGACAAACTAACGACAGCAGGTTTCCATACAATTTGATGTAAAGGGCAATTCTCCCTCTTATTCATTATTCTATGGTTTTTATACTCGTTAACAAACAGACGATCGTTTATCTATCTATAATATAATAAAACTGTAACAAATCCAATTCTGTACATTGAAGATATTTTGAAAATTTTTATTGGAGGGCACTCTATAATCGATACTGAAGCTAAAACTGCAATTTTTTTCATTTTTGTCTGTCTGTCTGTCTGTCTGTCTGTCTGTCTGTCTGTCTGTCTGTCTGTCTGTCTGTCTGTATCTTGGCCGCGCATCACGCCGAAACTACTGAATGGATTCAAATGAAACTTAGTACAATTTGAGTTTATACTCCGAGGTAGGTTATAGGATACTTTTTATCCCGAAATTCAGCACGGTTCCCTTGGGAGAGGGGATGAAAGTTGAAACGTGTATTTAGCTGTAATTCATTAACGCGTTGTTCGATTTTACTCATTCTTTTTTTGTTAGAAAGATAGTACTTTATATATTGTTCCATAAATATTTCAAGGTCATAGGTTTTTTTAGTTCAGAATTGACAGGCATTTATTGGGTTCAAATAACTTGGGACCCGGATCTTTGAACGTACTGCTTATTTTAAACTGGTGTGCGTTTAAACTTATGTTTGTCGGTCTATCTATTTGTTCCAGCTAATCTCCGAAACGGCTGGATCGATTTTAATGGAACTTTCAATGTTATAAGGAGTAACTTGGGCTACATTTAGTTTAGGTATATAAAAGAATTATGGGATCCGATCCGATCTATATAAAACCTATAAACACGCGAACGAAGTCGCGGGGGTCAGCTAGTAATATAATAAAACTGTAACAGATCCGATTCTGTACATTGAAGATATTTTGAAAATTTTTATTGGAGGGCACTCTATAATCGATACTGAAGCCAAAACTGCAATTTTTTTCATTTTTGTCTGTCTGTCTGTCTGTCTGTCTGTCTGTCTGTCTGTCTGTCTGTCTGTCTGTCTGTATCTTGGCCGCGCATCACGCCGAAACTACTGAATGGATTCGAATGAAACTTGGTACGGTTTGAGTTTATACTCCGAGGTAGGTTATAGGATACTTTTTATCCCGAAATTCAGCACGGTTCCCTTGGGAAAGGGGATGAAAGTTTAAACGTGTATTTAGCTGTAATTCATTAACGGGTAGTTCGATTTAACTCATTCTTTTTTTGTTAGAAAGGTAGTACTTTAAGTATTGCCCCGTAAATATTTCAAGGTCATAGGTTTTTTAGTTTAGAAATGACAGACATTTATTGGGTTCCAATAACTTGGGACCCGGATCTTTGTATGTACGGCTTATTTTAAACTGGCGTGCGTTTAAATTTATGTTTGTCGTTCTGTCTATTTGTTCCAGCTAATCTCCGAAACGGCTGGATCGATTTTAATGGAACTTTCAATGTTATAAGGAGTAACAGGCTACATTTAGTTTAGGTACAAATATATATATAGGATCGGATCGGATCCCATAATTCTTTTAATTATGGGATCCGATCCGATCCTATATAAAACCTAAAACACGCGAACGAAGTTGCGGGGGTCAGCTAGTTTTAAAAATAGATTTATATATTATACGGAAATAGAAAGCAATTTTCCTGTCTGTGAACCTACACAAGGGGTAATTGCGGGGAGCATTCGCAATCATGATTTTATTTAACCACAGATATACCTTACCTTCAGTCTATTTCAATAAAGATTGGTACGAACTTTATTTGCGGCCATTCTTAGGCTTCGTACGTACTACAAAGTTGTTTTAGCTGCCGCGGCCCAGTGAAAATGTAGACACGATAATGATTGTTTTGTAAAATAATAAACTTTTTCAACGTTCATCTATCTATCTATAATAATATACAGTAGCTTGTCCTGACTGATTATTTATTATCAACGCATAGCCAAAACCACTGGAGCTAGAAACTTGAAATTTTCACAGTAGCTTCCTTTTATGACGTAGGCGCACACTAAGAAGAAATCCCTAAGGGGGTTAAATAGGGGATGAAAGTTTGTATGAAAGTCAGATTTTCATCAGACATAGCTAAGCACACTTCCGACTTTTCACCTCTCAAACAAAAAAAAAACCGCATTGTTCACCCGTTTGAGCGCTACTGTGGAACAGACAGACACACACACACAGGCACGTTAAAATAACACCCCTTTTTCGGTGTCGGAGTTTAATAACAATAATGGCGAGCGACGAGAAGCATTGCCCAAACTTAAACAACTAAATACCACAGTTGAACATAATAATTTATTCCTCGAAAATTCCTTATAATTTCTGTATAAATCAAATTGGAATTCTGTGTATTAGAATTTCTAATTCAAAAGGGAATCCGTACAGCGCAAAATAGGTGCGCTGACATAATTGAAATCTGATGATTTATGTGCCTGCAATGCTCTTTTGGATCTTTCGTTTGCTTGTTTCAGGGGACAATTTTTAAAGACGAGTTAATCTTTGAGCGTTGTAATCGCGTGATCTTCAATTTCGCGATGTCGAGTAGTACACTGGGCACCAGGAGTATGTCCTTGGAAATGAAGACAGGTTCAGGAAGAAGGACAGGATAGTAACGTGAAAAAAATCGTTTTTTTTTTTTTCAAAAAAAGATGGATTTTTTTGTGCAATACCCTTTTTAGGGGGTTAGAAGTCTAACTGCAAAAAAAATATTCCGTATTTTTTAAAGTTCATAACGTAATTGAAACAAAATCAGCTGACGGTGGAGGGCAACGAACGTTACGTTCCCTTGACCTCCAGCGTGTGGTAGATACCTACCGTTGCGCGCGATACCTACACTATAAAATATAAATGGTTATTGGTATTGGATTGTGTTTAGGTAGTATAATAATAGCGCTAAGTTTTGGAAGCGGTCTCCTTATACCCTGTATATTTGATCACAAAAATGCTAAGCCCAAAAATAAAATAAATGGCGACTTATCAATATCACTGACGTTGTTTGCCCCCGACATTATTTAATCTCGTCTATACTAGGTAGCTGAATCAGAATTTTTCATCAGAGTATCTTATTTACGACGGAGCTCCGCGTATTTGTCAACCTCAAAGCGAGTCGAAATTAATTTGGAAGGACAAGGTCTTTTAGTTAGTCTTTGATATTTGATATATTAGCTTTTTTTAATTGCAAATAATTTTGGCATTGTTAGTTTCTAAATAATTAAAATTAGAAAAAGAGGGTAGTTTTAATTATGACGAATGAGTTGGGCAACTCAATATAAGGAATTGCAGCTGGACGAACGGAGGGTTGTCTCTTTTGAGCACGTTTCAAGTGTGGTCGTATCTGTGTTAAATATTGCAATTACCGAGTTATTTTTACTTTGAAGTTTACTAATATTACTATGCCGATTAGGTTCAGTAGGTAAGTGTAAAGTGGTTTGTTGTTGTAAAGAAGGTGATATTCGGTGTGTGGTTGGAATTCTGCTCCAGTTTTAATTATTTTATTGGTTTGTCCTATTGTGGGGCCTTATGTTGGTTAGAAGGTCGATGTCGTCAGATTAGGCTGGTGTGCGAATGGACGGCTATGAGGGGCTTGGTTGGAGGCCGTATTAGGTAGGGTTCCATTTGTGATAATTTCATGTTCTTAATATGCCACGTGTTGGCTGTTAGCGAATATTCCTCTTCCTACATAATTGTAGTACAAGGTTTGCACCATAGAATCTATACTTAATAATTATAATAAAGCGGAAGAGTTTGTTTGTTTGAACGCGCTAATCTCAGGAACTACTGGACCGATTTCAAAAAAATTTTCACTGTTGGATATGTACGTGATCCTTGAGTGCTATAGGCTATATTATATGCACCACGGGCTAAGCCGGGATGGACCGCTAGTAATGAATAAGAGGAGAATTGGCCTTTACATCAAATTGTACGGAAACCTGCTGCCGTTAGTTTTTCCCTACCACTTGCTACAGAATGCTATATTGCATACTGATAGATCAGTGTAAGCAATAACAGCAAATATAGACTTTATCACTCACTAGCGGTCCGCCCCGGCTTCGCCCGTGGTACATATATAGCCTATAGCACTCAAGGATCACGTACATAACCAACGGTGAAAGAATTTTTGAAATCGGTCCAGTAGTTCCTGAGATTAGCACGTTCAAACAAACAAACTCTTCCGCTTTATTATATTAGTATAGATATAGACTTTATCGTTTAGTACACAGCATTCAATTTCCATCACCGTGCATCATACGTTGTCGATGTTGAGTAAAGGCGCCCGTTCCATGAAAGGTCTAACGTTTTAGTGAAAGAATATATTTATATAGTACAAGTACCATTGTATCCTAAGACCAACCAATTCAATGTTTCAAAATCAAACAAAAAATCAACAGCAAAATCAACAACAAAAAATTCAATCAGGAACAAAAAATCGGATACATACATACATACATAGACTGCTAAAATATCATAAACTTTTCATTTAGCTCGGGTAAAAAGTTGAAAAAGAAGAAGCTTGTAAAACTCGATACCTAACTCAACAGTTATTTAATTTCGGAACAAAAGCTTTAAGTCCATTTCTATATTTATCCCATTTCTTTAGAATCATCGACATTGTTATTCGAGGCATCCGCTTCGTTAGCGATTAAACTAAAGTACAAAGTTATTTTGCGCGCAGAGCCCTATTAAAATTTACTTCGGCAAGGTTTAAACATTGAGGCACTTTCGCAATTCAGAGCTCGAACGGACCAGAGCTTTCGTCAATGAAGCTATAAAATTTCATTGTGAACCTGGTAACCGAATCTCTGACGCCGACTAAATACAAAGTGTCCTCGTAAAGACAGAGTAAACTCATCAAATCTGTTCGTAAATCTGGCTTACCCGTATTGGATACGTTCTTGTATGCTATCGGATTCGTCGTAATCAACTATCAATCAAATATCAAATTAATTGAAAAATCTTACTATAGCTTAAAAGATTTTTTTAATGACGAAAATCCATGGACATAGAATGCTCTAAAAGCCAACAGTTCAAATCATTTTTATGGCTATACCATATTGATTATTGTAAGATGGTGATGTTAAAAAAATACCCGGCTGAGTTTGTTGTGGGCTCTTCTCAGACCAGGGCGCGTTTGGAACCCTCGTAGTTTTAGTTTTAAGTTTCCGTTAGTAATTAATAATTATCACCATTGCTTGTTCCTAAATTGACGTTACAGGTACAATGTACCAATTTTGAATAAAGTTTATTTGATTTGAATTGATTTGATTTCAACCGACAGATGGACGGACCTAGGTCTCTTATAAGGGCCTGGGACGTATAAACGGGTTCCCCAGGCGTTCAGCGTAGCCAGCAAGAGGGACATGCCGTGGTGGTTTTAAGTGCAGTAAGCCCCCTTTCAGAGGGAGTCTAACATGACCTCCGTTCTGCCAAAGAAATGGGGGTAGCCATAAACCTTTCCCAAAAAAAAAGGTCTCAGAGACCTCCATCCTGTGGTCTTACTCCGCTTGTATCCAGTGGCTGCGAGCGACTCGCTTTAGATCGTACGTCCATCTATACCCTATCCACCAAGACAAGTAAATACGGTTATCGGAGGTTCGTTTGCTATTGGTCACTATAAGCGTTGAGTACGCAGAGGTAGTAGGATTGTGCTAACGGATTACGGAACAGGGAGAGCGCTATACTAACTTGTCTCAGTGGATAGGGTATAGTGGGGGCTCTTCTAACGCTGCGTTTATAGCTCAGCCCCCTGATTGTGTAAAACCATAATATCATTGAAATAGAGCTCAATTTCGTGTATCCATTCTTATACGTTTAGGTATGTACGATACGATCCATAACGCTCCATGTTAAAATCAGTTGTACTGAATTTGTGACTTTAAATCAATACATTCAAGGAATATTTTACTTTAATGGCCTTAGGCCATCAAATGAATACCATTTCATCGTCAAAAGTTACACAATCAGGGGGCAGGACCCCAATATCTCTCTGTTCGAGCTATGTTCATAGCTATGCTAAATGCTTGATCGCTTTTTTTTAAATTGATTATAGGCACACGCTTGACCACAATCACATCTAATAAAAAGTTATGACGTGGCCTACGATGGTACGCGTTTGCCTAGAAGATGTCTATTTACTCTTTTCTTAAAGATGCCCAAGTTGTAAGTGTCGGGAAACACAGATCTCGGAAGGGTATTTCAAACCCTAGCCGTGCGTGCAGCTAGTGGTAGTTAATTCGCATTAAAATCAATTCAATTTGGAAAACACCCAATCTATCGAATCAAATAGATAGTTCAACAGAATCTCTGATATTATGCCGTCTACACAGTTCGCTCGTAAAAACAAAGTAAGCTCGTCAAATCAGACCGTGAACCCAGCATTAGTATCAGAAATTTACGCTCCATTTTATGTGCCACTCGAATTTCAATGAAATAGTCCGACGCGTTTCGGCGGGAAAACACCCGCGGTAATAAACGGGTTTACTGGGATCCTTTCAGTCCGGCAACACGGTCAGGCGCGGACCTTTTTCGACTCCCCGACGTGATATTTAGTGTTATATTCCGGTAACTTTCGGGGCTCGATAATTTTCGGTCCTGAAATGTCGTTATTGAATACGGATAGATTACGACATTAGTTTGAACATTAAAGCCCAAATTAGACGGTTCATTTTTAGAGATTTTTGCTTTTCTTTTCGAAGCTTCATCGATGAGTCATCGAAAATGAACCGTCTAAACACCGACCGTTCATTGTTCACAAGCACTGTCCCATAGCAAATATCGTATCGTTCATCGTTGACCGCAAAAATAAGTGATGAACGGGGCACCGCCTAGTTTGGACTTTAATATTATTGTTCAGAACAGATGAACTTAATTATGACTATTTTGAAGTAGTTACCAAAACTTACATTTGTTTTAGTCGTAGACCGAAGAAATTTTTTCGGTTGTGAAAAATTAATTATAATCAGGTGATTTATACTGCCTTGTTGGTCTAATGGTTAGTATATTCGACAATAGATCATGAGGTCCCGGGATCGATTCCCGGGTTGGGCAAATAATTGTTGGGTATATTATTGGGTAATAGTGGTGTTGGGTTTTTCTGTCAAGAAATTCTCAGTGTCAGCCCGAAGTTGGTAGTTGGCGGTGTTCCACCCCCGTGCCTCGGAGAGTTAAGCAGTCGGTCCCGGTTATTATCACTATCATGTGACAATAGTCATTGAGGCCGTATCCTTAAATTATGATTTTTTTTGGGAACTTTTGAAGACCGTAGTGCTTCAGATGTAAGCCCGCAACCTACATTAGAGCTGCGTGGCGGGTCTAGGCTCTAAATTCCTCTTTCCTATGACAGAGGAGGCCTGTGCCCAGCACAGCATGTAGAATGTTAACAAGTACCTATAGATTAAAAATTTAAAAAACCCCCGACATTCGCCATTTTGTGGTGGCGGCCATCTTGGGCCGATTTTCATCAAACATAGCTAACAACACTCCCGACAAATTCACCTTTCAAACAAAAAAAAAACGCATTCAAATCGGTTCACCCGTTTGAGCGCTACGTGGGAACAGACAGACACACACACACACACACAGACACGTCAAACTTATAACACCCCGTCGTTTTTGTGTCTGGGGTTAAAAATAGGCTGTAGTGGTGGTGCTGGATTTAAACTTATAGTTCATGACTTAATAAGCAAAATTACAACTGGGAACTAGTCTCACATCTCTCGCTTGCTGCATAATATAATTTTCGCTTGCGAAACATTTATAATAATATTGAAAAATGAAATGGCCTCGGAGCCCCGGCTCTACCTCCGCGCCTCGCGCTAATAACTCTCCGTTATGACATCTCAAATAAATATCAATATACCTTCGCGATATTAACATGTACGTTAACGTCTCGTAATATGAATGTTTTGGGTATGAACGTGCTATATTTAAGGGATGGAAACCGTATTGAGTTCAATCACCCGTGTTAGGGATCTGTTAGACAAAAGATTTTGCTGTCATTTTTACCACAGTCACGGTTTTGACCAAGAAAATTATACTCTGTAGACACTGGAATCTGAAATCCAAACAAAAAGAACTGGTTATCTGTAAAGTCGATTTACGGACAATAATTAGATTACGTGATAAGATAAGAAAACAGAACACATACATAGGTACATAGGCCGATCGTGCCTCTCTCGCTTGCTCCGCGCTCTCGCTTGCACGCTCGGCTCGGAACGTGACAATGAGTCATACTTTTTCGTGTGTGAAGCCAGCGTTTATCGATTTATATGATATTATCTCGTCAAAAGTTGAAGCAAAGAAATCCGTTGAACAAACAGAGTGCTTAGTCTAAGATCGGAGCACTCGAAAACGAACTCGAAAACTATTGATCGATTTCAGAGTAAAATAGACCTAAAATGGCTTGTATTAAGGTTTGAGTTCGCCAATACATTCAGCATTCGAACACAACGAGCGCCCCAAGCAGAAATGTTGTAAAATACATATTCGAACTATGGAATTACGACTTTAAAATACGAGTATTTGAGTTCATTTTGCTCTGAATTCACTTGTGATTCGATCAATAGTTTTCGAGTTCGTTTTCGAGTGCTCCGATCTTAGACTAAGCACTCAGGTCTGAATATTTTTCGTTTTGTTCTCACCTAGTTAAATAATAATGTGAGGTATAGAAAAACCTAGAGAGAAAAACATCCCGTGAATGACCTTCTCTTCACTACAATGTTTTAAGCGCAGTCTCCAGTGTCTACATAGAATACATTATAGATATAACCTTCTTGGCATTTTATTGACTCACGCATAACATAAATCTTCTGATTGATGTTTGCATGACAAATAGGTACATATCTTGATATATCTTAGCTCCATCAGTCATTCATCCAAACCACCACGACGAAAGAGGCCACGACCCTCTGTAATGAGAGAAATACAGCATTGACAAATTAAGGCATTGACCCGATAAATTAATATTACCTACTGCGCGTGCTTACCTACTATTTTTTATGTGAGTTATAAATAAGATTGATTTACATGTAAAATATGGAGATATACATACTTAAAAGAGAGAAACTGGTTACGTTTTTATTTGCGTTGCGATTGAATTTTCCGCTCAATTAGCGACCGATGGCAATTTCATAATTCGAACACGTTTTAGAAATCATAATTCGCTTATTTAGATTGATGTGATATTTAAATTAGGAACATATTTTTTCTAATGCCATGTAAACAGACGTAATGAATGAAACGTTTTTAATTAAGAAAAAATATTTTTGCATGATTAAAATAGAACCGGTAAGGTTCTATTATTTTATTGAGATGCCCAGAGTAGCTGATGCCCATGATTTTGTCCGTGTGAAATAAAATAAAATAAAATGTGTCATCGCCGTTATGAATCCACGACCTTTTGCATTCCAGTCAACTCCTTAATCATCTTTTCTTATTAAGGTGGTTTTTTAACACCCGACGCAAAAACGACGGGGTGTTATAAGTTGGCGTGTCTGTGTGTGTGTGTGTCTATGTGTGTCTGTCTGTTTACCTATAGAGCTCAAACGGGTGAACCGATTTGAATGCGGTTTTTTCATTTGAGAGGTGAATTAGTCGAGAGTGTTGTTGAGCTATGTTTGATGAAAATCGATCCAAGATGGCCGCCGGTACAAAATGGCGGATTACATATTTTTTCACAACTCCCTTAATATGGGTATCAAATGAAAGGGCTTGACAAGTAGAATAGCACTATGCAAATCCAAGATGGCCACCGCCACAAAATGGCGAATGTCGAGGGTTTTTTTTTAAATTTTTAATTTATACTTGTTACGTAGGTACTCTAGTATATCGCCTCTTTGCATCAATAATGTGACAAGTTCAAAAAATCCATTTTTTATTTGATAATTAAAACCGCCGTGTCCTTTTTTTTTAGAAAGCGTATTTGTTTTTATATATACTTAATGAATCTTAGATCGACGGTTAAATATCTATTTGTTTAGATGCAATAATTTTTAGAAGTTTTAAAACAGTCTACTGTAAATTTATATTTTTCAAGATAACACATTATTGAAGCAATGAGGCGATATATATATTTTTAAAAATATGTGTTTCCATTAATAGACAAGCTTCACTAATTTATTTCAATCATTAATGAACTTCATGCGAGTTAAATACAAGGGTAATGGTATGCACATTCAATTGCGAATTGTGAAATTTCAATGCTCGCTCAATAGTGGCACTAAATTGTCCGGATAATGATATTTTAAAACACTTTAAATGTATAATGGATGCCTCGAGCATTCGTCAGAATATAATATTGTTATTTCATAATGTAGATTTATTTGTACTTTATATTAAAATAGAAAAGAAAAATGTTTTATTTAAATAATCTTTTGAATTGTCAAGTGTCAATCTACCACTGGTTCGAAATACCGTTTCAATTCAACATAGAAGAATCAGCAATAAACTCGGTGGTTGATTTTTAAAATTTCAAATCACGTTGTGTACGTAAATAATTACCGTCTCGCACATTGCTGGAGCGTGTCAAGTCGAGTTTTTATCATCTATTATTATCTGTGGTTTTAAATTTTCAGTGGAATTTTATTTAAAAACGTCACGCCCATTCCCACAAACAACTTTCGAATCTTCTCGAGGCGCAGTTGAGGAAGGTATGTGACCCGTCGGCTATTATCTATTCTTTTTAGCAGCTGAGCGTCCGATTGTTGGAAGTTTAGACTTCCATCGAGACGCTCGGGAATAGAATAGAATATAAAAGTTTTTTATTCAAATAGTAAACTTTTACAAGGATGCCTCGGGTGTACAAACGGACAGCATAATAGGTATATCAACATAATATCATAGCTGTTTTCATCCCTTCTATGTCACTTGAAATATCTAGGTTTCATATCTAATTTATTGTCTCGTACTGAACGTACTTTGGCGACCTCCCTGGTGCAGTGGTGAGCGCTGAGGTCTTATAGGAGATCCCGGATTCGATTCCCGGCAGGGGCAAATTTGTGAATTTGTAATTTCGAATTTGTCCCTGGCCTGGTCTGGTGGGAGGCTTCAGCCTAATTACCACCCTACCGGCAAAGGCGTACCGCCAAGTGATATAGAGGTCCTGAAACCGATTAGGGGTACTATGGGTTTAATAAAAACTGCACTGCTTTGACTGCATCGTCATTTACCATAAGGTGAGACCGCAGTCAAGGGCTAACTTGTAGATAAATAAAAGAAAAAACTAAACTACATTTCAATTTATTAAACCCAATTTGTATAAAAGGGCTGAAAGTTTACCGTTCCCCGATGGGTGTCTTTTTGCCCTGTCCCTTGGAAAAAGTACACGTGACCTCGCCGAGTCGGGCCCTCGGGCCTTACACCGTGACAGACGGGCGTCGGCCATTGACGAGGGTCCGACCTCATCGGAGGCTGCACGTGACCGCGCACAGAGTACGTGTTGCTATGGCGATATCACGGCAAATGAAACCTTAAAATTTTTTGAAGCAATGCTTCTCACCCTTCCAATGACGTGGTGGATTTAATTGACGATTCAAAAGTGCTTGTAAAGTCTATTTGAGTAAAAAACTTTTCTATTCTATTTCAACTTCCTCGTTGGTCTAGTGGTTAGCATATTCGATAGCAGATCACGAGGTCCCCGGTTCGATTCTCGGGTCGAGCAAATAATTGTTAGGTTGCCTACTGGGTTTTTCTGTCAAGAAATTCTGAGTGCCAACCCAGAGTTAGAAGCTGGCGGTGCCTCGGAGAGCACATGAAGCAGTCAGTCTCGGTTATTATCACTATCATTTGACAATAGTCGTTAAAGCCTGCCAAGCCGCACTGGAGCAGCGTAGGGGGTCTAAGCTCTAAATTCCTCTCTCCTATGAGAGAAGAGTCCTATGGCCAGCAGTGGGACGTTAGCAGGCTGCAGTGGTAGTGGCTTCTTACACCGGGCCTGGCGGCTGCACCTAACTTGGAAACAAGTGTAAATTGAAAATTTAAAAAACCCCCGACATTCGCCATTTTGTGGCGGCGGCCATCTTGGATTTGCAATAATGCTATTCTACTAGTCAAGCCCTTTCATTTGATACCCATATTAAGGGAGTTGTGAAAAAATATGTAATCCGCCATTTTGTAGCGGCGGCCATCTTGGACCGATTTTCATCAAACATAGCTAACAACACTCTCGACTAAATCACCTTTCAAACAAAAAAACCGCATTCAAATCGGTCCACCCGTTTGAGCGCCACAGGGGAACAGACACACACACACACACACACACACACACACACACACACACACACACACACACAGACACGTCAAACTTATAACACCCCGTCGTTTTGCGTCGGGGGTTAAAAAACGACACCGTTAGATCCCCCACTCCGCACGATTTTCTAGCGCTACAGAAGCGCTAGAATGGGCGAGTGAAAGAAGCGGGGCGAGGCGAGGCACGGCGAGGTGAGCGAGACAAGAGAGAGAGAGAGCTATCCACTTTGCGCAATGCTGATTATCTGTAAAGAAGCAAAGCTTCTACCGACTGTCCAACTTTTTTAACCCCCGACGCAAAAACGACGGGGTGTTATAAGTTTGACGTGTCTGTGTGTGTGTGTGTGTGTCTGTCTGTTCCCCTGTGGCGCTCAAACGGGTGGACCGATTTAAATGCGGTTTTTTTTGTTTGAAAGTTGAATTAGTCGAGAGTGTTGTTAGCTATGTTTGATGAAAATCGGTCCAAGATGGCCGCCGCTACAAAATGGCGGATTACATATATTTTCATAACTCCCTTAATATGGGTATCAAATGAAAGGGCTTGACTAGTAGAATAGCACTATTGCAAATCCAAGATGGCCGCTGCCACAAAATGGCGAATGTCGGGGGTTTTTAAAATTTCTAATTTATACTTGTTTAATTCATCAACAAGTTTGCCCTTGACTGCGATCTCACCTGATGGTAAGTGACGATACTGATGTCTAAGATGGAAGTGGACTCAATCGCACGGCTTTCCACGGCTGAAGTGTTCCACCAGACCAGAGACAATTTAAAAATTATAAAATCCCAAATCACTTCTTATGGGATAAGACCACACTTATAAGATCACAGCACTTGCCACTGCGCCACGAAAATAGTCGAATTTAAACCGTAGTTCGTATAAAAAGACGTCGAAAGATGCATTTTTCATGCTCGGACTTGTTAGTCCGAGCTTACTCCATGTTTATTAATATCATTGTTATAACGAAGTTAATACTAGGTTACTCTGGGATTAACAAGTCCAAGTGTAACTTCGAACTAAGCACTTTTTATTAATAAGACTGTAAAGGTTTGGAGCGTTGCAAAGTGAGACTAACCATACCTACTGTTATGGAAAACTTTTCTAACGTGTTGAAGCTCGCAATTCATTGTTTTATGTTTTCATACGTTTGGTCCATTAAAATTGTTCCACCTCATTTCGAGTCACGGTTAAACGAATGCAAACACAAAGTTTCCTCTGTTTGTAGTTTGAACTCCGCCCTACGCGGAGCAAGCTTTGAGGTTGATATTTCCCGTTGAAAATGCACCGTTTTTTCTGCGTTTTTCACTTTATAAGGTTACTTGTGGGTGCTTGTGGGTGGCATTTCAAACGTCTTTTATTTTGTGTGAAAAATGCCAAGCGCACTAGAATAAACATTGCTCCAAATACAAGAGTATCTTCTATACTAATAAATCAAATTGAAGCGTCTGTCTGTAATATCGAAATAACTACCTCATATTAAGCTCATATGGTTATTTGAACGCTACCATAACCGAATCACACGTTTTTAAAATTTTTGTCTGTCTGTCTGTCTGTCTGTCTGTCTGTCTGTCTGTGTCTGTCTGTCTGTCTGTCTGTTTGAACGGGCTAATCTTCGGAACGGCTGATCCGATTTTGACGGAACCTTCACATACAAGTAGAGAATCAACCAGGGCGTAACATAGGCTACTTTTTTAACCGACTTTCAAAAAAGGAGGAGTTGTGTTTTTCTACCTATGTACACCGATATCTCCGAGATTTCTGAACCGATTTGCGTAATTTTTTTTTTAATCGATAGAGTAAAAATTTGGATTCCAACTCCTCAATCCTGATGCTGCAGGGGACCTAATCCCCAAAACTAATGTTTAGAGTTAGAGGTTTTAGAAACTTTCGGTTATTTAAATTGATATTGGGGGTACCAATTAAAGACTTTATCGTTGAATGAACTCGAGTAGGTACATATCCAACTCCTCAACCCTGATGCTGTAAGGAATTGTATTCCGAAATTGTGGGGATCCCACGGGATTTTTCCGTTTTGGGGACGGGTTTCTACAGATAAGAACTTTTTGTTCTGGAAAATCAAAAGTTCCCACGGGATTTTTAAAAACCTAAATCCATACGGGCGAAGCCGTGGGCATCATCTAGTTGACAATAAAACCCTAACGCAAGGGTTGTGGAGATGTATCTAGCCTAGTCCTAAAAAGCGCATATCATAAATAATTGTAGTACAATATAATCTTTGTTTTACAAAACATTCTTCGTTACAAAAAAGTGTGAATTACACGACAGGCAAATAAGAAATCTATATAGGCTTGCGATTCCTCAACTGCGCCTCAATAACGTTTGAAAGTCGTTTGTGGGAATGGGCGTAATGTTCTATAATAAAATTCTATCATTGTCAATTTTAGACTTGATTTACTCTACCAAAAGTATGCTCATAAAAAAAAGCATATTATACCATTGAATATTATAATAACACCTCGTCGTTTTTGCATCGGGGGTTAAAAATGATAAAAAAGCGTTTATTTCATTCGTTGCAGCAATGCGCGAGACGAAAACTAAGTCATACATACATAACCTAAAACCATTACATACATAAAATTATATACCTACATAACATAAAATTGTTATTTGTTTTTTAACCCCCGACGCAAAAACGACGGGGTGTTATAAGTTTGACGTGTCTGTGTGTGTGTGTGTGTGTGTGTCTGTCTGTTCCACTGTGGCGCTCAAACGGGTGGACCGATTTGAATGCGGTTTTTTTGTTTGAAAGGTGAATTAGTCGAGAGTGTTGTTAGCTATGTTTGATGAAAATCGGTCCAAGATGGCCGCCGCTACAAAATGGCGAATGTCGGGGGTTTTTTAAATTTTTAATTTAAATACTTGTTTACAACATACCTTATTTGTTCCAGGTACAGATGTGCCGGTGTGTTAGGTAGAGACGTGGTGAGTGCAGTGTGCGTGCAGTGATGTGGTCGTGAGGCCCCGGCGCGGCGATGCGGAGGCCGTGCGGGCCGGCGTCGGGGGCCTGGCTGGTGTCGGGGGCCTGGCTGGTGTCGGGGGCCTGGCTGGTGCTCGCGATGGGCCTCGCGGCGGCCTACACCGACACCGAGGACTTCCTCAGCGATTTGGATAAACCAGGTATACACAGCCTTACTCCCTTCCATGGTGTTTCCACATACAGATACGCGGGTGTGTTGGGTAGAGACGTGGTGAGTGCAGTGTGCGTGCAGTGGTGCGGTCGTGAGGCCTCAGCTCTGCGAATTGTGGGCACTGTCTCGGTCATCTAGCGGTTGGCGTTATCGACTACGGATTGCGAAGTTCCGGGTTCGATTCCCGGGTTGGACCAAAGAAATCCATCCTCAATCCATCGACTATGAGAGTGAGGGAATAGAGAGTGCACCTCCATGTACGCACACACTTGTGCACTATAATATCGGCTAGTCTCTGCCTTGATTGAGTTCACCGCCGTGGCCGAAATTCGGTCAGAATGGTGTTATTTTTGTTACAGATTTCGTATTTTAAGATTAATATGGAGAGAGTAGAAAAATTACAGTGTTTTTAAAAATATTTTTCATGCTTATTCGAAATTGTACGGTTTAAAAGGAGGCTTTGCGATCAACCCAGCCATTTGTGATGAAAGTTTTAAAAAATCTTTTAAGATTAAACAAGTAGATATTATTCAAAATTCCTATAAGAGAGGAGGCCTGTGCCCAGCAGTGGGACGTTAAAAGGCTGTAGTGGTGGTGGTGGTGGTATTCAAAACTATTCTACATTGCAATAGCATTTATAGTAACTAAAATAATTAATCTAGTAAGCTATGACAGGCACACTAAGTCGCACCATAGGATTCCTTTTTCACCATTTTGGTACTTAACCCTAATAACACTTATATTCACAAATCAAATAAATAATATTTGTAATAAAAATAATCTTATTTATGTACACGTACCTACTAAAAAGATATCCTACAAGCCGATGGAAAAATAAAAAGTTATAAAGTAAAATAAATAATTTAGTATCTTGGATAAGGTTCCAAAACAATCAATCTTGGACTCTCTCTTTTATTATCCACTTAGAAGAAGAACAAAAACAATAACCAATACACGAACAAATAGAAACAATAAAAGCTATACAAAAACAATAACAAGCTCAGCAATCAATATAAGCCTATGTCATAAAGGGCGGTTCACACATGACGACGTTGTCGCGTTCGTCAAAGACTTTAATCAATTCTGAGATAATTTACATGATTTCAATGCAGTACATACATAATATGTGTTTTTGTAGTACACACATATAAATGTCTTTTGCAGGTCTTCTGTTAATTTTATTCTATTAACAAAACCATTACTCTGTTTGCATAAAATATCAAGCATTTTCTAGTACTTTTAAACTTCAAATTCGTTTTTTGTCCTTTTTTAACATCTGGAAAGAAAAAGATGCAGATTTTTTTAATTTTCGGAATTCGCGCTAATATTTAATTTACATAAAAATTCAAAAACTATTACGTTAAAATTCTTAATTTTTTCAAAATCAGTTGTTTACTCTTTACTACTTCTATTGTAAAATCGTGTTCTCTTACCAAAAAAAAAATTGGTTGTATATGTAATGTCAGTTTACGGACGATAATTTTACGTTATAACATCATAAGAAAACATTGCCTCTCCATCGCTTGTTGCGCGCTCTCGCTTGCACGCTCGGCTATGCTGGCCGATCGTGCCTTCTCTATCGCTTATTCCGCGCTCTTGCTTGCACGTGGTACGTGACAATGAGTCATGCTTTTCGTGCGTGCGGCCGGTGTTCATCTATTTGTAAGACGTTATCACGTCAAAAAAGGCGTTGGTCTGTCTTAAACGCGTGTTTGGTGCGTTGGCACGCCTACAGTGTGAAGCATCTCTTAAACCAAGTTATAAGCAATCACACGCTGAGAAGCCAGATTTAGTGGCCGCCGCGTCAATAAAACAGCTCCTCGTGGCTTTTACCGTCTAACACCCCCTTTATTTGATAGCTTATGAATTATAAACAAGATATACGACTCCAATCCACCATTAAATTACCTATAGCGGCAAGTTTATATATTTTAATGGGCATTGTTCGTGAATTCGGCATTCAAAATGTGGCGCTTGGGCTAGGAATGAGTATCTATTACTATAGTACACAAGGAACAACAAACTTCGTTGTCAATGGATTGACGTCCAGAGCTGGATATCATCTATTTATTTATCCATCATAATTATCACTACATAGTATAAAACAAAGTCGCTTTCTCCGTCCCTATATCCCTATGTCCCTATGTCCCTATGTCCCTTTGTACGCTTAAATCTTTAAAACTACGCAACGGATTTTGATGCGGTTTTTTTTAATAGATAGAGTGATTCAAGAGGAAGGTTTATATGTATAATAACATCCATTAAATAGTGGAGAAATACTGTTATTTTTGAGGTTTCTAATGTGATGTCGTAAATAATTACATTTTTTCTGCTTACATTGCAAACGCAGGCTGAACCTTACGAGATTTATCAAAATAATGTACTAAGTATTGTACACATTGAAAAGGTCTACAGAAAAGTCCGCGATGGTATATGTCTATCTCTTATGGATATCCCACAATAACATTTTTTTGTCATTTACTTTTTACGACAAATAATGGCTAATTTTCGAAGCGATTTCAACCAATACAGCATTAATCCTTATCTAATTAAATACCTTAAATACATTGTTGATTTGATATAAATCCATATGGCCCTTTACAGCATATGATTTAAATGAATACTTTCGAAGATATTACAGATTTAAAAATTGCGGCGGCGGGAGCGTGCCTATAAGCGCGTCGGTGGCCGCGGTTCTCCCTATTATATAGCCCAGTGTCGATAATTTTTGAAACCAAAAAAAAATCACAGTACGTAGGATGAAACCCATTGGAAAAGGAGGAGAATATTATAAAAATACAAGGAAAAATATTTTACGGGCGATCTGAGCTCGGGAAAAAAGGGGGGGAGTTTTATGGGTAAAAAACGGTTTATCTCGATTTCCGGCAAAACTAGAAGTCCTATGGAAAAAAATCAAATAGCAAAATTGTAGGTAATAAAAAGATCTACAACTTTTGTATTTACACTTTTTTCATATAACCTCAAAATTTATGTGAAAAGTTCAAAAAACCAAGTTTTAGGTTTTTTATTTTTATCTTTTAAAATAAATATATTTTTTTTCACGGAATCTGGTGAAAACTTACCTTTTTATGTCCCAAATACACTGTAATTTATTTGATTTTTCTCCTTATAATAATATTTAGTTTTTCTCCTTATTTTTGACTTAATATCGACTTAATTCTGACAGCTGTCATTGTCATTTACAGGTGAGTTATTTATATGGAATAGAATAGAATAGAATAGAATAGAAAAGTTTTTTATTCAAATAAACTTTTACAAGTGCTTTTGAATCGTCGATTGAGTCTACCACAGGTTCGGAATGCAGTTCCAGCCGAGAAGAACCTGTAAGAAACTCGGCGGTTGCTCTTTTTAAAAATAACATTATAACAATTATTATTATTAATGTACATGATTGAAATGCCGTCTCGCGCATTGCTGGAACGAGTTAAATCCAAGCTTTTTTATCGTTTATATAATCTTCAGTTGTATAATAAGCTTAGGAAAACAGGGTTAACATCTACGAAGTACGATTTTACCCCAAACTACTTTAATTCCCTGTCAACATATAAAGCTCTAAGTCGCTTAATAATATTAATTGTTTTTCCCTAAAATAGAAATTCCTAAGAATGGAAACTAGAAAGTGCACACTAACAGCAATAGAAAACAAAAGAAGCACATTGAAAAAATTTATTCAAAAATGGAAGTCGAATGACATTATCACCATGAAGTGTCTGTCAGGCATTTGTCATATCTACATGCAGCAGTTGATTTGTATTTGCATAAGTTTTGAATTTTTTATCTTTTTTGTGGGAATTGTTTTATCTCTGGTAACATTATGAAACGTCAGAATTCCACGGAATTAGTAATTCGGGTATAAGGTGAGATATAGTAAGTTCATTGTGGAAAATATCGTACAAAGTCAAGCCGCCTGGGAACTTTCATCGAAAACGCTGCCTAATCCCTGAGCGGGTAGTACCTACGCATAATATGCTCTACTACCCGTGTGAAGCCGGGGCGGGTCGCTAGTATTATTATAAAGAGATGTCCTGACTGACTGACTGACTGATCATAAACGCACAGCCTAAACCACTGAAGCTAGAAACTTGAAATTTTCACAGTAGCTTCCTTATACGACGTAAGCGCAAACTAGAGGAGAAAACGCGAAAGGATTATTGCAAATTCCACCCCTAAGGGGGTTAAATTGGGGATGGAAGTTTGTATGAAAGTTTGAAATTTTTAAGTTATATCCATGAAAATCAGTAGAATAGAATAGAATAGAATAGAAAAGTTTTTTTATTCAAATAAACTTTTACAAGTGCTTTTGAATCGTCAATTTGAATCTACCACCAGTATTTGCATTGTCGGTTAAAAATAAAGAATTCCGTGTTTCAGGAATTTCGGAAATTCCACCTCATAATGGGTTAAATAAATAGGGGATGAGATTTATAAGAATCCAAACGGACGAAGTCACTTGAATCAGCTAGTTCTCTTTTAAAGATCTTGACCATGTGTTGACTTGTATCGTATCCAGCGGCTGCCAGCGACTCGCTTGAGATCATCTGTCCACCTGCAGGTTGGGGGTCTTACAAAGTTGTATTTACCGATGCAAGCACTTTGGGAACTACTACTGTTTTGGCCTAACTGTATTTCATGCCGAATGGCGCTCGCGGCGAATCCGCTATATATATACTTTTATAATTATATACCTTGTGAAACCTAAACAAACCGTCATGTCAACAAAACACATTTTTTTGGTAGGTGCCTACCTAACCATCGAAGACCGTGTTTACTTGATAGGATATGAATTATAAACGAGACGTACTGGCCCCGACCACCATAAACTCACGTTTCCTGGGGTATCCTTGAAACTTTAATAGGCACGGGATTGGACTCGGATTCAACAACTTTCAAGTTGTATACCTACACCGGAGTAATTTGCAGGCACTTTTGTTGGTCCTGTTTTAAGTTCTGTTATAAACATGCGTTTTTAGGGAATGCAAAATTTCTCTTAATTCTTGCTTATAGTTCCTGATAAGTATGATACTAGCATGACTACGGAACTCGCGTGCGTGTGTGCGTGCATGCGTGCGTGCATGCGTGCGAGCGTCCGTGTGATTTGGAACCCTTCCTTATTCGTATTTGAGCATAGACTTGACTATAGTTACATATTCAGATATATACTTTTACACATTGCTTTTGAATGGTCAAATAAGCCCATAAAGTAAAGAAAACAAGCATCCTAGAGCAGTTTTTTACCCCCATGTCAGAGACAATATAGGCTGTTGACTAACCCTAAACGGGTGCCGCCGTCGGAAATGGGGCTACTTTTGTCTGCCCTTCTTAACGTGTAGAATTGTAAGCACCATTCCGAACCAGTGGTAGATTCATTTGTCGATTCAAAAGCACTATTGTAAAAGTTTATCTGAATAAAAAATATGTCTTAGACTTGCCTTTACACAAGTTTAAGAACTCTATTAAAAGTATGCTCATAAAAAAAGCTTATTATACAATTGAAGATTATATAAACGATAAAAAAGCTTGGATTTAACTCGTTCCAGCAATGCGCGAGACGGCATTTCAATCATGTACATTAATAATAATAATTGTTATAATGTTATTTTTTAAAAAAGAGCAACCGCCGAGTTTCTTACAGGTTCTTCTCGGCTGGAACTGCATTCCGAACCTGTGGTAGACTCAATCGACGATTCAAAAGCACTTGTAAAAGTTTATTTGAATAAAAAACTTTTCTATTCTATTCTATTCTATTCTAAATAATAAAAATATTAACAACTAGACTAAATACAAAATATCATCAACAATTCAACGCATAAATCAGTGTTAACAATGTTATTCCCTTATCCAGATGACCACCCTTTGTTAATATAAGTACCACAACTTTTTTCATAAACAAACTCAAAAATCCTTTTATTCAAATCAACCTCATAAATTCCAAATCCCCCGCTCGTTATAAATCATGGTACAATTAAATGAACATTTAAAGGAGAGAAAACATATTTAACCGTAAAAATACAGGGCTGTTGACAGTCCAACGTTGTTAATAATAAATTGTAATATTAGAGACGTGGCAACACTGGCTTAATGTTGACCATTAAGAAAAGGATTTAAAATTTTTTAAAAGGGTTCACATAATCTAAGTAAGCTGACAGTCATGGAAATTCTCTTAGATGGAAAAAACATTTTCAAGAATTTGGAATTATTTCTTGAAGGTGAAAATAATTAAACTAAAATTCTGCTTATTTTTAATATCTATAAAAATATCATTTTAATTTTGTTATTTCGTAATTGCGCGGAACCGCCTTCTGATTGCAACGTGCAAACCCAAAAGCACATTTTTATTTAACCTTTAACTGACGACCTATACGTCTCACAGACGTACTTACTTTTATTTTAACAATATTTTTTTAAATACTGCACGCGCGGTGTTGTCCCTCCCGTTACCTTCACCTTTTGGGGTCTTCTAGCGTCCAGTCGAAGTTGCAAGCCTGACAAAGTGCACATGTGTCTATACTGCAGTCATCACCGTCTCACAGACGTAAGTACGTTGTTTATGTACAAAATATGTGTACGTCTCTTAGTCGTCACCACAGTGTTTGTGTATGTTAGCTCATAGTGTCTCATTGACGTGACGTCATGAAATGACTATGAAAAGATATGTGCAATTCGTCCAAGTAGACTGAAAAGTCGAACAAAGTACTTTTGTTATCAATTCAAGAAACCAATGTGCCTTACTTGCTGTATTCAAGTATGCAATGATTGTAAATTGCTGTCATAGTATACCAAATTCAAGTGATGTCATTTTTTTTATTTTCGAAGTAATCGTTTACTATTTTTGTTTTGTTTAGGTAATTATTAAAAGAACTAAAGATATTTAAGGTTCTTTTGTTGATTAATAATAAAATATAGGGGTACTGAAGTAAAAACCTAAAATTTAGTAAGCAATTGTTGTGATCTCTGGAAAAAATATTGATTGTACTTGTAATTGAAATGGTATTATTTTTAAAACCTATAATTTAATCACTTGAAACAATAATACAGCAAATGTAAAAGCTATAAAAATGTGGCATGCAAATATATATTTTTAAAATTATTTTATATTTTTACGTCTGTCTGACGTCGCCTCGGCATTAGTGTTACGTTTAGACCAGGTCATCAGCTAAAGGTTAATCTGCCAGTCTATCCGGGCTAATTTTCGGAGCGGCTTAACGGATTTTGACGGGACTTTCATTGGCAAGTAGAGCATTATTGAAGCAGTGATCTAGGCTGTTTTTATCCCATAAGTATTGTATAAAAATCAAAGATTTCCGAAGGGAATTTTAGAAACTACGAGAACGATTGAATAAGAATTAGCCTAAAGCATCTTTTGAAAATTGATTTAGTTGCTTGCGGAGTATAATACAATAATTTAATCCTACTTTACGACTCTATCTTATATCCGGAACACGAAATTACAATCGGGACAAACATGGGTAATATTATAGCCCAAAATTATAGCATGTTAAACCAAGACGTTGCCTACTTAATAGTTGAGACACAAGGCATGTAACAGGGGCATACGAAATATGTGAACGGCATATTATATCCGTGTAGTATTGGGATTATTGGGTTTTGTCACGAGAAATATTGACGGTAATATTTGGTATATTTTTCGCTTCTTTATATCATTAGGTAGTAATTTTTTTAATATCTACTTTCGTATTTAATATTAGCTGATGTTTGTTCGTATGGATTTAAGTTTTTTTTTATCCAGTAGAAATCCTGACATCACGATGGTAATGCTAAGCGATCTCTGTTCCAAAGTCCGTCAAGATAGATCCAATGAATTTTATACCTAATAAAAAGAGTTTTTTTTTTTACACAGAAAACCTTAATATTTCAGACATGAAAAGTAGCCAAAGTTTTTCTTTATGTAATTCTCTATCTACTTGTGAAAATTGAATCAAAATCGGTTTAGTAATTTTCAAGACATAGACATTTTACCTTTTCAGTTATTCTTTATTTCCGCATACTGAAGTCAGTTTAATTTTTCTGAAATTATAACTTACTAGCGGACCCGGCAGACGTCCTCCTGCCCGCTATTAGCGCCACCTACCGGGTCCAATTTTTCTACTTATAAACCTTCATCTTGAATCACTCTATCTATTAAAAAAAACCGCATCAAAATCGTATTTTAAAGTAGTCTAACCGTAGTTTTAAAGAGTTAAGCATACATAGGGACATAGGGACATAGGGATATAGGGACAGAGAAAACGACTTTGTTTTATACTATGTAGTGATTTAACTTATTTTTATACAAGCACTAACATACGAGATAAAATATAATATACAAACAGTAAAAACCTGGATCATTCCAGGTGACCTCGAAGTAAGTAAATACTCTCGAAAATCTTTCCATAGGTATTAGGTATTTGTGAAAGGAAATATTATACGGCTTAGTCTATCCCCGAATCCGCTTATCGCTTTTATTGCCGGCTAATGAACCCTAAAGCCCCCGTATGAGTTTTATTCCCAAAAATAACAATAGATCAAAGGGTTTACGTAAGGACGAGTCAATACGATTGTTAGAATACCACGGTAGCTTGCCCGCACATTGACTACTTTCGCTTCACATGTATTCGATTCGAATTTATCGACAACCGAAGCGACCGAAATAGTACAGATGAGGCAAAGAATACTTTCGGCCTGTTTCACTACCTTCTGATAATATAAGTGTCGGACAGCCTAAACGTAAGTTTTATCGCTTTCTTAGGTACTTTATGTCAAGTGACAAAGACAAAAGTTGTGGATAAGCTACCCGACACTTATCAGAAGGTGGTGAAACAGGCAATAAGTATTACTACGTAAAGAAGCAACACTAACTCCCCCGCGTTAATTTGTCGCCCGCAATCGCCTGCAACGCAGAAATACGCCTAGCAGTATTACGTTCTATCTTTATCCCGCTTGATTTATGTCTATCATGATCAACCCATTACCGGCTCACTACAGAACACGGGTCTCCTCTCAGAGTGAGAAGGGTTTTGGCCATAGTCTACCACGCTGGCCAAGCGGATTGGCAGACTTCACACACCTTTGAGAACGTTATGGAGAACTCTCAGGCATGCAGGTTTCCTCACGATGTTTTCCTTCACCGTTAAAGCAAGTGATATTTAAATACTTAAAACGCACATAACTCCGAAAAGTTAGAGGTGCGTGCCCCGGGATCGAACCCACGACCTCCGATTAGAAGTCGGTTGTCCTAACCACTAGGCTATCACAGCGTATGTCTATACGTAACTATAACTATATAGAGAGCTCTATAGTTGTCCTTGTAAATGGGATCTAGTGCAACTTTTCAAGTTTACGATAAGTGTATAACTGTATACATATATAAAGTAATTTAGTACAGAGAGATTTATGCATAATAAATTCGTTGAGAAATAAAATGGGTTGGCTTGCATTACGAAATCGTGCGAGAGCCGATTAATATTATGGCCAAATATAAATATGGAGATATGATAGTAAATATACATGGTATTCCTTCCTTTTCCAGCCCATTCTAAATGGCAGATTTACGCACAGTTAACGTTAACTTGAAAGCTATAAACAAGGCTCTGAAGCGATATTCGACGATCGACACAAGCGAATATCGCTTAGCTCTATAGACAATGTGCGCCCAGACTAACACTGCCATATTTTACCTCGACGGCCTTTTATTTGTTCTGAACATGATATCGTGTGGAACAAAGTATGTATGTGTTCTCTATTACGTATTTGTCGTTCCATACACTTGGGTGGTACATGCTTTGATGTTTGTAGACTTAATTTTGTTTGGATACAGTGATGTTACTTTAATCCATTTTCAACTTGCTTTGCCAGCGACTTTGTCTGCGCTTCTTGTTATTTCGAGTTTAATTTTTGGATCAATTTGCAAATCAGGAGGTTTTGGTCGTGGTTAGTTACTGATTTACGTGAAAACCAGGGTACCTATCAAGCGAGCTAGTAGGTACGATGCGATTTCGCGTAGGGATCGATAAGGAGTTTGGTCTTAATAAATTGATACCTATACCCTTTCTAGGTTTACCTACTTTTATGCTAGACAGCATTAACGCTTACCACTATGTGAGATCACAGTCAAGGATGATGAGATGACTTTTTTTTGTGGGAGGCTTCAGTCCTCGCTAATTACTACCCTACTGGTAAAGTTGTGCCGCCTCGCAATTTAGCGTTCCGGTACGCTGCTGGTTCGAAACCGATCGAACTTTTTCAACTTGACAATGCCACTTCCCTCGACTCGATACAATAGTATGTCGGTAGCTCTGGTTCTTCTACTAAATATCTCCTAATTATTAACTTATTACCCTAACAATTATAGCTCTCTGACCTGACTTGTCATCTGATAAAAAAGTTACCATCATTAAACTGAGATTGAATTTATAACAACCAATGCAAAACTTTCCAATACAACTTCGAAACAAACACATGGACATAACCGCATGAACCATAAACAGTGTTACAAACGGTCTAGAACTTTCCTCGTTGTATAAAAATTGCTATTTAAGACGGCGGAAAGTAATTTACTTCACGAGACTCGAAGCTCTGCGGTCGGAGCAGTAATGAAACCAATTTCACGCCCGTTCCGAGGCCTTATGCCGACTTTTTACATAGTTGCAACGATGATCGAAACTCGAGTATCGACACACGATGACTTCAGAGCAAAATTAACCCAATGACTCTTATTTTAAAGTCGTAATTCAATATTATCACAGATGATATTATTATACAACATTTCTGCTTGGGGCGCTGGCTATTTTCGAATGTTGAATGTATTGGCGAACTCAAACCTTAATATTAGCCGTTTTAGGTCCATTTTTAACCCCCGACTCAAAAACGACGGTGTGTGTGTGTGTGTGTGTGTGTGTGGTGTGTGTGTATGTATGTGTGTGGGTGAACCGTGATTTGAATGCGGTTTTTTTTTTGTTTGAAAGGTAAATTAGTCGGGAGTGTTTTTAGCTATGTTTGATGAAAATCGGTCCAAGATTGCCGCCGCCACAAAATAGCGGATTACATATTTTTTCACAACGCGCAAATAAACGGCTTGACTAGTAGAATAGTACTATCCAAATCCAAGATGGCCGCCACGAAAAAATGGCGAATGTTGGGGGGTTTTTAAATTTTTAATTTATACATGTACTCTGAAGTCATTGTGATTCGATCAATAGTAGATATACTATAAAGTTTTCGAGCTCTGCAAAGTGAGACTAAGCGTACCGACATCACGGTGCGCATTTTACGTCTGCTGTGAGGTTTCCCTTCGACTTTAATTGCTGACAGGTTCGCGCCTTCGACCCGGGTAGCCCCCTAATGCACGCTCGCTCTAATTAAAAGGAATCTGTTTATTTTCCAACGCGATGAGTGAGACCGTTTTCGGTTAGCATAATTATTCTTTGGTGCATAATGAAACGTATTTCGTGAATTATTTTTCCTTTAATGTCTTCCGTGTTTTTAAGCCCCGACGCAAAAACGACGGGGTGTTATAAGTTTGACGTGTCTGTGTGTGTGTGTGTCTGTCTGTTCCCCTGTGGTGCTCAAACGGGTGGACCGATTTGAATGCGGTTTTTTGTTTGAAAGGTGAATTAGTCGAGTGTTGTTAGCTATGTTTGATGAAAATCGGTCGAAGATGGCCGCCGCTACAAAATGGCGGATTACATATTTTTTCACAACTCCCTTAATATGGGTATCAAATGAAAGGGCTTGACTAGTAGAATAGCATTATTGCAAATCCAAGATGGCCGCCGCTACAAAATGGTGAATGTCGGGGGTTTTTTAAATTTTCAATTTACACTTGTTGATATATATTGTGTCTATATATCAGATAGAGTAGACAGCTTCAGTTTGGCAGGTCCACCACCACCACTACAGCCTTTTAACGTCCCACTGCTGGGCACAATCCTTTTTTCTTTTTAGAGCTTAGACCTGCCACGCTGCTCCAATGACGGTTGGCGGGCTTTAACGACTATTGTCACATGATAGTGATAATAATCGGGACCGACTGCTTAACGTGCTCTCCAAGGCACGGAGATGAAACACCGTCAACGACCAACTCCGGACTGGCACTGAGAATTTCTTGACAGAAAACCTCAATACCTAACAATTATTTGCCCGACCCGGGAATTGAACCCGGGACCTCATGATCTGCAGTCGAATATGCTAACCACTAGACCAACGAGGCAGGTCCAATTTTGATAGATAGGTCAACCGCCGAAACCAACTCTGCGGGGCAGCTGCGTCTACCCTAGGTACTTCTAGGTGGACGGACGATCTCAAATTCGCTGGCAGCCTCTGGTTACAAGCCGCACAAGATCATGTTCTGCGGAATCCCTTCCAAGAGACCTGTATTGCATGCATTGGAAGTCAATCAGTTGAAACGATCATGACTACCTATGTACCTACTTATAAAACGACTTCAAAGAGCATAATTATAAAATTTAATTATAAAGATGTTTTTTAGACGTCATGAAGTGCTTTTATTCCAATCTCTATAAATATTTTCTCGAACAATAAATTCCACCAACCAAAATAGAAAAAGTAAGCATTATGCAAAGCAACCTTGACATAACAGTTTACTCGGCCATAATTTTTACCACATGATGTATTAGGGACCTTCTTGATTTAGCATAAACGCACACTAGGGATTTTTTCTTCTCTCTACTATTTAAGATCCCTATCCTACAACCCACCTTTAAGGTTCGCACAAAAAAGTATCACGTTCCGCCTAAGCCGAGCGTACAAGCGAGAGTGCGGAACAAGCGATAGAGAGGCACGATCGGCCTATATATGTATTCTATAATGTTTTCTTATGATGTTATCACGTAAGCTTATCGTCCGTAAACTGACTTTGCAGACAACCAATTTTTTTAATTCATCCAATTATAACGAAATCTATACTAATATAATAAAGCGGAAGAGTTTGTTTGTTTGAACGCTCAAATCTCCGAAACTACTGTACCGATTTCAAAAATTCACCGTTGGATATGTACGTGATCCTTGAGTGCTATAGGCTATATATTATGTACCACGGGCGAAGCCGGGGCGGACCGCTAGTATAGAACAACTAGCGTCTCTATGCCTTTCATTATCTGCTGGGTTATTCTGTAACTTAGTTAGCAACTGAAAATAGTTTCCAACGAATAAGTTTGATATACATTGCTGCTTTACTGTGGGAAATTATAAAGTGTTTTCATAATTTCACACAGTAAAGCAGCAATGTATATCGAACTAATTCGTTGGCAACTATTTTCAGTTGCTAACTAAGTTACAGAATAACCCCCCTGATCAGTTCAGCGGTTGGGCCGTGGTTGTACACTAAAACTTAAAACCTAATAATTATAATAATGAGCCAAATAATAGACAGCTATATTGTATTACGAATTCAGACACTTCAATTTTATTGAAATGCGTGCAATGAACTTGCTGTTCCTTGTTTTGTTTCTTGTGTCATCTGCGTTTATTCAACATTTACACATACAAGAGTCTTGTCTTATGTCCTAAGAGAATTCCTTATAATGTGGAGGAGCCCTTAGGGTCCCTTTTTAGTAAGCGAATTTGCAATGCGTAAGGGCCGCAAAGGGCTATATATCACGGAGGCATTTAATATATTATTTGGTTTACTGAATATGTATGAGGTACTTATGTCGTAAACGTCGTACCATTTTTTCTTGGTACGCAATTTGCGTTTAGTAATAAATCCATTCATTCTAATATTATAAATGCGAAGATGTAGGTATGTAGTTATTTTGTCTGTCTGATTGTTTGCTACCTCTTTACGTCGAAACCGCTGAACCGATCATGACGAAATATGGTATAGTGATAATTTGCATCTTGGAGACGAATGTAAGGACACCTTTTACTCCGAAAAATTAGAGTACGGAATCCTAACAGAACAAGACGCACTTGGCTGATTTTATGGGTTCCTTATCAAAGTTCTTTATTACACAGCTTGTTAAATTATACCATTTCGAACACCAAAGCTTGTAGGCTTTGTCTCAATCCGATATCGCCTACAAATCATCTGTTTATCTGTGCATACAGACAAACTCTTCCAAAGTGGTCTAACTCATACTTCTTCAAAATTGATATAGCACGGTATCGATTTTTTGCCATATTAAATCACGTGCGTCACGTTGCAAGTGTTTCGGATTTCGATTGCTGAAAGTAATTTTATCATTTCATCATCATTATAAATCCATTACCGGCCCTCTACAGGGCACGGGTCCTTCTCTCAGAATGATAAGGGTTTAGGCTGTAGTCCACCATGCTAGCCAAGAACGGATTGGTAGACATAGAAAGTAATTTATTTCCATTAAATTAGATAGATCTGGTTTTAACTGAGAAAAAGTTTCCTAAATCTGAAGTTCCTTTTTACATTCTCCATTTAAAAAGTTTCCGTTTGAAAGGGAGAACTTTTGCTGTCCCGATTACTTAACGGTTGGAGAACTGCGAAATCTCTTCTTTTATCTTAATAATAGGATATTACGTAAAATAGATGAAAAGGGGTTTGGATCTATAGCTAACTGGATCTATAGATAGAAAATAGGAATTTTATTGAAAATCGATAATTTAAAAAAAAAATAGGTACATTTTTTCATTTTTAGTTTTTTCTTGGGTTAAGCCACTTTTGTGTCGGTCTCAAAGCCTACCTTATCAGTAAGATAAGAATATTTGGGAATCATAGATTAGAATTTCGAGAGCGCACCCCACACGATGAATATGATAATCTTTACAACTATGTTACGGCCTTACGGCCTGTTCACATTACATCGATCATTTATTTACAACTAGCTTCTGCCCGCCGCCTCGCCCGCGTGAATTTCGGTTTTTCACAAATCCTGACGGAATCGAATTTCCAGTTACCGTTCCCGCTCTCTCTTCCTACTTTCAAGGAAGTTTGCTATAGTAATCTACCTATAGCTGTAGCTATAGATTCCACTTTTTTCAAAATTCCGTGGGAACTGTAGATTTCTCCAGGGTAAAAAGTAGCCTGTGTGTTAAGTCAGGGCATAATCTATCTTCATTCAAAATTTCAGCAGGCAGAAGCTAGTTAATAATATAGTAGGTAATATAGTATAAAATAATACTTTTGTGTGCAGAAAACGTGTATTCAACTGCGTACTAATGTACAATTCGAACGGAAGACAGCGCGGGGCAAGCAGCTAGTGGCGCCATCTGTTATGTCTATCTGAAATTAACTTAATATACAAGTTTTGCTACGCGAAGCTGCTTCTCGATTTTTTTCTATATAAAATGTAGTCTATGTTACCTGGACCATAACAACGAATCAATTGAATCGTGATTCATCAAAATCGGCTCAGTAATTTAGGCGCTACGTGGAACACAGAATCTGATACAAATATACATACATACATACATAGACTGCTGAAATCATAACCCTTCCTTTTGGCTTTGCCGTAGTCGGGTAAACATAAATATCGATTTCGTAATCAGCGCTTCGAAAATACCTTGGGAACTGATATTTACAATTAAAAGAAAACTGTATCTTCGCCATCTTGAATTGAAAAAATCCAGTAGGTAAAAAATCAATTTCCTTGTTAAAGCGGAGTTAATAATTTTAATACAAAAACAACAATAGAACGTAATCATAGATCACAATTGCGCATGAAAACCTATTCGCCGATTAATTGAAAGTGACTCCGTGACGCCGATGACCCGGATTCGATTCCCGGCCGAGTCAAGGTGAACCGCTACCTACCTACTAATTATTTTTATGGGTCACCATATAGAATAGAATAGAAAAGTTTTTTATTCAAAATAAACTTTTACAAGTACTTTTGAATAGTCAAACGAATCTACCACTGGTTCGGAATGCCATTCCAACCAAGAAGAACCAGCAAGAAACTCTGCGGTTGCTCTTTTCCAAATTTACAATATCAATATAACAATTTTATGGTAAGTACATGATTGAATTGCCGTCTCGCGCATTGCTGGAACGAAGCAAATCCACGCCTTTTTATCATTTATATAAGTAATCTTCAATTTTATTCAGATAAGCTTTCACAAGCGCTTACGAATCGACAAATGAATCTACCACAGGTTCGAACCTGAAAGCGTTATAAAGCGTTTGAACCTGATAATATAATTCGACCGAAGAATATTATTATGCTAGGAAGAACATGGAACTCATACGTACATAGTAGATTCACTTGACGATGCAAAAGCAATTGTAAAAGTTTATTTGAATAAAAAATTCTGCGAAAAAACTTTTCTTTTCTATTCTATTCTAAGAGCCTACTCTTAGAATAGTCATTTATATTTATGCACCTATACCTAAATATAAATGACTAGACAACCTAGATGGGTACTATAGAAAATACTGTGACTATGTAATTTAAATTTAATAACGGACAACTGGAATGATGCCGAGATTTAAAAAAAAAATTATACCAATTTTGGACTATGAGGCTATGAGAGTGAGGGAATAGAGATTACACTTGACGTATGTGCGCACGTAGTTGTGTTCTAAAACATTTTGGGTGGCCTCCGTTGTGATTGACTGAAGTGACCGAAAATTGGTCAAGAGAACATTTATTAAGTATACTACATTGTTCTACTCTGATACTGCCTAGTGGTTAGCATATTGACTGCAGATCACGAGATCCCGGATTCGATTTTCGGGTCGGGCATATAAATATGTAAAGATTTGTCATAAATCTAAATTATTTGGTGAGCGAAGATGACAAACCAGTTTGACGGTAGGTAAGTGTAGGTACCTACGCAAGATTAACGATACGAAATCGGCCGTTGCATGTACCTAATTAATTTCAACTTAACCTTTAAGATCTACGCAATGATAAAAATGTCCAAATACTGTTTAATGTAAATAAAAATTACAATTAATAACGTACGCCTGCTTTAGTAATAAAAATAAGAATTAATCAATAATTATACCTCAATAGTGCAAAGGTTTAGTAACAAGAATGAAACTGTAAGTTTGCAGTCTCAAATACTATTTTTAGGTAGAACTAATATCGTATCCTATCGTATGATAAGCTGTGATAGCCTAGTGGTTAGGACGACCGACTTCTAATCGGAGGTCGTGGGTTCGATCCCAGGCACGCACCTCTAACTTTTCGGAGTGTGCGTTTTAAGTATTTAAATATCACTTGCTTTAACAGTGAAGGAAAACATCGTGAGGAAACCTGCATGCCTGAGAGTTCTCCATAACGTTCTCAAAGGTGTGTGAAGTCTGCCAATCCGCTTGGCCAGCGGCCAAATGGCCAAAACCCTTCTCACTCTAAGAGGAGACCCGTGCTCTGTAGTGAGCTGGTAATGGGTTGATCATGATGATGATGATGAATATCGTATCCTAATATTTGCCTACTATACTTTACTACTACTATTAGGTACATGTTTAGCAGTAATATTACGAATAGCGTTGTCCTGGTTAGTAGCTTTGTTCGTATGAAGTGTCAGGGGTGTGCACGTATCATCAGACTACCACCATCACCACCACTACAGCCTTTTTGACGTCCCACAGCTGGGCACAGTCCTCCTCTCTCATAGGAGGAGGGATTTAGGGCTTAGACCAGCCACGCGGCTGCAATGCATGTTGGTGGGCTTTAACGACTATTGTCACATTGTATAGTGATAATAACCGGGACCGACTGCTTAACGTGCTCTCCGAGGCACGGGGGTGAAACACCGCCAGCTTCCAACTCCGGACAGGCACTGAGAATTTCTTGACAGAAAAACCCAACACCTAACAATTATTTGCCCGACCCGGGAATCGAACCCGGGACCTCGTGATCTGCAGTCGAATATGCTACCCAATAGACTAACGAGGCAGAGGATTCTAATGCTAATAATAAATCTCATTGCATAGCATGAACATGAGGAAAAAAAAGCTGTGATAGCCTAGTGGTTAGGACGACCGACTTCTAATCGGAGGTCGTGGGTTCGATCCCGGGCACGCACCTCTAACATTTCGGAGTTATGTGCGTTTTAGGTACCTATTTAAATATCACTTGCTTTACCGGTGAAGGAAATATCGTGAGGAAACCTGCACGCCTGAGAGTTCTCCATAACGTTCTCAAAGGTGTGTGAAGTCTGCCAGTCCGCTTGGCCAGCGTGGCCATGGCCAAAACCCTTCTCACTCTGAGAGGAGACCCGTGCTCTGTAGTGAACCGGTAATGGGTTGATCATGATGAATGAATGAATAGCATGAACGACCTCCAATACAAGTCAAGGAAAATGTTACGAATCATTAGTGTTGGCGGACCATTTCCTAACTATTATATAATTTAACTATCCACCTTACAGTGTTCAGAGTTAAGTGGTGTTTGCACAAGTCTTTGAGCCAGTTTAACTTTGAAACTGCACACTTATCTCGCAAAGTAACAAACAAAGATATTAATTTCTAAAGCGGGTCTACAAAACATTCATAACAAGTGTAAATTGAAAATTTAAAAAACCCCCGACATTCGCCATTTAGTGGCGGCGGTCATCTTGAATTTGCAATAGTGCTATTCTACTAGTCAAGCCCTTTCATTTGATACCCATATCAAGGGAGTTGTGAAAAAATATATCATCCGCCATTTTGTAGCGGCGGCCATCTTGGACCGATTTTCATCAAACATAGCTAAGAACACTCTCGACTAATTCACCTTTCAAACAAAAAAAACCGCATTCAAATCGGTCCACCCGTTTGAGCGCCACAGGGGAACAGACAGACACACACACACACACACACACACACACACACACACACACACACACACACACACACACAGACACGTCAAACTTATAACACCCCGTCGTTTTTGCGTCGGGGGTTAAAAAGAATATAAAAAGTTAATTTTACTCTAAATAATGAATTCTAGACACCCCGTCCTATGTATATGCCGTTGTGATTTTTTTTTTCGGTTTTTTTTTTCAGAACCTTTCTGAAAAATAATTTAATTGAAATTTTAATTTCAATATTCGGTTTTGGGTCGAGAATCTACATCAACAAAACTTTTACAAGTACTTTTGAATAGTCAATTGAATCTACCACTGGTAATACGTATTGAATACGTATGGTTAAAACATATTCAAAAGGGTTTGTAACTCATTCCGTCTACATGCTAGAGATCCGTGATATACGGACTGACATACAGACATACTGTGTGTTAGTCTCGACAGCAGAGTGGCATTATTAGGGCTCCGTTTTGCCCTTTAACCTAAAGTAATTGCTTGAAGTTAAGCAAAATTATAAATATTAGTAAACCATTTTATTTGTCAAAATCTGAAGCTCCCGAAAACTGATTTTACAAGTATAAATTAAAAATTTAAAATTCCCCGGCATTCGCCATTTTGTGGCGACGACCATCTTGGATTTGCAATAGTGATATTCTACTAGTCAAGCCCTTTCATTTGATACCCATATTGAGGGCGTTGTGATAAAATATGTAATCTGTCATTTTGTAGTGGCGGCCATCTTGGATTGATTATCATCAAACATACATAGCTAACAACACTCTCGACTAATTTACCTTTCAAACAAAAAAACCACCCGTTTGAGCGCTACAGGGGGACAGACAGACACACACACACACACACACACACACACAGACACGTCAAACTTATAACACCCCGTCGTTTTTGCGTCGGGGGTTAAAAACAAGCTTTCGAAATTTTCATCTTTGAAACGGATAGCTCGCCAACTAAAAACTCGCTCACAACTCTGTGTAGGTACTTATAACCGCAAGTTTGAATTTATTAAAATTTGAGTTTCATTTCGGCGCGAAACTTTCGTCCGGGACAAGTATGACTGTGGGTAGGTATGAATTTATAGAAGGAAAGTTTTACCTGAAACCGCGAGAGCTCGTTAGGAATGCTCATTTCGTTCGCGTGAGAAACCATGGTCGCCTTTTCTTGGCTTAGAGAGCTTTGTGGTTCGGTTTTATTTTATTTGTGCCGTGTAAAACCTTACAGGTGTAAAATAGAAATAAAATGTAAGTACCTACCTACATGAAAGTTATAAATAAAGTTTACGTGTTGAACAAATGATTTTATTTTTGACCAAAATTAATTTTGTCGGGGCGCTTAAACGACCGAGATTTTTAAGCAAAAATGTAAAAAGATAGATTAAATACAGTCGTAACTTGAATACTTTGAAGAAAATTTCTTTCATTTTAAATATATTAAAGCTTTTGGGCTTTTAATCAAAATTCTCTACGAAATAGACGAATTATTGGAAACAATTTTCTCGATTGAAAACTCTAACAAAATCTTGTTTTTTTTAGTTTTATTCGGAAGCGGTTATTAGTTTTATGATTTTTTTTTTCATTTATTTACGAGTGGATGATAACAATTAAAAAAGAGATCTTTTTATTGTTAATTATTATACTTTATTCTTAAAACTATGAAATTTGATTTTTGCTTCCTTCGCGGCTTACTCGCAATTATTTTGTTTACAATCCCCGTAAATAGCCCCTTAATAATGCCCACTTATTTGTGTTATTAGACCTTTCTCACAGGTAGGTATTATAGCATTAATTTGAATGGGACAAGTTTGTAAGCTTGTTAAACAACTGTCACCCTACTTTGACTTATGACGCATTGCGGTTTGGACTTAAATTGTTTTTGTTGTTACCAATAGACGTGTTTTAGCCATGTTTTAGCCGTGACGTGTTTTAGCCGTTATGAATGTGTTTTGTATTACAAGTTACTGTGTCGTTACAAAAATTTAACAAGTAAATTAATTAAAGAAACGAAATCCGGACTGCATTAAAGAGTATTTTTACAAGTAAAGTAATTATGCAAGAAATACGAGTATGTAGGTAATATGTCATTTAATATGTTATGCAATTTTTTTTTTCGTCTCTACGTCTCGTTTTTAAAGAAAAACCTAGCCTATAACCTCTGTGCTATAACTATCGGCTAGGCTTAGAGCCATTAGACGAATCGATGAGGTGTCTAGAACCTGATTGATTTAAAATTCAACCGCTCAGATGCTTGTGCGGTACTAATTAATATAGTTACAATTTTTCACGGCCCCATTTTTTATGTGAGATACATAAAAAATGGGGCCGTGAAAAATTGTAACTCGCAAATTAAAAATGTTATAATATGAACAGCAAAATGCAGCTTTATATTTTAAAACAACTATTTTGTAAAACGGTAGTGCTTAATAATCGGTAATCACACTTAAAATTACACACATTATAATAGCAAGCATGCGATAACATTCATTTTCGAATGCGAAACATTCCATGCACTGTACTTTTCGCGTAAATATTTTACATTTATTGAATTTATTTTGTTAAATTCATATATCTATAAGTTCGCAACGAGAATTAAAGTGTTTCTGGAATTTACAAGTATTTTGTAAAATTTATACTTACATATTGCCCATATCATGAACGATTTATTGCGTAGTAGGTAGTTGTACTCCAGATAAGTTGACCTATATTAAAAATTTTTAGTTCAAGAAATATTATGCACTGGTATTTTGAGAGACTTGTTTAGTTTTTAGAGAATTTAGATATTGATGGAATACTCGGTTAAAATTTTGTTATTTCGAGATTTTTGAGATAGGAATAGATTAAGATTTGTTACATTTATTTTAGAGATCGTGTGCAATAGAATTAGCCACATTATCTGCCGACGGCCTGTCACTCTAGTTCACTTTTAATTTTTTTACTCATCAATTTATAATATTGTAAAATTGTTTAAAATAGATTTTCAAGGAAATACCGTTTTTGTAGAAACATTAAAATACTTAGTCAAAATTAAACTTTAATTCACATTAAATCGCTGCTAACATTTTAGTTTGTTGTGACATCAAAGTTGTTCTGAGGTCAAATTTTAACATTTCCCTGTTGAAAAAACTACGTCGGTTACGTAAAAAACCTTCAAATAGGTTGAATATTATATCGCTATCTATTAATTAATCTAAAAGGTTAGAACTATTAAACGTTTTATTGTATTGAAGTTTAAACCACTATTAAATTATGATAGTTGGCAGGAGTGGGCGTGATTGTACGAAATAATGTAACAGGATATTATAAGTGTTCATAAAATACTAGCTTCGGCCCTCGGCTTCACCCACATGAATTTCGGTTTTCCACAAATACCGAAAAAATCGTGGATTTCCGGTTCCCGTTCGCGCTGCCTTTTAAACCTTTATACCTACTTTCAAGGATGTTTGCTATAGGCTATAGTAATCTACCTATAGCTGTAGCTATAGATTTCGGTTTTGTCAAAATCCCGTGGGAGCTGTGGATTTTTCCAAGATAAAAGCCTATGTGTTAAGTCAGGGCATAATCTATCTCCATTTAAAATTTCAGCGAAATCGGTTCAGTAGTTGCGGCGTTAAAGAGTAACAAACATACACACACACACACACACACTTTCTCCTTTATAATATTAGTGTGATTAGCAAGCTAAGCCAGCGATCTCATCAGCATAGTATTTGTTTTGACAAACGAAAAAGCCTGAAACAAAATCGAAGCGAACGAAACGTGAACCGATTTTGATGAAAGCGCTATTCCCAAAGTGCCTAAATTATGCCAATAAAAAAAGAACGGTCATAATCCTATTAATATTTTCGGAGAAATTCGCGGACAAACATTACCTATACCATACATACATACATACATACATACATACATACATACATACATACATACATACATACCTATGAAATGTAGTTGTATCTGTTTGGAAGCCTTTATAGATTATCATGTGTGAATGTTTTGTAGTTCCAATAATACATACGAGTACATACTTAGTTACTTACCTACGTATCGAATGAAAAACTTTCTTTTGAAGTCGGTTAAAATACTTGATAATGATAAGGAAAGATGTCATTCATCCCAGAATTTAATTCCATAGAAGGAGCAATGGATTGAGAAATCTGAATAGTGTGAAAACTCCGCAAACAAATCGAACCTTAGAAAGTACTCTTATAAAGTAATCCCGTCGTTTATAAGGCGAGGAATTTTCCGTCGACGCTTGTTTCATTAAAGTCATGCTATTGAATTTTAAAATAGGTTCCAATCGGTGTTTTCTACGTCTTGTATAATGGTTACTTGTATAATGATTACTTGTATAATGTTTAGTTTTACGTGGTACATGAATGTTGAAGGAGGTTAAAATTTTATGGTTAATTTTACGGTTAAGTGCGTTCAACTATTTTGATGGCATCAGCAACATTAAAATATTCTAAGTATATTTTATATTAATATACACGGTTAATTGTTTCTTCCGTTTTATTTTTTTGTTGATTTTTATATTAGTGTTTAATATATGTTAAGAAGTTTTCAAAATATAAGAACGGCCATAAGTTTTGTCGTTATCGTCTTCAACCTGCGGACGTCATTGCTGGCCATAAGTCTCTTGTAGAGATCTTTAACAATTACAGTCTTGTGCTGCATGATTTAGATAGTATGTGTGAATAATTAAATCTAAGTCAATCGTAGTCCTATTTACCATTCTTAAAGGTGGGTCCAAATATGTATCACTTGCCCGATCCGATCACCGTATCCGTATCAGCGTAACACGTATCAAGCCCCGTATAAGTTGTGGACGCCTCGATTTGCTCCGTATCCGTATCTTTAGAATAGTACAGTTTACAGTAGTATCACCTTTGATGATCGGACAAAAACCGACACGAAATGGGTCGGGCCGTATCATAACGGCGTATCGAGATCGCATATCATGATACGCGTATCATCACCCGTCCACATATGCGATCATGATACGCGTCTGCGATACGGATACGGTGATCTGATCGGGCAAGTGGTACATATCTGGACCCACCTGTATGTAATCCTACTTACCGTTCTTAAGTTTAGGGCGACCATAAACGGATGAGGAGGGTGTGTCTGTCGCTTCTTTATAATAACATGCTCTCAGCATAGCTTCTACATTCTCGAAATTCTATCTCTCAGAGTTTCCTTATTAAGACGACTAAGTCAGCGACTAAGTTTCAGTCGAAGGTTTCAGCAGTATTCCATCAGTGGCTACAGGCAAATGAAACTCATACACTGTAACTATTACTGACTCAAGGTAAGGTTTGTGACTTATATCAATACTAGTATGGCGCGTGGGTGCGCGGCCCGCTAAAGCGGACCGCGAGGTTTCGGTTTTGGGTATTTTGGTTTGAACAGCCTCCACCTATCTCTCCCATATTCCTAACCCTCGATCATTATCACTCTCCATATTTTTTCTCCGAATCATTTGTCAGAATGAGAGTTCTTCCATAAAAACAGATTTTGAAAAGGAACTGTATCAAAGTCTTGCATAATTCCCATTTTGTATTCTCTTCAACATTCGCCATATATTTTGTATGGAAAAATAAATTTCGCCATCTTGTTTTTTTCTGTTCATCAAGTAAACCACGTCTTGATCATCTTTTGCCAAAAAACCACTCTTCCATCTTTTATACTCAGTGAGATAGACACCGACGAAATTTGTATGGCCACTATCTTGAATCCGCCATTTAGGATTTTTTTCAGCTCACTGCCAATTGGATGAGGTTTCGAGTGACTTTTGTTTGAGCACCTTACACCTATATTCAATACCCTGGCTGTGCTCGTCACCCGCCTCTGAAATCTTCAATCATCAGCTCTCTCCATATTTTTTCTCCACATAAATTTTTGTCTTCTATACGAAACCATCAATGAAAAAAATTATTTGTGTGGAAAAATAAATTCCGCCATATTGATTTTTTTTCTGTTCATCAAGTAGATCTTTAGGTCTTGATCATATTTTTCCAAGAAACCACTCTTCCATCTTGTATACTTGGTAAGATAGACATCGACGAAATTTGTATAGCCGCCATCTTGAATCCGCCATTTTGGGGTTTTTTTCAGCTCAGTGCCAATTGGATGAGGTTTCAAGTAATTTTTGTTTGAGCACCTCCCACCTATCTACAATACCCTGCCCGGGCTGCTCAACCGTCTTCCAAACCCTCAATCATCATGTTTTCCCATATTTTTCTTTGAAAGTTCTCCAAAAAACCGGATCACAGCCTTGCATAGTTCACAACTTGTAGTCTTTTCAATATTCGCCGTACATTTTGTATGGAAAAATAAATTCCGCCATTTTAAATTTTTTTTCTATTCTTTGAGTAGACCTTCAGATCCTGATCATCTTTTGCCAAGAAATCACTCTTCCATCTTTTATACCCTCCGAGATGGAGACTGACGAAATTTGTATGGCGGCCATCTTTTTTTCGCCATTTTGAATTTTTTTTCAGCTGACTGCCAATTGGATGACGTTTCGAGTGACATTTGCTCGAGCACCCCCCACCTATCTTCAATACCTTAAGCGTGCCCGTCGCTCGTCTCTGAAATCCTCAATCATCAGCTCTCTCCATATTTTTCCTCTTAATGAATTTTTGTTCTCTATACGACACCATTATTGAAAAAAAAAATTTCATACAAAATTGTTCAGGAGAGGTGATCAATCAGTCAGTCAGTCAGTCAGTCAGTGAATGAATCAGCACGAGCAGCTATATATATATTAACTAGTAGGGCGCGTGGCTGCGCGGCCCGCTAAAGCGGACCGCGGGGTTTCGAGTAGGTTGTTTTTGTTTGAGCAGCCTCCACCTATCTTTAATACCCTGGATGTGCCGTGCCTCACCCATCTTCAAAATCTTCAATCATCAGCTCTTTCCATATTTTTCCTCCGCATACATTTTTTTCTTCTATACGAAACCATTAATGAATATATATTTTTTTTTTGTGTGAAAATATAATTCCGCACTCTTGATTTTTTTTCTGTTCATCAAGTATATCTTTATTTCTTGATCATATTTTTCAAAGAAACTACTCTTCCATCTTTTATACTTGGTGAGATAGACACCGACGAAATTTTTATAGCCGCCATCTTGAATCCGCCATTTTGGTATTTTTTTTTGATCACTGCCAGTTGGATGAGGTTTCGAGTACTTTTAGATTGAGCACCTCTCACCTATCTTCATAAATTCCAAAACATAAATTCCGCCATCTTTTCTTTTTCTGTTCATCTAGTTGATTTTTGGTTTTTGGTCATATTTTTCAAATAAACCACTCTTCCATCTTTTATACTTGGTGAGATAGACACCAACGAAATTTGTATAGCCGCCATCTTGAATCCGCCATTTTGGATTTTTTTCACCTTAGTGCCAATTGGATGAGGTTCTGAGTATTTTTTGTTTGAGCAGCCCCCATCTATCTACAATACTCTACCCGGGCTCATTAACCATCTTCCAAACCCTCAATCATCATGTCTTCCCATATTTTTCTTTGAGATTTCTCCAAAGAACCGCATCAACCGCCTTGCATAGTTCACAACTTCTCTCTCTCAATATTCGCCATACATTTTCTATGGAAAAATAAATTCCGCCATTTTGATTTTTTTTCTATTCATCGAGTAGACCTTCGGATCCTGATCATCTTCTGCGAAGAAACCACTCTTCCATCTTTTATATCCTTCGAGATGGACACTGACGAAATTTGTATGGCGGCCATCTTTTTTTCGCCATTTTGAATTTTTTTTCAGCTCACTGCCAATTGGATGACGTTTCGAGTGACATTTGCTCGAGCACCCCCCACCTATCTTCAGTACCTTAAGCGTGCCCGTCGCTCGTCTCTGAAATCCTCAATCATCAGCTCTCTCCATATTTTTGTTCCGAATGAATTTTTGTCCTCTCTACGACACCATTATTGAAAAAAAAAATTTTCATACAAAATTGTTCAGGAGAGGTGATCAATCAGTCAGTCAGTCAGTCAGTCAGTGAATGAATCAGCACGAGCAGCTATATATACATATATTAATAAGTCTCAAACCTTACCTTGAGTCGGTAATAGTTACCGTAACGACATAGGTCTTCGAGTCGCGAAACTAAAGCGACAATACGCGTTACACATAGTGCGAAAAACTGATAGACGTTAGGGTCCTAAGGTGCTCGAGTGGCGAAGGATCTTGTAACAGGAAACGCAGCGTCGTAAGACCCCACACTAGATGGACGGACAATCTCTTGCGAGTCGCTGTCAGTCGCTGGATGCAGACGGTACAAGATCGCGTCCTGTAGCAATCCTTGCAAGAGACCTATGTCCAGCAGTGGACGTCTATGTCGACGAATATTCACATATGCAATCATAGCATCTATAGGAGCTCTAACTCTAAATTACTACAATTCAACATAGCATCAAAATGAAGTAATAACACAGTATGTCGTAATTAACAACAATTCCGGGTAATGGCTTCTGAACCGGCTATTGTAGTGCCGGATGTCAATCACTATTGTTTCACATTGTTAACCGTTGACGGAGAAATCTCTATCTACGTTGTCAGCAATATACGTACGTACCTATTCGTTATGTCAAAATAGTGATTCGAAGTAAGTAACTACTAACTAGAGAATACTCTAGAAGAAAGAACATCCCCGACGCTTCATACAAGCGGACCCGACACTACTGACAAGGACAACGCTATACGTAAATCGTGCGTGACAAGGACATACGTATACGTAATGCTACGTTTATGTTGCGCTACTTTACGCAGTTTCAACCTCTCAGTTTTTTTTAACAGATATATTCTCGTAAAACGGATCTTATCCTTCCACGCACAAAACTGTAAAGAAAATCTTTACCGCATACATGCGATGTAAATATTACCGCTAGTTGGCTTCTTACAAAAACGATACGGTCTGTGAGCTGTGGTCTTATTAGTGCGAGGTTCCCATGTTCGATTCCTGACAGGTACAATTTAAAATTTTGTTATTTCTAAACAACAAGTAGTCGTAGTAGTAGTGTTGTAGTAGTAGTCTAGTAGTAGTAGTAGTAGTAGTCTAGTAGTAGTAGTAGTTTTCTAGTTTTCTCTGTTCTACTCTGGTGGGAGGTTTCGGCCGTGGTTTATTACCTACCACATCATCCGATAGAAGTCATAAATTAATAAGTGATAAAAGAGAACGATTATGTTTAGTAGGTAATTAAGAACTGAACTAATGCAGTACAGTTGGATTATACAGAAAGTATATCGATTTGATACGTACCTATTAGGTATTTTTCGTTGAAAATACCCTCTATCGGTATAATGAGGGAATTTTTCAAAAAATACCGGCTCGAAATTCAGGCTGAAAGCTGAACAACACTCGGCGAGTCACGTTTGAGATTAATTGAGATAATCAGAGACCGCCCGCCGTAAGTACCTACTTCCTCCTTTTTTTGCTTTATTTGGGTCATATTTTTCTGTTAAACAGACTCAATTTCCCAATTACTCTGATTAAATTTGAGTAAAAAACGATTTACTGTCGTAATTAATTTCATTCCGTTAATTAAGATCTTAATTATTTTTTAATACGACGTTAACGAATTTTTGTATCTTGTTAAAAAAATGTTTAAGGGCCAGAGCAGACTAGGCTGCGGGTAACTGTTAAAACAAGGATCTTTTAACATTTCCTGCATTATAATGTCATCTTCGAAGCTGTGATAGCCTAGTGGTTAGGACGACCGACTTCTAATCGGAGGTCGTGGGTTCGATCCCGGGGCACGCACCTCTAACTTTTCGGACTTATGTGCGTTTTAAGTATTTAAATATCACTTGCTTTAACGGTGAAGGAAAACATCGTGAGGAAACCTGCATGCCTGAGAGTTCTCCATAACGTTCTCAAAAGGTATGTGAAGTCTGCCAATCCGCTTGGCCAGCGTGGTAGACTATGGCCAAAACCCTTCTCACTCTGAGAGGAGACCCGTGCTCTGTAGTGAGCCGGTAATAGAATAGAATAGAAAAGTTTTTTATTCAAATAAACTTTTACAAGTGCTTTTGAATAGTCAGATGAATCTACCACTGGTTCGGAATGCCGTTCCAACCGAGAAGAACCAGCAAGAAACTCGGCGGTTGCTCTTTTCCAAATTTACAATATCAATATAACAATTTTATGGTAAGTACATGATTGAATTGCCGTCTCGCGCATTGCTGGAACGAGTCAAATCCACGCCTTTTTATCATTTATATAAGTAATCATAATTTTATTCAGATAAACTTTCGGAAGCGTTTACGAATCGACAAATGAATCTACCACAGGTTCGGAATGGTGCTTACAATTCTACACATGTGAAGAATGGGTTGATCATGACAATGTCATCTTCATCCAGTTGTGATGGTTAAGTATCCAGTTTATTCGTGAACTGCGCAGAACGAAAGGATGTTCGTCCAGCGGAGAGCAAGTGCGTGCTTCGACCAATCAGGTTCTTGAGAGGTGACGTGATACAACGTTATCTATCACGTAATCTGATTGGTCTGCTGAACACGTCTCCGCTCCGCACCGCTTTCATGGTTAGGTAAACATAGATTGCCTGACCACTGACTCATCCCATGAGTCCGAGGTATGGCCACCTTGTTTTCTCGTTCTACTAACCAGTTCCGCGCAATCCATACTCGTTCAGCAACGATACTCCGCTACGCAGCTCTGAATACATTCCGCGGTTGAAATGTATGGAAAAATCAGCCGTTGTGAAGTCGACATCTCCTGAAGATGCTCCGGTGTCGGAGCGAAACGATCGTCGAGTTAAATTTGTGGTGAATTTGTGTGGTGTTGTGCCTACAAATTTGTCACTGTTAGCGGATTATAACAAAGTAATTTTGTGTTCATTGTATAATTTCAGCCATTTTACATAATATTTGTTCATGTTTTCTTAGCTCCGCACTGCTCTGCTTCGTCCCATTCATATCCGCTCAACTGGATGGGCAGAATTGGACTCCTACTATCACCACCATTACAATCTTTTAACGTCCCACTACTGGGCACAGGCCTCTTCTCTCATAAGAGAGAGAGATTTAGAGCTTAGACCTGCCATGTTGCTCCAATGCGGGTCGGCGGGCTCGAATTATGTTAATTACTACATACAATAAGTATCACAATGCAATACTTAATTAATTATTCGAACCATGCCCCGTACTGAATAAGTTTCTTGGAAGGATCACTAAAGAACACGTTTGAGGTCATACAACCGCCTAGTGCAGGTGTAAAATAAATCCCCCCTTATATCGTTTTTAGGTTCCGTACCCAAAGGGTAAAAACGGAGCCCTATTATTGTCACTCGGCTGTCTGTCTGTCTGTCCGTCTGTCCGCTGGTCACAGGTCTCTAGCTTGCAGGCGAAATGAGTTACAAACCTAAAATTTTGGTATTTAGTGTAAAACGTTGACCCAAAATCAAATGTAGAATTAGAAATTGAATTAAATTATTTTCCAGGGGGCCTCCCATACAAGAAAAAGGAGCCGGAAAAAAAATTTTTTTTTCTTACCCTAGCTTGAGGGGTATCATTGTTTAGAGCTCATTAAGTAGAGTACGAATATACATTTTTTTTTTTCTCAAAAAATAAGGAAATGGGAACAACAAATACTGAAAACAACGATTCATAAACTAAGTAGTTTATAAGCTGTGACCAAAACAAACGAACATTTTTTGGTTTGTTGCGATGTCTGTCTCGAAAATTAAATATTTCTTAGACCCAAAATATTATATTGTACATAATTATATACGGAACCCTAAAAGAGCGAGGCCAGACTCGCACTTGGCTGATTTTTAAAATTTTAACATATCTTATTATTTACTCGTAACATTGAGGTCAAATCGGAAGTATTACTTACAAAAATTTCAAATAGACTTCATAAATGGGGGCATTAAATACAAACCACTACGTACCTACGCATAATGGCATACATTACATTAATAATATTTTACGTCCTCAAAAGCCTACAACAGCCTTACAGAGTTAATTCGCCGCCAGCGCAGGCCGGGACAATTTTCGCGGGAAGCGGAACGCGTTATAATAGCGAATCACCCGCTCGCGCTTTGAGTCCGTACAAAGGCACTGATTGTGGTGTACGCGATAAACTTCTGGCGTTAGAAAAAACGTAATACCTACTCCTTAGTTTACCTTTATCTTACTTTGAACAAACGTTAGTATGTTAACTTTATTTACTATCAAAAACGCGGCGTAGCAGCAAAAACAATTTTGTGTTACTGAGCCATTTCTGCAGTCGCATTACTTTCACAATCTACGGATGGCGTGTTTTCTGAAAAATAATACATACCTACATATTATTTATATTTATTTATATTATACCTATAATTATTTATAGTAAACAAATCATTCTTATTTTTCAATGCCATTCATAATTTAGTCCAATTATTTATAAATTTTCATCCTTATTTAGACTCACTATTCTCCGCAATATAACGTATAAGTCACAAAAAAACAGCGAAAAGATTGTACTAAACACTAGCAAAAATTCACGCTAGTATAATATCTGTCGCCTCGCGCTATTGCTATCTATGACGCGAGTTTGCTGACGCTACGGCTGTCGGACGGACAGCGCGATGCCCTCGTTTCCAAAAAATGAGATGCAATTCATTCAGTCTCAGTCTATTATGTCAATTTCCCCCGCTATGCGCTCGTGACTTGTACCGTACACAAAGCGGAGCATGGAACTTGCGTAATTTATTCATAGTCGGGTAATGACACTCGATTACTTCAGCGTTAACCCTTTACGGCGCTTTCAAAAAGAGTTGTTTTTTTTATTAAGCGCAAGAAAATTGACGCGCCGGTGGTGGCCTTTAACGTCGCCCCAATTGGGTCATTTTGTATAACATAATCCCTTTTTGGGTGGAAAGTTCTCTGATGGGAAACGAGATTGGAATCGTGGTGACCTTTTTCGGTGGGTCTCGTTTAGTGATACTTTTTTTCCGTTCCGTTAAAAGATATTTTTGCGTTATGATTTTCTCACGACATAAAAATTTTTTCGCGAAATTTATATTTTCCTAATAATAATTACCTAATAATATAATTAATCAATTGACGCATTTTGCCTTTCTAACCTCTTCTTCTGTATGTATATGAAACACTTTGAATGCCTTTTCTCCTTTATTCGAAGGCGGGTTTACTAGGGCTAGTGTTTAGTTATGTTTAATGAAAATCCGTTCAGCCTTACCAGCTCTTTTTCCAACGAATGTAGGGATCTGAGTAATACAATTGATTTTTTACACTACTTCCATTTTCCTAATTAACTTAGATGCTACAATTTTATTGAAGTAGGTACTTTTATTAAGAGTAGATCCGTAGTAGAGAGTATCCGGTAATTTTAAATATGTCTATGCAGCCCTTTATCATACCTAATAAGTAACTATAAACAACATACGTACTACATTTATATACATATATACGAGTAAGTTAAACAAGGTTCGTAGAAAGTCATATTTGAAAATATGAAATTAAATAGTAAGACCAGTTACGCCCCAAGAAATTTAATACTCTCTTCACAAAACTGAATAATGGCCAAGACTCTGCACTTGACAAACTTATAACTTCAATCTTAACAAGTCTGCGAGGACGCTCGAGGTTCCTTTTTCATTTTTAACCAACTTCAAAAAAGGAGGTTCTCTATTCAACACGTATGTATTGTATGTATATAAGTATGTATGTTCGGGATTATTTTAAAAACCAACCAACATACTTACATACATACGGGTCGAATACAGAAACCTCCTTTTTTGAAGTCTGTTAACATTTTTTTTAAAGTTTTAATCGAGAACTACCTATACCTACTAAATTTTTATGTTTCTCACTTCGCAGCCGACTTGCATCAGTAATAGTAATAGTAATAATCTATTTTAGCTATAGCATCTAGATTATCTTGATCTAGTGCTTCTAGTCATCTTCTTTCTTACTACACAACAGTGAATAAAGCGTTTCTTCTCGCATTTTCGTTTAAAATCAGAATACTTCGTAACATTAAAAATTTCATAAATACTAAGCAGGGCGCCATATTGAGTCGCGATTCCGCTTCTTCATTTCTGCTCGCATTTCTTTCGAGATGTTTCGCTTTTTTTTTTTTTTTTGCTATTAAAAAGTTTCCTCGCGATTTAAAGAAAACACTCAGCGCCGAGTTAACGGAAGACGCCATCTGCACAAACAATCGAATGCCGCCCTTTATTTTCATAACTCCTAAGTACTCTCAATCTTAACTGGGATTTACTTTTCTTTTTACGATCTACTTGGAAGATTTGACGATGTCTCTGACATTGCGCTGCGGATGTTAAGTTAATTACTTAAATTAATTGTCCAACTTAACTAGACTTAACACACGTAGTTTACGTGTGTTAAGTTTAACACAGTTTTTTTACTATTATGTAGTAAGTTATTATAATCTGATTATAGTCTATCTGGAATGTGTCGTGCCAATGAAATGTTGGATATAGTTATTTCAAGAATTTTTAAGTAAGATATAACTTCTTTTTTTTCATTGGTTAGGTACAGTTTGTTTAGTTTGTAAGTATTTTTACAGAACACGATCTTGTTCCTTTTATAATATATATTTTTATTTTTATTTAAATATTTTTATAACAATATGGCCTTCAACAAATTTGCTCATAGTCCTGGGACTGATCGCAGATGAGACGTATATAAAAAAAAATATATTTAAAGAACTGCCTAATTGGTCTAGCGGTTACTTAAGCCCTACGCACACGGGTCGTAAGCGTGGTCGTACCGTAAGCGTATCGTTACGACGCTACGCGTACGAGCCCGGCAGTGTTGCACAAACGAGTCTTCGCGTAGACGTCGTCGTTTTGGATATCAGTTAAAATCATGGAGACAACGGCACCAGAAGTTTTGGATGTTCATGTGTCCAGTTCAATTTTAACGATATTTCTGCCCAAGCTTGGTCTTTAATATCTTTTCTTGAATATTTGCTTAATGAATGAATGAATGATTATATAGACAAGGGTAATCTTCAACCATTGTGACGAATTCAATTATTTTTTCAGTCATATTGAAAGTAAAAAGTCATAAGAAATTGATATTCAGTTAAATTCAGGTAGGTATTTTTTAAAGAAAATAATGAAAAGACTATTTTTTACGCTTGTATTTTTACGCCCGCGCCAGTACGCTACGCCTATCGTAATGACAACAAACACCTCCTACGATTCGCTGCAACACCGCTTCGTATGCGGACTTGTTTGAAAATTGCTCTCGCCGTACGCGCGAATTACGATACGCTTACGCTACGACGCCGTGTGCGAGGGGCCTTATTGTGAGGATACATTGCCGTGCCTCGGGGAGCACGTGAGGCCGTCGGTCTTGCGCCAGATCTTTCTCTGGTCATGTCGCATTGATCCCATCGAAGAGTAATTAGGTATAGATAGTGCACACATACACGTGTGCACTTTAATATCTCCTGCGTAGTTGACCGCCGTACCTGAAATTTGGAGACATTTCATTACAATAACTTGACTTGACTAGACATTATTTTACTACAAGTAGGATAAATTAAAAATTAAAAACAAACGCCGACATTCACCATTTTGTGTCGGAAGCCATCTTGGATTTGCATGGTGCTATTCTACTATTTTAGCACTTTCATTTGATACCCATATTGAGGCAGTTGTGAAAAAATATGTAATCCGCCATTTTGTAGCGGCGACCATCTTGGATCGATTTTCGTCAAACATAGCTAACAACACTCTCGACTAATTCACCTTTCAAACAAAAAAAACCGCATTCAAATGGGTTCACCCGTTTGAATGCGGTTTAATGGGGGTTAATAATAACTTTAGAACAAAATTTCAGTTTTCCTACATCTTGTGAGTCTTAAAGCATTCTTGAAAACATAATCTGTTTCGAGGCGAAAGTTTAAGCTAAGCGGAATCGCGATATGTGGCAAGCGTGCGGTTAGGCGTTGCGCCAGGAAGCGGGAGGCTTTACAGCGCTCGGCATGCTAAGATGCCTTATAAAAAGATAAAGATAATGCGACCTCATTCCTGACTAAGGAACCATACACTTATTTACAAGGTCCTTTGTATTTTTTATAATAATAACTAGCGGACCCGGCAGACGTCGTCCTGCCCGCTATTAGCGCCACCTACCGGGTCCAATTTTTCTACTTACAAACCTTCCTCTTGAATCACTCCTATCTATTAAAAAAAACCGCATCAAAATCCGTTGCGTAGTTTTAAAGATTTAAGCATACATAGAGACATAGGGACATAAGGACAGAGAGAGCGACTTTGTTATATACTATGTTAGTGAAGTGATTCCGGGCAAACGAGCAAGCGGGTCACCTAATGTTAAGTGATTACCGCATTGCAGCAGCGAGACGGGTCTAAGTTCTAAATCCCTATCTCATACGGGAGCGAAAGACTGTAGCCAGCTGTGGGACATTAAAAGGTGGTGTGATATTTATCGATGTACTCATAGTTATAGAAGTAAGGGCAAAAATTACCTAAAATGCGTTTTAGGTTCAACACAGGTAGAACATTTTGCTTCGAAGAACGCGCTCACAAAATTCTTTTAGGAGTGAGCTGCATTTTTAACCCCCGACGCAAAAACGACGGGGTGTTATAAGTTTGACGTGTATGTGTGTGTGCTCTCAAACGGGTGGACCGATTTGAATGCGGTTTTTTTTTGTTTGAAAGGTGAATTAGTCGAGAGTGTTGTTAGCTATGTTTGATGAAAATCAATTTAGGATAGCCGCCGCTACAAAATGGCGTATTACATATTTTTCACAACTCCCTTAATATGGGTATCAAATGAAAGGGCTTGACTAGTAGAATAGCACTATGCAAATCCAAGATGGCCGGCGCCACAAGATGGTGAAAGTCGGGGGTTTTTTAAATTTTTAATTTATACTTGTCTTAGATTGCCGACACGGGGTTAAAAAACGCTCTCTGAAATCACACCATCTTGTTACAATACTGATCTGATGCGCAACTACCTCTTAATCAAGCTATAACGCAGGTTCGTTAATTTATCCCCCTGTAAGTATGCAAAAAAAGATTTGCGACGTTTGCAAATAAGGGAAATACGCGAAGGGAAGAAAGTTGTAGAAATTGTTCATCGTGAAAAGAGCCCTTAAATTAAGTAAATCACATTGTAACTTTGTAATTTAATTTTTCGAATCAATGATTGCACCGATGTTTCTAACGAACGTGTCTTTCTTTTTCAAATCAGGTATTTTTCACTCCGCTTTTACGACTTTGCCTCTTACAAAGTAACCGATTTTGTAACTCTGTGAGATTGTAAAGAAACTCTACTCGCTTCAAGTATAAATTTCCCTTCCCCGATGCATCCTTTGCTCATGGCCGCATAAGAACTTTTCTAATTTATTCATAACTCTGTGAACCCCGGGAGTTTCAACAATGTGGTTACACGGAAGTTTGTAGTAATTTTTACGCTTAGTAAAGATTTAGACTAAATTGCGATGAAACGATAATGCTCTCCGAAGTTATTTAAGGTGTTACGTTTTCCATACTAACTTCATGTTACCATTCAAGAGCGAATTGATTATATATTTACACTGAAATTACATCGCACAGCCTTAATTTAATTTTTAATTTGCGGAAAATTTTATTTAAAACAAAACATTGCATAAACAGCTAAAGGTGAAGTAAAGCCATCTCGGTCAGCTAGGCAAAACAGCGTTTAATAGATGGCTATTATAATAACTAAGCTATCTATGTAATGTTTTCTTTATGTAAATATAATTTCGCGCAAATTAAAAAATATAATAGGGCTGTGCGATGTTATTTCAGCGTAAATATATAATCCATTCGCTCTTGAATGGTAACATGAAGTTAGTATGGAAAACGTAACACCTTAAAGCGGGAAGGTTAAGTTTTGAGTAATCAAAACTTGTTTGCTGAAGTTATATTTGTCAGTTAGCAATGTTACTAGGTTAGCATGATAAAATAAACGGTTGTCAAAATAACCCGTTTGGAAATATGTATACGTAAACGAAAAAATACTAGCTGATGCTCGCGACTTCGTCCGCGTGACTCACACAAAGTCACACAAACTTTCAACCCCTATTTAACATAGTTAGGGGTTGAATTTTTAAAAATCCTTTGTTAGCGGAGGTGTAGGTATGTTAAAATAGCTATGTATGCCAAATTTCAGCCCAATCCGTCTAGTGGTTTGTACATTGCTAGATCAGTCAGCCAGTAAGTCACCTTTTATTTTTATATATTTTAGACTATTAGGCGTACTTTTACGATGCGAGTATTGGCGGAAGTTGGCTCAGTGACCATTCCCAACTTATTAATTCTGAGCCCATAAGCTTCATAAGCCTACGCATATCTGTCGTCAAGAAAGTTCTAACGAAATATTATTAAACATCAGCGAACTCAGCTCTGAAATCACCTTCGGAATCTTGTTACCTATAAACGCGTACACAACCACAAAGGATTTTCGCAAACTTTGCGCCAACGATATGATGATATTGCTCGTATATTTCGAAATATCACTATCATTTCCAATTAAATATCGGTGCTTTGAAACCAATTATGTCTCCGTAGCAAAGATGGGTATTGCGTATTGCTATCGCAACAGGCAATAAAGGGTTTCGAGTAGCAATTCAGTCTGTAATTGTTGGCAGTGCCTATAAATTTAGAGGGATCGTGTTTTCAATTAAAACAATAGCGTTCAGTGCGAATTAATGCCATAGAAAGAGCCAAGGTTGCCCTCTGTCGGTACGTGCCTCGGCTGACTGATGAGATAGTTTGAACTTTTCCATGAGATGTAGATACTTTATGGAGTTTAATCACTGATATCTGTTTTTTTAACCCCCGAAAAACGACGGGGTGTTATAAGTGTCTGTGTAAGCATGTGTGCGTGTGTATGTGTGTGTGTGTGTGTGTGTGTGTGTGTGTGTGTGTGTGTGTGTGTGTGTGTATGTGTGTGTGTGTGTGTGTATCTGTCTGCTCCCCTGTAGCACTCAAACGGGTGAACCGATTTGAATGCGTTTTTTTGTTTGAAAGGTGAATTAATCGAGGGTGTTCTTAGCTACGAGTATGTTTTATGAAAATCGATCCAAGATGGCCACCGCTACAAAATGGCGGATTACATATTTTTCGGATCACAACTCCCAAATCATCAAACGAAAGGCTTGACTAGTTGACTAGTAGAATAGTACTATGCAAATACAAGATGGCCGCCGCCACAAAATGGCGAATGCCGGGGGTTTTTTAAATTTTTAATTTATACTTGTTACTCTAGTACCTACCTACAAGTTAGGCGTTGTCTGCGATCTCACCTGATGCTAAATGATGATGTAGTCTAAGGTGGAAGTGAGCTAACATAGAAGACGTGTGGCAGTTTCATACCCATTCTACGCGTCATCGTATCGGAACGCTAAATCGCTTGGTGGTACGGCTTTGCCAGTAGAGTGGTAACTAGCCATGGCTGAAGCCTCCCACCAGATCCAGACCAGAGACAATTTAGAAATTATACAATCATAAATTGCCACTGCCAGGAATCGAACCAGGGACCTCCCACTTATAAGACGACAGCTCTCACCACTGCGCCAGGGAGGTCGTCAAATCTCTATAATACTGGAACACTATGTCAACTGCTGTTGACATAGTGTTCCAGTATTATAGAGCTGCTGAAGCTGTGATAGCCTAGTGGTTAGGACGACCGACTTCTAATCGGAGGTCGTGGGTTCGATCCCGGGCACGCACCTCTAACTTTTCGGAGTTATGTGCGTTTTAAGTATTTAAATATCACTTGCTTTAACGGTGAAGGAAAACATCGTGAGGAAACCTGCATGCCTGAGAGTTCTGCATAACGTTCTCAAAGGTGTGTGAAGTCTGCCAATCCGCTTGGCCAGCGTGGTAGACTATGGCCAAAACCCTTCTCACTCTGAGAGGAGATCCGTGCTCTGTAGTGAGCCGGTAATGGGTTGATCATGATGATGTCAACTGTAAGGAACATTGAATCAAGAATTGTATAATGAAGCAACTTAAGTCGCATTTTGCAATGATTGTACCTACGCTTTATTATACTAAATATTCAATTTATATTGATGTATATTCTTATATCTATTAGAGCATATAATCAATTAACTATAATAATATCTTAATAATTTCTTAAGTATAGGTTGCCTGGCAGAGCACTCTTAGTGATAAGGTCACCTTTTGTGTAAAAGGTTTCATGTAACTCTAGTTCTATAATTATGTGCCTACGCAATAAATGTGTATACGAAAACCAATTAAAAATGTATAGGTATAGGAGATCCACCCATAAAAACAGCTAAGTCTATCTACAGCTAAATAACTCAGCATTTAAAGCATGATTCTCTTAAATAGGAAAGGCGCGAGAATGCCGTCATAAAAGCTGAAAGTGGCTTCAAAAGATGCCATTTCTGCGAACGTTCACATTTTCTTTGAAAACATTATTTTCTTAGACGTGAGACTTTTTTTCCTTTGGTGGGTAATTCTCACGTATAAACAATTTTTATGTCTTGGAAAAATTATTTAATAGAAGAGAAAATAGTATATTTCTATTGTTAATATTTCCTAATTGTTTTTAACTATACCTAAACTGACTTTTAAATCCGTGGTGTACTGAAGTTTCTTAATGTTATCAGAGATAAAACTGTTCCCATAAAAAGATAATAAATTTGAAACTTAAATAAATAAAAGTCAATTGCCTCATGTAGTAGTTTTATAACTCATTCTATTTTTAAAATGACAATTACTGTCAGAATTCCACCGAATTAAAAATCAGGCTTTATTAAGGTTTGCTTAAAATTCCGTTTGTTCTTTTTTGGGATAAAAAGTATTCTATGTTCGTCTCTAGAACGCATTAATAAAATTAGTTTGGATAGATTTTTACACGGCCTCGTATATAGCCATGCCACCAAGCGATTAAGCTTTAATAGCTTGGTGGCATGGCTATGCTATTAGGGTGGTAACTGTTTAAATATTACTTAATTGAATAAAGCATAGAGATATTATGTATGTCGTGTGGTGCGGGTTGTTACGTTCCCTCAAATATGGTTGAGCGAAGCAATGGCTGGATCATGCGTCATGCTCGTGAACGGGTGCCGCCGTCGGAAATGGGGCTACTTTTGTCTGCCCTTCTTAACATGTGTAGAATTGTAAGCACCATTCCGAACCAGTGGTAGATTCATTTGTCGATTCAAAAGCACTTGTAAAAGTTTATCTGAATAAAAAATATGTCTTAGACTTGCCTTTACACAAGTTTAAGAACTCTATTAAAAGTATGCTCATAAAAAAAAGCTTATTATACAATTGAAGATTATATAAACGATAAAAAAGCTTGGATTTAACTCGTTCCAGCAATGCGCGAGACGGCATTTCAATCATGTACATTAATAATAATAATTGTTATAATGTTATTTTTAACAAGTATAAATTAAAAATTTAAAAAACCCCCGACATTCGCCATTTTGTGGTGGCAGCCATCTTGGATTTGCATAATTCTATTCTACTAGTCAAGCCCTTTCATTTGATACCCATATTAAGGGAGTTGTGAAAAAATATGTAATCCGCCATTTTGTAGTGGTGGCCATCTTGGACCGATTTTCATCAAACATAGCTAACAACACTCTCGACTAATTTAGCTTTCAAACAAAAAAAACCGCATTCAAATCGGTCCACCCGTTTGAGCGCCACAGGGGAACAGACAGACACACACACACACACACACACACAGACACGTCAAACTTATAACACCCCGTCGTTTTTCGTCGGGGGTTAAAAAAGAGCAACCACCGAGTTTCTTGCAGGTTCTTCTCGGCTGGAACTGCATTCCGAACCTGTGGTAGATTCAGTTGACGATTCAAAAGTACTTGTAAAAGTTTATTTGAATAAAAAACTTTTCTATTCTATTCTATTCTACACAAACACACATACATGGACTGCTAAAATGGACATAACCTTCCATTTGGCTTTGCCGCAGTCGGCTAAAAAGGTTAATATAGAAATAACATACTATAGAGATTAAAAGTTATTTAAAAATGTTTCTAACTATGGTTCAAGCTGCAAACCTGCAGGACGTGACCTGTCCTTTGTCAATTTAAATTACTTACGAGAATTTCTCGGATATTCGTTTATCGGGTGAACCCCGGATTATTACTTTAAATACGTATCCCGGGACAACTCCTGTTAATGAGATCTCGGAACTGATCACATACACCAGTTTAGTTTGGGTAGTTTCAAACAGCCATGTGTGGTTTTGTTAATTAAAATTTCCTGCTTCTGAAAGTTGGAACCATTGTTCCTTTTTAACCCCCGACGCAAAAACGACGGGGTGTTATAAGTTTGACGTGTCTGTGTGTGTGTGTGTGTGTGTGTGTATGTGTGTGTGTGTGTGTGTGTCTGTCTGTTCCCCTGTGGCGCTCAAACGGGTGGACCGATTTGAATGCGGTTTTTTTTGTTTGAAAGGTGATTTAGTCGAGAGTGTTGTTAGCTATGTTTGATGAAAATCGGTCCAAGATGGCCGCCGCTACAAAATGGCGGATTACATATTTTTTCACAACTCCCTTAATATGGGTATCAAATGAAAGGGCTTGACTAGTAGAATAGCACTATTGCAAATCCAAGATGGCCGCCGCCACAAAATGGCGAATGTCGGGGGTTTTTTAAATTTTCAATTTACACTTTTACTTTATATGTTAACTCTACTATAAAATGTTTGTTTCTATTTTACGCATCACGCAAAAAAACACTACTCATTGAGATGAATAAACCTAAAATTTTGTGTGACATATTGTTACCTGTAGACTGTAGATACCTTCCTCTATGTTGTCTCTATGAAATCATACAAAGCAGAGAAGGCACCAGACCACGCTGAAAATTATCCATGCCGTCGTCTCAACCGATAGATGTCCACTGCTGGGCATAGGTTTCATGCGACGATCATCACAGAACATGATCTTCATCTCCACACTGGGCACCATAAACCATGAAGGTCTATTGTACCTCTCCCGCCATGATCTTGACCCGCTTGAATCCAGTGGCTGCCAGGTTTTCCAGTGCTGTTTCCCAGTGCAAAGTCACAATCTAAGCTCCTTCTACGGAGCTTAATTTTCAAGGATTGTTCAATGAAGCAAGAATATCTCCTAATGCCTCTTAAGATAAACGTTCGATATCACAAACCAAATAATGAAATCCAAGATAAACTCTTCAATTAAATCCAAATCGAACCGAACATTTTGTACACGATATTATACATAATGGCCCTCAAAATCCCGCGACAACCCCCGATCCGGGGGACAGACATTACATGAACAATTACGATCCGATGAGGAATTAGATTAATGAAGCAAAAACATCCCCTAACGCTTCGTAAGACAAAGCCTTCAAGGATTAAAGTCGCCCGACCGTTTTATTGTTTTCTAATATCATCCCGACATTTACGCTGAACTGCCGCTAATCGCTATACCGAATGGTGACTCCCTAATTGTTTATTATATTTATAATTCACTAGCTGTTCTCCACGAGTTTGTATGTATGTAATTTATGGTTAAATTTAGATGTCTATGTTTTTCTTGTGTTTAAAAGAAGCCTTCGTTTTCCGGGATTCAAGCTATCTCACCCAAAATCACCGACATCCAGCGGATTAGCCGTCTAGATCCATCAATGACGTCCTTTTCTTTTGAGTGATATAAAAAAGAACTTGTTGAATTACTAATTGGTACGAATAACGTGGATCAAGCATTATGGCAGTGTATTTTAACAGTAACATTTAAATTTTTGTAAGTGGCGATAAACCTAAAGGGCTTACAATTAAAACAATAGAACCTATTTTGAAAAGGTGTAAATTGGTCGGGCGGAGGGGTAAGATCTAGGCGTTTTCTTGTAGATCCTACTGTAAGTACTAAAAGTTCATAACTTTTGTAACAATATCCAAAATGGCTGATTCTGAGTTGAAAAGATAAAACGTAACTCACTGATACCAATTATTATGAGTCTGCTTGCGCTAAGTCTTTGTCTATTTTTACGAAAATCGGATTAAACCACAGTCATTTATTACTTTCTAGAGCATATCTACAAAACATCGACTTTGATTGGTTGGTGTTGAAAAGGAATCAAACTTTAAGTTTACGGGGTGCACTCGTCAGAACATAATGGAACATTGAGGATATTATATAACGAAAATGCTTATTTGAAAAGACATCATATATTATTCATGAAACCATGGCGTCTAATTAATTTATGTTCGGATGCTGTCGTCCATATTCGGCGGGGTTCGGATCAGCGAAGCGTTTGATTGCTCGCAAGGGGTTCTGTTATCTGCCGAGCGTTATTGTGGTGAATTATATTGCGCAGTATGTTATGTTCCCTTTTTTGTATGTATATGTCCTGCCGACCGAATTTCGGTCACAATGGCCATTCTCAACCAAGGCGGAGACTTGCCCAGTACCCAGGAGATATTATAACGCACAGGTGCGTTCCTTGACTGTTATAGTCTGATGATCCAATGCGACACGACCGGAGATCCCGGAGAGGAGAGACCGGATCCTCTAGGGGTTCTATCTCCCCATTGCCCAACTGTGGCGACGCCCTTGGGCCTCAATATCTGCTAAATACTCAGGTGAAAGCAGCCTATGTGAATCGTCGTCGTCGTCGTCTCAACCAATAGACGTCCACTGCTGGACATAGGTCTCTTGCAAGGATCGCCACAGCACACGATCTTGTGCCGCCTGTTTCCTGCGGCTGCCTGCGACTCGCTTGAGATCGTCTGTCCATCTAGTGGGAGGTCTTCCAACGCTACGTTTGCTGGTGCGAGGTCGCCAGTCAAGCACCTTGGGACCCCAACGTCCATCATTTCTTCGAGCAATGTGCGCCGCCCATTGCCACTTCAGTTTTGCGACTCGATGAGCTATGTCGGTAGCTCTATGTGAATAATGGTACTCAAACAATAATAAAAATGGTGCTGAGAAGAAGCATCTCATAAAATCACAGAATATATGAGAAAACATTCTAAGAACTTGACTCTTATTTCTCCCCCATCCGTTTCAACATTAAAAAGCCACAAGCACACCTATCTCATTAAATGGAAAAAATGCGTTGCTCGTGAATTGCGGAGTGAATAGGTTTGTATTTTACATTTTCCGTATAATTTGTTTTCACAATACGCGAGTGTTGTGTTTTTTTTTTGTTTTTTTTTTTCATTACTGCCTTGAATACACATGATAATTTACTCATACATATTTTCGTTCATGATATTCAGGTTTCAGTTAGTTGGCTTTTTATTACTGAAATACGTTTTTTTACCTAATAGGTAGATATACCTATTTGGCTAAAACATTTCAAAATGAGATTGCGCTGCCAAAAAGGAACTAAGTAAAAAACAGATTTAATTTTAATTTTTTGGGGTGGAGACCATGGGTTTGTGGGACGAGGATGCTAGGTCCTTTTTTAAGAACCTGTTCAGAATGACTAATATTTTTAAAAAAACTGTAGTGGTCGGGTATATCGTATATGAGCCATAGAGTCCACGCATCAGGAGTGACTAAAATCATTAATTTACACTTGTTACATATTTACTAAAATAGTATACTTTTACCCGACTACGGCAAAGCCGAAAGAAAGGGTTATGATTTTAGCAGTCTATGTATGTATGTATGTATGTATGTATGTATGTATGTATGTATGTATGTATGTATGTATGTATGTATGTATGTATGTATGTATGTATGTATGTATGTATGTATGTATCCGATTTTGTATCAGATTCTGTGTGTTCCACCGTAGTTCCTAAACTACTGGACCGATTTTTATGAATGAGATGTCAATTGATTCGTTGTTATGGTCCGGCTAACGTAGGCTACATTTTATATACGAAACAATTGAGAAGTAACCTTCGTGTGGCTAAACTTGAATAATAAATTAGTTTCGAATAGACATAACAGATGGCGCCACTAGCTGCTTGCCTCGCGCTTTCTGCGCACTAAATTATTATTTTATATTAAATTAATATTATCAAATTATTATTAATTATAATTATTAAGTACATTAATAAACGTAATCGGGTTTTAGTTAACGAACTTTATTTCTTGTCTAGTGACTTTCTGCCCACTACCTTTCTGCACATTATCCACCTACTTGTGGTGGGTAATGCATTTGATAAAAGGTATAAACCGGCGTGTTAGTGCCGTTATCAGCCAATCTTGGCGTAATCCGCACCCAGATTGCGTTTCCTTGCAAAGAGCATTATACAGGCCAGGAGCCGGCGGCGTTTTTGTCCCTACCAGCGCTACAGTGATAAGATTTGTTCTTTGCTCGTGGTCGGAATTATTAGGTTTCTTGTGTGACTGTAGTCTTATGTTTCTTATCTTTCTTTATTCCTATAAGAGAATTTTAAATAATTATAATAGTAGATTTAGATTTTAAATAAATCACGCGGAAATTCACAAAGTGAAAATTATCCTGTGTCCGTCTCTAAAGACGTAATCTCTAAATGTAAAGATGCTATCTCTATGTACAATTATGTCATTTGAGCTGTGAAAAAATATGGGACAGACGGACTGACACACTTTCACGTGTATAATACTGATAAAGTAAATTATTAGATTGACAAGTACAAGTACATCGTAAATCGCTTTGCTCCCCACTTTACGAAAGTACTCTATGGGTAAGATAAATAATAGTGCGTAGATTCAGGGTGATCAGATTTCGTTATTGGCGCGGCATTGGTGCATTCTAAATCATAAGTTCATGGAACGGAATCATGTCATGGTCATTTTGAGTTTGCCACAATGTTTTTAACGCATTTTCTCAAATGCTATAAAATGAATTTTCATTGTAGATATCTTACCTAAACCGCAACGTGCAAATTCCTTTTATTTAAGTTTCGCATTGTAGATGTCTTGCATATGCGACAACTTGATTGTCTGATTTTTCACTCAATGAGCAAATTCGATATTCTAGCATTAATAAACAAAAACAATATAAACACCACCAGCTCCTGTACTATACGTTTCAAGCGCAGTCGTCTTGAGTGAACACATTAGGTGTAGCCGCTTTCAACTAGTCGACGGCTGAATAGATGAATAGATTGTGCGGTGCGGTTGCTTCGGTGTAAACTAAGCATAAATTGAGGTAGGGCTTGATCTATTTATCTATTCCTGATCTATTTATAGATCTACGTACTCCTGACGCGGCTCTGACTTATTGATTAGACACAGTTTACTGTTCAAGATAAATATTTGAATTCTAAAGGATAAATGTTCCATTTTGCTCTCCCATACACGCCTCATACAAATGTAGTTTGACTGTTAATATGATTTGATCTTTAAATATTTCATCTTCTTCTTCTATCTTCTATCTAAATATATATAAGGACTAGTTGCTCGGTGCGCGAGCTGCTAAAGCAGCTCGCGGGGGGGCTTTCGACATTTGATATTCATCTTCCAAACCCTCAATCATCATGTCTGCCCATATTTTACTTGAGAGTTCTCCAAAGAACCGCATCGAAGCCTTGCATAGTCAATATTCGCCATACATTTTCTATGGAAAAATAAACTCTGCCATTTTGAATTTTTTTTCCATTCATCAAGTAGACTTTCGGATTTTGATCATCTTTTGCTAAGAAACCACACTTCCATCTTTTATACCCTCCGAGATGGATACCGATGAAATTTGTATGGCCGCCATCTTTTTTTCGCCATTTTGAATTTTTTTTCAGTTCACTCCCAATTGGACGACGTTTCGAATGACATTTGCTCGAGCACCCCCCACCTATCTTCAATACCTTAAGCATGCCCTTCACCCGTCTCCGAAACCCTCAATCATCAGCTCTCTCCATATTTCTTTCTGAATAAATTTTTGTCTTTGTGAAACCATTAGTGAAAAAAAAACTTTCATACAAAATTTTACAGGAGGAAATTTTTGGGGAAATCTCAAAAAGTCCCCGGTCGGGAGTTGGTCCCTAGTCGGTCGCTAGTCGGTCCCTAGTCGGTCCATAGTCGGTCCGTAGTCGGTCCCTGGTCAGTCCGTAGTCGGTCCGTAGTCGGTCCCTAGTCGGTCCCTAGTCGGTCCGTAGTCGGTCCCTAGTCGGTCCTTTGTCGGTCCCTAGTCGGTCCATTGTCAGTCCCTAGTCGGTCTCTAGTCGGTCCGTAGTCGGTCCGTAGTCGATCCGTAGTCGGTCCTTTGTCGGTCCCTAGTCGGTCCATTGTCATTTGTCAGTCCCTAGTCGGTCTCTAGTCGGTCCGTAGTCGGTCCGTAGTCGGTCCGTAGTCAGTCCGTAGTTGGTCCCTAGTCGGACCGTAGTCGATCCCTAGTCGGTCCGTAGTCGGTCCGTAGTCGGTCTACCTAAGTCGGTCCGTAGTCGGTCCGTAGTCGGTCCGTAGTCGGTCTCTAGTCAGTCCGTAGTCGGTCCCTAGTCGGTCCCTAGTCGCTCCGTAGTTGGTCCCTAGTCGGTCCCTAGTCGATCCGTATTCGGTCCCTAGTCGGTCCCTAGTCGGTCCGTAGTCGGTCCGTAGTTGGTCCCTAGTCGGTCTACCTAACTCGGTCCGTAGTAGGTCCGTAGTCGGTCTCTAGTCGGTCCGTAGTCGGTCCCTAGTCGGTCCGTAGTCGGTCCGTAGTCGGTCCCTTGTCAGCCTCTAGTCGGTCCGTAGTCGGTCCCTAGTCGGTCTCTAGTTGGTCCGTAGTCGGTCCCTAGTCGGTCTCTAGTCGGTCCGTAGTCGGTCCGTAGTCGGTCCCTAGTCGGTCCCTAGTCGGTCTCTAGTCGGTCCGTAGTCGGTCCCTAGTCTGTCCCTAGTCGGTCCGTAGTCGGTTCCTAGTCGGTCTCTAGTCGGTCCCTAGTCGGTCGCTAGTCGGTCCCTAGTCGGTCCATAGTCGGTCCGTAGTCGGTCCCTGGTCAGTCCGTAGTCGGTCCGTAGTCGGTCTCTAGTCGGTCCGTAGTCGGTCCGTAGTCGGTCCCTAGTCGGTCTCTAGTCGGTGCGTAGTCAGTAAGTAGTCGGTCCGTAGTCGGTCCCTAGTCGGTCTCTAGTCGGTCCGTAGTCGGTCCATAGTCGGTCCGTAGTCGGTCCGTAGTCGGTCCCTAGTCGGTCCGTAGTCGGTCCGTAGTCGGTCCCTAGTCGGTCTCTAGTCAGTCCGTAGTCGGTCCCTAGTCGGTCTCTAGTCGGTCCGTAGTCGGTCCGTAGTCGGTCCCTAGTCGGTCTCTAGTCGGTCCGTAGTCGGTCCGTAGTCGGTCCCAAGTCGGTCCGTAGTTGGTCCCTAGTCGGTCCCTAGTCGATCCGAAATAAATTCCTCCATTTTGAATTTTTTTTTTCTAGTAATCAGGATCCGAAGGTCCTGATCATCTTTTGATAAGAAACCACTCTTCCATCTTTTATACCCCTTGATGGACACTGATGAAATTTGTATGGCGGCCATCTTTTTTCCGCCATTTTGAATATTTTTCCAGCTCACTGCCAATTGGAAGCCGTTTCGAGTGACATTTGCTCGAGAACCTCCCACCTATCTTCAATACCTTAAGCGTGTCCTTCATCCGTCTCCGAGTTCCTCAATCATCAGCTCTATCCATATTTTTTTTCTAAATAAATTTTTGTCTTTTTTGTGAAACCATTTTGTGAAAAAAAAATAATTCATACAAAATTTTACAGGAGAAAATTTTTGGGGAAAATCTCGTAAACTACCCCGAAGGTGGCAACACTGTCTACATTTATCGATACTGCCGGTTAAGTTACACAGTCGATTCATACATTTCAACTTTCCAAAATGTTGCCAACTGCCTCAAAAACATGTTCAAAATCAATTCCAAAACAAATAAAATACAAAATGGCCGTCAACTCATTTTACAGATTTATTTTAGAAAGTTGAATAACTTTTCCATTAAGTACAGGAGATACCGCTCCTGATGAGGTTTCAAGTTTTCATCTCGCTCGCACACAGGCGAAATGATCACCCCTGAAAAAAGACCGTATCGCGAAAACAACTTTTTCTTTGATAAATTTCAGTGTTGCCTGTCCCTGGCGATAAAAATATCCAAATTTCGTTTGTACAGGTAAAAAATGTAGTTGCTCATACTCGGATTTTGCAAAAAGTTCGTATTTCGATTTTTTAATTTTTGGGGTAGATCTTGTAATTTCCCAAAAAATGGGGTAATTTTTTCACCAATCTATACTTCAAGTCTGTACATACAATAGCTTCATAGAAGTAGAAACGCTCCAATGTTGTCAACTGTGAGTAATTTGAATTTCAAAATTGCGTTTTTTCGTACCTCAAACTGAATGGCCGCCACGACAGCCGCCATCTTGAATATTTAAAAACCACTCCCGATCTGTCAAAATACAGGATAATTGTAGACGGAAACAGGAAAAAATATTATCCTCAACTAACCCGTTTCTATGCTGTGGCGCCGCGGTTTGGGGTCGAAAAATCGAAAATTTGAAAGACCGCCATCTTGTTTTCTAAATTTTTTCTACTTTTTCTATTAATCGTTTCCTAATTTCTTCTAGAATTGCGAGTTGTAACGAAATCGGTAGGAAAACAAAAATGTTACAAAAATCACGTCGGCCGCCATCTTGTTATTGTTTGAGCAGCCCTTTTCTATCTACAATACCCTTCCCGGGCTCCCCAACCATCTTACTAACCCTTAATCATCATGTCTTCCCATATTTTTCTGTGAGAATTCTCTGAAGAACCGCATCAAAGGCAATTCAATATTCACCATACATTTTCTATGAAAAAATGAATTCCGCCATTTTGAATTATTTTTTCCATTCATCAAGTAGACCTTCTGATTTTGATCATCTTTTGCTAAGAAACCACTCTTCCATCTTTTATACCCTCCGAGATGGATACCGATGAAATTTGTATGGCGGCCATCTTTTTTTCGCCATTTTGAATTTTTTTTCAGCTCACTCCCAATTGGACAACGTTTCGAATGACATTTGCTCGAGCACCCCCCACCTATCTTCAATACTTTCAGCGTACCCTTCACCCGTCTCCGAAACCCTCAATCATCAGCTCTCTCCATATTTTTTTCGAAATAAATTTTTGTCTTCTTTGTGAAACCATTAGTGAAAAAAAAAATTTTCATACAAAATTTTACAGGAGGAAATTTTTGGGGAAATCTCAAAAACTACCCTAAATGTGGCAACACTGTGTATATACCTCGATACTGCCGGTCGAGTTACACAATCGATTCATACATGTCAACTTTCTAAAATGTTGCCAACTGCCTCAAAAACATGATCAAAATTTTCAAAAACACCCAACAACAATACAAAATGGCCGCCAACTCCTTTTATAGAAATAATTCACATAGTTTTATAATTTTATCATTAACTACAAGATATACCGCTCCTGATGACGTTTTAATTTTTTATCTCGCTCGCACGCAGGCGAAATGATTGCCCCTGAAAAAAACCAAGTCGCGAAAATCACTTTTTCTTAGATTAATTCCAGTGTTGCCAGTGCCCAATGACAAAAATACCCAAATGTCATTTGTATAAGTAAAACACATGGTTGCTCATACTCAAATTTTGCAAAAAGTCCGTATTTCGATTTTTTTATTTTTGGGGTAAATCTTGAAATTTCCCCAAAAGTGGGGTATTTTTTTTATCGCCAATTTATACCTCGAGTCAATGCGAACAATCGCTTCATAGAAGTCGAAACGTTCCGATGTTGCCAACTGTGAGAAATTTGAATTTTAAAATTGGGTTTTTTCCTACCTCAAACCCAATGGCCGCCACGACAGCCGCCATCTTGAATTTTTAAAAACCACTCTCGTTCTGTCAAAATTAAGGGTAATTGTGGGCGAATACAGGAAAAAAATATTTTCGTCAATTACCCCGTTTCGGAGCTGTGGTGCCGCGGTTTGGGGTCGAAAAATCAAAAATTTTAAAAACCTAAATCTCGGCCGCCATCTTGTTTTTCCAATTTTTTTAACTTTTTCTAATAATCATTTACTAATTTCTTAAAAACCTGCGAGTTTTAACAAAATCGGTTGGAAAACAAAAAAGTTACAAAAACCACGTCAGCCGCCATCTTGTTTTTCCGAAATGTCATAATTTTTCCCTACTCGACTCCCCCATCCAAACACATCTCCCATACATGATTATATCGTTTTCTGTCTCTTTCTAGGAGAACAATTATGTCAATGAGTCAGTCAGTCAGTGAGTCAGTCAGTGGTAATTGAGCTATATATAGTATAATAAGGTGACTGACTGACTGACTGATTGACTGACTGACCTATCAACACACAGCTCAAACCACATGGCTGTAATTTGGCATGCAGATAGCTATTATGACTTAGACATCCGCTAAGAAAGCATTTTTGAAAATTCAACCCCTGGGGTTAAATATTGATTGACAATGACAGGCAGAATGACATAATTAGCATCGGAGAGTGAACATAGAATCAGATATTTTGGACATCGTCACCAAAGTTATGACATCTTAATAAGTATAGTGGAGTCTACAAGAAAACGCCTGATGATCTTACCCTCCGTCCTACCAATTTACACCCTTTCAAAATAGCTTCTATTGTTTTAATTGTAAGCACGATCCCTTTAGATTTATCGCCACTTTACAAACGCTATCGGTTACTGTTGTCGAATTGATTCCCGAAACCCTTTATTGGTTGTTCCGATAGCAATATAGCCAGTCGTCTATGGGGGAATTTTATTGTACCCCTTTTGCAAACGATTTGAGCCAGAATTGGGTTTACTTTACACGGATAAACTTGTGGTCTCACGTGCATAGCTTGTGCAGAATTTTATCGGTGATTTCGCGGTACATTTACAATCTAGACGCACGGTAGTGCGGCCGGCAAGTTCCGGCCGTATGCCAGTGTGTCTATTTACACGAACCATTTCGAGCTGTTTTGACCCCCCTCATAACTCTGGTTCGCGTGATAGTAATCTTATAATAATTACAGATTGGATCGGTTCTTTGCCCTGTGTACGGATCCGCTCATGTCTGATTTGATCCCGCAAGAATAATTCAGGCATAGCTCTCTCTATGAGTCTCATATCGCCCGATGAGTGACTCTCACAGTCTTATTAATAAACATAGACTAGAGCGAGATTAACTTTATTCCTAGTTTTAAGTCTATACTAGCTAAATTCAGCATTAATAAACACAGAGTATGCAGGGAGTAAAATAATTCGAACCTACTCTCGGACCAAAACTTATTCCTTGGCACCATATGGTTTAACGACTGAGTAAGGAGAGACACTAGTATTGTTACCCGATGGCGACCACATGTCCGCCCTAAAACAATGCCATTAGCCATCCGTATTGTTTGAAGTTTGTGTTTTTATACCTGATTACATACCTACTTGCTCTTTGCATTTAATTTCGTACTTTTCGTAAAACAAATAACGCAAGATGGATTTAAGAGATTATTTTATTGATGACTTGACGACGCTGGACGAAATCATTGAAGTTGGAAACCGAATTCCAAGGCATATGAAAATTTACAAAACACGTAAAAATCCCATTTCTAATTCAATGACGTTGCAACTTGTTAAACTTAACTTAAAATATTGTATAGGTACAGAGTGCCTAGTGGGAGATTTTTTAATTTTTACTAATTCGGTCGTGATAAATAATTGAACAGCGCCATCTAGTGACAACATTGAGAAAAATGACTACTATGAGACTAGATGGCGCTGTGACAATTTCATAAAAATCAGTTAATATCATGACTGAATAAGTATAAAAATATCTCGAAAATATCCCACTAGGCACTCTGAATAAAGATCTCTTCTGTCACTGGTCATTAATGTCATAATCAAGCATTAAATTTGTTTACAGACTCATTCTTTTTACTTTTAAATTATGTGGGTTGCCATAACGCGCGCGTTAATCCCGGCGTAAGGAATGTATTGTTACTCCGAGCTTACTTCATGTTTATTAATAACATTGTAAAAACGAAATTAATACTAGGCTACTTTGGGATTAACAAGTCCAAGTGTAACTTCGAAGTAAGGTTCGTCTAAGCACTTTTTATTAATAAGACCGTCAGGGTTTTAGACTCTTAGGTGACATGTTTCTCATCCATAAATCTATACATCTATATACATATAATAAAATCGTAGATTGCCGTATCTGTACATTAAAGATTTTTGCAAAATAACTCGGGGATGTTAGGGATAAGTAATAGAAAGTAAAAAGCTATTTTTGAAATTTTTGTCTGTTTGTCTGTTTATCTGTTTGTCTGTTTGTCTGTTTGTCTGTTTGTATGTTTGTCTGTTTATCTGTTTGTCTGTATGTTTGTGCGCGCATCACGCAAAAACTACTGAATGGATTAAAATGAAACTTGGCATGATTTAAGTTCATACTACGGAGTAACATATAGGATACTTTTTATCCCGAAATTCAGCACGGTTCCCTTGGGAGAGGGTATGAAAGTTAAAATGTGTATTTAGCTGAAATTCATTAACGCGTGGTCCGATGATTTCATTCATTCTTTTTTTGTTAGAAAGAAAATACTTTAAAGATTACTGGCTAATCTATCAAAGGCTGGATCGATTTTGATGGGACTTTCACTGGCGGATGTTTACATTTTAATCTACCTAAACATCGGCCAGTGAACTTTTAACAGTTTTTAGCAAGGTGTTAGCTCAAAGGAGCTAAGGAAAGACAAAATGATTCCCACGGGATGTTTAAAAACTAATAACCACGCGAACGAAGTCGCGGGTGTCCGCTTGTCTTCTAATAAAGATCTAAAGAATCTATCGTTGTCAACACGCCCTGATGTAAATACATTCAGATGCACACTCAATGCATACGTCAAAGGCATAAGTATTACAACTTTATTTTCTTTGATATTAAACTGCTTTAAAAGGTTATACCTATTAAAAATTGTTTTCAACTGAATAAAAACATCACGACTCACCGTGTGCAAGTTTAAAGGTAGGTTAACGTGAAAACTTAGAAAGTTAGTAGGTCGCAACGGCAGCACTTGAAGGCATTTGCAGCTTTTGTGTCGGCGTTCGAGCTATTCCCGTACTCTTTGGCGAATAAAATTTTCGCTGGAAATTATTTTCTTTTAGCTACGCTTTTTCTTTCGCAATGATTGGACGCTCATACATTTCAATAATGATGCCGTGAATAGCGATAAATTTGTGCCTATATTACGTTTGATATGACAAATGAATAGAAATATCTTCCTACGACCTGATATAACATCAGGTCAAAGATATTTCTATTTACGCCCGCAGGCCCGAGGACCTCGACGGTTCAGTGGCGTAATCAGGTTTCATGAATTTATAAAATTTTCTTGATCTAACTTTCTACAAAAATAAAAATTAAAAGCACTAGGATTGAGGATCGCGTGGCGACATAATAATATTATGTATGGTTTTTTCATTGCAAGTTAGGTACTTCGTGTGTGTTTCCTATAGTTTTTTGAAGCCTATTTGTCTGTGTGTCTGTCTGTATGTCTGTGTGTTTGTGTCATCATAGTTATCAAACAGATGGACCAATTTCAATGTCGTGTTTTTGATCCCTTTTCAAAAATTATTCATTTTTATGAGGTAAAAAAATGTGCAGAGTCAAATATAATAATAATAAAAAAAAAACTTTTAAAATGGTGAAATTAAGATTCCTAGAATGCCCGTTGCCTTTAACATTTATCGAGTTCGTGATTTCAGCCTTTCTTCAAACGAGTTATAACCATTTGGGATTACAGTCGCCTTGTCGAAGGACGTACCCTGTTATCTCGGCAAACGTCAAGTAATACGTCTAGAAGAAGGGTATGCCCTAGCAAAGAGTTCTCATGTTCTAGCATTTCGTGCAAAGGGGATAGTCCATGAAGATATTATACTCAGAAAACTTCTACTTAGTATAAAGTATCTTGGACACATGTCCTGGTCACGTTACACACGTGTGTGTAGGGAAAATAGGGAACCTCAGACCACCACCTCTACAGCCTTTTAATGTCCCACTGCTGGGCACAGGCCTCTTCTCTCACAGGAGAGAGGGATTTAGAGCTTAGACCCGCCACGCTGCTCCAATGCGGATTGGTAAGCTTTAACGACTATTGTCACATGATAGTGATAATAACTGGGACCGACTGCTTAACGTGCTCACCGGGGCACGGGAGTGAAACATCGCCAACTATCAGCTCCGGGCTGGCATTGAGAATTTCTTGACAGAAAAACCCAATACCTAAAAATAATTTGCCCGACCCGGGAATCGAACCCGGGACCTCGTGATCTGCACTGGCATATGCTAACCACTAGACCAAAAAGGCAATCAAAAACCTCAGACATGACAAGTATATTGAACGCAGAAGCTGTTAAATTTAACATGGTCTTGCGCATATATTTTCATCTTAACGATAGTGTCTAAATTAGTGTTGTTTAACACTACTTTAGAATATACTGTCAATCTTATCTATTACTGTGGTTTAATAACTGACTCCCGTATAGTGCCATTATCACGGATAACGATGATGCTTACCACATTATGATGAAACCACGATTCTGTTGTGCGTTCGACATATCCATTTGTCATATAGAAAGGAAACATAACCGACAAATAAACTAAGTATGAGTATCCTGAATGGGCTATTTATAATGCCGACCATTTTATTTGGATCCAATGGTCTCGTACTTTGCTAGAGATGAATCTTGCGTACGAAGGTAGGTACTTATCTCCTAGCCGAGGGACGTTTGTCGGGAAACGGCCCGTAATCGCCCCGACAAATGGACCCTAAGTAGGACTACCTGAATGGCACCGATTTAAACGTCTGCCATTGTTTTTTGTTGCTCGAGATTTTTATTGCACAACTTTGGGAATCGTGTTTTGCTTCCATTTTCATTGCTTTTCACGTCTCAAAACGATGTTCAACGTGAACTATTATGACAATTCGCACGAAAGAATGCTGATTACGACATCTGCAAAAGTCACGTCAGCTCCCACCTGTGGTATCTCTTACGGATGTGCCTGAAAAAATATTCAACAAGTGATAAATAATCGAAAAGATTGAAAGTCAAATACTGACTTCACCACTCACTTAACAGTCCATATCTTGAAAACTACTAAATGGTTTTGATGAAACTTGCACTGTTTCCTAAGTTGAAGTAAATGTAAGCCAATATAAAAATAATAGTCGCAATCCAATCAATCGTTTTGGAGAAATCCGTGGACAAACATACATGTATACAACGTAGGTACATACCTATCTTTTGTATGTTTGTCTGGAAGCCCTTATATGATTATCATATGTGAATATTTTGCAGGTCCAATAATATAACATACACTCTTTTCGAATCGATAACTTCCTTCTTTTGAGAAGTCGTTTAATAAAACACTCTTTTCTTGTGTCATAATCGGGAGTTTAAAATATGAGTGCAGAAAAAAATCAATCGTACCGAAGCCTTTACATGATACCTACTAACAGTGTTAGCTCTTAGACTATGAGTTCAAAGTGGCGTTTACCGAACATATTAATAACATTAGCTCTTGAGGCAGAACGTATAGAGCTACTATTCATCCGGCTGAGTGGGAAATTGGATATTCGCGTGTTTACATTCGTGTAAATTAATACAAGATGATATTACATTAGTGTCAATTGGTACAAGTTGATACACTACACTAGCGGCACGCTATGATGGCCGGTTTGACACATTACAATAGTGATGTGGAATGTCAATTTATTCTCGAACAAAAAACAATTAAGTTTTGTTTTTGTACCTGATTAAATAGGTTTAATAAAACAAAAATGTATATTATGTTTATTTAATTTATTTGAACGAACTGAATATTTGAACGAAAATGAATATACATACTTTATATGCACACAAGAAACATATGAATACAAAAGATACCAAAAAAGGTGCCACAAAAGGCCATAATTAATCAGATTCGTCCATACTACTATTTTCACTGTCGTCACTGCTATCATCACATACATTAATAATTATATGTTCGTTTTCTATAATATTATCTATTTTCACATCTCTTTCATAATCTTCCCTTATTAATTTAACAGTTCTATTCACAACCTTTTCCCAGTCTCCTTTAGTCACATGTTCACAAGCTTCTTCTAATAATTTTAGCATTTTTTTTGTGGTAAATGGGGGTTCTGTATTGTGTCTTGCAGCATATCCCTTAATTTGAGCCCACACCAACTCAATCGCATTATACTCACAATGGTAAGGCGGTAACCGTATAACTCTGTGCCCATGTTCTAATGCTATTTCGTCAGTGACGTATCGGATCTTGGTTGGTTTGTTTTCTTTTAAAAGACGTACTAATTCCGCTTTTAACATATTCATGTTTGCATCTACGCCATTTTTACGAAGCCATGCGACGATATCAGCTTTCTTTTGGGATTGGGCAGGTGGCTTGTCAATTTGCATCGAGTGGTATGGGGCGTTGTCCATAATTATAATAGATGGTTCAGGGAGGCTACACAACATTGAGGTAAACCATTCAGTAAACTTTTCTCCATTCATGTCTTCATGATAGTCTCCAGTGGTTTTTGACGCAAAAGCCATGAGAGAACCTTCGACAAACCCGTTGATGGTTCCGGCGTGACAAATTATAAGTCGCGATCCTTTTCCTACAGGAACTTTGGAAGTAGATGCTGCTGTGTCATCGTTCCAAGAACGGCCTACAGTATGGTTAGCATTAAGCCATGTTTCATCCAAGAACACAACATTTTGCCAATTTTTGATTTCTTTCACTTGCCGTAAAAAAGTATACCTTGCCATCGCTATATCAAATCTTTCCATCAATATTTTGCGTTTGTTACATTTTTTGTATCGAAATCCAATGGTCTTCAAAATCTTCGTTAAAGAACTTTCCCCACCGAAGAATAATCCAGCTTCCTTCAGTGAATGCACCAACTTTTTTCTTGTTGGATACTCCTTCTGTAAATAGTAGCCGTAAACATGTCTTCGGATAGCATCGGCATCAAAGCTATCGATGCCTACGACTGGTTTTGCTCGTTTTCTCTTTTTTGGTGTGTGAAGTTTATTTTCTTCTGTGCCAGTCTCGCCATATTTTTTTTTTAGTTATCCGTCTAACAGTTCGTTGTCCAATATTAAGCGCATCAGCTACGCGTTCAACCACTGACGTTATAGGTAAAATTGGCCCTCCATTTTGAGCTTCACGATCGAAATAGTTACGAAGGCGTATTACGAACTCACGTGTCTGACTATTTAGAACAGTTCTCTGCGTACGTTCGGTCATATCGACGAACTCCACAACAAAGGGCTTGAACAGAGTCCAAATTAACGAGCAAGGGTCAACAGTAATGCAGTATCAATATTTGAAATCCAAAGCCAGGTCAAAACTATATCACAATCGCATTGCACTGACAGTTTATACTTTTCGAAGCAACGTCAATTCGAAACTGCTTTGTTTTGCATTGAGCATTGACGCGAGTTTGCCGGAGGTAGTAGTTGTGCTAGCCAGCGATCCTATGTGACGATCGTATTAGATTCCATTTTTAAAAATTTATTGATATTTTTTTGCGATTTCAGAGGTTTGTCCACATAGTGAAAATTGTTCATATTCACAAGTACATTCACCCCTTAAATGGTGCAAACTGATTTTTCTACACTTGTATACATTTAAGAAATCAATTTAATAAATAAATTTTGAGTCCTAAACCTAAAACTACATTCGATAAAATTTATGAATCTCTGCACATCACTATCGTCAATAAAGTAATACAATTATTTCCTTCAAAGTCGTTATCAATTAATACGGAACTTCATGAGCGGACAAACGTCAAACCGGCCATCATAGCGTGCCGCTAGAGTAAGCTGTAATATACTCGTAATTATATTGAAATGTTTACTCATTGTGATTGATTATGTCTTCATGTCTGTCTCTAATCCTGAGATATCGGACACGCTTGGATCAATAAAATACCAGAAAAACATAATGTGTGTGTGTCTGTCTGTTCCCCTGTAGCGCTCAAACGGGTGAACCGATTTGAACGCGGTTTTTTTTGTTTGAAAGTTGAATTAGTCGAGAGTGTTGTTAGCTATGTTTCATGAAAATCCATTCAAGATGGCCGCCGCTACAAAATGACAGATAATATTATTTTTTTTCACAACTCCGTTAATATGGGTATCAAATGAAAGGGCTTGACTAGTAGAATAGCACTATGCAAATCCAAGATGGCCGCGACCACAAAATGGCGAATGTCGGGGGTTTTTTAAATTTTTAATTTATAGGTACTTGTTAAGTAACCTTTCCAAAACTTTGATATACTTTGTTCGATTTCAGAGATCAACGAAAGCTTGTCGAGATTAAAATATTTAAAATTTCCACTAGAATGTCCATTGAAAAATTTAACCATTTTGGTTGGTCTACATGACGTGATTAAAACCGGACAAGGTTATTTCGGAACAAAATTAAAACACGTACCTCTATGTGGTCAGTGGTATTTCATTAAACCGGGGCAGCACCCGGGGTTTCTATGACGTAATAATCCCAGCTTAACGTTAAGCGGATATTCGAAAACTCATTAAAATCGCCAAAGAACGACCCCCGGCCATATCCCGCTTCTATGTGAGGCCATTGGTTTCTAATACGATTGATGAAATTACTACCTCTACTCGCTGTCTCATAATAACTGTCTCAACTTTGAGCTCTATAGTCATTTAAATTTACAATTTCTTACAGTACTGTCTTACAGTTTCTATTGCCAATAGGTAGGTACTTACCTATCCCACTATCACCACTACAGCCTTTTTACGTCCCACTGCTGGGCACAGGCCTCCTCTCTCATAGGAGAGAGAGATTAACAGCTTAGACCCGCCACGCTGCTCGAGTGCGGGTTGGCGGGCTTTAACGACTATTGTCACATGACAGTGATAATAACCGCGTGCCCTCCGAGGCACAGGGGTGAGACACCGCCAACTACCAACTCCGGGCTGGTACAGAGAATTTCTTGACAAAAAAACCCAATACCTAACAATTATTTGCCCGACCGGACCCGGGAATCGAACCCGTGACCTCGTGATCTGCAGTCGAATATGCTAACTACTAGACCAACGAGGCAGTTGCTTGTTAATTTACCTATGCAATGAGTTAAAGTGACGTGCTTTTTGTCAGTATTTTTGCAATGGCGGATTATTTTGCTTTTACTCTCTGATTGGTTTACTATCTTATAACAATCAAAACAGCAGGTATTGGTTTAGTGTGGCTAGCTTGTCCTGCGAATCACGAGTTACCAGGTTTGAATCCCGGGGCGGGCTATAAAATAAATTTTAAATATTGAAATCTGTCATGAAATTCTCAGCAGTAAAGCGGAGTTGGGAGGTTGGCGATGTTAGATCCGTGCCTCGGAGAGCACGTAAAGTCGTCATCGGTTTTGTGTCTGATTTTGCTCTGGTCGTGATGCATTGGCATCCCATCGGACTATGAGAGTGTGTGAATAGATTGCAGCGTTCTTTGCACACACATTTGTGAACTATAATATCTCCTGCTTCGTTGGCTAGTCTCTGCCCTGTTAATTACTGCTATTGTCATGGCGAGTAAAGTAAAGAGAATAAGAACGTACCCACATGATAAGAGGATTGTGAACCTACTTTTCATACAAAAAGCCATAACGTTTTTCTCCCCGTAATTATTGTCCAGTTTTTATGATTTTTGCAAATGTTGTAGTTATAGTGAAAAACTAGGTCTGTATGTTTTTATTTTAAAGAAATATTGCTTACGATGTAAGTTATTAGCATCTAAATACATATCTCTATTTTTGACGTATAAAAACTTCCTCCAGCGTTTTTATTATTTTAGTTAAACTAAACTGAATTACTAAAAAATAAAAACATACAGAACTAGATGAAGATGTACTGAATCCAATGAGATCAAAATAGTTTTATTTCGTAAAGGTTAAAGGTAAAAACGTTATCGCCCGAAACCATATTTCAGTAACGAAATGTAGGTCTAATGTATCTCAGGACTTGCAACTCTCTGTATCGCACAATACGGAGCATTTTTGAAAATACTTACTCCTGCCGCGTTTCATCACTATACACGATCCTCTATACACACACACTAGCCAGTAAACATTTGCGAACTTCATTGTAGCTCCACAGTTTCTTCAGTTAACATAACGAGGTTTATTAACTGGCTATCTATCGATTACCAACTGCATTAACCAGTAATGGAAATTAGTCGTGAAACTATCGCATAATCAGTTTATGCTCGAATATACCTGTCTATGTTTAGTTGAATTCGGATCACTGGAGCGTTAGATTTGTCTCTAAGGGGTTCATTGTCTCCGGAACATTATTCTGAACTATTGCTGATTTACTATGGAGCATACGAATAACCTCATTTCGGATAATATGGTCTCTTAGAGGATTTCTGAGTATAGCTCTTTCCAAAGTACGGCGATCGACTTGAAGTCAGAGAACTATACTCCGACTTTTAATTCGATGCAGTATTAAACACGTTTCAGAATTGTCATTTCGTAAAATAATGTTGTCAAGCTCTGGACAACTCGACCGCAATAAAATCGACCGAATGGTCGAGTTGTCCACATTCAATTTTATTAATATTTTTTGATGGTCAACTCGACCGCACGTACAAAGTACAGTCATTTACAGTAGCAGATAGGTTGGGTTGAGGTATAAAAGTACAGTACAGGTATAAAAAGAAAGAGATAGCAAATCTCATTTTCGTTTAGAGACGTACCTATTATTATCTCTTGTATTCAGGAGAAAGAGACGGCTATTGGTGACATTTAAAAAAATTAGTAGGTGTAATTTATTTGTTATGAAAATCGTTCATAACAAAAAAATCCTGATCTGTGATTTTCTTATAAGATGACATGTTTGATATTATAGAATACCTAATTCAAAGAATACCTAAATTTTGCTCTTTCAAAAAATACCATTTATACATAATATCTTGATAATAATTAATAAAATGCTGATAAATTATAAGTAATTTCATATAAGAGTTAATCAAAATATTTGATACGTGAAACACTTTTTGTATTCGACTGTACATAAACAACTCAGTATTCTGCTATTGGCCGAGTTGACCATCAAAAATTTGGATGTGGACAACTCGACCATTCGGTCGATTTTATTGCGGTCGAGTTGTCCAGTAACCCAATCTCAATAGTGATGTGATAGGTTCATTTCAATTCATTTATAATTCCAATCATAAAATCGTTAGACTATTGCATAATAAGATCTAAAATTATTGTATATGCAATGATGCAGTCTACGTGAAAGCGGGCTAACTTGGAAGAAGTATGGCAGTTTCATTTAGCCGACTATTTACTTACATATCACATACTTATTTAAATGATTGAGCCTTGTTGAATATTTTGTTCTATCGTGTTATTCTATGGTAGAATATAATAAACAAAAGCGAGGTTTTAGTATGCAAAATGCTATACCGCAAGAGAAGGTAATTATTCGATGCGATAACACCCTGTATAACAAACCTCTGAGGACGAATCTAACGCTTCAGCGATCCGAGCCAACCTGAATATAGTCTGTAATATGAGAGCTCTGACTAAAGATAAAAGATAGACGGCAAACAACGTAGTGATTTTGTCGGATTGTCAGCCACTCAGCAGCGTCGCAAGTGTCACCGTCGCACCTTTTCGCATACTACAGATTTTTTTTATATAAGACGCCGCAGCGGCGCCGCAGAACCAACGCCACGACATTGCAACTTACCGTGGGCTTCACCGTAAGGAACAGCTGAAATCCAGAAGATCTCTCAGGTCCAGAAGGCCCTGTAATCTTGTCTGCGAGAATTTTCAAGTTCGAACTCCGCTGTGTCAGTCACAGAGACATCTCGTTCATTGAAATATATTAATCTCTCTGCAATTCAGGCGGATAGCAGCATACATACATCATCATCATCATCATCATCATGATCAACCCATTACCGGCTCACTACAGAGCACGGGTCTCCTCTCAGAGTGAGAAGGGTTTTGGCCATAGTCTACCACGCTGGCCAAGCGGATTGGCAGACTTCACACACCTTTGAGAACGTTATGGAGAACTCTCAGGCATGCAGGTTTCCTCACGATGTTTTCCTTCACCGTTAAAGCAAGTTATATTTAAATACTTAAAACGCACATAACTCCGAAAAGTTAGAGGTGCGTACCCGGGATCGAACCCACGACCTCCGATTAGAAGTCGGTCATCCTAACCACTAGGCTATCACAGCTTTTTTTTTGCATACATTATTTTTGCATACATACATACCTGAAAAATATTAGGTATCCTCCTGAAGCAGTCAGGTAATAAAAATAGGTGCTAGAAAACCCAAGTTCACAAAATGTGCAGCAAGAGTTGAATGGACGCTTATATTCTTGGTGTTGGTGTCGCCCAGTTAACCGGCCTCACTTTAATGAGCAGTTTTGTTTGTAAAGGCTCCGTCTATCGTTTTTTAGTCTATGGATCAGACTTTGAACCATAAACCTTATTAAAGTAGTTTCATGAATAATTTTCCTTCTCTTTGGTAATTTTAATCTCTTTCGTACTAGATAAGATTCAGTTGGAATACTAGAACTAAAGGGGACATAATAAGGCATTTTGCGATATTTCGTAAATTATAACTTGAAAAATATACTTGCTAATTAATGAGTTTCATATTTTAAAATTAAACTTTTTTGACCTTATAATATGAAGTTTGAGAACCTCACGATGTTTTCCTTCACCGTTAAAGCGAGTGATATTTAATTGCTTAAAACGCACATAACTCCGAAAAATTAGAGCTGGGAAACGAACTCGGTCCCTCCGAAGGGAAGACCGCAGTCTTAACCACAAGGCTATCACCTCTCCCACATACGAATATCTACACAAAATCCATTTTGATTCCATAAATCTCAAGATCAAATTTCTTGTTCCAGGTACATTCGAAGACCAAGAGCGAGCGGCCAAAATTAGCATTCAGCGCCACCCGTGGTGATTGTTATAATTCCGCCATAACTAAAATATTATTACAACCGTGGAATCCGAAGCAATTTGCATAATTTAATCTCCTCGTAGGACCCGATCCAGAAACTCTGACAGATGTTGGAACAATCCACGTACGTGTATGTAGATAAGAGTGATAGTCGAAAAGCTGGCGGATGATTCGAGTGAGCTTTTTTACCTTGAATCTACACTAATATAATAAAGCGGGAGAGTTTCTCTGTTTGTTTGAACGCGCTTATCTCTGGAAAATACCAGCTGGATTTGAAAAAATATTTTTGCATTTGGTAGCCCAATTCTTGAGGAAGGTTATTCAGCTTCATGGTGGCACGGGATTTTTAAAATCCTACATCACGCGAGCGACGTCGCAGGCATCTGCTAGTAATATATAAACGTCAATATAAATGTAATTCGCAAAAGTAGCTGAGCAGATTATACAGAATTTTAAGTTTGGTAGGTAAAGCGCTTAATTTCAGTGAATTGATTGAAATCGAATCAGAAATTGTTTCACTTTTTAACCGGAAACCGAAAGGAAACCAAAACCGTAACCAAAATGACTACGAGACCGGTTTTAATGACCAAACCCAGTTTACAAAATTCTGATTTCCAAAGCTGAGCTGAGTTCACTACACTTAGCAGACAGGCTTATACTATAAAAAAACTCAACAGTTGCCCTATTCAAAAGGCAAAAATTTAAAAAATATAACTATATCAATACAACAAAGTTATGTTAATTCACACTATCTTGTTGCTGAATGAAAAGCCACTACTTAAAGAATACAATAGAAAAATATCTATCTATCTATCTATATCTATCTATAATATAATAAAACTGTAACAGATCCAATTCTGTACATTGAAGATATTTTGAAAATTTTTTTTGGAGGGCACTCTATAATCGATACTGAAGCCAAAACTGTAATTTTTTTCATTTTTGTCTGTCTGTCTGTCTGTCTGTATCTTGGCCGCGCATCACGCCGAAACTACAGAATGGATTCGAATGAAACTTGGTACGATTTGAGTTTATACTCCGAGGTAGGACATAGGATACTTTTTATCCCGAAGTTTAGCACGGTTCCCTTGGGAGAGGGGATGAAAGTTAAAACGTGTATTTAGCTGTAATTCATTAACGCGTTGTTCGATTTCACTCATTCTTTTTTTGTTAGAAAGGTAGTACTTTATATATTGTCCTGTAAATATTTCAAGGTCATAGGTTTTTTAGTTCCGAAATGACAGACATTACAACCCTCAGTATTGGGTTCAAATAACTTGGGACCCGGATCTTTGAACGTACGGCTTATTTTAAACTGGTGTGATGTTTGTCGGTCTGTCTATTTGTTTCAACTTATCTCCGAAACGGCTGGATCGATTTTAACGGAACTTTCAATGGCAGATAGGTGATGTTATAAGGAGTAACTTAGGCTACATTTAGTTTAGGTACAAAAAAGGATTATGGAATCCAATCCGATCCTATATAAAAACCTATATCCACGCGAACGAAGTCGCGGGGATCAGCTATAATATAATAAAACTGTAACAGATCCAATTCTGTACATTGAATTATTTTGAAAATTTTTATTGGAGGGCACTCTATAATCGATACTGAAGCCAAAACTGTAATTTTTTTCATTTTTGTGTGTCTGTCTGTCTGTCTGTCTGTCTGTCTGTCTGTCTGTCTGTCTGTCTGTCTGTCTGTCTGTCTGTCTGTATCTTGGCCGCGCATCACGCCGAAACTACTGAATGGATTCGAATGAAACTTAGTACGATTTGAGATTATATTCCGAGGTAGGACATAGGATACTTTTTATCCCGAAATTCAGCACGGTTCCCTTGGGAGAGGGGATGAAAGTTAAAACGTGTATTTAGCTGTAATTCATTAACGCGATGTTCGATTTCACCCATTCTTTTTTTGTTAGAAAGGTAGTGCTTTATATATTGTTCCGTAAATATGTCAAGGTCATAGGTTTTTTAGTTCAGAAATGACAGACATTACAACCCTCAGTATTTGGTTCAAATAACTTGGTTACCGGATCTTTGAACGTACGGCTTATTTTAAACTGCCGTGCGTTTAAATTTATGTTTGTCGGTCTGTCTATTTGTTCCAACTAATCTCTGAAACGGCTGGATCGATTTTAACGGAACTTTCAATGGCAGATAGGTGATGTTATAAGGAGTAACTTAGGCTACATTTAGTTTAGGTACAAAAGAATTATGGGATCCGATTCGATCCTATATAAAACCTATAAACACGCGAACGAAGTCGCGGGGGTCAGCTAGTACTTAATAAACTTAACTTAAAGTAACTTTGTCGTTAAGAAATTGAACGAAATTATTTCACCGGTATAAATACTTTAAATAAATCGTTCACTGGCTCGCAGTCTACTGAATCTTGTACTGTGCTGGTGTATAATAAGTTTGTAGATGTATTTCAAATTGCATAATGCAATTCAAACGTGGGTATCTCACAGGCTGTATGAAGTTTCATGCATTTAAAGGATAACTTCGATTGTTTTTTTTGTTATTAAATTAATTACCTACGAGAATTCACTTTTCTATTTATTGACTTTTTACTAACGGATAAATAGAATAGTTAAAAGAGCAAGTATATTTAAATATACAAGATATATTTTACAAACGCATGAAAACTTGAAATCCTTTTTTAACCCCCGACGCAAAAACGACGGGGTGTTATTTAAGTTTGACGTGGCCTGTGTGTGTATTTGTGTGTGTGTATTGTCACTTTGTTTCACCGTAGCGCTCAAACGGGTGAACCGATTTGAATGTGATTTTTTGTTTGAAAGGTGAATTAGTCGAGAGTTTTCTTAGCTATGTTTGATGAAAATCGGTCCAAGATAACCGCGGCCTCAAATTGGCGGATTACATATTTTTGCACAACTTCCTCAATATGGGTATCAAATGAAAGGGATTGACTAGTAGAATAGCACTATGTAAATCCAAGATGGCCGCCACCACAAAATGGCGAATGGCGGGGGGATTTTTTATTTAATAATTTATTATTAATTGTATTAAATTAATTCACTTTTGCATTTATTGATTTTTTACTTACGGATAAATCTCTCAAAAAGAATAATAACTACTTATAAGAGCAATTTAGGTTAGGTAATATTTTCAAATATATGCAAAACTGAAATCCTTTTTTCAATACGTCATTCATATGTAGATACATTGATAGAGCAAAACAGATAACTTTCAGTGAATTTGAATCTTGCTATACAAATAAATAAAATCGAAGTATCTGTCTGTGATTTCGAAATAATTTTGTTTGAATGACCATAGCCCAAACACACACTTTTTATTTTTTTTATCTGTCTGTTGTCTATCTGTGTGGGCTACTCTTGGGAACAGCTGAAGTAACGGGACCTTTACAGGCAGGTAAGGGAGTGTACAATGTACAAGGAGTAACATATCTCCAGAATACATTTTATCCCGAAAATACTTGTATATATTATGTAGGGTTCCTTCGTAAAAAATAAAAACTGAAACTGAAAAAAAAACTTGATAATAGATTTACGTATCTACGGACTAACCGTTAAAGCGATCTTGCCAAAAAACACACACAGCTTACATCCCGGAGACGAACATTTATCCCGGAAAATCAAAAAGTTTCCAAGATTTTTAAACCTAAATCCGCACGGACGAAGTAGTAGGCATCGTCTAGTGCATACTAATAAATTTTATTGAAAAGTAGACAGTTATCGAAGCGTGCAATACCACATCCATCCATAGTTCACTAGTCACGTAAAGTTGTATTTTTCAAAAACATTTCCATTTTCCATTTGGAATTGATGCTGAAATTCCCCAGTTAGATTTCAACTCTGTAATAGGTATCTATCTACTGGTATGTACTAGATTTGCCAAACAATTCAGTTTTACGTTTTAAAATTTTTGAATGTATTTGTTTTTTTTTTTTTTTTTATTTCATACTATTGCATGTCGGCTTTTTCGTATACTGGACTTAATTGCGACAGCGTATAAATTGAACGATTTGATTTGTATTCATTTTGACACAGTTAAATCATCATCATGATTATCAATCTATTTCTGGCCCGGGTACGGATCTTCTATCATAATGAGTAGGGTTTAGGCCTTAGTCCTCCACATTGGCCAAATGTGGATTGGTAGACTTCACACGCCTTTGAGAATATTATAAAGAACTCTCAGGCGCGCAGGTTTCTATACGATGTTTTTTAACCCCCGATGCAAAAACGACGGGGTGTTATAAGTTTGACGTGTCTCTGTGTGTGTGTGTGTGTCTGTCTGTTCCCCTGTAGCGATCGAACGGGTGAAACGATTGGAATGCAGTTCTTTTTGTTTGAAAAGTGAATTAGTCGAGAGTGTTGTTAGCTATGTTTGATGGAAATCGATCCAATATCCGCTACAAAATGGCGGATTACATATTTTATTACAACTCCCTCAATATGAGTATCTAATAAAAAGGCTTGACTAGTAAAATAGCACTATGTAAATCCAAGATATCCGCCGCCACAAAATGGCGAACGTAGGGGGTTTTTAAATTTTTAATTTATACTTGTCTTCACAGTTAAAGCGTATGATATTTAATTGCTTAAAACACACATAACTCTGAAAAGTTGAAGTGCGTGTCTGGGATTCAACTCGGCTCCTCTAAAAGGAAGGCTAGTGTGTTAACCACTAGGTTATTAGCGTATTACCAAACAAGCTTAAGTAGGTATAAGCAAATATCAAAACATAGAGCTTCCAGTATCTATATACTCTTCAATCTAATCCAATAGCCTGAGACCGAGCTGTTTATAATTTACAAGTATAATGCCGGCCTAAACTGGATTTACAATTCCAAACCCGTTGTTCATATAATCGAGTAATATCGGCAACCCATTTATATCTGAACAAGCCTTTATTATGGGACGGATTCATCTAAAATCATTTAATTTCGCAATATACACTTACTTATACATGGTTTATTGATATTGGTTCTGAATTTTAAAATACCTAGTCAACGATTTTCCAAATCGATGAAAGCTGACTACACGTACGTAAAAGCATGATTCATTGCCTCGTTCCACATGCAAGCGAGAGCGCGGAACAAGTGATAGAGAAGGCACGATCGGCCTGAGCGTTCGGCTTGTGTTGCATCTATCTCTCTTTGTTTTCTTATGTCGCTATGACGTAAAGTTATCGTACCCTAATCTCACATCGAACTTAAAAATAAACTCAATATTACCTAACTTATGTTACTAACGTAACAACAAAGTACCTACCCGCTTATTTTAATAACACCATCAACTTACTTTTCGTGCGAATATTTACAGCTATGTATATGTACAATATTCATTGAATCGCTGTTTTGAGTAAAAATTACTATATTAAATAATATTTACTCTTAGTGCTAGGGTCTTATGTCTTAACTACTACGGACTATAAGACAGTATGAAAGAGGAAGTCTAAAAGAGAGGTATGAAAGTGCGAATGTAGAAGTACGAATGCGAAGACAGTATTCTCGAAGAGTGGAGCTAGTCGGATTTTTGTATCAGGTACGAAAAATCCTACGTTTTCTGGCGGGGTGCTGTAACGTTGTACGTTAACTTTTGCTAATTATTTGTCAAAGGCGCACGGAGCGGCTCTTTAGTAGTACCTAAGTACCTAGAACTCGTTTCGCGGCGGGCGTCGCGGCGCGGGGCGTCGGGACGCGGGGGCGCCGCGACGCGGTGTCGTCACTGACTGACATTGGGACGATCGCTTGAGCCGAACACACACGGTCTCGCTAGTAAAAATTTAAAATCTAATTCTAACGGACACCTTGTCTCATACGTACATATTGGCAAATTGTAACTTAAAATTGGCGAATCTTAAAACTAGTGCTTCAATCTAAATCGGATACAAAACCCGCTGGGGTAAGTTCCCATATTTTCATACAATTAGGTAGCTTCTAGCGTAATCTATTTTGCGCAGGTCAGCTGTAGTGCTTATCCACGGTCACTTGGCTTGGGGGAAGTACTGCAGCTGACGCGCAACCAGGGGCAATGCCTAATGCTCGCCCTGGGTTGCAGGTTCTGAGGATAGCTTCTGAGGATAGCTTCTGAGGATAGCTTCTGAGGACAGACCTACTCTTAAAAGCCGCCTACAGCTGGGTCCGCCGCCTGAAAGCAGCTGGACGAGACGCTGGGTCAGAGCACCGCCGGTACCGCCGACTTCCTCGCGGCGACCGCTGGGTCGTGCAGGATTCTCACCTGGGCTGGAGACCGTAGCCCTACAGCCAGCAGCGTCCATTCTCAGGCCGGTGACCATTTCTCCTTCCTATTGTAAACGGTGTGGAGCGGTGGAGAAGACATTAAAGGCTTCGATCCACGACCCTAGCCTTTCATTTAACTACCTACTACCCTACCTGTGAGCTCACCAGCTCACACCGTAAACCGAATTTACAGGCCACCAATTGTTTTGTAATTAGTTTATCAATGAAATGGCTGTGACATACCTATAGACAGATAGATGAACTACACGAAACTATAAGGGTTCCTTGTCTTGCTACGGAACTCTAAAAATACGAGTAGGAGTATATTTTGCACGACTATACTCAATGAACACAAAAGACTTTGCAATCGTCCGTTGTGAAGTCAAAGTCAAGACTATGCAATCGTCCGTTGTGAAGTCAACATCTCCTGAAGATGCTCCGGTGTCGGAGCGAAACGATCATCGAGTTAAATTTGTGATGAATTTGTGTGGTGTTGTGCCTACAAATTTATCACTGTTAGCGGATTATAGCAAAGTAAATTTGTGTTCATTGTATATCATGGGATTCCGCAAAGTAACGCCTGCTTCTATTCAACGACTATACTCGATAATAGTTTACGCAAACGCAAACAATTGATTTGAATCGACGAATAAAAAATAAATACAAAAATAACAAAGCCTATAGAATAATATATTCCAGTGGATTTCACCGACCCAGTTGACAACGAGAAAGGTATTGAAGTCCAAACAAATTGGGCTTAACTAGAATAGGACCAAAAAAACACTAGTTATTTACGAGGTAGCGAACAGACCGCCCACTCCAGTTAGATAAATTAAATACAAAAAACGCGCAAAAGAGGAAAGGGAATTCAGCTATCATAGGTGAAGAGCTCGTGGGTTTTGAGGAAAACCACACTAATATCTTAACTAATTTTATAAATGCGAAAGTGTGTATGTCTGTCTGTTATATATTCACGGCACAATCGCGGAACGGATCTTGACAGCCACATAGATAGCTTGCATTCTGGAAACGGACATAGGCTATACTTTACATCCTGGAGCAAGACACAGACTGCTTTTCATACTGAAAAATAACAATGAATTCCTACGGAACGTTTAAAAAACCTATCATTCAACGGATCTTGACGAAAATTGGCATATAAATAGCATTCATGCACGAGATGGCATTTCAAGCATGTACATAAATTGTTATATTGTTATTTTTAAAAAGAGCAACCGCCGAGTTTCTTACTGGTTCTTCCCGGTTGGAACGGCATTCCGAACCAGTGGTAGATTCAATTGACGATTCAAAAGTAGGTACCTACTTGTAAAAGTTTATTTGAATAAAATTTTTTTTCTATTCTAAAAAACTTTTCTATTCTATTCTATTTATCCTAGTTAGATACGGACTCAGGCTACTTTGTATCCCGAAAACTCAAAGTACCCACGGATTTTATTTAAAACCTAAATCAATGGGACGAAGTCACGGATATCTGCTAGTCAATTATAATCAAATAATAATTGCACGATTGCAGGTACAGTAAAAATGTTACAATCACTACAAACAATCCACAATACAATAGGTGTGCAAAATTTTGTGAGTTACCACGGTCCGATACGCGAAGGAGTCATTACAATTTGAGCGACCTCCCTGGCGCAGTAGTGAGCGCTGTTGTCTTATAAGTAGGGGGTCCCGGGTTCAATTCCCGGCAGGGGCAATTTGAGATTTTATCGTCACTGGAAAGGCAAATTTACTTAACCGCCAAATTGGGCATATTGAGTTATATACATATTCGGAATCAGCGAATTTTTCTGCATCGATCTATCTAGGTAACATTGCAATCGGATTACTTTTGTGGCGCTTCAGTAACCCGTAAAAACGAGGGAATTCTTTTGTTTTGATTACTGAAACGACACATTTTTTGGTCTTTTTTATACTATTGTCGCATAAGTCATATTAACTTACTATATAAATATAAAAATTTCAATTAAAGTAAGTATGTCTTTCTGCCGTCTGGAAAACCATGTTGTTTAAGAAATTTTGGTTTAAATAAATTGCAATACAGCGTGGCGTTTAAGTAATTTAGCCTGACTGTTATTGAACAGTTTGCGGGCTATAAACATTTTTGCCCTGCAGTAAAATTTTTGTAAAAGTCACGAATGTATTTTTTCCTATTCGCCCAAATATAATTCTACATCTCTTAAGTAAATATACTGACAATAATATTGATGTCGTTGTGGAATAAGTATCGACGCGACAGTTCAAAATCGTAAGTGAACGCGCCCAGGCAGGTGCTCGCAGGCGGTTAAGTCAGTCGCCTCGACAGATATTTTTGGAGCCGCTGCTGCTGCTACGTGAGAATATTAGTGTGAAAATATGTAAATAATATATTTATTTCATTGATTAATTATCTATATTAAAATAATAAAGCGGAAAAGTTTGTTTGTTTGAACCCGTTATTTTCTGGCAGTACCTACCTGTCGCATTTGAATTTTTTTTTTGTATTTGATAGCCCAATTTTTGGGGATGGTTATAGGTTATTATCCCTACTAGCCTCCCCTAAGGGGGTAAAATGGGGGTAGAAAGTTTGTATGAAAGTCCTATGTTTTTAAAGTTACAGACCTGAAAATCTGTTATTTTTAAATATATAAGTTATTCTGGAAAATCTGCCATTTAGTATTAAGGTGGTAAAATAGGGGATGACAGTTTTAAGGTAAGTTTTAATTATTGTTATTATTAACTTGTAAGGAAGGGAGGCTCTTTCAAGGGTGTAAGTATCAGTCTCTCAGATATCTATAAATAGTAATGAGAAAATTCACCTCTAAGGGGGTAAAATGGGGGTTCGAAGGTTACATGAAAATCCTATTTTTTAAAGATACATGAAAATTGACATATAAGTTTGCCCGCGAATTTGCCCACGTACAATTTCTGATTTCCTATGAGATTATGTTTTCCCGCTGTAGAGAGGCGTATCGAAATCCCAAATACTGATTTTCATGAATCTCTGTTGAAAAATTACGGATTTTAATACAAACTTTCATCCCGTCGTTCTTTGGGGGTGTAAATTCTGAAAATCTTTATCATTGAAAAAAGCTTAAATGGTGTTATGATTTGGACATCACAGTGGAGTACAATTTTCACTCTGGCTAGGAAGTCACCGAAACCCGACAAATTTCCTGGAAGTATTTTTCTGCAATTATATCCCATTTATTAGAATCAGTATACTTAAGAACCTCTACTTCATAGGGTTTCTTAAGTAGACCTATACTGATTTTAATAAATGGGATATACTTAATTGAAGATAAATACTTCAAGGAAATTTGAAAAGAAGGAAATTTGTTGGGTAAAATAAGCAAACTAAGCACTTTTACATTTTAAAAATCAACAGAATATAATATTATAGCTTATGTGAATCCAGATGCAAAAAATGAAAAAATTGAAATACTTAACGAAAAAAATTCCACCATCCAACTGAGACCATGTTACAAAGCGCTGCTGTCAGTGTGGCCGATTCTGTTGTACACAATTTCTAAATCTAAACTAAAATGACAGGTCTAAATATATTCCTGTCTCTTTCGCAATCCTCCCTGCTGAAGGGGATAGCACTATTTTTAAACCTATCAATTTAGTTTAGGTTTAGAGATTGTGTACAACAGAATTAGCCACAATATGTATATAACAAGAAATAGGTATCTGGATCTCAACAAATTGTGTACCAACAAAGTCATACTAGTCATTATAGTTTCATGAAGAGTACAAAAAATTTACCTATACTAATTATTACTATTCAAGACTATTTCATTGATACAGATGTAGAGGACGAAGAAACAGCCGAATAATAGGTTAACATTCATCATCTATGTTATTGTTTTTTATTATCTGAAAGACGATTTTGGGGGTTACTGTTCCTTCCACAGAACACTTATTACACCAATACATTAAGTATAATATACACTAGTAAAATTTTTGTGTTTTCACCGTAGAAAACTAGTTAAGTTGAATTTATTAAGTTGTGTAAAAATACAATTATTCTCAAAAGTAAGAGCCATGATTAAGATTCATAAACAATAATTATGATTCTATTAGGTGGATTATAATTAACGTTCAAATTAAAAGTTACTTTGATAATTTCTGTATATTGTATGTGTATTTTATTTGAATAACTGCAACTACGTAGTAAATAAGTTGGTACGTAGGTAGATACTTGCATGCAAGGCGCATGTTTAACCTGTGTTGGGATTTAGCTTAGAAAAAGAGCACTTATTTGGAACTCTAATGCTAGAGATTTTAAGTATAGGTTCTAACTGCCTCATTTCAATTATATTAGAGACTTCAGTATGATAGATTGATAGGCATCTTTTTGAATCAATAATTATGGTCTTCAGGTTTTTTTAATGTAGTTGTTCATTGTAATTAATCTCTTACGTAGTTTATCCATATTATGATTACAATAAACTAGACATATGAAAATGGAAATGTATCCTGGAAGTATTTATAGTTCACCAGCATACTAGTTTAGTGATATTAAAAGAAATTTTGTCGTGCTTCTATGTCTTTATGTTATGTCTTATAAGCAAGTTTAATTTACAATTTTTTTAACTTAACCACGTTACAGTAAATTTGACTCACTTTGCAATGAGGTACTTTTTACTTAACCGCCACTTATTTCCTGAATTAGCAGATATAGTAATCTACAGCATATGAATAAAAATAAAGCTATGAAAACGTTTTACGTATCAAGTTGTTTGATTAAAATCAGATGATAAATAAAAAAGTTATGAATTTTTTTGTTAAAAAAAAAACTTAAAATGGCTTTTTCTCGAAATGCCGTTTTGGCGGTTAAGTAAAATAGCCTTTCCAGTGACGTTATAATTTCTAAATTGTCTCTGGTCTGGTCTGGTGGGAGGTTTTAGCCGTGGCTGGTTACCACTCTACCGTGCCGCCATCATTTCGTTCCGGTACGATGCCGTGTAAAAACCGATCACGGGTATACCTCTTCCAAGTTAGCCCGCTTCCATCTCAGACTGCATCATCAGGTGAGATTGCACTCAAGGGCTAACTTGTAGTTGAACAAAAAAAGCCAAGTACCGGATCAAATTTATCCGCTAGCTCTCGCAGCACATCCACACAACACTGTTTATCCGTGTCAGTTACCACCCCACCCCGTAAATTACAACGGTCCGCTTTCCCTCCGTTTTCATACACAAAACGCTAACCAGTGAGCAAACAAAAGAGTTTTTATGGACTAATAATTACAATATTCATGACGCTTGCAGCTGCGACGCTCCCGTGGACTGTTCGTATAACGAGCATTAGTTACCGCTGCCTCTGCAAAGGTTTCCTTTTGATAAACCATTTTTGATACAAACTTGGGTTCGGTTTCGACATAACTTTGTAATGTTTTGTGGACAAATAAAAAACCTTAATATTAAATATTCATTTTTAATTTTAGTATTTGCTGTTGTAGCGGCAACAGAAATATATTATGTAATCTGTGAAAAGCATGTGCTATGCAAATGCAGGAAAAGCAGACACCATGTATGTACCACCACCACGCAACTCCATGTAAACCCTCCAAAAATTGCAGTATCCTCAAGATACGTGAAATTTTACTGTATGATGTCCAATTGCAAAGGATTTTTCATTTGCAGTTATTCATTCAAAATATATGTACCTACTTCACAACAACATCTTTATAATGTTCCTAATATTTATTAGGAACATTATAAAGATGCATCCTCGAAATGTGTAAACTATGTTAACAAAGTTAACGTAGCTTACACATTTTGATGTGATCAAATCTGATGTAAATTCAATATACGAGTATGTAAACTATGTTAACAAACATAGTTTACACATTTTGAGAGGATAGGTTATAGGCAAAGTAATGTGAAGCCTTTTCAGCTAAATATTTTAATTTAGTCATTTAACCATTCCACCAACAAATTTTTGAAGTGAAAACTTCTTTATGAGCATTTTTTGGGTGAACAAAAATCATGGAACTCGCATAATCATCACCGAACACTTTCCATGAGCTATATTTATACTATGTATCTATACTAATAAATAAAATTGAAGTGTCTGTCTGTAATATCGAAATAACTACCTCATATTAAGCTCATATGGTTATTTGAACGATACCATAACCGAATCACACGTTTTTAAAATTTTTGTCTGTCTGTCTGTCTGTCTGTCTGTCTGTCTGTTTGAACGGGCTAATCTTCGGAACGGCTGAACCGATTTTGACGGGACTTTCACATACAAGTAGAAAATTAGTCAGGGAGTAACATAGGCTACTTTTTTAACCGACTTTCAAAAAAGGAGGAGTTGTGTTTTTCTGCCTATCTACACCGATATCTCCGAGATTTCTGAACCGATTTGCGTAATTTTTTTTTTAATCGATAGAGAAACATTGCGACACTGTCCTACAAAAAATTTGGATTCCAACTCCTCAATCCTGATGCTGTAGGGGGGGATCCCCAAAACTAATGGGATTTAGGCACTGTCGGTTATTTAAATTGATATTGGGGATACTAATTAAAGACTTTATTGTTGAATGAACTCTGAGTAGGTACAGCTACTGAGCTACTGAGTAGGTACATGTCCAACTCCTCAACCCTGATGCTGTAAGGAATTGCATTCCGAAATCGTGGGGATCCCACGGAATTTTTCCGTTTTGGGGACGGGTTACTACAGATAGGCTAGGCTTTTTGTTCTGAAAAATCAAAAGTTCCCATGGGATTTTTAAAAACCTAAATCCACACGGGCGAAGCCGTGGGCATCATCTAGTAATGTATATAATTATGTGTACTTTTTGGGTGAACTAAAAGCGCGAAACTCGCGTCATCGTCACCGCACGCTTCCCAATTTCCCATGAGCTGTATGTATACTGTTTAAACTTTAATCCTTGACGACTTCTATGGGCGATCCCCAAAGACTGCCTCGCATTTTTTTTAAATATAAACCTCCACACTGTTCATCCTGAAAAAGATGTGCTACATCATATACCTAAAGAGGGCCATACAATTTAAAAATTTTGAAAACGTTCTAACTCGATTCACTTATTTTCTGTCCCCGCTCCATGTTGCTCCATAAAAATGTACTGCGGCATATTTTTTCGGTCAATAATATATCAATCCACTCGACGCGTCGCGGCCCGACGTGCGTACGGAGTCTGCGAAAAGAATGATGGATGGGGAAATAAAAAGCAATATTCCATACATTACGCGGCGTAAGTAAGTACGCACTGGGTTAATGTGAAAGGTTTTTTTTATACCCTTTTCGGAATTTTATCCGTCTCATCTAAATAATGATACTTCGGTGATATTGTATGCGGGAAGTACTTACCCACTTGAATATTTTTCATCGAGTATTTTTCTATTGAACTTTTGTTGTTTAGAAAAGAGGAGATATCCAAGAGGAAAGTTTAGTAATTGTGCAATTTTTGCTATAAATGTTCAGTTGAAAAGTTATAGCAAAAAGTTAAACTATAAATATAGATAAGTATATTTTGGGGCATGGAGTTAACATAGAGTTTATAGAGAATTTCAATATTGTCTAATAACTCAATATTAGACAATATTGGAGTTACATACATCTAACTTAACTATCAATTATTTAATTGAGAGGCAAATTGAGACTGCTCAAATGAATACATCTAGTCTCCCATCTCTACTAAATGCACACTTCCGACTGAGAATACATCGAGTGCAACCTAAAACCGACAAAATAGAGCTCAGCAAAGTATGACTTATGCAGCTTGCTTTATTAGATAGCCCTCATTAGTAGTATAGTACATATGTACATGTACTCCACGTTTTAAAATACTTTCAAATAATTTTAATATTAAATTGAATTTCGAGATTTAAAAATATTTCTTTCATAAGAACAATTTGTTACTCTTATAACAAGTCAGAACTCTCCACCGAACCACCGGTTCGGAAAGTGGCTTCTACTGAAAAGAGCCACCAAGAAATTCAGAAGTTGCTCTTAGCGTTCCTAAGGACGTATTTACAATCTTTGATTATAACCTCAAATTGACAAACTGTTCCAAGACATTTTATACATTACTAATTAGCAGGAAGAATACCTGATTATCGAAATATAATAGCTAAACCCTTTAGCAGGACATTCACAGCCAGATGCGGGTATAAGACTATGCAAAAAGTGATCTAGGTTACTATTTAAGTAGAAGAAAAACCAAAAACTTGCTCCAGGATTTTCAAAAAACACGCGCAAAGTCGCGGACAATACAACAAAGTTATACACGACAAAACAAAATAACAACACCCATTTGCAAGTAGACTTGACACAAAAGCGACAATCAGTAATTTAGTAACAGTTGATATCGTATCTACAAATAGTATCTACACACGGACGGCACTTTTACAACTTTACTTAACGTGAACTAACTCAAAATTCAATATTCAACACGACATTTCGGTGTAAACGTCGCGTGACAGGGCTTCAGGGTGTGTGGTGCAAGTGACAAGCGCCGAGTTTTATTAAACAATTTTATTCAAGTTTGTCATCGTCGTTGTCAACCGATGGACGTAATTGTACTTGTAGAGACTTCGACACGTCACAGTCTTGTGCTGCTTTCACGCTTACGCTGCAATCCAGCGGCTCCCTGCGATTCATTTGAAATCGTCAAGTCACATTTCAGTCGCACTTTGGATCCCCAATGTCTATCGATTCTTCAAATTTCGGCCATTGCTATTGTAGCTTCGTTCGTACAGCTATTTAAAATCTTGCGCCAGGTTGTTCTATAACTTTTACTGAATCAATTCTAACGGAACGTTGCACACGAGTTTCCGCTAGACCTGTTTCTTCTTCGTCAATTGAATTTATAGTAGGTTAGTACTATTATGTTTTATGTGGTTATATGTACATACCTTTGTCATTGAATTTGGACTCCTCAATCCCTATGCTGTAGGGAATAACGTCCGAATAATGGAGATCTTGTCGAAATTAATCGATAGTGCGACTACCTCCTCAATCCTAATCCTGCAGGAATAAGGTCCTAATATACTGTCAGAATGGAGATGTGGCCGAAATTAATCGATAGTACGAGTAAAATAAAATTACTTAAACGTTTTTACATTAGTGTACTTGTTTCTTAATCCGCTAGATCGAATGCCTCGCACCGCGGTCCCTGTTTTGTTGGGTCATTGATCATCTTCAAAGCTCCTCGCAGCGTTTGGAATATTACTTACGGGAATATACTGCACATGTTGCTTCGCGAATATGTGAACTCTCAACTCCAGCGTTATTTATGTATCACTTCCATTTGACTGACGTTGATGCTTTCATTGGATGTTTCTGAAGCCTGAAAAAAGAGAATCTTATTGAACCGATGTTGATGAAATCTGGCACAGTCATACTTCGCATTCCAGATGCAGGCATATGCAACATTTTATCCCGGAAAATCAAGAGTTCTCACTGCATTAAAATAAAAATTAAATCTATATGGACGGCAGCGGGCTTCAAATGGTGTAAAAATAAGAAGCAGTATTAAGTATAATATCATTATACATTCTGAAATATTATTATAACACTTTGATGACTTTATCCTTAACGCCTTATACTTATAAGTTAAAAGTTAATGTACCACGTGCGAATGATACTTGATAACGTCTTAAACAGATAAATCGTTGAACGCCGGCCGCATGCACGAAAGAGCATAACTCATTGTCACGTACCATACAGAGCTACATACAAGCCACTCACGAGCGCGGAACTAAGCGTTCAGCTTGTGAAGTTGTGACGCATCTATCTATATTTGTTTTCATGACTTTATCACGTTAAATTATCGTCCGTAAATCGACTTTACAGACAACCATTTTTTTTTAAGAAATTGAGATCATGAGATTCCTTTGTATCGCTATACCTATTGTTTCTTTATAATACCGTTAAATTATTTACCAAGTATATTCTGAATTTTGTACACACAGTTCTGATAGTGAGAACAAAACAATAAGTAAGACGGTACTAACTTTTCCTAAATAAACCTTCCAACACGTAACGCAATACCTACATCACGTCTTCATAAAGTCACGTCAAAATGTGGTAATGTAGGCGGGTGCTAGGGATGCGGACGTATAAATATCGGTGTACTCGATATGAATATTGAATTATTCACTTTACTGGTACACCTTGCAGAGTGTTTAGTGTGCCTTCCAATAGAGTTGTCTATTTCATGCAAAATGCAAGGTGAAACATTATAAATTATAATATACATTACATAACAACGTTTATATTTTTACGTAATAACGTCTTATAAATCGATGAATTCCGGCTACATGCACGAAAAAGCATGACTCATTGTCACGTACCGCGGAACGTAGCGCGTAGCACGTAGCGCGGAACTTAGCACGTAGCAGGGTACTCAGCATTCGGCTTGTGACGCATCTATCTCTCTTTGTTTTCTTATAACGTTATCACGTAAAATTATCGTCCGTAAATCGACTTTACAGACATCCAATTTTTTATAGAAAAATTTTCATTGGCATTAGATTATTTAGATAAGAGAATTTTTATTTCATAACTTTTAAGGAATGATGATATTATAATTAGTTACGATCATTCTAATTTAAGTCACGAATAACAATGTGGATATTACTTTGTAGACTTTGACAAAGGATATTACTATTTTCTCAATGACTTTGGTGAGAAATCTAAGCCAAATTGTTCTAAGTGTAATTTTTCAAGTAGTCAATTGTGTTTACATCTGTCACTTAGTATGGTTTGACATTTCCATAAACACAGTTAACTTGAAAAATCATTTTAGAGTCCCTGTATCAAAATTTAATTTGTGCATCAATATTATCGACAACGCATCCATCCCTACGCCCATTATTTTTATGAGCCAAAGGAGAAACGTGTCAGTAAAGGGATGATGTTTTGACGGGGATGTAAAAAACGAAACAACCTAACGCGTACGGGGGAAGGGACGCATAGGAAATTTGAGTAATAGTACAGCCGAAGGAAAATTATGCTCTTGTTAGTTAGAGAAAATTACTTAAGGGCATGTCGAAATCGTAAGCGTGACGGCACGGTTGAGACTTTTTGTATGACAACTTTGTTTCCTCAAGTCTTCTCGTAACCACTAACTTGTCATGAGGCAGGTAAGTACCTGCCTTATTAATTGTTAAGTGGCTTACTTATTCAAGCGCAGGTCATTAGGACCCGGGTTTCTTACCAATATCTCCTAAATATTAGGCTAGTTTTCGTTGAAGGGGGCCCCTTGGCTGAAATCAATCAGTAGAACATTATTATAATTATTTATTTTTTATCATTGACTTCCAGGCATTTTGTTGTAAAGACACGCTTAAAACTAAATGTGTTCATTAGACCGCTTATATTACACTTTAATTGGTAAAAGTGCTGCAAAATTTGGCGTAAAAATATTTTCACTCTAGAGAGTAAAATGCTTGCAAAACTACTATTGAAGTATTTTGGAAAAAATTACCTGCTTGGCGTCGGTAACGAGACTTTTGTCGTATCAATATGGTAATGCATGCCAGTATTTCAACAATGCTCTTTCAAAAGAACAAAATGAGAGCAACTCTATGTCGCGCGATACGTCAGTAGTGTGTGTTAAAATTAGTGAGTAAACATGAACAACTTCTGCCACTGTAATAGTGCGTATCCCTAGAAAGTCTCCAGGTATGCGAAATGATGTTTTGCAAACTAGCTCTTACTTTCAAGCAAAGTGGTAAAAGAAACTACTCTTATCGTAAAACTACTCGTAACCTACTCGTATCTTAACTAATATTATAAATGCGAAATTGAGTTTGTTTGTTACGCTTTTACGCTAGACCTTGGAGAAAGATATAGGCTACATTTTATTCCGAAAAACCATAGAGTTCCTAAGGGATTTAAAAAAAAACCACGCGGACGATGTCACGTGGATTTAGGTTCGCTTAGTATATAATAATTGTGTAAACACCAGTCGCACGTGTGTACGCGCACTAAGAGGGAATTACGTAAGGGTGTGTAAAGGTTCTGAGGGTGTTTGATGTTCTGTGTAGGTTTAGCGAGTTTAGCGTTTCTGTTTATGTTTGAGCATGTGTGGAATGTACGTAGCTTTGTCTTGGAACGTGAGCTATTTTGTGACAAAAATGTGGGACTCCGGCCACATTAGTAGATATCCCTACAGAGGGGAAGCTTCTTAACAACGTCCAAAATTTATGCCTATTCTTGTAGAAATAGCATTGTGAGCTGTTGCATGTGAACTTAAACATACTGTTAACTGTACTACAATGGTTAGGCATTTTTGTCTAAACACAACACTTAAGTGTAATTTCTTATATAATTTACACTATTTTACACAATATCTAAACTCTCGCCAAACACTTTATAATCTCAGTATTAATTTAATGCGCACGATCCACACTTGTCGTTTGCCTCCCAAATGAGCCCCAGCGGAGCGTCCGTGAACTGTTGGTGAGAGCTCATGTGCGCGTGAGCTGCGCATGTGTGAATGTACCTACAACGGGCCGCTTGTATGAAGCTTCCTCTCTGTAGGGATATCTACTCATGTGAGAGGCTCTTGAAATTTATTGTTAGGGTACCTAGTTAATAGACTATGCCGTTGGCATGGTGGTGTGAATCTACGTAAGAAGGATGTCCCTGGTTCGTTTTCTAGTTTCTTTCTGGGTCTCAATGGAGGCGAAGACTAGCCAAGTACGCACTACGCAGGAGATATTATAGTGATTAAGTATATGTGCTAACACATCAGGACTCTATTCCCTCACTTTCATAGTCCAATGGAATGGCGACCAGACATGACCGGAGAGAGATCAGGCGCATCACGCATGACGTACGTTACGTACTCTACAAGGTACAGAGGTGCAACACAGCCACTTCCCAACTCCTTGCTCAACTTTTTATTTTGACTCGACTCAGGAGTCGAACCCGGGACCTCATTATCCGCAGCCAAAGAAATAGGCCACTAGACCACAAGAGAGAACAAAGCAACTACAAAAATTGGTTGTCAGTACAGTCGGTTTAAGGACAATAATTTTACGTGATGACGTCATAAGAAAACATTGCCTCTCTATCGCTTGTTCCGAGCTCTCGCTTGCACGCTCGGCTAGGCGGAACGTGACAATGAATCATGCTTTTACGTGCGTGCGGCCGGCGTTCATCGATTTATAAGACGTTATCACGTCAAAATATAATCCGGTAGACTAGCAGCTTTGTAGCGGGGAAAGGCCGGTACCAAGTAAAATAATAAAATTTAAATCTCACTGTAATTTGATTTTCGCCCTTTTTGTTTTGATAAATTAAACCAGGAGTCGCGTTACACTGTCCTTGAGGCGTTATCTGTTTGTTTAGAACCCAGCACGAATCCGGCGATGTTTCTAATATAGGTCATATTTCTAAATTCGGTTTTTAGATTTCCTTTTCCGGAAAGCTATTGACTTACCCACTTTCATTCATATATTGTCGTTGACTTATATGTTTACTACGATCTTGTATATTGTATCAAAGAGACACAATTGTATCGTGTCAAATGAAACAGGGAATGTTTCATGCGAAATATTATACACCGTAATATATTTGTAAGGTTGAAGTTACACTAGGCGTAAAGCTTGCAGCTTATTGTAAAGCGCCCTTAAGATCTTATTGTCAAATTTTATGCTTGTCAAATTATTTCATAGTATTTCTGGCTTGACGTATTTGATAGAAAAACTTACGTGTTAGACGTATTTGATGAAAATCTTGATTGAAGGCGTCTATGACAAATTTGATTTACGGGCGTGCTTGGTATCAAAAATTTCAGTCGACGCGTAGGTATCTATGGTGAATATACCGTATTATTAGTTCTATGGTCATTATACTGAATTATTACCATAGATCGGAATAGGTAGTGCAATTTGGGGTCAACGACCTGAAACATTATCAATAGTATGGGTATAACTGCGGGATTTCTGTCTATTGCGATTTTGATACCTCATATAATGTTCAATATCGAAGAGATTTCTCTTTTTCATGTTGTACTAATATAAAATGAGTAAGGAAACCAAGGAAAAAAAGTAAGGGATAGTATTAAAAAATATATATGAATTGGCATATCCACATAATGATATCATGAGAAATTGCACCGTCAATTCCGATCATTGATTATTACCGATCGTGAAGCGCAAACTAAAGGCCCAGTGCGGTCATGCCCTAAGGGATTTCACGGTATCTGCATTTACATCTATCAATATAAATTTGTCAGATCGCTGACGTATTGTCATCATTATGTCGGGAGCGATATGGCGATATTAATATTTGATTTATTGCCACTGTATATTTTTTTATCTGACTTAAATACAAAACGAGTAGATAACTGCGACTTCATCCGCGTGGATTCATATAAATCCTACTAATATTAGAACAGAATAGAATAGAATAGAAAAGTTTTTTATTCAAATAAACTTTTACAAGTACTTTTGAATCGTCAATTGAATCTACCACTGATTCGGCACATTATAAATGTGAAAGTGTGGATATTTGGATGTTTGAATGTTTGACGTTTTATGACGGCGGCCATCTTGGACCGATTTTAATCAAACATAGCTAAGAAGACTAATTCACCTTTCACATAAAAAAACGCATTCAAATCGCCGCCGCCGTTTGAGTTGGTGCCGAAATCAATCGTTTGAACGCTACGGGGGAACAGACAGACACAAACAAACATACACAGATACACACACACACATACAGACTTTGACGGTTATCCCACCCCTTGCATAGTCACTATTGTCGTATACCGACTCCTCACGCAAGTTTTACGCTTTCTCTAAAGGGGAATATTAGCGCGTGTTAAACATGGCTTGTTAATCAACAAAAAAAAAACCGGTCAAGTGCGAGTCAGACTCGTGAACCGAGGGTTCCGTACTCTAGAAGTATAAGTACAAACTGTTTTTCATTAGTTTGTCTTAAACGGTAAGGTGCTAATTAAGCTAGGCCTCTGAATTGTATGAGCGCTCATACAACTCAGAGGTCTATCTTAATTGGCTCAACTATGTATGTATGGGGACGCCCTTTTAATTTCCAACTTTTTTTAGTTTTTGGAATTTTTCCTTTATTTGTGCTGTAAGACCTGACTTTTTGCCAAATTTCGTAATTCTAGGTCAACTGGAACTACCATTTAGGTTTTCGACCCAAAACCCTATAGGGTACCTACTTTCGGTTGACCTAGATTTGTCAATTTTGGTCAAAAGCAGGGTCTTACAGATCAAGTAAAGGAAAAATTCCGAAAAATAAAAAAAGTTGAAAATTAAGGTAAATTTTGGTACTTACAAGTTTTCGTGAAAATCTTGCCCATATCTTTTTATTGTGTGGACTCAGGACCTTAATTTTTATACACCTAATAGGGACTATAAACTTTAGTATCTGGTATAAATTTCAACTTGCTAAGTCCACCCGTTCTTGAGAAAATCGGTAGTGACACACGGACGGACAGACGGACAGACGGACAAGAAAGTGATCTTATAAGGGTTCCTTTTTTTACCTTTTGAGGTACGGAACCCTAAAAAATGCTTGTTCCAATCAAATTAACAAACCATTTTCAGCTTCGTGCCACGTTTTCTCCCCGGCAGCGGCATTTTCGTTCAAATTTCGACAGTCATCAGGGCTTATTTCGGTTCGCATGAATAATAGCTTATGGCTCATAAAGAGAATCGGTGATCGCGTGACGTCGCGCCACTACACGCGCCTCGTGATCAATTCCCGGCCGGAGGTGGCCGAGTTACGGGGATGTGGGCCGCGTCGGACGAATTACCGTGATATACGGTAACATAAAACAGTTCCCAGTCAAACCAGATAATTTTTTTTCTGTGCTCTATTTTTAACTCCCGACGCAAAAATGACGAGGAGTTATAAGTTTGACGTGTCTGTGTGAGTGTGCTGAAAAATCTGCTGGCAGTCACCCTAACCCATTGTCCTAGGACCTAGATGAACGACAAACGCGACAACGTGACATAATACGACGCGACGCGTAAATATCAAACAGTAGCTGAGCCTTCACGTAGCCTACGTTGTCGCGTAGATAAGTTTGTCATTAGCCTCCGACGCAAAAACGACGGCGTTGTTATAAGTTATAAGTTTGACGTGTCTGTATAAGTGTGTGTGTGTGTGTCTTGTCCACCGTAGCGTTCAAACGAGTGAACCGATTTGAATGCGGTCTTTTTGTTTGAAAGGTGAATTAGTCGGAGTGTTCTCAGCTATGTTTGATGAAAATTGGTCCAAGATGGCCGCCGCCACAAAATGGCGGATTACATATTTTTTCACAACTCCTTCAATGTGGGGATCAAATGAAAGGGCTTGACTAGTAGAATAGCACTATGTAAATCCGAGATGGCCGCCACCACAAATTGGCGAATGTCGGGGTTTTTTTTTTAATTTTTAATTTATACTTGTTTAGTCCTCTGAGCAGATGTATTTGCATTGATAATTCTCCCATTCCACGACTACCTTCCAATGGAGACGGTCATATTATTAGAAAGGACCCCGGTCCAAATCATATTAAATTCACCTCAAAAATGCTTTGTCTTTGCCACTATCATGTCATCACTATATTGAAACGCTTGGAATTTTCATCAAAGTGACATCATCAAATCCCGAATTTTCATCTATTTTATCATCATTGGATGAATATCGTCCACGGACATCTTTATTTATTTTTTTAATTCTTCGTGATAGACACAGTGCAGTTATTTTGTGATTGGAGGACTAAATATATACCCCTATAGTTCCATGTAGCCATAGATTGGTCATTCTTCATTCGGCCATTTAGGTAGGCTCACCACATTGACACCGAAGAAAAGACCCGTGTGAACTTTCTGAAAAACCAACCAACTCTGAAGAAGCTGCCTAAACCATCATAGATTTCAGAGAATGTTGTAAAGAAGAATTATTGTGGAACCTAAAAAGATGTACGGAAAACTCCGCAACGGCATAATAATATTACATCTAGACCCTAAACCTGAGTAGTCTATTCCCAACGTTGGAGCACGCATTAGGGCTAATACTAATTTATCGATCCACATGTCCTGCAAACAGTATTTTAGCCAGCGTTGCGGGTCAGCGTAAAGCTAGAGTTACGTTTTTAACCCCAGACGCAAAACGTTGCGTTGAGGTTTAAAAATTCTTGTATAACTATAATTCTTATATTAACTATGAAAAACGTATTCTAATCAATTAACTAAAGGCCATAAGAACTCGGAAATAATAAAGTTTATTGTGCCTCTAAACAATGGCAGCGCCGGTGTGTATCGATTGTTGTTTCCTCCCTACCGCCCTTTTATCGGTTGTAGCGGAATTCTTTACAAAGGTCGGAGAGGCAGAGCCGTTTCATTTGTTACATTCTAAGGACTATAGGTGTGTTCCGGTCTGTTGCCGCCAATTTTATTTACTTTTTTATTTGCATTAACCTTTGAATGAAACTAGTTTACGGAGGGTAGTGTGAATAAAAATAGAAACATGATTTGAATACAATTTCCAGAAGCCATCGAAACGAATAGCGTATTATAGTCATTATTATTTCTTGTTTCTCTTACCCCAATGCGACACACAGCATTACCATTTGAACACTTATTTGAACACTTGGGTCTTTGGTATTTGTTCAAAGTTTGAACACACATTTGCACTTTGCCATTCGGTATCGGTTTTTTGTGCGCACATCAAAGGGTTTGAAGTTCAAATTCAAATGAAGCGAACGTATTTGCAAAGTCCGTCTGGCAGTAAGCAAACCTGTGTTCAAATGTATGAGCAAAGTCTTTCAAAGTCTTTGTTCAAATGTGTCTGTATGTAGCGCCGCGGTTACAGTAACTAAACCTTTTATTTTATGTCCTTCAAGCATCGCCTCTCTCTCATGCAGTGGTGGAAATATTCTCAGCAACCGACATATCCTGGATTCGATTACTGGCTCGGTAAATTTACAAATACAGGTAGACACTTTTATACTTTTCTTCGTTAGTCCAAGCATGATGCAGGTGCTGAAAAACTAAGTTATGTTTTCGACCGCAATGCCAATATTTACCCAATAAACACTCATATTTATAGTTTCCAATATTTGGCAACATCAATTTAGATTTGTGTGTTTGTTACCCAGCTTCCAGCCGGATAGACATTCATAACGTAATTAGCCCTCGAAATATCCGCAATATTAGCTTTGCAAATCTCCCGGTAATGCCAGGTTGAATGTGTGGCTACATTGGATACACTAACTGGGTACAAGTTTAAAATCGAAAAAAATTGGAAATGTTCTGGCGATGATAAATTTTAATATAATGAGGAGCTGGCGAACAAAACGGCATAATTACATAAAATAATATTTTACAGGAAGAGCAAAAAACATATTCAAAGCTGCTAAGACTTGTTTGTAACTAAGGAACTTTGGATGCAATTTTAATACAATTTTAGGCTGTTTTCAATAGAAATAAGTTGAGATTCTTGTTCAGCAGGCCAAAAACCACCTTATTATTATTTAAAAAAAGTATTGATTAAAAAAAGTATTTTGAGCAGAAGTTTAATTATGACGTTTTGTTTGCAAGCCCTTCATTATATAAGTATATCACTTTAATATCCAAAGCACTTCTGATATTTTACAGGCGGTAATTAATATTTTATAGCCAATATTACTAGATATCGCTAGCATCAATGTAAAACAATGCCTTTCTAATTACCATATCGTATACACATATACGGATAATATCGGTTTTTTAGGGTTCCGTACCCAAAGGGTAAAAACGGAACCCTATTAATGTCACTCTGCTGTCTGTCTGTCTGTCTGTCCTGCGGTCACAGGTCTCTAGCTCGCAGACGAAATGAGTTACAAACCTAAAATTTTGGTATTTTATGTAGAACGTTGACCCAAAATCAAATATTGAATTAGAAATTGAATTAAATTATTTTTCAGGGGGGCTCCCATACATGAAGGAGCAGGAAAAAAATTTTTTTTTCTTACCCTAGCTTGTGGGGTGTCATTGTTTAGAGCTCATTAAGTAGAGTAAGAATATATATTTTTTTAATTTTTTGCTCAAAAAATAAGGAAATGGGGGGCCATCAAAGTTATCAGTTTTAGACCATTTTTGTGACGGGGGCTATCTCAAAAACTAAACTAGTTAGGAATATGATATTTTGGTATAATATGTACCATATGCTCTATTTAAACAACAAATACTGAAAATAACGATTTATAAAATAGTTTATAAGCTGTGACCCAAAACAAACGAACATTTTTTGGGTTTTTCTTTCACGGTTTGTTGCGATGTCTAGCTCGAAAATTAAATATTTCTTAGACCCAAAATATTATATTATTGTTCATTAATATGTACGGAACCCTAAAAGAGCGAGGCCCGACTCGCACTTGGCCGATTTTTAGGGTTCCGTAGTAAACAAGGAACCCTTATAGTTTCGCCATGTCCGTCCGTCTGTCCGTCTGTCCGTCTGTCCGTCTGTCCGTCTGTCCGTCTGTCCGTCCGTCCTCGGTTAATCTCAGAGACTATTAGTGCTAGAAATCCGTAATTTGGCATGAGTATAAATATTAATCACGCCGACAAAGTGGTGAAATAAAATTTTGATAAATATTTTTTTTTAGGGTAGCTCCCCTACATGTAAAGTGGGGATGAATATTTTTTTTCTCGTCTACCCCATAGTGTGGGGTATCGTTGAATAGGTCTTTTAAAAATACTGTGGGTGTGGGAACATCATTTTTCGATTTCTAGATCCGTTTGTAAAATATGATGTTTTAAAGTGCAAATTTTTATTAGAGTCAAGTGTCCCCCCCCTCTATCAGCCAAATGGCAGTATATAGGAACTTGAAAAAATTCACAGCAGTAGGGTATATAATCAATTTTAAAGGAAAACTATCACGGCTAAGTAGGGTTCACAGGTTAAGGAGTTATATCTGTTTTTCGAGGATTGTGACTACGGAACCCTACACTGCGCGTGGCCCGCCACGCACTTGACCGGTTTTATTTTGGTTTTATGCTCGCTTATTCGCACTGTAGCATAGTGAGTCTAAGCTCTCTAAATCTCACTATTTTTCTATAACAAGCTAATGACTTCTTCTATTCCGGGATAAAATATATCCCGAGACATACCTACTAATTATGAAGATGAAGATATAATTGTCCACTCCTCCATCATGCAAGGTATCTCTGAGCTGAGTTTCATTTCAATGGGATAAAAGATACACGAACGCAATAAGCAAGCCGTTCCCTCGGTAACTCTTCTGTGATGAAAACATTTTCAATTTTTTTAGGTCATAACCTTTTATCTACCTTTTCTCAGTACGCAAAGTATCTCCTTGCAAAATTTTCTCGACATCGATCCAGCCGCGGCTTAGATGAGAAAAAGTAATAGACAGACATATAGAGTAAGTTATACTATCGCATTTATAATATTAATATATACGTATGGTTAGTCAATGAAAAATTAAAGGTTTTGACAAAAACCCGCGAAGCTGATTTGGAAATGGTCAGGGCACATAGCTCGAAGGTAGCATAGACAATGGGATCCCAAGATGCTGGAGTGGCAACATTTATTTTTTAATCAACTACAAATAAGCCCTTGACTGCAATCTCATATGATGGTAAGTGATGATGCAGTCTAAAATGGAAGCGGGCTAACTCGGAAGAGGTATGCATACCCCTGATCGGTTTCTACACGGTATCGTACCGGAACGCTAAATCACTTGACGGCACGGCTTTGCCGGTAGGGTCATCGTCCCGAAAGACAGTATCGTCGGTAAAACCGAAACGTAGGGAGAGAAAGCTCGATACAAGTGCCACAAGATCTTGGAGTATGAAAATCTCCACAAGAGTCATAGCTATAAGTTGAGATAAACATTATTAGATACTAGCTTCTGCCCGCGGCTTCTTCCGCATGAATTTCGGTTTTTCACAAATCCTGAAGGAATCGTGGATTTCCGGTTCCCGTTTCCGCTCCCTTTTCCAACCTTTATATCTACTTTCAAGGAAGTTTGCTATAGTTATCTACCTTGTAGCTGTAGATTTCGGTTTTTTCATAATCCCGCGGGAACTGTGGATTTTTCCAGGATAAAAGTGTTAATTCCAGTAGCCTACGTGTTAAGTGAGGGAATAATCTATCTCCATTCAAAATTTCAGCCAGATCGGTTCAGTAGTTGCGGCGATATAGAGTAAGAAACATACACACACACATACACACAAACTTTAACCTTTCTAATATTAGTGTGACAATAACGCTTAAGCGATAATAGAACTAATTCACCACGAATATTGGGAACAAACATCAAAGCAGCCAGGCCAATTACTTAGGTGGATTAATTGATTACGAACAGCAAAATATCGCCGATAATATTGGCGTGTTCAATATCGCCAGTTGACGTGGTCCAAATGGTATTAAAACCGTGGTCCAAATGGTATTAAAACCGCTAATCGATGACAATATCCAAATCCCCTAATAATCCCCTGTAGGAACATATTGGCGCGGGCAACCAATTTGGAAATTGATTTCTTTGTATGCATCTCCCAACTCCATTTCAGTTTGGCCACGAAATTATTTTGTTTAGAAATCGAATTAGTTTTTTTTTTTTTTTCAGTTTTATTTGGATTTTGGATTCTGGTCACTGTACTATGGTAGAAAATAAAATACTAATTAATAAATGTAATAAATTAATGTTTCTGAATTTAGTAGTAGTAGTAGTAGTATAATATAGTATACAGAGTTTGATAATAATATAATATAGTGCACTCTTTTTTCTTCAAATTTTGCATTTTACACCTCTTTTATCGACGTCAATAATTTTCAAAAAAAAAAATTACGATCTGTTCAAAAAGTTTTTTTTTTCAACAATGCGCCATAAGGCTATTGTAGTTATTTTCATTAATTTAGATGATGAATTCATTTATTCAAACAAATTCATGCATTTGGATGAAACTCGCAAACGTCGCTTCGATCAGAGTTTCTTAACTGGAAATCGAAACCTGGACCTCTGGTTTACTAGCAACAGCGAACCACTCCGCCAGAGATTTACAAATGTGCGTTTCATCTCCACAGTAACATCTTTCACAATCATTAAACCATTAAACAGACATTACAAAACACTAACCGTCAGCCTTCCACACGTAATTAAACACTAAGTTTAATTACACAAGATTCAAATTCGGTTAATCCCGACCCTCCCATTATCCCTAATCCAGTAAGCGTAGCACTTATTTTCGCGACGTATATGTACGGCTTAACAATGGGTACAGAGTAAGTGAATATAAGCCCAGGATACATGTGTCTCGGAGTCCATTAGACGATATATCAGTCAGTTTGGTCAGTCATGACTCATGCTCATGAGTATCTAATGATTATTACACAGTGAAAAACAATATTATTTTGCTATAGGTATTCCAGTTTTTTTTTAACTGACTTCACGTGCTCTTCGAGGCACGGGGGTGTATCTAACACCGCCAACTTCCAACTTCGGGCTGGCACTGAGAATTTCTTGACAGAAAACCCCATAATTTTTGGCCCAACCCAGCAACCGAACCCAGGATGTCGTGATCCGAAGTCGACCATGGCAACTGCTAGAGTACCTACCGAGACAGTATTTCATGAATAGCTGTTTTTCAAGATAAATACTAGGGCGGATTTTATTTAAAATAATGTATGGCGTACTAAAGATAAAGTGTATTGTTTGTTGCTCTAAACAAACAAAATGTCAGACAATCGGAAAAAAGATGCCTCATCGAACAAAAGGCAACAAAGAAGCACGCAATGGTGCAAACTTTGTTTAACTGTCTGTTATAACCGACACTGAGTTATAGATTATAGAGATACAGATGTCTATACATCAGGCGTAGCGGTGGATGACCAGGGTACGTTTAAATCCCTATAAAAGACCATAGATACAGTGGATGATGAAGCAAAAGTATCAGAAGTTTGTAGTAAACGCTCTGTTGAACGCTCCAGGTATCATTGGGATGGAAAAAGCGTGTGAAGACCTGTAACCGCTCGGAAAAGCCAACTGTCGCCAAAGGCACAGGATAGACATGAGTGGCAGCTGACACACAAGATCTTCTTTGTAGGCCTCTAGTATATGATAGCTCTCTGTTATGAGATATACGCGAACAAAACACCATGCAAATATGTTATGGAGTGCTCCTATACATTGTTACATGCCGAGCAAAAGTTTGTGACGCGCTGCGCATGCAAACTTTGTGGCTCAAGTTACTAACTTCCGAACTTTTAATTTAAAATCGGATATGATTGAGCTTTGGAATAATTAATACTTGCAACGCACAGCTTAGGCCACGTTTTGTGGCAAAGTATAGCAGAGTAAAAGAGTGTTAGGTAGAAATTTAAATCAACCTTTAATTATGTGAAATGTATAGGTGTTTGATGAGTTACCATGACATCCTTTCTCCAACATCAGACCCTTGTTCATTATAATGGTTACCAACTACTCGTCGAGACAATATAACGACTACAGTTCAGTGGATTCACGTTCAATAAGACTGAGTTCTTGTGACTTTATGTGCGTCAACTACAACTCAAGATCAATGAACCCAAATACGACAGTTCTTCTATATGTTGTCGAGCAGTTGGGTTTTTTGACTTGAATATCTATATCATAGATTGGTAGTTTTATAATAGAATACATTTTAGTGTAACCTCCTTACGTACTTACACGTGAGGAAATCATGCTGCAATTTTGTAATCGTTTTATCATCACAGAAATAAAAATTTAAAATTTAACTCGAATATTTATGAAAATCTTATTGGCTAAGGTATAAAATATGAAGCTATCTGTGCAGGTTAGAAAGAGAATTAGAAAAATCCCACAGGTTAGGGAATAAAAATGACACGCTATCTCTTGTGATTTAAACCCATACTTGAGTGACACAATAGGCGCAAAATACCATGGAATTTATGTTGGGATTCTACAATATAGACACAATGTGCAATGTAGTTACAATTGTTTAAAGACAAGTGAACAGCGGATAATTTTACGTTATTTAGTAGACATTTTAATAACGCTTTACTTAAATGCAGTCAAGTGAAGTTTTGTCGAGCATAAAGCAAAAGTGGGCTGGGGAAGTAATTTATGATTATTAACCCCCAACGCAAAAACGACGGGGTGTTATAAGTTTGACGTGTCTGTGTGTGTGTGTGTGTGTGTGTGTGTGTGTGTGTGTGTGTGTGTGTGTGTGTGTGTCTGTTCCCCTGTGGCGCTCAAACGGGTGGACCGATTTGAATGCGGTTTTTTTTGTTTGAAAGATGAATTAGTCGAGAGTGTTGTTAGCAATGTTTGGTGAAAATCGATCCAAGATGGCCGCCGCTACAAAATGGCGGATTACATATTTTTTCACAACTCCCTTAATATGGGTATCAAATGAAAGGGCTTGACTAGTAGAATAGCACTATGCAAATCCAAGATGGCCGCCGCCACAAAATGGCGAATGTCGGGGGTTTTTTAAATTTTCAATTTATACTTGTTTCAATTTAAAATCAAAATTTCATTTTTATGCAAATATATCGCGATATTTTGAAGTTTCTGAGATTACTGTTCAGTAACTTATTTTTACTTCTATTCAAAATCAAGAAGCGTCTAACAATCGTCTTTCTTCTGCCTGGAAGAAACGTCATCACAGATATGGGCAGACCTTTTTCGCAAAATAAAATAATGTTAAACCGAGAAAGTTTTAAAAGACGTTTTGAAACTTGTTTTAACTGTGCGTTAATAAATTCTTTAGTGACGGAAAAGGCGCATTTTTAATTTATAATATTATTATTGGGAAAAGGGACGACAAAAATCCATTTTTTTCCCGTCCTATACAAATGATTTACGGATAGATTTCTTCCTAGCAGTTAACGTTAATAGTAGGGGAGACCAAGAGGGGATTTTGGGATTTTCTCGAGCGCAGCAGATTAACATAAGGGAGAATATCTTATATCATCCTGCTGAGTAACCTTTACCAGATATAAGCGCTTTATATAGGGCCGCGGGTAAAAAAAATCGATGATCAAAAATAATAAAGCACGTCAGATTAAGCTTTGATGGGTTAATTACGAGCTAAAAAAAGTATATTTAGAAAATCAGCCTATTAGAACGTAACGTATGAGAGTGGGAGGGTTACAAAGCTACAAAAAAAAAGCGTTAGGTATCTTGACATTCTCGAATCTCGAGCGCGGTTAAATATTTTTCTATTTTAAAATAAATGATGCAAAAATAACAAAAAAATATAATCTGCCGATTTCCACAAGCCGAAGTAATAAAATTTGTCTATGAAGGTGAGAGCGTGCAGCTAGACGCTTTCCCCACCACTAAAAGGGCAAACATTGTATAAACTTTTATCCTTCCTATCAATTAATCTACAAAGTCTTATAAGTAGGTCCTGACAACGCTCGAGTAAATCCACATTTAGCATCAGCTGTCCTACCATAAACGTCACACCGAGAACAGCTTTTTTAAAAGCTCATTAAAAAGTGCCACTAACTTGCGGAAAACTCTCTTATTAGAAAAATGGTTTCTGCAATTTTTTCCGAATACTGATTGAACATGTCCAAATGTCTATTGCAGAAATCTCTAAACTTTTTTAGGAAATACGTGAAGCATTGACGCTTAGAGTGCACTTTATTGTTGTACGTTCACTGTAGTTAGTGTGACATTTTCTCCATTTTTAACCGAATTCAGTATACTACCGACCAAAATAAACCTGATAAAATACCTGAATAAATTACGTAATTAAAAAAACTAAAAACCCGACTGCGTAAAACAAACTAGTTCTAGTAACTGAAAAGCAAAAAACAAGCTTTGTACTTTATAAACTAGAATTTGATAAGATCATAATAGTAGTTTATGAAACGGTTGCATAATAGAGGTTATTAAAACACGAGTGTTAGTTTAAAAAACGAGCCGCAGGCGAGTTTTTTAATAGTATTACACGAGTGTTTTAATAACTAATTATGTAGAGTTTCATACACTACTTTATCTAAACTCATATCTTAAAATCCAAACCATAAAATCTTGGTAATATTTGTCGTGAGTTTTCTTTGATTTTGCTGGCAAAAGATTGTTGGTCGGTGGTCAGGTGGAGTTAAATTCTCTTCAGTATCACTGCTAGACATTTTTCCGCACAATAAAAACCATGTCTTGTAAAGTTTTGAGTAACAAATAAAAAATTTAAATATTATAACTAGCGTATGGCGCCAAAATTCAGTTGTTACCATAGAGATTCTTCTTCTTTTTCGGTTTGTCCCTTTCGGGACAGGCCAAGATCGTTGACCATACAGCCTGGGTTACCATAGAGAAATTAATAGTAGTAGAGAAGTCCTAATGTCCTATAGAAATTAGTGGATCGGAAAATAGCTCAAGCTTATCAAAAATTTAATTTTTAATAGTTATTAATTTTTAGTAGTTATTTTTAGTAGTTACTTAATTTTAAGTAAACTTAATTTTTAGTAGTTACTCTTCTGCAATTTAACACAATTCACAATGTTTAACGCGTTTGTACAGTTACACACATCTACTGTAAGGAGGTTGCACGAATTTCCCGCCATGGCTCAAAAATACCAGAACCCAGTTCGCCTGTACTATAATGTAGAAAAAATTATTTTATAACATTACTTTGCAATAATTTCCTAACAAAGTAGTGTTATAATGAATTTTTTTAATTTTTTTTTTAAATATTATAGATGTATGTGAATAAAGTAGTCCAATATATGACACATTTTGATTTCATATTCGGGATTTTAAGATATGAGAGTAGATAAACATAATTAATGTTAGAAAATGTATGGCATGCGGGGGCGAACTACTTAATAGTCCTGAGTAGTTGGCTAAGTAATGCCCCCGCCTGCAAAGGAGGTCTTGAAGCAAAAATTTTTTTTCAGCTCGCACATTGAAGCGCATAAAGTCCGCCATTTTAATTTTTTTTTTTTTAGGTACCCTATGACAGTCGCGTCATGAAGACAAATCTAATGACGTATCATTTATCAAAATCCGTTGAGCCGTTGATTAGTCACACGCGGACATAGGAATGGACATACATACACACAGGTGAAACACATAACCCAGTCGGGTAAAAAGGGGAAATAACGAATATCTCAAAAAGGGAAGTGTGTATCTTTAAAACTACTAAACCTAAAAGATTTTCATGAAACTTGCACTGTTCCAGTGCAAGTTTCATATCATTTTCTCATTAGAGATCAGAACGAACTCAAAAGAGAACATCAGTTTCATATCTTTTCATATCATTGCTAAGTTGAAGTAAATTTAAGCCAGTAAAAAAAAGAATGGCTATAATTCTCTAGACTTCTTGAAAACCCAAATTGAGTACCTACCTTGGTACCTACAGGAAAAGTGATGTTTCAATTATTTCGTCAAAATAAAAATTTCGTGGCCTACGACGAAAAAAATTAACTCGCATACAAAACTTTTCGCATCATAATACTCAATTTTCTTTGACGTTGTCGGTTATATGCAAAGCCGAAACGAAATTATTTCAAGTTGAATTGAGTTTGAACCCCCAAAGTCGCCACATCAAAAGCCAAACAAATTACGTCCGATCGCGAATTACGTCCGAAGAGTTCCTAAACATTTTAAAATGGTTTCATTAAACGGGCTGTGGAACGCAGTTTTTGAACAATCCAGTCTTTAAATAACAAGTATAAATTAAAAATTTAAAAAACCCCTGACATCCACCATTTTGTGGTGGCGGCCATCTTGGATTTGCATAGTGCTATTCTACTAGTCAAGCCCTTTTATTTGATACCCATATTGAGGCAGTTGTGAAAAAATATGTAATCCACCATTTTGTAGCGGCGGCCATGTTGGTCCGATTTTCATCAAACATAGCTAACAGCACTCTCGACTAATTCACCTTTCAAACAAAAAAAATCGCATACAAATCGGTACACCCGTTTGAGTGCTACAGGGGAACAGACAGACACACACACACACACACACACACAGAGAGACACGTCAAACTTATAACACCCCATCGTTTTGCGTCGGGGTTTAAAAATTGTAAGAGCTAATTAATTATTTATTTCAAGAGTTGACTGTCTAAAGAAAGTTTAAGTGGTTAAACCGTAACATTATTTCAACCTTTTCGACGAATTCTGTGGCGCAGTGGTGAGCGCTGTGGTTTTATGAGTGAGAAGTCCCGGGTTCGATTCCCAGCAGGGGCAATTTGGGATTTTATTATTACTCAATTGTCTCTGGTCTGGTGGGAGACTTCAGCCGTGGCTAGTTACCACCCTACTGGCAAAGACGTATCGCCAAGTGATTTAGCGTTCCGGTACGATGCTGAGTATCCATAGGTACTGATCAAGGGTATGGGTTTAATAAAAATTGCCATACCTCTTCCAGGTTAGCCTGCTCCCACCTTAGACTGCATCAACAGGTTAGCCTGCTATCAGGCTAGATCGCAATCAAGAGCTAACTAGATGAATAAATAAATTAAAAATTTAAAAAACCCCCGACATTCGCCATTTTGTGACAGCGGCCATCTTGGATTTGCAATAATGCTATTCTACTAGTGAAGCCCTTTCATTTGATACCCATATTAAGGCAGTTGTGAAAAAATATGTAATCCACCATTTTGTAGCGGCGGCCATCTTGAACCGATTTTCTCCAAACATAACTAACAACACTCTCGACTAATTCACCTTTCAAACAAAAAAAACCGCATTCAAATCGGTCCACCCGTTTGAGCGCCACAGGGGAACAGACACACACACACACAGACACGTCAAACTTATAACACCCCAGACAGATTTCAGATGATTTAGAGCATTTTTCTTATAACACTAAAAGTGTACATTAAGTTTGTAAGTCTCTGAGTACGCATATTCTAGATCACAGTTATATTTTTCTTAAACATTGTAAGTGTAGTTTGTAAGTCTCTGAGTACGCATATTCTAGATCACAGTTATATTTTTCTTAAACATTGTAAGTGTACATTAAGTTTGTAAGTCTCTGAGTACGCATATTCAAGATCACAGTTATATTTTTCTTAAACATTGTAAGTGTACATTAAGTTTGTAAGTCTCTGAGTACGCATATTGTAGATCACAGTTATATTTTTCTTAAACATTGTACATGTACATTAAGTTTGTAAGTCTCTGTGTACGCGTATCCGAAGGGACCAATTTGGAAATTATCCAGTATCAATAGCAGGTAAACAGCATATTTATCAGCGGCCCTTTTGCAGGGGCATGTAAAAGCCCTCCGCGGGATAAACATATCACGTTCGCCTACCCTAATTTATCGCGCCTCTGAGTTTCACGGGCCCTATAATATATTATTCTAAGCCAAGAGAAGGTAAATGATTAACCCTGACCTTAAAATTTGACTGGCCCAATGAGGCGGTTATCAGTGACCCTGCCTTCCGCTCCAGTGTAGCGGGTTCGATTCCCGCCCCGAGTCTCGGTGTATCTATATATGTATATAAAAATCAATACCACTTTTCGTTGTAATTTTATAACTCAAGAACGGGCTCACCTATCCAAACCAAATGTTTAGGCTTTGTTCGGACTATTTAGTAGATGGTTTATGTGAAGTTTGCACAAAATCGGTCGAGCGGTTCTTCATTTATCACATTTTTTATTTATATCAATGGGTTCCTGGATGGTTCGAAAACACATTTACCGGGTAGGTACAGGTAACCCACCGGGTCTCGGTAGGTGGCATTGATGTCGTTATGTCACCGGGCAGGATGACGTCTGCCGGGTCCGCTAGTTATGTATATAAGTATGCATATATGGATCGAGATGAAGTAAATAGAAAGATAAAATAAATACGTCCATGTTATTTCTAACTACATGCTTCTGAGACAACTCAGGAAATACGACTCCGAAGAACAACTGGTATCGGTTCAGTTGTGTTTTAGTTTATTTTCTATTTCCTCGTATTTTCCCGTGTATCGCCCATTTACGTCCACGTGGACGTTTCTCATATTGTATTTGTTTCGGTCCATTTGATCCAAAGCGTTTGTAGGCTAAGAGATGACCGCAATATTTTAAATGCGAAATACGCGTAAAAATGTTAAGTGACGTGCGATTCACATTAGACGCAGCGGAAATGCAAGAATCAAAATTGAAACGTTTAATTAGATAATTTTAAATGATGTTCCCATGTGAAAAATTATATATTAGGTTTTTAATCTGATCCATCTTAAAAAAAGAAAAAACAAAAAGAATTATACATGCTATTAAAACTAATTTTATTTTAAGACTAGATGATGCCCACGGCTTCGCCCGTGTGGATTTAGGTTTTCCCGTGGGAACCCGTTAAAAATCCCGTGGGAACTTTTGATTTTCCAGAACAAAAAGTAGCCTATCTGTAGTAACCCGTCCCTAAAACGGAAAAATCCCGTGGGATCCCCACCATTTCGGAATGCAATTCCTTACAGCATCAGGGCTGAGGAGTTGGATATGTACCTACTCGAGTTCATTCAACGATAAAGTCTTTAATTGGTACCCCCAATATCAATCTAAATAACCGACAGTTCCTAAATCCCATTAGTTTTGGGGATCAGGTCCTCTACAGCATCAGGATTGAGGAGTTGGAATCAAAATTTTTTATAGGACAATGTCGCAATGTTTCTCTATGGATTAAAAAAAATAAGCAAATCGGTTCAGAAATCTCGGAGATATCGGTGTACATAGGTAGAAAAACACAACTCCTCCTTTTTTGAAATTCGGTTAAAAAAGTAGCCATGTTACTCCCTGGTCAATTCTCTACTTGTATGTGAAAGTCCCGTCAAAATCGGTTCAGCCATTCCGAAGATTAGCCCGTTCAAACAGACAGACAGACAGACAGACAAAAATTTTAAAAACATTTGATTCGGTTATGGTACAGTTCAAATAACCATATGAGCTTAATATGAGGTAGTTATTTCGAAATTGCAGACAGACACTTCAATTTTATTTATTAGTATAGAAAATGTAATTAATTTTTATTATTGTGATTAATCAAATACAGCAATCGTACCGATAATTTAACAGTTCTGATCATTAAAAAGTATTGAGAGAACACACGTGATGTGCTTGTTTTTCAGGAGTATAATTAAGTAAGAGATCTAGTGCCTGTCTCCTAGACTATTACCGTAACATGACGTCCCTTGAGCTTATTCGATGAAGTAAGTCGCAAACTACTTGAATTGCGATTGCGAAGTACTGGTGCAAACTTTTGAGAAAGGTACTTGCTCACCGAAGCGTAGCGGAATGGAGACGTGCTCAGCGGACCAATTACATTATTGAGAGATGGCGTGATAAAATTAATGTCTCCACACTGCTCCGGTTTAGTGGAAAGGTACCTTAACTCAAAAGTTTTTTACAGTCCTTAGCGATTTTCCCGGCAATATTTTTTACAGTAGGCCTGCATAAATGAAAAACCGGCCAAGTGCGCGTCGGACTCGCACATGAAGGGTTCCGTACCATTATCTACTAAACGACAAAAAATCACGTTTGTTGTAAGGGGACTCCCCCTTAAATATTCATTTTATTCTGTTGTTTAGTATTTGTTGTCATAGCGACAACATAAATACATCATCTGTGAAAATTTCAACTGTCTTACTATCAAGGTTCATGAGACAGCCTGGTGACAGACGGACGGACGGACAGACAAACAGATGGACAAACATAATAGGTTAATACCTATAGGTTATTACATTTTCACGAAATTTGGCCCGGAGATAGCTTAAATCTTGTAGACATATAGGCTAGGGTTGAGCCGGGTAGTTAAAACTCCCACAAGATTTCTAACAAAAACCTACCTACAAACCTAAAAGTACCTAGCTAAAAACATAAAATTACACTTTGCTGTTCCCAACAATCATTGTCATTTTAAAAGCTCGAAAAAGAAAGAAGAAAATTGTTTTGTTACTTTCAACGAAAGAACAAAGTTATATTTTTTTTCATCGTAACTAATTCCACAAAGTAGCCGCTGTACTTTATTACTTTAGACTCGTCCTTTATGTAACAATACTGAATTACTGTCTAGGACTTAGATAAAGCAATTCACGTCTAAATGATATTGGAAGGACGAGGTGAAACTTAGTACGTCTGAAGTGATTTTGAGGCACAAGAATTTTGAGGCACCAGCCGAGTCACTATCTAGAAAGCTAGACCTTGGATAATATTATCAAGTGAATAATTATGTGAAACAGTCAAACTGCCTTGTTGGTCTAGTGCTTAGCATATTTGACTGCAGATCACTAGGTCCCGGGTTCGATTCCCGGGTCGGAAAATAATAGTTATTAACTGCATTTTTCATTCAAGAAATTCTCAGTGCCAGTCTGGAGTTGGTAGTTGGCAGTGGTTTACCCCCGTACCTCAGAGAGCTCGTCAAGCAGTTGGTCCCGGTTATTATCACTACCATGTGACAATAGTCGTTAAACCCCGCCAAGCCGCATTCGAGCAACGTGGCGGGTCTAAGCTCTAAGCTCTAATCCCTCTCTCCTATGAGAGAGGAGGCCTGTGCCTAGCAAAGGGACGTTAAAAAGGCTGTATTGGTGGTGGTGTTCGTGGAGTAATTTTTTTTTCTTTTTCAGGTAAATGACGTCTACTGCAGGGTATCCATTTCAAAGGGTAACTACATAGCGTTGTATTTGTGAGAATAATCGACATATCTAGTACAAACGAGTGTCAAAAAGTGGTTTCTAAACCGTGCGCGGGACGCGTGACACCTCAATCGGTACACTACACTCACACAAAAACAAAGCTGAGTTTAAGCCTCGCGGACTGTATCATCTGATCATATCCTTTCCAGAAGCTATGCGTTTGAATTTTAGTAGCTTAGACTTCCGTCATGATGCTAAAGGTAGCATGTCAGGTGGAAGCATTTCATAGCTGCCATACAGAAGCTTGAGGTTCTTTAGATAGACATGGCATCTAGTGAGTCTAGATATGCAGGCAATAGCAGTTAGTGAATACCCAGCCTTATGACCAAAACTATTTTCTTCAAAAATGATATACCAACAGTCAAACACATCGTGAAGACGGACTGCTTTCCTATATTCCCACAGCGGTAATAAAACACTCGTTCAAAAACAATAAACGTATTAAATCTCTAAGCCGGGCCCCTCATAAGTGATAATTCATACTTCAGTTTTATTATCACTCGAATTTCCTTTCGAGATCGGAGGGTCCCATCATAAGATATCAAATCCTGCATTATCTTTACGATCTCGAGCTGACGGAGTATTCAGTAGGGGAAACTAGAATGATTATGGGTCGCAATTCATAAGCAATAGCGGGTGATATTCCACTCGTCATTTTCGTCGTCACAACCGATGTACATATTTTATACTTTCTGAAAATAAATTTGTTGTAAACACACTCCTTTGTGTTCCGTGTAATTTTTATGATGTCTCTGTTTAAATACTCGTAGTGAGGTTCTTCTAACAATACTATTTGGGTAATAAAATTTGATACATTAATTAATTTCAGCTAAACCTCTCATTTTTTCTTAATTTCTAACTTGGCGACTCAAAGACTCTCATATATTTTAATTTAGACATATTTTTTATTTATATGATTTTGTTATTTCATTTACTTGTCATAATAGTTATCAAATTAAAATAAAATCTTTGTTTTTGATTTAAGTTATTTTAGATATAACGCATTATTTCAAATCCAATGAATTCTTCAGCACGTTAAAGTTTCAAATGAGTTTTTTACAACCTCGTCAAGTTTTATGAATTCCGCTTATCGCTATATCAACCTCTGCTCGATCATCGCTTGTGCCAACACTGTAGTCATAAAACGGGGTGAACGTTGAAAAAGACATCGAGCCGTGAGATTTCGGACTAGGTGTGAAGTCGGGTGGCATATGTGATTACCGTTTACGACTTAAGTGATTTATTTAACAGCGGCTCATTTAGTGTTATCCTTTCAGAATGATCGTCTTTATATACCGGTGTATAGCTGAGGCATAATGAGGCAGTTAATTTTGCATTTTGGTCGAGGTGGTATCAAAATGTATAAGTGAATTGATGAAAGTGCTTGAAATTCTTAAACTGCTATACAAGCTATCCCAAGTTAAGTAAGAAGGGAATATATGTATATAGACCCCTTCTAACTTAGCTTGGGATAGAGTATAGTCCAAATCAGTTCTTGTAAAATTCCCTACTTCTCTACCTTTAAGTGAAAATTTCATCAAAGTCGATTTAGCCTTTGCGAAGATTAACCAGACAGACAAATATTCTAAAAATGTGTAATAAGAGGCAGTTATTTCTGAATCACAGACATACACTTGAATTTTAGTTATGCTTAGTTAATATTATATGTTAGCTATTCTTGTCTTAGTGCGTTTCATGTTTTGTGTAGAAATATAAAATTGGCTGCAAGTCACGATGTTTTGGAATTGAAAATGTTTATGAAGTAGGTATATCTCGAAGTGTACATTTCCTGTGAACCTCTATCAAAGTCACAATACTGTCTTCAGAAACCCTACGTTTCTTTTCTTTTCTTTTCTTTGAAAATAGAATAGAAATGAATGTAATTGTACAAAGACTTGTCTTTGAACAGTTACATTTACTTGTAATATGTTTTCTTTCCGTTCACTTGTTGAATTTATTGCTATTGTTAGAAATAGATCCAATATTAAAAATGATATTTGTGCCTCGGATATCATTACAAGTATGAAAAAAACTGTTATACCTAATAGAGAACTTGAATTGAACACTTCTTCGGCGTGAATTTGTGTTTCTGTGTTTCAAAAAAACGTTTGTTTAAACAAATTTTACAACCCATTTTCATTCCTTTAGGAGCGGAATTTCGAAAATTTCATATCTCTAGGTCCATAATAATCTTAGTAACGTTATCAGTCAGTCAATCTTTCGCGTTACTGTTTTATAGGAAATCGGAAATCGCTAAGTCGAAAAAGAAAAACGTACAAAAAATTGTAAAATTAAATATTTATTTATTTATACATTTTTATTGCTTAAAATCTAATAACTAACCTAAAGTAGAGGAAACACAATAAAAGGCGACCTTATCACTAAAAGGGATCTCTTCTAGGTAAACTATACTTAATTATTAAAATAAATACAGAATTAATATCATTTAGTCGGGAACTAACAGCCCCGCAAGATAAAAATTAATAAAAGTATTGTAATTTTCTCGTATACAATTCTATTTACTTACACGGTTTTTATTATTCTCTAGTTAAACTGAAACTACAGAGTTTAATACGTGAAACCAGTTGGCTCTCAATTAACCCGTACCCAGCGTCCGAAATTTTGTAAAATTAAAAGTATTTGTTAATTTTCCACGGACAGAACATTTTGGGATTGTCTTCCGCATAGCAAACGCCAATGCCACAAATGTTGTGTACGTCCGAGTGGGTCACATCATAGTCTGAGAGTCGGTCAACGGTATTTCTTTACATCAGTACTTTTTACACGGTTTTTTTTAATTATTATTAAAAAACTAGCTTCTGCCCGCGGCCGCGTGAATTTCGGTTTTTCATAAATCCCGAATATTATACTTTGCTATAATCCGCTAACAGTGACAAATTTGTAGTTTAAAATTTACACACCACAAATTTAACTCGACGATCGTTTCGCTCCGACACCGGAGCATCTTCAGGAGATGTCGACTTCACAACGGCTGATTGCAAATTTGCAATCAGCCGTAATTAAAGTTAAAAGAAAGTAATTTTGTGTTCATTGTATAATATCATGGAATTCCGCAAAGTAACGCCTGCGTCTATTCAACAAATTCCGAAGGAATCGTGGATTTCTGGTTCCCGTTCCCGCTCCCTTTTCCAACCTTTATACATACTTTCAAGGAAGTTTGCTATAGTAACCTACCTATAACTAGGAGTTGACTACTAAACCATTAGGTTTAGTAATTTAGTAGTGTTTAGTAGACTTTAAGGTCAGCGAGGGTTCTAAGCATGTCTGGATGGCTTCTGTTAAACAATATACTTAATATGTCTAGTTCATCTCACCCTAAAGTTTGGTCGCTTAGGAGACTTCGAACGTGGCTAATCAACTTCCTATTGACAAAGTCGATACGTCAAGCTATCTATGTTACATTGATAATATTAAAATTACAACAACAAAATAATTATTTCTGTAGGTTACTTTTCACACGAACTAGAACTTATTTGGTTTTAGTTCATAGAGATTTAGATGAGAATGTGAAATTGACGTGAAAAAATCCCTAGAACATACCAGTCACCAGCTCTTAGCCTATCATTTTTGCAGTTAAATGTAAAATGTACAGCAGAGGCAGGAGGTCGTAAAAAGGCAGTTAAGGGTAATAAAAACAAACACGACACGGGAATGGACTGGAAGTGTCTGAAATGAACGACGTTTCTGACAATGTAACATTGTGTATGTTTTGCTCTTTTACTATTTACTTTTTTTTTTCGAAAACATGTCCACAGATATGTCGCTGTGTTTAAACACCGACGCAAAAACGACGGGGTGTTATAAGTTTGACGTGTCTGTGTGTACGTGTGTCTACCTGTTCCACCGTAACGCTCAAGCGGATGAACCGATTTGAATGCGGTTTTATTTGTTTGAAAGGTGAATTCATCGGAGTGTTCTAGCTATGTTTGATAAAAATCGGCCCAAGATGGCCCCCGCCACAAACGGTGGATTACATATTTTTTCATAACTCCCTCAATATGGCTATCAAATTAAAGGGCTTGACTAATAGAATAGCACTATGCAAATCCAAGATGGCCGCCAGCACAAAATGACGAATGTTGGGGGTTTTTTGAATTTTAAATTTATACTTGTTACTAAGGTACTGTTACTAGTGTACTTGTTGTTAGTGTGTTGTTACTTGTAATAGCACGAATTCTTCGTTAGCCTACCTTATACTTACTCCGACGCGCTTTCGACCATCTATTAAACCTGTGAGATGTAAAAGCTTCACAATTCACAACAATACGGCAGCGGTTTTTTGAAGGGCGAAAAGAATTTTTCGAAATCCCGAAGCCATATCTCATCGTGCGCCGTCATTCCAAACTCGTTTCTGGCTGACGCGAAAAGCGACGCAGTTGTATCGGAACTTTTCCGTAACACGCTCGGTTTGAGCCGTATCTTTTTTTGTCGGCGCTGAGATCTCCTTGATCGAAACTGAATTTTAACGCCGCAATGTTTTGTGCTCTGACTTTAGAGGGAAATTTCCAGATTCCGAATTCCGAACTCTTTGATCGATTGAAACTTTTCCGTTTAATTAACCTCAAAAAAATATTGGTAATCGTTGTCGTCTACCGCTGGACATAAGTTTCTTGTACGGATGTCCATGCTGTCTTGTCTGTATTCAGGGGCTCCCTGGGACTCGTCTGATGTCAAGTCCACATAGTGGGATGTCCACCAACATTGCTCTTTCCAGTACGTGGTAGCCATTCCAGTACCTTGAGACCCTAACACGTCTATAGATGCTTCGAACTATGTGCGTAGCTTATTACAACTTCAGCTTCACAACCCTTCCTGTGTACTGTGTATCTAAGGGGTGTAAGTGGCCTAAATTCCTAACTGTGTATCTATGGGGTCTAAGTGGCCCAAATTCCACCTATGTGGCCAAAGTCAACCTCACCTGCGCGCGGTGTACCCTGCCAATATGCTAACGAGGCCCTCACGCTCTCAGTCCCCCCTACGGGTCGTTGACAACTTAATCTAGATGATATCAACGCTTTGTGGTAGGATTCTACCCCGAATCCGCCTGGCTAGAGACCACACTTCAGCCGTAATCTGCCACAAAGCATCCGATGTGTTTCGGCAGCGAGCTGAAGAGCCAGTCCCCTTCCTCGAAAGCCGGCAACGCATTAGTGGTTCCTCAGGTGCTGCTAATGTTCATGGGCAGCGGTAATCACTTAACATCAGGTGACCCGCTTGCTCGGTTGCCCGCTATTCCTATATAAAAAAAACATATCGGTGACTCTAGTTCTTCTACGTATCTCCTCATATCTGATAGTGACTTTGATCTTCCTCATGAGCCCCTATTTGCGACATGGTCACGACTCAACCAGTTAATCGTATTCACCAAAACCCTAAACTCTATAAAAGTACCAGGCGTACATAACAGTGTCGGAGCTAACGCGGTGACAAGTAAACCAGATATAATATACATATAAAGTATTCCACGCGGCCCATTTTTTCCGGCGGCCGCACAAAAGGCGCGCTCGGGAAGGCCCAAATTGCGGCACTCCATTGTCGAGATGCACCCGTTTGATGTTCAGCGATGAATCTTGATTAACTCCTAGTCTCCTACAGCCCTGGGATGGAGTTCTCTATGTATTGTGTGAATGTTGTGAAAGGAATAATGCTTTGAATGTTTTTGGAATGAGAGGAGGAAATATGTATGTTCATATTAGATAAGGATAGGTATTATTCAGAAAAAATTCTGGCACTGATTGGAAAGAGTTGGCACCTTGGCACCAACTTAAAGAGGTTTGTATACCAGCCTGTGACAAACTTATCAAAATCAGTTCTGCTGTTCCTAAGACATACAAACACACATACAAGTTTAAAAACGTTTCTTGGTTTATGTTATCTTTCAAATAATCATAAATTATATTAACTTAATAAGAGGCAGTTATTCCAAAATCAGGTTGTAGGCATAAGGGCTAAAGTGCTGGCAAATCTAGGGGTTGGAAAGTTTACATAAATTTATTTCGAAATATTAACAAATAAGTTTACATGAAGTTATTTTCCAGAATATACTGTCACCATATTAGGTGCAACATGGCTAATAAAAAATGCTCTATTAAAAAAGGTGTTTTTTACCCCCAACACACTCCCCATACGCTTTATCAGAGTGATGGTACACGGATGGATTTATTGCTGCGTCGTAAATTACATTGACGGTTATAGCCCGTCCGGATACACAGGTGTTGGACGTAGCCCCGTAGTGGATCTTACACGGCCAAATGAAATTATTAATTGGAACCCGCAAAGTAATGTACATATAAACACAATTAGGTGAGGGACATTAGTGAGATATTGAAAAGTTAGGAAGACACCAAATCGGGTGTACAAAACACGTAAGAAAATTTTCTCATTGGCGTTTACTCATTATATTTGTTTTGCTGTTGATTCCTGCGACTTCGTCCTCCTTAATCGTGTAGGAGCACTTTGGTTTTTTGCATAATAACTGGCGGCCTATGTCCGTGTTCGAGATGCAATCTATCTCTGTATCTAATCTTACCAAAATCGGTTCAGCAGTCAAAAGTTTCTGTGATAGAATGAGATAAAGATCTTTATACCTAATATACTTTCATTAGGATGTTTGATTATCAAGTTTAATTTTTATAACTGTTCCTCAGGAATGATATGAAGATGAGTATTGAATTACTGGGAATGTCAACATTTCAACATTTAACAGTTTTTAATTGAATGGATGTTTGTCTAGTAGTTATAACTACAAACATGGCTAAATAAATATGAATACTAACTGTTTCAATTAATAGGAATGAAATACATCAACGCGCACTATTCAAATACATCGCGTCAAATAACTTAGGTGAATTTGGCGTTACCGTACATTACATTGACATTTATTGTCTGACTGACTACAGAAGTTACAGTTATTAAACTGCAATGGACAGGAAATAGCCGAAGAGCTTCCGTTACGTATCGTCACATTGTATGAGGCCGCAGACACTCCCTATCCATCCACTCGATTTGTTAGATGGATTTATTGCTGGTGTAAATTACATCGACGGTTATTGATTGGTTAGACACACATGTGGTGGGTGTCAACAAGCAGTGGATATGAAAATTGCATTATGATTAATTTCAGTGAACTGCTCCATAGTTAACTATACTTAAATTGCGAAAGTTCCCTTTATCGAATAAAGAATAAACCCATCGAACCCTAAGTTCTAAATAATATTATAAAGCGAAAGTTAGATTGTTTATTGGTTACACTTTCACGTCTAAACCGCTGAACTGATTTTGATAAAGTTTAATAAAGAGATAGTTATTCCTTGGAAAAAGAAATAAGCATAGAAATAGACTAGGGCGTATCTTTTTTCGCGACAAAATGTTCTTAAAGAATGAACGGATTTCAATGTGACTTTCATTGCCTAGTATAACTTTATTAATTAAGTAGGGATTTAAATAAATTTACAATTTGGCACAGCTATTATAGCAGCTTGCATCCCGTGGGACGGACAAGGACTACTTTTATCCCGAGAAATCAAAGAGTTCCCACGGGATCTTTAAAAAACTTAAACCAGGCAAACCAAGTCGCGGGCATCGGCTAGTTGGTCTATAACTTTATTTTCCCTTCGGTACCTATTCTGTTTTTACCTTGTTACATTGTTTTACTTGGAACATAGTTTTCGGGCGGTCAGTACCTAATTAGCGCTTTAATAAATATTTGATTAGCTCGAAAACAAACGCTTGTTGTTTAAGTTTCGGCAGGTTTAATATTTTAGTAGTAATTCTCAGTGTAAATATAGATTAATCCGAAACTATTGAATAGAAGCAGGCGTTACTTTGCGGAAATCCATAATATATGATGAAAAGTCAAAATTATTTTGCTATGATCCGCAAAACAGTCAAATTTGTATGGTACAACAAGCAGCATGTGCTATGCCCTGTCAGCTTTCTGCTGTTAAATAAGCAGGAAAAATAAGCAACCAAGCGGACCCCAAGCACCACCACCAAGTAACACCACACAAATCCACCACCGAAATAAACTCGACGATCGTTTCGCTTACATATATTAAATACCAATTATGACTATAATACAAAACACCCAGTTTTGTTAAGTGGCAAGCATCCATTGTGCAGGTTAATCTTTAAGAATTTTCACTTAAAGTACTTGCATGCAGGTCCTCAACTCCTTCTAGCTACAGTTAGACACAAATATTGGCCTTTAGGAGGTACAAATTTAGCTAAATTCACTGTACGCTCGTGTGTTAAATGTAGCAGATTTAAGGGTAAAACAGTTCAACCCATAATGGGTAACTTACCTGAACAGCGAGCTCAATTGGAATTTCCTTTTCTCAGCACAGGTGTAGACTATGCCGGGCCAGTGATGATAGCAAATCATAAAGGTAGAGGATGCAAACATATCAAATCTTACATTTGTGTGTTTATCTGTTTAGCAACCAAAGCTTTACATCTAGAGTTGGTTTCAGACATGACGAAAGAAGCTTTTATCGCGGCTTTAAATAGATTTACAGCCCGAAAAGGGAAGCCAAAAACCATTTTCTCGGACAATGGAACTACCTTCGTCGGTACTTTCAACGAGCTTTCTAATGTCCTTAGCCAGCTTTCACCAGCAGACACGATCGAAGAGGGTATTAATTTTTCCTTTATTCCAGCGTATAGCCCACATTTTGGGGGTATATGGGAGTCTGCGGTAAAATCTGTTAAACATCATCTAAGACGAGTTCTCGGTTTAACTTATTTGGACTATGAAGAAATGAACACTTTGTTAATACAAATAGAAGCAATTTTAAACTCCCGTCCAATTACTCCATTATCCGATGATCCTTCTGATCTTTGTCCACTTACTCCAGCCCACTTTCTTATTGGGAGATCTCTGCTTTTTGCACCACAAGCTCAAATCTCATGCAGCAGAATTTCATCTCTTGCAAGATTTTATCGCATTGAGTTGTTAAAGCAACACTTCTGGAGTCGGTTTTCCAGTGAATATGTTACATTGCTGCAGCAAAAGACCAAGTGGCTACAGTCACAAGAGCATCTCAAAGAAGGAACTCTTGTAGTCATTAAGGACAAGGCAAGCCCTCCGTTAATGTGGCTACTGGGAAGAATTGTGCGCGTGTTACCAGGCGGAGATGGTGTGAGCAGAGTAGCGGACATTAAGACGAAGAAAGGGGTTATACGAAGAGCTTTCAACAACATTTGCCCCTTGCCTGTCAGTTGAAGACACTTCAACGCGGGCAGTATGTTTAGGACAGCGCGGCTATTTGGCGGCATAATACGGACAAATTAGGGAGCTCGCGCGGCCTAACCGGTCGGCATATAATCCGACCGGCTAGAGTAGAATTACGAAAACTATTGTCGACCATAACGTCTGTTAAATGGTGTGTTCTCTAATATAAACTATAAAAATACAGTCCAAGTGATTTTAATTAAGCGCCCAGATATCCCAAAATAAACCTAAGGACACTTGGCGCCAACAAATGGTCCTTCGAACCGGGTCAATGCACAACTGCAAAGTCTTTGCAGTTGTGCATTGTAGAGTCTACATCTCCTGAGGATGCTCCGGTGTCGGAGCGAAACGATCGTCGAGTTTATTTCGGTGGTGGATTTGTGTGGTGTTACTTGGTGGTGGTGCTTGGGGTCCGCTTGGTTGCTTATTTTTCCTGCTTATTTAACAGCAGAAAGCTGACAGGGCATAGCACATGCTGCTTGTTGTACCATACAAATTTGACTGTTTTGCGGATCATAGCAAAATAATTTTGACTTTTCATCATAATCCGAAACTTTTAACGCCGGCTACAGTCGCGCTTTTGGTCCCAAAATATCTATAGTCTGATGTTTAATTCGGCAGAATTCTGACAGTTGTCATTTGGGGCAATTGATTTTTATTTATATTGTAAGTTTTTAACTTATTATCTTTTTTATGGGAACTGTTTTATCTCTTCTATCTGTTATATCTTTTTCATCAGCCTACCACCACCCCTACATTCTTTTTCAACGTCCCGCTGCTGGGCACAGGCCTTCTCTTACATAGGAGAGAGGGATTTAGAGTCTAGAACCGCCACGCTGCTCCAAAGGCGGTTGGCGGTTTTCATCAGCAAATTGTATCAATAGTACAATAATATAATACAATCGTTTTTTTACAGTTCAGTAATAAATTATGTACTGAGCCCTTATGTCCAAATCTTTCATACTTAGTCTTCTTTGATATTTGGGCTAAAGTGAGAATTGAACTTGAAACTTGAGACTCTACACCATTGCGCGTTTTATCTACATTTAACCAAATATTAGTGCAAAAGATTAATAATGATGATTTTTGCATTTCGAAAAGGCAATTAATGAACAAAATACATAGCGGTGAAATTCATTTTGGTGTTTGTACATGAAGCTGGAATCGAAATTAATTATTAAATTACTTAATTGAATTGAAATTTACTATTCCATAATGTATACAACCACGACATCTCTGGCACAGCGCTGTAATAACTCATTTTACAAGTTCAGAGTTCGATTCGGGATGGAGCATAAAAGAGTTCAAAACAAAAATTTAACACAAGGAATCTATTACTAGTCTGTTAATTGTATTTGTATTTTTATCTACTCTCATATCTTAAAATCCAGATTAAAAAATCAAAATCACTCGTGTGATACTATTAAAAAACTCTATCATCTGCGGCTCGTTTTTTAAACTCACACTCATGTTTTAATAACCTCTATTATACAACTGTTTCATAAACTACTATTACCACAAATAGTTTAGGTGTTAGCAATGATCATCGTTAATTTATTGATGTGTGCGTGATTTGCTTGTGTATTCCATCGTGGCGACACATAATTTGTTATCAGTGTGCATATAAATTGCGCATGTGATCTGCGGGAGGACCTCAAAATTTGGCAGCAAATATTTTTCGTTCATCCATACGTCTAGCGCGGAATGAGGACTATATTAAGCACTCTGTCGTTATAAAGCTCTTCATCCTTCGAGTCTTATTAAAAATGAATAATGATACGTGTCTCATTATATTTTCTAATCCTTGGAAGATTAAACATGTCTGTTTGGTCTTCGGCCGGGGTTTTCGAATGGGGTTGAGTGATAAATTACAATTTTGTGGATCGGCTCTGTTTGACCCCAAAAGTAATCAATGTCCCACTGTGTGCCGTCCGCGCGTCCTCTTTACATAAAACACAGGGTTAAACGCTCATTATAGAACTGGATTCCCGAACGAAATTGAAATATTATGTATAGGGATCAGTGATCCACTTTAAATGCGGTCATTAAAATTTTTGAAATGAAGATTTTTTCAATGCGACCGTTAAAATTATTAAGTTTGGGATAAATTAATTTTTTAAGTCGTGTTTATAGAAATATTATGAGTTTAACATAGCTGTAAGTTATAAGTTGACATTAAGTTTGTTTCGCTTTGTGGTAGGATTCTATCGCTTTGTGGTAGGATTCTACCCCGAATCCGCCTGGCTAGCGACCACACTTCAGCCGTAATCTGCCGCAAAGCATCCGTGTGCTCCGGCAGCGAGCTGAAGAGCCAGTCTCCTTCCTCAAAAGCCGGCAACGCATTAGTGGTTCTTCAGGTGCTGCTAATGTTCATGGGCGGCGGTAATCACTTAACATCAGGTGACCCGCTTGCTCGGTTGCCCGCTATTCCTATAAAAAAAAAGTTGTAGTTTTGTTTGTCATCTTCCCGTGTTTCCTTGACGTGATATAATATTGGTTTTGTGTATTTTCTCACTCTTCTTCATTCCTCAGCGTTCAAGCTATAAGATTTTTTAGGTAAGATATTTAAAGATCATATTATTAATATTTATCGGCCGCTGTTAGCATCGCGTGGGTGACACAAGAGGCAGTGACCTGGATTACAGGTATCTGGGCGTAGGTCATCTGTGTAGTGACTTGTCGGTATCTATAAAATATTTAAACTGCAACATATTTATAAATACTGGAGATATTTTTGAACACAGTCAAGTTTTTAAAGTTTTGGACACTTGAAATGAATTATTTTTGGGGTATAATTAGGTATATTAGAAACTCGTTTATGTCCGTCACTAGAAACTCTTAAGCTCGGCCGGTACTCTTTACTCGGCTTAAACTCGGCCGGTAGAAACTCTGTAATTCTTCGATTCTTCGAGTTAAACAGTAGGCTATGTTTATATCCGCGTTCAACATCAACAGTTTTCATAACCAAGGAACCCTAGAATATGATGTAGATCACTCCGTAATCGTATATATACCTAATCCTGAGATCTTGATTCTTGATGCACAAAAATTGCAGCGTGGATCCTTCCTTCGGGTCTTTCGAATATCTCTTCAAAATCATTCAAAAAATTTCAAAATTTTCATCAGTTCAACCGTAATACCCGTTCATAGGTATATACAAACAAAAATAAAAAAATAAAAACATGTTGTGTTTGAATTATGTTATCGTAAACTGTGAAATATGAGTTTGAATACGAGGATAATAAGAGGCAGTTATTTCAAATTCACAAACAGTCGCTTCTACTTGATTTGTATACTTAAATTTAATTACATAATAAATATTATAGTTAATTTTACAAAATAAAAAAAAATGTTTTAGGCTTTAGATAATGAAAAGAACACCTGTTCAGAACAGAAAAAGGTAGAGTACTCATCCCTGAACTTTCGGGCGGTTAAAGAGAGCGAAACAAAATGAACTACATTTTTCTGGAGCGTGAAAAATAACTTCGCCAATGAACCATTCAGAGGAGCCTCATTTCATCCGAAAAAAAAAAAAACAAAATCCGAATTCGATAAAGCTCAACTTTGAGAGCGATTGGCAAAGTTAAAAAAAAAAGAAAAACAGAGCGCGGCCCATCGACGAAGTTTCAAATACACTCGTGCCTAAGCACCGTTGAGACAAACGATTCAAAAGGTTGTAAAATTAGAGACTGTTCCCATTGTTCGACGGCGAATGTTTCTGGAATAATTTTAAGGCTTGGACAAACAGAATGCGGTGCGGTAACGATGTGTGAACAAAGAATACTAACTACCTTACTGCGTACAGGAGCGACACTCCCACTCCCCTCGCCAAACGTCGCTCGACGTCGCCCGCAACGTATAAATACGCCTAGGAGTATCACGTAGCATCCTCGTCCCGCTCGGTTTACGTATAGCGTTGTTCTTGTTAGTAAATTCGCTTTTATGAAGTGTCGGTGTTGTGACCTGACTAAGCGGCACGGCAGGTGGTCTGCGTCATGCTGAACACTAATATGGTTTGTAATTACGTGTTCCTCCTTGCCATGATCCGTTCCAATTAATCAAGCAATCGCAGAGGTCTGCTCGGGATAAAAATGCAGCGGGTCGTAACATCCTTCCGCATGCGATTCAACTAAGTGTATTACTCTGAGGTTAAGAAACGGACGACTTTATGTGCTCTACAATGATGCAGGAAAACAAAGACCAAAGTCTCAAAAGACCAAACTCAACCAATTCCCAACTTATACTATCATCCTTTGTGAACTCCGCATGTGTGAACGTTTTATTGATAGTTGACATCACAAACGTGCGATCTGAGTCATAAATCACTTTTATCGGAATTTTTGCTTGCACTTACAGGCCTTATGGATCTCTGATGTTGTGTGTAACAGTAAAAAAGGATTTGTCGATAGTCGATAACAGCAGGTTATAAAGAGCAAGTGAGAGCCCTCACAACCCTATGATCGTAATGTTTTTTGGTTCAGCTCGCACGTTAGTAATTTCCCAACTATAAAGCACCGAAAGCACCGAATAGAAAGCATTTCATTCAGGTATTCTTGCCTTCGCGCGTTTTTTTTGTCCAAGCCTTCAGCAGTCTCAAATGGTAACAGACTTGCCGAAAGTTAGTGTTTATCTTTCTCAATTGCTCCATTGCGAATTGAGGATGATTTAATATTATCTTTAAAATTGTGTCGTCTTCTAAAAATCTTTGTGTCATTCCCGGTTGGTTCAATTTAGGATATTTGGTTTTGTGTTCTGTTATGTGTGTATTTCGTTTTCGTTTCTTTAATAACTACAAACCAGATGATTGTGGTATCGTTATTCACTTGGAATTTAAAAATATGGTTTGAAGTTGAGCCAAATAATGGGTATTGTTTTATAATAGTGGTGGTGCAGAGAAAAAAGCGTTACAAATGGGGATTGAGTCACTTTTCAAAATGGCCGTCGGTGTCACGGCTAATTCCGTGAAGTTTACGGAATTAGTGTCACTCGGGAGACGGCTTTATGAAGAGTAATGTGATTTCGTCGAGGAGACCGTAAAAACATTGAAGAAACTATATCTGCTGTTTGGCTTGAGCAACCGCTTAAAGAGATTGTTCATGGCATTACGATCTGCTATATCTGCAACGCAATCGGTGAGTTTTGATAAAAAATATTTTCATAAAAATAGAATAGAATCGAAAAAAAAATTATTCAAATAAACTTTTACAAGTGCTTTTGAATCATCAATACAATCTATAAAAAACCTAAAATTATTTTTATTTGAGAACTATTCGAAGTATAAAAATAATTTTTGTTTACGCATGATGTCAGATGAGCATTGCCCCGCTAGTTGGTTTCTTCGTTTCTTTTTATGCACTCCCGACTTCAACATACATGCACAGACAATAATTATTTTTATTCTATGTCGCACGGATTTTGGAGTCGATTTTTTGGAAGGAAATCTTCTTATTAAAGATTCTTATATTACGTGGGGATTACCCCTTAGCTTACAAATGCAGTAGGTACTCTGTAGCGTCAGAATTGAGGAGTTAGGACTTTGAGTTCAGTGATGAAATCTAAGTAGTATGGTGCACCTATAATATTATCTTACAATCGACAGATCGTAAAGCCCCACGACTTAGGAGTGTCTAGAGGTCTGTAGGTAGTCTAGTAGTGTCTACTCTGATACTGGATATGGACTAGATTAGGCTTCAGGACACCGAAGACAGTAGTCGGGACTTGGAGTTCAATGGCATAGTCTATACTTGGCACCTAAATACCTACAATATTAATTCGCAATCGACAGTTCCTAAATCCCCACAGCTTAGCTGCCCAGCTAAGCTGTAGGTACCCCTAGTACAAGATTTTTCGTGGCCCCGTTTAGCAAATCTTTTGCACCAAAAAATATTTGACCATTTGAATTTTTGTTAGTTCCAATTGCCGGGTACACAAAAAGCGACATTTCAAACAACAATGAATAAATATATAAAAACACTTTGCAAAACCGTCAAATAAAAACATTGACACTACAATTTGCCCCGAGGCACGTATGCGAAAAGCAGAGCAATTTCAGTTCTATTTGCGCCAATCGTATTTCATTGACCCAATCAAAACATTTCCACTAAAAGAGCAGAGCTCGGACGTTAGTGTGTCCGCAAAAAAATTGAATCTCGACAAAAAAAAAAACAAAAAGCGTGCAACAAAGTCCAAATGCCGTGGTTCAGTGGCCAGTAACGAAAATAGGTCGGATTTATTCCCCGCTTATAAACAGTGACTTTAAAGCTTAGACACACTGGATGGCAAGTGCACGGCGAGAAGTCACAACGGATGCGCGCGTACGCGTGTAGGGTATGTACAGTTGTCGGCACGGATTTAGGCGTGAATGTGCCGAAATAATTTATTGGGTCTGTTTCCAGGGTATTTTGTTTGCAGCCTAATTCTTAGTAGAAGTTTTGTGACGATCTCCCTGGCGCAGCGGTCACAGGTTCGAATCCTGGCGGGGGCAATTTGGGATTTTATAATTTCTAAATTATCGTCTCTGGCCTAGTCTGGTGGAATGCTTCAGTCGTGGCTAGTTGCCAACCTGCCGGCAAAGCCGTGCCACCGAGTGCTTTAACGTACGATGCCGCGTAGAAACCGATCAGGGGTATGCCATACCTCTTTCAGGTTGCCCGCTTCCATCTTAGACTCACTCACTTACCATCAGGTGAGATCACAGTCAATGGTTAACTTGTAGATAGATAAAAAAAATACATAAACTGTAGAAGCCCGATTTGAACCCGCTACCCGTTGTACGCGGTCTTAACATCAGACACTGACGGCTCGATAAACAGCGAACCTCGGATTAATATGAACACTCAACAGCCGCGTCGCTGAACAAACTCCCCGAACTCATTTTAAGTGTTCCCAATTAGTACTGATACAAACCTAACCCGTATCGTTAACATACGGTGAGCAGGGCCTCTTGTTTACAGGGATACGACGGATTACTGGGAACAAAGTTTTTATTCCCATACCATAGACTATAGAGAAGGAAAGCGGGATGCCAAGAGGACAAACGTGTTCCTGAAGATTGCAAATGTATGTGAACAGCAAGACTGTCGCAATTCGCGCGTCGAAGAAATCTAATGACGTCAGTAAAAGTTAATGCGACTTTCTATGGATTTTCGTTACGACGTTAGTCACCTATTTAAGCAATTTCCAAAAAAGTTTTCAATTTGGCGTATATATATTTTTGTGTATACCTACACTGATTTCTCTATCAAGAGAAAGTACTACTATGCGTACTACTGTAAATATACCTACCTAACTGTGACAATTTATAAGACCTGTCGATTGTGAATTAATTATGTAGGTATGTAGTTAGTATAGGTATCAACCAATGTTTATGATGATATATCATTGGATTCCGGGTCCCAGTTACGCAATCCTGATGCTACAGGGTAATACAGTTCTAAGCTGCGGTTATTCAGGAAATGTTGAATGTGAACTGATATGAAATTACTCTGAAGCACTTAAAATAAAAATTCTTAAAATAACTACTTCAAACGTCACTACAACAAATTATAAAAATGTTTTTCATTTGCACATATTATGTTGAAGTCAGATGAGCATATACAAAGAAACGACGAAACTGACGGGCGAATTTCGAATATTTATTATCATTCATCATCCAAAAATATTTCAGTTTACGGGCGTTCAAAAGTTAACCTGTTCATATTTTGAATTCGGCTTCTTTTGAACGGCTTCATCTTTCGACGCCCCGTTCTCCATATTACGTTTTACTCTGTGTCCCAAACAAACGGCGTAAATAAACCCGGCGCGGATGTGAGAGGGGGCGCAAGATCACGATCGGAAAGAGAAACCCGAACAAATCCCTGCGATCGACAGCCGGCGATTACTTTTAAAACCGCGCAAACGAGCTTCCCCGGAAACGTGTAAACCCGCGGTGTAAACACACATACAAACGTGTAAACACACATACACAGTGAAAGACATTGTGCAGCTGTTACGGGTGTTTGTTTCACTTGCGACCGTATGGTTAGTCTCAGTTTGCACACCTCGAAAACTTTACTTTTTTTATTCAACTCCAAGTTAGCCCTTGACTGCAATCTCACCTGGTGGTAAGTGATGATGTAATCTAAGATGGAAGGGGGCTAACTTGTAAGACGTATGTATACCCCTGATCGGTTTCTACATGGCATCGTACCGGAACACTAAATCTCTTGGCGGCACGGCTTTGCCGATAGGGTGGTAACCAGTCACGGCTTACGCCTCCCACAAAACCAGTCGAAAGACCAGAGACAATTTGGGATTTTATAATAAGAAATTATATTTTAATATCATCATCATCATCATCATCATCATGATCAACCCATTACCGGCTCACTACAGAGCACGGGTCTCCTCTCAGAGTGAGAAGGGTTTTGGCCATAGTCAACCACGCTGGCCAAGCGGATTGGCAGACTTCACATACCTTTGAGAACGTTATGGAGAACTCTCAGGCATGCAGGTTTTCTCACGATGTTTTCCTTCACCGTTAAAGCAAGTGATATTTAAATACTTAAAACGCACATAACTCCGAAAAGTTAGAGGTGCGTGCCCCGGGATCGAACCTACGACCTCCGATTAGAAGTCGGTTGTCCTAACCACTAGGCTATCACAGCTTTTATATTTAAATATATTATATATTTTTAATTTTTAATTATTATATTATTTAATTATTATATTATTATTTAATTTTTAATTATTATATTTTAATATATTATATTAAAATCCCAAATTGCTCTTGCCGGGAATCGAACCCGGGACCTCCTACTTATAAGACCACAGCGCTCAACTCTGCGCCAGGGAGGTCGTCAAAGTCACTAAATACTACATATCGAAACACAATGACTTCAGAGTGAAATGGACCTAAACTGGCTTATTTTAAGGTTTGCGTTCGCCAATACATTCAGCATTCATCTACAGCCAGCACCTCAAGCAGAAATGTTGTAAAATAAATATCCGAAGTATTGAATCATGACTTTAAAATAAGAGTCTTTAGGTTCATTTTGCATTACATATTACATTTTTTCGATATTTAGTATTTGGTTAAGTTTTGGAGGTGCGTAAACTCAGAATAACTCCGAGTGGGAGCTAGAGGAATTTTTGTAACTCGATTGTGGTATAAAATATAAATCATTGTGTGAACTGTAAATCTCGCGTTATGTACGTGTTTGTCGACGTAACTCTGAATCGGGACAGTGAAATGTATAATTAGATTGAAAATAATAATTCCTAGATTTTGTAACACCATTTTGTAACAGTTTTAAATGTGTGAACAAAACCGTTTTAAATTCAGACTAATGGAGACTAAAGATTGTCATCAATCTTGGAAATACATAGCAGTTCAAGATTGTTTACAATGGCGACTGGCAATACTTGCAAGAGACCCATGCCCAGCCGTGGACGTCCACCCGTTGAAACTACGACGCCCAAATATCCAATATTGATGATTTTGAAACAGTGAAACACCACACCCCCGACACTTCATACAAGCAAAACTACTACTGACCAGTACAACGCTATACGTAAATCGAACGGAACAAAGACAATACTATTTGTAATACTACTAGGCGTACTTCTACGTCGCGCGTGACGGCAGGGGACGATTGGAGGGAGGGAGTGAAAGACACTACGCAGTAATAGTACTTGTACTATGTACATAATTTGTTATTGACTAAGCTGAACATAGGTTTATAACTGTCCTACTGACAATACAGCCTCAAGACTGAACATCAATAATGATTGATATTCACCAAAAATCTCAAAAGCGAAAAATATGATATTCCTGAAAGGCTCGGATAACTTTTGAGAATTTTAATAAAAACGTAAAGAAAAATAGACGACAAAACGACTCCTTCAGGGCCGGCTGTTTCCTTGGAAACATTGCTGATGAAATTTCGGGGGAGGTCGCATTGGGAATAATAGGAATAGGAAAGTCCTTTGTAGATACTTCGATAGGTACAAGCGTAGACTGACGCGATCATTCTATAGAATGAGACTCAATTTACCGCAGTAGATGATTCTGCTTGGCAAGTTGATCAAGTGACCAATTCAAGAATCGATGATTATATATTACTAGCTGACCCCCGCAACTTCGTTCGCGTAGATATAGGTTTTTATATAGGATCGGATCGGATCCCATAATTCTTTTATGTACTACTAACTAAATGTAGCTTAAGTTACTCCTTATAACATTAAAAGTTCCATTAAAATCGATCCAGCCGTTTCGGAGATTAGCTGGAACAAATAGACAGACCGACAAACATAAAATATAAACGCACACCAGTTTAAAATAAGCCGTACGTTCAAAGATCCGGGTCCCAAGTTATTTATTTCTGAACTAAAAAACCTATGACCTTGAAATATTTACGGGACAATATATAAAGTACTACCTTTCTAACAAAAAAAGAATGAGTGAAATCGAACAACGCGTTAATGAATTACAGCTAAATACACGTTTTAACTTTCATCCCCTCTCCCAAGGGAACCGTGCTGAATTTGGGGATAAAAAGTATCCTATGTCCTACCTCGGAGTATAAACTCAAATCGTACCAAGTTTCATTTGAATCCATTCAGTAGTTTCGGCGTGATGCGCGGCCAAGATACAGACAGACAGACAGACAGACAGAAAGACAGACAGACAGACAGACAAAAATGAAAAAAATTGCAGTTTTGGCTTCAGTATCGATTATAGTGCCCTCCAATAAAAATTTTCAAAATATCTTCAATGTACAGAATTGGATCTGTTACAGTTTTATTATATTGTAGATTATTCTGGCGTTGTGTGTATAGGGCCGATAAGCGAAACGCAAATTTCGGCAGAATGTTTTGTGTATCATGCTGTCACGTAATGGCATGGATCGAACTAGGTGTTTCTATGCATAAATTTTTGATACACAGAAAACTATGAGCTTACTTTGCTAGAGTCTGCTAAACTAGATAAATCGTTACGGTATCATGTGTGGCTTGGGCTTAGCATCGTCGGCCCTACTGCTACTAGACATTCAGGAAAGCAAGCAACCAAGCAAGCAATATACACCACCACCGCGCAACACTACACTAACTCTATGAAACTCTCTGAAACAAACTACGCATGTTCATGGTTCATATCAATACATTTGTCACAAGCATGCGATGACGCCTCCAGGCGGATTGAGCCGGCAAAGTGTTATTCAAAGAGCACAACTGCAGAGCAGAAAATAAATAAAATATCCCAACAAGATTTCTTCTTATATTAGGCATTGGAAGCAATAAAATAGCTTTACCTTTCCATACCTAGATTCCTCGGATCACGGACTCGTTGGCCATAAAATACGGATTCATGATACTTGTGACCTGGAAAATGAAACTGTAAGTAAGTTCATGTAACAAGAATGTATCTTACTTATTTTGTCTCTAAATTTTTTCAGTAGTTTCCCATTCTGTATTAGTTTATACATTTTTAATAGTGTGTTCATTTTAAGTAAGTACCTGCTTAATTGAAAAACTTACTGTAAATAATGGTCCTTAAAATAATAAAGAATTATTGTGACACTTTTTTTACATTAAACTGTAAATCAGGTAGCACTAGGTATGTGTTTTTAAATTGATAATTTTACAAAAGATGAGACTAATAAAGTGCCAAGAACTACCAGGAATCATTACAATAAAATATGTTCTTCAAAACCAAAATAACCAGTATTTTTGATACTACCAGGAATCACAAAAAAAATATTTCGTAACAAAAATAACCATTGTTTTTGATGTTACAAACACAGATTAGGGTAACACAAAAAGGGAAACGTTAAGTGTAACGATAAAATAAACAGATCGTTGTCTCAGAGCGCCGCGCGGGCCGGGCGCGGCGGTGCAGCTGCATGAGATCATATTGAGGAGCAAGTAGCAACTCAGAGATCCTTTTGATTTTTTCCCTAATATCAAATTTTAGGCTGGTTGCCCAATGTGTGATCGCTGAGGGAAACGATACGGTTGCGGTCAAAATACTAAAAAAAATATTTAAATAAAATAATTACAAACAAGAGATAAATTTCGTACTTCGTAAACTAAAACCCGACTACTCTTATAAAATAATAATTTAGTGTGCAAACGTGTATTCAACTGCGTACTTTAATATAATTCGGAACGGAAGAAAGCGCGGGGCAAGCAGCTAGTGGTGCCATCTGTTATATCTATCCGAAACTAACTTAATATTCTAGTCGAGCCACGCGAAGGTCACTTCTCGATGTTTTTTCGTATTCAAATTACGTGGGTACCACCGTAGCGCCGAAATTACTGGAACGATTTTGATGAATGAGATTGATTGTTATTGATTCGTTGTTATAGTCCGGATGATAGGCTACATTTTATTTACGAAAAAAAATCAAAAAGTGACCTTCGCGCGGCTTTCTAGATTATTAAATTAGTTTCGGATAGACATAACAGATGGCGCCACTAGCTGCTTGCTCCGCGCTTTCCGCACACTAAATTATTATTTTAGGTGTATTAAATTAAAGTATTATGCGTAGTCAGATTTTAGTTTACGAACTTTATTACTTGTTTAAATATTAAAAAAATAAATCTGTCACTCTTTTGCAACAATTGACGTCATAAATGCTTCAAATTTACTTCCGTTCCGTTCGTATCTTTCACTTTCCTACCACATCTCCAGTTGACACTGGACGGCTGTCCTTAAGCGTCCCGCGGTGAGAGAATTCCTTTTTGATGTTAAACGAGGTCGGTTAGTTTGTATATTGATTTAGGTTACCATTAATTGGACGATATTTTCGAAATAGGTTTCTTTATGGCCAGTGTTTACTGTTATGTAATATGTTATTCCTTTTGATGTGACTCTGCGGGCTCTATTGATATTTATGTCTTGTACTACCGATTCGGAACACTTTTTAGAAGGTATTTTAGGAAGGTTTTTATTTATATCTTTGACCGAATTGTTGAATGATTTAAAGATAATTAGGAATTTAAAAAAAACGTTGGCTGTTGCATTCAACTTACATATTGACAAAATTGTATTTAATTTTATTTGTTTGACATCTTTGAATCCAAATTTAATTATACGTATATAATATTATACATGATAATTATGTTTTACCTCCCTGAATATTTAATATGAAACTGAATAAAATTACGAAGTGTAATTAATAAGTTTAAATCTTTAAATATGTATAATTATGGTGAGGTAAACCAGATAATTATAGCGGCTGAAATAATTATGAAAAGAAAGTAAAATAGAAATGGCAGTTTTATAGGTAGGTAAATACCTGATATATTGTGTGTAGAATTACAAGTATTTTATTAGAGCAGACAGATCATCCATAAATCTTTACCCGTCTTATGGGAAATATATTGGTGAAACATAATAATACATAATATATTGTTATGTAGGCGGTAACCCACGGATAGAATTTCGTGAGATTCCGATGGCTGAGGCGATAAGAGACTTTGTTTGTCTACGAAAACTGTTAATTAACATAACAGTCTGTTTCTTAACGAACAGATATATTTTAATGTACTAACCTACGATTATATTACAAACCCTAATTACCTTTTATATTTAACTAAGTATAACCTTTTTTTTTGGTTGGTGTGATAGCCTAGTGGTTAGGACGACCGACTTCTAATCGGAGGTCGTGGGTTCGATCCCGGGCACGCACCTCTAACTTTTCGGAGTTATGTGCGTTTTAAGTATTCAAATATCACTTGCTTTAACGGTGAAGGAAAACATCGTGAGGAAACCTGCATGTCGAGAGTTCTCCATAATGTTCTCAAAGGTGTGTGAAGTCTGCCAATCCGCTTGGCCAGCGTGGTAGACTATGGCCAAAACCCTTCTCATTCTGAGAGGAGACCCGTGCTCTGTAGTGAGCCGGTAATGGGTTGATCATGATGATGATGATGATGATGAAGTATAACCTATTATCCCTACTAGGCACAATAATAATATTATTATGATGCCCGCCACTTCGTCCGCGACCCGCGTGGATTTAGTACCTAATTTGAAAATACTATGGCAACAGTTTGATTTTTCGGAAAAAAGTAGCCTACGTCCTTCTCCAAGATCTAATCTATTGTTGTACTAAATTTCACCAAAATCGGTTTAGCGGCAAAAGCGTGAAAGCGACAGAGTTACTTTTGGATTTAAATTATTAGTTCGGATTATTTTGCTTGAAATAATAGGCACCTAGTAACTATACGTATACACCGGCTAAAACTACGAAAGCTGTTGAGCTGAGCTCAACAGCTGTATGAGCTGTATATAAAGCCACACTAGTTCCCGTGGCAGGATAAAGGAAGTGAACAATAATGTTGCTGTACACTAACTACAAAGTGTAAGTTTAAGAGGCAATTTACCTTATCTCTCCATACATTACGCGCAACGCGAAATGAAAGCTTCACTTTAAAGTAGAGATGGGCCGGGTACTGCATTTACCGAGTAACCGAGTAACGAGTATTATTCGGTATTACTTTTGTGAAACCGAGTATTCGGCCTAATAACTCGGTTCAGTTTTTACGCAGATTGCTAGTTTAACAAGTATGAATTAAACATTTAAAAAACCCCCGACATTCGCTATTTTGTAGCGGCGGCCATCTTGGATTTGCAACAGTGCTATTCTACTGGTCAAGCCCTTTCATTTGATACCCATATTATGGGAGTTGTGAAAAAATAATATTTTTTCACACAAAATGGCGGATTACATATTTTTAAAATATGTAATCCGCCATTTTGTAGCGGCGGCCATCTTGAATCGATTTTCATCAAACGTAGCTAACAACACTCTCGACTAATTCACCTTTCAAACAAAAAACACACACACACACACACTCACACAAACTTATAACACCCCGTCGTTTTTGCGTCGGGAGTTAAAAATCTATTAAAAGAAGTGACGTTGCAGAGAGTAAGGCCCAATTTATACCGCCGCGGAATGGAATGGAAGCGAATTTCTTGTACAAAGCATTGTGAACTTTATGTCAATTGTATAACATACAAAATAGTAGCTATAGGGGAATTCGCGAGAATGCGCGAGAATTCCCCGGAATACGCGCGACCTTTTTTGGCTCCTATTTAATTTGTATGTTATGCAGTTGACATAAAGTTCATTTAGCTATGTACAATTTCGTTGCAAAAAGTCGCTTCCATTCCATTCCGCCGTGGTGTAAATTAGGCCTTACAGTAGCGGTGAAGAAAATGAAATCAATGTTAACATTTCAAGACCTTCACAAAACGCTTGTGTAGCTTTTCGGAGTTGCTACTGGCTTCTACCAAGCCGCCAGAGCCTGAAGATCCTAAAATCACATCACTCTAAAGTTAGATCGCCATGTGAGCGAGAGTTTGTTGCCGCAAGACCAGAGTCCATTGAAATGGTGGACAGGAATTTAAAATCAAATACTCGGTCATTGGAATCGACTTATTCGGCCGATTACGAGTACCTACTGAAAAAAGACCGAGTATGCCGAGAACCGAGTAATAAACGAGTACTCAGCAATCAGCGCATCTCTACTTTAAAGTGAGCTAGCTACTTTTAAATTTATATCCTCAAAAACCAGACGAATGATAATAAGGAGTCTGTAGCCAAAGACCCTATTCTGTCTGTTTGTCCGTCCGTATATCACGGATCTCTCTCGTTGACGGAATGAGTTTCAGACTTGAAACTCGATTATTTGGCGTAGAATGTTGTCTCAAAACCGAATATAGAATTGGAAATGCAATAGTTTTTCTTACTTTAACGCATTCGTTAAATAAAGTACAAATATATTTCAAAAACTAAGTTACGGAACCCACTAATAGCCGTGAAAAAGCGTTCTCACAATGGTGGTACTTGGGGCTATTATAACAGGCGTACAGTAAAGCAATTAACGAATATCACATCCGCTATCCGTCGTGGGCCGACATCGATTATTTATTTTTTATCACCTCTCTCTATTGTCACTAAGTAAATGCTAATTAGCACGTTTATCACGCGTATAAAATAGTATTATTGTAATTCCATCATGCGACGTATTGTACACGCAGCCTACGCTTTATAACAACTAACTCTCGGCTGCAGTTACGCCCACGACCCAGTGAAATATTTTAGAATTGGATATACTTTTTTACCCAACTACGACAAAGCTACAAGTATAAATTTAAAATTTAAAAAACCCCCGACATTCGCCATTTTGTGGCGGCGGCCATCTTGGATTTGCATAGTGCTATTCTACTAGTCAAGCCCTTTCATTTGATACCCATATTGAGGGAGTTGTGAAAAAATATGTAATCCGCCATTTTGTAGCGGCGGCCATCTTGGATCGATTTTAATCAAACATAGCTAACAACACTCTCGACTAATTCACCTTTCGAATAAAAAAAACCGCATTCAAATCGGTCCACCCGTTTGAGCGCTACAGGGGAACAGACAGACACACACACACACACACACACACACACACACACACACAGACACGTCAAACTTATAACACCCCGTCGTTTTTGCGTCGGGGGTTAAAAAGGAAGAGTTATGATTAGCAGTCTATGCATGTATGTATGTATGTGGCCGATTTTTGTATGAGATTCTGTGTGTACCACCGTAGCGCCTAAACTACTGGACCGATTTTGATAAATGAGGTGTCTATTGATTCGTTGTTATGGTCGCGGTACGCGCGGATTTCTAGATTATTAATTATTAGTTTCGGATAGACATAATAGATGGCACCACTAGCTGCTTACCCCGCGATTTCGGGTCTCGCTTGCGTACTCGGGTTTTAGTTTACAAACTTTATACTTGTTTTATTGAACTAGATACAAGTTATCCCTTGATTGCAATCCTACCTAATGGTAAGTGACAAAACAGTCTAAGATGGCAGCGGGCTAACTTGGATTAAGTATATTGAACTTACGTTTGCCACGGACACGAACTTGTGCTCCTTGTGACCAGCGGCGACTCGCTTTGGATCGTTCATCCACCTAGTGGGAGTGTTACCCAGTTCATCCACTTTCCAAGCCAAGTTTGGAACCTATGGTTTTTTTGGTTTGTCTTGTCGTGTATACTTTCGACTTGTACTAGAAATGCAAGTACGCGGAGTGCGCAATCTGTCATTATTTGCGATGTACTTATGTCAACTGCAGTGTAGTATTTTTGAGTTTAGGCCTTAAGCTCACTCACTCTCACTTGGTGGTAAATGATGTTGCAGTCTCAAATGCTTAAGCTTATTATACAATTGAAGATTATATAAACGATAAAAAAGCTTGGATTTAACTCGTTCCAGCAATGCGCGAGACGGCATTTCAGTCATGTACATTAATAATAATAATTGTTATAATGTTATTTTAAAAAAAAAAAGAGCAACAGCCGAGTTTCTTGCAGGTTCTTCTCGGCTGGAACTGCATTCCGAACCTGTGGTAGATTCAATTGACGATTCAAAAGTACTTGTAAAAGTTTATTTGAATAAAAAACTTTCTATTCTATTCTATTCTAATGGAAGTGGGCTAATATTGAAGACGCATCCAAGTTACCTAACCAAGAAAGCAATATTGCTTTTGGCTTACAGTCAAAAATATATAGTCTTTGTCTAGACTCTCACTACCCCAGTTCAAAAACATTCAGCCAAACAAACGTACCCAAGTAGGTACTGCCAAAACCAACTAAAACAACTCAAGATAAGCCTGTCAGTTAACAGAATTTACCTATTCTTGAACACTAGAGAAAATGCACCGATATAATCTAGATTAGAATAGAAAAAAAGTTTATAATAATGGGAAATGCTGAAGCGTTGAAGGAATTGGAACCGGGCCGACAATTGAACATCGGTGTCGGCGTTTTATTTCCTGTCTGCATTATACTCTCCGCCAGTAATCCGCGGCTTAATTGATCCCCCGACAAACAGACAGCCTATTCGCTCGCTGCGGACTATAATTGAAATGGAAAAACGAAGATGTGGTGCCGCTTCCATTGTTCGTATGCTTCAATATGATTTTTGTTTGATTTCAATTTTTTTAAGGTTTCGAACGGTTTCATAAATAGGACCTGTTTCAACACCTTCTTATAAGTGTCATAGCTTATTCAGTTATGTCTTTATCACTTGACGTAAAGTAAGGAAGTGACAAACCTTATGTTTAGGCTATCCGACACGTATGAGAAAGTGGCGAAACAGACCCTTAACGTTTTAATTAATCATATAGTCATATAGTCCAGTAATCATATAGTCCAGTCATTTAAGCTTAAATTAGGTAAGAATCTCGGAATTCGAGATACCCAGCTGTTAAGTCTGTAAATACTTGTATATTGACACCCTAAAAGTTGTCTCAAAACCTACATATGGTAGGGTGTACGCTACTATTAAATTTCAAGATCAAAGTTCACAAAAATCGGTTTTTTGCGCTTTTTTTTTTAAATCTCATTTCCTTTTTTCTGGGTCATTTTCCTGGGTTTTTTGCTATTTGTATTTATTATTGTAGAATACAAAAATCTCTAAAAATTTTGTTTAAAAAAATTTTTCATACGGTGAACCGTTTTCGAGATAGAGGGTGGAGAGCGCGGTTTATCATTTTTTTCCTAACCTATCCACTTTTTATTCAGTATTATTAATTTATATTACAGCACTTACCTGCCCATGTAATTGCAGAATTGTTAGGCAGGCAGGCAGGCTTTTTGGCAGGCAAGTTTTATGTTCTTAATTTCAACTAACTTTAACCGCCTGATATGCAACTGATGCTTAGGCGCAGGTCCCATTGGGAGCGAAGCGAAGCGGTTTCACAACGCTCATGACTGTCTCTAGACTATGAGAACTTCGCTTCGCTCTGTCGTTCGCACTGTGAACCGTAATACCCGTATTACTAACTAGCTGACCCCCGCGACTTCGTTCGCGTGTTTTTAGGTTTAAATAGGATCGGATCGGATCCCATAATTCTTTTATGTACCTAAACTAAATGTTGCCTGTTACTCCTTATAACATTGAAAGTTCCATTAAAATCGATCCAGCCGTTTCGGAGATTAGCTGGAACAAATAGACAGAACGACAAACATAAATTTAAACGCACGCCAGTTTAAAATAAGCCGTACGTACAAAGATCCGGGACCCAAGTTATTGGAACCCAATAAATGCCTGTCATTTCTAAACTAAAAAACGTATGACCTTGAAATATTTACAGGACAATACTTAATGTACTACCTTTCTAACAAAAAAAGAATGAGTGATATCGAATAACGCGTTAATGAATTACAGCTAAATACACGTTTTAACTTTCATCCCCTCTCCCAAGGGAACCGTGCTGAATTTCGGGATAAAAAGTATCCTATAACCTACCTCGGAGTATAAACTCAAATCGTACCAAGTTTCATTCGAATCCATTCAGTAGTTTCGGCGTGATGCGCAGCCAAGATACAGACAGACAGACAGACAGACAGACAGACAGACAGACAGACAGACAGACAGACAGACAAAAATGAAAAAAATTGCAGTTTTGGCTTCAGTATCGATTATAGAGTGCCCTCCGATAAAAATTTTCAAAATATCTTCAATGTACAGAATTGGATCTGTTACAGTTTTATTATATTATAGATTTCCTGGAACTCTGACGTTTCGTAATGTTACCAGAGATAAAACAATTCCCATAAAAAAGATAAAAAATTCTAAACTTATACAAATACAAATCAACTGCCGCATGTAGATATGACAAATGCTTGACAGACACTTCATGGTGATAATGTCATTCAACATCCATTTTTGAATAAATTTTTTCAATGTGCTTCTTTTGTTTTCAGTTGCTGTCAGTGTGCACTTTCTAGTTTCCACTCTTGGTGTTTTCTATTTTTAAGCGAAACGAGTAATATTATTACGCGGCATATGGCTTTTTATGCAGATGACGGGGAATTAAAGTAGTTTGGGGTAAAATCGTACTTACTTCGTAGATGTTAACCCTGTTCTCCATACAAATAACTCAACAGTAAATGACAATGACAGCTTACAGAATTCCGGGGAATTAGTAATACGGGTATAGTATAACTTTTCACACGTAGTAGTGGCGTGCGCGAAGCAAAACGAACTTTTTTTCGCTCCCAATGGGGCGTGCGCTTTAGAAGTAAAACATAAGACGGTTACTTCCACTCGACATGAAAGTTTCTTATGCAAACAATAAATTGCGACAAATATTTACCGAACTGGAAAGTCATGGACGGCTGTCCAACTCGATGTCAACAAGGCACTTAAGCCGCGTCTGTCACGGCACTTACATTTGTTACAGCTGTCACTTGTCACGCGTGTAACGACACGCTGTTACAATGCTAATTGTTTCCACGGATACTTAAGACGATTATGCTTATCTCGCTTGGTTATAATGCCGTAACAGGTTAAACGCCTTTGAGTTATGTACAATAGAGACTCAAAGCCACTTCTGGACAGGTTGTGCCGACAAAATGACAGGTGACACCTGTGTCGATTCAAAGCGCCGTAGTGACGGTACTAGAAACTAAATTTAACATTTCCGAATACACTCATATTTATCACAATTCACAATGTACCTTACGTTAGTTCCGAGCACCTTAATAATCTATTTATCTTAGCAAAAAATTCAGAAATTAATTTGCTATCTTATCTAAAAATCTACAGAATCTACAGGACTAGGTATGAAGCACATTTGGAACAAATGTAAAAGTTTATTTGAATAAAAATGTTCTCTCTTCTGTTCTATTCTAATTTACCGCATGACAAAAAACGCGACTGGACCTCTTGGTCAGCAACAAGTTGAGGCAATTTAGTAGGACATCGACGAGGACTAGAGATGGCTCTAGTGCATGACAACTCTCTGCTGTAACAGGTTAAAGGCATAAAGATAATGTTAACGTTTTAATATCTTTGGATGGAAGTGTTTTGAAATTACATGTGTGATTATAGATAAAAGATTAATTTAGATAAGCAAAATGTTAAAGTGGTAATTGGCTAAGATCTAGGAACTTGGAATTATTTGTAAAGATACAGATGAAACCCAACAAATCTGAAGTCAAAATGAATGAAGGATTACTAGTAGTAGTACTCTTTGATGATTCAAAAAGTTACATAAAATTTCAATAAAATGTGTGCTTATTTTAAGTCTTTAAAATATCCCATAAGCTCGATAAAACTCGTTGCTACAAACGGAGTTTTGCTTTGATTTAGAAACTACATAAGTATCGGATTTATATCCAAACTTTGCAAATATAACGGGGTGAGACATATCGAGTTCTGAAATTGGTTTTCGTTGTGAAATAGTAAAATAGAAGAAAAATACGACGACTTAAAATTGTTCTGACTTTTGACTGAACATTGTCTGAGACAAAAGGAATAGAAAAAGTTGCCAAAATAATTGCTTCATCTATTATTTCATACTAAGGGCACTTTAATATTTTACGTTCTGTTATTCTTTCTATAAATAGTAAAATTTTCTCTAAATTTGCCTTTTAGGTACGTTTCTTTGATTTGAACGTTTGTGTAGTCCGTCGGCAGTTGCGAGACAGTTAGTCAACTGTAATGGAACATAGGTAAGTCTCTTGTAGAGATTTTCACACACCATGCTCCTTGTGCTGCTAGTATCCAGCAGCTCTTTGAGTCTCCTTTGATTCCAGCAACAACGCTGTTTCTGGTGCGAGGTTGCTATTCAAGCACCTCAAGTACATTCAAGCACCTCAAGCAAAATAGGGACACTAAAACACTTGGTTTTAAAATTAATAATATTGTTGATTTCCTTTATTTATGAATGATACAAAAGCGTGGATTTGACTCGATCCAGCAATGCGCGAGACGGCAAATCAAATCAGGTGCTTAACATAAAATTGTTATAAGTGTCATTTTTATTTTAAAAAAGAGCAACCGCCGAGTTTCTTGCTGGTTCTTCTCGGTAGGAACGGCATTCCGAACCAGTGGTAGATATAATTGATGATTCAAAAGTACTTGTAAAAGTTTATTTGAATAAAAAAAAATTGGTTGTCTGTAAAGTTGATTTACGGACGATAATTTTACATGATAACGTCATTCCCGAGCAAGCGAGAGCGCAGAACGCACTACGCACGGTACGTGACAGATGAGTCAAGGTTTTTCGTCCGTTTAGCTGGCGTTCATCGATTTATAAGATGATAACACGTCAAAAACTTTTCTATTATATTCTATTCTATTTTAAAAATGTACTTAAGTACAGACAAATTATGTTTACCCTAAGTGAACGAGCACAAAATATGATGTCACGAGCTTTCAGAATATGCATTGTGGGGCGTATGTGCTCAACTACGTAAAATATTGTTTTACCCCGTTTCTAGTTTAGTATAAACAAAGAAGTGCTAACAAAATTATACTACATACTTCTACGTCATATGCTTGGACTGTTATGAAGTTTTTGAAAATCCCCAAGGGAACCCTTTGTTTACCAGATATGCCTCAAAGTCTTTAACCATATTCGTTAAAAAAATAACATTGATTTTTATCTCTTGGCGGGGTGATTGAAAGACAAAATTGGTGCGTGAAAAATAGCATGCCATTGCTTGGAAACTGTTTGTTTTTCCGGGATAAAACGTAACCTTTGTTACTCTCCAAGTCCTCAACTATACACTTGTCAAATATTACGTCGAAACTTAGTCTTGTTGTTGCGTGATTAAAGGACAAACCACAACTTTCTCATTTATATTATAATACTAGATAATACTCGCGACTTCGTTCAAGTGGATTTAGGTTTTTTAAGAATCCCGTAGGAACTCTATTCTGCCGTCATAAGGAAAAAGGGCACAACTAACATTTTTTCCAAAATTGAGTTATATACATATTCGGAATCAGAAAAAAAAGGCCTATCTGCCAATATTTTTTGTACATTTTTAGGAACAATATAAACAAAAATACCATAAGCTTAAAAGGCACAACTGAGCAATTTTTTATGTTTGTGTACATAAAAAGGTCACATCTGACTTGCATTAAATATTAAAGGCATAACTACCACAGATGTGCTCTTTGGTTTAAAGTTTACCAACTAGACCTACACATTTAATTCAAAAGAAAAGTCATAACTAGCAGTTATGCCTTTACTACCAAAAATCTTTGACTAGAGGTGAAGTGAGGAGGTCGAGGTACGAAGCGAATCCCGCCAGTTGTGCCTGTTGTGTCTTGGTGAGTCCAATCTTGCTGCGATAGTAAGATTAATTAGTTTTTGTTACATTTGCATGCTTTTATTATATAAAACTTCTTTTGTGACACATTAATATGATTTATTAGTATTTATTTGCGAAATTTTTGAGTGATTAATTGCGATTTAGTTTTAAGAATATGACGACATTTTTAGTAGGTCGTAAATAATTTAGAATACGAGACACGCAATAATTGTTAACTGGTTTCTGTCCGTTTATGCTACAAAATAAACTTGGTTATTTTTTCAGCAATATGGAATCACGAAGCGCAAGATTAGTTAGTGTTGCTTTACGCAACTATAATTTTGTAGGCGAATGGTCTCCCGCGCTGTCAACAAGACGTGGCGTTCAACACTCGGTGCAAGCATCAAGCTCGGAGCATGTTGTAGTGTCGCACTCTGTGTTAGGTACAGGGTATACAATGAACACAAACTTACTTTGCTATAATCCGCTAACAGTGACAATTTTGTAGGCACAACACCACACAAATTCACCACAAATTTAATTCGACGATCGATTCGCTTCGACACCGGAGCGTCTTCACTTCACAACGACGGACGATTGCAAAGACGACTTTGCATTCGTCCGTTTACAAATTTGTGGTGAATTTGTGTGGTGTTGTGCTTACAAATTTGCCACTGTTAGCGGATTATAGCAAAGTAATTTTGTGTTCATTGTATATCATGGAATTCCGCAAAGTAACGCCTGCTTCTATTCAACATTTAGATACAGGGTCCGATTTTGATTCTGATGACTCAGTTTTGGATAAAAATTACGGATGACCAAAAGTACGGGAAAAAAGCAGCGATAGTGATGGTTCTGACTCAGAAGACCCACCATGTTCGCAGCCAGTTTCAAGAAAAACAATTTTAGAATCATCGGAAGAATCAGATAAAAAAACAAACCATGTTCAACTGACTAAGAAAGGAACTATTAGAAAGCGCAAAACTTATAACGTTAGCATAAAAGAACGAAAGAGATTGAAGACGGAGGAAATGATTTTTATTTAAAAAAAACATATAAGTTCCTTGATGAAGGTTTTTCTTTAACTTTTGAAATAGTTTTTGTTTTCTTTATCTTATTTTGATAATTTTAATGTTGTTTATAGGACCTGGCCGGAATAATTGTAATTGTGATAATCTTAAAAGTGCCATATTTAACATTATTATAAAACTTCTACAAGCTGATTTAATATCCTTACTGTGATTTTTATTTAAAAAAACCAAATAAGTTCATTGATGACTGATAATTATAGTTAATTCATGTTAATTTGTTAAGTTACAGTTAATAAATGTAATTTTTTTAAGTTTTGAGACAATAATTTTTGTTACCGTTTCAAAATAAAAGTTTTATTCAAATGCCCTAATTGTTTTTTTAACTGTGTTTTTGTATAATTATTAAAATGAAAATTAACAGATAGACATTTTAATAAATATGCCTTTTCATTTTATAATTTCATATTTTTTCACAAAGAGTTAGAATGAAAAGCCACAATTGGGTAGTTATGCCCTCTATTCGTAATATTAATAACTTTAATTTATTTTTTATGCTACGTTGAAAGAGAAAATGTTGATTATTTAATAAATGCAAATAAAATAAAAAATTCTATTTCAATAATCGTATAGGAATCGTGAAAATGAATTTATTTTAATTCATCTTTTTTCGAAAAATAATATTAGAATCGATATTTTTCGCCAAAAACCAATAAAAACTTTAAACTTGATTTTCTCCATATTTATAAAATGTTAGATGTGCCTTTTTTCATTATGACGGCAGTATTATTTTCCGGAATAAAAAGTAGCTTATGTCCTTCTTCAAGGTCTACTCTATGTCTGTACCAAATTTCATCAAAATCGATTCAGCGGTTTAGGTGTGAAAGTGTAACAAACAAACAAACTCGCAAACAAATCGATTTCGTATTTATAATGATTAGTAGCAATAAACTTTAGTGTTCTGTGTGCTTAGTCTAAAGCGGAGCACTCGAAAACGAACTCGAAAACTATTGATCGATTTCAGAGTAAAATAGACCTAAAATGGCTTGTATTAAGGTTTGAGTTCGCCAATACATTCAGCATTCGAACAATGCTGAATGTATTGGCGAACTCAAACCTTAATTCAAGCCATTTTAGGTCTATTTTACTCTGAAATCGATCAATAGTTTTCGAGTTCGTTTTCGAGTGCTCCGCTTTAGACTAAGCACACAGAAGTGTGAAAAAGTATTTCTAAATGAGCCAGAAAAAAGAGCTCATTTAACCCGAAAACATCCGGTTCCGACGAAGCAAGATAAAGCTGAAACTTGGAGAGCTATCGGCGAAGTTTTCAAAAAAGAAAAACAGCGCGCACCCAATCACCAAAGTTTCAAATACACTAGCCTCTAAGCACCGCGGGGACAAACGGATTCAAAAGGTTGTAAAATTAGACACCGTTCCCATTGTTAAGCGACAATCGACTTCGGTTTTCAAACAAAAGGTTTTCGATAGTACCAAAGTTGGACAAGACTTTGTCTTGTTCGTTCTGTTTTGCTTTTGCATCTTTCGCTTGCTGTTTAAATTTCTTGTATTGCTTAATTATTTTAACTTTGATAAAAATACAAATCGGTCAAGTGTGAGTCGGAATCGAGCTCTATAAGTTCCGTATGACGAAACGTATATATTTTTTAACCGACTTCAAAAAAAGGAGGTTCTGTATTCGACCCGTATGTATGTATGTATGTATGTATGTATGTATGTATGTATGTAAGTAAGTATGTTCGTGATTATCTCCGCAACTAATGAACCGATTTTGATAATTGTTTCACTATCGTTATCTACATACTTTCAAGAAGGTTTTAGTATATAACACATCGAGTTATCATTCTTACGTACGAAGTTATTAGCATAAATGTACACATTTGTCACTAATATGTTCTCTGAGATTACCAGACCTATTGCTGAAGTCTGATATAGCTATTCTGTCCAAAGACTTCACTCTGCTACGCCTACGTAACATTGACCTTTTGCAAAAAGTTTTGGGCCGAAGTCAGTACAGTTGCATATAGAGTGATTCCTTGGAGTTTGTGCATGGTTACGTATATTTCCATTCTATACAAAGCCAAACCGCAAGGGTGTGAAACTAGTTGGGTATAGATTGTAAATTACGGTCTATCCAAATTATACAAGAGTTGTACGCATACAAACTAATCTTGTGTAGATCAGAAGTTAGGTTAGGTTGGGTTAGAACATAATAAAACCACTCATCTATAGTATGACCCATAAAATGTATATGTCACAGGATATTTAATAATAATTAATAATATATAGGTCATAATCTATTTTTAACCCCCGACGCGAAAACGACGGGGTGTTATAAGTTTGACGTGTCTGTGTGTGTGTGTGTGTGTGTGTCTGTCTGTTCCCCTGTGGCGCTCAAACGGGTGGACCGATTTGAATGCGGTTTTTTTTGTTTGAAAGGTGAATTAGTCGAGAGTGTTCTTAGCTATATTTGATGAAAATCGGTCCAAGATGGCCGCCGCTACAAAATGGCGGATGATATATTTTTTCACAACTCCCTTGATATGGGTATCAAATGAAAGGGCTTGACTAGTAGAATAGCACTATTGCAAATTCAAGATGGCCGCCGCCACTAAATGGCGAATGTCGGGGGTTTTTTAAATTTTCAATTTACACTTGTGCATAGTTCTCATTTATATTAGTATTATTACCTAATATAAAGAAAACAAATCACTAAAAAGCATAAAATAATTTTTTTCAAAGAAAAATGAACCGACTTCAAACGAATCGAACTAAAAAGTTTAAAATAATTTTTTATTCATTTAGATTGACGATTAAACTACCTAACTCAAATGATATATAATTTTTTGGAGTCGGCGCCAAACCACATTCAATTCGTGTAAGTAAAATCAGAATATCCTCTTTTGAATGCGAGCGCGCGGTAAACCATAATAGTCGCGGAGGGTGAGTCTGGGACCCGGGGGGCACATTTTCGACTTGAAGTGAACTTGACGTCATTTGGCGCCGACTTCAAAAAATTATATATCATTTGAGTTAGGTAGTTTAATCGTCAATCTAAATGAATAAAAAATTATTTTAAACTTTTTAGTTCGATTCGTTTGAAGTCGGTTCATTTTTCTTTGAAAAAAATTATTCTATTAAATAAGACAGATGCCATAGCAACATTACATCAAGAAAATAAAACACAAGGCGTTAAAATGGCACCTGATCAATAATAATTAATTAGCACCCTCTTCGTGCGGAACTGAGTGTTATTAAAATATTTGTTGCCTATGGAGTATGAACTAATATCTGATCAAAGAAACTACTTTGTATTAAGATGAGATGCTGTCGAGAAGTTGATATTATAAGCCATAGCAAAACGTATTCTGTAAAAAATTCAACAAGCCGGGCCAGGGACAGCGGAGGCTTAGATAGGGTCCCGTTTGGCACCTTTTGGGTACGGCAGAACCTTTAAAGGGTTCTTGGCAGCTAGATAAAAATAGCTACCAGATGAATGAGCTAATTCTACCGTGACATTTTCGGAGTTAAAATAATGAATTGTTCTTATATATTTCATACTAATTGATGCCTGCGACTTTGTCCGCGTGGATTTAGATTTTTAAAAATCCCTTGGGAATCCTATAATTTTCCGGGATAATAAGTAGCATCTGTCCTCTTTCAAGGTATAGTTTACCTCTGTATCAAATTTCGTCAAAATCCGTTCAGCAGTTTAAGCGTGAAAGCGCAACAAACAAACAAACTCACTTTCGCATTTATAATATTGAGTTAGTATTGAAAGTCCGATAAAACTACCGGTTAATTGTTTGCAATGGACAACGTCACTGTGGCCGTGAAATTCTGCAAATGGCCGCCAGGTGTCGCAGAGCCGGCGCCGTGAAGTTTGCGGAATTAGCGCCGGTCGGGAAGCGGTTTTATGAAGAATAATGCGAATTTGTCGGCGAAATAAAAAAGTTAAAAGGAGTTATATCTGCAATGGCACTTTTACAACTGTTACGAAACTCGGAATTGCATGCATTAAAATAAATGGAAAAACTCTCCTCTCCACATTCATCACGAGGTTCGTTTCGGCACACACGTAGCCGGGGAAATTGTTCCGTACGCGATGAACGATAGGTTTCGCTGTCAGTTTCACCACATTCACTGTTGTGAGTGATGGCGAAAATCTGGTACATTTGTGACGTCCAGTGATTTTTCGGATAATTACTTGGGGTAATAATACAACTAGGTATAAATCTATTTCACAAGCCATGCCGCCCGTCCCCCGGCGCAAATCACAGAATGTACCTGTGGCGCCATCTTGCGTGCGGCGCGTCATTGTCATTTATTTATGTATTAATCTATATTATTATTATTTACATTAATCGTTACAACATTCATCAATCATTCATTATTATAATATGTAGGTAAAGCTATATCTCCTGATATCAAACATTTTTCGAGACTAAATATTAAAACCTAATTTTGAATGTGCAAATGAAGCCTTTTCATATTATGACTAGTAACTAACTCCATTTCCCGGCACTTTTGCATTAAAAAAATCTTTTGCAATGGACAAGCATTACTTATAACTATTCCAAAAAAATATTTAGGGCATGTTTCACCACCTTCTGATAAGTGTTGGATAGCCTAAACGTAAGTTTCATCACTTTCTTACTCTATGTCAAGTGACAAAGACAAAACTTACGTTTAGGCTATCCGACACTTATCAGAAGATTTATTTATTTATTTATTAAAGGAAAATCAACAGCGAAATAAGACAATAATATTATACATAAAGAGAGTAACAAGAGTATGGCCAATTACAGATTTTCTCGAAATAGAAATAACATTTTGTAGAGTGAGTTAAAAAAATACATTAAAAGAGAAATAAGTTAAAATAAGTTAAAAAATAAGTTAAAAAACAGTGCTAGCGAAATTAAATTACTGATTAAAATGTAACTTACAGGTATGTATAACGGTATAACGAAATAACGTGTAAAAATGGGTATAAATATTATGTGTGCGAGTCGGTGCGAGTGTGGTGTATGTGTGGTGTGTGTGTATGTATATATTTGTGAGCAAGTATGCACATCAACACTGTCTAGGGATATTTTGTATAAAGTTCTGAAACTCGAAAAATATTGACCGCTTCAAAATTATTTTAATGAAAGCTTATTTTGTAGACCATATTGAATGATTCTAAATTTGAATTTGAAAAAATAAATTAAAAACAAAAGATTTGCGCGGCATAATTGTAACGAAGTTCGAAGGTTACAATTGACCTAACCCAGTTTTTGGTATGTTTTTGTATCAAATGAAAGTTTTAATGAAAATTATTAGTTAATTTCTAATTTATGCAACTGTATGCATCATACAGAGACGCCATTTAACAAGACACGAAATGTTAAGGTCAGTAGGTATGCTCCAAGCTGGGGCTCCTCAACGAAGTATTGCCAAGGCGATTGGAACAAGACAAAACGTGATATCAAGGTTATGGTCACGTTATCACACCACTGGTAAAGTGGCTGAAAGGCACCCATTCGAGAAGCGCATAAACATCCAAAGACAGGACCAATTTTTGCAAATGACCGCGAGAAGGCAACCAAATGTTACAGCCATGCAATTGGTTCAAAGGCTCCAGTCAGACCACCATTTGCTTATCAGTGACGAAACTGTGAGGAGAAGACTGCAGGAGGCTAACCTTCATGCTCGCAGGCCGCTTCGTACTCCAGCACTACGAAGAGGAAATCGTGGACAAAGATTATAGTGGGCTCGCGAACATTTGCTCTACGAAGATAACTAGTGGTCTGTAGTGCTGTTTACTGATGAGTCCCGATTCGGATTCGGTCCTGATTTACGAAGAGTACGTGTATGGCGAACTTCTGGTCGTGAGAACCTTCTGCAACACCCTCAGGAAGTCCAGCCATACCACGGCAAAACGATTATGGTTTGGGCGGGAATTCGTATCGGTGGAAGAACAGATCTCGTTTGGATCAGAAACACCATGACTTCGGAAAAATACCGTAATCAGGTGCTAGCACCAATAATCTATCCCCGTCGACTGCAAATGGGCCAAGTTTTTACGCTCATGCACGACAAAGCCCGTTCACACACTTCGCGAGTGGTGACCAGCTGGCTACAAGAGCACTATGTGTCGATCTTAGACTAGCTCGCTCAATCGCCAGACCTAAACCCCATAGAGCACGCATGGGACATGGTCCAAGGAAGGGCTTTGAGAAGTTTTCCTCCGAACATTGCGAGTGCAGAGCAAGTTTTTTTGCATCTTAGTAAGACCTTGGACAATATCCCACAGCAAGACTTTGATAACTTGATTCAAAGCATGAAACCCCGTTGTAGGACCATGGTTAACGTCATGGGTGGTTTTACTGACTACTAATTTTAAATAGTTTTTCACGTAACTGCAAAAAACCTGATAATTTTGCTAAAATTATATTTTTTTCTTAAAAAGACATTCATCCTTAAGTTTACCATCATTTCACTTTTTGTCTTTAGTTCAATAAAAATTTATTTACACAAAAAAACTAATTTTGTTTTATTCTAAAAGATAGTCTAATAAATAGGCTTTACAAAAATATATACATGTTGTATGTTAGTTATAACCAATTTTGAATAAATTGAGAAAATCAGAGTATCCCTAGACAGTGTTGATGTGTGTATTAGAACGAAATCTTATAAAGTGTGTGTGACTGTTATGTTATGTAAAAGAGCTTAACGGTGATATTGTGATGGTGAAACAGGCTCTTAGTCATTGAAATAAGAACTCGCGTCGAACGGACGATGCCATGAATAAAAAAATAACTTAAAAAAGTACCTGTAAAGTGTGTTAAAGTAAATTTAATTTAAGCACTGCTACGGAAGGAACTTATAATAGTTATAGCGAAACATTTAAAACAAACCTCTTCTAACAATGAAAGCTGAACTAAGTACAGTTACTGAACAAGTTTCGGACAAAATTGCATTAAAATTTGCGAAAATTTCCCGTTCACTTTGCAATTTTCATATCTTACGCAGGTAGGTACAAGACTTGCAACAACTTAAAACCAAGTTGCTAGTTAATGCAGTGCTAAATATACCGAAATAGTCTAAGAGATAGTTGTAAGATTTTCTATGCAGCGAATAAAAAAATTAAATTATCTAAATCATAATATAAACTGACAAAGCTTCAAAATCATGATTAAAACATGCATCCATAATATCTTGTTAAATAATATGATGTCAATTGTAAACATGTAATACCGACGTAAGCTGACAGATCATTTACATAATCTTAAAGATAAAGGTTTAATCACCACATTATTAAGCCTACTCCAGTTATTACTGTTAGATATTATGTTCAACTAATGGTTGATAAATCTACAAAGCTTTTAATATTACTTTTAAAGTTTAAGTTTTATTTTTTTCTGAAAACACAATTTTTTGATGGTTATTGTCGTCATCGTCGTCGTCGTTTCAACCGATATAGATGTTCACTGCTGGATATAGATCACTTTCAAGAATCGCCACAGAACAGATATTGTATCCAGTGGCTGCCAGCGACGCAAATTCAAATTTAAAATTACATCATGACAAGGCTCATTTGTGACTGTCAAATCTTCGTCTCTCAAATCAATCTCATCTCAAATCTCAAATGTGGCTTTTTAATTTTTTAATTTATACTTGTGTAAACAGATGAGCAGTTGTATGATGTTTATATTTTCTGATGTCTTCAGTCCACAAGAGTTTTTACCGTGGTCTTCTAGTGTAAAAGCCAAGATAAACCGGTAAGTGCCCCTCCAAATTTAGCCGTTGTATAGCGCGCGAACAGCGTAATTGTCAGCTTCCTTATCCGGTTTTGAGAAATATGACTGTGCACTGCTTTAGTTTGTGTTCGTGTAATAGCTAATTTGAATATCTGAATACAAAAGACGTTTTGTTCAGTTTCTTTCAAAACTTTCACAATGTAAGTAGGTATAATTTTATTGGATTTTAAGTTACTTTCGCGTATTATTTTGTATCGCTTTTGTATTTCATTCTATTACTTAAAGGAATTTCTACGTTGAGCATTTTCGGATTCAAATATTTGGTTAACTATTCCAATATCAGTAAGCTCTTTTGAATCGTAAAAGACATTATGTTTATCGGTAATTCCTCAACCATTGATTTAGAACTTTGCTTTTTCGAATTTATTAGCTTCTGATCACCCCAACCTTTGTCCTATGAACAATTTCTTTTTTTAAATATAAATTGCGGGCAAACGAGCAAGCGGGCCACTTCATGTTAAGTGATTACCGCCGCCCATGAACGTTTGCAGCACCGGAGGAACCACTAATGCGTTGCTGGCCTTTAAGGAGTTTGTTGATCCGCCCCTTGAATAACCCTATTATTTGCTCATTTATAAATTTTATTTCAACATAATGCTCGTGGTTCGGAATCCTGAGGTTTTTAGTACTAGACTTTTGAAGCTTTATCATTTTTGACGTGATAACGTCTTATAAATCGATGAGCACCAGCTACCAGCACGAAATACCATTACTCAGTGTCACGTACCGCGTGCAAGCGAGAGCGCGGAACAAGCGATAGAGAAGCCACGATCAGCGTAAGCGTTCGGCTTGTGACGCATCTATCTCTCTTTGTTTTCTTATGACGTTATCACGTAAAATTATCGTCCGTAAACCGACTTTACAGACAACTATTTTTTTTTTACTAATATTAGCCATTTTGAAAACGACTATTATTCCCCAAACCCCTCCAACTAAGCGCAAAGTTTAAAGTACGTATAAGAACAGGTCAACAATGGAATTTCAACCTTTCGGTTACAAATGAGCTGCAATTTTGCTAGAGCTCTGGCAATGTAGTAAAATAACAAAGATAAGTTGACTTGTTTCTTGGCATCATTGATCTTTACTAGAGAAAATGAGCTAACCTGCCCTATCTTGGAATATTTAAGTATATTATGTATAGTATAGACGTCATCTCCTCCAAGAGACCATAGTATCTATCACATCTATTGGTGAAAATATATCAGGTACTATGTGATCATGCTGGCGCCGACTTCCAAGAACTAACGGAATCTCCTCCAAGAGACCCTATTATACATCTATTGGTGAAAATACATATTATATCAGGTACTATGTGATCATGCTGGCGCCGACTTCCAAGAACTAACGGAATCTTCTCCAAGAGACCCTAATACATCTATTGGTGAAAATATGCATATATCAAGTACTATGTGATCATGTTGGCGCCGACTTTCAACAACCAACACAACCACTTAGAATATAATAGAATAGAAACACTTTATTGCATACCAACAAATAAATAACAAAAAGAAAGAATATAATTATTGTAAGTACGGTGGCATGCAAAGGCGGCTTTATTGGTAAAGCAATCTCTTCCAGGCAAAAAAAATCACTTAGCTAAAGACTTTCAGATAGTTTTTCTTTATTCTGTGAATCAAGAATTAATTATTTAGGAGATCGTCACTTTTGTTATGATCTCTTATACACTGAAGAGGGCGCTTTTAATTTGTATACTCTCTTGTTTGACTTGCACTCGTAGTAGTAACATAATTAACACGATTTCCAGCCGTTACATAAACTCCGCACGGTTTAAGATCGACAGTTGGTATAGTAATGACCGTAAAATGCACTTTACTTAAGCTGGCGGAGTCTGGTATCTGCTTCCATCTCAACACCGTAATCTTTTCATCCGATCTATTTAAGTGCAAAGGTCGGTTGTTTCGATACCATCTTTAGTGGTTTAACGGGCTCTCGAAACTTTAATCCGCTCTTAACCCGGTTAAGGGAGGGTTATTATTACTTTGATGTCGTGTCGTTTTCGCATATAAATATCGAGACATATTAACGCAGAGTCGAAGCGTATCGAAGCGTCAACCAAAAAATTTTCATGGCATATTGGTACTTATCTACAAAACAAGGCACAAACTATGGAGATAAAAATAAAAACCGGCAAAGTGCCAGTCGGACTCGCGCACGAAGGGTTCCGTACCAAATTATCTATAAAATTATTTATTTATTTTATTTTAAATTATAATATTATCTGTAAAAACAGCAAAAAAAATTACGTTTGTTTTTATTTAATTGAAACACCGGCTTTAACTCACGTGTATTTTGTCGGAGTGTGCCCGACTAGTTTCGAGCCCATCCAAACCAAAGTATACCGAAAACCCACACATACCAACAGATACCTACATGCGAGTTCCCATCACCATCCGTCGCACCTGTCTTCTGTGCCGAGAAGTCTTATTAACCGAGCCCTAAATCTATGTGACCCGCCTTACATAGAAGAAGAACTGGGACAGGTCAGACAGGCCTTGGAATTGAATGGTTACAATTGGCGTCAGAGTTCCCGATGGGCGCAGACATCATGTAAGCCGAAACCAGTTGGTGCAGAACGTTCACCGGCTTACTTAACGTATGTAAAGGGAGTGACGGACAAGATTGCTCAATATCTCCGACGAAAATTCGACGTCAAGACGAGGTTTCGTCCACCTGGACAAATACGGAGTATGTTGCGCTCTCCCAAAGACAGGGATCCTCTTAACGTTCCCGGAGTATATATGATCCCCTGTGACTGCGGCAAGAATTATATTCAATGAATATAAAATTATTTTGCTATAATCCGCTAACAGTGACAAATTTGTAGGCACAACACCACACAATCTTGTAGGCACAACACCACACAAATTCACCACAAAACAAACTCGACGATCGTTTCGCTCCGACACCGGAGCATCTTCAGGAGATGTCGACTTCACAACGGACGATTGCAAAGTGAGTTCGTGTCGAATGAGCGGTCTTATATATACTATCCCCGCTTAGTCATCTACCCTCCTTTCTCTTTCTCTCTGGCCACGCCCCCTAAATATGTTGAGCAACGGTGAAGATGACACATTTATTTGCTCATTCAGCAATTCGACACTTCTACCGCTGTGCCCAACTATTTCCAATTGTTCCAACACGCACAGTCTTAAACTTTTACAGCATGTGTGTAAAATTTCAAATGTATGACCCTCGTCTATCCTATGTCCACTATCCAAAAGATGTTTTGCGAAATGAGATCTTTGAGGCTGGTTGTTTCTAAAGGCAGCCATATGTTCTTTATATCGAGTTACAAAATTGCGCCCAGTTTGACCAACATATATAGCACTACATTCGGGGCACTTGAGTTTGTACACACCTGACTTTTGTCCATTATTTAATTTATCTTTACCATTACAAATTCTTCTGAGCGTATTATTTGTTCTAAAAGCAGCGTGTACATCATGTGATCTAAGAGTCCTAGCAATACGCTCAGAAGAATTTGTAATGGTAAAGATAAATTAAATAATGGACAAAAGTCAGGTGTGTACAAACTCAAGTGCCCCGAATGTAGTGCTATATATGTTGGTCAAACTGGGCGCAATTTTGTAACTCGATATAAAGAACATATGGCTGCCTTTAGAAACAACCAGCCTCAAAGATCTCATTTCGCAAAACATCTTTTGGATAGTGGACATAGGATAGACGAGGGTCATACATTTGAAATTTTACACACATGCTGTAAAAGTTTAAGACTGTGCGTGTTGGAACAATTGGAAATAGTTGGGCACAGCGGTAGAAGTGTCGAATTGCTGAATGAGCAAATAAATGTGTCATCTTCACCGTTGCTCAACATATTTAGGGGGCGTGGCCAGAGAGAAAGAGAAAGGAGGGTAGATGACTAAGCGGGGATAGTATATATAAGACCGCTCATTCGACACGAACTCACTTTGCAATCGTCCGTTGTGAAGTCGACATCTCCTGAAGATGCTCCGGTGTCGGAGCGAAACGATCGTCGAGTTTGTTTTGTGGTGAATTTGTGTGGTGTTGTGCCTACAAGATTGTGTGGTGTTGTGCCTACAAATTTGTCACTGTTAGCGGATTATAGCAAAATAATTTTATATTCATTGTATATCATGGAATTCCGCAAAGTAACGCCTGCTTCCATTCAACAAGAATTATATTGGTGAGACTCGTCGCAACATACAAACGAGGATAAGGGAACACATCCGCAGCGTTAAAAATGTGGACACCAATGGTTCAGCAATAGCGGAACACATACACAATTCGGGTACGACTCACTACATACGTTTCGACAAGGCTACCGTATTATCCAGGGAAAAGCATCTAGTACCGCGGAAAATACGAGAAGCGATCGAAATAAGTCGTAACCCGAATTTCAATCGGGATAGTGGATGGGTTTTGCCACCAGCGTGGAAACCGCTTTTTAACGCCAATACTACGCGATCGCAAAATTTGGAACCAGACACTGTGAGTTCGGCATGCCTCCAATACGACGACGGTGTCAGCGCCGAAGACCAGCATGAACCGTCGGAAGCTGTGACTGAGCCAGCTTCCCCCCAACCTCAGCCCCCCTCGCAGCGCGCCCTCCGCGCGGCAGCGCGAGCGGCTCGCAGTTTGATTTGCGCCGCGCCGCGCGAACATGCTCATGACTAAGGGCCCCGGATGGGCTCGAAACTAGTCGGGCACACTCCGACAAAATACACGTGAGTTAAAGCCGGTGTTTCAATTAAATAAAAATGAATATCACTCACGATAGTTTAAATGTTAAAATTACGTTTGTTGTATGGGAGCCTTCTTAAGTATTTATTTTATTCTGTTTTAAGGATTTTTTGTTTTAGCGGCAACAGAAATACATCATCTGTAAAAATTTCAACTATCTAACTATCACGATTCATCAGATACAGCTTGGTGATAGACAGACAGACGGACAGCGGAGTCTTAATAATAGGGTCCCGTTTTTTTAAAAAAAACGAGCAAATAGCGTAGAATGGTGCGTGTGTATTCGTACGAACTCGTTGGACTTTGTTTCGCCAATATGCCATGAAATTTTTATTGTTGACGCTTCGATGAGCTTCGACTCTCCGCTAGTATGCCCCTATCCTTATAGCATACTAGCGGACCCGGCAGACGTCGTCCTGCCCGCTATTAGCGCCACCTACCGGGTCCAATTTTTCTACTTATAAACCTTCCTCTTGAATCACTCTATCTATTAAAAAAAACCGCATCAAAATCCGTTGCGTAGTTTTAAAGATTTAAGCATACATAGGGACATAGGGACAGAGAAAGCGACTTTGTTTTATACTATGTAGTGATATGACGTCGTGACATGGTCGTGACGAATTCAATATTCCGACGATGCCAGATGAAAACAACAACCGCATAAACAAGAAAAAATGCAAAGCAAAATTTGTCGAATTCGGTATCACACGGGGAGCTGGTGCCCGAAAGTTTGGTCCCGGGGGAACTATTTTACGGGATGAAAAGTATCCTTTGTTCGTCTACATAGTTTCTAATAGAAAAAGAAAAGTTTTTTATTCAAAAACTTATACTTAAGTGCTTTTCAATCGTCAAGTGAATCAACCAGGCCTAATCTATGTCTAGTCTTAGTTATAGATATAAAAAGAAAAACTGACTGACTGATATATATAGGAAGAGTGGAAGCCGCTAGGTCTTTATTTAAATAGGCTTGAATATAAAACTGAAAAACATTAAAGTGAAGAAAAATGAAACTGAAAAGTGAAAATTTACCCAATAAAATACGAAGCGAATGATATAATAACCAAAACACACCTTTTTTACCGTTTTCTTGTTTACCTGTACCTATATCTATTTGTCCTGGTCGTCGGAATGGCTGAATCGATTTTGACGGAAATCTGACTTGCATGTAGAGGATGACAAAAGGCGTTAGCTAGGCTGCATCGTATCCCGGAAATATTTAATCTTCCTGCGTAAAAAACAAAAACTCTTGATTTTAAAGACAATAGCCTGTTAGATTTTCATGGCATAGCACAACGCAACAGCTTACATCCCGGAAACGGACAAAGAAAAAATTTTATCTCGAGAAATCAAAGAGTTTCCATGGGATTTGAAACCTGAATCCACAACCGAAGTTGCGGGTATTAACTAGTATATTCCATCTTACACAAGATTACGGTAATCTTGTACCGGTAGACGGTGCATCGTAGTATGTCACTGCATCGTAACAGGTAACGAGCATATCAAATCACCGCAGATAATGCGGTAGAAAATTGAGATACCTAAATCAGCATTACCCCCTCAATTTGCCGATGTAGGGCATCAATCGAGTTACCGCCGGTAGGGTTATGCCCAGTTTGCACATTGTGGCAACGGTGGACCAATTTGAATGCGGTTTTTTTGTTTGAAAGGCGAATTAGTCGAGAGTGTTGTTTAGCTATGTTTGATGAAAATCGATCCGAGATGGCCGCCGCTACAAAATGGTGGATTACATAGTTTGCCATAATTCCTTTAATATGGGTATCAAATGAAAGGGCTTGACTAGTCGAATAGCACTACTGCAAATCCAAGATAGTCGCCGCCACAAATTGGCGAATGTCGGGGTTTTTTTTTAAATTTTAAATTTTTACTAGTTTTTTGATATTTAGTATTTGGTAAAGTTTTGGAGGTGTGCAAACTCGGAATAACTATACAGTTTGTATATTGTAGCATTTAGCAACTATGATCGAAATTCGAGTATCGAAACACAATGACTTCAGAGTGAAACCTAAACTGGCTTGTTTCAAGGTTCGAGTTCGTCTATACATCCCGCCACGAGAGTGCTGTGTAACATTTCAAACTATACAGAATATATGTCGCCGCCTTACCACATAGGCAAACATAGCTCTACGAAATCACGCAAACACATTTATGCTAAATGTTGTGCAGACAGAATTAAGCCGTAGGATTAGCGAGTGAAGGTTGCAAATGCGTCGCATCGTTCGCTAACCTCACACATCGTTGCATTGTCGACATCCTCGTCTACAGCGCGACGACAAGGTCACGCGTACACCGCACTTCTAGCGCCTATTATTCAAAGTTCTGTGCATCCAACCATTCGTCTACAGCCAGCGGAAAGTTTGAAAAATAAATTAGAATCTTTAGGTCCATTTTGCTCTTATAGGTATTATAGTTTTCCGATATTCCAATAATCTAGTCGCGTTATCGAGGTATGCTAGCTAGGCATAACCCTACAGGCCACTCGAGTAACGAGCGAGCGCATCTTGATTAGAGAGGAGAGCTCCGAGTGCATTCTTAAGCTGTAATCTTGCTCTTTGAAAGGTCGGGGATCTTCCGGTTTTTTGTGCGATCAAAGGAAGATCTCTCGCGTATCAAACCGAGATCAATTACCATTGGTTTGAAAATGGGCGCTTTATATTAAAGGTCGTAATAGTTTAACAGACGTACCTACTAAAAATTAAAAAATTTAGAAACCCCCAACATTCGCATACAACATCTTGGATTTGCATAGTGCTATTCAACTAGTCAAGCCCTTTAATTTGATACCCATTTTAAGGGAGTTGTGAAAAAATATGTAATCCGCCATTTTGTAGCGGCGTCGATCTTGGATCGATTTTCATCAAACATAGCTAACAACACTCTCGACTAATTTACCTTTTAAACAAAAAAAAAACCGCATTCAAATCGGTCCACCCGTTTGAGCGCCACAGGGGAACAGTCAGACACACACACACACACACACACAGGCACGTCAAACTTATAACACCCCGTTGCGTCGGGGGTTAAAAATGTTAATCGTTAGACTAATGATTATAATCCTGCGTACAATTACTCTACTACAAAATTACATAATAATAATGCATTTGACGACCTCCCTGGCGCAGTGGTCAGCCCTTGTCTTATAACGGAGAGGGGAGAGGGGATTCCCGGGTTGAATTTCCGGCAGTGGCAATTTGGGATTTTATAATTTCTAAATTATCTTTGGTCTGGTCTGGTGGGAGTCTTCAGTCGTGGTTAGTGACCACCCTACCGGCAAAGCGATTTAGCGTTCCAGCACGATGTCGCAAAGCTAAACCGATCAGAGGTATGGGTTTAATAAAAATTGCCATAAGCTCTTCCAAGTAACCCCGCTTCCACCTTAGACTGCATCGTCACTTAACATCAGGTGAGATTGCAGTCAAGAGCTAACCTAAAAAATGCATGTTCATGCAATTTGAAAAATTTAAACCTCCTTAAATGATGCCTTCTAAAACTGATAAATATCTCATAAATTTTACAAGTCCGTTATTTGTTTGAAATCAGTAAATTTATATATACATACTTTCATATATATAAATTTGGCACATTGTTCGAAGAACTGATGGACGTTGGGGTCCCAAGGTGCTTGACTGGCGACCTCGCACCAGCAAACGTAGCGTTGGAAGACCCCCCACTAGATGGACGGACGATCTCAAGCGAGTCGCTGGTAGCCGATGGAAACAGGCGGCACAAGATCGTGTGCTGTGGCGATCCTTGCAAGAGACCTATGTCCAGCAGTGGACGTCTATTGGTTGAGACGACGACGACGACGACTTTCATATGAAAAACCTGTTTCGATTATTTTCTGCCAAGGGTACCTACGGTATCTGTCTGTGTATATTTATTCGAACAATACCTGGAAAGTTTGAAACCGTTCTATTTCCTCATAGATGCAGGATGTATCAAATAGAGCGTGCGGAAGAGAAATCGGTGGAACATGCCGTGTGATCATTGCTTGTCGAATGTCGTACTTTGTTTGTGCTAGAGAGTAGAGACAAGTGTGCGTACTTTTTTATGCTAGAGACAAGTGTGTTGCGTCGTTGGCATATATGGGGTATTTTTTAAATATTGTCTTAATTTTTAAACCAATCACTACCACTGCTAGCCTTTTTAACGGTCCCACCACAGATTAGGTATTAGTTACTACGTAACAGATGCGACAGTGACTTTTCTTCGGGCTATTTCCATTTACCTCGTTTTGGCGCCACTGTAGATTTGCGGCTAGGGCTTACCAGAGTCGATGATTTGTTATCGATACTAGTGATGTACTCGTTTTATCGATAACCATATAACAGGGTTTTCTTACTAAGGCGTCTTGTTAACACGCCGTGAAAACTCACGTTTTGTATTGATATCCATACAAAACGTGAGTTTTCACGACGTGTTGACAAGAGACCTTATATTTTAATTAAATTAAATTCAAACAAGATAAATTTATTTCAAACTTATTTATTCAAATCTTTCTTAATCTAAAATATTTATTTTACATTTAATAATTATTTAATAACAAAAACAATTTTTTCAAAAATACTGGATGGGACAACACCCCAACCAAGAAAACCTTAAACAGTGTTTAAATTGCTACCAATATTTTTCTTATAACCATTTTCATTAAGGTAATTGTGCATAAAAGTGCTTCCCTGTATACAATAGTACCTATTAATATATATAGGAAGACTAGGCCAAAGCCTTCTTATTCTTACACTTATAACAGTAGCGGTCAACTTTTCTGCGAGTCGTGCAATCGAACTTTTAAGACTAAGTTTGGCTTCGCTAGTCACATCCGCGCACATTCCAGGAGATAAAGCCAAAGTGTCGCCGTTGACGGACACGTCAAGGAGGACATCATCAGTACCTATGTAATTAGAAAATTTTCATTAGGATAATATACTAAATTATTATTTTTTAACATTTCATATTCTCTGTATATATTTTTAAATGAATAAATATCGGCATCTATAGAGCTTTATGCAACTCTTATATTGGTTGTTTTGTTAGACATATGAATCCAACAGTACATGCTGTGAATTTACATTTTTACATTCTATATATAGCCAGAATGCAACCATAGGATTCTGCTTATGTATACATTGTAATGCAATTTTTCAATTTGTGATTACAATGTATACAAGAGTAGTATGCAAATACTCGTGCAAACTTTGTAATATCCTGCGGGAAATCATGACATCCCAACGTCCTGCTCTAAACATCAGAATCTTTATCACTATGAAGTGTCTACCAAGTACCTACTCCTTGAGACAAATCTAACTACATATAAAGAACCCGCATTCAAATCGGTTCACCCGTTTTAGAGCTACAGTGTGACAGACATATCCACACACATAGCATTACAATGTATACATAAGCAGAATCCTATGGGTGCGTTCTGGCTATGTATACAATGTAAATATGTGTACCTACATGCCGAGCATTGCACTTTAATTTTTTGATATAAAACCTGATCTCTAGATATAGACCCACTTGGACTACTTGTGACATTCTCATTGATATGAAGTACATGGGATTGTGATTGAAAACAAGTCCCAACTTGTGCATGCTCCATCCCTTCGTCTTCCTGCTTGCTGTAGTCTCCATACTGCTTGTTTCCAGTGTGAAAATTATCTGAAAATAATTAAATATAGACAGGTGAGTAAAGTATGTAGGTTGATGGTACTGATATTTTTTTATGATAGGGCTTTATCTATAAAAAACCTGCATTCAAATCGGTTCACCCGTTTAAGAGCTACAGTGAGACAGACATATCCACACACAGCAGTTCAATTGGGAGAGAGTTGGTAGGTACTAGGTAGGACATCCACCGTACACTATCGTTCTTGGGGAAACTTAAACGTCTTATATGTTGAGTAACAAGTACCGATACAACACTTAAATAGTCCCATGACGATCGATTCGTATATCGTATTCGTATCATATCGTATTCGTATCGTAATCTCTAAGGTAGCACAGTTTGTCTTGTATCAGAGAATTTGGATTTCAACTCAGCAAATCAGCAAAATACTTACCTGTAGCAAATCGTAGTCCATAAAACGTAGCCGGAGTCAAATGTAAAACAGAGTTCTCGGAGTCCAAAACAAAGCACAAGTCAATATTATATGATCGCCACCAAAATCCATTTAACAAAGCCAAGTCATCGGGACATATCACAAAAAACACCATGAGAATTAAGAACCTGTGATGAGAACATCGAAAAGCAAAGAAAAGTGGTGGAAATGGAAAATGAAAACTTTAAATTTCGCGAAATTTCGAAAATTTCATGACATTAACAGACCTCAGACTTATCACTTAAACCTAAACCACAGACCTAAACACAGAAAATACTAGATACAAATCATTAATCGGTGGAAAACCTATCATTAATCTGTGGACCTGTTATTTTTCTGTGTTGAAGTCTGTGGTGTGCGAACGATTGTAGCGCCAAAACGAGGAAAAAGGAACTACAGCTGTCATACCCCTGGGTCCCACTGCTCGGTACAGACCTCCTCTCTCACAGGACAGAGCGATTCAGAGCTTAGACCCACCACGCTGCACAATGCGGGTTGGCGGGCTTTAAGGACTATTGTCACAGATATGATAGTAACAATAACCGGGACCGACTGCTTATAACGTGCTGTCCGAGGCACGGGACTGAAACACCGCCACCTACCAACTCCGGATTGGCACTTAAAACTTCGCTATGTTCAACGAAAATTGGACCGCCACAAAATGGCGGATTACATATTTTTTCACAACTCCTACAATATGGGTATCAAATGAAAGGGCTTGACTAGTAGAAAAGCACCGCATACAAATTCAAGATGGTTCCAACACAAAATGGCGAATGTCGGGAGTTTTTTAAATTTTTAATTTATACTTGTTAATGTTAGCAATAAGCTAACTGTTTCAGAATCTCTAATAGAGGATTTAAAGCATGGGTGTAGATAAAATGATTTTACGGATAGAATCTTCTGTACTTTGTAGCCTGTACTAATAATATGTATTCTGTGACAATACTTTTCTACATGCTCAAGGTGTGTCGGATGTGTCAAACAGAGCGTGTGGAGAAATCGAAGGAACATGTCGAGTAATCGTCCTACACCCCGCTTTTGCGAGAGACACGCGTAGGTATTGAAATCACACGTGCACGTTTTTCAGATTTCAGATTTCTCAAAATTGGTACACACTGTGTCTTTTGAATGACGTAATCTGATAGTGAGGTACCTAATGATGATAATTATTCATGACACCTTCACTTTACATATATATGAGCTTTCTTCTGTTTTTTTACACAACTATAGTTAAACTTCTATACTACTATAATTAAACTTAAACTAAACTAAACTGCCTCGTTGGTCTAGTCACTAGTGGTTAGCGTATTCGACTGCAGATCACGAGGTCCCGGGTTCGATTCCCGGGTCGGGCAAATAATTGTTAGGTATTGGGTTTTTCTGTCAAGAAATTCTCAGTGCCAGGCCGAAGTTGGTAGTTGGCGGTGTTTCACCCCCGTGCCTAGGAGAGCACGTTAAGCAGTCGGTCCCGGTTATTATCGCTATCATGTGACAATAGTCGTTAAAGCCCGCCAACCCGCATTGGAGCAGCGTGGAGGGTCTAAGCTCTAAATCCCTCTCTCCTATGAGAGAGGAGGCCTGTGCCCAGCAGTGGGACGTTAAAAAGCTGTAGTGGGAGTGGGGTAAACTAAATTAAAATACAACTAGAATTATGGTTTTTAATTTTTTTGTTTGTGAGTTCATCGTGCTAAAATTGATTGATCGAAATAATTACCTCTTGAATTTATTTGAACTATATACCCTATTCCAAACACGTATTTTTTTAAATATAATTTTGTTTATCCAGACTAATGTCTAGAATGGTAAGATCTGCAATTTTGACGGGACTTTCATAGGCAGCTCTATCTGTCTATGCATGGAATGATCCAAGTTTTCATCCCGTAAAATCGTGACGAATTCCTGCGTGGATTTTAATAATTTAAATTCACTAGTCAAAGTACTATTATATATTCTGTGATTCTACTAACACTACCCTTACTGGTGTGGGATCGCCATTCTCTCTCATATCCACTTCAGTTTTCTTAGTTACCCTGTTTCTTCTACGAGTCTCACTCTCATCAAACTTATCTCACTCCATCCGTCCGCTGAGATAAGTTCAAATAGATTAATAAACAAGCTATAATTTAAAAATTAAAAAACCCGACTATGAGCCATGCTATAAAACGAACTAAAAAATTAATAAACTACCACCGTACCACTTACAGTGTAGTTGTTATTTATTTTGTTTTTCATGATTTGTCACACCAAATTGATTTAAAATATATAGATTGTATACATTTTCGTACTGGCCTTTTAAATCCCTTTATTTTGATACCCCACTCGAGGGTCTTGAAGAAAAAAAAAATTTAATTTAGGTACCCATTGATACTCGCGTCATCGAGACAAATCTAATGACGTATCATTTATCAAAATCCGTTGAGCCGTTCATTAGTTACAAGCGGACATAGGAATGGACATACATACACACAGGTGAAACACATATACCTACCCAGTCGGGTAAATAAATAAATAAAAAAACTAATATTTCGCTTATCAAAAGGTGTTTACATAGTAATTAGTAGTGCGCTTTATCCTTCCCACTGTTTACATCAACAAACGTGTCAACACAAGTCAGAAGCAGACAGCAAAGTTGTTTGCGTACAAAATAAAGTTTAAATGTTTACAGCAGCAACAAATTCCAGCGAGATGAGTGTACGTGCGCTCTACAAGTTCTACAACGTGTAGTGAGTGTGCTCCTAGTCGCGGACACATGTTTGCGTTTCTTGAGCGCACCTGAGAGTCTGCTACTATTTGCTCACACTCATTTGAAATGGAACACTTTGATGATGTTGCCTTGAGTTTGGTTTGTTTTTTATCGTCACTAAAGAGCCGTAAATTGAGTGTAGGTATCCACAATTAACGCAGGTTCTCATCAAATCAAAACGCACATCGGCAATCTATTTTATATTAATGGGCGTAAGCCTGTAAGGAGACTGCTATAGAAGAGGATTGGTGAATAGCATAAACAAGCGGATACCCGCGACTTCGTTTGCGTGGATAGATCCGAAGATCCGAGTCCCAAGTTATTTGAACCCAATACTGAGGGTTGTAATGTCTGTCATTTCTGACCTACAAAACCTATGACCTTGAAATATTTACGGGAGAATACTTAAAGTACTACCTTTCTAACAAAAAAAGAATAAGTTAAATCAAACAACGCGTTAATGAATTATAGCTAAATACACGTTTTAACTTTCTTCCCCTCTCCCAAGGAAACCGTGCTGAATTTCGGGATAAAAAGTATCCTATGTCCTACCTCGGAGTATAAGCTCAAATCGTACCAAGTTTCATTTGAATCCGTTCAGTAGTTTCGGCGTGATGCGCGGCCAAGATACAGACAGACAGACAGACAGATAGACAGACAGACAGACAAAAATGAAAAAAATTGCAGTTTTCGCTTCAGTATCGATTATATAGTGCCCTCCAATAAAAATTTTCAAAATATCTTCAATGTACAGAATTGGATCTGTTACAGTCTTATTATATTATAGATAGAAGATAGAAGAACTTGTCTTCTTCTATCGGAAACCCGCGACTTCGTTCGCATGGATTTTGTTTTTTAAAAATCCCGTGGGAATCTTTTTGTTTTTCTAAGTTCTTTTGAGCTCATACCTTGCTAAAAACTGTTAAAAGTTCACTGGCGGATATTTAGGTAGATAAAAATGAAAACATCCGCCAGTGAAAGTCTCATCAAAATCGGTCCAGCATTTCAGAGATTAGCCAGTAATCTTTAAAGTATTTCCTTTCTTACAAAAAAAGAATGAATGAAATTAGACCACCCGTTAATGAATTATAGCTAAGTACACATTTTAACTTTCATCCCCTCTCCCAAGGGAACCCTGCTGCATTTCGGAATAAAAAGTATCCTATATGTTACTCCGTAGTATGAACTTAAATCATGCCAAGTTTCATTTCAATTTTCAATCCATTCAGTAGTTTTTGCGTGATGCGCGCACAAACATACAGACAAACAGACAAACAGATAAACAGACAAACAGACAAAAATTTCAAAAATAGCTTTTTTACGTTCTATTGCTTATCCCTAACATCCCCCAGTTATTATTTTGCAAAAATCTTTAATGTACAGATACGGCGTCTACGATTTTATTATATGTATAGATAGATAGATATAGATAGATATAAGACCAAAACACAAGCAAAACAATGAATATACTCTAACGGTCCCATTCTTGTTTTAGATTGTTTCTCAAGATTTTGTGATCTTACTGACTTTCGAGTGACATTAGTAAAATTCGCTTGCGCAACATAAGTACCTTCGCCGCTTTTATATGCAACGAACGAGAGCTTTTCAACAGAGTTTTGATTTCAAAATAAGATACGGTGCCACGAAACGAGACTCACTCGACTTTCTTATTGATTGCCATCGATATACAAAATATCTTTTATCTACTCTCATATCATAAAATTCCGAATATGAAATCAAAATGTGTCATATATTGGACTACTTTATTCACATACATCTATAATATTTAAAAAAAAAATTAAAAAAGTTCATTATAACACTACTTTGTTAGGAAATTATTGCAAAACAATGTTAAAAAATAATTTTTTCTACATTATAGTACAGGCACTGGGTTCTGGTATTTTTGAGCCATGCCGGGTGTTTATTATTATTATTATTATTATTTAATACTTTATTGTACACCAAAAAAACATAAATTAAACAAAAGAAACATTTTAAAAGAAATAGGTACAATAGTTAGTTTACAATAGTTAGTTAGTTTAATTTTGTTACTTACAATGATTATCCCGCTATCAAAGTTACCCTATTACTACTACTGCGAAAGTGTGGCGGTAGCAAGATGCGGTCAGAGGACAGAGTGTAGTGCTACCATAATTGACCATAGACGCACTGCACGCACCGCACATTCGAAATTGACAATTGAATTTTGGCGCCTATTATTTAAATTTTTAATTTATTATTTATTTACTATTCAGTTTTTGTAACTCAAAATTTTGCAAGTGATTTTTGTTGCGCGGAAAAATGTCTAGCAGTGATACTGAAGAGAATTTAACTCCACCAGACATTCTGGAAATAGCATCGGGAATGACAAATAATCTTTTGCCAGCAAAATCAAAGAAAATTTACGATAAATGTTACCAAGATTTTATGAGTTGGAAAATTTTGAAAAAAACCACTTCATTTTCAGAAAATGTAATGCTAGCATATTTCCAAGAATTATCAAATAAATTTAAGTCTTTGTCCTTATGGGCTAAATACTCAATGCTCAAAAGTATATTGAGTATCTACAACCAAATCGATATTATTAAATACACAAGACTGATTGCTGTTTTAAAAAGAAAATCGCAGGGCTTTAAGGGAAAAAATGCAAAAACGTTCTCCCCTGAAGAATTGAGTACATTTATAAATTGCAATATCCAAAACATGAATACTTATTATAATAAATAATTTTGTTAATTTCTTAGTCTTTTCTTTTATACGTAAGATACCTATTGATGAGCTTAGATAAAGTAGTGTATGAAACTCTACATAATTAGTTATTAAAACACTCGTGTAATACTATTAAAAAACTCGCCTGCGGCTCGTTTTTTAAACTAACACTCGTGTTTTAATAACCTCTATTATGCAACCGTTTCATAAACTACTATTAGATATTTTAAGAGCAGTAAGTACCTGCAGAATCATGCAATCACTAAAATTGAAGATTAGCTCCTGTTTTCATAAGTGGGTATTTGCGTTATTTGTTTTTAACCGACTTCTAAAAAGGAGAAGATTCTGAATTCAGTGCGTATTTTTTTTATATAATATGTTCACCGATTAGGTAGGGTGAATGTTCTTTAAGTCGGCACTTTAAGCGTCGTGTCATGTTTAAAAATTCGTAGACGTGTCAAACGAAGCAATTTCAGTACAATGTTTTTTCTTCTAATACTTCATGCTTTTGACTTTTAGAATAAATTTTTAATACCCGCTTTTTGCATAAAGAAGTATTTTTTTTAATTTATTTAAAAAAAAAGTACTGATTTGCGTAAGCTCGGCACCTTTGTCCCTCTCTCCGGCATTTGTGTTCTCAAAGTCGGCCCTCATTTTTTTATTAGAAAATTAGCTTTTACCCCCGATATTGTCCGCTACAATTTATGTTTTTTTTTAATATTTATAGTAACTCTTTCCTCGTTTTCATTTTATTTCATTTTCCCGCCAAAAAAAAATACACTTTTTCGAAATTAATAGAATTTTTGAAGAAATAGATATATAATTTTTTTTAACAACCTTGACAAACAATCAGACAATTTTTATATAGATAATATTAAGTTTATTCAATAGGGCCGACCTTAGGAATAACCCAAATTCTTAAGTCGGCACCCCCTGCCGATCTCAGGCACCTCATACTACTGGTTTTCCTTAGCCCGGCACCCCTGTTTTTTCTGTAACTATGCAAAATAATTGAGTTAAATCACTATAACACGATGTCAAATATTACGCAAAACAAATTAAATCGCAACAACAAGTCTTAAATATTATAATACGTATTAATTTATTTCTTACCAAACGACGCTCGGAAAGTAGCAATTTTGTAAGAAATTCAGCGATTTACGCACTCGCGCTCGTTCTAAGCGAAAATTGAGGGAAAGGGGTGCAAAAAAGTTCTGCCTTATTTTAGAACTATTTCCCCATTGGAGCAATACTAAATAAAAAAAATACCCATTGCGATTAAATGACACCAAAACGATAATATCGACAGAAATATAACGAAGTGCCGACTTACGGGGGGGTGCCGGCCTAAGGAGCGTCCACCCTACTCCGAGATTGCTCAACCGAGTTGCGTGATTTTTTTAATCAACAAAAGTTTGCGATATGGTCCCATAAACTTTTGTTGCTTCAACTCTTTAATCCTGGTGATCCCCGGGTAATGCGGGCATAAGAAGAAACGACGAAACCGACGCGCGACGCTCGCACAACTTACGTGTACAAACAAAAATTATTTTTATACTTTGTAGCGGCGTTTGAAGTCGGTTTTTTGAAATGAATTTTTATATTTAAGCTTTTTAGTGTTTTACATCAATTCATAATCAACAATTCCTAAGTCCCCATGTACCCCTTAGGAGTACAGTATTCTGGAGCAGGATTTGCTAATATGAATTCATAGCCGACTCTTCTTAATGACTTTGTTTTATCCTTTGTAGTAAACAGGAGTTATGTACGTACATAAATAGACATAGACATAGAGATTATGTAGTAATGGATTTACACGGTTGGAATCGGTTGCGATTGCTCGTTAATTATAATGCAAGTCACTGATTAGGTAGGTACGCAGTAACTGACGCATAATAACCCATTTCAGCTTCAAGGTGTATCGTCGGCTTACACAGAAAACCTCTTATGTTATAACTTATGTTGTTTTTGCGAAAAATATTTTCCACTAGCGGTCCGCCCCGGCTTCGCCCGTGGTACATATATAGCCTAGCACTCCAGGATCACGTACATATCCAACGGTGAAAGAATTTTTGAAATCGGTCCAGTAGTTCTTGAGATTAGCGCGTTCAAATAAACAAACTCTTCCGCTTTATTATATTAGTATAGATTTAAAAGTGAAAAATTCCTGCACCCTTAACACTCGTTTATGCCTGATCTTCACCATCACCGATGCCATCGCCGAAATCGCCGGCAATCGTCACGGTCATCGTGCAAGCATCCACACGATCGTCCGTGATCGTTTATTGAGCGGCTAGCGGTGCGAATTCCCTTTGATGTGTGCTCGAAAACCGACAAGTCGCCGATCGCCACGATTGCTGACGATTGTGAAGGCGATGATCGGCGACTATTAAGCCCTTCATACGATCATGTACGCGTGTAATTGTCTACAGTCGCCGATCGTGAAGAGGAGGCTTTAGAATTAAGGAGGTTCTTAATTCGGTGTGTATTTTATTTTTATAGTTAGGTAACTACTTTGTTTGAATCGGGGTTTGAAGTCGGTTTTTGAAAATAATATTTATATTTTTTCACATTAAAAAAAATATAACGTTCTCAAGTGACGCCTTAACGAACGAACAATGTTTTATTTTTAAATGGTTTCTCGATTCATGTAGGTATGTCATTTGCTTAGTTTTACCTTTCCATCGACCGTATAATATAATGCCTTTCGAGTTTCAGCGCACCCTAATTACTGATTAATCCGCAGTTCCGGTAAATCGCTGCCTTCAGACGTATCCAATTGCGCTGGAATTACAACAATATTGCTTGCCAGCTTGTTATACACTAAAGTTCTAGTTTCTAGGGTTTCTTAACTATTTGATTCTTTATGATGAAAAGTCTAAATTATTTTGATATAATCCGCAAAACAGTCAAATTTGTATGGTACAACATGCACAATGTGCTATGCCCTGTTAGCTCTCTTGCTGTTAAATATGCAGGAAAAGACAAGCAACCAAGATAACCCAAGCACCACCACACAAATCCACCACCAAAACAAACTCGACGATCGTTTCACTCCGACATAGGAGCATCCTCACGCTTGTTTTGATGCTTGTTTTTCGTGCATATTTAACAGCAGGAGGGCTGACAGGGCATAGCACATGCTGCTTGTTGTACCATACTTTGACTGTTTTGCGGATTACAGCAAAATAATTTAGACTTTTCATCATAATATATCATGAATTTCCGCAAAGTAACGCCTGCTTCTATTCAATATTTGAGTCTTGTAGCAGTGGTACAAAGTTAGATCACAGGTGTGATTCCCGGTTGGGTCACTTTGGTTTATAATTTTAAAATTAGCTGAGGTTTGGTCTAGTGGGAGGCATCGGCTGTGGTTAGTTACCACTTGGCAGATAAAACCGTGCCGCCGAGGTCGACGTTTCAAACTCCATCCCGTTTCATTATTGTCATACTTAGCACAGGCATACACAGGTCTTTAACAAAGGAGGTGAATAGAATAGAATAGAAAAGTTTTTTATTCAAATAAACTTTTACAAGTACTTTTTAATAGTCAATTGAATCTACCACTGGTGAAAAGGGGAATATTAGCCACTTGTTTAACAATTAGCATGGCCAATATTTGCTAATTTGAATGTTTACTAATTTAAAATTTCCAATATTCCATCGCCACTTATCATGAGATGTAATCACAGTTAAGAATTACCCTGTAAGTAGATAAGATTACTTATGTACTTGAAAAATATAAATTAAGTCTCCATAATAACAATACAACACATTATTGAAACAAAAGAAAAAATCTAAGTTCGACAACAGCAAACTTTTGTATTCTATTCGAGAATAGAAAAGTTTTTTATTCAAATAAACTTTTATAAAATGTTTTTATGAATCGACAAGTTTATCTACCTCTGATTCTTTCACTTCACAAAAAACTTATTTTTATATTCAGAGGAATTCTAACAATTTATCGAAACCACTAGAAAGAAATTAATAACTAGTAAGTATCGGACAAAATTCCTCCGAAGTTACCCGATCAAAGACCCAAAGGTTAATTAAACTCCGATACCCCCTTGATATAACAGAAATTAATTGCATCCGAGAATTTATATAAAGCTATTCTTCTTGCAGAGTGACGGGCATTAGTCTTGGACGGTGGTCTAATTTACGAGAGCACAGCGGGTTCTAATAGGTCCATAAAGCAATACACCTAGGAGTTGACCTAAAAATACCATGATACCTCCGACCTCCGTGGCGCAGTGGTGAACGCTGTGGTCTTATAAGTGGGAGGTCCCGGGTTCGATTCCCGGCAGGGACAATTTGAGATTTTATAATTTCTAAATTGTCTCTGGTCTGGTCTGGTGGGAGGCTTAAGCCGTGGCTGGTTACCACCCTACCGGCAAAGCCGTGCCGCCAAACGATTTAGCGTTCCGGTACGATGCCGTGTAGAAACCGATCAGGGGTATGCAATATTGCATACCTCTTCCAAGTTAGCCCGCTTCCATCTTAGACTGCATCATCACTTACCATCAGGTGAGATTACAATCAAGGGCTAACTTGTAGTTGAATAAAAAAAAAAAAAGATACCGTGTCAATAAGCTTCTCTGTCTAGTAGACGAAATTAAAGAACCTTTTCTCTCGGGAAATCATATCAGTACACGCACCACTTTCTTCTGATTCAAAAATTTCTTGCATTGTATGCGGAAGGAGTTTATGTCATTTTTATAAGTGTGTAGACGTGGTTACGAGACTATAATGTGGTCTAAGTCATATGTATATAATATATTATATGACTTAGACAACATTATAGTCTCGTAACCATTGAAACATTAGGGTTCAAGAATCCTCATCAATAAATTATAATCTCTAGAGATATGACACGACATCTAGAGTTCGCGTGGACTTTCATAACACCTTCATCACAATTAGACCCAGTGGTCTGGTATTTTGGCAGCCGGAAGTAACGGGTATAGACTCTCCTCCTATAACGAAGAACCGAATTACTTTTCGTAATAAGCCATTAGATAAACCAATAAACAAGGTACGTCAAAGTGTCAACGAAGCCTGTTAATAAGATAAGTTTTAATTTATTCTCGGCTATATATTAGGAAAACATCGTTTGTCCAACTAAAGGTGATTAGATAATGAAACAATAAAGCTGAATTAATAAATAAAATAACTAGATGAGTTTGGAGATAATAAGAAGATAAATTATTTTTATTGGTTGTTCGCACTTTTTGTTTTTACACGAAAAGTCGCAACTAATAGTGTTGAGTGAAAAGGTGTTTGTGTGCTTAGGTTGAACTTGCATTTCATCGATCGTTTCTTTTTAAAAACTGAGCGTCTAATTTTTGTTTCCATTGAGATTCTCATTGGCGGCTCGCGTGTTCGAACGGTAGTATTTGAGCATTTCATAGTCGCCATAAAGAAGTCCTGATTTCTTAGACGTTTTGGCAACTAGAGCTACTAGACTTTCAGATAATAATATCCAATGTGTGCCCAGTCTATGAGGGCTGATTTTTCAATCGCCACATAATCTTTAACTGAGGAAACATTGTTTTAGATTTTCTGTACAAAAACTGTCGTCGTCGTCAACCGATTGACTTCCACTGTACATAGGTAAGTCCCTTGTAATTCTACTCGACGAGATCTTGGCCCGTAATTACTAACTAAGTCCTCTAAAAACTGTCAGAACATCCAATTTGCTCTTTAGATAGAAATTATTAGGTGATTGAAAAAATCCTCATGATATTTACTTAAATATTGAGATTTTTTGAAGTTGAGAATGAATTGATGAGAGTACATTTTTATGATCTAAGTATCATGAGGATTTTTTCAATCACCTAATAAAATTGCAAACCTCTCATAACTTGAACTTGTACAAAGATATTGGATGCCAAAACCTGCCAGTGATGCGATAAAACATGTATAATGACACGAGTGGAGTGGGCGACAGATATGAAACTAGATCGATAATCGTTTATTAAAGGTTGGAAAATTTCAACTTGTAATGCCATTAATAAGCCTAAGAAGTTTAGGTGGTGAAGTATGGGACGGCGTGGGCAGGAAGTCCAATTAGTGACTCGATAATAAAGAGCCTTTAAATAATTAGATACAATATTTAACCTTCATTTAATACCCACGAGGGAACGGAAACGGTTTGACACTTCTTAAGTCCCGGTTATTATAACTATCATGTGACAATAGTCGTTAAAGCCCGCCAACCCGAATTGGAGCAACGTAGCGAGTCTAAGCTCTAAATCCCACTCATATGAGAGAGGAGGCCTGTGCCCAGCAGTGGGACGTTAAAAAGGCTGTAGTGGTGGTAGGTATCTTGTTTGACAGACAGACCCGTATTTTAATAGCTCGTGCACCGCCTGCGACCCGAATAACGAAAGTTATGTTTCCAATTTTGCCCCGAACCGAAGAACTAGATCGTATTGGGTCCCCGTCATTGATATTCTGTTCCTGAGATACAAACTTGACACTTCATAGAAGTGAACCTGCTATTGACAAGGACACAGCTATACGTAAGTCGAGCGGGACAAGGACAACACTATACATAATATTAACAGGCGTACTTATAAATTGCAGGCGACGATTGGCGGGGGAGTGAGTGTCGCGTCGCTTCTTTACGCAGCACACGATAGTTTTAATTTACTAAAGATTTAATTTAGATTTAGTTAGTTAGTTAATACATTAATTTATTATGCCTCGTTTGTACTCACTTTGGAATTTTTTAAATCTTTCTTCTTCCGGTCCTTATCCCACGTTATGTGGGGTCGGCACAACATGTATTCTTCTTCCACTCACTTCTATCATACGTCAACGCATCATTTACCCCTTTTATGCGCATATCCTCTTTCACACACTCCATCCATCTTTTCTTTGGTCTTCCTCTACTCTTTTTTCCCTCCACACGCATGTCTAACATTCTTCTACCAATATGATTCTCTTCCCTCCGCATTATATGACCATACCATGCCAACCTATTACTCCTCATCTTTTCTGTCACTGGCGCTGCTTTCAAACTTCCTCTTATATATTCATTCCTTATCTTATCCATTCTTGTCACACCACACATCCATCTCAACATTCTCATTTCGGTCGCATGTACTTTCTTTTCATCCGTTCCTTTTACCGCCCAACATTCTGAACCATACAGTGTGACAGGTCTAACGACTGTCTTATATATTTTCCCTTTAAGTTTAAGGGGCATTCGTGGGTCGCATATCACCCCTGAGACCTGTCGCCATTTCATCCATCCCGCATTCATTCTTTTGTTCACCTCTCGATCAATGTTGCCGTCGTTCTGGAAGAGCGAACCGAGGTACTTAAAATCGGAGCAGACAGGTAAGGATATCCCATCTAAGGCAATTTCAGAGAAACGGGAAGGGCCACCAAAATCACAGAACAGGTGTTCTGTCTTAGTCCGGCTGATCCTCAGGCCAACACTCTCTAATTTCTCTTGCCATTTACTCAATCTGCTCTGGACCTCGGACGCATCTTCCCCGACTAGCACAATGTCGTCGGCAAACAGCATGCACCAGGGTGCCTGCTCCTGTATGTCCGATGTTAAGGCATCCATTACCAGGAGAAACAAATAAGGGCTTAAAGCCGACCCCTGGTGCAAGCCTAATTTTTTAAATATCAGTATAAAATATTGAATTTTGGATAAGTTGATATTATTATATTTTGTTAGTAAATATAACTTGCAGATAATATTTTGTAATGAATGGGGCATACCAATTTAAGAAATTACCTTTCTAAATAATTATAAATCAGAAATATTTTACTAGTGCACTAAAAAATTAAAAAAATCAGTAAAGGTCTAGTTTTCCAATAATTATTGTAATTTATGTACATGTTTTTGAAACGACTATTAAACAGGAGTGTCTCAATTCGACGTACATACGTATACCAAAACGTATTGTATGTCTATACGTTACGTACGTACGTTTACGTACGTCTATATATGTACCTATGTCCGCAATTTTCTCGATATTTTTAGGTTGATCTATTTAAATGCGGGTTTTTGAATTTCAATGTAAGTTTTACACTGTCCTACAATCACAATGATTACTGCGCATCTTTAACGTTCTTATATCTACGGCTGCAGCATCCAGTTTCACTCTTTGTGCCAGTAAAATTTCTCGCATTTCTCGACGTGCGATATTGCATCTGTATTGATAAATTAAAGTTTCCCAAATCACGTGATGCAATACAGAAATATATATATACAGAAAATTCGGAATGCCGAATTTATGAGATTTTTATTGTACGATTCAAAGGGTTTATAGCTCGCGTTTAATTTTAAATGGAAAAATATGAATTCCGAAACGGAATAACAGTAATCTCTGGGTATTATTTTTTGTTCAAACTATTATTTAAATTCAAGCATATTCAGCGAAAAATAATATTTTTGAGCCGAACATTGTCACTTTTGGTTTTAGATTTTGTCGACGATTTTTCTATGCGAATTGGTGACGTACATTTATTTGGCTTTTATAACTATTTGTTTTATTTATAAACCAGTTTAGTCCCGTTTAAAATAAATGTAAATCAATTTATGGACCGATTTTCGTGTTTTTTAACTCTAAATATAAAAGAAAATTTAGAGCATTTTTATTTTAGAGATTTAGATTTAGAACAACTATCACATTTTTTTCTAACATTTTATCACAATTCCAGATTTATTTTCTGATCATTATATTGGTAGGTAATCTGTATTGATATTTTGCAAGTCAATTCAATTCCAGGTTGGTCCACTTTTCGACAAAAAATCTTGTAGCTCTAACGTAACGTAACCTTGTGTGTAATGCAGACGGATTCTCACTGGACGTTGGATGGATTCTGTTATGTTATTGTTATTGTTATTTTTAAAAAGAGCAACCGCTGAGTTTTTTTACTGGTTCTTCTCGGTTGGAACGGCATTCCGAACCAGTGGTAGATTCAATTGACGATTCAAAAGTACCTACTTGTAAAAGTTTATTTGAATAAAAAACTTTTCTATTCTATTCTATTCTGACCGCATCAATATACAAGTTATTACATAGTTATAATTAAAAACAATCAGCAATGAAGTAGAAGGTTTTATCTTTTATACTCACCATCAAGTTGTGGTCAACAACGAATAATAACTAAATACTTAATAATCATTTATTATGAATATACCTAGAACAAGCAGGATAATTCTTACAAAAGAACTATATCAGCGGTTGACCTGTAAAAATTCAACAATTGATAAACCAAGAACACAAAACCTACAGAAGCCATTACAATCGTAACATAGCCACCGGAAACAAAAAATAATATAAAGTATGGAATTGTAATCAGTAGAGCCCGACCACTTAGAAAATTACAATTGTTACGATGAACAGTTTGACTGACTGAAGTCGAATTGTGCTGCTCCCATAGAGATAATAATAATAAATAGAGTTGGCATACCTACCTTAAAAACGTGCCAAAAATACACTCACACACGCACAATCCGAAGACATAAAATGGCGCGTGTTCATTATGATGTCTCAAGTTGTGCGTGTGTGAGTGTTCATGTATACATTTTAGGGAGGCCATCTTAAGTCACGAGTCTGCCGCAAACTGTTTTATTATTATGTCAAAAATGTAATGTTGTCTCTTTCACACTTATGAAAATTTTGATAAGCTTGAGCTATTTTCCGATCCACTAATTTCTATGGACATTATGCCAACTCTATTTATTATTATTATCTCTATGGCTGCTCCTGACATCTTTGTTAAATAATGTGGCAAAAAAACTTTATAATTAAATTTAAGGAACATAATTTTACGCTTTTGGCTTATTTTTAATTTTTGGGTGTTTTTTTGTTTGAGCAGCCTCCTATCTTCATCCATCTTTCAAACCCTCGATCATTATCACTCCCCATATTTTTTCTCCGAATCATTTGTCAGAATGAGAGTTCTTCCATAAAAACTTTTGAATAGAAACTGTGTCAAAGTCTTGCATAGTTCCTTGTATTAACTTGTATTAACTTCAATATTCGTCGTATATGTTGTATAGATAAATAAATTTTACGCTAATTTATAACATGATACCGAAAGTTTTACATTTTCCTTAATGACAGAGTTGTATGGTATAACTACATAGTAGTAACTTTTTGTGTTTTGAAAAGAACAAACGCTGAATTTCTTGCCAGCTCTTCTCGGCAGAAATTGTTTTAGGTAGGTACCAGTAGTTCAACACAGATAGAAGTTGGCCTACGTAAAATAAAATATTTTATTATAGGTAGCTATTCTGTATTTTGTGTAAGTCGTAGGTTTATTTATTTCAACCAATAGATCTCGCCAAGATCTGACTGACCCGTTGGCGCGGTTGGCAGTGACGCTGCCTTCCGTTCGGGGGTCGCGGGTTCGATTCCCGCCCCGAGTCTGGGTGTATATGTATATATGTAAGTATATAAGTATGTATATACTATGTATTTATACATTTATTAAAATAAATATATATATATATATATGTAAATATGTCTATCAGTCGGTTGTTACCTATAACACAGGCATTAAGTTGCCTACTTTAGGAACAGACGACCGTGTGTGTATGTGTGAGTATTTATTATTATTATTATTATTATCCCAATAGAACACGATCCGCTTGTTGCATCGACTCGCAGCACAGATCAAGAATAATAAAATTACTTTCTGTTTAGACAGTTTGGAAATTTCTAATCGAACAGAGTATAGATTGAATCGAGCGCTCCATAAATATCCTTCTCCGCGGGTGGTCACACGTTCACGTCACAATGGCCGACCTTTCGGATAAGCCCTGATTGTCGACCGGACCCTCTTACAATGCTTTTTTATGTGGCACCTTTCGCAACGGCTGGACTATCTCAATTCCGTGGCCCATCTTTAGATTGACCGACTTGTCCAACGACAAAAAGTTGCTTTTCGATTTTTATATTTATTGCAATATCATCGGAAAGATTTAGGACTTGTTTCACCATCTTCTGATAAATATCGGATATTTATCTACAATTACTTTCGTCTTTGTCACTGGACATGAAGTAAGAAAGTGATAAAACTTAGTTAGGTGCAAGTCACGGAAAATAAGTCTAGCGTTGACCTTCAATGCGCAGAAGTCGAAAATGAGGTTTCTCAGGTAGTGAGGGGGTCGCGGGGAGGGCGTGGGGGTCGTTCGTAAGCACTGATTAGCTCTCGCGGATCCCTCGTAAGCGCTGTTTGGCTCTCCAATCGTATTGTGTCCCGCTCACTCGTACGACGCTGCGCGCACTTGAAAGTCAGCGCTTGACTTACGTGCCGGGGGTTATACGATTAGTCTATCAGACACTTATCAGAAAGTGGTGAGACATGCCCTTAGTGTGACAAACCGATTAGAAAAATTGGAGTACCTAATCTATAGTAATATAATAAAGCGGAAGAGTTTGTTTGTTTGAACGCGCTAATCTCAGGAACTAGTGGACCGATTTCAAAAATTCTTTCACCGTTGTATATTATGTAAGTGATCCTTGAGTGCTATAGGCTATATATTATGTACCACGGGCGAAGCCGGGGCGGACCGCTAGTATAAATAATAAATATCGGTTGTATTATTGATAATCCTATACCGGCTAAAGGGAGCTAATAGTACCTAATCCTTAAACGGCTGGATGCTGGATTAAAATCTTTTGAATAAAAAAAAACGGCATCAAAATTGGTCCAACTTTACAAGCACCTTAAAATAATCCTGCTAACCGTCCAATTTGTAAAGACCGAATAAAACAATAAATCTTAGCACACAACATTCAACCCAATTTGGAAACCCCATTCAACTATTTACTGAAGACTACCGTTGAATATACAAGAGATGAAGTAATCCAATAACAGAGTAGAGGGAGGGCATTTGAGATGCAAAGGCTGTGTTATTAGAGAGACTTCCGCTTGGCGCTATTGTTCTTTAATAAATACAATTTTGTATACAAGGATTCATGTTTTCGAAAGCTATTTTCAACCCCCGACGCAAAAAGGGCGGCGTGTTATAAGTATGACGTGTGTGTGTGTGTGTGTGTGTGTGTTATGTGTGTGTGTGTGTGTGTGTTATGTGTGTGTTTTATATGTGTGTGTGTATGTGTCTGTCTGTTCCCATGTAGCGCTCAAACGGGTGAACCGATTTGAATGCGTTTTTTTGTTTGAAAGTTGAATTAGTCAAGAGTGTTAGCTATGTTTGATGAAAATCGATCCAAGATGACCGCCGCTACAAAATGGCGGATTACATATTATTTCACAACTCCCTTTAATATGGGTATCAAATGAAAGGGCTTGACTAGTAGAATAGCACTATGCAAATCTAGATGGCCGCCGCCACAAAATGGAGAATGTCAGGAGTTTTTAAAATTTTTAATTTATACTTGTTAACTTTGTAATATTATAACTTTACTCCGCGTACCTTTGCGACAAATTCTGTTTACAGGCAACTTATTATGTTTACTTGTTGCGATTTATGTATTCATACTAGTTTTAAAAATTCGAAATTTTTTGTGTAAAAAAAAAATGTAAAATGTATCGTTGATGCGATGAGTTCTTGGAACAAAGACTTGACTAATTATTATTTTTCAATCATTGGTAAACATCAGATCAATCATCAATCAATATTTTTTTCTTTCTTCACTGCTTGCGTAGGAGCAATTTTTATTCATTAGGTACTTTAGATTAATTACTCACTGTTTTTCAATTCGGTGTTACGTGGGTTGTTTTAATCATCTTCTGTTCGGAGTAACTTTTTTGTGAACGGACAAAAGGTTGAAGTAAGGTCAAGGTGGAACGGCAATAATACCTACTGGAATCAATTTCAAACTGTCAAGACCTATCGAATTTGTGTATAAATCAAGAATAAATTAAATTGTACTGAACCGTAGAGTTCAGTACAATTTAATTCTTAATTTGTTAATTCCCAACGCAGAGAAATTTCTGGGGTATAGGTGGCTCAAATTCCACCTATGTGGCCAAAGTCAACCTCACCTGTGCGCGGTGCATCCTGCCAATATGCTAACGAGGCCCTGACGCTCTCAGTCCCCTCTACGGGTCGTTGTGCTTGATACCACACAACGTAATCTAGATGGTATCACCGCTTTGTGGTAAGATTCTACCCCGATTCCGCCTGGCAAAGCATCCGATGTGTTCCGGCAGCGAGCTGAAGAGCCAGCTTCCTTCCTCAAAAGCCAGCAACGCAGTAGTGGTTCCTCCACGGAAGAGAGAAGGCAGGGGAAGTGAAATGCACCAAAACTACTATAGGAACCGCTGTCGCCAAACTCACACAAATATACCGTTAATCTATATTGCACTACAAAGAAACAAATCGTTTGATTTGTCGTTTTAAGTTTAGTCAAAACTAGCCTACTTCACAGAACTCACAGATTTGGAAACAAACCCTGATTTTGTAGAAATAAGATTTATTTTGCTTTAACGGAAGAATGTATTTATGAGCTATAGTCACACTAGATTCGATTGTCCAATTAATTCCGCTACTTGACCATAGATGGCGCTGTATTGCTACTCATTGAATTGTCTATCGATATCGATAGATACTCGTTATTTTGTTTATTCGCAAAAAGAAAATTAAAAAAGGTAATTATAAAATTAAATAAAAGTGCTGGTATGTATGCACTGATGAGTAAATAAAAATGTTGAGTAAAAGCCATTAAAACTTTAGTGATTGACTAAAATGTAAAGTTATCGATTCTTAATTTTTTTACTATTTGGGTTTTGACAATGACTTATATATTAAGAAAAGCGATATATTATTATTATTATGAATCAAAAATAATACGATATAAAAAATGCCTACTTATATAATACGATCAATTTAGACTTCCAAGATTACAATATTCACACCTGGCTGAAAATTGGTAGGATTGTTCAAAACACTATTATAAATGAAATGTGAAAAGTCCTCATCGATCCGACACCTGGAAAAAAATTACTCGGTGTCAAAGTTTTCACGGGAAATTTTTCAGCAAAACGGTAAGTCTTATCATAAAATTATTTTAAACAAAATTGTAGATCAGATAATTATCTATAAAAAATGTCTGTATACTTTTTTTCCTAAGAGCCACCGTTTTTGAGATATAACGATTCAAATAAATTAATTTCGAAATAAAAATGAGGGTCTGGGTTTCTTTTTACCCAAAATTCTGTGGTGGTGGTGCAATCTTGTATTTGCATAGTGCTATTCTACTAGTCAAGCCCTTTCATTTGATACCCATATTAAGGGGGTTGTAAAAAAATATGTAATCCGCCATTTTGTAGCGGCGGCCATCTTGGACTGATTTTCTTCAAACATAGCTAACAACACTCTCGACTAATTCACCTTTCAAACAAAAAAAAACGCATTTAAATCGGTCCACCCGTTTGAGCTCCACAGGGGAACAGACAGACACACGCACACACACACACACACACACACACACACACACACACACAGACACGTCAAACTTATAACACCCCGTCGTTTTTGCTTCGGGGGTTAATTAATAATAACTGTATCAAAAATCATCGTTTGGTCGTTAAAATATCGATAACAATGTACTTAGCTAACATCATGACATCTCTACGACCACGACCACCCGATCGGCGTCCATACCGTGAGTCTAACGTCTTAGTGAAGGAATATATTTATATAGTACAAGTCCATTGCGTCCTAAGACCGACCGATTCAATGATTGATTTCTACTAAGCAAGCAATGGATTTTGTTCATAATGAGATATAAACTTCTCAATTTAGCACATTTTTAGCATAATGTAAATATACAAAATAATGTTTTCTTGTTTTTTATGGAAAATAACAACAATAGCTTGTACTTAAGTGTGAAATGAGATGCCATATTTTGTATGATTCACTTTTTTGCTTGATTTTTTGCAAACAACCACTGAACAACACGGCATTTTGTTAAAAATCGAGAGCGGTGAAGCGATCGTTGGACGACATTCGACTCAAGACAAAAACGGTTCTCAGGTGTATTTAACGCCAGAAGAGTTCTCAGGAACCACGCCCCCTTGCCATATCTCGTCTTATTCATTTTATCTATGGGTTCCTCAGTAGTGGTACGCAGTAGTGGTGCTGCTAATGTTCATGGGCGGCGGTAATCATTTAATATCAGGTGACCCGCTTGCTCGGTCATCCGCTGTACCTATAAAAAAAAGAAATGGATGCTGTAAGTCTGTCTATCTGTACGTGTCATCGTAGCGCACAAATTGAACGAAGCAGATGGATGAATTCTTGGTAGTCTGCGTCATCAGAGCAAAAAAGTATACCGATTCTCTGATGTCCAAATAAGGGCAGGACCCATAGGCTGCCTTCAAATTGAAGCCACCCACCATCACCACCACTACAGACTTTTAACGTCCCACTGCTGGGCACAGGCCTCCCCTCTCATAGGAGAGAGGGATTTAGAACTTAGATCTGCCACGCTGCTCCAATGCGGGTTGGCGGGCTTTAACGAATACCTCCTCTAATTAAAGGCGGCCTTATTCCGGCAATTAAATCGGAACAGTTTTTTTTTTCGTTATACCTAACTGTAATATCTTTAGTGTTTTTTTGCGGTACACTAACCACTTTTGTCAAATTAAATTATGTGTGATGTCGCAAGTATGAGTAGGTACATTAATCATAAGCCCACGCAATTAATTCTTCTCGGTTCTAGTTTTTAGGGTTCCATACCCAAAGGACTAATCGATTGAATCTGTTATGGATTTCTGGTTTCGTCTGTGTAGCAGATCTGAAATTTGGATATTTGATGTAGGACGTTGACCCAAAACATTATATACGGGGAAAGGGGTTTCCCACGCATGTAAAAACACATGAAAACGGAAAAACATTCTTGTATGGAATTGAGATGTCGCCATCTAGGACTCAGGGAATAAATATATATATTTTTTTTATCTTAATAAACAAAGAAAAACGGGGGTCGTCAATTTCGTCAATTTTAGACTATATACGGGGCCTGTCTCAAAAAGTAAACAAGTTAGGAAATTGGAATTTCTGTAAATTATATACCTAGTACAAATTAGTAAAAGTACCTCTCATATACTGTATTAAAAAATAAGCGAACATAAAATGAACGGACGTTTTTAAATCGTCATATCATTATGTACGGAATCAATAGAACGAGGCCTTACTCACACTTAGCCAATTGTTTATAAGCATGTCTATACTTTAACCGAAACTAATTTATAATTCTGCCAATCAACAAACGTGGTTATGTTTGCGATATCAAGCAGCGTGGGCAACACCTTTGAGTCTTGTCAAATATGAATGGTAGAGTCTTAATCGATGAATTATCAAAACACCTAATACTTACTATTCATCATCATCATCATGATCAACCCATTACTGGCTCACTACAGAGCACGGGTCTCCTCTCAGAGTGAGAAGGGTTTTGGCCATAGTCTACCACGCTGGCCAAGCGGATTGGCAGACTTCACACACCTTTGAGAACGTTATGGAGAACTCTCAGGCATGCAGGTTTCCTCACGATATTTTCCTTCACCGTTAAAGCAAGTGATATTTAAATACTTAAAACGCACATAACTCCGAAAAGTTAGTGGTGCGTGCCCGGGATCGAACCCACGACCTCCAATTAGAAGTCGGTCGTCCTAACCACTAGGCTATCACAGCTTTTTAATACTTACTATTACTATTTTTAAACACATTTTCCTAGGCTTAAAACTAAATAAACGAACTAAGGGCTTAAGAGCCCTCTCCATGGGCGCGACAAATCGTTGGTGAGTGGAGTCTAAAACAGTGATTTCTGCATTTAGAGAGGTCTTCAGTATAAAAGAGTACTAAAAATATATATATAAATAAATAATAAATTAATTAAATAAATAAATTTTGCTTGAGATATCATGATTTTTAGTGAAAAACGGCAAAGTAAAAAGATGCAAATCAAGGTTTGGAATTTCGCCTATTTTAGCAAATATTTGGCAATTTTTTACATGAACTAAAGACATTTGTAATTATTATGAAGTAACCTATGATAAAACTTCAGTCGTTTTTCAATTTTCTAGTTTCTTATATAGTTTATTTACGCACGAAGTTGCCCCAAAAGCCCAAAAATAGTGATTTTTCAAGCGTCATAACTTTCAAAATAAATATAATTTTACTAATATTTTTATTTTATGGCATAGGTAATGGAGATATAAATTGATATCTGGCTTAACTTTAGACCTATTGCGACAAATATTAGAATAATAGGCGTAATACGTTTGTATGGAAAAGCGCGTGAAGAGAGCGGCCTTAAGTAAGAATGACGTATTTAATCATACGGCTGGTAGCACAGCCTCTTAGAAAGGGTAAAGCCTCTTAGAAAAGCCTCTTCGATATGAATTAAGAATTCTCTAAATTATTAAAGTAGGTAATACAGCATCGTGAAAATTGTGTCCCTTTCACCGTATAAGGTCACCTTCACCGTTACATTTTTGTGTGCAAAAAATGATGGTGGCTGATTATGAGTTGTGAATTTATTTTTCCACTATGTATTAAGAATTTAACTGCATTAATTTAGTTTCTTTAATTTGCAATTATAATTCATGAAATTAACTGTGACAGACAAACAGACGCACCGAGCGACGGACAAACGCACCGACGGACAAATGAACCGACGGCTAGATGGACCGAGAGACAGATGGATAAAAAATCACAATTAGGGTTCCTTTTTGAATGATTTTCGTACGGAACCCTAAAAATTAAATAAACTAATTCGGACTAAAATAAGAGTGACATGTATATTATATAGTATAGAGTGACGTGTATATAATATAACACGGGTAGGTATTTAGGCTGGCAACTCAGACCCAGAGGGACGGCAGGCGAGAATGAGGAACTTGGCAATGACCATAAAGTTACATAAACTCCACATGAACTAGCGCACTCAAGTTTTGTAATTATCCCGTGTAACTTTTGGCACGTAATAAGTTACGCGAGTGTCGTAATATTATACTTTTTCTGGTTACGTATTTAATGTTTGTATACCCTAGAGACATTAAACGACCTTAAGTTTTGCCCGAAAAAAACGACAGTGGGCGCTCCTAAAACAGGCTTCAGTACCTACATATTATAAAACAAACTTACCCTGCCGCGTCTGTCTGTTCGCGATAAACTCAAAATTTTCGCTTTCTGGACCATGGATCTATGATTGATAGTTTTTGAGATCATTTGGGGTACTCTGGTAAATTTTCCACATTCTTAACGTTTCATAATTTTCCTGAAGGAAGACAGGAAGACCTATAAGTTTTACGCATATAAATAGTAAGGGGAAAAAAGTTTCTTACAAAATTGTTCTGGAGAGCCTCTTGAAAATTAGGAAATTTTTGTATGGAAATGAAAATTTTTTTTGTTTGGTGGCCATATTTTTTTTACCGTTTCACCCAATGGCCCAAGGTTTTGAACATTTTTGTTTCGGGACGGTACCTCTCCGACTGATAGTTTTTGAGATCCCTTAGGGAACCCTAGTCAGTTTTCCACGTTCAGCTCTTTCTATAATTTTGTTGACCTAGAATTTTTGAATTTTACGCACACGGAAAGTATGGTGAAGAAGTTCCATACAAAATTGTTCAGGAGAGGTGATCAGTACCTTACTTCAAGTAGCTTTTCATATACGTAATAAAAATTTACTGTAGCCACACTAACCGAGCTTTTTTAATTCACGCAAAAAATCACGCTCGTAATTTCGAACTGGGCAAAAAAATTATTGGGCAAGAATATTGTAGACTATGAGTTGAAAATAAAAATATATCATACAAGATATTATACTCAATATTCATGCACTAGTTACTATTCGATATTGATGCGGATTCGAAAAAAAATATGTGAAATGATAAAAGTGCCACCGAGCTGTAAAAATTAAATTAGTAAATTTTAACGTTAACGAAAAAACTTCAAAACAAAAGCTGTTTGTTATTTCGAAATAACTAACTACCTCATATCACAGAATATACATATAATATTAAGTTCATATTGTGTTTATATTTTGTACGATAGCATAACTAAAACAGGCGTTTTTAAATTTTTTGTTTGTTGAATCTACGGGCTCGAATCTCTGGAATGGTTGAACCGATTTTGACGAAATTATCGTAAACAAGTAGATGATTATACAAGGAATAATTTTGACTACTTGTAATCTCGAATTTATTTAAAATTCCTGATTAGAAAAATAAAAACTCTAGGGTCAACATTTAGGTATTTACAGTATCACGGCCTAACTTCTAAATCGGTCGTTTTGTATATAGCTATAGCTTTCATCCCGGGGACAGACATAGGTTACTTTTTGTCCCGATAAATAAATCGCGTTCCCGGGATTAAAAAAAATTAAATCCACTCAGACATCATCTAGTGACGTCATCAAAAAAGAGTAAATAATCATCTTCTAGGAAAACGCGTACCATTAGAGGCCACATCATCACTTTCCATCAGGTGTGATTGTAGTCACGAGATAGCGATAGCGAAGCGGTCAAGGTATAATGAATAAAAAAAATAGTAACTAATAAATAGTTTCAATATTCACGCACTAAATACTAGCCGTTAAAATATTGGTGCGAATCCGAAAAGTTCGCAGTATCAATGGATAAAAGTGTCACAAATACGGTGCAATAAAAGCCGATTTCCGCGCTCGCTCCCAGAAGCATCGGTTTAATGAGTTCCCGGGGACTAAAAATTTACGATAAATTCTACGATCCCGATAACTTTCGAATATAAAATTCAAACTATCGCATATATTCAAACCGTATGTCGCGCATACGATTTCAAGAATTTTTAATGTCAGTAGGTCATACGACGTTAAGTTAAAATTATTGATGATTCATTTTGGTTAGTATCAATTATTGTGTTTTGACCTTTGGCTGATGAGTAGCTCTTAAGTTAGACCCAAAATTTTATGAAAGAAAGAAAGAAAACAAGTTTATTCAGGACCATTTAAGAAAAGTCAAAAAACAACAAAATTTAAAAAAAAAACTATAAAAAAAAATTGTGTTGTGGTCCCAAAGTGGTTACCACTCAGCATTTACTTTGCGTGTGGCAGGACCCACATGCAACCCGTGTGGGGTTGCTGGTCCCCCATCGGGCGCGTCCCCCCGGTGGCGGATGGGGGAACGCCTCCCAGATATGGGAGGTACCGGGGAAACCCGGCGCGGACCAAAACCAGCAGGGGGTTGCCGCTTGAAGGATCCTGGTACTTCTCTGTTCATCAGAGTGGACTGTGGAGACTCCGGGCGGCGACAATTGGGGGGGAGGCTTTCGGGCCGTGAGGAAGAAAACCTCGTTAAAAAATTACAGGAGGGGGTGGAAACGCCCTGCGCGGCGGGTCCGCTGGTCTTTTTGGCCGGTGGGCGCTGGCTTCGGCCACCGTCGGGCAACCCGTAATCCGCACTGAGCGGAACCGGGGGCCCCACGCACTGAGCGAGGGGCCGCGAGGAAGAAAACCTCTATAAAAAATTACACGAGGGGTGAACCTCTTGAGGGTCGCCTGCGGGTGTGGCCCTCTTGAGGGTTGCCTCTAGCGAGGAACTCCGGGTGATGGAATGGTGTATCCGTCGCCCGTTGAGACGCCTCGGGTCGGGAGGCGCACCATTATGTTCCTGGTGCGCCTCAGACGGTGTTAGGGGGCCTTTAGGTCCCCCGGTGGAGGGTCTGCCTCGGCGGACGGCGCCGGCTGGGTCGCGGATGATTGCGCAAGTGTAGCCGTAACCCAGCCACCAGGCGACACGGAGGAACATCGCTGGGTTTTAGTGGGTATTCTGGCCACTTCTTGGCCTGCTTGAGTCCCACACTACCTTCCGGAAGCGTCGCAGTCCGCTGCGCTGCTTCCGAAAGGTGTGCGTAAATGCATTTCCCAGCGTAAAAAAAAAAAAAAAGGACCCACATGCAAAGTGCTGGTCTTAGACGATGGAAATAAAAAAATGTTAATTTAGTGTGTTAGAAAAATGCAATAAGTGATTAAGTATATTATGTTGTATGATAAAAAAATTATATTTTGCTGTGGTAAATATATTGCTAGAATGAAAAAAAAAACAAAATTATCAAAATTATAATACAATATCAACAATATAATTTTATATTGTTCATATTGTTGTATAAAGTTGTGATCGAAGGTTCGAAGTTTGAGGAATAACCAAAACAAATTCAAACCTACCAGCAAGATTACTACAGCCTTTTAACATATCATTGTTGTGCATATGCCTCCTTTCTTACAGTAGATAAGTATTTAGAGCTTAAATCTGCACGCTGATCCATTGGATAGGCGGGCAAACCTAACACAATAATATTATTGTCCACTCTTCCAAAGTGGACAATAATAGTTCTACTAGTAAGGTTTGATTTTATTTTTTTTGAATTCCCTTATATCGTTACATAAGTTCCGAGCACAGTCACTTTTGTTAGCAATCAACTGAATTACTCCATTATCACGTCATCTATAGCAAATCCAACGTAGCCAATAATTCAGTTCGAAAATCTGCACTAATTTCATGATGCCAACAGTTGTACTTGTAACCGTAACAAGTTTCCGAGTTAGAGTTTATTGAAGCTTCAACTGAAAGCCCCACCACAACTTAGCATGTACAAATCCAATATTCGCCTGTTAAAGGAACGCCAATAGCATCATTCGTCATAGCTCCTTAACCTTGAGCTGACGACCTGGTCTAAACGTAACACTAATGCCGAGGCGACGTCAGACAGACGTAAAAATATAAAATAATTTTAAAAATATATATTTGCATGCCACATTTTTATAGCTTTTACATTTGCTGTATTATTGTTTCAAGTGATTAAATTATAGGTTTTAAAAATAATACCATTTCAATTACAAGTACAATCAATATTTTTTCCAGAGATCACAACAATTGCTTACTAAATTTTAGGTTTTTACTTCAGTACCCCTATATCTTATAACTAGCTGACCCCCGCGACTTCGTCCACGTGGTTATATAGGTTTTTATATAGGATCGGATTGGATCCCATAATCCTTTTGTGTACCTAAACTAAATGTAGCCTAAGTTATTCCATATAACATCACCTATCTGCCATTGAAAGTTCCATCAAAATCGATCCAGCCGTTTCGGAAATTAGCTGGAACAAATAAACAGATCGACAAACATAACTCTAAACGTACACCAGTTTAAAATAAGCCGTACGTTCAAAGATCCGGGTCCCAAGTTATTTGAACCCAATAAATGTATGTCATTTCTGAACTAAAAAACCTATGACGTTGAAATATTTACGGGACAATACTTAAAGTACTACCTTTCTAACAAAAAAAGAATGAGTTAAATCGAACTACGCGTTATTGAATTAGAGCTAAATACACGTTTTAACTTTCTTCCCCTCTCCCAAGGGAACCGTGCTGAATTTTGGGATAAAAAGTATCCTATGTCCTACGTCGGAGTATAAACTCATATCGTACCAAGTTTCATTCGAATCCATTCAGTAGTTTCGGCGTGATGCGCGGCCAAGATACAGACAGACAGACAGACAGACAGACAGACAGACATACAGAAAGACAGACAGACAGACAAAAATGAAACAAATTGCAGTTTTGGCTTCAGTATCGATTATAGAGTGCCCTCCAATAAAAATTTTCAAAATATCTTCAATGTACAGAATTGGATCTGTTACAGTTTTATTATATTATAGATTACTAGCGACCCGCCCCGGCTTCGCACGGGTAGTAGAGCATATTATGCGTAGGTACTACCCGCTCAGGGATTAGGCAGCGTTTTCCATGAAAGCTCCCAGGCGGCTTGACTTTTTACGATATTTTCCACAATGAACTTACTATATCTCACCATATACCCGAATTACTAATTCCGTGGAATTCTGACGTTTCATAATGTTAGATAACCAGAGATAAAACAATTCCCATAAAAAAGATAAAAAATTCACAACTTATGCAAATACAAATCAACTGCTGCATGTAGATATGACAAATGCCTGACAGACACTTCATGGTGTTAATGTCATTCGACTTCCATTTTTGAATAAATGTTTTCAATGTGCTTCTTTTGTTTTCTATTGCTGTTAGTGTGCACTTTCTAGTTTCCATTCTAAGCAATTTCTATTTTAGGGCGAAACAATTAATATTATTAAGCGGCTAAGAGCTTTATATGTTGACAGGGAATTAAAGTAGTTTGGGGTAAAATTGTACTTCGTAGATGTGGTTAACCCTGTTCTCCATATAAATAACTCATCTGTAAATGACAATGACAGCTGTCAGAATTAAGTCGATATTAAGTCAAAAATAAGGAGAAAAACTAAATATTTCAAATCAAATAAATTACAGTGTATTTGGGACATCTTTTTATTATTTTATATTATTTATTATTTTATTGGGAGATCTTTTTATTACCTACAACTTTGCTATTTGATTTTTTTCCATAGGACTTCTAGTTTTGCCGGAAATCGAGATAAACCGTTTTTTACCCTTAAAACTCCCCCCCTTTTTTCCCGAGCTCATATCGACCGTAAATTATTTTTCCTTGTATTTTTATAATATTCTCCTCCTTTAACTGGGCTATATAGGGAGAACCGCGGCCACCGACGCGCTTATAGGCACGCTCCCGCCGCCGCAATTTTTAAATCTGTAATATCTTCGAAAGTATTCATTTAAATCATATGCTGTAAAGGGCCATATGGATTTATATTAAATCAACAATGTATTTAAGGTATTTAATTAGATAAATATTAATGCTGTATTGGTTGAAATCGCTTCGAAAATTAGCCATTATTTGTCGTAAAAAGTAAATGACAAAAAAATGTTATTGTGGGATATCCATAAGAGATAGACATATACCATCGCGGACTTTTCTGTAGACCTTTTCAATGTGTACAATACTTAGTACATTATTTTGATAAATCTCGTAGGGTTCAGCCTGCGTTTGCAATGTAAGCGGAAAAAATGTAATTATTAACGACATCACATTAGAAACCTCAAAAATAACAGTATTTCTCCACTATTTAATGGATATTATTATACATATAAACCTTCCTCTTGAACCACTCTATCTATTAAAAAAAATCGCATCAAAATCCGTTGCGTAGTTTTAAAGATTTAAGCATACAAAGGGACATAGGGACATAGGGACATAGGGATATAGGGACGGAGAAATCGACTTTGTTTTATACTATGTAGTGATATAATAATCAACAAAAGAACCTTAAGGCGCTACGTCTTCCATACTAATTTATGTCTCCATTCAAAAGCACATGGATTATATATTTACGCTGAAATTACATTCCAGAGCCTTAATTTAATTTTTTATTTGAGCAAACTTATTTTTACATGAAGAAAAGATTACCTAAATAGCTTTTCTGAGATCGAATTTTTAGTGTAATTTCGTTAGTGTATGAGTAAACACAGATACTATCTTACGCCAAGAAAGGGTTCAGTAGTGTGTGTAAAGTGCGGCGTTGCCGCTTCGCCAATGACATATGACGCGCGGTTGCCACTCTTACTTTTATTACCTAGTTTGTATTTTCAGAGAAAATGAATATCAATCGCTTCGGTAGGAGTGTTGCTAACAGGAAGAATTTTCGGAAGAAATAAGGGAGAAAATTTCATTGAAAACAATAAAAAAATTAATATCTACGAAATGTAAATAATGCATGAAAGTTTTCCTTCTACCTAAACTACCTGCTAACTAAGCAAGGACGTATATACATATACAAATATATAAACAAATGTTACCTGTATAATATTATTATTTGTGTTAGAATAATTATTGCACTTATTGTTAAAGATTCAAAATTACATTTAAAATTATCTATCTTATTCTTATTTCGCCTAACGGCTAAGCCTGGTCATTCAGAGAGGCAATAATAGCGCCACTGTCTTGGGCACCATGCCCGTATATTGCTGTTAGTTTGCACTTTCCACACTTAGCAATAGGCGAAACAATATTATTACGTGGCTTAGGGCGTGACGGGTCTAAACTCTCCGAGTAAATCCCTCTCTCCTATGAGCGAGGAGGCCTGTGCCTAGCAGTGGGAAGGGAAAAAGGCTGTAGTGATGGATGTGATGATGGCTTAGGGTTTTTTTTATGTTGACAGGGATTTAAAGTAGTTTGGGGTAAAATCGAACTTCAGGTGGGGTAACGCTGTTTTTCATACGAATAACTCATCCAATGTACAAGTGTAAATTGAAAATTTAAAAAACCCCCGACATTCGCCATTTAGTGACGGCGGCCATCTTGAATTTGCAATAGTGCTATTCTACTAGTCAAGCCCTTTCATTTGATACCCATATCAAGGGAGTTGTGAAAAAATATATCATCCGCCATTTTGTAGCGGCGGCCATCTTGGACCGATTTTCATCAAACATAGCTAAGAACACTCTCGACTAATTCACCTTTCAAACAAAAAAAACCGCATTCAAATCGGTCCACCCGTTTGAGCGCCACAGGGGAACAGACAGACACACACACACACACACACACACACACACACACACACACACACACACACACACACACAGACACGTCAAACTTATAACACCCCGTCGTTTTTGCGTCGGGGGTTAATAAAATGACAACTGTCAGAATTCTACCGAAAAAGAGTAGGAACTCATAGAACGATTTGCACTCGCGCCCGCTGCGGTTGCGGGAGAGCGGTTTATTTCTATATTCACGAGACCACTTGTTTGTGCGGGAACCGCAGCCGTTGCGGTTGCAGCCGTCGCCCGCAAACTCGGCGGGCGATGATCGCAAGACCGGTGGTTATATTTATATATAAGAAAAATGGATTCTATTCTTCACAAACACCATTCCGCGCCCGCGCTTGCGCTTGCAGAGCTTGCGGGCGACGCTCGCTAAGTTCGCGGGTGACCGCAGCCCACCGGTGCAGCGGGACCCGCAAGCAACCACGCACTCCGCGGGAATAAATCGCGTCGTGAGTTTTGCTCTCTACATTTCCATGTATTTTGTGATCTTACGAGTGTTGCAGTCCCGCAACCGCGGCGAGCATGGGTGAAAACCGCTCCGTGAGTTCCTACTCTAAAAAAATCAGACTATCTAGATGGAAGTAGGGTTTTCTTACCGATTATCGTCCATTTAGTTGAGTTACTGAGTTTGAGAACGTGAAAATATATACCTATATGTATACTACTGGATCCAGCAGACGTCGTCCTGCCCGGTGACATACCGACATCAGCGCCACCTACCGAGACCCGGTAGGTTACCTGTACCTACCCGGTAATTGTGTTTTCAAACCATCCAGTATTGAAATATACACACAAAATTTCATCCAAACCGGTCCAGTCGTTTAGGAGGAGTTGGTGATAAGCACACGTACAGAAGAATTATAAAGGTACGGGTGAGATAGTTTACTGTATCGACGGGATGTTTGACAGCTACGAAACCCGTGAACATTTTGTCAGCTTTTTAAAATAGCCAGATATCTGACTAAAAAATACTAACATTCGATGAAAATAGACTATATTCGGAGTATATTCTAACAAGTTTTCGTTATTTTCTTATAGAATCTATATATACCTATAAAACAAAGTCGTGTTAGTTCGAACACTTATAACTCGAGAACGGCTGGAACGATTTTCATTGTTATTGATTTGTTGTATTTGTCTCCGTCCCGAATAGCAGAATAACTATTAAAAACATTGGGAAATTGACGAAAAAATAAAATAAAAGTATTTGGCTTTTTAGGAGCTAGTCCTGATGGTATGTGGCACTAATTATTATTATTTACAAAATATTTTCCATATCCACACTAGCTTGATGCCCACGACTTCGTTCACGTGGATTTAGTTTTTTTTTAAATCCCGTGGGAACACTTTGATTTTTGGGATAAAAAGTAATCCAGGATGCATATTTTGTCAAGATCCGATTCGATTATTATCTTCAATGAGGGACTCCCTTACAAACATTCATCTGTATCAAATTTTATCAAAATTGGTTCAGCGGTTTAGGCGTGAAAGCGTAACAGACAGATACAGCCACTTTCACATTTGTGTTATTTGTAGGGAAGTAGGGATTATTTTCTAAAACACAATTGTTTACTTCAATTTATGGATTGCAGGGGTTATAGAAGAAGAAAAAGTTATTTTAGAAATAAAATGTTTTCCCTCACTGGCTCGGAACAACCAGGACATGTTTTCTGCAGCTAAAGAAAGAAAAAAAATAGCTGGTCAGGCAGGTTCAAAAACAATTCTAAACTGTTTGTATTCTAATGTGTTTTCAACCTTCTAAACCTTTCCGAACTTCCTATAAAACTATCGTAAGTTGTGCATACGCACAAAGTTCAATTGGATGAAATTGTATTAGAACACATGAGACAAAGAAAAAAATAATTTTCATATTGTAATATTTATACAAAAGATTAGTAGGTATATTTTATGTTATTCATTGTTACAAAGGAAATAAATATAATAAAAAACTAAAAAAAGACTTGAAATTATCAGGAATTGAACCAGGGTCCAGTATACAGTATCTCACAAATTAGAGTAACACTGTAACCACTGCGCCATTTAAACTTTACATTTCACGTCGAAAATTTTGAACAGTTTCGTATTGCACACACATCTATTGATGTGTGCGTGTTTAGTTCTGAAAAACTGATGCGCACTAACTTCTCTAAGTAAAAAGTATTTTGGAAACTAAAATACATCTAAATATAGTCATGTACATTACGAATAATGCGGTAATGGCGCAAATCGTACTATTAGAAAAGAATATGAACATTTTTATACATAAAAAAATAAAATACAGTATATTTTAACAAAAGCGCCATCTAATGGCATTGTGGTGCCTAGCTGAACGAAACGAGCGCCCTTAAATATCCTTACTTCTTTTAATATTTACCTAAACAAAACAAAAATAGTAAACGATTACTTCGAAAATAAAAAAATGACATCACTTGAATTTGGTATACTATGACAGCAATTTACAGTCATTGCATACTTGAATACAGCAAGTAAGGCACATTGGTTTCTTGAATTGATAACAAAAGTACTTTGTTCGACTTTTCAGTCTACTTGGACGAATTGCACATATCTTTTCATAGTGTCTCATTGACGTCACGTCAATGAGACACTATGAGCTAACATACACAAACACTGTGGTGACGACTAAGAGACGTACACATATTTTGTACATATACAACGTACTTACGTCTGTGAGACGGTGATGACTGCAGTATAGACACATGTGCACCTCAGACCAGGGCGCGTTTGGAACCCTCGTAGTTTTAGTTTTAAGTTTCCGTAAATAATTATCACCATTGCCTGTACCTAAATTGACGTTCAAAAAGTGTACAGTGTACCAATTTTGAATAAAGTTTATTTGATTTGATTTGATTTGATTTGCACTTTGTCAGGCTTGCAACTTCGACTGGACGCTAGAAGACCCCAAAAGGTGAAGGTAACGGGAGGGACAACACCGCGCGTGCAGTATTTAAAAAAATATTGTTAAAATAAAAGTAAGTACGTCTGTGAGACGTATAGGTCGTCAGTTAAAGGTTAAAGGAAAATAAAAGGACATTTCGTGTCTCGCTACGTTTGAATTGGTGGCCATTTTGAGATTGGTAGCACGGTATAATAGCTATAATAAGTTTGTTACTGGTTTATCCTTTATAGTTTCCACTCACAGACTGCCTCATTTGGTCTAAGGTAAGGTCTGGTCTGGTCTGAGATTGATCTTGAGGTCCCAGATTGAGAGTCCCGGTGTGGGCATAAGAGTTACTAGACTTTTTTGTCAAGAAATTCTACACATTAGCCCGGATTTGGGAACTTTCTCGTGCTTCGGAGAACACGTAAAGCCTGATCTCTCTGGACTACCTTCTAGTAAAATTTTGCTAGAAGGTAGCATGCATCCTAAAAAAGGGTATAATTAAGTAATTTTTTGTCTTAAACAATAGAAAATGTTTTCACCCCGGAAAATAGTTTCCCGGGAACGGCGTCGTTTATGCGTTCGAGTATTTTTCATCTGATTTACAACTTGGTACAAAGATAAGCATACAATATTTCATCCTGGGTTCATCATATACTTCCCCGGGAACGAAATAGAAAGCATCAGTTAGTTAACTATAAAAACTTTTCTATCAAAATATTTTCATTCCTTATTTTGCTAACAGCACTCTCAAAGTATAATTTGGATAAAAAATTCAGGCAGACATAATAAATCTCATCGTTATAATTGTATTTCAAAAGATTAGAGTAATCCCCTAGAAGTAAGAAAGTAAACAAGTACCAAATTAATGCTTTGCTTGATAAAGCCTTCTTAAGAGTTTTTGCTTTTAGGATTATTTTTTTCCTTCCTTTTGTTATTTTTAATCAACTGCCGAGGCCGTACAATATAATTTTTATGGCTGGTTCACATTATTTTAGTGACTGTATCCAGTAAGTTTAATCCAGCGATATAGTGCTCTCTATGTACACGATGCTATCCGTGTCCATGAAACAGTCATACTATTTCAGTTACATCAATTTTTTCTTAGATAACTTAAAAGGTAAATAAAACGCAAAATACTTTCCAGAGAAACACGGTGACGCGCTTTGTGTGTCTTTGTATGTCTGAACTTAAATTTTCACTTTTATTTCAAATTCATTGTTAATTATTAATTCATTGTTAATAATTATTTCATTGTTAATTGTTAATTAACATTAACGCAATTTATGCTTCCACATTTTTGTGAAAAGTGACTTGTCTACCTTGTTGACCTTTTTTAAATGACACTGAAATAAGAATGTGACTGGTCTGGTCATATTTTATTTTAGCATGTAGGTACAGTTTAGGTACACTGGAATGCCGCTCGAATAATGTAAAACAGCCAATAAAGTTTTATTGAGTTAACTAAAGAGATTTATGTCCAGTTTTTATGCGTGTACCTACCTATACTCATACATCAAGGTTTTTAAACATTCAAACAAACATAAAATATTTCCAACTGTATTGCAAAAAAATCAGAACTGTAAACTATAAAAAATTCATGCGTCCAAACTCGCAAACACTCTCAAATACAGAAATGCCATCATCAAACATTTGGTAGACGTGAGCGGACTCACAAACGAAAACGATCGCGGTTTCATTTGGAGCCGGATGTCACGTAATGTTATCCAATTTCCGATGTGTATGCCTGGGGTTTTTATATAAAACTAGGAGATGCCCGCGATTTGCACTTAGGAATACCCCTTTTTTTTTCGGGGGATAAAAAATATCCGCGTCGCTACCAGGATGAGAACTATCTCCATCCCGAACTTTAATTTTAGTCAGCGATTAAAAGGGATAAAAAGACAGACCAGACAACGTTATACGGATAGAAAAACATTCACACTTTAGCTAGTATAATATTGGGTATTAAATTGTCTTTTTCGCCGAATCTGCCGACATACAAATAAATTCCAATCGTGTCGGACTACGTAAGTGAAGGAATACAGGCTGCACGTGTGTGCACTATTATATATCCTGCGTTGAGATTGGCCGAAATCCGGTCGGCTGGACATTATTATAACACGTAAAGAAAGCTCTATAATGCCCGGATTTTATGTTAAAACTTCTGTACCTAATTCCAACTTCGACGATAACACAGTGGATAATTATTATCTTTATGGTGTCACGGCTTAGTGGAGGGGCTCGTTTTGACATTCTTCTGAATAGGTTTTGTATAATATGTTATCTCGACATGTCATGTCATGTCATCAGACCGAAATGCTGACAGCTGGCAGAAGTTGCATCAAAATCGGTTCTTCCGCTTCAAAGATAAGCTGGCGAATAGACAAACAAAAATTTGAGAAACGTCTGATTGGGTATGATATCGTTCAAATTTTATTCTATTTGTTTGTACAGATTGAATTGCAACTAAAGCGCAGGCCACATTGGGAGCGAAGCAAAGCGAAATGAGATTCGTTTCGCTTCGCTCATGCCGCTACCGCATCTTTTTCCATACTATGGTTCACACAAACGAACCCAGCGATGCAAACTTGCGAGTTTTCACAGTCTAGCGAAATGAATGAAGTGAAACTAGATCCGTTTCGCTTTGCTTATGCCACTAGCGCATCTTTTTTCATACAATGTTTCACAAAAGCGAACCCAGCGATGCAAACTTGCGAGCTATCAAAGTCTAGTGAAATGAACGAAGTAAAACTACATCCGTTTCGCTTCGCTCATGCCACTAGCGCATCTTTTTCATACTATGGCTTACACCGTGAGCAACAGAGCTAAGCGAACCTAGCGATGCGAACTTGCGAGCTCTTATAATCTAGCGAAACGAAACGAATTTCTTTCACTTCACTTCACTTCCATCGTGACCTGCGCTTAGTACTTGAATTATTTCACGACACGTAGCAAAAATTTAAACAGCATTACCTAAATACCTACCGTGACACGATCCAATATTCATTCCTGAACACGGATTCCAATAAAACGTGTCGTGAGTCTCGTGACGTGACCAACTTCGTTACGGCGAAGTGACGGGCCGTTCCGTGTCCCGCCACTTTTGATCGCCCTCTGAAACTGTTGTAACTCCGCGGCGGCGCGGGCACGCCTGACAGCTGAGCGTAAAACTTGTCTGTGACTCGAAATTTATGAGCGATGCTTTTTCCTTTCCCTTTTCACTAAAAATAAGGTAAGCGACCTTTGTGTAGTTCCTTATTTAATTAATTATTTACTAGCTGTTCGCGGCATGCGTTGCAATGCCACGCAAAGTATTGTTTAGGAACACATAGAGGACAAATAAACAAAATATATTACATATAGATTTTTTGGACCAGAATCCTTCGCGGACTTATGCAGAACAATCCACCAAAGTTTCATCATAATCAGATGAATAGTTTAGCAGTGCATAAAGGACATATTATAGACAAACATTGATTTTTATGCAAACGCTAGCAGACCCGGCAGACGTCGTCCTGCCTGGTGACATACCGACATCAGCGCCACATACTCAGACCCGGTAGGTTACCTGTATCTACCCGGTAATTGTGTTTTCAAACCGTCCAAGAACCCATTGAAGTATACACATAAATTTTCATTTCAATCGGTCCAGCCGTTTAGAAGGAGTTAGGTGGCAAACACACGTACAGAAAAATCATATTCAGGTGAGAGAGTTTACCGTATCAACGGTATGAACAAAATGTTTGACAGTTGTGAAACACATGAAAGATTTTTGTGAGAATTTATATTTTTAATAATGCTAGTCTAGCCGACTGACATTAATCAGTCTTTCTACTCATCGGGACCAAGTAAATGAGCCCAAATACGACACATCTGCTGCAAGTTGTCGAAGCATTAGACAAAATCGCAGACTGTCTTGGTTGCTGCATCAAATCAAGGTCACCATAGTTTTGCAGTGTCATCGGGCACATTTAATGTACCAAGTTGTTTAGAAAAGTAGAAGTTATATTAATAGCAATTGTATACTTAACTGAGACCGTAGGGGTCTCAGTTAAGTATACAATTGGTATTAAACCGGTAGGAAAAAGAGCTCGAAAGAGAACAGATTTTCACTAAACATAGCAAAAACTGTCTCGTTTAAATCATCATTAAAGTAAGAAACTACATTCAAATAGATCCATCCGTTTGAGCACTACGATGACACTAACAGACACAAAGGTGATAAAACTTATAAATCCCCTCTTTTTGAGTCGGGAGTTAAATAAAAGGGCCCAGTCTTTGCCTTGTAAGGCCTAGGCCGCACTGCGAAATTTATTCGTGCGATTTTTTTCGCCTGTGACATATGGGAATGTATGAAGCTGCACGCACATGCGATTTAAAATTCGCGAGAAAAATATATTAGAGCGGGGCCGCACTGCGAATTTTATTCGCGCGGTTTATATTCCGCATTGTAATATATTTTTCTCGCGAATTTTAAATCGCATGTGCGTGCAGCTTCATACATTTCCATATGTCACAGAATTTTGCGAAAAAAATCGCGCGAATAAATTTCGCAGTGCGGGCCCGGCCTTAAGCTGCGGAATATAAACCGCGCGAATAAAATTCGCGCGAATAATTTTCGCAGTGCGGCCCCGCTCTTAGTTTAAGCTTTCTCAATTTAAAATTTATCGCCACTCGTCGTGAGTTGGAAAACATAGTTTACTTTGCTTGTCAATGTTCCAGTGCTAATTTTGTTTGCCCCGTTATTAATTTGTAAGGGTTGTGGATTACGTAAGGCTTGTGTTGACTCTTCTAATTGGGTTACGCGAACTAGTTCACGCTTGTAGTTCGTGATTTATTGGCTTCTAGCGTTTCGGTGTGCCGTGTGCGGCACGTCGTACTACAGAGCCGAATATATTACGCAACTCTTTAGTTATAGTATACTAGATTTTTAACCCCCGACGCAAAAATGACGGGGTGTTATAAGTTTGACGTGTCTGTGTGTGTGTGTGTGTTTGTGTGTGTGTGTGTATGTGTGTGTGTGTCTGTCTGTCTGTCTGTTCCCCTGTAGTGCTCAAACGGGTGGACCGATTTGAATGCAGTTTTTTTTGTTTCAAAGGTGAATTAGTCGAGAGTGTTGTTAGTTATGTTTGATGAAAATCTATCCAAGATGGCCGCCGCTATAAAATGGCGGATTACATATTCTTTCACAACTCCCTTAATATGGGTATCAAATGAAAGAGCTCGACTAGTAGAATAGCATTATGTAAATCTAAGATGGCCGCCGCCACAAAATGGTGAATGTCGGGGGTTTTTAAATTTTTAATTTATACCTACTTGTTATCGCAAATACATTTACGTGAATAAAAAACTCATTTGTACCAAGTAACAAATCACGATGTCCTGGGTAGAATAGACCATCAAACGAACAAACAAGCACACTTTCGCATAAATAATAATATTAGTAGAGAATAGCAAAGTCTGTGACTTCGTCCACGCCAAACCAAATGAGCCCAAAGTTGAGGCGTTTAGTAGTCGTGGAATGTAATCTTCTGTACTTCTCAGTTACATCATCTCTTTCATTATATTATACCAAGTTACATCATTCCTTTAGTTCCATTAGTCTATCCCCACGCCCACTGCTACAGCTCTTTAACGTCCCACCACTGCTGGGCACAGGCCTCTTTTCTTATAGAAGAGAGCGATTTAGAGCTTAGACTCGCCAAGTTGCTCCAATGTGAGTTGGCGGGCTTTAACGACAATTGTCATGTAATAGCCATAACAACCGGGACCGACGGCTTTACGTACTCTTCTAGGCCTAGAAGTGAAACACAACTACCTTTTTTTTTTTTTTTTTGTCGTGGTGGAAACCTTTTATAGGTACCCCCGTTCTGCGGCCGAATGCGGCAGAACGAAGGTTATGTGGGAGTCCAACCGGGTACCCACTAAAACCACCACGGCATGACCCTCATGCTGTGTGCTGGACGCCTGGGGAACCCAAAGTATGCATCCCAGGTGTCCGGCAGCCGCCCCAGCTGGGGCTCCCGCTCGCCTCTGGGCTGTCCCTCCAGAGGCTCGCGCCCTCCCGTAATTTTTTAACGAGGTTTTCTTCCTCCCGCGATGGGCATCGCTGCCCCCCGCCCCGGGGTGTCTCACCCCCAGTTTCATCCGCAGTGCCCTCTGCTAATCAGAGGGACACGCGGAGAAACCTCCCTCCGCCAGGTCATTGGCCATGGCTAACAATATCCCCGAAATTATTAACCATGTTACCGGGGTGCACCGGCCCGAATACTGCTCTTCCCCTCGGACGTATCCAAGAGGACCAGCAGCACCCAGGCACACTTGGAGGTTACCTGGCTGGCACCCCGAAACACAACTACCTACTCCAAGGTTGGCATTCTGAATTTCTTATCCCAAACCCAATATCACAATCTCAAAACAATTTCTTTAATCCAATATCTGATCATTTTTAGCCTAACCCGGTAATCGAACCCACTCGTGATCCGCAGTCAAACATGCTAAGCACTAGACCAACCAGGCAGTTGAGCATCTGTCTCCCAGATACCTAACAACAGTAGTTAATCCGAACAGAATAACAAAAAGCAAACGAATCAAGGCGACATCAAATATGTATCCACCCTCAGCGGGATTCATAAACAAGTCGCCCAGATTTCGCACCGCTCAAATATTTAGAACGTGCTGCGATTCATTCGGATTGCAGTGTCCTTTGGTTGTCGCATTAAGGCGCTTGCAATCCCTGTTAAAGCTTCTATATTTGTCAAAAGACGGATCCGGAGTTTAAGCTGGCAGCGATTTGGGGCACACTGCCACAATTTTCTTTTCCAACTTACACTACGGTCTGATTTTATTTTTCAATTGGAAATGCACTGTCTCCTAGCGTTTCCTAATCTATTTCTACATGCTCTGTATATCTATTCCTATTGATGTTTATCTTTGATTTCAATAAACTCTTGGCAACGAATAAATCGAAACAGTCCGTTTTAGGGTCCGTACGTCTATACGTCTATACGTATGTCAGCCTTGCACGGATGGACAGACGTATAGACTTCGGTAACGTATTTTTAAATTTCTAAATTTAATTCTAATAATATACTTATGTCAAAAATGTAACCCAAAACCAGATATTGAATAACAACATCAAATATATTTTTTCAAGAAGAACCCCCTACATCAAAAAGCAACCAAAACAAACCTTTTGAATATCAAGACGATGTCTCTAATAAATCAGAGAGACTAGGGGCCAATATTTTGACGCACATCGCTTCCCCAACATTAATATATTTTTTGTCTATTTTGAATTTTCCAATGATCCAAAACTCCGGCTGGTAGACCCAAAAGTTTACATTCTACGTCGAGTTGCTATGCCAGCCAATCTGGTGGGAATAACCGTTGGCTACACGGGTCGTCCACCGTAAGACGGTGCTTGTAGCGGTTAAGTTAATGCTTCTCGAAGACACTAAATGGAGAATATTGTTCCAGTACCAACGTCGGACGTACAAGGCGTGCTGGGGAAGAAGGCATCCCTTCCCTGCGACATCCAGCCGCTGCACTCCGACGACGCTGTGGTCATGGTGCTCTGGTTCAAGGAGTCTGATGGAGAACCTCTGTACAGGTACTGTATCTTACTCCTGAAAGAATTCCGGCCATGCAAGCCAATCCAAACATTTGAATAGAAGCAGGCGTTACTTTGCGGAATTGCATGATATTATACAATGAACACAAAATTACTTTGCTATAATCCGCTAACAGTGACAAATTTGTAGGCACAACACCACACAAATTCACCACAAATTTAACTTGACGATCGTTTCGCTCCGACACCGGAGCATCTTCAGGAGATGTTGACTTCACTACGGACGATGCAATCTTCCTTTGTGAATTATAGCAAAGTAATTTTGTGTTCATTGTATAATCCAAACATTTTTTTAAATTAATCTACAAGTTAGCCCTTGACTGCGATCTCACTTGATGGTAAGTGACAATGCAAACTAAAGTGGAAGCGGGCCAACTTGGAAGAGGTAGGGGAACAGAGGGTAATGAGAGCCAGAGGGTAATGGGAGCGGTGCGACTAGAGACAAAACTACAGCTCGTATTCACTCAGTTACCACTCGGGCGCCTTCGGCACAGTGCGATAGTGTTTCCCTGCGGCGCTAGACTCGCCAGTTTCACGTGTTGTGAGACCACGGACGCTTGTCGATTTTTTGATCAGCGCTTATAAAAAATACGAAATTTCATCGTCCAGGTATGTGTGAATTTATACGTTTGTTACAATCAAACCTGTTTTATTTTATAGCTAATGTTATCAGTTTTGATTATCTGTGTGTATACTATCGTTACCAGCTAGATTCAGTATTTTATTGTATTTAATTTCAAAATGGTGGTAGTCGGGTAATCAGAGCTTATTAGGCTCTGATTACCCTTTTTAGCTCCAATTACCCCATATGCTTTTTAATATGTTTTTTTAGATGACAAAATGCCAAGAAAAAAGGAACGCACCACTACGAAAGCGTTTTGGATCATTGAAACTTTAGAAAATGCTGTCAAAAAACTTCGGCGTGGCAGTACACCAAACTTTTCGCCAAACATAAACCCTTCTAAAATCCCCTTTATGTTGAATGATAAAACAGTCCCGGAGCCAGCTACTGCCAATCCTTCCACGACCTCGTTCACAATAAATGACCTTCAAGAAAAGTCATTCTCTACAGACCCAACTAAATCCAAATGATTTTGCGAAAATTCTATCAGTTGTGAGTCCATTACCTTACATATCTAACAAAAATAAGACTGCGACAAAAATTTAATTTAGTAATTTTATCTAGCACGCCAATGAAAACGTTTTTTGCTTGGATTCTTAAAGTTCATAGTTATACGGTTACGTTTATATTAAAATTTATATGAATAAGTGAAATTTCAGACTGACATAGAAATTTTTGAGGCTGATTTAATAATTAAGTAGCTCCCATTACACATATGGAAATTTATAGGCTCTCATTTCCCGCAAAGTCGGGTAATGAGAGCGATTCTGTTTTTTTCTTTAAAGTTTATCTGTGGCCAAATGCCTAATAATGTAACGTTAATGCTGTGATTAAATGATAGTCAAATGAGTAAGGATTTAGTTTCTAATAAAAAGTTCCTAAAGTATCCATAAATTTGCCTTTTATTGAACTTTTTCCTTAGTAGGCTCCAATTCCCCCCATCTCCCCTATGGCAGTTTAATATATTAATACCCATACCACTGATGGGTTTCTAGGTGACATCGCGCCGGAACACCGAATCGCTTGGCGTGTGTGCGCAATTACAGGTGCACTCTATTGCCTCACTCTCATAGTCCGATAGGATCGCAGTCCAACGTTAACAAAATAAGATCAAGCGCAGGATCGCCGACTTATTTGCCGCTATATTTCTGACGCCGAACTGCTACTGAGAATTTCAACAGAAAAACCAATATTTTTTATGACCCGGGACTCGAACCCGGAACCTCTAGCCATTAGACCAATGTGGCAATCAAACGAATTAAAAAAAAAACTTTTTTAGTTCCGACCCTTGATTATTGACAAACAACCTAGCCATTAGACCAACGGCATAATCAAACTTTTGTTCTTGAAGAAGATGATAAAAAACAGATTGTATCAAGTTCTTCTTTGCAGCTACGACATCCGCGGCCGCTCCTACAACCAACCGAAGCTCTGGTCGTCCCCGCTCGTCTTCGGCAACCGGGCGTATTTCAGAGGAGGCGCTACCCCGGCCGTGCTGATGGTCGACAACGTGATGGCAGCAGATGCGGGCGTGTACAGATGTAGAGTAGACTTCAAGAACTCGCCCACTAGGAACCTGAAAGTCAATTTTACGGTTATAAGTGAGTTGAATTTATCAATATTTAGCAACCACTCTTTCTTTTGTCTTTGTTTTTCTTTTTAACCAATCTTTCGACCTCAGAAAAGGAGGTTATCAATTTGACAGTATAAATGTAATATTTGGAACTGCAAAATATTCACATATCTTTAAGGGCTTCGAAACAAATATACAAAACATAGGTGTATAATTATATGTATATGTATGTCTTATTATGTTTGTCCATAGATTTCTTCAAAACTGTTGATTGAATTATGACTATTTTTTATTGGCTTACATTTACTTTAACTTATATATCAATGCAATTTTTTTCAAAATCGGTCCTGTAGTTTCTGAGATATTAACTGTTAAGTGCGTGGTGAAGTCGATTTTACTTTCAATTTTTTAGATTATCACTTGTTGACGATTATTATTTACGTCTATATTTTGTCTTTATTTAAAAAATAATAATAAGTTTCCCAAGAAATTACGTTTGCCTAGCTTTTATTCTGCTTACAAGTTACCACGTTAGCTTATGTAACTTCGAAATCCTATTAAGGAGTTTTCCTCTAAGAGGTTGTTGTGTTTTCTTTTATTTTAGTACCACCGAATCGGCCAACAATATACGACGCGAAGAGAAGAGATCGAACGAAATTAGTGGAGCCGTATAATGAGGGGTCTAATGTACTACTTATTTGCGAAGTGGAAGGGGGTAAGTGGTGTTAAATCAATACCTTTTCTGTAGCTCAGATAGATGTTTTCAAGGTGCTGAAATGGTTTAGTCGAAATGTATGTCGTACTCAGATCCCACACAGAAAGACGAAATTAACCAAGTGGTACAAGACCGTGGATTGTATGACAAGGGACTAAATTCTGGGTACTCAGTGGTATGGACTAGAGGCATTTGTCTATTAAAATATAATGACGACATTTAGATTGCAAAACGATATTCAAATTTTAGTATTAAATAGTAAATTACATTTTCATAATCAGTTCATAGTTTTGTACGGCAATATAATGAAAACCTAATTCATCCACTCTTTCGTTTAATAAATTAATTATACAAGAAAATCACTTGACTGGAAATCCCCAATCCTTTGTAGGTTTGTTTACTCGCTTTAAATTGTAAACCAGCAATTAATGATATTGTCGAAATATAATTTCCATCACGGAAATAATATTTCACACCTTTGAAACTGTCGAGTGGAGTTTTACACGAATCAATAATGTCGCCGGGCTTAACGGCGTCGCAATTAATGTCATTTGCGTTCAAACCATCATCAATCTTGTTGACAACTTGTTATTTTGTTGCAATGTGTATTAAAACGTCACTATCATTTGCCAGGTGTATTAATTCGATATTTTGGGCTTCTGGTATTTTAATATCTCTAAACTTTGAAGTAATTTTGTCATTGTGGCCAATTCTGTTGTACACATTCTCTAAATCTAAGCTAAAATGACAGGTCTAAATCGATTGCTATCTCTTTCATAATGCTCCCTGCAGAAAAGGATAGCACTATTTTTAAACCTGTCAATTTAGTTTAAGTTTAGAGATTGTGTACAACAGAATTAGCCACATTGTTTCTACAAGTCGCGCAACGTAAGTCGACCGGTGACCTTCAATGCGCAGAAGTCGAAAATGAGGTATCTCGGGTTGTGAGGGGGTCGCAGGGAGGGCGTGGGGATCGTTCGTAAGCACTGATTAGCTCTCGCGGACCCCTCGTAAGCGCTGATTGGCCCTCCAATCGTATTGTGTGCCGCTCACTCGTACGACGCTGCGCGCATTTGAAGGTCACCGGTCAACTTACGTTGCGGGGGTTATACATTATGGTCTATTGTTTTACATGTTGTAAGCATGTGGTCTATAATGTGTCCTATTGTTTTACATTTCATATTACTTATGCTTTCATGCTCAAATTATAAAATTTAAACTCCCATTAAGTTAGCTATATTTCTTAACTTAATTACTGTCGTAATTCATCATGTTGACAAGTTATACAGCTGTTGCAACATATTTTTCATATCGGTAATTTTTAACCAGATGTTAAGGATACAAAATATGGAAATGGATGTTCTCATAATAATTCAGCAATTAACGAACTTTTTAATTACACTAAGTATATTATTAATTATATTTTGTTGTTATTTTTAATTAGCAATCAATTATCACTACATTTTATTCAACCAAGCAAAAAATTTTATAAGAACACTAGTTGCACATAACATATATACGTGTGATCTTATTGAACCATGTAACCTTCGAACACATCTCAATTTGTGGCCATCACATAATAAATCAAACAAAGGTATATTTTTAACACCGCCACCGTTATCGAAACGATCTCCAAACATTAACTCGATATCACGATTTAGAGATAGCGTGGGCTGAATATGATCTTTATCGTTTTGAAATGTATATTACGACCACCCGTGCTTGCTGCCATTATGGTAACAATGATTTTATATAAAATCAATAGCTTCAATTTTCAATTAATTTTGAGACTCTATTGTTATAAATATTGATGACAGATTGAGAGATCGAATGCGTTCTTATTGTGTTGTTAGTGATAACTGCAGTCTCTTGTGCTATACGTTGATCATGTTTGTTATTATTTAACTTTTCTGTCCATACTTTTACCAAGATAATATTATTATTATCCATTTTTGTTAATATTTATTTCTACTCTTTATTGTTCTGTACAAAATATTATCATGATCAACCCATTACCGGCTCACTACAGAGCACGGGTCTCCTCTCAGAGTGAGAAAGGTTTTGGCCATAGTCTACCACGCTGGCCAAGCGGATTCGCAGACTTCACACACCTTTGAGAACGTTATGGAGAACTCTCAGGCATGCAGGTTTCCTCACGATGTTTTCCTTCACCGTTAAAGCAAGTGATATTTAAATACTTAAAACGCACTTAACTCCGAAAAGTTAGAGGTGCGTGCCCGGGATCGAACCCACGACCCCCGATTAGAAGTCGGTCGTCCTAACCACTAGGCTATCACAGCTTTTTTTTTATAAAAAAATATTATATGAAAGCCAAAATATTATATGAAAAAATTCCTTTTTTTGGCTTTCATATAAAATATTATATGAAAGCCAAAAAAAGGAAATTTTGCGATAGTCTGGTTTTACCCCCAATTTACAATAATATCCTATCCAAAAGAAACACGACGAGCGAGTTGATAAACCACGCGTATCCCATAGCTGTCGATAGAGGTGATGCCTAATATGCTTCTTAAATTTTTCATTGAATTATTGTGTACTGATAATTTCTGTAAATTTTGTATTTGCCGCTCGCTTTAGCTCGCTAATGATTTTGCTCCTGCCTCCTAGCGTAAACGTAGGTGTGTGGAACAAAAGTATTTAAGCCTTAATAGAGCAACGGTCATCGAGCGCGGATTGGGGACCGTAAGGTCGAGGGTTCAAATTCCACTCTTTATACTACCCACTCCTAGCACAAGTTTTCACTCAATTGAAGGAGAAAGGAGACTATTAGTCATATTCATCATGGCTAATATTAATTTTTATATTAAAAAAAAGTTATCTAACCATCTGTGGGTCTACCATCAACTATAATCGCGACTCAATTAAAGACCTAAACTGAACTGAATCGCTATTACGTACCATGAACTCTTTTATCCGACCAATAGACGTCATGACGTCTATTATAGACGATATTATAGACGAAACAAAAACCTAGTATAAACATATAGAAACAAAAAGATACTTCATTGTACGAATTCAATGCGATTTATTTTAAGCGCTGATATAGAATAGCATCGGAATTGGATCGTTAGATTAAAGATTGTAATAGGCCTTCTGGGCTCCACTTTTCTCAATAGCATAGTCAATTTATTTGACCCTGATTTGATGCTGGAATATGTCAAGCCCGTACCAATACAGTACAAGTAAATAAGGCCTTCATACATATTCATGTTTATACAAATAAACACCATCTTCTTTGAAGTGTGTTATGTTTAGTTATGATTCTACGAGTGGTTCGTTTTAAAATATTTCATTGTCGATTGAGAATACGTAAAATATTTTTTTATTTCAATGTTATTTAAACTTTTGAGCATCGTCGAAAAGTTAAGAGGCTTTTCAACTTTTAACTGCTTTGCCATTTTTGTGTCCAAATATTTTAAATGAAAGCAAAAATTCAAAAATTCGTTCGTTACAATTTTTTCAAAAATCATTCATATTTCGCTAAGTTACATTATAAATGAAAACATTTACTTGAAATATAATGAACAAAGAAAAGAAGATTTTTTTGTCACATTAAAAATTGTTCTAATCTGCAAGAGATTGAGTGCCATTATATATATTTTTAACCCCCGACGCAAAAACGACGGGGTGTTATAAGTTTGACGTGTCTGTATGTGTGTGTCTGTCTGTTCCCCTGTGGCGCTCAAACGGGTGGACCGATTTGAGTGCGGTTTTTTTTTGTTTGAAAGGAGAAATTATTAGTCAAGAGTGTTGTTAGCTATGGCCGCTATGGCCGCCACTACAAAATGGCGGATGACATATTTTTTCACAACTCCCTTGATATGGGTATCAAATGAAAGGGCGTGACTAGTAGAATAGCACTATTGCAAATTCAAGATGGCCGCCGCCACAAAATGGCGAATGTCGGGGGTTTTTTAAATTTTCAATTTATTTTAACAGGTAGACCCAGGCCGAGAGTGACGTGGTACCTTGAAAACGTGGTAATAGACGACTCGTATGATCAACGAGAAGACGGGCTCACAGTCAACACGCTAACGTTTCCCAACGTTGGGAGACAGCATCTCAACGCAAGACTCGTGTGCCAAGCGTCCAACACAAATTTGGCTACGCCTGAAACTAAAGTACTTATCTTAGATATTAACTGTAAGTATTCTCGTATTCCTTTTTTAACCGACTTAATTAACCGATTTCAAAAAAGAAGGTTCTGTGCTCGTCCCGTATGTATATGTATTTATGTATGTATGTATGTATGTATGTATGTATGTATGTATGTATGTATGTATGTATGTATGTATGTATGTATGTATGTATGTATGTATGTACGTATATATGTACATAGATTCGCAATTATTTCAAAACCAATCAATTTGATGGTTTTTTCACTATCGTAATCTACATAGGTACTTTTAGGAAGGTTTTAGTATATAACGCACCTAGTTATCAGTCTTATGTACGAAGTAACACGCATAAATGTATGTCACTAATACTTTTGATTGGTACATCAATTTCTCTGAAATTGCTGGACTGAAGTCTGTTTAATTTTTCTAAAATATAGCTTGTTTAAATGCGAGTTGGGCTTGCGCTTGATGATAATGCCTGATGGAAAGCAATGATGAGGTCTAAGTTAGAGCGCGCTTGCCTTGAAGATGGTTATTCGCTCTTTTGGGAGCTGTTTTGGCCTTTGACTAGATTTGAGATTGATTACCTCAAATTGAAATTGGCTGAAATTTCAATACGCAAGAACTCATTATAGCATCGAAACCTACTTAGAAGTTCAGTAGTTATAGGGATATCAAAAACAGAGACCCTTTGGTAGGGACTTTTGTCTTATATACATTTAGAGAAAAGCTGAAACGTTTAAAATTAAATACTATGAAAATACGTAAAAAAGAAGCAAGTGATGAAATACGTATTTAAACATTTTCCAAAATACCGTCCCCAGGCGATAAAACGGAATAATAGAGTCGACTTGATGAAAACAATATTTTGTAAAATTCAACACAAACAGTGAAAGTTGAAGCTTTTGTACGAGTAGAAAGAATTTTGCTCGCACAAAAGCGACACACATTAATGAAATTTAATATTAAATATACTTTGTCGAAAGACAAATACAAATATATAACAAATACTCTTGACAAACTATGCAAGACCCATTTCCTTTATAGCAAGCAAGTAGTACCTATAAGTAAAATCGAACGACATTTCTATAAACTCAATACGCAAACATTGGAAGTAAATATTCCCCGCTCACACAATGCGATTGTGTACGGAGCGATACAAAACGGCGAAGCCGTAACAATAAATCTCATTTCTTTCACAGTGAAACCGATAACCGTGAGCATATTGACCAAGGAGAAGCAAGTTTCAGCCGACAAAAGGTACGAGGTCGAATGCAAAACCACGGGGTCGCGACCCGAAGCGACTGTCACTTGGTGGAAGAACAATAGACAACTCAAGCGGATGGCGAAAAACGTACGTCCTTTGTCGCCCACCCCGCGATCTCTTTGTCCTTTAATTAATAGATTCTTTTCAACTTTTCCTCCACCATAATGACTGTGTCGGCCGCTCTGCCGTTTGTCGTATTGTCGTATTTTCGTGGGACATTATTTTCGTATCTATATTTACTTTGTTTCGCACCTTTTTTCATCCTTAATTATGTGGTTTTTGTTTTGGTTCTTTTATGGGGTTGAATTTCGTGTGGGGAATTTTTATTGTTACTTGATAAAAAAAAGCCCTTAAACTTTATTGGTCTTTTGCCCGTTTTCAACAGTGGCATCTAAACATTCCACCACCAGCACCACTACAGCCTTTTAACGTCCCACTGATGGGTATAGGCCTCCTCTCTCATAGGAGACAGGAATTTAGAGCTTAGACGCCACGCTGCTCCAATGCGGGTTAGCGGGCTTTTACCACTATTGTCACATGATAGTGATAATATAACCGGGCCCGACTGCTTAACGTGCTCTCCGAGGCACGGTGGTAAAAACACCGCCGACTGCCAACACTAGGCTGGCACTGAAAACCTCTTGACAAGAAAACCCAATATCTGACCTGGGAATCGAACCCGGAACCTCGTGATCTACATTCGAATACCACTAGACCAACGAGGCAGTTAGCATAAGACATTATCCAACCTAAACATTTGCTAAGTAAGAATCCCTTAGCATATGGCATCACTTAAATCTACACTTCATTCGTAGCGTTCAGGTATCCTTAAACGTTGGTGAAACCATTTGTTATGGGCTTAAGTGTTCCCTATTAATCAAGGGATTGTTGGTGAAAACTTTAATCAAAAAGTTAGTAAGTTAGTTTTGTTCTGTTTTAATTCAAAGTTTTTCACAAAAAATGTAATATGACTTATGTACGTTTACTGCAAGAATTATTTCGTGGTAAAAATAAGTCAAGTAGGTAGTGGTAAAGAACTAGCATAAGATGAGAGATTTATAGAGCACTAGCGACCCGCCCCGGCTTCGCACGGGTAGTAGAGCATATTATGCGTAGGTACTACCCGCTCAGGGATTAGGCAGCGTTTTCGATGAAAGCTCCCAGGCGGCTTGACTTTTTACGATATTTTCTACAATGAACTTACTATATCTCACCTTATACCCGAATTACTAATTCCGTGGAATTCTGACGTTTCATACTGTTACCAGAGATAAAACAATTCCCACAAAAAAGATAAAAAAATCAAAACTTATGCAAATACAAATCAACTGCTGCATGTAGATATGACAAATACCTGACAGACACTTCATGGTGATAATGTCATTCGACTTCCATTTTTGAATAAATTTTTTCAATGTGCTTCTTTTGTTTTCTATTGCTGTTAGTGTGCACTTTCTAGTTTCCATTCTTAGCAATTTCTATTTTAGGACGAAACAATTAATATTACTTATTAAGCGGCTTAGAGCTTTATATGTTGACAGGGAATTAAAGTAGTTTGGGGTAAAATCGTACTTCGTAGATGTTAAAAAAATATTTATTTTAAAAGATAAAAATAAAAAACCAAAAACTCGGTTTTTTGAACTTTTCACATAAATTTTGAGGTTATGTGAAAAAAGTGTAAATACAAAAGTTGTAGATCTTTTTATTACCTACAACTTTGCCATTTGTTTTTTTTCCATAGGACTTCTAGTTTTGCCGGAAATCGAGATAAACCGTTTTTTACCCTTAAAACTCCCCCCCTTTTTTCCCGAGCTCAGATCGCCCGTAAATTATTTTTCCTTGTATTTTTATAATATTCTCCTTCTTTTCCAATGGGTTTCATCCTACGCACTGTGATTTTTTTTTTTGGTTTCAAAAATTATCGACATTGGGCTATAGGGAGAACCGCGGCCACCGACGCGCTTATAGGCACGCTCCCGCCGCCGCAATTTTTAAATCTGTAATATCTTCGAAAGTATTCATTTAAATCATATGCTGTAAAGGGCCATATAGATTTATATTAAATCAACAATGTATTTAAGGTATTTAATTAGATAAGGATTAATGCTGTATTGGTTGAAATCGCTTCGAAAATTAGCCATTATTTGTCGTAAAAAGTAAATGACAAAAAAATGTTATTGTGGGATATCCATAAGAGATAGACATATACCATCGCGGACTTTTCTGTAGACCTTTTCAATGTGTACAATACTTAGTACATTATTTTGATAAATCTCGTAGGGTTCAGCCTGCGTTTGCAATGTAAGCGGAAAAAATGTAATTATTTACGACATCACATTAGAAACCTCAAAAATAACAGTATTTCTCCACTATTCAATGGATGTTATTATACATATAAACCTTCCTCTTGAATCACTCTATCTATTAAAAAAAAACGCATCAAAATCCGTTGCGTAGTTTTAAAGATTTAAGCATACATAGGGACATAGGGACATAGGGATATAGGGACGGAGAAATCGACTTTGTTTTATACTATGTAGTGATAAAACATCTGATGAAAAGATAATATGTGAAAAATAACATACAGTCAATATAAAAGACGAAGTGAAATTATATTTGACTTTGTTTACAAGTCAATTATTTCATCAAACTCCATAGATGTTTTATATTTTCGTAAGCCTCTTTTCGTTAATTATCTCTGAAAAATTTACTTCCTGTTCCACTTTTATAAGTATTACAAACAACAAATAATTGCCTTTTATTTTGTTCCAATTAAATCTCATCATTTTATAATCTAAAAGAAATAATTGGAAAAAGAATTTCATAGCGGTTCACATTGTCATCTAATTAACACTAATTTCAATCTAAGAATTAAGAACTTTTGAATAGTATAAGAGATTTGTAAATAAATTAAGTGTCAAAGGATGTTACGCTATAAACTATATGTGTCCGTTTTCATCAGCAATTCCTATAAATATTAAGGTACGCCTAAGCCCTAAATACCATACACCGAGCGATATATTTATAATTGCTGCTATCTTAGTACATCACATTTGTGTTAGAAGTCAAAAAATTCATAAAACTATAAAATAAGCTAACAATTTATATTAACTTCATCTGTACTGTATGAAAACAGACCATCGCACATTGGCCCTTAGGCCGACATTTAAGGTTACCATTCATTCGCACAGTTTTCTGAGAACAACGAGACGCTCAGCGTGCTAAGCCTAGTGCCCAGCGTCGAGGACGACGGCAAATATTTGACTTGCCGTGCCGAGAACAAGCATATACCGGACTCGGCGATAGAGGACAAGTGGCGGCTCAACGTGCATTGTGAGTTTAACATTATTATTTTATTTGCTCTCGCACGATTTCTGTCTTGCTTCCATTCGAAACCTATACGTACAATACGTCTGTTTCTGTTGTGGATGAATTCTGGGCATTAAATACATTTTGAAAATTTTAGTAGAGCCCGAAACAATTTTTTTGTCTGTCTGTATGCGTATCACGCTATAACTACTGCACAGTTTTGGCATGTTTATAGTTAATATTCTGGTTTTGGTACATTTTGGATCTGAACCTTCAGGATAATTTTTACACCGAAAATTTGTGGATGTCACTCCACAACTCCGTCAAATCTGAACCGATTTTTCAACTGATTTTGAATTTGGAAAAAATTATAGGTATAAAGCTAAGCTCTAGGTCTACGACTAGTCAAGATATTACTTATTTAAATGTCTTCCTAACACAAAAAGTATTCATTTCATGTAAGCCAACTTGAGACTTTTGTGTCAACGAATCAGAAAGCAGAGTTTGCTGAGAAGAGCCTGCAAAAAACTCAACAGTTGTTCTTTTCATTCCAAAAAAAGCTATACTGTCCTAATTAGGTAATTAGATCCTAGCTGAGGGTCCGTAGTGAGAACTAAGTCTTAATTAGCCTAATAAGCCCTACTTAATTAACCTGAGTTTTTCAAAAACTCAGTCACAGTATAGCGACCTCTAAAATTTTTAACGAACGAAACTTTAAATAAACCCCACTTAACTTTATGAGCACGGGTAATTAATCTTATTTCTGAATTGTGTGACTAAAAAGCCTCGCTAAAAAGAAATATTGAACGTGTCATCCCGATTAATAAGTTAAAGTACCTATTTGCTTTTCTTGCGGTCACATTAAGGTCTACATTTCTTAAGGTCATAGGTCATTTTTTTTCCTTATTTAAAATCTATAATCGTCTGTATCTACCGAGAGATGATTGTATTTGCTGTATTTTTCTTTTTTATATTACAAATATTTTCAGATAGATTTAAAGTAGAAAAAAACATCTTAATTTTTATATGCTTTTTAATTACATTTCTTGCTTATCCAAATGAAACAGTAACTGGAAAAATATTGTTTGGAACTATTATTTATTGAATTTTATTAACAATCTCCAATTTAGATTTGCCTTCTAAATTCTCATTAGTACCATAATATTATAATCAGGAGCGTACCTAAAGGTGTATTTTAATACCAAGAGGTGTGAAGATTCGCTTAAAAAGGTGGATTTTCATAAATCCTTCTCACTGGCATGCGGGTTGTAAATAAAAGATTACCTCCTTTTACAATATACTTTAACTCCTTTTCGGAACGATAAGTATTAAACAAGTACAATATACTTTTCAGTAAGAAAGTGCTTTAATAAATGGTGAAAATTTATTTATCAAATAAATTCGTCGTCGTTTGTGGGAATAGGCGTAATGTTCTATAATAAAATTCCACAAGAAATTTTAGACTTACCTTTACAAGTTTAAGAATTCTATTAAAAGTATGCTCATAAAAAAGCATATTATACAATTGAAGATTATATTAATGATAAAAAAGCATGGATTTAACTCGTTCCAGCAATGCACGAGGCGACATTTCAATCATGTACTTACATAAATTGTTATATTGTTATTTTTAAAAAGAGCAACCGCCGAGTTTCTTATTGGTTCTTCTCGGTTGGAACGGCATTCCGAACCAGTGGTAGATTCGATTGACGATTCAAAAGTACTTGTAAAAGTTTATTTGAATAAAAAACTTTTCTATTCTATTCTATTTAAATCTATACAATAAAAATAAGATCTCTGTGATTTTGAAATAAATGCCTCTTTTAAGACCCCTCTCCCAGTTTCGCGCTATGGAAGTTTAGGTATCTAACGGCAGGTAGACGGGCGGCATGCTGCACGGACGACCACTTGCATATAGCGCGACCATGAATTTAGTTTTGGTACTTGTATAAATTTCTGAATTATTTCTTTGATGTTGTAGTATTATATATATAATGTTTATTATAAAATATTTTTATCGAATAAGTATTTCATGAATCTACGTTCAACTTACAAAACAAAAGCGACCAGGATAATATGATGTTCTTCTCTATGAATACATGTAGGGTTCCGTATTTATATCATAGGTGTCACGCATATTTAGCCTTCAGCCATTTTTTTCTAAACTAACTAATAAAAGAAACAAATACCTTTTTAATTATTTAACAATTACCTACCAATTATTATTATTATTATATTTCAAATCATCTGTCTGAAAATAACATAACAGAGCTGTTGCATTGCACCTGATGAAGTTCTTGAATAGGTACATTTTCTGATAAGAGTAGGTACAATTATTTAAAGTTTACCAATAGAACAATAAAAAGTAGGCAATCTTTGTTTACTGCTAAAATGTCGGTTTAGTCAGAAGTGCAAGTGCGACTTTTATTATAGTAACAAACGGACACCCGCGACTTCGTTCGCGTGGATATGTATTGGTTTTTAAAAATCCCGTAGGAATCATTTCGTTTTTCCTAAGCTCCTTTGAGCTCATATCATGCTAAAAACTGTTAAAAGTTCACTGGTGGATGTTGAGGTAGATAAAAATGTAAACATTCGCCACTGAAAGTCCCGTCAAAATCGATACAGCCTTTGAGAGATTACCCGGTAATCTTTAAGGTATCTCCTTTCTAACAAAAAAAGAATGAATGAAATCAGACCACGGGTTAATGAATTACAGCTAAGTAAGTACACATTTTGATTTTCATCCCCTCTCCCAAGGGAACCGTGCTGAATTTCGGGATAAAAAGTATCCTATTATGTTACTCCGTAGTATAAACTTAAATCGTACCAAGTTTCGTTGTTTCAATCCATTCAGTAGTTTTTGCGTGATGCGCGCCCAAACATACAGACAAACAGACAAACAGACAAACAGATAAACAGACAAACAGACAAACAGACAAACAGACAAAAATTTTAAAAATAGCTTTTTTACGTTCTATAACTTATCTCTAACATCCCCCAGTATTTATTTTGCAAAAATCTTCGGAAATGAAATGAGACCCATATTATAAACAAGTGGATACCCGCGACATCGTTCGCGTGGATATTTTATAAAATCCCGTGGGAATCATTTTGTTTTTCTTAAGCTCCTTTGAGCTCATAACTTGCTAAAAACGGTAGATCAAAATGTGTAAACATCCGCCAGTGAAAGTCCCATCAAAATCGATCCAGCCTTTCAGAGATTAGCCGGTAATCAGTATCTCCTTTCTAACAAAAAAATAATGAATGAAATCGGACCACGCGTTAATGAATTACAGCTAAGTACACATTTTGACTTTCATCCCCTCCCCCAAGAGAACCGTGCTGAATTTCGTGATAAAAAGTATCCTATATGTTAGTCCGTAGTATGAACTTAAATCATACCAAATTTAATTTCAATCCATTTGGTAGTTTTTGCGTGATGCGCGCACAAACATACAGACAAATAGACAAACAGATAAACAGACAAACAGACAAAAATTTCAAAAATAGCTTTTATCGTTCTATTACTCAACCGTAACATTTCCCAGTTATTATTTTGCAAAATTCTCTTATGTACAGATACGGCAAATCTACGATTTTATTATATGTATAGATAGATGATAATTTCTTCAAAAAAAAAAATATGACGGCCATCTTGGATTTCAAAATGGACTACTTTAGTATTAGTTTATAATATCATATTTCCGTGACTGTCCTAGGTGCTATGCTGTAATTTCACTTATTTAAAAAAATACTCACGCATATTTTTTAGAAAAATATTCATGCTCAAAACTTTGCAGTCGTATAAATTAGTGTTTACACGACTCTCGTACGTGCATCTGGATGGTGGCAAAAACTGCACAGGTCCTTCCCCAACGAGCGCCGGGCGCATACTAAATAAGCGAAGACATTGCATAGCTATTTATTGTAATTTAGGGGGATGTTTAATAAGTTTTTATGTTTGATCAAATAAATGGATTGTTAATTAAACTATATATATAGATTCGTTAAAGAACGTAGTTTATTTCTACATAAAAATTTTATTGAATTTATGCTTTTTTCAATACAAAAAATCGTGTTAAAGTAACCGTATAATTCGGGAAATTTGGCGGAAGTTCTTTTTTTTTTAACCATTAATTTGATTAAAAATCTATATTCTGGTCTGTAATGTGTCAATAGGACTATATGTCTGATATTTAAGTATTTTTTTCAAGTAAATCAGATGACTTTTAAGGACAGATATAGAGCTTCAAAGTTGAGTCTGTTATTTATTTTATTAAAACGAGGTGTGGGAAATTGATCATTACAAAATAAATAAAATAGTTTTTGTAAATATGTTCTGACAAATGTCAATATGAAGGATTAGTTTATTTAAAACATGTATTGAAATATGTGAAAGTCTCTCCTACGATGCTAAATTTGGAGCTTGAAATCTTAGATTTTTCAGAAAAAAGGTAAAACTGCTCTTAAATGAATAACAATATATTTTTTGTTCTAGATGTTCCTATCGTAGATCTAAAAATGGGTTCTAACCTGAACCCTGATGAAATTAAGGAGGGCGACGATGTTTACTTCGAGTGTACGGTTAAAGCCAACCCGAAGACGCATAGGCTTGTTTGGTTTCACGACGTAAGTATATATTTTACGATTTATAGGGCCTGTTTCATCATCTTCTGATAAGTGTGGCTTAATCATATATTTCTTGTCTTCTGTCACTTGACATAAAGTAGAAAAGTGACAAAACTTGCGTTTAGGCTATCCGACACTTATCGTAAGGTGGCGAAACAGGCTTTTAGTGTTGCCAAATCCGAGTATAAATCGATTTACTTAACACCAATCAATCGATTAAGAAATTATTGTGTTGGAATTTTGTGCCTGCAGATTTCATCTCTAAATCTCAAAGATTTATAGATATCGTAGCGATGTGAGAATTCCTGGATTCAATTCAAGGCTGTATTTAGCAAAATTACAATTTCTACAAGTTCTATTCTTGAAGGGTGGATTTGAATGTGATTAATATCTCTCTAATTTCCTCCCGGCTGAATTTCGGCAACGTGCGGGCGGCCGATTTCAACGGAGGTGCAAACTAAATAACTATGTAGGAGATATTATGGTGCACAAGTGTGTGCGCTTTTTATACCTCTAAATTAACATAACTGTAGAGAATGGATCGTCAGCTTCGCGTGCCTTCTGAGGCACGGGGGTACATCAAACACCGTCAACTTCCCAACTCCGTCTTGTTTCTGAAATAGCTTGACAGGAAAATCCACTAGTTTTTTTTTGTGGCTCGAGTACTCGAAACCAGTACCTCATGATTTACCACCAACAAGCTAGCTACTACACCAATGCTACGGTTATTACTCTACCGAACAAGCCGTGAAAACATTGTGAAACTCAGTATGAGTTTCACTATTGTATCACGGTTGGCGTCATCTGTATTTTCAGTACCGAAAATTGCTATTGCTCTGAAATGAGAACTAAAAATTATTACGTTTTAAGTAAGAACAGAGTTGTTATTCTAACAAATAAAAACAATTCTTGTTTGCAGGGCAACATCTCAGTTCTTGGTACTAATTAATTTTGTTAGAGTTTACCAATTAAAAGTTTTAATATTCTTGTCGTGAACTGCTATCCCGGTTGGTCTCGTTGACAAAACGTTTTTACTTCGAAATATCTAGAAATAATTAGACAGACTGCGATTGCTTAATAATTATTAGCCGAGCGACTTCAAAAACTTTTGCTGGATGATAATTCGCTTTGACACTATCATAATTAATTTGGAATTATGGACATTATCTTAGTTTTGGATTTATGAAAGTGATGCAAGTGAGTTACGTCTTTTTAAACCCTGGCGCGAATAGAACCGTTTAATATGTCTGGGTGTCATCATAGCGTTTACACAAATGACCGATTTTAATGCGGTTTTTAATATTCGTTCAGTCATTTAATGATTATTAGCTCTTTTCTCAGGACTTTTCTCTGTTAGGAGTGCAGGCTAGTTGAAATTAATTTTACTTTATTCCTCAAAGCGATCCAAAATATTGTTACGAAGATAGAAATCTTTGGTTATTGCCTTGTCCAGAATACTGAGATCTTCCACAACGAAGCAGCGGGAGTCATCCTGAGCGCTCAGAGTCTGGTGCTGCAAAGAGTCACCAGGGCTGCCGCCGGCGACTACACTTGTGTGGCTGCGAACAGCGAAGGCAAAGGCACTAGCAACCCTGTGTCCCTGTTAGTAAGATGTAAGTATATTTTACCGTAAATTAGAGGTTTGCGCTTGGCCACGATCTCCCATGATGGAAGATGTTTAAAATTGATTTTTTACTTCGAAGGTAAAATAGGAAGAGCAGGTCATAAAAAAATGTTGGACCCTATAGAGAGTTAGGAAGTTAGGAAGATAAGGATTAAAGAATGAATAGAGCAATTTTACCGTCGTATTAGTTGTAGTCACAGCTAAGAAAATATTATTACGTCCTGAATTGACTTAACTCAAAGTTTTGATTGTGACAACGACACACTCTTGATTATGAAGCAAGTAACCTCCCTTCGCGGTGTAAACCTCCCTTCGGTGGTGTTTCCAAGTAACTATGATATTATGGGGTTATTCAAGGGATGGATCAGCAAATTCCTCAAGAGTTGGCAATGCGTAAGTGGTTCCTCTAGTGCTTCAAATGTACATGGGCGGCAGTAATCACTTAACATCAGGTGATCCGCTTGCTCGTTTGCCCGCAGTTCATATTAAAAAAAAGTATTGTCATCGTCGATGTAAGGGGTAGGCACATTTAGAAAAGTGATACAACGGAACTAAATTCCATAAGACACGATCATATCAATTCAAAGTGATAATTCCATAAAATAATATAAACGAATATGAAACCGAGTCACTGTAATGTACATCTGCACGGGTATCATTTATACACGTATAATGGTAAAGTGCTGCATCATGGACGTGTAATTCCGCCATTGGCGAGCCTCCAACAAAAGGCGAACTATTGTGAGATTATTCCTATGCATTCAGTGCCGCACTCGACTAGCGCAGCCAGACGCTCCGGTAAATAAATAGCTTTCGAATCTTTTGCGGTAATTTTAGTGTTGTAAAAGAATCGAGTCTTTTAGTCTTAATTTCGAGACTCGGCTCGAATTTTCAAAACTCTTGATATTTGTCTTACGAGTTTCTCTACGTGATCAAATCAGGAATTAGGAGGTCCGCAAAAGTGGCAATGATACATATTTCGAAGAACCGTTGGGATCCCAAGGTGCTGGATTGGTGACCTAATACTGGAAAGCGCAGAGTTGGCAGATGCCATAGATCGGACATTAGGTGGACCGATGACAATAGACAAGTTCACAAAGAGGCGCTGTATATAAGCGGCACAAGACCGCGTCGGGCGAAGGTCATTACAAGAGACCTATGTCCAGCAGTGGACGTTTGTCGGTTAATGATGGTGATGACATCGAATAGTGAGTCCTAAGTTCTAAAGTGGAAGACTCAAAGTCATATGTACATGATCCATAAATGGATTTATGTTAATGAAAACACCGTCGACATCTAAGGTGAAGTCAAAACAGTATATATAGGCTTTTAGAGAGTTTTTTATTCACTATTTTTTATTCACACACTCTTTTAACCCAAACAAAGTAGTCTAAGTAGCTAAGTAGATAATATTATTATGCCTTTGCATTTTTAACCCCCGACGCAAAAACGACGGGGTGATATAAGTTTGGCGTGTATGTGTGTGTATGTCTGTCTGTTCCACCGTAGCGTAGTAGGTGAACCGATTTGAATGCGGTATTTTTTTGTTTGAAAGGTGAATTAGTCGGGAGTGTTCTTAGCTATGTTTGATGAAAATCGGTCCAAGATGGCCACCACCACAAAATGGCGGATAAACATATTTTTTCACAACTCCCTTAATATGTGTATCACATCGATGTAGATCGATGGTGTATCATTAGTATTGATAAGGGCTTGACTAGTAGAATAGCACTATGCAAATCCAAGATGGCCGCCACCACAAAATGGCGAATGTCGGGGATCTTTTAAATTTTTTATTCATCTTACTTGTTAAAAAAGCGTCCATTAAAATCAATAATGTAGGAAAATACTGAAATTCCGTCATATACTCGCACAAATAAACAACATTTTGGACGGATATGCAAATATTTCAGGCCGTATTTAGCGGGGATTGTTCGGGTCCCCTGATCTTCCGCAGAGAGTATTATATTACCGGCTTTTAGCGTCCCAGATATATCGGTTGTAAAATTTTACAGCGCCCTTTAGGAGAGCGACCTAAAACGATTATTGCGAAGTATTATGAACAGGCGCCATCTTGCGCGAATCGATATTACGAATCATACTCGTATTCTGTATCCAAATTGCCGCTATTGAAATAACAATGAATAAAAATTTTATATTTTCACCCAATAGTGAACTGTTATTTCACACATTTTCTTTTGTATTGTGACAAAGAGAATTTGTTTTACAACTAGATTTAACTTAAGGTAAAGGCACCCAATTCGGAGGTATTTTCATCAAAACTCGAAAGAACGTCAAAAAATAAGCATTTACTACACCTTTCTGAAGAACTGGCTATTTTTATCAGAAGCGTTATTTATTTAACTCTTGAAATATCCTAAAAGGACAACAATTAAAACTTGATTTAAATGTAAAATTAAATAAAATATGAAAAAAGTCCGAATCCCCCAATTCGGAGGTAAAAATCCTAATTCGGAGGCAAATGGCCCCTAATTCGGAGGTACAAAATACAAAGGGAAACGAGTAGAATGAATTCTACATGGTGTTCAAAAATGAACTGTATTTATTAATATATTTCAAAATCAATTCGATACGTATGTATATAGCTGTTCGTGCTGATTCACTGACTCACTCACTCATTGATCACCTCTCCTGAACAATTTTGTATGAAAAAAATTGTTTTTTCACAAAAGGTTTCGTATAGAGGACAATAATTCATTCGGAGGAAAAATATGGAGAGAGCTGATGATTGAGGATTTCAGAGACGAGCGAACAGCACGCTTAAGGTATTGAAGATAGGTGGGGGGTGCTCGAGCAAATGTCACTCAAAACGTCATCCAATTGGCAGTGATCTGAAAAAAAATTCAAAATGGCGAAAAAAGATGGCCGCCATACAAATTTCATCGGTGTTCATCTCGGAGGGTATAAAAGATGGAAGAGTAGTTTCTTAGCAAAAGATAATCAAGATCAGAAGATCTACTCGATGAATAGAAAAAAAATTCAAAATGGCGGAATTTATTTTTCCATATGAAATGTATGGCGAACATTGAAGAGACTACAAGTTGCGAACTATGCAAGGCTTTGATGCGGTTCTTTGGAGACCTCTCAAAGAAAAATATGGGAAGACATGATGATTGTGGGATTGGAAGATGTTTGAGGAGCCCGGGCAGGGTATTGTAGATAGGTGGAAGGTGCTCAAACAAAAATTACTCGAAACCTTATCCAATTGGCACTGCGCTGAAAAAAAACTAAAATGGCGGATAGATAGATAGATAGCCTGGGCTCCTCAGTCATCTTCCAAACCCTCAGTCATCATATTGTATCCCCATATATTTTTTGAGAGTTCTCCAAAGAATCGCATCAAAGTTTCTTCAATATTCGGCATACATTTTCTATGGAAAAACAAATTCCGCCATTTTGATTTTTTTTTATCTCATTACCAATTGGATGACGTTTCGAGTTACATTTGCTTGAGCACCCCCTACCTATCTTCAATACTTTAAGCGTGCTCCTCACCCGTCTCCGAAATCCTCAATCATCAGCTCTTTCCATATTTTTCCTCTGAATGAATTTTTGTCTTCTATACGAAACCATTTGAAAAAAAAATTTATACAAAATTTTACAGGAGAGGTGATCAATGAGTGAATGAGTGAGTGAGTGAGTCAGTCATCCAATCAGCACGAGCATATATATATATATATATATATATATATATATATATATATATATATATATTAAAATATATATTTCTATCCATACCACATAATTAGGGGCTCATAGAACCTAATTCGGAGGTAATACCTCGGAATTGGGTTTTGTAACAAAAAACACGTTTCCTAATTCTGAGTGTTAAAAAAGAAAAGACTTTTCCATAATAAACAAATAATTTAAAGCTTAATTAGATTATCTTCGTAAATATGTACAATACTCTCTCAAAATTGCATCGGAATATGCATAAATTTAATTTTCTTTTTAATTAATTTTCTTTAGCTTCCCCATACAATCTATCAATAAATTACCTAAATAGGTAAACTTTGATACGGTATAACTAGTGATTTAGAGGCCAAAGTGTACCTCATAATTAGGGCTCTTTAACCTAATAGCCTACTTAAATATTCAAAACCGAAACAAGACGTATTTAACATAAAATGACCCTAAAAATTGAAAACTTATGAAGTCTATGAAATCGCAATTCTGCGGTATACCTCCGCGTTAGGAACCGGCTAAAATATTTGGCACCTAACGCGGAGGTATTTTCAAAACGTATTTTCACCTTAATTTCTTTACAAATATTCACAAAAGTTTATTGTTTTCGATTGCAAATATAGTCCTTTAAATATTCATATCTAAATAAAAACAAATAAAGCTCAAAATTAACGGATAAACACTATTTAAAAAAACGTAGGTATTTCGTGCACAAGGTGCAAAATGTATGAAACATGCGTTCGGGCCGGCTGCTAGTGTAAAACTTGCCAGTTATTTTAAAACATATACATATAAAACCAACTATTTCGTCATTTATCTATGGAATGATAAACTATCAATTGATTAAGATATGTTGCAGTAAAAAAGAGCTTGGTGATCGGTTGAAAACGCTGTTTTTCTATATACCTCCGAATTGGGTGCCAATTTTAGAATACCTCCGAATTGGGTGACTTTACCTTAATTATATCTTTTCTAGATAGTTAACATAAAGGTATTTGAGCTTAGTTGCAACAAAATAATGCATTGTAATAATGTAGTAATATCGTCAACTCAAGTTGAATGGATCTTATGATATGAGAATGTAAGATATAAGATCCAAAAGAAGGAAACCTTCTCCTTTTTTGATCAGAGATCTTCGAATTTGCTAAGGAAAGGAAAAGTTCTCCCTGAAGGAGCAAAACAGAAGAGACGTCGGGAAATTTCTCTCAGTGAAGATATTGGTTAAATGTATATAGAATACAAATCATAACGTTTCAATGCAAAACGAATTTCCCCAATTGACTTTTGTAATATGCCGCCGACTGGCGGTATTAAATCCAAAATCGGGAGGATCATTGATGCTCCGACCCCTCAGCCGTCCGCCCTTACATTTGGCGTTATTACGGACAAGGCAAATACAAAGTCCAAAATAACAGTTTTATTAGTAATGCTGAACTGTGATTGGATTGTATGAATTGTAATTGGATTCTTGTTTTTATTCCCTTCAGCTGTTGTTAGATTTGGATTTTTTAGGGTTCCGTACCCAAAAGGTAAAAATGGCACCCTATTACTAACCGTCTGTCTGTCACCAGGCTGTGTCCGTCTATCACAAGGCTGTATCTCATGAACCCTGATAGCTAGATAGTTGAAATTTTCACAGATGATGTATTTTGCCGCTATAACAACAAATACTAAAAAATTGAATAAAATAAATATTTAACGGGGCTCCCACACAACATACCTACGTGATTTCTTTTGCTCGTTTTTGGTCGATATTGATAACAGCACCAAGTAGACGCTTGAAATATTCACAGAATATTTAGTTATATATTCACTTTAAAAATGAATAATTAAATTGAAATAAAACAAAATATATTTAAGGGGGTCTGAAAAAAAACATGTCTGTTGTATGGGACAACAGACATGTTTTTTTTGCAGTTTTTATAGATAAAATGGTACGGAACCCTTAGCGCGCGAGTCCGACTCGCACTGGCCGGTTTTTATTCTTTCATAAATCTATCTAAGTATTTTTAATCTTCTTTTTCTCTTATCGAATGTTTTTGGAAAGGTCATGTTTATTTTTATGTCTTGTAGCAATCTAACCTATTTTTATTTCAATATTATGTAGTCGATATCCTTTTATCTTTTATGAAATTTTATATATGACGAGCTTTTTCTTTTTTAAATATGTTTAACGGCGGAATATAATTTTTTATTTATTTGATTCTATAGACATTAACTTCTTGAAGCCTCCTATCTGATTAATGAATGTGACGTTTATAAACTTAATAAACAATCTCGTTAAAATACCTGACGTTCCCAACCTGCGCTTAACTTTTAGAATATAAACAAGTTCTCAGTTATCAATCTCAGCTCGATAGTCCACTGTTGTTTCATCGGGAAACTTTTGCCCTTCCATTAAAACTGCGATCTCGCGATCTTGCTTCATAACGATTTCTTCTACAAAGTTGTGAATTTTAACAGAAGAAAAATATGATCCCCCGTCTATATAACTTGGCAAGTTTTAATGAAATGTAAATTGAGATCGTGTCTGCTAGTCAGCCGCTTCTATAACTTTGTTTGCGTTTGTCAGTTATTAGATTTACGACCTCGCGTAATTGACATTCCTCCTTCATTCCTCAAATACGTACGTTTCGTTTACATCATTTCTAATATTCTCGGCTGACGTAGGGTCTCTTTGAAATATAACCTTCTTCGGTCATCTGTTCATTCACCTTAGACTTTATGTCCTGTGACCGAATTTCGGTCACGGTAGCCAATATAAACCAAGGCGGAGACTAGCCAACTATGCAGGAGATATTATAGTGCACAAGTGTGTACACACAGGTGTACACTCAATTCCGTCACTCTCATTGTCTGGTGAGACGCCAATTTGGCACGACCGGAGAGAGATCAGGCGCTGGACCCACGACTTTACGTGCTCTTCGAGGCACGGGGATGAAACATCGTCAACTACTAACTCAGTGCTGGCACTGAGGATTTCTTGACAGAAAACCCAATACATCATACTTTTTGGCCCAACCCGGGGATCACGAGGTCCTGCCTCGTGATCCGCATTCAACCACACCGACCGCTAGACCACGAGGTAGTAAAGTATGACTTCGTCTTCGTCATAGTCTTAACTGATAGATGTCCACTGCTGGTCATAAGCCTCTTGTAAAGATCGCCACAGAACACGATCTTGTGCCGCTTGTGTCCAATGACTCTTCCATCTACTTAGTGGGGGGTCTCCCAACGCTACGCTTCATGTACGAGGTCGCCATTCGAGCACCTTGGGACGCCAACGTGTACATATAGGTTCTTCGAGTAATGTACCCCGCCCATTGCCACTTCAGCTTCTCGATTCGATGAACTATTTTGTTGGCAACTCTGATTCTTCTACGAATCCCCTCATGTCTGATTTGATCTCGCGGGAAATTCTTTCAGCACCAGTTACCATACAAACTAAAGGATTTTGGGAAAAGTCTTGCAAGATTACTGATCATGAAAACAAATATTGACTTAATCTCAAGGTTTATTGTGAGCGTTTAGTTTTTTAGGTTAAACTGTTTATTAACCCCCGACGCAAAAACGACGGGGTGTTATAAGCTTGACGTGTCTGTGTGTGTGTGTGTCTGTCTGTTCCCCTGTGGCGCTCAAACGGGTGGACCGATTTGATGCGGTTTTTTTGGTTGAAAGGAGAATTAGTCGAGTGTTGTTAGCTATGTTTGAAGAAAATCGGTCTAAGATGGCCGCCACTACAAAATGGTGGATTACATATTTTTTCACAACTCCCTTAATATGGGTATCAAATGAAAGGGATTGACTAGTAGAATAGCACTATTGTAAATCCAAGATGGCCGTCACCACTAAATGGCGAATGTCGGGGGTTTATTAAATTTTTAATGTATACTTGTTTATTGGAGCACTAATTGTAATCTCTCTCGCAGATGCTCCAGTATGCGCGGAACGAAGGGACAACGAACTATTCGGCGCCCTCAAACACGAAACGGTGTCGCTCCACTGTTCGGTCGACGCCAACCCCGCTCTGGTCTCCTTTCACTGGACCTTCAATAATTCAGGAGAACAAACTGAAATACCTCCGAGGTAAGTCATGTTATATAACGTCCTAATTAACAATAGATAAAGTACGTAAACTAAAACCCGACTACGCTTAGTAATTTAATATAAAATAATAATGTAATGTGCGGAAAACGCGGGGCAAGCAGCTAGTGACGCCATCTATTAAATCTATCCAAAACTACATAATTTTTAGTTTTGCCGCTTTTATTCGTATACTAGCTGATCCCCGCGACTTCGTCTGCGTTGATATAGGTTTTTATATAGGATCGGATTGGATCCCATAATCCTTTTTTGTACCTAAACTAAATGTAGCCTAAGTTACTCCTTATAACATCACCTATATGCCATTGAAAGTTCCATCAAAATCGATTCAGTCGTTTCAGAGATTAGCTGGAACAAATAGACAGGCTGACAAACATAAATTTAAACGCACGCCAGTTTAAAATAAGCCGTACGTACAAAGATCCGGGGCCCAAGTTATTTGAACCCAATAAATGTCTGTCATTTCTGAACTAAAAAACCTATGACCTTGAAATATTTACGGAATAATACTTGAAGTATTACCTTTCTAACAAAAAAAGAATGAGTGAAATCGAACCACGCGTTAATGAATTACAGCTAAATACTCGTTTTAACTTTCTTCCCCTCTCCCAAGGGAACCATGCTGAATTTTGGGATAAAAAGTATCCTATGTCCTACCTTGGAGTATAAACTCAAATCGTACCAAGTTTCATTCGAATCCATTCAGTAGTTTCGGCGTGATGCGCGGCCAAGATACAGACAGACAGACAGACAGACAGACAGACAAAAATGAAAAAAATTGTAGTTTTGGTTTCAGTATCGATTATAGAGTGCCCTCCAATAAAAATTTTCAAAATATCTTCAATGTACAGAATTGGATCTGTTACAGTTTTATTATAGGATTTAGTATCGATTATAGAGTGCCCTCCAATAAAAATTTTCAAAATATCTTCAATGTACAGAATTGGATCTGTTACAGTTTTATTATATTATAGATAGAAGATAAAATGTAGCCTATGTCACTCGGACCATAACAAAGAATTAATTGACACCTCATTCATCAAAATCGGCCCACTAGTTTAGGCACTACGGTGGTACACACAGAATGTCATACGAAAATTCGATACAAACATACATACATAGACTGCTAAAATCATAACCCTTCCTTTTGGCTTTGCCGTAGTCCGGTAAAAAGTAAACGAAGAGGAGTGATCGGTCTACATAGTTCACATCCTATTGGTACCTCTTAAACTTTTAAGAATTTATTCATGACATGATTTTGTGCAACCCACGCTTTCTACTATGATCCTTCTTTGCAAATGAAGAACAAGGAGGGGAAAACAGGCTTTGTGACCTAGATAATGAATTGAGAAATTGTTAATTAAAGATCGTAACCCTCCTGAAAAGATAGTATTGCATTTGTACTTTTGAAGTGCGAATACTCTGTAGACTATGCATATTATTGTAAGCAGTGTTTTGGCGTTTTCTTTTACAACCATGACTCTATAAAGGACGTAGCCAGTTCCAGAAACATTTATGACTCCCCTCTGACTGGAGATAGACTATGCCGTGAATTAACACAGGCTTAGGCTACTTTTTATCCTGGAAAAATCCACAGTTCCCATGGGATTTTGAAAAAACTGAAATCCATAGCTACAGCTATACGTAGATTACAATAGCAAACTTCCTAGAAATTAGGTGTAAAGGTTGGAAAAGGGAGCGGGAACGGGAACCGGAAATCTACGATTCCCTCGGGATTTGTGAAAAACAGAAATTTACGCGTGCGAAGCCGCGTTAAAAAATAAAGTATAATATAGAAATCTTTGATGAGTCAATGGTGAATGAGTTATTTCATTTTGTTTCTATTTTCTAGATTATACAGCAGCCACGGTCACACATCTACGCTCAACTACACTCCTACAACCGACATGGAGTACGGAACCCTGGCGTGTTTCGGCGAGAACGCGGTGGGGCAACAGAAGGTCCCGTGTTTGTTCCAGTTAGTGGCTGCCGGTAAGGATTTAGTTCCAGTCCTTTTGAGTACAAAATGCCCAAAGCCTATACTTTCACGCGACTAAGGTGGGATTTGATTTAAAGGTACAAGTATAAATTAAAAATTTTAAAAAACCCCGACATTCGCCATCTTGTGGTGGCGGCCATCTTGGATGTGCATAGTTAATTCTACTAGTCAAGCCCTTTCGTTTCATACCCATATTGAGGGAGTTGTGAAAAAATATGTAATCCGCCATTTTGTGCCGCCATTAACATGTTCTACTGCGAACCACGAGTTCTTGGGTTCGATTTCAAGATAGATTCAAAAATTGTTTGGTATTCAATTTTTCCATCAAGAAATCCCCAGCCCGGAGTTGATAGTCGGCGGTGTTTTATCCCCGTGCATCGATCAGCATGATAAGCTGTCGGTCCCGGTTATTATTATAGTAGGTATAGGATCCCGCCATACAACGACCTTCACCGAGATGCTTATTTGATGAAACGTATTTTATATTTAATTTAATACGTCAGTAAATATATTGCATATGGGTTGCCTAACAAATTCCAGTCCAGGATATGATTAATTAATAATTGAAAAAAAAAAAAAATTAACATTTCACTGGTTTGATTATTATTAGACAAATTCATAATGAAATCATCTTAATTTTCATTTAATTTTAATTCAATAATCAGACCGGTGCAAAATGCTAGTATCAATTTATGTACCTGTTAACACCTGGCTACCCGAGAGTTTTGACCGGAAAAGAATAAGCAACCTAACTTGCATATTCTATGGGCATCATACTTTCGATTGGTATAGAATTTGTCTAATAATCAAACCGGTGAAATGTTAAAATTTATTTTTTATTTATTAATTAATCATATCCTGGACTGAAATTTGTTAGGCAACCCATATGCAATATATTTATTGACATGTTAAATTAAATATAAAAAACATTTCATCAAATAAACATCTCGGTGAAGGTCGTTGTATAGCGGGATCTTAGACCATTACCATGTGACACTATAGTCAAACTTTTAATTATCTGCAGTAATCTGACGTTTCCTAATGTCATTTCGTAAAATAATGTTGCCAACCCCATTTCTATAGTGATGTGAAACGTTCAATTCATTCAATTTCATTCACAAAAGTTTCGTTCAAAGTTACTCTTTCATTATCATCATAATTTTATTTATCTATTAAGTAAATCGATGGCTCCTACGTATAAAAGCCAAATTAACAATTTTGTCATCTTGACTTTTTGTGGCAAACGCATCCTATTGGTACAATTAATTATATGAGCTTTAATTGAAAAAAAAAAGTAAGAAGTACTATTTCTATTGCAATAACAGCCTATGTGTGTTGACGATATCTGTCATAGTTAACATGCTAAGTTGCTACTGCCCTTTTATAACAAAAAAAAAATATATATTTTTAAAAGAATACCTACTAGTTATTCAGAAAAAAATATATTTAACATTATAATAACATATTTACATATTTTTGGAATCTACTTATAATTTTCTAGATGATTTTGACCTCCCTGGCGCAGTGGTTTTGGTCTTTTTTTTATTTATTTTTTTTATTTATTTTATTTACAATACAATATTAATATTTTTACATTGATTACTTCGTGCTCGTAAGCGCTTATAAGTGGGAGGTCCCGGGTTCGATTCCCGGCAGGGGCAAGTTGGGATTTTATAATTTCTAAATTGTCTTTGGTCCTGTCTAAATTGTAATTGCCTGTGTAAATTGTACACATTTTCGTATTTGCCTTTTGAATCCCTTTATTTTGATACCCCACTCGAGGGTCATGAAGAAATTTTTTTTTTCAGCTCGCACAATAAAGCGCATAAAGTCCGCGATTTTGATTTTTTTTTAATTTAGGTACCCATTGACACTCGCGTCATCGAGACAAATTTAATGACGTATCATATTTTATCAAAATCCGTTGAGCCATTGATTAGTTACAAGCGGACATAGGAATGGACATACATCGTCGTCGTCGTCGACGATTCAAAAGTATATCTAAAAGTGTATTTGAATAAAAAACTTTTATTTTCTATTCTATTCTGTTTCATTTTGAATTTACCTTAATTAAAATACCTTAAATTTTACCTTAATAACTAGGACCGCTAATATATATATATATATATATATATATATATATATATAGCTAATATACTAGCGGTCTCGGCAGACGTCGTCCTGCCTGGTGACATACCAATATCAGCGCCACCTACCAAGACCCAATAGATTAGCTGTACTTAGCGGGTAATAGTGTTTTCAAACTATCCAGGAACCCATTGAAATATACACACAAAATTTCATCCAAATCAGTCCAGCCCTTTAGGAAAAAGTACAGAAGAATTATACGGTACGGTACGGGTGAGAGAGTTCCGTATCGACAGGATGAACATTCAATGTTTGACAGTTACGAAACCCATGAACATTTTGTATGGGAAAATGTTTTTTCTTTTATTTTTTCGTCAATTTTCCAATATTTTTAACAGTTATTCTGCTATTCGGGACGAAGACAAATACAACAAATCAAAAACCATGAAAATCGGTCCAGCCGTTCTCGAGTTATAAGTGTTCGAACAAACGAGACTTTGTTTTATATATTAAAGATATACGTATTTATATATATACTATATATATAAATATATATATGTAACTTTTGTACATAAAATATAATAATTACTTAAAATAAAAACTTTAATTTGAATAAAATAATTGAATGATTCAAATCAATCACCTGTACCCCATCCCTATTTTATTTTCGTTAAAAAGTGACAACCCACGAAACTTCACATTACTGCATACAATTAAAAGTCGAAGTATAGTCGTAAAAGCTCACCAACCCGCGTTTTAGCGGTGTGGCGAGTCTAAGCTTTAAATCCATCTCTCCTATAAGAAAAGGTGGCCTGTAATATTTTATTATCATAACTCTCATTGAAGTTAAAAACACAAAATATAATATATCAACGTCACGATGGATTTCCTAAGCAGAATTTTGCATATCCATCTCAATGAGACTCAAGCGGGTATCCTTTCATTTCAAAGTTAATCAGTCGTAAACTTTTAAATGGAACGAGGAAAAACCGTGTTAATATCGCACAGCTGGGCAAATCTTTCTTTATACTCGTGCTGGTGAACAGCTTAAGGCTTGGACACATGAAACCAACTGAACGCTGGCATATACATGTATACAAGGAGTTGTATTTAGTTGATAGTCTGCATCAGAGCACAGAATTATCCAGATATCTGCCATACAAAAATCAATGATTGTAAAAGCAAAACTTACTACTAACTAACTTATTGTTTTATTCTTATGAGAAGTGGACTCATTAAATAGGTTCTAAATCAGTCAATTTCATTAATTATGAGTATTGAATGACTGCTGGTGCAAAGAGTTACCCAGATATTTGTTGATCATATATGTGTCGTATTAGAGTGTTGGTAATCCATCAATCACAACAGTGATTGTGAAAAAATTGACAGCAACAGCTTTCTTATGCCTAAGAAGTGTATAAAACTGTAGAGAGTGACAGCGATGGCGCAGCGTGAAAGTGACATACGGTGCCTTGTATTAAGCGCAGGCTACGTATGGGAACGAAACGTTCGTTTTGCTTCGCTCATGTCACTACCGCATCTTTTCATGCTACCACCGCGAACTACAGAGCTAAACGAAGCCAGCGTTGCGAACTTGCGAGCTCTCATATTCTATATGAGATGTAGCCTGCGCTTTTACAAACTCTAGGAAGCGTAATGGAGAGCGGTGCGTTGTGTGTCTGAGCCTTTACACGTGGGCTGGTAAGAAGCTTAACCCGGCACGCTTCCCCGGCAAGGATTACCCGGACTTAGAATTTACCCGCGCCCCGGGTCTGTCAGACCATTCTCTACACCGGGATACATGTGAAAAGGATGTATTTCCTCACATTCTTCGCTAATACACAATGAAAGATCTCTGTGTAAATACTTTTTTTTTTTTTCAATTTAGCGAATGTTCATATTTTTTCATACAATATTTTTTTTGATATTGAATGCGAATTGAATAGGTATTTTGACGAAGGATTAACTATTTAATGCTTTTTTTATTTTTAACTGGGACAAAGGCTTAAATTATCACCATATGTGACCATATTATATAACTATGTTTACGACAATATTAATTATTTTGTAGGTTAATTTCTGCGAAACAGAAGCCCATGAACAATTTTATTACTAGTAATATAAAAAATGTAGGTAGATAATTATAGCACAGACATGAAATCTTATAACTAATTTAAGACTAAAAACATTCTCTAACAAAGATAGAAAGTTCGTAATTTCTTTACGTTTTTTACATTTTTTATGCCTATTTATAACCCCCGACGCAAAAACGACGGGGTGTTATAAGTTTGACGTGTCTGTGTGTGTGTGTGTGTGTGTGTGTGTCTGTCTGTTCCCCTGTGGCGCTCGAACGGGTGGACCGACTTGAATGCGGTTTTTTTTCGTTTGAAAGGTGAATTAGTCGAGAGTGTTGTTAGCTATGTTTGATGAAAATCGGTCCAAGATGGCCGCCGTTACAAAATGGTGGATTACATATTTTTTCATCTCCCTTAATATGGGTATCAAATGAAAAGGCTTGACTAGTAGAATAGCATTATTGCAAATCCAAGATGGCCACCGCCACTAAATGGCGAATGTCGGAGGTTTTTAAATTTTTAATTTATACTTGTTCATGGGTATGTACTACGTATGTCTGGGATTCTGTATTCCCTCGAAGCATCACAAAGGCTTGCGTAGATTTTATTCAAAAAGAATGTGTCTCTTGATTCGTCTAAATTCGGTTAGAGGCTAGGTAAGGCTTTGAAAATTCGTAACATATTGAGTGGCATAAGAATTTTTTTTCCTCACTGTGCAGTCACCGATCGATCTGTCGATTCAGATCGATATTGTTCTACTGTTATATACGACCATAATACCCAACACTGCACCAGGGAGGTCGTAAAGAACAAAAAATATCACGAAATCTTAAAAATTTTTTTTGAAGTAAAACTTCGTGATCATGGTGCATTTGAAAAATCGATGAATCAAAGAAGCGTCACCATTTTAGGCTGCACAGTCAAAGCCAAAGTTACAGTTAAAGCTAGAGTTAGAATTAGAGTTACAATTAGGGTTAAGGTTAAGACTACTTTTCTGAAGTTTAACTTCTGCTGTGTGTGAATTGCACACACATCCACCACTACTACAGCCTTTTAAAGTCTGGGGACTGGCCTCTTCTCTCATGGGAGAGAGGGATTTAGAGCTTAGACTCGCCACGCTGCTCCAATGCGGGTGCACACACATGCTTTTTCGTTATTTTGTAAATTTATTTTTTGTAATTTAGTTTTTTAACCCCCGACGCAAAAACGACGGGGTGTTATAAGTTTGACGTGTCTGTGTGTGTGTGTGTGTGTGTGTGTGTGTGTGTGTGTGTCTGTCTGTTCCCCTGTGGCGCTCAAACGGGTGGACCGATTTGAATGCGGTTTTTTTTGTTTGAAAGGTGATTTAGTCGAGAGTGTTCTTAGCTATGTTTGATGAAAATCGATCCAAGATGGCCGCCGCTACAAAATGGCGGATTACATATTTTTTCACAACTCCCTTAATATGGGTATCAAATGAAAGGGCTTGACTAGTAGAATAGCACTATTGCAAATCCAAGATGGCCGCCACCACAAAATGGCGAATGTCGGGGGTTTTTTAAATTTTCAATTTACACTTGTTGTAAATTAATTTGTAAATGTAACTTTTACATTGCCCAGGTCGTCCATTTCACCTGCAGAACTGCACAGTGGCGAACCAAAGTCTGGACTCCCTGTACGTTGAATGCGTCGAGAACTTCGACGGTGGTCTCCCGCAGACCTTCCTCATGGAGTTGCTGGAGTTGCCGTCACTCACGGTAAATAACATCATTAACCGACTTCAGAAAAAGGAGGTTATCACTTTGACAATGTATGTGTTAATATTATTCGAACTGCAAAATACATATAACCCGTGGTCCCTCCCGTAATCCCCAGAAGTCACATTATCTATACATATAATAAAATCGTAGACTTGCCGTATGGCGTATCTGTACATTGAAGATTTTTGCAAAATAATAACTGGGGGATGTTAGGGATAAGTAATAGAACGTAAAAAAGCTATTTTTGAAATTTTTGTCTGTTTGTCTGTTTATCTGTTTGTCTGTTTATCTGTTTGTCTGTTTATCTGTTTGTCTGTTTGTCTGTATGTTTGTGCGCGCATCACGCAAAAACTACTGAATGGATTGAAACGAAACTTGGTACGATTTAAGATCATACTACGGAGTAACATATAGGATACTTTTTATCCCGAAATTCAGCACAGTTCCCTTGGGAGAGGGGATGAAAGTTAAAATGTGTACTTAGCTGTAATTCATTAACGCGTGGTCCGATTTCATTCATTCTTTTTTTGTTAGAAAGTAGATACTTTAAAGATTACCGGCTAATCTCTGAAAGGCTGGATCGATTATGATGGGACTTTCACCGGCCGATGTTTATATTTTGGTCTACCTAAACATCCGCCAGTGAACTTTTAACAGGTTTTAGCAAGGTATGAGCTCAAAAGAGCTTAGGAAAAACAAAATGATTCCCACGGGATTTTTAAAATTAATATCCACGCGAACGAAGTCGCGGGTGTCCGCTTGTATGTATGATAATATAAGGGCTTCCAAACAAATATCCAAAATTTCATAGGTGTATGTATGTTTGTATGTATGTATGTTTGTCCGTGGATTTCTCCGAAACTATTAATCGGGTTGTGATCATATTTTTCATATGGACTTAAATTTACTTCAACTTAGGGAACAGTGCAAGTTACATCAAAATCGGTTCAGTAGTTTTCAAGATATGAACTGTTAAGTGTGTGGTGAAGTCGGTTTAACTTTCAATCTTTTACACTTTACTTGTTTTTCTAATCATGTGATAAGCTAGCAGCTGATCATTATAAGTATCATTGGACAGTGGTAACATAGCTTTAGTTTTAAGCTGCCGTGAATATTGTTCACCATTACCCACTGACCTCTATCAATACAAGTACACTTGACAGGCTTATAGGCCGACGCCAAAATGAAGCAACTTCAATAACGCAATTTTAGTGCCGATTGCTTAAAAAAAGTGAGCGTAAAGGTATCCCAGAATTTAAGTGTAAATAATCGTATTGGGAAATGTCAAATTTAGTTCCAGTACATTTCGTGTGGTGCCATGATTAGGCACAAAAATCCATTGTCATTTTGTAAGGCACTGCGTATCCAGAGGTACTTGTAGTAATAGAGGTCAGAGCTATTACATTGCCTCGATGTACTTGTAGAGTTGATTGACGTTTTAAAATTATACCTATAGACTAGTCAGTGGCATGCACTTTTTAAAGACACAAATGCACAAGTACCCCTGAGAAAAACACTAGATATTATTTTAGAGAAGTTAATTATTACCACAGACACTTAGGGGTGCTTGAGGTGATAGGTTTTGGTGTCAATCTTACCATCAGTCAATGTTGTGATTGACGGTTAATGTAGCATTTAAGGCTATGACTGAAGATGTTTTTATTACAAAAATCAGCTCTTTTATCTGCTCTATCAGATATTCACCGCCTATCATGGAATTGACTGACGCAGAACCTATAATCATCTAAATTGTAAATGTACATCCCTCAGGACACAAAACAGTCATCAGCATCATCATTATCGACCCATTACCGTTTCACTACAGAGTACAGACTTCTCAGAATGAGAAGGGTTTAGTCCGTGGTCCACAACGCTGGGCAAGTGCGGATTGGTAGACTTCACACGTTTTTGAGAACATTATGGAGAACTCTCAAGCATGCAGGTTTCTTTTTATTCATCTACAAGTTAGCCCTTCACTGCGATCTCACTTGGTAAACAATCACAATAAAATCACACACTGGTAAATGACGGTGCAGTCTAAGGTGAAAGGGGCAAGAGGGGGCTAACACGGTACCCTTGATCGGTTTCTACACTGCATCGTAACGGAACATTGACTCGCTTGGCGGCACGGCTTTGCCGGTAGGGTTTTAACTAGCCACGGTGGAAGCCTCCCACCAGACCCCGACCAGAGACAATTTAGAAATGTTTTCCTTCACCGTTAAAACGAGTGATATTTAATTGCTCAGAACAATATTTTTCTGCAAAAATAGGTTCGCTACAACGTGTCTACGAATCGCACACCCCCCTTCTTCGAGGTGCGCGGTCTGCCGCCGGGCGTCAGCTACAGGATCGACCTATACGCCGTCAACGCGAAGGGCCGCAGCGACGTGTCCACCATAGAGACCGTCACGGTGAAGGGACAAGCTAAATACACTGGTGAGATTTGAACACTAACGCCTGAGCCTATGATCACACTTATTAGGTGACTAGAGAATGCCCGCGGCTTCGTGAATTTCGGTTTTAAACAAATCCCGAGGGAATCGTGGATTTCCGGTTCCCGTTCCCACTCCCTTTTCCAACCTTACTACCTACTGTCAAGGAAGTTCGCTATAGTAATCTATCTATAGTTATAGCTATAGATTTTGGGTTTTTCAAAATTCCGTGGGAACTGTGCATTTTTCCAGGATAAAAAGTAGCCTATGTTAAGTCAGAGCATAATCTATCTCCATTCAAAATTTCAGCCAAATCGGTTCAGTAGTTGCGGCGTGATTGAGTAACAAACATCCAAACATCTAAACATCCAAACATCCACACTTTCACATTTATAATATTATAGTAGGATAGTAGGATTATAGTAGGATATAGTAGGATTTCAGGAAGGTGTTTGACACCAAATGTCTCAAGGGTGTCAAACACCTGCTGAGATCCTAGACTGCTGATACAAGTACACCAAGAGGTATAATGTGCCTTTAAATGCCTTTTATAGCATCAATAGCGCAACGGTCGCCGGGCGTGAATCGAAAACTGAAAGGTTGACGGTTCAAACCTCACTACTGTTGTACTCACTCCTAACGCTTAGCATATTTCCAGGGGAAAAGGGAATATAAGCCATGTTCATCATGGCTAATAGAATTCTTAGAAAAAACTAGAAGCTCCTAGCATTCTAGGTACCGGTAAAAAAGTAGAATTGATATACATAATATTTGGATGAATATAATATCAACATCACAATGTGAAGACGCAGTAAAAAAAAATATATTTACTGGATGAAATGTGTTGATTTCATTGCAGAAATTGTTGACCGAAAAAAATTATTTAAAAAAATTGAAACTTTTCCAAAGGAAAGGAGAATGCCCAAAAATCTATGGGCGTGTAACCCAGTCGTTTACAAGCGTGTCGTATGCAGCATTTATTGCAGGTTTATTCCTGATAACCAAACACACCATTTTAATACCTCTAGGTCCTGCCGGTTTTGAATAAATCTAAGTTTAAGTTCGAAAATGATTCTAGGTTATGTGTAGTTTATGATTGTTAAACTAGTAAGGAAAGCCGTGTATCGTTCCTGCCGATTTGAATTATTTGTTCCGCGCACTATACTTAACATACCTGTTGCAACGATGTCCATGTTGAGAGTAGTTTGCAATGTAGAATCTAACGAAGACCCATCATGTCTTAGCATCATATCAAAGGCATCATGTTTACATTCAAGTGACAATTAATACACCTCAACATTGTTATCCAAATCACGAGCAAAAATCAGAATCCGTAGAAAGTAGCGTAAAGTCGGCGAGTAGGCGAGATCGAATCCGTATAGTATAGCAAAAGTCGTTGGTAAGGATAAACAATAAACCATAGAATTAATATTGGTCTCCGCTGCGCTATAATAAACATTCAAAATGTAAACAGAGTAGACGTCACTACTCTAGCGGCACGCTATGATGGCCGGTTTGACACATTACAATAGTGATGTGGAATGTCAATTTATTCTCGAACAAAAAACAATTAAGTTTTGTTTTTGTACCTGATTAAATAGGTTTAATAAAACAAAAATGTATATTAGGGTGTCCCAAAAAAATCAAAGTCGTTTTTTTTTAACGCATACCCTCTTAATTTTTTACTTTTAGGTCAAAATAATTATAAATAAAATTTTAAGAAGGTAGGACCTCGGTAACCCGTGCCGACTTACATCAATAGATGCCAGTACTTGCTCTCTAAGGCTTACGCGACCTACCGTGTCGATGTGCTTGTGATTACTCGTTATTTAGTTAAGAACTCGCATCATTTCAATCAGTCAACATGTTAGTGCAATGACGCAGTTCTAAAAGGGGTATATTTTTAACTAGCTAATGCTCGTGACTTCGCTCGCGTGGACGTCATACAAACCGACTTGAGGGTGGAATTTTCAAAATTCCTGAAACACGTAATTCTTTATTTTTAACCGACACTACAAATACCAATTTTCATTGACATAACTTTAAAAAAGACGAACTGCCATTGCATACGCCGCCGATGCGCTTCAATTAATAAAAATAAATGAGGATCTTTTTACAACGTCAAAGAGAACCAGGCCGACCTGGTCACTTAAATCCAAATGAAACGGTTAATTTTTCGGGATTTTTGCTTTCATTTTTCGAAGCTTCATCGATAATGAACCGTCTAACCACCGACCGTTCATCGTTCACAGGCACTGTGCCATAGCGAATATTATATCGTGCATCGTTCATCGCAAAAATGAACGATGGACGGGGCACCATCTAATTTGGACTTTAGCAGGAGTGGATAAAAAATTGACTGATAGAGAGGACAGAGCACGCCTCAGAACTATCGAAGAAGAAAAACAACGTGCTAAATATTTGTCTGAGCCGACTCCTTCAACATCATCTTATGTACCGTTACAAGACGAGTCTTCATCATCTTCTAATGAAAACTTAGATTTACAAGGAGGAAGTACCGCAGCTTGTCGAGAACACGCAATAAAGCAAAACACCTCTGCGTAGAAGTTTTATTACCCCAAAATTGGTAGCAGCGCTCAACATCACGTGTATTAATTCGTCTTAATTGGTATTTGAAGCAAAAATCAGTCAAGTAACTACAAGCCTTGATATTCCGCTCTTTAAAAAGTTCCGAGAAAACTGGAAAAGTAATTAATGCTGATAAAATACAGAACTATATAGAAAAACTTACACACTGCACCTGACGGACTCCGAAGCTAGACTCCGTTGCTAGAGTTTTACTGAACTGAAAGTCCTTGTTCAACCGCCTTAAAATTGAAGACAGTTTTCTACATTAATGTCTTTGTGGTCAAATAATGCTTCGTTTCAAGAAGCCAGAAAAAAGTTTCGGCACTGAGGGACTAAAACGATGTAGCTGAAAGAGCGATTAACTTAATGCAAGACTTTCATGGATTAATCACTTTTGAGGAGGAACAAAAACAATTTTTATTACGTTGCGTACTTACAGGAACAACTATCCTGACTCTAAAAACAAACGTTAAAAAGAAAATTTGTACAATAATAATATTTTATAATGTAAATGAGGAAATAATATACTATTTGGGCGTATTGCAGTTTTAATTAAGTAATAAAAATTAAGTTCTTAATTTTTCCTACACTAAGTCAGTACAAATTTTCATGTCAAAACTTTAGCATCAAGTCGGCACGGGTTATCGTTGTCCAATCGCAATAATATTTATTATTTGAGTCAATGAGGTCAATTCGAATAAAAATAGAGGGTATGCGTATTTGATTTCGCGAAAAAAAATTTTCCCCTTATGTCTTGGGACACCCTAATGTATATGTTTATTTAATTTATTTGAACGAACTGAATATTTGAACGAAAATGAATATACATACTTTATATGCACACAAGAAACATATGAATACAAAAGATACCAAAAAAGGTGCCACAAAAGGCCATAATTAATCAGATTCGTCCATACTACTATTTTCACTGTCGTCACTGCTATCATCACATACATTAATAATTATATGTTCGTTTTCTATAATATTATCTATTTTCACATCTCTTTCATAATCTTCCCTTATTAATTTAACAGTTCTATTCACAACCTTTTCCCAGTCTCCTTTAGTCACATGTTCACAAGCTTCTTCTAATAATTTTAGCATTTTTTTTGTGGTAAATGGGGGTTCTGTATTGTGTCTTGCAGCATATCCCTTAATTTGAGCCCACACCAACTCAATCGCATTATACTCACAATGGTAAGGCGGTAACCGTATAACTCTGTGCCCATGTTCCAATGCTATTTCGTCAATGACGTATCGGATCTTGGTTGGTTTGTTTTCTTTTAAAAGACGTACTACTCTAGCGGCACGCTATGATGGCCGGTTTGACGTTTGTCCGCTCATGAAGTTCCGTATTAATTGATAACGACTTTGAAGGAAATAATTGTATTACTTTATTGACGATAGTGATGTGCAGAGATTCATAAATTTTATCGAATGTAGTTTTAGGTTTAGGACTCAAAATTTATTTATTAAATTGATTTCTTAAATGTATACAAGTGTAGAAAAATCAGTTTGCACCATTTAAGGGGTGAATGTACTTGTGAATATGAACAATTTTCACTATGTGGACAAACCTCTGAAATCGCAAAAAAATATCAATAAATTTTTAAAAATGGAATCTAATACGATCGTCACATAGGATCGCTGGCTAGCACAACTACTACCTCCGGCAAACTCGCGTCAATGCTCAATGCAAAACAAAGCAGTTTCGAATTGACGTTGCTTCGAAAAGTATAAACTGTCAGTGCAATGCGATTGTGATATAGTTTTGACCTGGCTTTGGATTTCAAATATTGATACTGCATTACTGTTGACCCTTGCTCGTTAATTTGGACTCTGTTCAAGCCCTTTGTTGTGGATTTCGTCGATATGACCGAACGTACGCAGAGAACTGTTCTAAATAGTCAGACACGTGAGTTCGTAATACGCCTTCGTAACTATTTCGATCGTGAAGCTCAAAATGGAGGGCCAATTTTACCTATAACGTCAGTGGTTGAACGCGTAGCTGATGCGCTTAATATTGAACAACGAACTGTTAGACGGATAACTAAAAAAAAATATGGCGAGACTGGCACAGAAGAAAATAAACTTCACACACCAAAAAAGAGAAAACGAGCAAAACCAGTCGTAGGCATCGATAGCTTTGATGCCGATGCTATCCGAAGACATGTTTACGGCTACTATTTACAGAAGGAGTATCCAACAAGAAAAAAGTTGGTGCATTCACTGAAGGAAGCTGGATTATTCTTCGGTGGGGAAAGTTCTTTAACGAAGATTTTGAAGACCATTGGATTTCGATACAAAAAATGTAACAAACGCAAAATATTGATGGAAAGATTTGATATAGCGATGGCAAGGTATACTTTTTTACGGCAAGTGAAAGAAATCAAAAATTGGCAAAATGTTGTGTTCTTGGATGAAACATGGCTTAATGCTAACCATACTGTAGGCCGTTCTTGGAACGATGACACAGCAGCATCTACTTCCAAAGTTCCTGTAGGAAAAGGATCGCGACTTATAATTTGTCACGCCGGAACCATCAACGGGTTTGTCGAAGGTTCTCTCATGGCTTTTGCGTCAAAAACCACTGGAGACTATCATGAAGACATGAATGGAGAAAAGTTTACTGAATGGTTTACCTCAATGTTGTGTAGCCTCCCTGAACCATCTATTATAATTATGGACAACGCCCCATACCACTCGATGCAAATTGACAAGCCACCTGCCCAATCCCAAAAGAAAGCTGATATCGTCGCATGGCTTCGTAAAAATGGCGTAGATGCAAACATGAATATGTTAAAAGCGGAATTAGTACGTCTTTTAAAAGAAAACAAACCAACCAAGATCCGATACGTCATTGACGAAATAGCATTGGAACATGGGCACAGAGTTATACGGTTACCGCCTTACCATTGTGAGTATAATGCGATTGAGTTGGTGTGGGCTCAAATTAAGGGATATGCTGCAAGACACAATACAGAACCCCCATTTACCACAAAAAAAATGCTAAAATTATTAGAAGAAGCTTGTGAACATGTGACTAAAGGAGACTGGGAAAAGGTTGTGAATAGAACTGTTAAATTAATAAGGGAAGATTATGAAAGAGATGTGAAAATAGATAATATTATAGAAAACGAACATAATATAATTATTAATGTATGTGATGATAGCAGTGACGACAGTGAAAATAGTAGTATGGACGAATCTGATTAATTATGGCCTTTTGTGGCACCTTTTTTGGTATCTTTTGTATTCATATGTTTCTTGTGTGCATATAAAGTATGTATATTCATTTTCGTTCAAATATTCAGTTCGTTCAAATAAATTAAATAAACATATACATTTTTGTTTTATTAAACCTATTTAATCAGGTACAAAAACAAAACTTAATTGTTTTTTGTTCGAGAATAAATTGACATTCCACATCACTATTGTAATGTGTCAAACCGGCCATCATAGCGTGCCGCTAGATTAATTCCGCTTTTAACATATTCATGTTTGCATCTACGCCATTTTTACGAAGCCATGCGACGATATCAGCTTTCTTTTGGGATTGGGCAGGTGGCTTGTCAATTTGCATCGAGTGGTATGGGGCGTTGTCCATAATTATAATAGATGGTTCAGGGAGGCTACACAACATTGAGGTAAACCATTCAGTAAACTTTTCTCCATTCATGTCTTCATGATAGTCTCCAGTGGGTTTTGACGCAAAAGCCATGAGAGAACCTTCGACAAACCCGTTGATGGTTCCGGCGTGACAAATTATAAGTCGCGATCCTTTTCCTACAGGAACTTTGGAAGTAGATGCTGCTGTGTCATCGTTCCAAGAACGGCCTACAGTATGGTTAGCATTAAGCCATGTTTCATCCAAGAACACAACATTTTGCCAATTTTTGATTTCTTTCACTTGCCGTAAAAAAGTATACCTTGCCATCGCTATATCAAATCTTTCCATCAATATTTTGCGTTTGTTACATTTTTTGTATCGGAATCCAATGGTCTTCAAAATCTTCGTTAAAGAACTTTCCCCACCGAAGAATAATCCAGCTTCCTTCAGTGAATGCACCAACTTTTTTCTTGTTGGATACTCCTTCTGTAAATAGTAGCCGTAAACATGTCTTCGGATAGCATCGGCATCAAAGCTATCGATGCCTACGACTGGTTTTGCTCGTTTTCTCTATTTTGGTGTGTGAAGTTTATTTTCTTCTGTGCCAGTCTCGCCATATTTTTTTTTAGTTATCCGTCTAACAGTTCGTTGTCCAATATTAAGCGCATCAGCTACGCGTTCAACCACTGACGTTATAGGTAAAATTGGCCCTCCATTTTGAGCTTCACGATCGAAATAGTTACGAAGGCGTATTACGAACTCACGTGTCTGACTATTTAGAACAGTTCTCTGCGTACGTTCGGTCATATCGACGAAATCCACAACAAAGGGCTTGAACAGAGTCCAAATTAACGAGCAAGGGTCAACAGTAATGCAGTATCAATATTTGAAATCCAAAGCCAGGTCAAAACTATATCACAATCGCATTGCACTGACAGTTTATACTTTTCGAAGCAACGTCAATTCGAAACTGCTTTGTTTTGCATTGAGCATTGACGCGAGTTTGCCGGAGGTAGTAGTTGTGCTAGCCAGCGATCCTATGTGACGATCGTATTAGATTCCATTTTTAAAAATTTATTGATATTTTTTTGCGATTTCAGAGGTTTGTCCACATAGTGAAAATTGTTCATATTCACAAGTACATTCACCCCTTAAATGGTGCAAACTGATTTTTCTACACTTGTATACATTTAAGAAATCAATTTAATAAATAAATTTTGAGTCCTAAACCTAAAACTACATTCGATAAAATTTATGAATCTCTGCACATCACTATCGTCAATAAAGTAATACAATTATTTCCTTCAAAGTCGTTATCAATTAATACGGAACTTCATGAGCGGACAAACGTCAAACCGGCCATCATAGCGTGCCGCTAGAGTAGCGTCACATACAACTAAAACAATGACATGTCACATTGGCATCTTGAAATATAATAAGTTTCTTTACACAAAATCAAGAAGGTTGTAGTTATATTCCATTCCATTGCACAAAACGCAATGAAGTTAAAACAATATTATAACAAAATAATATTATTAATTATTACTTATTTACTTTAATCATATTGTACGATTTACAACAAGTAACAAATAAAATAATGTATTAAAAATAAATATCTGTTTTATTTCAAGTGACATGATTTTTTAGTAACAAAACTTTTTGTTTGGGCATGTATGCGTAGAAAGTAATGCAAATGGCCACCAGACATGCCAGAGAACAGGAAGAGACGGTTGAATTCCTTTTTTATTGCATTTTTTTAAAAGCAGCTTTAGCATTAATAATTATTAATTTTCAAATTGTCATATATTCGTAAGATAATTTTTAGTAAATTACATTTTGTGTAAATGTTTGGGTCAGGGATGATCATTCTCCTTTTGTTTCATTTCATGATCAACCATTATGTGAATCTGCATTACTTTTGTATTAAGTGTCATAGTGACTAGTGACGCATAATTTATCACCTACTCATACCTCTAAGAACACAAGGCGACTCAACTTACTGTATGGGCAAAAGTTACAACAACAAAATTGATTGGTAAACAAAGGTATATAAAACTGTATTTACATTTTAAGTAAACTAAATATACAATTTTATAGATGTAACATAAATAAAATACAACATCGCCTGATTCAGTTAAGTTAAAAGCAAGTTAGATTTCTATAGGCTTGATTTAGGCGACAATTTAACAACCTTGTCATTGAATAAAATTCTCGGCAAACAGTAATGAAAAGCCTCTTATTTCTATAGAAAAACGGATTCTTGCCCGTCTGAATTAAGTCATTCTTCATTCAGCAACATGGCGTGCCTAGGTAACCTAGAATCTTGATTATTAGTCATATTTGCAGGTTTAATATCGGGTACACAATATTAAAGTATTAGCTATAAGGTTCCTAATTCTATGTAGCCTCAATACAATTTGAATAATAACATAATACAGTTACAAAAGCTTAGGTTCGCTTAGAATTTCAAATGAGAACATTTCGTTAATAGTGTTTTAATATTTTTTATATTTATGCGAAGTGTGTTTGATGTGAAGTTATTTTTTTGTTGCAAGCATAGACGTATTATTCAAGTTGCAAGATAGGCTTTCGCTTGATGACAGTTATGCCTATGAATATGCAATAGTCTTGAGCGCGTTTGCCTTTAACATGTTTATTTACTCTCACCTTAAAAATACTCTTCTAGAGTGAACACGAACGCCGAAAGGGCCCTTCTGACTTTCGTAGCAGACAAATTAAACGATTTCTTTAAGTGCGAGTATGTTGTATGACAACCACATAACATAGTGATACCAAATCTCAAATCTTCTCCCAGTTCCGTGGTGGAACGGTGAAGGAGGAACAATGTTGTGAAGATCTCTCCAAATTATACCCAATAGAAGACCGATAGTTTGGTGACATTTTGTCTGTGCTGCAAACAGCAATTCTACCTGAGCTGGTGCCGCCTATAATAAAATTATTTTGACACCACGGAAAACGGACTTTAATGCGACGAGAGGTACTTGCTAGAGTCATTCCAAAAATGGAAGCAAGTACTTCATGCCTGATCTAACTGGAGCCTGGTAGAGTGTGAGGCGTTGCGCAGGCGTGAAATAGAAAGGACTTATCTCGATTGTTTACAATCATTTTTAGGGTTCCGTACCCGAAGGGTAAAAAACGGAGCCCTATTAATGTCACTCGGCTGTCTGTCTGTCTGTCTGTCCGTCTGTCCGCCGGTCACAGGTCTCTAGCTCGCAGACGAAATGAGTTACAAACCTGAAATTTTGGTATTTAGTGTAAAACGTTAACCCAAAATCAAATATTGAATTAGAAATTGAATTAAGTTATTTTTCAGGGGGGCTCCCATACATGAAAAAGGAGCCGGATAAAATAGTAGATTGTATCATAAGGGCGCAAAATAATATTTTTACGGCGAGGGCGCTTTTTTGAATCCAGAGCGAAGTGAGGGATTGTATAGTAGAATCCCGAGCGTAGCGAGGGATTCTTTAGAACAATCCTGAACGTAGCGAGGGATTCAAAGTACGTCGCCCGAGCCAAAAATATATTGCGCCCGAGTGATACACTCTACTTTTCATCACCCTCTATGAGGAAATAAAAGGCGCCTCATATTTTTAACCCCCGACGCAAAAACGACGGGGTGTTATAAGTTTGACGTGTCTGTGTGTGTGTGTGTGTGTATGTCTGTCTGTTCCCCCATAGCTCTCAAACGGATGGACCGATTTGAATGCGGTTTTTTTGGTTGAAAGATGAATTAGTCGGGAGTGTTTTAAGCTATGTTTTTTTTATTTGATACAAGTATAAATTAAAAATTTATGAAACCCCCGACAATCGCCATTTTGTGATGGCGGCCATTTTGGATTTGCATAGTGTTATTCTACTAGTCAAGACCTTTCATTTGATACCCATATTGTGAAAAAATATGTAATCCGCCATTTTGTGGCGGCGGCCATCTTGGACCAATTTTCATCGAACATAGCTAAGAACACTCCCGACTAATTCACCTTCCAAACAAAAAAAAACGCATTCAAATCGGTTCAACCGTTTGTGCGCTACGGGGGAACAGACAGACACACACACATACACACAGACGCCAAATTGAAAGGTCTTAACAACAAGACCTTTCATTTGATACCCATATTGAGGGAGTTGTGAAAAAATATGTAATCCGCCATTTTGTGGCGGCGGCCATCTTGTACCAATTTTCATCAAACATAGCTAAGAACACTCCCGACTAATTCACCTTTCAAACAAAAAAAACCGCATTCAAATCGGTTCAACCGTTTGAGCGCTGCGGGGGAACAGACATACACACACACACATACACACACAGACGTCAAACTTGTAACAATAATAACAACAATCGATACTATCGTTCGTGCCTAGCCCGGTGGGACCACGGGCCCTTCATATTCAATAAGTGCGCCGCAATTATCTTTTAGGCGCACTTATATAAATAAGTGCGAATAAAAGATCTTTTATTCGCACTTATAAATAAGTGCGAATAAAAGATCTTTTAGGCGCACTTATACTAACTGCGCCGCAAACACTACCTTTGGGTGCACTTAAAGGCGAACCAAGTCGTCCTTTTCGAATAGATGGGATGAAAAATTTTTTTCTTTACCCTAGCTTGTGGGGTATCATTGTTTAGAGCTCATTAAGTAGAGTACAAATATATATTTTTTTAATTTTTATCTTAAAAAATAAGGGAATGGGAGGCCATCAAAGTTGTCAGTTTTAGACCATTTTTGTGACGGGGGCTATCTCAAAAACTAAACTAGTTGGGAATATGATATTTCAGTATATTATGTACTATATGCTCTATTTAAACAACAAATACTGAAAACAACGATTTATTAAATAGTTTATAAGCTGTGACCAAAATAAACGAACATTTTTTTGGGTTTTTCTTTCACGGTTTGTTGCGATATCTAGCTCGGAAATTAAATATTTCTTAGACCCAAAATATTATATTGTTCATAATTATGTGCGGAACCCTGAAAGAGCGAGGCCCGACTCGCACTTGGCTGATTTTTTAGTCTTTGTTTCAACTGCACACATAGGCTGATTGTTGATGTTTGTTTCTTGTCTGTATATTAGATACAGGTTGCAATAATTTGTTAAAATCGCTCATAATATTTTGTTTATACAGGCGAAAGCAACTCTCTGGGCATGTCGCCAGTGCTGGCGTCCATAGCAGCGATGTCAGCACTTCTGGCAGCGGCAGTGTGCGGCGTGCTGGCAATTCTGTACAAACGCCATACAAACCGGCACAGGCATCTGCCTGCGAAACATGCTCCGTTGAGGTTTGTATCCGTTGTTCTATTTTTAACCCCCAACGCAAAAACGACGGGGTGTTATAAGTTTGACGTGTGTGTGTGTGCGTGTCTGTCTGTTCCCCTGTAGCGCTCAAACGGGTGGACCGATTTGAATGCGGTTTTTTTTGTTTGAAAGGTGAATTAGTCAAGAGTGTTGTTAGCTATGTTTAATGAAAATCGGTTCCAGATGGCCGCCGCTACAAAATGACGGGTTACATATTTTTTCACAACTCCCTTAATATGGGTATCAAATAAAAGGGCTTGACTAGTAAAATAGCACTATTGCAAATCCAAGATGGCCGCCGCCAAAAAATAGCGAATGACGGGCGTTTTTTAATTTCTAATTTACACTTGTGTTGTCACTGGTTCACGTCTAATCCTGACCACAGTCGAGCACCCACTGAGCCCCCAATCATATAGATAACCCCGTATACAGCCAGTGCTACTAGCTAGTGTTAATTTTTCTTGTTGGCTGATTTCATTGGAATCTGCTTTATGTACCGCTGCTGGTAGAGCCCGTAAATGCTTGTGCAAAATACACCATAAACCACCACCTAAAACCATCTAAAGTATAGGTAACTTAAGGTGGTAGTTACGTGTAACATGTGTACGTAGTGTAAGTACGTCGTACGGTAGGGTGCGTTACGTATAAAATGCTAGGTAGAATTTTTTGAAAAGAGTTTTAAGAAAACTGCGTCGCATAAATTTTTCAAAAAAAAAAAAAAAAAAAATTAACACCTATTATGAAATGAAAGTAATAAATATTCTTTTATTTTTGCTACCAAAACTTTTCAATTTTGTATTTATAAGTAGCGCTAACACCAATAAATAGTTGGAAATTCTGTTGATATACATATACGACGCATGGTCTTGGTTCGGGGCAAACCTCTTAGACGCTCATTCTGTCAGACCAGATTTGATTTTGGCTATCTGTCGCACTATCTCTCACAAGTTTCATCATAATTAGACTTTGGTACAGCTCGAAGTAATAGCTTATTGGTAATAGCTTAAAATCATAAGAAAGGGCTGAAATCCTAGGTGTTATTTTGATATTTTAGATTTTTTAGCTTATTTTTGCCATGACTAAAATTCCTATGTCGCCTTCAGCTAAGCGTAATCAATACCCTTAACGGTTTCCACGCGATATTGTACCGGAACACTAAATCGCTTGGCGGCACGGCTTTGCCAGTAGGATGGTAACTAGTGACGGCTGAAGCCTCTTACCAGACCTATTCCAGAGACAATTTAGAAATTACAAAATCCCAAATTACCACTGCCGGGAATCAAAACTGGGAACCCCACCTACAAGACCACAGTGCTCACTACTGCGCCAGGGAGGTCGACAAATATAATGAAACACTCCACACAAGTGTAAATTAAAAATTTAAAAAACGCCCGTCATTCGCCATTTTGTTGCGGCAGCCATCTTGGATTTGCATAATACTATTCTACTAGTCAAGCCCTTTCATTTGATACCCATATTAAGAGAGTTGTGAAAAAATATGTAATCCGCCATTTTGTAGCGGCGGCCATCTTGGATTGATTTTCATCAAACATAGCTAACAACACTCTCGACTAATTCACCTTTAAAAACAAAAAAACCCGCATTCAAATCGGTTCAGCCGTTTGAGCACTACAGGGGAACAGGCAGACAGACACACACACACACATACGCAGACACGTCAAACTTATAACACCTCGTCGTTTTTGCGTTGGGGGTTAAAAAGGACTCTCAATAGGATGATACTCGTAAAGCCCGAAATGGACACCCCGATCGGAACAAGGAGTGGACTGAAACAAGTTGCCGGCGAGCCTGAGCCGATTAAAAGATTTGTTATCCGCCTCGCTTAGTGCGCGCTGAGTTGTTTCATGTCTGCTTTTAACCCCCGACGCCAAAACGACAGGGCGTTATAAGTTTGACGTGTGTGTGTATCTGTCTGTTCCCCTGTAGCGCTCAAACGGGTGAACTGATTTAAATGCCGTTTTTTTTTGTTTGAAAGATGAACTAGACTACCTCCGAATAGACGCGGTGACATCATACTCGAGTGAGAAATGTTTGCGTTAAAATACATGAACTTAAATAGTTAATTTCTCCGTCATTTATTGATGGATTTCAAAAATTTTTTCACTGATTTATTAGAATAGAATAGAAAAGTTTTTTATTCAAATAAACTTTTACAAGTACTTTTGAATCGTCAATTTGAATCTACCACAGGTTCGGAATTAGTTTTAATCTATGTTTCAATATCATTATGTTCAATATGATATTTTCAACTTCAGGAAACTTCCTCATAAATAAAACCAGTAGACAAAATGTGACTGTATTGAGACTTGGATATCCACCCAACTATGTATTACCAACTCATCAGGAAATCTTTTGAGAATTTTAGATTCCGGCACTATACCTGCCCCGTTGATAGGCAAGTTGAAAATGAGCAAAACAAAACAGACTCGCAACTGTCTGTGGGTCGGGCGAGGCAAACAACAAATCCTTTAATCGGTTGAGGCTTTCAGGCAAGTCGTTACAGTACGGTCACCATCCCCGTTCCAATTTAGCTGTGTACAATTTGGGCGGGGGCAATAATGTATTGGGGTTTGTGCAACTGCTGTGATTGTTTGTTAGAGGACTACAGCAGTTATTAATTTGACTCGTAGCTAGTACTCATATTATAGCGAGCAACTTTAAAATGACGTTTTTCGTGTCGCCCTGTCATTATAAAAATTCACTCTCATCATTTTTGACCCCCGACGCAAACACGACGGGGTGTTATAAGTTTGACGAGTGTGTGTGTGTGTGTGTGTGTCTGTTCCCCTGTAGCGCTCAAACAGGTGAACCGATTTGAATGCGATTTTTTTTGTTTGAAAGGTGAATTAGTCGAGAGTGTTGTTAGCTATGTTTCATGAAAATCGATCCAAGATGGCCGCCGCTACAAAATGGCGGATTACATACTTTTTTACAACTGCCTTAATATGGGTATGCCTTAATAATGAAAGGGCTTAACTAGTAAAATAGCACTATGCAAATCCAAGATGGCCGCCGCCACAAAATGGCGAATGTCGGCGGTTTTTTTTAAATTTTTAATTTATACTTATTTATAACGTGCCAAAGAAGTAAAACATGGGTAGGGCTTTGCCCCTGTAGACTGGGCTCATATTCCTTCAATTCCACAGCGAAGCAATGTACGCAGAGCGGAACGCGCAGTGCAGCACGCCGGTCAAAGCGGAGGTCCGGCCCGCACCCGATCCGGACCCGGCGGACGACGCCGATCCGGATATCATACCTAATTTATACGGTGAGTATAACTGTTAATCTATAATTTGTAATCTTTGCCTAGTTTGCGCTGACTACGATTTTTTACCGTTACCGCACGTTATGGTAAAATAACTCTTAGCCTCCAATAACTTCACTCACGAAAATTTTGTGAGTGAAAGTAGCGCAGGAGGCGCATCTGTTGGCTTTTGTATAAGGTCCTATAGGACTTCTTAGACGATTCTACTTATCTATGACTTTAACCAATATGGCCGCTAAACATAACAGCTATTTTGAGGCCGCCATCTTTATAACAGGTCTTTTATAATGTTGCGTTGTTTTTTTATAATAACTTAACTTATATTTATTTATTAATATATAAATCAAAAACTCAGACAATTATTAGAAAACTGGCAACCCTTACTGGGAGCGTCATGTGTGTACCAACTTTAAAAATATAATCTCTCTCTATTAAAAATGGTCGACCAGTGAAAACTCAAAACTGTGAAAGTGCAAATTATAAAATAGAACATTCAGTTTAAATATTCATTCAACCACAAAAATATAAACACAAGTGAGTCAACATAGGTAAAAAAATATACTGAAATTACTATATTTTTTTAACACGTGGCTACATGGCACTAAAATATCTATACCCTGATTTCTAATTCCGTGGAATTCTGATGTTTCGTAATGTTACCAGAGATAAAACAATTCCCACAAAAAAGATAAAAAATTCAAAACTTATGTAAATAAAAATCAACTGCCGCATGTAGATATGACAAATGCCTAACAGACACTTCATGGTGAGAATGTCATTTGACTTCTATTTTTGAATGAATTTTTTCAATGTGCTTCTTTTGTTTTCTATTGCTGTTAGTGTGCACTTTCTAGTTTCCACTCTTGGTGTTTTCTATTTTAGGGTGAAAGGACTAATATTATTATTTGGCATAATATGGCTTTCTTAGATGACAGGGAATTAAAGTAGTTTGGGGTAAAATCGTACTTCGTAGACGTTAACCCTGTTCTCCATACAAATAACTCATCTGTAAATGACAGTGACAGCTGTCAGAATTCTATGGAATTAGAAATCAGGGTATAGCTAATACTAAAACTGCTCAACCAATACCATGGTACTGGTTCTATTCTATTATATTGCAGTAATATCTATACTTAGTCGATGATAATATTTTATTGATTTAATCGATTAGTATTAAAAAACGTTATGCTCTACAACGTAGGCAATGAGAAATAAACTCTGCGCGCTGTTTAAAACTCTCGCCTGCGGCTCGGGTACTACAATTTGCACTTCTATTTTTTAAGTTACCGCACTTACGTCACAAATAACTATCGTCCAATCAGAAAGGAGGCCGGTGTCGAACGGCTACATGAGCCTGCAGCGACCGCCGTCGACCACCAAGCTGCGCGAGGTCGGCGACGACGCGCGCTCCGAGCCCGACGGCGGCGGCTACTACGCGGACTTCAGGAAGAAGGACTATAGGATACCTTTGACTAGCGTGAGTTGACCTTTGACCAGCGTGAGTTAACAACCAAGCTGCGTGAAGTCGGAAACGACGCACGCTCCGAGCCCGACGGACGGCGGCGGCTACTACGTAACTACGCTACTATTACGACTTCAGGAAGAAGGACTATAGGATACATTTGACTAGCGTGAGTTGACCTGTGACTAGTGTGAGTTACTTATTACTTCGTATTCTACTTAGCTGCATTCCCCTGTTCCCTGTAGTCTTCCCGAAAAGTCTTACCAGTTGAATAACTGACAATTTCCTTCCCAGTAAATCTAATCAATAGCAATCTCTAAGTACCTAGTCCTAATGATCTAGTCTTCCTAGTCTTCTAAAGTAGACCTAATGATAAATCTTATGTAGTAGCAAACGTCACCGGTTTTACAGCTGCCAGAGGTTCCAGACGTCTTCAGACTTTTATAGATAGTTTCAGTATTGAATTTGATATTCTGTAAAGACAGTATTGGTTACATATAGCTATAGCGAAGTCTTATCAGTACCTAAATCTACTAGGTAACAAATTCTCAGCAATTCGACTATTTGTTATGACAACTGGGGACATAATAATTTAAGATGTCAGTCAATAGGCGTGTTTCGCTGTGGCGCTCCATAAAGTCTGCCTAGTCCATAAAACACCATCGTTATTTCAAAGTGATGTTACCGCATCATTAAGCAAAAGTTGCACTTTCAGAGAAAAAAAAAACCTGTTCCAGAAAAAGTCGGAAGTCATTTAAACGCCGTCCCACATAACACTAATTGTGGCTGGGAAATGAATGTTGACCTACTCTCGTTCTGGATAAGTGAGCACAGAATATATTGTATTTGCGCCCCGTTTGCGCCCAGTTTGCGTCCCATTGTGTCCAACATAAAGATCACTTCGTTGCAGATGAAAAAAACTCACCCCCACAGACTCACTGTATAATAGTGCTCATATAATTGCACTTTGTTAAACTGCGGACGCTACCATTTTCAAGAACTCATTCGTTATTATGTTGGTATTCCAAATTGAAATACCTCTTCCTCATTCTTGAGCGTCATTTTCGTGAATTAATTTTAGTGCAGCTTACTCTGCTACAGTTACTTACCAGTTGGTCCAGCAGCCGCCGCCTATTTTTTTTTAGTGATTATCTAATAACAGACTGAACACACATTTTTTCTAGCCTTCTATGATAAATTATTATTATTACTTTTAATTTTTTAATATTTAATCTATGTGCCCTTATTATTCAATCTAAATTAACTACTTAATTGTAACTTAACTTAAACGTTGTTGATTAAAAATCCTTACTAATATTATAAACGCGAAAGTTTGTCAACATGTACATATGTATGGATGTATGTTTGTTACTCTTTCACGCAAAAACTACTGAACCGATTTGACTGAAATTTAAAACATACATAGCTTATAACCTGCAATAACACATAGGCTACTTTTTATCCTAGAAAATTTCATAGTTCTCGCGGGATTTTGGAAAAACCGAAATTCGCGAAAGCAATCTACAGCTGCAGCTATAATAAATACTATAGCAAACTTCCTTGAAAAAAGTTATAAAGGTTGAAAAAGGGAACGGGAACTGGAACCGGGAATCCATGATTCCCTTAAAAATTTGTGAAAAATTGAAATTCACGCGGACGAAGCCGCGGTCAAAAGCTAGTTCAATCTAAAGTAACTGTACTTAATTGTAACTTAACTTAAACGCTGTTGATTACAAATAAACAAACAAACAGGGTGTTCACTTTTGACTCTTGTTTCAGTCGTACCACAGTCTGAACCGCGTGAACAAGGGCGTGAACGCGTGCAGCCCGGGCGGCGGCGTCACGTCATCGCTCACGGCGCACCGGCTGCGGCCCGAGGTCGTGACCACGTCGCATCGGGTGCAGGAGAGTTGTATATAGACCACACACTAGCGGGCATTGTGATGATTTCTTGTATTTCAATACAAACTCTACTTATTTTATTTACTGAAGCCCAAATTCGACGGTTCATTTTTCAGGATTTTTGCTTTCATTTTCGAGGTTTCATCGATGAATCATCGAAAATGAATTGTCTAAACACCGACCGTTCATCGTTCACAGGCACTGTGCCATAGCAAATATCGTATCGTGCATCGTTCATCGCAAAAATGAACGAGAAACGGGGCACCGTCTAATTTGGGATTTATGTGTTTCACGTCAAACTATGAATGGTATTTCGCTCTGTATTAAAAGTACCTAATCTGTATTTCAAGGCTCGGATAGACAATAAATGCAGTCACGTATGGTATGTTTCAGGCTTTTCAGAATTTGTAAACCACTCTGCAATCGCGCGTGAATCACGGCCGTGAATTCACTCTCGCTTTCACGCAATCTCTGCGCGACAATAAGTCCCTCTACACTTGAAATGATTCACAATTTTTTCACAGTATTATGGTTGGTTAATCATTTACAAATATTGTTTAACTTTACTGAGCTTGTACGACTTCTTCGTTAAAATTAAACGTCGAGTGGCTACTAGCAAGTAACTTTCGCAATTTCTGGCAGAAGTCAATATCAGATTAGGTAAAACTTGTAGAAATTGACTTGATACGACACAGTGGAAGTGAATGCCAAAGCTGAATTCTGCAAGTTTTCTTGCTAGTTACTAGCGATGCCGCGAGTTGCGTTGTGGCAGATTGAAGGCGAAGCTTACTTATAGCTTCTGGGAAGATTTATTTAAGGCCATTCGAAGTTTCATGCCGCGCCTCTGGCTCATTTGGTCGAATAAGTCTTGACAATTAACAGTCCTTGCAAGGAACTGCAAGTGCGCGGAGTAATATAAATCCTGCCTAACTTATTTGTCATGTCACCGAAATGAGCCCAAGCACAATCAATGAGATATAATATCTCTTACGAAATCGTTGCAAAAGCTGCAAGGATGATTCAATCAACTGCTTTGACAGTTTAATTCATGAAAAGGCTAATGCCCGTCTGTCGCCGTTCTTATAAGATTTTATCTTATTGGAACTTGGCAAGAAACACGGCCGTGTGTCTTGATTTATGAAAAGACTACTGAAAGTTTAATTTGTCATTAGTCGTGGTTTTTATAAGGAATTTTTAACGACTATAAAATATCTTTGCAATGCTCTGAAACCCTCCGATGTAAATACTAATTAATTGTGTAAGTACTGACTGTGTTCCTTTCAATAGCTAGTTAAAACCTCTGTAAATTGACCTTTTTACTATTTGTGTACGAATTTAATATAAGGGTAACACTTGTTAGTAATCAACTTTTGCTTGGACATGGTAAAAAAGTGTTTGAATATGTATAGATTTTAATGAAAAAATAATTTTGGTTTCGCAATTAATTTGTCTCATAATATCTAGATCAATTTTGTTTTTAAAATATGATCGGGAAATAAACTATTTATATATTTTGTTAATCTTGTCGTTAAAGTAAATGAATCTCGTTTTTTATTGGACATTAAATGAAAAACGACACAAATCATGTTATCCCACAAAAATATATCAAATAATGAATTAATAATATACAATAGATACACATTAACAAAAATAAATTCAGGCATTAGGCAATTACTTTTCGCCGTTTGATGGAGCGTAGAAAATTGGAATTTAATAATGTACATTATAACTTTGGATCTAATTAAAAATTTCTGCTTGACCGACCTTTGTGCGGCGCTGAAAATTAATGTTTCGAATATTATGAGTTTGATGAGACCTTCGACAAATACAATTTTAGACATAAAAAAGTAAAATATTGAGAGGAAGTCACTTTGTTAGATTCATTGATTTTCCCCTTGAGTCTCGGCTAAGAGCGAAATTCACTCAATGAAGAAACTTTTAAAATATATTGGCACTGTGTATTTTATTATTTGGGAGGTCCCGGATTCAATTTCCGCCAAGGGCAATTTGGGATTTTATATTTTCTAAGTTGTCTCTGGTCTGGTCTGGTGAGATTTTAGCCGTGGCTAGCTGTTGAACATGTCGGAAAAATCCAAGCCGCCTGGGAGTTTTCATCGAAAACGCTGCCTAATTCCTTTGAGATTAACACAAGTATAAATTATAAAAATTGAAAAAACCCCCGACATTTGCAATTTGCGGTGGCCATTTTAGATTTGCATAGTGCTATTCTACTAGTCAAGCCCTTTCATTTGATACACATCATAAGGGAGTTGTGAAAAATTATGTAATCCGCCATTTTGTGGTGGCGGCCACCTTGGACCGATTTTCATCAAACATAGCTAAGAACACTCTTGACCAATTCACCTTTCAAAAAAAAACCGCGTTCAAATCGGTTCACCCGTTTGAGCGCTACAGGGGAACAGACAGACACACACACACACACATACACACACACACACACACACACAGAGAGAGAGAGAGAGAGAGAGACAAGTCAAACTTATAACACGTTTTTGCGTCGGGGGTTAAAAGCAATGTATGATGAGATAGTAGCGGGTAATTAGGACCCGTGCGAAGCCGGGACGGGTCGCTAGTATCATATATAGAGGTCAATGACATTTACCAAACAATCGTCCGAAGCAACATCGTGGGAGCTTATGAGCGACCTGTCACTACAATGCGATTGTGGCACCGCAGTAATGATAGTTTCTCCGAAGTTTAGCGTCCGCAGTCCCACTTCTGTGTGGAGCGCCGAATAAATATTGACTCGTGATTAATACTGGGAATGGTTGGTTGGGTGCAAGTGCGCATTTGTCGTCTGGGAGAAAACTAGTTGGGCCACAAAATTCACAGTGGCGTATATTTTTAGTTTTTAACAGTCTTCAAAAAAGGAAATTCTCTATTCGACCGTATATATTTATGCTCGAGATTATTGCTAGTGGTTGAACAATATCAGGGGATATAATACCTATCATCCAACAACTTTTTTAATCACACATGCCCAATTTATGTATTGGAAGGGGCGATTGCAGGCTAGGGATTTCTAGATCGCCAATGTTGCTAGTTGTTGAACAATATCAGGGGATATAATATTATCCAACAACTTCTTTAATCACACACCCAATTTAAGTATTGGAAGGGGGATTGCAGGCAAGGGATTTCTAGGTCACCAATGTTGCTAGTGGTTGAACAATATCATGGGATATTATCATCCAACAACTTCTTTAACCTCACAAAGAAGTTTTAGTCTCCTAGTGGGACGTTTGCCGTTTCAAATAACTTCCATTTCCATTGAGTAGAAATCGTCCATCGTTCCTTTCAGTGAAACTGTCTCAAATCAAAGTACTTTTTACCGCCCATTCCGTAGCTGAACGGAGAGTGTCGTTAAATAGAACGACAACATTTATCCACAGTTAGCGCCGCGATAGTTCTTCTACGTGGCCGGTTCGTTATAAATTGCTCCAATTTAAAGTCGATCCAAAATGAGCGGGATTTGAGTTCGGCTCACTTATATTATGAGCTAGGTACTTCAATGTCAAGTGGGTACGTTAATGTTTTTAGGACTCCGTACCCAAAGGGGCCCTAATACTAAGACTCCGATGTCCATCTGTCACCAGGCTGTATCCCATAAACCGTGATAGTTAGACAGTTGAAATTATCACAGATAATGTATTTCTGTTGCCGCTACAACAACAAATAAGTACTAGAAACTATTTAAGGGGGTTCCCATACAACAAACGTGATTTTTTTGCCATTTTTATAGATACCGAATGGTATCCTGCGCGAGTCCCGACTCCCGATTCGTACTTGGCTAGTTTTTTTTTTTTCGTTTTAAGTTTGAATCTCATAATGTGACTTTTCGTAATTTTGTTTTGCAATGTTTCTTTTTGGCGAGTACGATAGTGTATTTTGTATCTCTTAATGTTACTCTTCGTAATTTTGTGTTTTGCGATGTTATTCTGGGTGTCAAATAGAATCACTGTAATTAAAATCATTTCTCGTCGCCTGCCCACAAAATATAGCAGAGCGGTGAGCGAAGCGAGCCGTCGAACGCAGACTTTTATGGTTTAAAAATTTTGTATGGATATATACGAATGTATTTTCTAATAATAGTGTAAAAATGAATTTTAAAACGTTTCGCTCAAAGTTTGAAAGGTTGTTGAAATATAAACTGTTAGAAACGTTATTTTTATTCACATGCTGATGCATAATATGGTTATGGTTAAATTGGAAAACCATTTTCCATAATGATGTTAATTTGTATCAAAAAGTATTAATAAAACATGTATTTAGGTAATGTTTATTTTTATTGTAATATAATATTTTGTTAGACAAAATCTGATTTACTTTGCGTGCGTGTGTAAAAATGTTATTCTAAGATTAATATTAATTTAAACCTTAACCTAGCAAGCAGAAGTTCAAATGTTTTCTGATTTTTTTATTCTGTCTCAATAGTCCTGGTATCACTGTACCACTTTTGTTAAGATTTTAAAATTATGACCTCTTATTTCTATGGAGAATGTCAAATCAAAGGCATAACTTGATTATGAAACACTATACAATATCCTTATATTGAAAAAACCCTGTCTGATCCTTTAAGATTTTTTAAGTATTGTGATAATATTATCTATTCATCTAATTTTCAGAGAATAAGTAAAAATAATTATACTTACTGCTTAATAAATGAAATTAAGTCGGCACTGAACAAACAAACTACCGCGCATTCTGCTGCAATCATTTTACAGTTTACTAAATTAATAGACTGGTTTGTTTGGTGCCGACTCAAAATAGTTACTTATACTTAGGAGCTTACCTGTTAAGATTAAAAAGGTTTATTTTATTTTTCTATTTATTTTTTATTGGTTTATTTTTTTTAAGATTTTATTAGATAATAATATTATTGCGCTACCTATGTGCTTCTTTGATTCGGATAGGGTTTTTTTTTAAGTTAGGTATTGTATGAGGCATCAGAAAGTACTTATTTTTTGTGTTAGATATCAATTAATGTATGAAAAATTTGAGCATGAAACAATGCTGTATTTCTGTATTAGCTAAAAAATCTGTAAATAAAATGTACATTTGTAAATACAGAATTATATATTGAAATTATGAAATCTAGTCTAATTTAGTTCTAACGGTGCTAAGAATTGTATATTAATGTAAGGCCTGTTGTCCACTGAAGCATACCTACACTTATAGTATACCAGCGAAATGTAAAATATTTGTAACTTACGTGGAATTTTTTTATTGCTTCGTATATTTACTAGAAAACTCATTAAAAAAAATTTAATACTCAAAGTATAGTATGCAACTGCTCACGTATAGTTTGAAATCGCTAGTTTTGCGCGCTTATTGCGATCTACAAGATTAGTGTGTATTCGTACTAGCAATGTGTATTATGGAACAAAATATACTTTGTAATGTCCTAAGTAACTAGTACTTAGACCATTACAAAGTATACACGAGTAGTTGCGTACTACTCTTGTATACATTGCAATCACAGATTTAAAAATTGCATTACAATGTATACATGAGCAGAATCCTATGGTTGCGTTCTGGCTATGTAAGTATACTTAGAATGTAAATTCGCAATATCGCACGTCTAAAGGTAGTCTGATGAACAATGCTTATTAGTATTTCATTTGAGGTGCTTTACAATAAAGTGAAAAAAAAAAGTAGTTAGACGTCAGTGGACAGCATGGCTCTAACATAGTGTCAGTCGCCCGGCGCGCCGCACGTGGTACGGACGCGCTGAAAGGGGTGCGGTGAGCAATTGTTTCTTGTAAATGTTTCCAAAATACAATGTCGAGCATTCACGGTGTTGCCTGCGTTTCATTTTCCCACCTAAAAATACATTTTTCAATTCAAAACAAAATTTTGATAGACTTGCAAAACAGCTCTACTACAATGGGGCTCCGAATAGCGTGGATGTTAAAATTTAGATTTTTTTTAATCCCATGGGGACTCTTCGATTTTCCGGGATGAAAGTGTCGTATCTGTGTTGCTATGCTATATGCTAGCTATCTCTGTGCATTTCGTCAAGATTGGTTAAACGAGAAGGCTATCAACAATGTGACAAATATAAATGTTGTCCCTAAAGTCACCAGTTTTTAGGGTTCCGTATCCAAAAGGAAAAACGGAGCTCTTTTAGTGTCACACTGCTGTCTATCTGTATTGTATATCACGCACCATTAATTCGTAGACGGATTGAGTTACACACCTGAAATTTTGATATTTGGTGTAGAAATTTGACACAAACATAGTCGCGGAATGGTACGGCAGCCGTGGAACAAAATTTCTAGTGATTAATAACAAGCTGAATTTTCGTGAGCCTCGTCTCGTCGAAGTTGTTCGTCTCATCGAAACGAACCTCGTTTCGACGAGACGAACAATTTTTTTATCTATGAAAATTCTCGATGGAGGTAGCTAATCGAGTGGGGAGGTGTTAAAAATTTCGATTCGCTCGGGTGGGAAATCGTTCCATTAAAGTAGGACTTTGTTGCCATTAATATATATATAGCTGCTCGTGCTGATTCATTGACTGACTCACTGATTGATCACCCCTCCTGTAAAATTTTGTATGAAAAATTTTTTTTTCACTAATGGTTTCGTATAGAGGACAAAAATTCATTCGGAACAAAAATATGGAGAGAGCTGATGATTGAGGATTTCGGAGACAGGTGAGCAGCACGCTTAAGGTATTGAAGATAGGTGGGGGGTGCTCGAACAAATGTCACTCGAAACGTCATCCAATTGGCAGTTAGCTGAAAAAAAATTCAAAATGGCGAAAAAAAGATGGCCGCCATACAAATTTCATCGGTCTCCATCTCGGAGGGTATAAAAGATGGAAGAGTGGTTTCTTCGCAAAAGATGATGAGGATCCAAAGGTCTACTTGATGAATTGAAAAAAGAATCAAAATGGCGGAATTTATTTTTTCATATAAAATGTATGGCGAATATTGAAGAGACTACAAGTTGTAAACTATGCAAGGCTTTGATGCGATTCTTTGGAGAACTCTCAAAGAAAAATATGGAAAGACATGATGATTGAGGGTTTGGAAGATGGATGAGGAGCCCGGGCAGGGTATGTTAGATAGATGGGAGGTGCTCAAACAAAAATTACTCAAAACCTCATCCAATTGGCACTGAGCTGAAAAAAAAACAAAATGGCGGATTCAAGATGGCGGCTATACAAATTTCGTCAGAGTCTATCTCACCAAGCATAAAAGATGGAAGAGTGGTTTCTGGGAAAAAGATGATCAAGACCTAAAAGTCTACTTGATGAACAGAAAAAAACAAGATGGCGGAATTTATTTTTCCATACAAAATATATGGCGAATATTGAAGAGAATGTAAGTTGGGAACTATGCAAGACTTTGATACAGTTCCTTTTCAAAATCTTTTTTAATTATTTGGAGAAAAAAATATGGAGAGTGATAATGATCGAGGGTTAGGAATATGGGGGAAGATATGTAGGTGGAGGCTGCTCAAACAAAAAATACCTGAAAACAAAACCTCGCGGTCCGCTTGCGGGCCGCGCACCCACGCGCCATACTAGTTAATATATATATAGCTGCTCGTGCTGATTCATTGACTGACTCACTGATTGATCACCCCTCCTGTAAAATTTTGTATGAAAATTTTTTTTTTCACTAATGGTTTCATATAGAGGACAAAAATTCATTCGGAACAAAAATATGGAGAGAGCTGATTATTGAGGATTTCGAAGACTGGTGAAGAGCACGCTTAAGGTATTGAAGATAGGTGGAGGGTGCTCAAACAAATGTCACTCGAAACGTCATCCAATTGGCAGTGAGCTGAAAAAAAATTCAAAATGGCGAAAAAAAGATGGCCGCCATACTTTCGTCGGTGTCCATCTCGGAGGGTATAAAAGATGGAAGAGTGGTTTCTTCGCAAAAGATGATCAAGATCCAAAGGTCTACCCGATGAATAGAAAAAAAATTCAAAATGGTGGAATTTATTTTTCCATAGAAAATGTATGACGAATATTGAAGAGACTACAAGTTGTAAACTATGCAAGGCTTTGATGCGGTTCTTTGGAGAACTCTCAATGAAAAATATGGGAAGACATGATGATTGAGGGTTTGGAAGATGGTTGAGGAGCCCGGGCAGGGTATCGCAGATAGATGGGAGGTGCTCAAACAAAAATTACTCAAAACCTCATCCAATTGGCACTGAGCTGAAAAAAAAAACAAAATGGCGGATTCAAGATGGCGGCTATACAAATTTCGTCGGTGTCTATCTCACCAAGTATAAAAGATGGAAGAGTGATTTCTTGGCAGAAGATGATCAAGAACTAAAGATCTACAATTTGATGAACAGAAAAAAATCAAAATGGCAAAATTTATTTTTTTCACACAAAATATACAATGGCGAATATTGAAGAGACTATCGGCCTGTTTCACCACCTGATAAGTGTCGGATAGCCTAAACGTAAGTTTTGTCACTTTCTTACTTTATGTCAAGTGACAAAGACAGAAGTTGTAGATAGCTATCTAATACATATCAGAAGGTGGTGAAACAGGCCGTATAAGTTGGGAAACTATACAAGACTTTGTTTTAATAAGATATAAGAACTCTCCTTCTGGAAAATGATTCGGAGAAAAAAATTTGGAGAGTGATGATGATCGAGGGTTTGGAAGATGGATGAGGAGCACGGCCAGGGTTAAAGATGCTGAAAATGATAGAAGAAGGTGGAGGCTGCTAAAACAAAAATAATACTGAAATCCCCGCGGTCCGCTTTAGCGGGCCGCGGGTAATTTTCAAGAGGCTCTCCAGAACAATTTTGTATGAAACTTTTTTCCCTTCACTATTTATGTGCGTAGAATTTATGGGTCTTCCTTCAGAAAATTATGAAATGTCGTGAATGTGGAAAATTTACCAGAGTACCTCATGGGTCCTCCAAAACTACCAGTCATACAGACATGGTCCGAAACAAATGTTATTAAAGACCTTGGGCCATTAGGTGAACCGGTAAAAAAAAGATGGCCGCCGAACAAAAAATAATTTTCTCCATACAAATTTTTTGGGTTCTTTTCAAGAGGCTCTCCAGAACAATTTTGTATGGAACTTTTTTCCCTTCACTATTTATGTGCGTAGAAATTATGGGTCTTCCTTCAGAAAATTATGAAATGTCATGAATGTGGAAAATTTACCAGAGTACCTCATAGGTCCTCCAAAACTACCAGTCATACAGGCATGGTCCCAAACAAATGTTGTTAAAAACCTTGTGTCATTGGGTGAATGGGTAAAAAAAAGATGGCCGCCGAACAAAAAAAATTCTCGCCATACAATTTATTGGGTTCTTTTTAAGAGGCTCTCTTAGACATTTTTGTATGAAACTTTTTCCCCCCACTACACGTATAAGTAAATAGAACTTAAAAGATTTTTTCACAAAAAATACAAAACGTAGTGAATGTAGAAAAATTACCAGAGTACCCTAACGGCCCTCAAAAACTATCAATCATAGAGGCATGGTTCTGAAACTAAAAATGTTCAAGACCTTAGGCCCTTTGGTGAGCCAGTAAAAAAAAGATAGCTACGGAACAAAAAAAATTCGTGTCCATACAAAATTTCTTTTTAATTTTCAAATAGCTCTCCGGAACGTTTTTGTATAGATCTTTTTTTTCCACTAAACGCATGCATAGAACTCATTAGTGTCCTTTCAGAAAATATACGAAACGTGATTTCAATATTTCTTTCTATCTTTCAAGAGACTCTCCAGAATATTCTGGTATTTGGTATGGCCTCCCATTTCTTTATTTTATGAATATTGAAGAGACTACAAGGCCCGCGAGCTGCTTGCAGCTCGCGCACCGAGCGCAACACTAGTTAATATATATACAGGGTTAAATAAAAAATACCAGAAAGCTCTCGACACGTAATTGTTATCATTGAAACTAACAACTTTTGTTCTACGACTTTTCAAAATTCCGCACTAATTTTTTTCATACAAAATAATTAAAACAATATGTTATTTCTCTAAAGTGACATTACTCTGTGCGCACAGAGTCGAGACTCGAGACCAAGACACGTGACGTGCGTTCGTGCGGCGTTGCCAATGTTACAGAGTAGCTACAAGGAGAAAATCTATGTAAACTATTGAATATTAAATATTTCACAAAATATCGAGTTAAAAAAAAAGTCGTAGAACAAAAGTTGTTAGTTTTAATGATAAAAATTACATGCCGAGAGCTTTCTGGTATTTTTTATTTAACCCTGTATTGCTGTTCGTTCTGATTCACTGACTCACTCATTCATCGCCCCTCCTGTAAAATTTTGTATGAAAAATTTTTTTTTCACTAAATAACTACTGGTTTCGTATAGAGGACAAAAATTAAAGTAGAACAAAAATATGGAGAGAGCTGATGATTGAGGATTTCGGAAACGGGTGAAGAGCACGCTTAAGGTATTGAAGATAGGTGGGGGGTGCTCGAGCAAATGTCACTCAAAACGTCATCCAATTGGCAGTCAGCTGAAAAAAAATTCAAAATGGCGAAAAAAAGATGGCCACCATACAAAATTCGTCGGTCTCCATCTTGGAGGGTATAAAAGATGGAAGAGTGGTTTCTTCGCAAAAGATGATGAGGATCCAAAGGTCTACTTGATGAATTGAAAAAAAATTCAAAATGGCGGAATTTATTTTTCCATAGAAAATGTATGGCGAATATTGAAGAGACTACAAGTTGTGAACTATGCAAGGCTTTAATGCGGTTTTTGGAGAACTCTCAAAGAGAAATATGGGAAGACATGATGATTGAGGGTTTGGAAGTTGGTTGAGGAGCCCGGGCAGGGTATTGAAGATAGGTAGGATGTGCTCAAACAAAAATTACTCGAAACATCATCCAATTGGCAGCTGAAAAAAAGTCCAAAATGGCGGATTCAAGATGGCGGCCATACAAATATCGGTGTCTATCTCACCAAGTATAAAAGATGGAAGAGTGGTTTCTTGGCAGAAGAAAAAATATGGAGAGTGATAATGATCGAGGATTAGGAATATGGGAGAGATAGGTGGAGGCTGCTCAAACCAAAATACCCGAAAGCGAAACCTCGCGGTCCGCTTGCGGGCCGCGCACCCACGCGCCCTACTAGTTTCATTATACAAGTATTTACTAAGCTGCGTACAAAAAATCAGCTAGTTATTAATATTTACGCCTGTGGAAATTAAATTAGTTCTGCTGAAAGATTGCTATGATAATTTCCACAGGCGTTTCCGATGAAGAAAAAGAAAATATATTTTCCAGTCTATAAACAAAGGCGTGAATAAGATTTAACGTAATTTTATTAAACTACCAAAAGACTACTAAAATTTGACATATATATTTTCAAAGTATTGTACGCCGTTAAAATTCCACCCGCCAACCTGACGTCAGCTTGGCGGCGCACTTTATTTTTCATTTAATTTTGGTTATATTGAACTACTAAATATTTTATCTTAGCTACCAAATACTACTAAAAAACTACTAAATTATAGATAAGGTTTCATTTGATTTTATGAGGTAGCGTCCGCGGTTCAGACGGACACGGAAGACCCTCCATTACGTGGATGAACAATCAAGCGAGTCACTGGTAGTCGCTGAACAAAATCGGTACAAGATCGTGTTATGTGGCGATTGTTAAAAAGACCTATGGCCAGCTGTCGGTCGAGATTGAGACAACATTTCCTAGAGACGAGGATACCGGTCGCCCAGTTAATTTAACAATAAAAAGGTGAAATGTTGGTCAGTGACCTAACCTAACTGATTTTTTACTTATTAATGTTTGCGCCTTTAAGATTTTTTAAAATAGCGGGTAGTCCAGGTAAGGTAAATAAACTGTTATTGTAAGAAACAATATAACGTGCGTGTGTAGTCACAATCACACTAATATTATAAAGGCGAAAGTTTGTGTGTGTGTGTACGTGTGTTTACTACTAAATCGATTTGGCTGAAATTTTGAATGGAGATAGATTATGCACTGACTAAACACATAGGCTACTTTTTATCTTGGAAAATCCACAATTCCGACGGGATTTTGAAAAAACCGAAATCTATCGCTACAGCTATAGGTAGATTACTATAGCAAACTACCTTGAAAGTAAGTATAAAGGTTGAAAAAGGGAGCGGGAACGAGAACCAGAAATCTTCGATTCACTCGGGATTTGTGAAAAACAGAAATTCACGCGGGCGAAGCCGCGGGTGAAATATAAAAAATATTGTTATAAAACATTGTAAATACATTTGTGTAGGAGGGCTTGTGCATATATTATCTAATTTGACCGAAATACGGTCGCATGTGGCGCTTTACATACACGGAATACAATAAACAAATGTGAACACAAAACGGAAACATGTCTACGATTACAATTCAATTTCCAACGTGAGTTATCGTTACAGAATCCACATAAAAATTGTACCTATGCGTTCTCACCGGTACTTACCGAGTGAAACTGATTGAAGCGGGATCCACGTAAAGGTGCGTCCAGACTTGAACATTTCACCGAACCGAACAGCGAACATTTCGGCGAACTTGTTACGCTCAATGTGGACGGCGCGCTTGGAGCGCTTGAGATGGGTTACTGCGTAACAGTTCGGCGAAAGTTTCGCCGTAACTGTTACGCAGTAACCCATCTCAAGCGCTCCAAGCGCGCCGTCCACATTGAGCGTAACAAGTTCGCCGAAATGTTCGCTGTTCGGTTCGGTGAAATGTTCAAGTCTGGACGCACCTTAAGCTTTCATGGGGTTCCGCAGTTTTATCGTTTTTAACCAACTTTAAAAAAGCAGGTTATCAATTTGATATTGTATACGTATGTAATGTTATGGGAACCACAATATCCTGATCCTAATTGAGGGCTTAAACCACGCTTAAACGAATATGGTATACAAAATTGTATATTATGTAGGTATGTATGTTTGTCGTTGTATATGTGTGGTTGGATAGTTTAAAAAAATTGGTTGTCTGTAAATTCGGTTTACGGAAGATAATTTTACGTCATAATGTCATAAATAAAAAAACAAAGATAGATAGATACATTGTAAACCAAACGTGACAATGAATCATACTTTTTCGTGCGTGTAGCCGGCGTTTGTCGATTTATAAGACGTTAAAACCATGAAAAAATATCCTATATAACCTGTCCTATCTCAGATTAACCGGGGTGTTTACCGATACTCACAATAACTGTAGGTACATACAAAACTGGGCAGATTGAGTTGAAAAAAAAAATCGAGACAAAATCTAAAGAGGTATCTATCTCTTTACCGGGGAGTTGTAACAATTTACCACCAGTTTATCGATACTCATAATAACTGTACATACAAAACTGGGCAGATTGAGTTGAAAAAAAAAATCGAGACAAAATCTAAAGAGGTATTCTACTAAAGAGGTATTTCTATCTCTTTACCGGGGAGTTGTAACAATTTACCACCAATTTACCGATACTCATATTAACTCTACATACAAAATTGTGCCGATTTAGTTTAAATAGGTAGTTAGTTTCATAGTGTACCAACGGACCCTAAAAACTCTATTATCCATATTTCAGTTACAAGAGTAAGTATAGTTGCGTAGCATTTTATTCTTTACTATCGTATATGCTTCATTTCACTTAGTTAGTTCGTACGTGTACACAGCAATTTAAACCCTATTACTTAGATGCAAACACTATTTTTGCACCATCACGTCGAGTTTTATAATACCCCCCGTTGATACCCTGTGGCTTGATTTTATGACGTACGAGACAGCGTGGAATATATTGAGAGCTTTTACGATCTCGTTAAATTGATAAATTCTATACTTGGTCCGGCGCCGGTTTTTAGTTTACAATGTCAGCTGTCAGCAATATAAACTTAGCCGTCAGCAAAAAATACTAAATATCACTGCATAAAGAAGCGACATTCCTCGTCACCCGCCATCGCTAGCAACGTCAAAGAACACGCTGAAGCATATAGCGCTGTCCTTCTCCGTCTTGATTTACGTGTAGCGTTGTCCCTGTCTATTGTAAGTTCGTTTGTATAAAGTGTCGGGGGTGTGGCCTTAGTACAAAAGCTGTGATTGGCTGAATGTATCGCATTCTTGCTACAACATTTTAATGCCTCGTTGATCTAGCGGTTAGCATGTTCGACTGTGCATCACGAGGTCCTGGGTTCGATTCCCGGGTCGGGCCAAAAAAAATGAGGTACCTATTGGATTTTCTGTTAAGAAATTCTCAGTGCCAGCCCGGAGTTGTAAGTTGGCAGCGCCCGTGTCTCGGAGAGCACGGGAACGGATGGATAACGATAAGTTATGAATAACGCCGTACGGCGCGCCGTAGACGGCAACGACGTACAAAACGTGAGTTTTCACGGCGTGTTGACAAGATGCCTAAAGCCGTCGATCGTGCACATAATCTCTCTTCGGTTGTGTCGCATTGGAGACCCACCGGACTATGAGAGTGAGGGAATAGAGAGTGACCTATTTATGTGTATGCGCACACATTTATGCACTACAATATCTACTGCGTAGCTGGTTGCTTGGTCTCGATTGAGATTGGCCGCCGTGGCCGAAATTCAATCAGGAGGACATTTTTATTATCATTATTACAACAGTGAAATTCAGCCAATAGCGAGAAAGTTTCAGTCAATCAGAAGTGATTGCAATAGTCACAGTACTACAAAATACAACAGTACCAATAGAGATAATAGAAAAGGTATAATGAACAAAACAATAGTTCAAGAAAAAAGGAAAAAGAAAATAATGGCATTCCATTTCTGAAAAGCGGTCCGAACTGAATAAGGAATTAGCATTTTATCGGTGCGGAAGTTGTATATTCCGGATGGATACTTCCGGTGGACTTAATTAGGGAAACCGAACCGAATTTATCGGCTACCCACTCAACGGGAGGTTTCCAATGCTTTTGTTTGAACTACACAATACTTATATATCTTCTCTAAATAGAACAAAACATAGTCGCAATCCATGTCTGAAACGGTGTTTTATTTAAAGGAGAAAAATTAAATTTAATTTTTCGGAGCTATTTACGTTTTAAGCAATTTAATATCACTTGCTTTAACGGTGAAGGAAAGCATCGTGAGGAAACCTGTACGCCTCAGAGTTCTCCAAAATGTTCTCAAAGGCGTGTGAAGTCTACTGATTCGCATTTGGCCAGCGTGGTGGACTATGGCCTAAAACCTTCTCACTCTAAGAGGAGACCCGTGCTCTGTAGTGGCCAGTGGGCCGGTAATTGGTTCTAGATGGCGATGATGATGAATCTACGTTTGTCTATGTACTAACCTATTCGCCATAGAATAACTATGTAAGATGGCACATTGAAATTAGATGCAGACACACATAATATATATAAAACAGGTCATATATATATTATAAAACATATATATATCTATAAAACAGGTTAAATCTACGAGAACTAGTAGGTATAACGTTTAGTAAAAATAAAATATAAATAAGTAATAATTCAAAATTAGAAATTATATTTAAGTAAAAATAAAAAGCGTAAAAGGAACAATTAATTTTGGTTAACCTTATCCGACAGGTGATTGTAATTTAACGTGTTTTGTTTAAAACGGAAATGTTTATTTTACGAACCTGCGTTTTGTAAACATACCGGGTTGTTTACTCTTGTTTATAGCAAGCTACCTTTTACCTACTTTTTAAACAAATTTGTAATTTAAAACAATCCGACATGGTTTAAATTTGAATAAATCATTGAACAAAAAAAATTATCGTTTTTTTTTTTCGAATCGAGACCAAACACAGGTGCACTCTGTGGTCTATTCCTGTGGTCTGCAGGTCTATTCCCTCACTCTCATAATCCGATGAGACGGCAATTCGATACGACCGGAAAAAGGACGAGCTGTATATTTATTGTACGTAACACCGCCAACATAAATCCTAATTCTCGACATCTGAGAACTTCTTGACAGGAAAACCTTTATACTTATTACTTATTGCTCGACCTAGGACAAGCTTACCATATTTCTGTCGGTATCATCGTTTAAGGAACAGTTAAGTTTCTTCGTTGTTTATATTTCAACCGAGATAATTATAAGTACTGTTAAACTCGGTAAACAAGTATAAATTAAAAATATAAAAAACCCCCGACATTAGCCATTTTGTGGCGGCGGCCATCTTGAATTTGCATAGTGCTATTTTACTAGTCAAGCCCTTTCATTTGATACCCATATCGAGGTTGTGATAAAATATGTAATCCGCCATTTTTTAGCGGTGGCCATATTGGATCGATTTTCATCAAACATAGCTAACAACACTCTCGACTACTTCACTTTTCAAACAAAAAAAAACCGCATTCAAATCGGTTCACCCGTTTGAGCGCAACAGACAGACACACACACATACACACACAAAGACACGTCAAACATAAAACACCCCATCGTTTTTGCGTCGAGGGTTAAAACACAGCCGGACGAGTAAGAAAGGAGAGCGGAAGGCCATTGTCATCTTAATAAGTGAGGAGAGTCAAGCAAAAACAGATAATGTGATTAAGCACGAGCTTTTACTGACTAAGAAAACTTTATAAAAGGGAGTGCGAATAATTTCTTGCCTCCTTTCTTATGCAAAAGTTGTCAATTGTCATCGGTTAAAATTAAAACACTCTTATAATGTGTTTTCACTTTTCATCATATCAATTTCATCCGTATGTCGAAGTGATAAAGCTGTTTATGTTGTTATCATTGCGCCTAGTTAGGTACCACTCGTATGTTATCGTATGTACTCGTATGTACTTGAAAAGTTACATTCCGAAAACAGAAAACAAAGTGTTTTGTTTTTAACCGTATGTTAAAGTAATTAGAGTAGAGTTTAAGTTATTATTATGAAAAAGAAATGGCGTCTCGGCGCCACTCCATTTCATAACTGTGCGTAAATCTGTAATTTAGTATGGAAATTAAATTTTGAGAAAACGTCATACATACGTCATCACTGCATATTATGAAACTGCTGTCTGTTTGCGATAACTCAGAAACTAAACTCAATCAATTTTCATACCGTTCATCACCAACAGACATAGTGATTCATGAGAAAGGAAAGATATGAGAAAAGTCAAGCCGCCTGGGATCTTTCATCGGAAACGCTGCTAAATATTTCTCTTTGATTTATGTAACAAAGCAGTTTACGTTAACTTAAATAGTTACATTCGGAGGTCAGAAAATCCACAGTAAGTAGGTACATAATAATACATTTACAAGAAATGTCTGAAAGAAAGAGTAGAACACAAAGCATTACGTGAAAAAAAAATAAAAACTAAAATTAAAACAAAGAACCCAAAAAAAGCTCAGACAGAGCCCAAGTCCATTGTCATTTCGCGAGTTACGAAAGTCTTTGTAAACAAAAAAGGAAAGATAATGTGATTACGCAACAGCCTCCGTAGGAAAGAAAAGTTTGTAAAAGCGAACTTCAATACTTTTATGTGCTTCTTTTTTACACTGTAGGAGATTTAACACGCCTTTCGAGAGTAAGATTTCAGGGTGGGTACGCTCAGAAATATTATTTTCAGTCATGCTCCTAAGGTTTTTTGTTTATGCTAGGTTTGAGCGGACTAAGACTGATTTTTGTGCTGTTGTACGTAAAACTGTTTATTGTGTTGGCATGCAGTTGGCCTACCTCGTCGTATACGTTATACTGTGGATCACATGGTCCTAGGTTCGATTCACAGGTCGGGCCAAAAAAAATTACTAGTGTTGTACTTTCCTATGTTAAGAAATTCTCAGTGCCAGCCCAGTACTTGGTGGTGGTTCACTCCCACGCCAAAGAACACGTTAAACACAGTAGTAATAAAAACATCGGTCTCGGTTTTTATTACTACTGTGACAATAGTCGTTAAAGCCCGCCAACCCGAATTGGAGCAGCGTTGTGGGTCTGACTTAAATCCCTTAAATCCCTCCCTTCTATAGAAGAGGAGGCCTGTACCCATACAACGTTAAGTAGCAAGTAATGATGGTGGGCAGACGGCGGTGGCAAGTTTTAATTCTACGGACATGGCAGACGATGCGCAGTTCAACTGCAGTTAGAACTGAATTCAAACTGCAATTTCGCAATCATGCAGTTCAAATACAGTCTGATTGATAAGACCCTTTATTGTGGATGAAGAAATGGCAGCGTTGAAATGCATACCATAAACGTATTACCAGTACATATGCATACAACTCATACAAGCTTGTACTAGATGCTATCATAATGATTTATGGGAGCCGTACGTACTCATAGTAACTAGCTAGAGCTTTTCTCGTGAAAATTGCGCAGTAATTTATCTCCTGTACGTCATGAATTTTCAAAAAGTTGCTCCCGAAGATTAGTTCTTTCGAGCGGCCATTTTCGTTGTAAATTTTACATATTTTATAACTTGTGGACGATAATTCTCTGAGAACAAAAACGAATAACCGGCCAAGTGCGTGGCGGGCCACGCGCAGTGTAGGGTTCCGTAGTCACAATCCTCGAAAAACAGATATAACTCCTTAACCTGTGAACCCTACTTAGCCATGATAGTTTTCCTTTAAAATTGATTATATATACTACTGCTGTGAATTTTTTCAAGTTCCTATATACTGCCATTTGGCTGATAGAGGGGGGGGACACTTGACTCTAATAAAAATTTACACTTTAAAACATCATATTTTACAAACCGGTCTAGAAATCGAAAAATGATGTTCCCATACACACAGTATTTTTAAAAGACCTATTCAACGATACCCCACACTATGGGGTAGACGAGAAAAAAAATTATCATCCCCACTTTACATGTACGGGAGCTACCCTAAAAAAAAATATTTATCAAAATTTTATTTCACCACTTTGTCGGCGTGATTAATATTTATACCCATGCCAAATTACAGATTTCTAGCACTAATAGTCTCTGAGATTAACCGAGAACGGACGGACAGACAGACGGACGGACATGGCGAAACTATAAGGGTTCCTTGTTTACTACGGAACCCTAAAAAACACTGAGTTTTAATGTGAGTTATGGCTAATAATAACTAGAGAGTAATATTATAAGGGCTAGGGATTTCCTGTAAAAAGGATTTAACCTGGTGTACTTTTAACTCTTTTTTTTTTATTCAACTGCAAGTTAGCCCTTGACTGCAATCTCACCTGATGGTAAGTGATGAATGATGATGCAGTCTAAGATGGAAGTGGGCTAACTTGGAAGAGGTATGCATACCCCTTATCGTTTTCTACACGGCATCGTACCGGAACGCTAAATCGCTTGGCGGCACGGCTTGTAGGGTGGTAACCAGCCACGGTTTAAGCCTCCCACCAGACCAGACCAGAGACAATTTAGAAATTATAAAATCTCAAATTGCCCCTGCCGGGAATCGAACCCAGGACCTCCCACATATAAGACCACAGCGCTCACCACTGTGCCAGGGAGGTCGTCAAAACTCAACTACTAAGCAACAGACAAGATACATACGTATGAAAGATAACTCTATCTTTCATGCGTATGTGAGTATATAATATGTATATATGTACCTATATGGGATTCTCTATACCCGATGCGAAGCTTCCCAAATTATGGATGGATTTTAATCAATGATGTATATAGATTTGTCTAAAAAATGCGCTGATCATTATTTAGGCTAGGTTTTGTTTTTATATAACCAAAGTGGCGATTGTAAAATACAAAATGGCGGTAAAGGCGAATAAAAAAGTTCGTACATAGTTAATGTATGTAATATTTGCTGGTCGCAGTTGGACACAATTGGCACAAGATTTTGTAATGTAATCTTACATTTTTCTAGCGTTGTGCTACTTGAAACGACAAGGGACAAACCTTTTAACACTAAATAGAAAACATTGAAATAATACACAATGGATGAAGAGAGAAACCATTTTTGAAATAGCAGCAATTTTCACAACAAAAACCTTTATGCCATTTCCAAAGGAAATGTTAGCTCTTAGCTCGTAAGCAATTCTGAAAATAAAACTGTAAAACTGAAAGTTTATATTACGGACACTTGATTCTAAGATGACTCTCCTTTAGAGTTCATCTTTTGTAAACGAAGAATAAAATTCCGACTAGATGAATTATAATTACTTCGCGACAACAAACACAAGGTTATGTTTTTCACAGTGTCATCTGGTATGTGGGATTCTTCAAACCCTCGAAGCGTTTAAACCGTGTAATGATTTTATGCTAGGTAGTGTTTTTTTTATTAAAAAATATCTTACCATATTATTATTGAGTAAAATATCACTGAATATAATGTCTTTTAAAATCAAGACGATGTTTCCCCTAGACTATTTAACAGCCTTAAGCTCCGTTAAAAAATTACAGAACCTTAAAGTTGATCTTGCGCTATTAACCTCTTTGACGGCATTAAAACTCCAACAACTATTATAATCTTACAGAAAATGCTGAAGCAACATTTAACTCGCGTCCATTAAAGGCGAGCAATTTTGCAACAGTGTTCTTTGTTCGAACAATCGATTGAACTGTCGGCACTCTCGATATCGCAGAAAATGTTTAAAAAACATCTCGAGAATCGAGAGCTCCGAGAGCAGATGCTCTAGTTCTGTTATTTGAACACGGGCCAAGTTGTGAGATGTAGCGTATTGGTGAATTTTAATTTTGAACGCTCCCAGCCGTGAGAGACGACCTTCAGCCAAATGTTGAAGATCTGCTGAAATTGGGCACTTTAAAAACGGCCAGCACTCAATGCGTGAGATGATGTTGATGTAAATGCATTTTAGAATGGCGGTCTCTACATAGGATGCTGGTTAGCGGTCGAGCCGGTCATTCAGATGACTGTATGTTACGTTATGGCAGAGTATAATATGTACCCACATCAGTAAGCGAATATTAAAGAGAAACTATTGATGAATTAAGTGGACCAATTTGGTGGCAAAAAATACTGGTTGGAGAAGGATACCCAAGTCATAGTCAATTATATGAACAAGTTAATATGACAAAAAGGCCTCAAATGTAGACTGCAGAGCTCAAATGGTAATTTATCAATAAGAACTAACCTATTACATTAATAATAATAATTATTATAATGTTATTTTTAAAAAAAGAGCAACCGCCGAGTTTCTTGCAGGTTCTTCTCGGCTGGAACTGCATTCCGAACCTGTGGTAGACTCAATCGACGATTCAAAAGTACTTGTAAAAGTTTATTTGAATAAAAAACTTTTCTATTCTATTCTATTCTATTGGCGCAAGCAATATTTAAAAGCAGTTATTTGGCAGTCCGATAAATCATAACAATATTGATAAACAGATTAAAATCTAAACCAAAACGATAGATTAATCAAGAGATTAAATAATCCCTTTATTAGAATAATCTCTTTATCTATCCTAAATATAATAATACCTATTAGTAAATTTATTAAATTTTTCATATGAAGTTTCGAGCAATTTCATCGCTCTATTTTGTGTATTGGACCGTACACCAATTCCCCCAGCTAGCAGTTCGTTTAAACATTTCCAGGCCCCGATATTTGATCTGTAATTAAAATCAAAATTGTCTCCTGGTATACGAAATAAGTAAACGTTCGAATATAAATACGCATAGGTATAACTTAATTGAAACACCTAAAAGTTAAAAATAAACTTATCAGGCACGAGTAAGTATATAGAAATGTGAGTTTATTCTTAAATAGAAGTTAGCCCTTGACTGCGATCTCACCTGATGGTAAGTGACGATGTACTCTAAGGTGGAAGCGGGCTAACCTGGAATAGGTTTGACAGTTTTTATTAATTCCATACCATGCATTTACCGATCAGGTGTAGGTAACACCTGATCGGTAAATTCATGATAAAAAGTACCGTGTCGAATCTTTTTAAGTATGGAAATAGTTTTGTCAGTAAACTAGGGCACGTATGTACCTGGGTTGAGATCTACGTCGAGATGAAAACATTCATTTGCGTGTGCTTCGTATTGCGCGAGATTTATCTTTTCATTTTTCGTGATTATTTCACGGAAAAATCATTTTTTCTTTTCCTCTTCCTAGATTAAGGTTTCAATTCTCAGACGAAAATACGAGTACGTGACAATGAGTCATGCTTTTTGTGCGTGCGGCTGGCGTTCATCGATTTATAAGACACTATCACGTCAAAAAAGTATCTATCTATACCTATGATACATTACCGTGTCTGACTGTTTGACATTTAACGAACAGCCCACAACAAACTCAACCGGATTTTTTTTTACTATCACCATCTGACAATGTGGCTAATTCTGTTGTACACAATTTCTAAAGCTAAACTAAAATGACAGGGCTAAATATATTCTTATCTCTTTCACAATGATACCTGCGGAAAAGGATAGCACTATTTTTAAACCTGTCAATTTAGTTTGGTTTAGAGATTCTGTACAACAGAATTAGTCACAACATCACTTAGTTTAAGTTTTAATACTATTATGTACTAGGGCACATCTTTCCCAAGGTTTTTGATCACCGAAGTCTTTTACATTGCAATAAGTTTTTTCAATAAGTTTGCGTTCTTTAAAACTGCCTCGTTGATCCATTGCAGATCATGAGGTCCCGGGTTCGATTTCCGGGTCAGGCAAATAATTGTTAAGTGGTGGATTTTTCTGTTAATAAATTATCAGTGCCAGCCCGGAGTTGGTGGTTGGCGGTGTTACAACCCTGTGCCTCAGAAAGCATGTTAATGAGTCGGTCCCAGTTTTATCACTATCTTGTGACAATAGTCGTTACTGCCCACCAACGCGCATTGGAGCAGCGTGGCGGATCTAAGCTCTAAATCCCTCTCTCCTATGAGAGAGTGGGGCCCGTTTCCAGCCGTGGGACGTTAACACTATAGTGGTGGTTTCTGGTGGTGGTGATGGTTTCGTTCTATAAATACTTTGAGATTGTCGAGACATACACAAAATGTCTTCTGAAACTAAAATCAGATACTAAGTATACCTATTGTCTGAGAACTTCTTTCAGTAATTCGATTTTGCTAGTTATTTTTGTTCGTGGTGCCGAAACTTTATCTTTATGGAGCCGAGACATTACCGATCCCGCTGTACTTTGTAGTTTGATGGGCAGACGTCAGTTCCAGCTTTTATTAGTTGGTGAGGATTTTTAGGCATCACGACTTTTCTGATAAATACAAAATCGTACTCATAGAACTTTATGAGACTGGTTTAGGATGCCTCTGGTGTAAATTGGCCTTGATAATCGAAGAAAAAATTACTGTTTTGCGTTGATGATTTGTTATATACCGCCATCATATACAAACGAGTTGCTTAGCTGAAGTAGCAATAGACAGGGCACATTGGTCAAAGAACTGGTAGGCGTTGGTGTTCCAAGGTGCTGGAATGGAGATCTCGCACTTCAAACTGCAGTGCTGACAGACAGCCTATTTGGTGGACAGACGACATCAAACGAATGGCAGAAGGAGAACTCTTTAATTTTCCGGGATAAATCCACCTATCTACCTTGTCTCCAGGTTGCAAGTTTCTCGCAAGCGTCTTTTACTAGAGTGAGTAACTAGATGGGGTCAAAATTTGATCTTTTCGTTTCCTCTTAGAATACGTTACAACATTGTTCACGGTGTTATTGTCACTCACTCAACTATTACCCAGTTAATCTTTACACCGTTACATACCATTTCAAAATTTTCTTAATGGAATCGTATCGGAAAGATCAGAGAATGGCCTCAGAAAACCCTAATCCATTCCATTAATTATATTAGGATTAATGTAATGGATTATGTTAGCTATGAAGATGACGACTCAAAGAAAAGATCGTGTCGTATATACCGTGACGTAGTATTGTCGAGTCGTGTGAAAACGAAACCAGCATCACTCTCGAAGACTGAACTAATCAACTTTCAAATAAAATGTTTGAGTCGGCATTGAATAGGCGGTGGGTGTTATTGTTATTTATGTAAGTATTTTAATGGGATTAATGACAAATTTTATTGTGCCTCCATGTGGGGTACTCGCATTACCGGGCGATGTGTTGGGAAACATCCCGTACGAACTCACCGTAATGGCATAATGTTTTACAATTAAACACTTTTATTGTTATCGTTGATGCGCGCTGTGTTCGAACAGAATCTCGAACTGTTTAAGATATTTATACCTTTTTTGTTATTGTGCATAAACAAGATAATGCTCCTCGCTTAGTACGTGTGAGAGTTTCTTAAAAATCCCGTGGAAAAGCTTCCCAGGGAACGGTCCAGGCAAGAGGTTAGGCTGAATTTCTAGTTTAGGTCCTTGATATCAACAGTTTTAATTTTTAACCCCCGACGCAAAAACGACGGGGTGTTATAATAAGTTTGACGTGTCTGTGTGTATGTGTGTGTATATGTGTGTGTGTCTGTCTGTTTCCCTGCGGCGCTCAAACGAGTGGACCGATTTGAATGCGATTTTTTCTGTTTGAAAGGTGAATTAGTCGAGAGTGTTGTTAGCTATGTTTGATGAAAATCGATCCTAGATGACCGCCGCCACAAAATGGCGAATGTCGAGGGTTTTTTAAATTTTTAATTTATACTTGTTGAATCACACAGTAACTAGTATCAATGCGTCGGGGATGCTGCAGTTCATTGAGGGCTTATTGGGCGGGCTATGTCTTGTTTTTACCGTTAATCTCACTGATCATAGATCTACGTTGTTCAGCACATCGAAATATATCCGTGTTTTGCGCCGCACAAATAGGAACGAGATCGATAAGTATGTCGAGGGCTCGGCTAATTCTGATCAAACACTACAGATGCGGGTGAGTCCCTCCCAGTAACGAGCTGTGGACGGTTTATTTTTTTCACTAAAGTAGTTCTTGATTAAAGACTACGATATAAGGATCCTTTGAAACGGGCTCTTATTCGACGGCTGGCGGAAGTTGTTAATTGGTACAAGAATTTTCGACACCTTGTTTTTTTTAATTCCCTGTGCCACGTATTTCCTCGTGACTACTTTACACTAACCGATGGTTTTGTTAATGATACCGTGGACTCCAAGATGCTTCCGCATGGGACTCCGCAGGATTTTGACTCATAAATATATATATGGGTGTATTAATAAATATTTATATACATAAAACCATCCGCACGGAAAAGCATCCCGGTCCCGATAGGTTTGCGTGTTCTACGGGGTAAAGAAAAACTTTGTCCTCCTCCTAAGTTCTATCCGGTATCCGACGGGGACAGCGTTGCTTGGGAATTAGCATCCCGGAGATGAACATTGAATACTTTCTATCCCGCATAATAAAAAAGTTTTTACTATATTTTTAAGAAACCTTAACCCATGCGGACGACGACGTGGTCCATCAAAAACGTCAATTCAATTTAATTTATCGTTCAATCGTCTCTCGCGGACGCGTAAACGGCGGTTCACGGGGATTTTTGTTAATTAACACGGCGGTGAGGTTCTGCTTTCCATTTATTCCACGTTCACGGAAGATTACAAAGGTCGTATCGATGGCGTTGCGGGGATTCCTGAGCCCTCGATCCTTTACCCTTTTCATTCTTTTGAACTTTATTTTACTTTTAGAAATCGGTCAAATTTCATTTTTTTTTATTCCTGATGGTAAGTGACGATGCAGTCTAAGATGGAAGCGGGCTAACTTGGAAAAGGTATGCATACCCCTGGTCGGTTTCTCCACGGCATCGTATCGGAACGCTAAGTCGCTTGGCGTCACGGCTTTGCCGGTAGGGTGGTAACCAACCACGGCTGAAGCCTCCCATAAAATCTGAGTAGAGACAAGAGAAATTATAAAATCACATATTGCCCCTGCCAGGAATCAAACCCGGGACCTACCGCAATAAGGCCACAGCGCTCACCACTGCACCAGGGAGGTCAAAACTCCTCTTGCGTAAGCGGGTCCTAATTGAGCTGTGCTGATGATAAACATATGGAGCCGAAATATGGTCGCTAACTATGGGTCTCAGAAGAAGACTCAAGGTCACTTAGCAAGCTATGGAAAGTCATATTACCTATACTAGAGTGATATACCCTGTGGGATCAAATCAGATATGAGGAAATGCCGTGTCGATAAATCTAGAGGGACCCAAATACTATAGTATTTGGGTCCCTCTATTATATATACATACATCTTTCATTACTATGTATATATATGTCGCAGAGTAAGGAATGGGACGTCAAGACATAGTGGTCTTGGGCGTATTCGGATAGCGGAGGTTGGTTGGTACTTTAGAATAAATGTGTCAACTGTCGAGAGCTTGACACTTGGAGATGAATTGACATGGACTTTTGAAAAAGATATCGAGCTGAGAATACGTGGAAGTTGGAATCAACCTAAATCCGGCCGCGATCCGACTTCGCCACGTTCCTAAGGGAATCCGTTCGTATCCGGGCCGCGTGTGCATATTTAAGTGCGATTGTAGAGTGATAAACTGTGATTAAACTATTCAGCTTGAATCGAGTCTTATTTCCGTGATTTACAATGGACGAAGAGCTGATAGACAATGACTGCCCACGATAACGAGATCAAAACCTTCGGCCCTCCGTTATATACATCTTTCGATACAGTTTCTTTATCATTTAAGAACCTCCCATGCTACTCATTACTACTTTCACCTACATAGAAGAGAATAGAATCGTTTTTTATTCAAATAAACTTTTACAAGTACTTTTATATTACATACAGATATTATTTATAAAATTTATGTAGTAATAAAGTTTAATCAGAGTCGTACATACCGTATAAAGACCAACACTTTTCGTTAACAAACAAAACAAACAGCTTCCCAGTTGAATGCTCGGGCGCCATCCAAAAAAATCGCTCTTGTTTACGACCAACTATATTTTATCCCACCACAAAACAACTCCCACATCAAACAGTTATTACGCGTATAAATAAAAAAGGCGCGATTAACGTTTTATTTTGTTATAATGTATACGATTACGGAGATTTATCCGTTTATCATTGCCGTCGAAGATGCTTTGTGGGAAAGAGTGATGCGATCGCTGCCCGCGGCGCGCGCTTATTCTGGAAAGTGATGCGTCATTTTCAATTAGATTGGAAGAAGTATTAAAATTTTCAATCAGCATTGCCCAAAGGTTTGTAACATGCAACTGACGAAATTCGGTTTGAAGTTACATTTCTCTGTTGCTACTCTTTTGTTCAATAATTCAAGTAGCTTAATTAGCCCTCATACGCATTATCGGTTGCGGTAGCGGTGTGGCTAGCCGCTTTTATATTTTTATATGCAACCGCTACCGCAACCGCTAATGCGTACGAGCGCTTAGTGCGTACAAAATGAGCGGTTGCATATAAAAATATAAAAAGCGGCTAGCCGCATCGCTACCGCAACCGCTAATGCGTATGAGGGCTAAGTGAGACATAAGTTTACTATCTCAGTTTTAAAAGTTCGTACTAGGCTTGGTTGTAAGATTTAAGCCTAACCCTTGGTTGTAAGCCTAAAAGCCTTGGTTGTAACCTTTTTAATCTTCAGAGCTTGTTTAAACCCATATATATTGTGAACGTTCCTATCACAATATAGATGGATTTATTTTTTAAATAGATAATTTATAATTTAGTTTATTTTTCTAATAATACTTTCAAGTTTAACAAGATAAAGATCAATATTAAGATTTTTTTTTTCTATTAAAATAGAGTTTAGAATAGTGACACCAGACGAATTCTAAACCAGTTCCATAAAGTTTCGATTACTAAAATATATTGTGTCCGTCGCTCCTGCTCTGAGATATGCGCAGTTACCGTAATGGCGCCCTTTTGCCTTGCTCCATGTTTTATTCAACTGTTATTAGTATTTCTAGTAATATTTTTGAACGTAGAGTGTTTTCTGATCTCTCGGTACGGATATGCGAACAGAAGTCCATAGACTTCGCCAATAACCTTTAACTTTAGTAATCAGACACTTTCTTGCTACTGACTAGAATGCATTGTTGCAGTAATAAAACCATAAATTCACCCAATCAAGCTGCAATTGATGCAGCTCTTAGACACTCAGGGGACAAATCCTGTACTTTGGTAGGATTTGAGAGTCCAATGTACTACTCTTGCAAAAACCCCTCCAGAAAATTGTTACCAATCACACTATCATCATAAAATTATAAATGCGAAAATTTGAGTGAATGTATGTGTGTAGGTATACTGTATGTACCTATGTGTTTGTTACTGTATAACGTCGCAACTACTGCACCGATTTGGCTGAAATTTAAATGGAGATAGATTATGCCCTGACTTTACCACATAGGCTACTTTTCATCCTGGAAAAATCCTCAGTTCCCACGGAATTTTGAAAAAACCGAAATCTATAGGTAGATTACTATAGCAAACTTCCTTAAAAGTAGATATTCTATTCAGAACCGGAAATCTACGATTCCCCCAGGATTTGTGAAAAACCTAAATCCACGCGAGCGAAGCCGCGGGCAGAAGCTAGTTTTGAATAAAGTTTATTTGACTTTGATTTTGAAAATATTAAATTCTGCCAAGGATTCGAACCCGGAAACTCGTGATCCGAAGCTGAGTAAGCCGGCCGCCAAATCAACGAGTCAATTCAAAGAATTAGGCGGTAACGATGATCGTGAAAGGCCCCTCATCACGCATTGGGGGCGCGTGCCGCGAATGATCTGTTGATTCGATTCGCCCGTCCGGCTCCTGTGTTGAGCGAGGAACTGTTGACCGATTCCCCGCTCACGTGATCCGAATCTCAACCTACCTCGTTCACTAATCGTCTCAATACACCTTACAGGGTGGAAAGTCTTTATTTCCTCGTAGTTAACCTTTTTTTATTCGACTATGGAAGGGTAGGGGTAAAAAGCTGTGATAGCCTAGTGGTTAGGACGACCGACTTCTAATCGGAGGTCGTGGGTTCGATCCCGGGCACGCACCTCTAACTTTTCGGAGTTATGTGCGTTTTAAGTATTTAAATATCACTTGCTTTAACGGTGAAGGAAAACATCGTGAGGAAACCTGCACGCCTGAGAGTTCTCCATAACGTTCTCAAAGGTGTGTGAAGTCTACCAATCCGCTTGGCCAGCGTGGTAGACTATGGCCAAAACCCTTCTCACTCTGAGAGGAGACCCGTGCTCTTTAGTGAGCCGGTAATGGGTTGATCATGATGATGGAAGGGTAGTGTTTGGCAGTTATGTGCGTATGTGTTGGTTCTCTCATAATGTGGCTAATTCTGTTGTACACTATCTCTAAACCTAAACTAAAATGACAGGGCCAAATATATGCTTATCTCTTTCACAACGATACCTGAGGAAAAGGATAGCACTATTTTTAAACCTGTCAATTTAGTTTAATTTAGAGAATGTGTACAACAGAATTAACCACAATTTCTCTCTCATAATGTAACTGTCTGGTACAGTGGTGAGTCTTATAAGTGGGAGATCCCAGGTTCAATTCGAAGCAGTAGCAATCTGGGATTTAATAATTTCTAAATTGACTCTGGTCTGGTGGGCTATTCTCAAACTTAGTTATCAACTGTAAAGGATAACCACCGAATGAGTGTGAGATATAAAAAGTGATTTCGTTTCACACAGTAAAACAGAAATGTATGTCAAACTAATTTGGTCAAAATAATTATTAATACTAATGCCGCGTAGAAACCTATCAGAAGTATGGGTTTAATAAAAACTGCCATACCTTTTCAAGTTAGCCCGCTTGCATCTCACCATAATTAAAAACAAACAATACTTAAAATTTAAATACTTAATTTTTTTTTTAATTTTTTTTAAAATTTTAGTATTTAAATATCACTTGCTTTAACGGTGAAGGAAAACATCGTGAGGAAACCTGCACGCCTGAGAGTTCTCCATAACGTTCTCAAAGGTGTGTGAAGTCTGCCAATCCGCTTGGCCAGCGTGGTAGTCTATGGCCAAAAACCCTTCTCACTCTGAGAGGAGACCCGTGCTCTGTAGTGAGCCGGTAATGGGTTGATCATGATGAATACTTAAAATATTTATGGCGGAGGACAACTTAAGTAACTCACGTAAAACCATTTCTAATGACACTCATTATTTATTTTTAATGCAATGTTCAACTATACTAACCACCCCATCGGGGTGCCTACATTTTTTTTCATCAACTTCGATTGGTAAGTATTCCAATTTGATTTAAACTTCGATTGAATGCGATGAGGCGCGTTTGAGAGAAATTCCTCTTAAATACAAAACGGAACAATTTACCAAGTTAAAGATGACAGTAAACGATTTAATAATTTGTCACCGTCAAGACTTGAACCTACACAAACTTACTGACTCTCATCTGATGATTGATCACACTAAGCATTTCCTTACTCGTAGGTATTTGCTAGATATTTTAGAAATCCTTTCTATCTATTTTTAACCCCCGACGCAAAAGCGACGGGGTGTTATAAAATTGACGTGTCTTGTGTGTTTGTTTATGTGTGTATGTGTGTGTGTTTGTCTGTCTGTTTCCGTGTGGCGCTCAAACGGGCGGACCGATTTGAATGGGGTTTTTTTGTTTGAAAGGTGAATTAGTCGAGAGTGTTGTTAGCTATGTTTGAAGAAAATCTAAGATGGCCGCCGCTACAAAATGGCGGATTACATATTTTTTCACAACTCCCTTAATATGGGTATCAAATGTAAGGGCTTGACTAGTAGAATAGCACTATGGCAAATCCAAGATGGCCGCTACCACAAAATGGCGATTGTTGGGGGTTTTTTAAATTTTTATTTATACTTGTTTTCAATTTTGCCCATCATTATGGTCTCCGGAGTCCATATCTGGGAATATGTCCCCGAATAACTGGTCTGTCTGCATTTGATGGTCAAAATTAGGTCTCCACTTTACCGATTGCTTTATAACTTCGTCGTGTTTGGACCCAGCTTATACGCAGCATTATTTCTCATTCTTAACTATAGTTCAGAATTTCAGTTCACTGTAAAACTCGTCGAACAGATTGCACCACAGTGTACCGGAGCTATTATAGCAGTACGTATCAAAACATGACAATACGATAGTACCAGGCCAGGCACACTCCGCAATGCGCTACAAGTACCTAGCGCGCTCCGATTGGTCGGGTCCATTCAATACCTTAGTCGGAAGGGATAAAAGCTACGAGATAGAAAGAGAGGCAAATAGTAGCTTAATATAACAGTAAGTAATTAGCGCTACTGCGTCCTGAATTGCACTATAATGTGTAATAACTAGAGTTGCTATTTATTTAAATTATGTTACGGACTAACTGCGCGTACTTAATAAGTATTCTGTGATAGTACCATGACATAGCAAATCGTTGAGCAAGCTCAATCCAAATCTGTCATAGTAAGCATTGTACGTACAATACATCTATGAGAAGGATATCTTTTTAGACGTTGCCATTCTGAGAATCAGTTCAAAGGGAGCCAACAAAGGAGCCCGTATAATTGACAGGCGAGTGACATGTAACGTCCTTAGGTCTCGGGATAAAAGCGTACAGGATCTACGATATATGTACACCTTTATTGCTTATTCTGCTACGCTTTGATATAAAGTAGCTACAATCTATTTATCCTGAAGTTAGACTTTGAGGTAAACAATATATGTCACGCGACATCGACACTTGACCAAGTGTTTCTCAGCTCAATAAAAGAAAAAACAAAGATATTGATCTCAGAAGTTCATTTGGGTTCGATATTATTTGATAGTACAAAACAAATGCATTTGCATCAAAGTATAATTTTAATAAGCGGCAATCTGAATGTAAAAAATCCTTTATGTTTTAATAAATATTTTTCTTACTTACATCTTGTATTTTTTCGCTATTGACGTGAAAAGTTGTACGTATCACACGATAGCAAACTTTTTGTTTCTTGTGCCTTTGAATCCCTCACTACACTCAGGATTCTAAATTGGAATCCTTCGCTCGCTCGGGATTCAAACTAGGCACACGCAACAAAAAGTAACTTTGCTTTCTTGTTGAACAAATAACTACTTCTGTGCTGTAGATTCTACAAAGAAATTCGATTCACACATTTATTACTAGGTCAGTGATATTTGGCAGGACCACAAAAATCCAAAAGGGTTCGGGAATTAAAACTTCGCACAAAGTCAGGATTAAAATTTTAATTACGGAAAAGGTCCTTTCAATATTTGGGGCACGCAAAAGCCTAGCCTATTTTCAATTATCTCTTGGGAAATACTTTTCAATCTATATAAATTTATTCTTGTTGGTACGTGCTTGGACGTTTTAGACCTTTTTAGGTTTCTTCCAAGCAGGCAGATCTTATTGGATATCTTATATGAAAAAAAAAAACCAATAAGGATACTTGGCGTAAAGTTTCTTGGCATTTGCTAGATGCTAAGGATACGTTCGCGGTGAATTTTATATCTGGGTTATTTTAATTTACAGTGATTAGCTAAAGGATGCAATTTTTAAAGCTTGTTTAGTAGATCTATTCCCTAACTCATTGGCTACTTAAATTAGTGGTACACTACCGAAAGTGTCCAAGAAATAAATATCAAACTCCTATTTTTTATTGGGTAACTTCAATGACAGACTGAATGACGTCATAAGCAACTGTATCTCGGTGATAAACACCATGGATATCGTGACCACATCCCCGACTCTTCGTACCGCTGTACGTAATACTGCTAGTCGTACTTTTACGCACGGCGGGCAATGATCAGTGTGCTTAGTCTAAAGCGGAGCACTCGAAAACGAACTCGAAAACTATTGATCGATTTCAGAGTAAAATAGACCTAAAATGTCTTATATTAAGGTTTGAGTTCGCCAATACATTCAGCATTGTTCGAATGCTGAATGTATTGGCGAACTCAAACCTTAATACAAGCCATTTTAGGTCTATTTTACTCTGAAATCGATCAATAGTTTTCGAGTTCGTTTTCGAGTGCTCCGCTTTAGACTAAGCACACTGCGCAGTTATAGTTGGTGTGCTTTGCCGTAACGCAGTTATTTGTTGGACACATTCTGAAGTGTAGAATAACACTGCAGATCCATTCGATTATATATACAAAAGTTATTTCAAGAACATACTTCTTATTTATAGAATTAATTTTATTATTTTATTTTTGAAAAGGCAATACAGTTTTTAGTGTAAGAAGCTTTAATCTTTTCACATAATAGCAATCTCGAGTTTATGAAATTAGGATTTGTATGTTGTACTTTGTTGGAATAACTAGCTGATGATTTTTACGTGACGACGGTTGAAAGGTGGATCTGGAAGAAATGTTAACCTTTATAATTGAAGATTAACGTTTCTTTGGATAAGAAAGAGATAACGAATACTCTAATCACCCGAATTGGCACCAATATTTCGGAATAGAATTACGAAGAAAAAAAATCAGCCAAGTGCGAGTCGGGCCTCGCTCTTTCAGGGTTCCGTATATAATTATTAACAATATAATATTTTGGGTCTAAGAAATATTTAATTTCCGAGCTAGACATCGCAACAAACCGTGAAAGAAAAACCCAAAAAATGTTTGTTTGTTTTGACCACAGCTTATAAACTAATTAATGAATCGTTGTTTTTAATATTTGTTGTTTAAATAAAGTATATGCTACATAATATACCGAAGTTTCATATTCCTAACTGGTTTAGTTTTTGAGATACCTACCCCCGTCACAAAAATAGTCTAAAACTGACAAGTGACAACTTTGATGGCCCCCCATTTCCTTACTTATTAAGCAAAAAATTCAAAAAATATATATTCGTACTCTACTTAATGAGTTCTAAACAATAATATCCCACAAGCTAGGGTAAGAAAAAACATTTTTTTTCGGCTCCTTTTTCATGTATGGGAGTAAATACCAATATCTTAGGTTTGTAACTCATTTTGTTTACGAGCTAGAGATCTGTGACCGGCGGACAGACGGAGAGTTAGACAGACAGACAGACAGCCGAGTGACATTAATAGGGCTCTGTTTTTATCCTTTGGGGACGGAACCCTTAAAAGGAACATCAAAGTGTTTATACGCACTAGGGAGATCTTTAAGCCTATTTGTCGCCATCGGCCCCGCAATAGGCGTGTTTATCCGTGGGAAATATGGCGGCTCTGTAAACCAATTTCGTGGGGATTATCGACCCGGAACACTACTTGGATAGTGGCGGTCCAAATGACGATTGCTTTTAGCTATCGGAGTGTATAATGTTATTTGTATCTATGTATGTGTAATTTTATTTTTTACCCGACTGCCTACTTGGGTTAGGTTTTTCTCGTTTATATTACTTTTGTAATTTTTTTTATTACTCCGTATCATCCAAACGGCTGGAGGGATTTATACAATTGCCAGATAATGCCCACGACTTCATCGGCATGGATTGATGGTTTTAAAATCCTGTGGGAAATATTTGCTTTTCCAGGATAAATGTTGCCTATTGGTCTAAGATCCCGCTATACAATGACCTTCACCGAGATGTTTATTTGATGAAACGTATTTTATATTTAATTTAACATGTCAATATAGTACATTGTGATACAAGGGTGGAATGTTGGTTATTGCAAACGAGCTGTCATTAACAAGCCCGAACCGAAGGTGAGGGTTTTTAATGTCACGAGTTTGCAATAACCGATACACCCGTGTATCACACGACGTTTTTCAATACAGTTGAGGGAAATAGTAAAATAACAAATTGAAGAATCAAATGTTTATTTCAATGTGTATATGGGCGCAAGCGCCACCTATCGGCAATAAGTGGAAAATATTGATAAACTATATTTTAGTTTATCGTTTAAATAATTATAAAAATGTGTGAAATAGATGAGATTGATATTCAAATAATTATTGGTAAATATTAAACCGTTATTTATCAAGGTCTAATATTAAATAGACACAGTTTTGACTCTTTGAATGTTTGATGTCTAATTTATTGTTCAATATCACCATTTACTATTGAAATAATAGTTTGCTGTTTAAATATTTATAATAAAATCTATTAGAGTTATTAACATTAACTTTAATCAAATTTAATCATTGCAAAATTTATAATAACGTTTTGTGTAATCTATGGTAGAATCTCCTTGTAGCGCCATCTGCAGGAATTATGACTGTTGGTTGGTATTATTTAAATAAACATAGTTTGTTTAAAATAAACCATTTAGAGTTACGTAAAATTCATTTAAATATTTATTTTGATTATTAAGCTATGGTTCAAGAATTATTTTACAGTAATTTTATTTGTTCGTTATACAAAAGAAGTTGTATTGCTATATTTCCGTTATAACCTTGAGAGACAAATATAAAAGCAATCGAATCGTGAAAATGGCATGCATTCCTTTGTTAGATATTGCACTGAAATAAAATAAGTGATATTTGGTGTGTAATTTCACCGTGATTAGACCTTTAATGTGAAAGATCTGGCTTGGTCGCCGACAGCAGCGGTGGGATCACAGCCCCAAAAGTTTTTAAGACCTCCGGATGAGGCGTTTTTCATTGTAAAATAAGTGATGGGTCTCAAGTGTTGCGAAAGGTGTGTTGTCAGCGGGGGTGATGGATGCACTGGTCACAGGTATTTATCCTGAATTTATTTGATCTGAGTTGTTAAGAATTGAATTTTTTTATTTGCATAACCGCCAATTTATTTCCCAAATTAATATCTGTTCTAAAACATTACGGAAACGTAAAATTGAAAATAGAGGAAGTAATTATATAGCGTTGCTAAAAAACCACGTGTTACATAACCTTCAAAATGTCAAGTCGTATGTTTTGAATGTAATCAGCCGGATAATTAGTCAGCGTTTCCAAGCCTAACCCTTTTTAGGCAAACAGCAATTCCAGTTCCCGTGGCAGTTTTAACAACGCTAAAGTTAATCGTAAGGGTCATTCTGAGAAAAAAAAAATATGACTACCGTCAAAGCGACGAACGTAATGTTTGAAATAAAACTATCAACTAGTAATAATAATTGTTCATCTGTTAAAATGTAGCACTATTTATGTTATTATTGGTAATAAATAGTACAGGTAAAAGTTCCACGGAATTGTAATATGAAAAAAAAAAGATGTTACCTACCTACTATACAGATGATGACATACTGACGGATGTTGTAGAAGAAGTTAGATGGATTGGTAGAAATGGATGAACGAGCGGCTCCTTAATGACAAACGCATTTTGATAAACGTAAAGCCAGAATCCACCTAGTTTAGTCAGACGCTTTTGGATTCTTACCTAATTCTAACAACTCAGACAAATTGACCAATTGACCGTATGGGCAGAGGAATCAGTGGACATCGATTAACATGCGAGTGCTTCCGTTTCCTCTGTGGCAATGCTGACTCTATGTTGTGTTTGCATTGTGTTGATATGATTTATGATTTATTTTATTTCATGATGTGCAAATCTATTTTTCCCTATCCAAAACATCCCTCCTTAAACGCTGGCTGGCCACCATGCGTATCCTTATACCTGGTCTTGGTGGCTAGATCCCAGGATGGGTGATGCCTTTTGTGTTGGCTAGATCCCAGGATGGGTGATGCCTTTTGTGTTGGCTAGATCCCAGGATGGGTGATGCCTTTTGTGTTGGCTAGATCCTATTGGTGATGCCTTGTGGGTCGGCTAGATCCCAGTTTGGGTGATGCCTTGTGGGAGGGCTAGATCCCAGTTTGGGTGATGCCTTGTCTGAAATTACGTCATAACAAACAAAAAAAAAAACTGAAAATATAACTTACAATTTGTGACTTTGACTTTGACTTTGACTTAATGACTTTGAATTTGACTGTGAAAAAAAAACTGTAAGGGGCACAGAATTTTAAGGGAAACAGCGCAAGGGACGCGCTGGAATCAGCATGGCCGTATGGGCGCAAGCGCCACCTATCGGCAATAAGTGGAAAATATTGATAAACTATATTTTAGTTTATCGTTTAAATAATTATAAAAATGTGTGAAATAGATGAGATTGATATTCAAATAATTATTGGTAAATATTAAACCGTTATTTATCAAGGTCTAATATTAAATAGACACAGTTTTGACTCTTTGAATGTTTGATGTCTAATTTATTGTTCAATATCACCATTTACTATTGAAATAATAGTTTGCTGTTTAAATATTTATAATAAAATCTATTAGAGTTATTAACATTAACTTTAATCAAATTTAATCATTGCAAAATTTATAATAACGTTTTGTGTAATCTATGGTAGAATCTCCTTGTAGCGCCATCTGCAGGAATTATGACTGTTGGTTGGTATTATTTAAATAAACATAGTTTGTTTAAAATAAACCATTTAGAGTTACGTAAAATTCATTTAAATATTTATTTTGATTATTAAGCTATGGTTCAAGAATTATTTTACAGTAATTTTATTTGTTCGTTATACAAAAGAAGTTGTATTGCTATATTTCCGTTATAACCTTGAGAGACAAATATAAAAGCAATCGAATCGTGAAAATGGCATGCATTCCTTTGTTAGATATTGCACTGAAATAAAATAAGTGATATTTGGTGTGTAATTTCACCGTGATTAGACCTTTAATGTGAAAGATCTGGCTTGGTCGCCGACATGTACGTACCTATCTTTGTCGGAATCTTGGGGGTAAAATTCCATCTTGCGTAATTTTTGCCCCAGATAAAATATCAAGTTGAGTTAATTCCATAATATCACTTGTACTTGAACTCATATTTACAAAAAATAATCAATTTATCACACAAAAAATGAAAACTTTCAGAAAATGGCGCGTTTTAGCAACTGGACATTTTAAAACGAAACTAGGCAACGGTCTGCGCGTATACAGCCTATTCGATTTTTGAGATATGTTAATGTGAAAATAATTAAATTAAAAATGGTAATTAAATATAAAATTAATTATAATAAACAAACATTTAAAAGAATTTTGAGAATTCAATGCTAAGACGTACGCATTTATTATTTTTTTCTCGTATAAAATCTATCCGATTTTATTCTATGTATGAAAACTCCTTGCTACTAAACTTTTTAAATTGACTTATTAATTTAAAAATAAACTGCAAAACAAATTGATCGAGCTCGTAAAACAAAAGTCACGACCGCGTAAAACAAAACATGCCTGTGCAAAAGATTTAATTTTCGAATCATAACTATAGCCTCTGAAAGTACGCCATGTGAAACAACTGTATTGAAAAATATATTGCATATGGATTGCCTAGCAAATTTCAGTCCAGGCATTTCATCAAATAAGCATCTCGGTGAAGGTCGTTGCATAGCAGGATCCTATACTATATGTCAATTACCGGGACGCAAGCGACCTCTGTCCCAAACTTCGTATAAATCGGTTAAACCTTTAAGAATCCCGTGGGAACTCTTTAATTTCCCGGGATAAAAAGTAGCCTATGTCCATCCCCAGGATGTAAGCTACCTGTGTACCAAACATTAAAATCGGTTAAATTAGGATAGATGACGTCACTACAAATTGAAATCTACTATCAGCCAAGTCGTAGAGAGCTGCCGGATACAAACGGCGGAACACTGCGACGTGTGGAATCTTTACGAGTGACGTAAGTATGTCCAGCAGTGGACTTTTCTCTGCTTATCGCAGAAGCAAGACAAGAAGAAGAGGTACCTACCATGCTGCTCTTTGCGAAAACATGAATTTATTAAGTTTCTGAAACTGAAATTGCCGGAAGAAACGCTCTAACAGTATCGATCCAACCTTTATAGTCTTCCGTGGAATAAACAAAAAGTTAGGACTCCGCCGCAGAGTTAATTAACAAAAACCGCCATTCACGCTTTGCGAGGTGATTAACCGATGAATTAAAACCGACTGACGTTTCATTTAGAGAATTCGCACTGATATTATAAACTGGCAGGCTTGTTGATCCTTGCAAAGTCCCAGTGTTTCCTCAGGGTAAATGATAATGTGTTAGGAGGGTTCGTAGAGAAAATTAAGAATATTCTGGAAATTTAAAGTAAGAAATGAGCAACATATTGGATAATAATCCTTATGCAGCTGTATGAAAATAAATAAAATTGAAATAACTAAGTGTTTATTATTCAAAAATAAGTGCATCGTATTGCATCATGATTTACAAAAAAAAAAAAACGAATAATGTCCAATTTATTTTCTCGGTCATTTTTTGACGACATGTGCTGCTTATATAGGTCTTACTTAATCTCGGAGAAGTTACATGTTATTTATTATTATCCAGGTAATCGAAGAGTTTCTAGCAAATTAAATAAAACCAGCCAAGTGCGAGTCGCACTCGCGCACGAAGAGTTCCGTACTATTATCTATAAAAACGACAAAAAAATCACGTTTGTTCTACGAGAGCCCCCCTTATATTATATTTGTTTCATTTTAATTTAATTTTTTTTTTTTAAATGAATATAACTAAATATTCTGTGAATATTTCAAGCGTCTACGTATTGCCGTTATCAATATCGAGCAAAAACGAGCAATAAAATTCACGTTTGTTGTATGGGAGCCCTCTTAAATATTTAGGTTTTTTTAGTATTTGTTGTTACAGCGGCAACAGAAATACATCATCTGTGAAAATTTCAACTGTCTAACTATCACGGTTCATGATACGTATTTAAAAAAAATACGCCAGGCTGTATCCTGGTGACAGACGGACGGACGGATAGACAGGCAGACAGACGGACGGACAGATGTACAGAGGAGTCTTAGTACTAGAGTCAGGTTTTACCCTTTGGGTATGGAACCCTAAAAATAAAACCCGCATGGATGAAATCCCGAACATCAGCTATAGTAGATAATCAGCTATCTAATATAGATTTTAAAACTAACAACTTGATTTATCATAATAATATATTGAATTTTTCAAGTATTCGAACATCATACACAGTTCAAATACCTAGTTGTATTGGAGTTGAATTGTAAACGCTCTCACAATTGCTCGGGTAACAACGGAGCATTCAGTTGGTCCATTTTCAATTAGCCGGGATCCGCCTTTTCAACCCTCGTCACAAAAAAATCCGCATCTGGATTTTCGTGCGGAGTTAATAAATACGATATTTTATAAAGAAAATGTTGAAGGAGAAGAGAACGAAGGGTAACTTATTATTATTATTTTATCGAAGTTCAACAAGTTTTCTTTGTTTTAATTTCTTGGAAAATACCGCAGCGGCAAAGCTTTGCCCAGTCTACATACATTTTTATTTTAAACTAGATGATGCCCACGGCTTCGCCCGTGTGTATTTAGGTTTGTAAAAATCTCGTGGGAACTTTGATTTTCCAGAACAAAAAGTAGCCTATCTGTAGTAAGTAGTACCTAACCCGTCCACAAAACGGAAAAATTCCGTGGGATCCTTACGATTTCGGAATGCAATTCCTTACAGCATCAGGGTTGAGGAGTTGGACATGTACCTACTCGAGGTCATTCAACAATAAAGTATTTAATTGGTATCCCCAATATCAATTTAAATAACCGACAGTGCCTAAATCCCATTAGTTTTGGGGATCAGATCCCCTACAGCATCAGGATTGAGGAGTTGGAATCCAAATTTTTTGTAGGACAGTGTCGCAATGTTTCTGTATCGATAAAAAAAAAATTACGCAAATCGGTTCAGAAATCTCGGAGATATCGGTGTACATAGGTAGAAAAACACAACTCCTCCTTTTTTGAAAGTCGGTTAAAAAAGTAGCCTATGTCACTCCCTGGTTAATTCTCTACTTGTATGTGAAAGTCCCGTCAAAATCGGTTCAGCCGTTCCAAAGATTAGCCCGTTCAAACAGACAGACAGACAGACAGACAGACAGACAGACAGACAGACAGACAAAAATTTTAAAAACGTGTGATTCGGTTATAGTATCGTTCAAATAACCATATGAGCTTAATATGAGGTAGTTATTTCGATATTACAGACAGACACTTCAATTTTATTTATTAGTATAGATAATTATTTGTTTTAAAAATGACGGACTTTCATACAAACTTTCATTCCCCATTTAACCCACTTGGGGGTAGTTTTTCCAAAATTCCTTAAACACGTAGCTCTTTATTTTTAACCAGAAACCTAAGTACCAATTTTCATGGAGATAACTTGAAAAATGGCGGACTTTCATATAAACTTTCATCCCCTATCAGGGGTAGAATTCTCAATAATCCTTTCTTAGTGTGTGCCTACGTCATAAAAGGAAGCTACTGTGAAAATTTCATGTTTCATTGTTCAGTAGTTTAGGCTGTGCGTTGATGATCAGTCAGTCAGTCAGTCAGGACAAGATTCTTTATATTATTAACTAGATGATGCCCACGGCTTCGCCCGTGTGGTTTGTAAAAATCTCGTGGGAACTTTGATTTTCCAGAACAAAAAGTAGCCTATCTGTAGAAAGTAGTAACCCGTCCACAAAACGGAAAAATTCCGTGGGATCCTTACGATTTCGGAATGCAATTCCTTACAGCATCAGGGTTGAGGAGTTGGACATGTACCTACTTGAGGTCATTCAACAATAAAGTCTTTAATTGGTATCCCCAATATCAATTTAAATAACCGACAGTGCCTAAATCCCATTAGTGTTGGGGATCAGATCCCCTACAGCATCAGGATTGAGGAGTTGGAATCCAAATTTTTTGTAGGACAGTGTCGCAATGTTTTTCTATCGATTAAAAAAAAAAATTACGCAAATCGGTTCAGAAATCTCGGAGATATCGGTGTACATAGGTAGAAAAATACAACTCCTCCTTTTTTGAAAGTCGGTTAAATAAGTAGCCTATGTTACTCCCTGGTTAATTCTCTACTTGTATGTGAAAGTCCCGTCAAAATCGGTTCAGCCGTTCCAAAGATTAGCCCGTTCAAACAGACAGACAGACAGACAGACAGACAGACAGACAGACAGACAGACAGACAGACAGACAAAAATTTTAAAATCGTATGATTCGGTTATAGTATCGTTCAAATAACCATATGAGCTTAATATGAGGTAGTTATTTCGATATTACAGACAGACACTTCAATTTTATTTATTAGTATAGATATAGATTTAACTGTACCTACTTCTGTGCCGTGGTATGAGAACGATATAGTAGTTCAGAAGGTAAATGGGGCAATTTCAACAAAGCCGTTTTTTCTTGAATTTCGGTGGACTTTTTTATTATTAAGTTTTTTCAACTTTGAACTATGGTTTATTGTTCTTCTTGTTATTGTTTATGCTCTTATTGAATGCCATCAAAATATGTCTTATAAACTCGTGAGAATACGTGTTTAAAATTTTGATGCCACCGAAATGATAAAACTAGCCACCGAAATGATATAAGTAGCCACCGAAATGATAGAAACTGTCCACCGAAATTAAAATTCACTGAAAATATATTAAATATACTACTGAGCAGCCTCAACCATACACTTTAACTAAATAGATGCACTCTTAGCAAGTATGAAAGGTTGTATACTATCATGAGTGACAATTTGTTAACCCAGTTACGTATGTTCTACTTAATTTTAGATATTCCTCTGGATTTCACACAAAAAAATGCACCTACCTACGATAAAAGGAATAGAATATAATTAAATGATTAACGATTTAATTAACGATTTTAATCTTAGCTTAGCAATAATCAGTCTTTTAATTTCTACTATTTTAATAACTTCGCACTCACTTAAATACAGTGTAAACTCTATATTGCGCCACTTAAGGGGCTTCTAATTTTATGGAGTTATTGAGATTTCAGAGTTGTCGTTAAATGAAGAGAAAAAAAAACAATATTATGATGCATGCAGTGACTAATAAAGTATACAGTTTGAAAGTCTGTGACCAACCAAGAATATGATAACGATAATGCAGATGCATTATTTGTCTGTGTATTTGAAGTTCCATTAGATTCTAAATCATCATTGATAATTGAGTATGCCACTAAGGTTTGTCGAGTTGTCTGAATTTTGTATTTTTTTTTCTTATAATAATATCCTTTCGAACTGGCTGCGTTTTTTTTTTGCGTCGATTTCAGATAAAAAATTACTTGCTGGCCTGAATTTTCATCGAAACAAATAATAATCTACCAAAATAATAAAATAATCCACCGAAATGAGACAATTAAACACCGAAATGATAAAGCAATCCACCGAAATGAGATAATTAAGATTTAAAAAAACCGAAATGAGAATTTCTATCATTTCGGTGAGTTTTTTGTCATTTCGGTTGACAATTTAGCCCACCGAATCCACCGAAATGATAACACCGAAATTAGAAATACGGACAAAAATTTGCATTACAAGAAGACTATGTATTATAAGATGATATGAATATTACACAAATAAACGTATTGCCATTACGCACTCATGAATAATATTTTATATGTATTAACTAATTGCAAGACAAGTTATACCTGTACACGGAAATGATAAGAAGTTTGTCACATGCCACCGAATTGAACTACTTACTTTTTTTGCGGGAACACGCAGGCAAGCGGCGCATTTCCTCCTACGATAAGCACATAGACCACACTGTTACGTACATTTTAAGCGCACGAGGGGAGAGCTAGAGTTGTCCTATGCAAAACTACAATCGATTAAAAAAAAAACACCGAGATGAGAGGACTTTCTGGGACACAAGCATTTTTACTTACCAGTTATTAAGCTAAGTAGATATTATCATAAAATTATTTTATAACTATACTGTCACTATTCACAATTTAAATAAAAGTAGCCATATACCTAAATAAGCAATACTTTTTGATTTATGAGGGAAATTACATTGAAAAAGGTTGTGAGGACAGCTACCGAAATGATAAATTCGGGGCTTTAAAATTTTTTTATTTCCTAAACTGCAGTCCTAATCAATAAATATTTATTGTCTCGCATAGGTATCTACCTATTCTACCTAGAAAAAAATATTAGATCTTTATACTAACGTTGGACAGTACCGATTTCACCCATGCCGTGCGAATTTTGCTGTTGGGAAATCCACCCAAATATGACGTGTCTTGGTCATGCTTACTTTTACTTGTCTTTGGTTCTATTTACAGCGTACTACCACAGTTGTTCCTCACAATTTCATTTCACATAAGCTTTTAGCTTATTGACGCATTTTTACGAGAGCATAATATAAAAGCGTTATGGGAATATACAAAAATAAAACCGGTCAAGTGCGAGTCAAACTCGCGCACCGAGGGTTCCGTACTCCAGAAGTATAAGTACAATCTGTTTTTCATTAGTTTGTCTTAAAAGGTAAGCTGCTAATTAAGCTAGGTCTCTAAATTGTATGAGCGCTCATACAACTCAGCGGGCTATCTTAATTGGCTCAACTATGTATGTATGTATGGGGACACCCTTTAATTTCTAACTTTTTTTAGATTTTAGAATTTTTCCTTTATTTGTGCTGTAAGACCTGGCTTTTTGCCAAATTTCGTAATTCTAGGTCAACTGTAAATTTTGATTTGTAAATTTTGGTCAAAAGCAAGGTCTTACAGATCAAGTAAAGGAAAAATTCCGAAAAATAAAAAAAGTTGAAAATTAAGGTAAATTTTGGTACTTACAAGGTTTCGTGAAAATCTAAATTTGCCCATATCTTTTTCTTGTGTGGACTCAGGACCTTAATTTTTATACACCTAATAGGGACCATAGACCTTAGTACCTGGTATAAATTTCAACTTGTTAGGTCCAACCGTTCCTGAGAAAATCTGTGGTGACACACGGACGGACAGACGGACAGACAGACGGACAGACGTACAGACGGACAGACGGACAAGAAAGTGATCTTATAAGGGTTCTTTTTTTTACCTTTTGAGGTACGGAACCCTATAAAACCGGTCTTCGGTCAATTTTCCAAATACTAAAGGAAGTGATAATGATTTTTCTCCTATCAAGAAAAAAGGTAACCCTCTGAGCATCAATACCTACCTATGTATTTTTTTTAAAAGGAGATGTCTTTGATACAATACAAGGAGGATTCTTTAAACCTTAAAAATCTTTTGTGACTTTGATATCTTAATAAGCCTGTTATATTTGACCGTAAACACACAAAAGCGCCTCTGTAAAAAGGTCCACACAAATTGAAAAAAATTCACAAAGACAAGATTAAACTTTTTTGAAAGGACCTCTCCTTTGAATTTCGATAATGAGGGACAATTATTATTTTATTTATTTGATGGCAAGTTAGGGTGCGAACATATCACCGCGCACCTCGCACCTCGCACACCTGTCACCTCGATGTCATGTTCTTAAAGTTATATCAATGAAAATCGGTATTTGTGTTGTCGGTTAAAAATAAAGAATAACGTGTTTCTGAAATTTTGGAAATTCTACCCCCAAGTGGGTTAAATAGGGGATGAAATTTATAAGAATCCAAGCGAACGAAGTCGCTGGCATCAGCTAGTGTCAATATACTTGATACTTGCAGTTGCTCATTAAAAGTTCCACTCGTGTTTGAGTCGCAATAACAGCTGTTAGGGCTAGTTCAAGCGATCAATTGCGAGGTCTCTAGAGTGTATGAGCAGCGTACAAGTGAACTTCCATTTACTACATTTAAATGGCTGGATGTAAAACGGAGTAATATTTGCAGGAGTATATATGTATTTGATACAATATCCGGTGAGACGTACAGAGCCTTACGCCTTGTGTCAACAATGTGCGTTTACCTTAATCTTAACACAATGAATTTAATTGATATGCTGTACTAGCCGATGCCCGCGACTTCGTGATTTGGCTGAGGAATGGAGATAGATTATACCCTGGATTAACACACAGGCTACTTTTTATCCTGGAAAAATCCACAGTTCCCACGGGATTATGAAAAAACCGAAATCTATAGTTACAACTATAGGTCGATTACTGTAGCAAACTTCCTTGACAGTAGCTATATAGGTTGGAAAAGCGAGTGGGAACGGGAACCGGAAATCCACGATTCCCTCGGGATTTGTGAAAAACCGAAATTCACGCGGGCGAAGCCGCGGGCAGAAACTAGTTTACTATAATTATGGAAACAATAAACTGGAACGAGCTCATCTTGTAAAACGTTCAGTAACTTAAAACCGCGGAATTAATTGGGTAATCTGATTGAATCCACCAGCGCGGCGTAGCGCACCGCTCCGCACTGGTCACAACATGTTTTATTTATGCCAACAGCCAAAATAATCATGTTGACACGTTTACCAATTACGAGCTATTGCATTACGTTTACCAATTTACCAGTTTACCGTTTTACCAATAATAAATTCTTACTATATTATACTAGCAGCTATTGCCAGCATCTTCGCCCGCGTGAATTTCGGTTTTTCACAAATCCTGAGGGAATCGTGGATTTCTGGTTCCAGTTCCCGCTCCCTTTTCCAACCTTTATACCTACTTTCAAGGAAGTTTGCTATAGTAATCTACCTATAGCTGTAGCTGTACATTTCGGTTTTTTCAAAATCCCGCGGGAACTGTGGATTTTTCCAGGATAAAAAGTACTATTTTAAAGTTTAGTAGTTAGTAGTTTAAAAGTATTTTTTAAAGTTCTATGTTTTAAGTCAGGGCATTATCTATCTCTATTCAAAATTTCAGCCAAATCGGTTCAGTAGTTGCGACGTTATAGAGTAACAAACATACACACCCATACATACACACACACGAACTTTCGCCTTTATAATATTTATTAGTTAGTGTAATTATGTTTCTGATCTATACTAATAAATAAAATTGAAGTGTCTGTCTGTAATATCGAAATAACTACCTCATATTAAGCTCATATGGTTATTTGAACGCTACCATAACCGAATCACATGTTTTTAAAATTTTTGTCTGTCTGTCTGTCTGTCTGTCTGTCTGTTTGAACGGGCTAATCTTCGGAACGGCTGAACCGATTTTGACGGGACCTTCACATACAAGTAGAGAATTAACCAGGGAGTAACATAGGCTACTTTTTTAACCGACTTTCAAAAAAGGAGGAGTTGTGTTTTTCTACCTATGTACACCGATATCTCCGAGATTTCTGAACCGATTTGCGTAATTTTTTTTTTAATCGATAGAGAAACATTGCGACCCTGTTCTATAAAAAATTTGGATTCCAACTCCTCAATCCTGATGCTGTAGGGAACCTAATCCCCAAAACTAATGGGTTTTAGAAACTTTCGGTTATTAAATTGATATTGGGGGTACCAATTAAAGACTTTATCGTTGAATGAACTCGAGTAGGTACATATCCAACTCCTCAACCCTGATGCTGTAAGGAATTGTATTCCGAAATCGTGGGGATCCCACGGGATTTTTCCGTTTTGGTAACGGGTTTCTACAGATAAGCTACTTTTTGTTCTGGAAAATCAAAAGGTCCCACGGGATTTTTAAAAACCTAAATCCACACGGGCGAAGCCGTGGGCATCATCTAGTAGTAAATATAATCATTTTAATGGTTAAAAGTATAAAATGTATACCCACTGTCAAGGGTATTCAGACTTGTGCACTAACAAATAAATTATGTCGAAGTCTCGGTACGTACAGAGTGTGATTATGAAAATTTGTGTACAAGTGTACACAATTTGGCACGCGTTTACCTCCCACAAGGCGTTTCTATCCTAAATAATATATTTCTATGGAGAAAACCCATGCCCTGTAGTGGGCCGGCAATGTGTTGATCATGATGACATGCCACATGTCATGATCATAATGATGAGATAAGATGAAGTGAAAAGTCACATTTTTTTTTTATTTAAATTTGCTAAAAGTGTAAATAGAAGTGTGTATGTTGAAACTGACATAGCCAGTTGACCCGACTCGCGCTTGACCGATTTTACACCCCGCTAAGTACAGGTCGTTACGTTTTACCGGCCGTTCAGCCCCTTCCTTACAAACGACCCAAGTTACTTAGTGCGAGCCTGTTTTCCGAATATAAATGCTTCAGTTTATAACGGGTTGTAACTACACCAGAAAGGTTAATTGCCCGGCTTTTGCGAGCAGAGGCGAAAAAAGTGTTTAAAGTGTGTAGTATTTTACGTATTATTGCGTAATAATAAGTGAATTACGACACGCTTTATGCTTTAAAAAAATTAAAATTGCGAAAGTAATGATGAAAATCTATTGTTATAGTTATGTTCATTAAGTAAGTACCTTATTAAATGAATGGAATAATGATTATTTGGCGTTCCAATTAATTATCCCATGCATTTAATTTGGTATTAGGTATATCTCGGAAAATAAAAGAGATTCCACGGGATTTTTAGAAAACATAGACGAAGTCGCGGGCCTCAACTAGTTACTTTATGACATGCTGTGGTAAAGATGCGAAAATATCTGACTCAGTCTGTCTAAATCTATGTATCTGGTCTGTCTGCCAGTCTGTTTGCTGCCTTTTCGCAGCTAATCAGTTGAGCATTGCACTAATCGTAATTAAAGCATGTCAAAAAGATAGATTGCATTTTGGAGACAAATACATATATTATAGTTGTCGAGTTCATTACGCAATTACCTAATCGCCTTTCTGACAAAAGTTCTTCCCAAAAGTTTACGGTACGTTGAATTTTAAATCTTGAATTCGTACGGACGAAACAGCAAAATTAAAATCATTACGTTTGTACGCAGCATAAGGTCGGCTATAAAAGCATTATGAAAAAGATTGTCAGGCATGTTTTTCAATTGTGCAAATTTTGAGGCAGAAACACAATCACAACTAAAACGAAATAGGAGCGCGCTATGAAAGTATTCGAGTTGCCGGAGATAATCAAAAAAGTTGTTCAAATGATCATTCGCTACCGGACCGGCTCGGAGGCGTAATTTCGAAGTATTTTTTGCATTATAATACATTCTCAAAAATTTTATCGTGACGTCGTAAATATCCCGTTTCGACTAATGTGGTTATCGATCTTTTTAGGTTTCTCACGGTCTTCTTTTGCGCCCGATAATTTTACGTGATAATATCATATGAAAACATTGCCTGCCTATCGCTTGTTCTACACTCTGTCTTACACGCTCGGCTAGGTGGTACGTGACAATGAGTCATGTTTTACGTGCGTGCGGCCAGTGTTTATCGATGTAAAAAGCGTTATCATGTTAAAAATAAAAGTTTGAAATACTTAGTAGAAAAGAACTGTATTTCTTTCACGTATATTTCTACTCGAACTCTACTTCGATATTGCGCGTTCCGTCTTCAGCGCTCTTGATCTGCGTAACTTTCAAAGATAATTACTTCCTAGATGTAAAAACGGGGTGCCTTTTACACTCGAGCCGGGAAAAGTTACTCCAGCTCCCTAATAAGCTGTTTAACTTGTATCTGTAGAGACTGGCCGTGTTAGTTTTGTTTCTACAAATAAACTTTTCAAAACTCCCACTATTTTACCCTTCCTCCCAGGATTTACATTCAATTTTGATTGAATTCATTATCGTATACCATTACTTATCTGGATTGATTGCAATTTTCTGGGATCGAGTAACTCTGATGATGGGCTCTGATCTTTTGATACTTTTGAGACACCTACTTTGGTCTGATACTTTTGAGGTATATTGTGAGATCATCATCATCATCATCACGATCAACCCATTACCGGCTCACTACAGAGCACGGGTCTCCTCTCAGAGTGAGAAGGGTTTTGGCCATAGTCTACCGCGCTGGCCAAGCGGATTGGCAGACTTCACACACCTTTGACAACGTTATGGAGAACTCTCAGGCGTGCAGGTTTCCTCACGATGTTTTCCTTCACCGTTAAAGCAAGTGATTAAATACTTAAAACGCACATAACTCCGAAAAGTTAGAGGTGCGTGCCCGGGATCGAACCCACGACCTCCGATTAGAAGTCGGTCTTCCTAACCACTAGGCTATCACAGCTATTATGAGATGGTGATAGTTAAAAGCATAGCCGGCTACTGTAGGTTCTTCTCAGACCAGGGAGCATTTGGAATCATTGTAGCTTTAGTGTATTGTTGTCATAAATAAATAATTATTATCATTACCTAACCTTCAAAATACTTGGCGTGATAAGAAAATTCAGGGTCTAGTGAATGCTCCGAGATAAGAAGATCGGTAGGAGAACCAGGGTTACTGATATCTCAAAATGATTGATATATAAGAATGGGAGCCCCCACCCGTTGGTGGGACACATTGCTCAAAGAACCAATAGACGTTGGTGTCCCTTGAAAATCAACTTGCCACTAAGAAATGCAGCATTGTAAGACCACCCACGAAGCGAAAGTATGATCTCAATCGAGTCGCTGACAGCCACTGGATACAAGCGGCACAAGATCGATCACTGTGTTGATTCTCCCAAGAGGCGTAATATGTATGTCCAGTTGTGGACGTCAATTGCCTGAAACGACGACGGCAATTTACGAGTATCTGTAAAATTGATTGGCATTATAAAATGTATAATGTTTTCTTCCATCGTAGACTGTATCATTATTATCATTGCTTAAACACAGGCTCCATGACACGACATTCGCTCATGTCACTAGACTATGAGAGCTTCGCTTCGCTGTCGTTCGCAGTGTGAACCGTAGTATGAAAAGACGCGGTAGCGGCATGAGCGCAGCGCAGCGAACCTCTTGTCGTTCCCAATGGAGCTTGCGCTTTATAACCAAGTGAACTGACGATTAACTTATCGACTGTCAAATTATACAGTGAAATTGTTTTTTTATAGGTATAGCGAGCAACCGAGCAAGCAGGTCATCTGATGTTAAGTGATTTTCGCCGCCCATGAACATTAGCAGCACCTCAGGAACCACTTCTGCGTTGCCGGCTTCTGAGGAAGGGGACTGGCTCTTCAGCTCGCTGCCGGAACACACGGATGCTTTGCGGAAGAATACGGCTGAAGCGTGGTCGCTAGCCAAGCGGATTCGGGGTAGAATCCTACCACAAAGCGGTGATACCATCTAGATTACGTTGTGTGGTATCAGGCACAACGACCAGTAGAGGGGACTGAGAGCGTCAGGGCCTCGTTAGCATACTGGCAGGGTGCACCGCGTGCAGGTGAGGTTGACTTTAGCCACAAAGGTGGAATTTGGGCCACTTACACTACTTGATTTACATTAATTAAAGTCTTGTTTGCCTTGCTACTCTAATGCCCGATTCGCGCATATCAGTGAATCATCAGTGCCGGCACAGTTCCGGCACAGTGAAAAATATTATTTCATACATTCTCTATGAGCGCCTTCACACCTGTCCGTATCAGTGACGACGCAGTGTTTCAGTGTCAATTCTGCGCCAGCCGCGGCACTGATACCTACTTTGTACGTAGGTATCAGTGCCATATTTATACCGTAGCTTTTGTATGCTTAGTCTCACTTTGCAGAGCATGAAAACTTCACTAAATACTATTGATCGAACCACAAGGACTTCAGAGTAAAATGGACCTAAAATGGCTTGAGTTTGAGTTGAGGGCGCTGGCTGTTTTCGAATGCTGAAAGTAGCCAGCGCTCCAAGCAGAAATGTTGTGAAATAAATAATCGAACTATTGAATTACGACTTTACAATAAGAGTCGTTAGGTTCATTTTGCTCTGATGTCATAGTGTGTCGATACTCGAATTTCGATCATCGTTGCCACTATGTACAAAGTCGGCTTATGGACTCTGGTTCAAAAGCTACATACATTGTCCATAACACCGTTTTATGAATAAACGATATTCAGATTCGGTCACGTTCGGAATGTACGGTCAAACGGTATAAGCCCCGGATACCGGCGGGTCTAATTTACCGGATCGTCCAATAACAGTCGCTGTGTTTCCACACGATTTGCCAAATGCCGAATTTGGCGCCCAAATCTAGATGGCTCCGAGTTCCGGCGATTTATTTTCCACGCATCATTGTTTATGTATCGATCACATAGTGGTGGGAGTACAATATTTTTATACTATGTAATCTTTTAAACACACTTTTTAAATTGTTTAGAAGCTACAGTTTAACGAAATTTTCAAAAAAAAAAAAATACGCATTGGCGAAATTCACACATTTACAATAGTAGGAACCACAATCACAGAAATACTTATATTATCTAGGAGGAAATGGCCTTGTAAGAAAAAAACGCGTGCCAAACTTGTGTACACCTGTACACAAGTTTCCGAAACCACAGTCGAGATTTCGACGTAATTTATTGATTTTAGTGCACAAAAATTACCGTGAAAGTGCCATTTTGCGCTATTTTGAACTGTAAATATCAGCTCAGAAATAAAGGAGGTAATTTCCTATTACACGTGTAGGGTAAAACCCGGATAGATGCCGCAGTTGGATAGATGCCTCAGTGTCAAAAAACCTGACTTCCCAAACTCGCGACTAAAAATTGATAGTTTAAATAAGAAGCGCAGGCCCCCCAAACCTCAGGCCCCTACATACATTTGTATTAAAACAATTTGTTTCGCTTGTGCGTGTGATTATCTCCGCAGCGAACGCGGCAAATCCTTCAAAGTTTTAGAGGCGAGTATTTGCCGTTGTATAACTTTTGAAGTAGTAGAAGATTCTGTTATATTTTTTATTATGTCAATACACTGGTTCAATAAGTGTACACCTAAGTGTAAATAATCGCTCTTTAGTTTTTAGTTTATTTAATAAATAAAAGGGCATCTATCCATATCAAAAAGGATAGTTGCCTCGATTTTTCGAGGTATAGGTGCCCTTAGAGGCATCTATCCCCTAATATACCTATAGATATATCAAGTATTTTTTTAATATTTCTAATGTTCTTTTATATTTTTATTTCTTTTTTCAATAAATTCCTGATAGTTTTAATATACTTCGGGGCATCTATCTCTTTCAGCCCGATCTATCCAGTGGTTTGAGCTGTTCGTTGATAGATCAGTCAGGCAGTCAGTCAGTCAGTCACCTTTTCCTTTTATATATTTAGATAATAAAACTTTATGAAACTATGTATTTTGCTTATTTTTTTTCATAGGGCATCTATCCTTTTTAGTATTTTCATAGTGGGGCATCTATCCACACAGGTAGGCATCTATCCCCAAAAAAAAGGGTCTGCGCAAAGTTAAATTCTGCAAAATCTGTAATCGTTAGGACAACAAAAACAAGTCATAATGGAACCCAAAAGATTAAACTAGCTATATTCATAAATATTATTTGTGATAAATTAATATTTTAAAAGTTATGAGGCCATTTCAAAAAGTGGGGCGTCTATCCGGGTTTTACCCTATATATTCTTAGTGAATTCTTAGTAAACAGTGACACTGACTGCCCACTCAGCCG